>JAOYRS010000067.1:3042500-5442500 GCA_032432895.1 Dryadula phaetusa
GGAGTTAGCATTTCTGGATGTATATATATATATATATATATATATATATATATATATATATATATATATATATATATATATATATATATATATATATATATATATATATATATATATATATATATATATATATATATATATATATATATATATATATATATATATATATACCAATGAGTTCCACCACTCAACACGCAATGTCTCGAATTTGGTGTAAAGCAAAGTACAGAGTGTCTTGTCACTAGGTGCTTTCTGCTATGCGAGATAATAATAACGTATACATGTGCATTTAGTAAAAAAAAATTGTGAACATTTTCATACGGTTGAAGGACTACATATTTCAAATGAAACTGCTGTGACTGTGGCTTATCTTACTTACATTAGTCAAACAAATTACAAAAGTCAATGCTCCTCGCATCGGGGTTAGGGTGAAGGAACACATCCCCGACGTCTAGAATGGGCGTGTATTGCAGTCAGCTGTGTGTGAGCTTGCTATGAATAAGCCCAACCATAACATCAGGTTTGATAAATCCCATATCCTCGCTAGGAAAAATTGACGTAGAATGATCCGCGAGGCTATTGAAATTCAAAAAACATACTAATTCCAATAGAAAAGATGGTTGGAAACGTTCTACCACCTATAAAAAAATTACACACTTATAAAAATTTAAAGTCTCAAATCCCATCACCAGACACAAGGATACAGTCAGCTTATTTTACAAGAATCCGGGGCAGTACGCAAGGCAATTAAGAAATAGATGACCGTAAATTGATATAAATAATTTTTGTATCAACCAGCGGTCACATGCCACCTTAGTCCGCCAGTGACCATAAACTACTGTAAAGTGTTCGATACGTCAGGTTTCCAAAAATGTATTTTCAAATGCCAAAATATACGCGATTTATCCGTTAAAAATAGTTTCATTTAAAATTTGTAAACATCGCTAAAATTAAAAATATTATTATAACTCTACATATAATCAATCAAAATTATATTAATTCTAATAAATACATTTGAATTTTGTTATAAGTGAAGCCTTGTTTAACATTAGTAGCTTCTATATTTTTCATTAATTTTATTATCTTTAAATAATACTTGAATGAAATTGTAGCTGATGCGTTCCTATTGTAACATGTCATTTGTGACGAGATCAACTCGCGGTGTAGGAAAATATTTAGGTCGTCTACTTGAATTCCATTTTGTCATTTTAGCGCACACAAAAACACAGTATAATAAAAAGGTAATTTCTTAGCAAAATTTACAATTATTTAGTACATTAAAATTTGGTAGACAACGCTAACAAACACAAAGGAAATGCTGTCACAAATCACAATAGATAAACCGTTATTACTTGGAATCGATAAGTAAGTTCAATCCAAAATAACTGTCTCCACATTCTATAGCGCAGTGTGCTTTGAATTAAGTGAATACAAGCTGAATGTAAATGATGAACACATTGTAGTACATAAATCATACGTCACAACTTACGCTTAAGCGGCATATACAAAACGTAAGTTAAGAATACCGAGTACACAAGATAAATATGATCATAAATATGTAGGCTTACTAACGATCATATTTTTTAAGGTTATTTAAAAAGACTTAAATTCAATCATATACTATATTGCTATACACGTGATTGTCAGACCGTTGCCTGAAGCCGAAACTACTGGGCAGATTGAAAAAAAAAGCACAATAAAGGATTTTCTGAAATTCCAACGAAAATCAGATTTTGTGGTACGTTGTCGGATGTATAGAATATGAAAATAAGATGGAGAACAACAACAAGAGGTATATTAATAATAATTATGCGTAAATATATTATAATTATTAATTTAACTATTAAATATATTATATGCGTAAATATTTTATTATTATTAATTTAATTATTATTTAACATTTTTGAAAAAACGTATAAAAATTTGAACGCAGCGGGATCCGAACCCGCGCCTCTTGGATACCGTCTAAGAGGCGCGGGTTCGAATCCCGCTGCGTTCAAATTTTTATACGTTTTTTCAAAAATGTTTTCTAATCCTAAGTGTGGAATAACACTTTAAAAATAGTAAATATTAATTATTATTTATAAATTTTTGATTGACATCGTCTGGCCATCTCAAGATGTAAGATTTTTTTCTTTAGTTTTACGCTTTTATTCCACTTAGGCAGGCAGTACCTAATGTCAAGAGACTAAGTAATCCGCATTTCGCCGAATTCAAGACATTGCGTGTTGAGTGCGTAAGATTTATACTAAATACACAATAAATTTAAAAACATTTTACTTTTGCTCATTTTAGTCCTGTTCCTACTTAATATTGTTATTTATTTCCATCATACACACGAGTTGCTTATATGTAAATAATATGTGAATGATGATATAATATTTTTGTTCACTAGGCGATATCAGAACTAAAATAATGTTTCTGATATTTCCGTTGCCCATGTCATTTAACGATCTATTTGTTTTTATATTAAGTAAAATTTTATATGTTAACCAAGTACCATTTTATGGTTATACATTTTTACATTTATGAAAGTATTCTGTAAATAAACATTCTTGTCCAACTGAGGACAAAATAATGTACCTAATACCTATGCATAAGAATACCGTCAATGCTCAGTCTTACCAAAAAAAAAGATATAAGCATTAAAATTACGAGAGAAATAGTTAATTCGTATGCCTTTTCTCTGTATTTTGACGTTTAAGTGCACCCTTTTTTTGATGAATGGCTTGACGAGCTATAGACTCCTGGTATTGGCAAGAATTCAAGTTTGCATGCATTGTTCTTTATTGCAACTATGAAAGTATTACGTGTACTATATGAATTTTAAAAGACATTCAAGTATGGTCATGTGACGGAGTAAACTTTTAAAAATTTTCAGTGCTCACTTTTATTAGTCATCAATTATGAATTTTGATATTTTATTTATTTGTTCGGAAACATTTACTAACGTCCCATTTATGTATCATGATCCCATATGATATGTGTATTACATTTACTTTATTCATTTAATGATTTTTTTATGCATTTTAAAACAAAAAAAAAGATTAGCGCTTCTTCTCTATATAAACAATTACTGTGTTTAATTCCATACTCCTCAGTCTTAATTCAAGTTTTAATATGTAGAATATAATTATTCTTTTTCTTTTTAGGTACTATGATACTGTTGGGTAGAAATATAAATTTGTGTGTTATACTTCCCAAGATGGAGGGTAACGACTGTAATTATATCACCATTTACACATAGGACGTAAATAAGAAATATTCAGTAATATTTATATTTATTTTTATACAATCCAATGATGATTAATTCAATGGATAGTCTTCTTTAAGTTGTGCACGAAACAAATATTTGCCACGCAATCATTACATATTATAATATGTTTGTACATGACGTAGAAAGAGGCATAGGTTTTTGGAACATTTTAACTTTAAACATTTCCCTAACATATTTTTTTTGGAAACAGAATAAACATTCTAAGACGTACGTGCTATGTATGATAATCAGGAGGAATATTACGGTCAGTGGGCATCGACCTGGATAATGTGCGTTCCAGACTCAACGACGCTGCACGCATTTGATGAAGCGATACAGGACCTTGCATCTAATGACTCTAACATACATTACAAGCAATGTGCATTTCATGTTATTATATCGTAATAAAATAATTTTCCTTGTACATGAATTCTACAAAGTCCGATCATCTTATTGATAAATAAACTTTAATTAATTATAAACAAACGTTTCAATCGAAGAATAAATATAACAAATATGTGTATGCACAATATTAATGTGCATACTTATTTATTTGCTGTTTATAAAATCCCAGACTCAGTAAATCTTATTAAAATACCTAATAAAAGTACTTAATATAATTACATATTAAGTTTTATTGATGTACTATTTCCGATTCGAAAATTACCAAGAGTCATAGAAATCGTACACTTATTTTACATTTTTCCATTTTTGGCCCATTTTTAATACTATGTTTTCAATGCAAAAATCTCATGCTTTGTCTAACCATGTAAGGGTAACTATAGTACATACATTTCTTAAGTTATAGCATATATACGATACTATTATGAAGTTTAGTACCCCACTCTTTGTGTTTAGTTGTTCACATCCTAATTTTAGCATCATCAGCTTCATATAACGAAAATTATATGTGAAATACGGCTTATAGAAAAATACCTTTACGTGAATATGGACTGGCAAAATTTCACATTTTTTTTGATAAAATAGTCATCTAAACTCAAAATTCATAAATAATAATAATATTCCTTATTGTACACTCAGAAACAATAAAGAGGACAAAAAATACATAAAATAATTAACCTGAACAAGACTGATGACCTTATCACTAAAACAGCGATCTCTTTCAAACAAAGTAAAGACATTGGAAGTGACAGAAGAAAATAGTGGCAAGGGAGTGAGCAATTAACATAATAGATATACCACACATAATACATATCAAATTATATAGACCAATAAACAATAAATTTATAATGATATACTACATGCACTAATATATATTCATAATGAATAACCTTAAATCCTACATAAAGAATTTGATTGTGATTCATACATCGGGTATAAAATACAGGTAAAAATACAGGTTTTGCAGACCGGGAGTGCATGCTAAATATTTTAGTATTGGGGTTGGATGACGTGTCTTAGATAGGTAAGAGATTTCGATTTCTTTAAAGGACCTTAATCAACAATTTCTGCATGATTTACGAAAGATAACATACTTAATATAATATGACAAGTAGTATAAAATTTAATAAAATGTAAAAATAAAAAATACATGTAATCGTAAAGTAAAGTGATTCAGAACAGCACAACTGTGTAAATTACTAAATGCGTGACCTTGATCATGATCAGTATTTATAAAATGTTATTGTATTATTATGTTAGCTAGGGTTTAATCAATTTAGGAATTATATTTCTATTTTCCTTTCTTAAGGATTCTTTCTACAATACTTTGAGAGTAAAATTAAAAAAATGTTATCTTTAAAGAATTATTTCCACTTTATACTTTTTTTAGAAGCTAATAATCGTAATTGATAAAACCACCACGAACGGAGTTACACGTGTAAAACATAATTTATACTCATATAATACGCTGACTTTAACTTTTAACGATGTCTGAAACTTATTTTAACGGATTGGACGATGGCGAATTAGGTAGAAAGTAGCGAGTATAACAAGCTAGAGAAACTATTACTTTTATCATTTATTTCATAATTAAGGTATAAATTTTGTACGGCATACTTAATAAATAGGTATTATACAAGTAAATAAAAGGCAGGAACCTTCGCTAATACCAAACGTTTTTAAAGTTATTTATATTAACAATAATAATAATAAAAAAATAATATGAAAAAATGAATTTAATCAAGTAATAGATGGAAGTTTCCTAATAATTGTCATTCTTTTACTATGAATGTACTAATTATATTATATAAATATTTAAAGTCAATTAAAGTAAATATAGTAACAATCACATATCAGGCGATTATTAAGTAATTAACAGTAAGATAGGATATTGAAAATTTTAAAGCAGCTATAAGGTACGGTCGATGTACTTTAAATAATACCGTTTAGCCTTGTCGAACCGCAATAAATGAAGACGTGATCTACGTGACCCTCAAATGAAATGGAAACTTTTTTTCATCCCAAGAGTGCCTCAGCCAAACCAAAATTTAGCCATTGTATGTTTAAATAATGAACTTATTATTAGTATAAATGTTGATATATAAAAAGTTTTAAGTGGGTCTATAAAATATAATATATATAATAACAAGATATCGCCCGTGACTTCGTATGCCCGATAGTGAACATATAAAATATTTTATATCCTAATAAATAAAAATGTTAAGTTATAGACATAACATTTAAAATTTTAGGTTATAGATATAACTTTAAAAAGTTGTTCAAAAATTTTTCTATATACCAAATTGTAACTTTTATTTTCTGGCACCAATAAATTAGGCAAAATCGTCTACCTTCGATGAAATACAAATGACCGTGAGAGAAGTAATCGTTTCTACATTTTACAATTTTTTTTAGCTTCGCGCTTTTATCCTGCGTAGCAGGGTAGGCAGAAAGTACCTAATGTCAAGACACTCCATACTTCGCTTTCCACCAAATTCGAGACATTACGTGTTGAGTGGTGGAACTCAACGCCGCACTTTGTCTTACCAGAGCGAAGAAGTGAAAATAATTTGGATATAATCACTCCCCCGAGTGGGGATCGAACCCACAACCAATCGCGTTACAGTCAGACGCGGTCCCACTGCGCCACGACCGGCCTCACTTTATAGATACTTTTAATATATATTGCTGCAATATCTGTTGTTTCCTTAAATCGGCCCTATCTTAAAGTTTGTTCCTTTTTAGGCACGTACAATTTAAGACTATATAATCATAAACTTGCCAGAGTCCTGAGATTATGAAGATGTAAAGGTGCATAATGTCATCCTATCAAAAAAGGTTTTTTTGACGAATATCTCCTTTTACTCCCACATTTCATATGATTTCATACATCTACACATGATATCATGGTCTAAATGTGATTTCCATCAGCCACATATGACACCATGTTCCACATGTGATTTCACTGGTCCACACATGACACCTAGGTTCACATGTGATTTCACCCATTCTCGCATGATGTCATAGGCCACATGAGACTTCATGTGTTCACATATGAGTTATATTGTCGACACGTCTTCGTGGCGCTGTAGAATTTGGCACAGGGCTCCGGACTGCAAACTTCATTGGTTGTGTGTTCCAGTCATTAAAAATCCAAAATATCAACTTTTTTTGTCGGAATAAATATATTTTATATCATTTTTTAGAGTTTAGATCATTACTTTCATACCAATCATTTTGACAAATCAATAAGCACTGAATCATATGCGTACAACAGGCAATTAACCGGCAGGTTTTGTTTGGCATCTTAGAGACAGCTATTCAAATACAAATTGAATAGCCAGGCTAACATGGCTCAAACCTATTTGAATATCAAACCGAAGCGACATGCCAGCTTTTACTTCTTACTGAGCACAAGGCGAGTGATGTCGGTAAAAATATTATACAGCCTGCAAAAGAGTCCATTCATACCCACGTTCACACTACATTCTCTACTTCGAGATATTGTACGCTGAGTGAGGCAGAACTCAACGGCATGGAATACCTTAATATTTCTTGACTTTCTTAATTAGAGTAGTGTTGTACATCGCACATAAATTTTTCTCTTGGGAAAATATATTGGGGCGCGTCGGGGATTCAAACCGACCGATGACCTTTGGATTTGAAGGCGCATCACTTAAGTTTTCACTGAAATAATATTTTTCTCATAAAATATATAGAATTACATTAATTTGGTTAATTAATGAATGTACTACTGCTCAATACTCAATTTTAATATTCTTTGGGCCACGAAATAGCATACCATAAGGTGCCTCCAACCTCCATAATATCAAAAGTATAGAAAATTAAACAAATTTTTTAACTATAAACCAACACAGGTTACGTAAAGGCTAGACATTGAAAAAAATAACAATATTTATTGCGAATTTTAGTAAAAATTGGTTTTGAACCAGCAACTACACCTTAAGAGTCGAATTTTGCAAAGTGCCGTCTTAGCGTGATCGCCTACATTTAAAAAAACTACCAAGAAGTTTACAGTCCTAGAACTTGTAGTAAAGATGACCCACAAACTTTCAACCCCCAAAAACAGTTGTCAGGTGTTGAATTCTGTCTTATCGAGCATTTATATTCGAAAGAGAATCTTCATACAAAATTTCAAATTTCTAGCACCTATAGTTTCTGAGATTTCGTGATACGTGATATTCATTATAAAAATATGTTACTTGGAAATACTATGCGATTAATAATGCAACTATGATCATATATCTTTAGTATGTATGTTTAAAAGCGATACGAGCGATGGAGCGGAACAAGGACTTTTACTATTCGACATGACCCGCATTCATTATGTACTACGTGTACGACGGCTATGTCTAATTATAGTAAGCGGAATTAAATCAGCAAAAAAAACGTATTAAGTGATGCAAAGTATTATAACACTACAGCTATGTATTTAAAACATTTGATATAACAATTCTATCGCGAAGATCGAGAGCAAAGAGAGTATGACCTAATAGCAAATTCCAACCGTGCTGGATTTTGAGTTAATCAATACTAAAATTATCCAGCCCGGAAAATTAGTTATCCTCTCAAGTGAAATTAAAAAACATAATTTATTTTGAAACATTTTTTTACCCAATTTGTATATCTGCCACATTTTGCATTATAAAAACAACTAAATAAATTTGTATTGTTACAAAACATGATCAATGACCGTCAGTCAATGTTTATGAAGTGGGCTTACATGTTATTGGTAATACAAAGGCTGTTATCATTAGTATAATACCCCCAGCACGCATCGAGCGTGGTAATTAAGACAACTCATGTCGTCGCACCGCATTCCTCGCTATTGTTGCATATGACGCGTGCTCGTGTTTCAGGTCTTTAGTTCACGTATACTTTTTAATTAAACTAAGTCCTATCCATTTATATTGTCTTCGTAATACTTACATAGTAATATTCTTTGGAAATAATGTTAATAATGAATTAGAATTTAATTATTATTGATTACTTTAAATGCAACATTAGCATTAAATATTAATATCTAGATATACGCGCTTAACTACTCCTTGAAAGTAGTAGTAAGTAGCAAAATAATATAATAATTAGCTATTATTGATACTTAAATGATACTTTTAGTAGATTCGTAGATATATATCTTACATTAATAACTTTTAAGATGACTTTAATTATTTTCAAGTACGTGGTACTTAGACATCCCAATTTTGTAGGTAACTATGTAACAAAGGAATATTCGCAGTGTATACCACGAACACGCAACTAGAGTTCAATCACCTGGTTACGCAATAACTGAGAGCCGAGCTTTCATCCACTATTGGCCTATAGAGTAACGAGAGCACCTCAATTGCTTGTTAACACACGCAAATAGCTTCATGTAAATAATGAAAGTATCATGTCGAAACAATAAAACTTTTGTTGCAGTTTTCGTCGTTGTTTGCAAAACGATATTTCGTCAAGTCCATTTATCTCGCTATAATACTGACATTCTCGGTTAATTTAATTGGTTATATATAATGCGTTTTTTTATATGTATCCAATTTTTATATTCAACTGTCACGTCAATTTTATTGTGAAAACAAATATTTCTACCTGATCAAGCAATCTTATCCGTTTGGTAATCAATAAGAAAAAGGAATTTAATAAAAAAATCTTTTACATATATGTTACTTTTAAATTATAAGAAGTTTATAATCTATATTTTTTCTCGTTTTACGTTTAACGTATTCCCAACGATACACATTGAGTGGCGGCACACAACGCCGCGCTTTGTTTCACCAGAGGGGCGATATGAAAACGGAAAGGGATTCAAACCCATAACCAATCACGTTTACGGAGAAACTGTCACAGTGCGCCACGATAATCACTTCATAGTCTATATAAATTGAAATGGTTAGTAGTTATTACATCTTAGTGCATACCTATGCTACAATGTGAAAGATGCGTAAGGCCTTGAAGAAAAGAAAGGGAGCCGCTTATTTTCGTACTGCAGGTCTAAGGGTTTCATTAGTTGTAGTTTCATTAGTTCACGTTAAAAAAAATTACCCGTTTCTTTCAGATCAAATAATAAAAATAACTATAGATATCGTATATTTTTATCAAAAAAATTGTTTAATTAATAACATTTTCGTTTGAAAATGTCATATTAGTATTCAAATTAACACTTCAAATCGTTTACGTATTCTTCTCATTCTAAAATTGCAAGAGAGGCCCCGAAATTTACTTTGTAGGTTAAAAGTAATGTGAAAAGTAAATTGCTGTACTCCGTTATTGAAAGGCCAATTTAAATCAAGTGCCTCTCTTCTCGAGTAGCGCTTTCAAGTTATCAAATTGAGTTTTTTTGGTACTTGCACAAGATATTTCAATATATAAACAATTAATTATAAATTTTATTTATATAATGTGTCCTTGAGTCGCCTATTAATATTAGATAGATATTTAATTAACATTAAAGAACAATATATGATCTTAAGTGGAATGTAAGAGAAATCAATTTTTAGCTTATTGAAAGTGTAATCGAGATTATTTGTATTGATGTCGGTTTTAAATTAAAATTATTAATCACACACAGTATTCTAGAAGAACATTTTGCTGCTTTATGTCATTCATTAATAATAAATATCTATTTGTTCAGCACTAATCTATGTATAGTTTCAATATATGTAGTAGAATCGGTGTAAAGTGTAAATTAACCTCTTCGACCACTTACTTAAATAAAGATCAATATTTTTTAGACATAATAAATGACACACAATATGACGTCAATACGGCACTCTTTTGAATAGGTACACGGCCTATACATCCTGCTGTCGTTTAACAATCACGCACTTAATCATTCCACTAAATATATTTTGCATAACAAAAGCCTAACACGAGTTTTAGTACGATATTTATATTCTATGTTTAAAGTGTGAATTTGTTGAGGATGCCCCGTGCCGGCCGACCAGCCCCGTTAGATATCTGCGCATCCGGACAGGTCAACGCACTACGCGTTGCGGAAGAAAGAAAATTAGTGTGTTACTGCGTTGCTATTAACTTTTATTTGTTGTATCTAATATTCATGTAATGTTCTTAACCAAAATAAAAAAAATATTAACTCTGTTGGAGAAACTTCGAAGCTTTCTATTTCATTAATTCACTTTATCCCGCATAGCAATTAGCAGGGTAATCAGAGACAAGTGAGACAGACCAAGTAGGGTAGTGTCAAAGCATTCCGTTGAATGCTTTTCGCCCGTAATTCAGTAGTGAACTCTACGCCACGCTATATCACATCTGAAAGGAGAAATGAAAGTCTAATACATTTTAGGCTCCAAATATTGACTTGCAGGATATTTAGTACTTCATGAGGATGTCAAGAATACTAATAATAATCATTAACTAATTAAGTACTGTTTATTAATTATTGACACTAGATACTTTCTGTCAACCCTGCTATGCGGGATAAAAACGTAAAGGTAAAAAAAAACTATATATTTTTATATCACAATTTTTTTATTTTCTTTTATGACGATAAGACAAAAGGCGGCGTGTGATTCCACCAATTGATAAACTACTTCTCAAAATCAGGCCAAAAGTGAAAAACAGTGTATGTTTTTTTTTTATTTAGATCGCTCTGCATAATTCTAACCTTTTCTATATGTCCAATGCTTAAAGCAAAAATAACATGAAAATTTTAATATCTATATCAGTTTAGTGTCTTACAAAAACGCGTCTTCCGTAAACACGTAATCTTAACGCATCGCGAAAGCTGGCGATACTATTTTAAGTGTAGAAGGTCAATGTCTGCAGTTGACGGCCACACACATGCTCGATTTAATTATTGTAATCGTAAAACATGACGATCCCGTTTACAAATTAGCTATTGTGAATCATATGTTAAATATAGTTCACTATTTATTTAAGCCAACCGTTAATAAAAATATTGTCTTTTTTTTAATGAGTATATTAAACGATAGCCATAAGCACACGAATAGTCGTACCCTTTTTTAGTAAAATTGTTTATTAATAATATACTGAAATTGATAAGTACGATTTACATAAAGAAAAACTTAATATTACGTGGTATTTGATGTTATAAAAATACTTTCGATAACTCTTACACATATTTAGCCAGCTACGCGGGCCTAGTGACCGTTTATTCCATTCTTCAATATCTATAAGAAAGTAACGGAGACCGCTCTGTGTCTAAATTACATATGAGTTTAATATTATATATTGTTAAATTATATTTTAAGCCATTAGAATGAATATTCTGATAGAGGCCGATAATGGAAAAGGAGTAAGACAGCGACTTACTGTAAACGCGATCGGTTGAGGGTTCTATTTCCATTCAGCGGAATGATTTAAATAATATTTAGTTCCTCTAATAAGACAAAGCGCGGCGTTTAGTTCCGCCACTTTCTCTGAATCAGCGCAAAGCGAAGTACCGAGCGTCTTGATGATAGGTACTTCCTGTCTACTTTGTTATGGGAAATAAAAGCATGAATCTAAAAAGTGAAAATGCTTTCTAAAACTTCTAAAAACAGTTTTAATGAAATGAGAAATGTTTATCTAAGATGACATTACTAATGTGTAACTATATTTTCCCATACATTTATATTTTCTAATAACCTATTCGTTTTAGCTACAACAAACATTACCACGATGTGTATCAGAGGGACAAGTTAACTTGTGAAAATAATTATTTTGAAATCTTAAAGTTTATCAGCAAATTCATGAAAATATTTATTACATACAAAATTTTATCAAACAAAATACTTAATATTGACATTACTTTCTTGTTCATGTATGGATTGAAATAAAACAAAACAATAAATATTAAACGAAGCTTACCAAAATATAATAGTGAAAGTTTAATTTAAATCAGTTAAGGTGTTTTCGAGATTACCATGCACAAATGTACAGCCAAAGGTGATGCCGGTCGTGAGACAGCCTTTGACCGATTTGATCGATTGTGGGTTCATTCCCCACTCGGGGGAATGATTAAAATTAAATTATTTTATATCTTCGCTCTGGTAAGACAAATTGCGGTGTTGAATTCCGCCACTCAGCAAGCAATACCTCGAATTCGGCGGAAAACGGAGTACGGAGTGTCTTGACACTTGGTACTTCTTATCTACTCTGCTATAACGGGATAAAAGCGTGAAACAAACAATAACTTTTTGAGTTCCATTACAGTAATACATACTCCATATATCTTCCATGTACAAAAACATTTATTATTGCTTCACGACGGTGTGCAGTTTATTTATATACAATTTAAAAACTTTTAAAACAATCGGTCCTGACATTAAAGGTACATAATATCATTTATTTACTGTATTTGTTATTACTTTTAAGTATATAGAACATGTAAAATCCATTTTGAAAAACCTGAAATTATACTTTCCTATTTATATTGTGTTCCATTACAAAGTTATAAATTATTACAATTATTTACTATGTACTTTCTTGAATGAAATGAAAGCGACGTCGATGATTTAAATAGATACTATGACGTCAAAGCCATAGGAAGATAAAAAAAGGGTGGGTGGAACAAACACAAACCATCGTGGTGAATTTCAAATGAATTAATGTCTATTAGCGTTAAATAGCTATTTATTTTATCTGTAAATGATATTTATATGTTTTAACGCTATTGTAGGAAGGTAATATGTTTTTAACCTTATATTATATGCAAACTTATGTTATATATGTTTTTTAACCTTACATTATATAAATGCTTAGTTTTTTTCATGTTCGTTCCGTGACATTGCAAAAATAATACAATATCGAAAAGAAAGTAATAAAAATATATTTAATAATATAATACAATGTAATTCATACTATATCATAATACATCATAAATTATCAATGATTTTTTAAATAATAATTTAGAATTACTTAAGTAAGTACTCAAAGCGTAGTTATAAATGCTATAAAACTACCGAAGGTTAAAATTAGGACGTAAACAAAGGTTTTATTTTTTCCGTTTATAATAGTAAATTTTATAAAATTAAATATTTATAATTATACATATATTTCATTACATATGATATGTATGTATGTTTAAAGACATAATAAGATCTTTTACTAAACTATTTTTAACGGATTAATTGCGTATATTTTGGTATTCGAAAATACATTTTTGAAAAGTTGATGTTTCAAATACTTTACAATAATCCGTGGTCAGCGGTAGACTCAGGTGGCATTTGTTTGTTGGTTTATACAAAAAACTTGCATATTACTTTACAATACTATTATAAAATAAACAATAAATCATTAAACAATTAAATAAAACGAGTTAATTTGACATTGGTTTATCAATTATAAAAGTAAACATGTGAACCTGACTCATTAATTTCATTTTCCGCTTCAGCAAGAAATCTATCAATAGACTGTGCGGATTTCCTCATATACATTTTAACAAGTTTGTTTCAACCAGCTTATGTAACTTCAATCAACGTTGGCAACATTGATCAATAGTTTTTAGTATTAATTAACAATGTATAGTTTTTAATGTTTTAGTAATAACAAGTCTTATTCGTCTTATATGATACAACATACTATAGGATCTTTATCGATATGGTATATTTATCTTTAATACCAAATTTATTTTTTCTGTGTATTTTTTTTTTTACTAACCAAGTCATCCAGAAACATAGAAGACGTTTCGCGATTCACAACCTGGCCAGAATTATGCTCTACTTTAAAAATAATATAGTAAAACTTATCAGCTAATAATTATTTAAATAACTTATGGTATTTGTAAATTGCACACGCAAATAACATCCGTTTTTTCCGTCCGTTCGTATCCGTTTTAATAATTTTATATACATATATATACATAAACATTTTTGATATTTATTAAAATTTATCCTATAAATATATAAATATTCACATATTTATAAGATAATTTACCATTTTCACGAATAATAAAGACGTAAATATTTTTTTTTATAATTTTTTAACATCACTGATCTTTCGTATTTTGAGGGGTGAGTGCTCTGTACTTTACACTTTTTTTTTCCAGCCACTGAGTGAAGGGTGCGAAACGTAAATCCAGACTATATTCACACATATCAAAAATCTTTTAATTATGTATCATTGTAATAATAATGGATAAACATTAGTTTATCCTTATTTTCTATATCTTCATAACAAGTATTTATATGTTATTTGTATATTGTTCCATATATAAGATTTACCTTAACTTACAAGTTTCGACAGATCTTTCGTTTCTACTTACTCCTAATATATTATTCTTTTGAAGATTCAGAGTATATTAGTGTATGCGTTGAACAAAATGCTGCATTGCGCACGTATGACGTCAGCTCGTGTGCAACTGCAGGAGACTTGTTTCAAATGTTATATTCATTTATTAAGTATATTAGTACGATATTTTTAATTTATTACTAACAAACTTAGTTAAATACATCAAGAAAATAATAATTAATAGATATTTAAAAATTAATTAAAACTTATTATGGTATGTTAAATTGTAAAAGTCTGCTTAAATTCATATTACTACATTTTTAAAGCGTTAACATTTCGTTTACATTATGTATTTAGAATTTAACTCGTAGGTAGTAAGGTATCTTACGCATTTAGCAAGGTAGACAGAGATAACCCAATGCTAAGACAACAGTCCTCTACTTTCCACCTGTTTACGAGACATGGCGTGTTGAGTGGAAGAACCCAACGTTCCACTTCGTCTTACCAAAGCGAGAAAATAAAAAAATATTTTTATTTTTAAATTCATCACATTCTGTATATGGATACACTATTGTAAACACCTTTAAGTCGTCTGATAAACTTAAAATAACTTGTAAGGCAATTTTGCTAAAAAGAATAAGGAATTTAGAAGTTGCTTTTTTTTCAATATAAGATACAATTAGATAACTGTATAGTGGTACCTATCGTAAAATTTACACATAATCATTCCCCCGAGTGAGAATTGAACCCACATTCATTGGAGTCATAGTGGTCGAATGCGTTTTTTCATTTAACAAAATATAAAAGTAAAAAGCTAATTAGTTCCTTACATATTTTATATTTAATCCTTACTTAACTCAGTCACGTTACGTGAGTCACTTGCTAAGCACTAATTTTAACAGTTTATTGTCGTTATATAATTAACTAAATACGTGATAGCTCACTGTAATACATTTTGTATGTATATTTAATATAAATATCTTTATAATCGATTTGATTCGATTTTATCCTCAATAAATGTTAACTTTTATTAAACAGAACTTAATGTTTTTATGTTTAACAAACAAAAAAGTATATGTTGAAAATCAAACTGAATATCGTAAACCAAATTAGTGTTTAAACGAATAAAACCATATCGAACTTGTAGTTTTCATATGTCAAATAAAAGTGGAAAAATACAACACTAACCCTTTTAAAATATTGTTATTTATTATTGTGAATTCACGACTAAGTCTGTTGAACAATTCAAACCATCTTTAATAATTATAACATTTTGAATACTGTAAAATTATAGTTACAAGTACATTATTAAATATTTCATCTCGCAGCCTTACAATTTATATTTCCATAGAGCTTACAATCCTTTCTTCCATGAATGAGAATCGTAAAAGACGTTTACATAGCCACAGCGGTGTAGGATCCGAGTACAATGAGCACTAACAGTAAAGTAATAAAAGTTTGTAAAATATCTGAGTTAATTCAACAAGCTTTGTACAACACATAAAACTTATTATTGCATTATTAAAAAGTAAGGGAGGTTTTTCAAATATATATATATATATATATATATATATATATATATATATATATATATATATATATATATATAGAAGATATTTGAAAATTGTCTTCTGTTTACACAGGTAGTTTCGTTAAGAATTATTATTACAATCTTATGATTATGTAACAGGATTAAAGGATTGAAAAAAACTGTCTAAATTTAATAATTATAAATCAACCACAAAAGCTATTTATTTTCATACAATGTTATGACACCCAGTAGTAATATTCAAATAACAGTTATAACAGTTAATTAGATGCGACTTTGTGACCACTCCGAAGTCGTCACGCAAACCTTATTACAATGAACTCATATAATACTTCATGTATACAATTTGACTTAATGTATAATGTAATAAATAAAAACTTAAAAGTTTATTTGCTTTAAGACGCTTCTATTAGCATTACCTATATTCCATCTACTAATATAAAAAAATGTACAATGCTATTTTGGCCCGCTTCTTGACGTCTCGATTAGCTTAAAAAATTGTAAACAATATCTTTATCAGGAAGATCAGCCAAGTACAAGAAAGGCAACGTATTCGTTTTAGATTCTTTTTTAAAATAATTTGTACATGCCTTAAAATCTATATTGTACCGTTAGCTTTACCATAGACGCTGCTAATTTAATAATACTCGATGAATGGAAAGTAAAGTAGTATTGGAAATATTAAGATTGTTAAACTACAGAAGTGACTCCAAATTTGATTCAGGGAATTTATTATGAGTGTAAAATATTGAAATTAACTTTAATGGGAGACAAGGAGTGATTTATAAGAAAGTTCACTTTTCCATCTCTCCTCATTCCACAATATTGTGGTGCAGATAGCACAGGTGAAATAATATAAATTGCATTATATAATTTTATTATGCAATAGGATTCGTGTACGATAGACCAATAATGCGGTGTATGGCCAAACGCGAAGTGGGTCAGTTTCCTAGAAGTTAGTGGTATTGCGCACGCAATAGTTTTTAAAACGAATACAAATGATAACACTTACATGCATTTTAAATTTTATTAAATTATATTTCTTGAATAGTTATCGTGATTTAAAATAAGCAAAGAAACTTTCTCATTTAATATCAATTTTAACCAAATCAAAGAGTAGCTCACGCGTATGTAGAATATATGAGTAATAAACTTTTAAAAATAATATCTTTTAGTACATATATGTATGTACGAATACATGCTTAAGTAAGTAATAGTCCCCGATTTATATATTTGAAATAGAAGAACATTTTATACCATAATTATTATAGTAGTAAAAACATTACAACGAAAATTTCGTTTTTTAACTTTTTAGTGTTCTTTTTTTATTTTTTCGATCTTAATTGTACAGATACAAAATATTTTTTTTTCTAATTTACTTCTATTTTTTTAAATTTGGTAATTTAAAAATTTGGTGTATGTAATTCTTATTGTAAGTTTCCAGCAAGGGGCACACAGCTGACGGGCCCGGAGCCGCGAGCGTTATCGATTTCGTCGCCCTCGCCCGAAACGTAACTCGGAAGCGAAATGACGTAGCGCACCAGACGCTAAATTAAATATTAAAATCGCAAATCAAGCCACTATACAGAATTAATTACTCAATTTAAATATGTTATCACCAGGTAATATTATGAGAATTAATTGATAAAATTTAATTAGAATTGATTCTCAGGATTATAACTTGTAAAAAATAATTTTAAACAGGTTTGACTAATGTAAAACAACTGTACACTTTTTTATTTGGCAATACGAAGTTATGCTACCAAAATTCTGAGTAAATTGAGATGTTTTACTTTTCAATTGGAATTGTAAAATTCTGAGATAACATCCCACTTGGTATATTATTTAGAAAGCTTATTAAATAACAATATTAATGGTGCCAAAACATTTAAAATTTAATAAAGTAAAAATTTTAATTTAATAAAGTATAAATTTTAAAGTAGTGGCAACAGCAATTTAGTTGCAAAAATATATTATTACTATTTCATTCTATTCTATTCTTTCATTAATTTTAATTTATAGTATAAACACAACATAGAACGAAGTGTCTTGACACTGGGTTGGGTTTGACAACCCTTCTATGCAGGAAAAAAGGAAGGAATAAAGTGTGAACCTTCACACTTTATTCCTTCCTTTTTTATATTGTAAAATATAATTTTATAACTTAGGGAGTAATACTTACTATCTTCAAATTACTACATTTTCTGTTATTTTATGTTTCATATTTTATATTTAAATTGATTTGAACATTACACACATGTTTTGTCCACAATAAAATTAATTCTGCCATATTTGTTTTTGTATATTTGAACTTACTTAAAAATATTTTAATAATAAAATATTCTATGTAGAATTTTTAGCTTGTTTTTTTTAAATATTTATATATTGATGAAAATAAACATAATATAGTGTTTCTATACATTTTAGTTTTACTAATACATATTATATAACAAGTGAGCTGCATCAGAACTCTATACAGATGTAAGACTAAGATTATTTACTAATCATAACATGAATTGTATAATTTTTAAATATATATTAATTTAAGTAATTCCAATATATTTTTTCTATTAAAGATATATGGTAAATATACATATATCATTTTGTTATACAAAAAGACAATTTTTAACAAAATATGAAATAAAAACAAAGCTATTTTAATATAATTAAGACATGAAAATATAATGCCTACATTAATATATTATTGATATTAACGAAATTAGTTTTGGCAACCCAAGGAAAAATATTATTCAGTTATTTATAATTTAAAAGTATTTCTAATACAATTCTATTTACAAACAGAAAATAAGCAGTTAACCAATTGGTGTAAGTTTGAGTAAATCGATATACATATATGGATACATATGTGGGTAAAACACAAATTGAGATAGGCATTCTTTACTCGACACAGAACTCAGCTAGTATAAATATTTACTTACTTGTGCTTATTTTAATCCACACAGGAATCCTTCCAAAGCAGGCACAAGAGCCAACTAAACACAAAACACAACACTACAATTTCTTGTCATTATACACAAATGTTTTTAAATATCACTGAGAATATAAACGAAAGCCACTGCCATATTAAATAATCTTTTTGACACACAATTCACAACATGAATAAAAGTACACTGCAACCTGAATTCTAGAATCAAGTCTACTAGCACTAGACTAGAGCTTACTTTGACAGATGTCGTAAATCGCGTTCCAAAGGCGTAGCCAAAACGTACTCAGTATTGACACGCATCGAATAAACTAACTTCGACAACGCGAGAAACCGCCGCAGTTAAAAAACACAACTATAATACTCCTTATTTAAAAATCCTCACTTTTTCTCACAACTTACTAAATTTTGTATGATCTGTAATTTTATAGTGTAACTATACATTTGAAGTACACGAAGATGCGTTCAAGTTAAATAAGTTTTAATTTTATAAAGTGTAAATTGTTTTTAAAATCAAATATGGTAGCTTATAATATTATGTTTACTTATTGGGTTTTTTTTATATAGTGTATACTAAGCTATTAATATTTGAACGACGTTTAAATGTATATGTATAACGTCATCTATCAAGATATAGTAGAAACTATTACGGTATTAATCTTTGATTTTCGTGATTTTACACTTTTGAAATTATTTTAAGCTGATTGATCTTCTATAATTTGGTATTTAAAAATACATTTTAAAAACCTGACGTTTCGAAAACTTAGAAGAAGACTCTCTTATATAATATATTGATTATTGTGATAAAAAGGTATTTAAAACACCATAATTAAAAGTAAAATAAGAGACAATATTTTATTTCGTTTAAACTATAATAATATAGTTTTAGATATTCATGGGCCATCTATCGATAAACAGCTAGGGCTAAATATCGTTATTGTCATACCACGTAATACTTTTTATCTTTCACAGATGTCGCTTTAATAAAAATGAAAATCATTACATAGTTTAAAACAAAGTCACCGTGTTTTGTTTTATAGAAAAAGGAGGCAAACGAACCTTCTGTTCATTTGTTCTTCTTCGTGCCGCCATACGGTAAGTGGTCTTCTTTGCCCACGGACATTAGAGTTGTCGATACGTTGCTCACCTTCGAATAGAAATGAAAGGAGATACAGTGTAGTGGCCTCGCCAGCCAGAATTGTCGGAACAACTACGCTTAGAGGGAAAAAATGGTTGGGAATATAGAAAGCTTGGTTACATGATATCCAACCAGAACACATCATCAGATACTTGGCATATTGTTTTTATCATGATAGTGAGCGATCGCTAGTCGGACGATTAACCAAATCTAACCACCAAATTACTGGGACGCCTCTCTTTCGGGATACTACCTCGCAGCGGAGGGCCAGGAGCAGAATTGTATTCTACCCTGTCCCCTCACAGGGACACATCCCTAACCGTCCTCTATCTGTACGCTTAGATCTTTCAAACTACGTATCAGATTTTATTACGGTTTTCATTGATAAGTAGTGATTTTCAAAAAAAATATACATATATAGGGTAAGGTTGCTAAAGTTCATAAGAGTGTTAATATTTTCAATTGAAAAACACGTATAAAAGCTGCTGCCATCTATTGTAGAGGGCATGTTAATAAAGATACGTTGCTATAATTTAACAATTTCGATAAAATAAAATCTTCAGTTTAATAAAATAACTCATGTGTGATTTCGTAAGTAATTTCACGTCTTGATCATTGTCATTTTGTTTTAACAATCTTAAACAAAAGCAGTGAAATACCTGCGAGAATCGGTCTATTTAAGTCGGGAACAGATGTTCCGACAGTGCCGATTCAGGGGATTATGTTAGTTGAATTGAACAATGAACGCCAAATTGACACAAAAATTAGTAAGTCATTATTAAAAATAACCTTCATAGACACCTTTCAAAAAATATTACTCAGTCATTAAACAAATGTAGATATTTACTAACTGCATATATATTTTATACATATGTATTCATCGTGTCGCAATCACCACCTTTTCACTGTTAACGCGATGGTTGTGGGTTCTGTCTTCTCGAATTCCCATAATTTTAGAACATGTCAATAATTCTTATTTATCTTTTCAAAAATGCGCTGTGTTTGCCACAAGGAAATATTGCTTGCTAATTACCGTGTATGACTTGATCATGACGCCTTTGCCGTCATTATATGTAATATCTATAGCATTTTAATGATAAGTATATGGCACTTAAAAATATTATCTTATTATTATTATTATTATATAGGAAATACATTTATCACAGGTTCTGCACTATTTATGATATTTGAATATTAATAAAAGTTCAACAAATTACAAGAAAATTACAATAATAATGTATATTTTTTTGAAATATAAATTCTTTCAATACTAATTGTAGTTTCATATAAATGCTTTCTGGACCATTTCTTTTCTTGTGTTTACTTACCATTAAATTATATAAAAACAAAAACAATCACAAATGCAAGTGTAAAAATAAATAAAACAAAAAACAGATAGTTTAAAAAAACTTTATTTAAATATGCACTGAAAAACTTATACAACTGTACGTTTTAGGTCCATTTGAACTCCATTCTATAAGAGTACGAACAATTCGTTTGCAATCTCATCTCATGTTCTTACAATTCACAATCGTAACCTAAATAAAATGTTAATACATAGTTGTGCTAAAGGGTATATAAAATAATAATAGGAAATAGTGTAGGGCGCCGCCCTGCAGTCTTAGAGGGTTGTTTACTGTACTTTGTACACTCGGGTGCAGGTTACGTCCTTAGCGGTCATTACCTGAAAAAGAGATCAAATATTTAAATAAGCTTTACGCTTTTAAATTTATAATACATTAAAGTTAATAAATAATTAAATTAAATATTAGAAAATTTAAACCTACTACCTAAAAAGCTAGATTATTTGTAAGTATTCTTAAAGAAGAGACCGTTTCAAATATTAGAAAATTCCAACATTAATAGACTTGTTTTCTAATCCTAAGTGAGGAATAACACTTTAAAAATAGTAAATTAGTAAAATAAATAGTATTTGCTGTTGTCAAGCAATTATTTCTTAATAAGTAAAAGATATTTGTAAAATCTCTCTAGAGAGATGGTAACAACATAAATAAATTGTAACAAACGTATAAGAATTTCGACACAATCGTAGGTGTAATTTTAGAAACGTTTAAACAAATATTATATTTAATATTAATCCTTTAAATAAATATTTTGTTTTTATCTTAATATGTTATAGGTACTAAACACGCCATTTGCGGGCCAGTTGTAGTTAATAACTTACTAATTGTAACTAATGTCAGATGTAAACATGATCTTATTAACCTTTCTTTATTGTTGATCGTGTTTTATTATTAGAATTTAATTCTGCGTCGGTACTCAGGTTCGTTGCGAGCTTCACTAAGTTGTGGAAGTAGTAATTATAATAAGAAATATTAGACGACTCATTTATTTAAAACATTAATATATAAAATTTAGTATCATTTCAATCATGTATTTTATTGATATTTCTTGGCTCTAGTTAGATAATGGGGGACGTTAGGTTTAACCACTCAATACGTAATGAACTGATTTCGGGCGGAAAACACGAAAAACGTCTGAAAGGAGAGTTACTACTTTGTATCTATATATGTGTATTGAGAGTTGCTTTTTAATAATTTATTTGAATATTTTAAAGTGTCATTCTAGACTAATAAGAAAACATTTTTAGTAAATTGTACGGGTGGTTTGATGCACGGTTTTATAACAGGTGCCGGTTCGAAGCCCAATGTCAAATTAATAAATGATATAAATGTTTCACCTAAATCGATACATCATTTTATATCGAGACGTACGATCACGCGGGTTCGGAAATTTTACGTATTACAATCGAGACAAACTAATATATTATATACTAAATATTTTTTATTTATTAATATTGGGGACTGCAAGTAGTTAATTATAATATGGAATATAAATTAATTTGCTTATATTTTGTTAACTTACAGCCTTCATCTCCTCCGGGCCGAATTCCCTTGTGTAGCTGACCTCGAGGCCATCTGTCGCCTTCTGCACCTGCTTCAGCGTGTTGCCCTCAAATGTGCAAACGGATTTTACCTGTAATATTAAATATTAACATTATTTTATTGTAATATTGATTATTATTTCAACGTAGTATGTAGTAACCTTTATAAAGTGTTAAAATATAAATTAGGACATTGTTGTTTTTATATTTATAAAGTCATTTCTATGCATATGTGAACGTATTGAAAATAATAAAAAGTAGTTTATAATAATATAAATTATATTTCTTTTATATTAACGCGTAGCCAGTAGTCTAGTTCAACCAAAACCATTACGATTATGGCCATCGGGCCATCGCTTCCAGAAAATTATTTTACACGCCTGTCTGGCATTGGTTTGAAATATAGACAAGTGTTCGTATAAATTAAGAGAAATTAAGATTCAAAATTTAAGAATAAAATAGTATGTGTAGTCCACTTTAAAAGATTTTTGTTCTATAAAAACAATAAACACAGTTCGTTTTTTCAAATGGGGAGAGAAAATATAATGTAAAAAAAACACTACACCACTTTTGTTGACGGAGCTCAACGCCGCATTTTGCTTTATCTTATCGAAAATAATTTAAATACATCACATTTAAAACCCGACGTTGTGCAATTTAGGTATGATGGTTTGTACTTGAATTCGAATTGAATTTAAATTTCTACTTTACAAGAATATTATTGAATAAATTTGCTATGAAGTGCGACTCAAGATCCAAACTATTCAATATCATAACAAAAATACAAAACAAATTTATTCAGAAACAACACCGGCGTTTAATATTTCACGTTTTATCATTCTACGAAGTTATAAAACCGATTCCTTTTGAATTTTTTCAAAGGAAACCTGCACAAAGCCTGTCAAACTTTTTATTTTAACTTGTATGATAAAAAAAAGTAACAAGTCTTCTCTTTGCCAGTTATTTTTAACCCTATTCTTACGTCTTGATAAATGAATTCCGCTGATAATGAAACTTAAGTTTTATATAAATAAAAGTCGGTTAGTCTAAGTGGTAAGACTACTCTTTATATTAAAATTGTTAATGTCAAAGTTATTATGATTTATTTATTTACGAGTATTCTACTAGTTATTCTAAATTCTGGAATAAAAACTATTGTTCAAATTGCAACTGCTCAAATAGCGATCTGGAGGCCAAAATGTCTTCAACCTAAGAAACGGCACTCAGCCAACGTTGTTCAGATAAACTAGGTTACTCCGTAACGAACACTTGATAACAAATTCTTTTCATGTTATCAACATACCATCGTAAAAATGTTGAGATTTATCTTGAAAGTGTCTAGTTTGGAACAGAATTTACTAACTATTCAGTTAGTTATATTTTTAGATACTGACTTTAAGACGGTTTGTTTTTCTGTCCATCTATATTTTATTTTTAAAAATAAATATGTAAAATTAACACATTAGTTTAATATTTATATTAAAAATGCAAGTTACAAAAAAAATAACGTACACTAAAATAGTAGACGTATTTATATAGATATTTCTATAATTACACACCTTGGCACCATCAGCGCGTTCTTCATCGAACTCTTCACCAGGCTTGAACTTCATCTCCGTGGTCTTGAAGGTGGAGGACGTAACCAGTACGTAGTTGTCGCCATCCTGACGCAGTTCCACCGTTGGTGTCACAGCGTTAGCGGCTTTACGGGTGATGAGACCAACACCTGTAGACGTATAAATTGTCACATAAAATGTTTTAGCAAAGTATTTTTTTATTAAAACATTAAAACTAAGTAAAGGTCTAGTTAGTCTTGTGAAGGAAATCTAGATTTAATAATGTGTTTAATATTAAAGGTACATATAGACAATGTACTATTTAAGGTGCACAAATTATTCAAAGTAAAATTGAAGCATAAACTTCTACATTTGTTTGTCTACTAGTGCTTACATACTAAATAAAACCCAACAAGTTGTGTCAATATTTGTTGAAACGCAATTCAAAAATCCACGTCTAACTTCAATAAAAAAATGATTTAATTTATTAAATAGTGATCATAAAGTAAAATGTAATGTCTGTTTATGCTAAGAAGATATTTTTATACGTATTTCATCTCAGTATTTTTTTATAAATAAAAAACTAACAGAAGTAAAATTAATAACTAACAGAAGTATGTGTGTGTCACATTGTCAGAGTACAGCTAGGAAGAGTAACTAATGTGTATACGACGGTTTCTATGGTTATATACTGTACTAGATGATTTTTTGCCTATTTAAAATATGGAAAGTTCACTTTCTTGTACAAAGACAAAGTAAGGTATATCATATTATGATAATTTAGTTACGGTGGCTATAAATTTGTTTACGATTCGATTATTTAAATAATCTTTTATTGTAAACTTATCTTTGATAAAATAATTCGAGTATTTATATGGTTCTCTTTTCGATCTTAGTGATAATGAATGATCAAACTGAAAAAATGTTTAAACATTTACTTTTTAATTATGTATAACTTAAGTCTACAGAAATAAAAAATCTTTCTGTACATCACTACAATAAAATGACATTGTTAGGAGACCAATGTACTTATGAAACGTTTTAACACCATTTAAGTTATCATTGTTCATTAATTATCAATAAGAAATAAGAATATAGTATTTTCTATAAAAGTTATGTTATGTATTAGTTGTACGGATTTATTCAATACCGTTTAATAGAATAATATTCTGAAAAATATGTCTAGCAATTAAATTGTTTATGTAAATAAGTCCTTTTATTAATAAAAGATATCTTTTTATTATATTTATTAAAATCGCGACGTAACTCCAGAATAAAGCTACTACTGTTTTTTCAAACGATACAAAATGTTAAGTTAAAAGGAATGTTTTTCCCCAGATAATTGTCTCGGCCTATCTATGTGCGAATGGGTATACTGCGTATGTGATATAAATTATTGAATGATCTAAGAATAAGGTCCCTAGAGTTACGAGCGCAGGCGCATCTCAATGAAATAATACCGGCATCATTGATATTTCTCAGAAGTAAACCACTAACGAGCCCAAGTGGCTTATCCGCACTACCGCATTCCTTTGTTGCAGTAACGTTAAACAGAGTGCAAGTAAGAACTTTCTAGAACATTTTTCAATCATCTTCAAACATTTCGCGAGACTGAAAACATACAGACAGATTGACAAAAAATGTTATTTTAGTATGTATACTGTGTATACATTTCTACAATACATATGTAATTTGTAAAAAGCCATTATTTTTTTACATTACAATCACACACTTCAATTTTATTAATAGTTACATACAAATTCCGAAATAAAAATTAAACACTCAATACACTGTGTAGTTGTGTACCAACTGCAACAAGAGTTAGGCACACATTTTTTAAAAGAATACAATTAATTATTGTAGAAATTTCTATAATAAATATAACCATTAACTATCTCGTTATATTCGCCATCAAATGCGTGAAGTGAATGGAGCGGTAGGACGGAGAAGCATCGTTGACAGACCTCTTGGGTAGCCTCGTTAGTCGTGACTCGTGAGGAATTCATTAGAAATAATATTATTATAATAATATTTACCTAGGAAGCTATATGGGCAGAATATACTGTATGACATGTTTTTATAGAATTACTGTTGTACTATGATTAACAATCGGTTTTTTTGTTATTTTTTTTCATGCTAACGTTATGACAATAATCACTTTTTTATAGAGTAAAAGGCTATAAAATATAGAAAAGCTCAAATCTTTAAAATTGTAATTTAATAACTTTAATATAAAATATCAAACCTCAGTTTTACTTAACTATAAAGTGTAACATGAACAAAAAGTGTACAAGAGCAAATATATATAAACTTTAGTTTTACGATATTGACGTTCATAAATATCAAATTATGAATGTTTTATTTTTTATATGAGGTGAGCAAGAACGGATATTATTTTTATATTTTACGTGTAAAATCTTAAATTCTAAAAATAAGCATTGGGTTTTTTAAGAAAAATAAAATTCTTTGAAACTTTGAACACAATTTATCTGAAATATATGAATCTCGACGCCTGAATTACAATGTATCATAGAATCGATACACAGTGCTTCCTGATTGGTCCGTTAGTAGGCGCGGTGGACGCTCATTGGTCTAAATGACATGGTCTCATGCGTCAAGGACAATAACCTCTGAATTGACGTAATTTTTCAATTGAAAATACATTTGTATTGAAGTTTTTGTCTCATAATAAATATTAAATGTATCAAGTGACTGAAATTGTTATTCGGTCTGTCATATCAAATGTCAAAGGGGGAAATGTTCGTTAAATTCCAGACAATTTAAAAAGTCTCGATTGTCAATCTATCAATACGAGTTAATGTGTGTAAAACTGTATTAGTAATAGTACTAAAAGTTAAATTGTTATAATTATTAATATAATGAAATAAATAACTTATGGAAAATTTTAATATTCTGATTCATCCGTCAATAAACTACTTCATAAAATTAAATTAACATGATATCTTTCGAGTGATTAGTGACACTTATCAAAATAATAATAACCTTTATTTTGCATTACGAAAAATTTTATTGTAAATTTATTAACTTAGATTTCGTATTATTGCTTAGTATGTAGTATTATTATAAATTATATAATAGTAATAAATAAAAAAAATACTTCAACATATTTACAATAACAACAAATAAAAATATACTGACTACGTTTATAAATAGCGTTCGTGCGACCGATGACACAGTTGACAAAGTCCAGTGGACATTGATCTTACATCTGCATATAGAATTATTCATTATCTAACATCATAAAAGTATTTTTACAGTAGAAAATAAAATTATCGTCATCGTGCTTTAGACATTTATATAATAGACAAAATATATAGTTTCCAGAAGTTAGAGGTTTATATGATCTTTTAGCGTTAGAGGTTAATATTATTTTTTATTTGTAAGCGACATTGTTTTGTTTGGGTAGTTATAGTATATTTATGCATGTCAAGAGACTCCGTTGCGTGTTAATTGATGGGACCAAACGCTATGCTTTGAATAACCAGAGCGATGAAATAAAAATGACTTAAATATAATTATTTTCTTGACCCAGTATCGTATTTTACTAAAAAGTATATTTTGCAAATAGGTCCTAACTCTAATCAAACAACTAAGTTATTCCTATTGCTATTGTACTCCTACGGTTGTCTTATATACTTCACATAATTCACGAACGTAGGCTCGCCCCCATAATAACATAGACTTACATATGAATGTATTAATCATAATATACACGTTTGTGTAGTTTATGTACATGTAATTTGAATATTGAAATATTGTTCTTTTCATTATGTCTATTTATAAATATCTAATTAATAACTATATAAGGAGTCTACCTGTAACCACGGACTAGGTTTCCGAAAATGTATTTTTGAATACCAAAATAAACGCGATTAATCCGTTTAAATAATTAATATAATTAATTAAGATTGAAATATTTTCAAAGATAAAAGATCTGTCTATTTTCTCTCAGAGTCTGTTTAATATTGATCTATACACACAAAATTATAAAAGACTTACTTCTGAACATTGAATATAACCTAAAAAAATACTAAATTATATTAGTCTTCATATAAGTAGCGGGAGTCCAAAATATATATTGTCAGGTTTTATCGATACATACAGGCTATAATTTATTTTGAAGTTATAAAAGTTAAGCATTTAGTAAAAAAATGTTTATTTTGATATTACAAATAGGCATTTTAATTTTATTTATTTGTATAGATAGTTATTTACGTACACATGCTTATATGAACGTATAATAATATAAGTATATGTGTCTATGTTAAATTCCACTCAAACGAAGTCGCGAGCACAGCTAGACATTAATAAATTATCTTGTATTCTAAATTTATAAGGATACAAAAAGGAAGAAAAACTACTAAAAAATAAGGTTATAGTGCCGACTTAACTTGTGTATTAATTCCTCGCTACCATAAAGTCATTCTTGGTTTTCCTTCTATAAAAAACTTCTTGGTACAATATAACGGATAAAAGTTATACATTATACCGTTATTTGTTAATATGTCAAACTATATCCTATAATAACCACAAGACAAACCACTGACGCCTTCTCGAATTACATACAATATGTGATATATTGGCTTTCCGTGAAACTGTCATTATTGACATACACATATTTTTCTATATAAACTAGAAGCTTAGGTCAAAAATATTAAAAAATTAAACTCGTTTAATCACCCAACTGTTCTGTTTAATTGTAATATTTGCTCTGGATAAACAAAATCTTGACAAGTACAACTAAAACGCATATGAATGCATGTGAGTCAAGCACCGGACACGGGGTCATCTCTCAACCGTCTCGGATCTTATTGACTGAATTGAACTTGATTGCTGTCCATTTGCCGGCAATTGTAGTTCACCAATAGGAGGAAATCACACAACTATGCTGGGGATATTCTCATGCGATCCTAATTACTTGAAAGGATCGTACGATACGATATTAGTTTTGTTATCTATTTAACGCTTCCGATAAACCCCTTCCGTCTCCTCCTCCTTTATATGAAGTTCATTGTGCTCTTTCATTGTGATACTTGGTTTTATTGTAGTTGACTTAATAGTTCTCCCATTATAAGATGAAGTAGATGGTTTCATATTAACAATCTATGTGACCTCGTGATGTGCGAATATAATGCGGGAAAAATCATGAAATATAGCGTTTTAAACGAAAAGCGTTCATATAGTATCTTCCCGCACAGCAGGGTAGACACTAGCCAGAGAGAAACTAATTCGCATATACTTTATTTACTATTTTTAAAGTGTTATTCCACACTTAGGATTAGAAAACATTTTAGAAAAAACGTATAAAAACTTGAATGCAGCGGGATTCGAACCCGCGCCTCTTGGAATCCCGCTGCATTCAAGTTTTTATACGTTTTTTCTAAAATTTTTTCTAATCGCATATACTTTGTTCTCCGCTTTCCAATCACGAACATAAACAATCACGTTTACTCAATAGCTGTCCTAAATCAATGAACTTAAAAATAGTAAATAAAATTGTAAGAATATATGCATTTCGAAAAGTAATATTATTATACAAGTAACAACAATATCACTTTTAGAAAACTCAATACTGACCAGTATGCAGTATTACATGTTTAAAAAATCTAGATAAAAAAATTAATAAATACATTAAACTCACCATCTACAGTTTACAAAAAGTCATTCAAATTGATCAACATTGCAAAACTAATTTTTTGCATAATAATATTGCTAATCGTCAAATATTGCTTAAATAAGTTTATCTAAAATACTAAATTTATCACATCATAAAAGCTTTTGATAAGAGATTAGATAACGTCAATTTTGTCAAACGTGCTAAATATAAATTATATTTATCGCAGGCTTTAGCACTAATTTACAACTTTAGACAGAACGTGGTAAGGTGACTGTGACATTGTAAGGTGAAACTTATCCACAATAAAATCAGTCAATATATTAATATATACTTACTTTTATATAACGAATCTGAAAAAATATTTTTCATTAACCGAGGAATTTTTTACAGTACTAATTTCTGATGGATGTTTCGTCTACAACTATTATATTTCAATATATAATAATTCTGTTTTGCTTTATATTAAGTAACACTGATACGTATGGTATTCAATAGATAATGTATGAATGAATAATTATTATGTTTTTGGGTTGAAACTTCTTCTGATAGTGTGTGAGACCTCGGCTGTCCTTCGAAAACACAATATTGAAGATACTGGAGGAAGGTCACGTAAAACGGATGAGGACCGAAAGGCATGTATGAAGAGGATAATGACTGGACGAGGTAAAGAGGTGTGCAGGGACTGTAGCGTTTGGGGCTCCGTGCTCTCTGACTACCCCCCGCAAGGGATAAAGCATGAAGATATATATATTGAATACATGAAGATATATATATATATATACATTATTTTTAGTATCGAGTTCCAAATTCATTCGTCACTTTCACCTATTATTATTGAATATTATCCCAAATATATATTTAATCCTTCCAAACCATATTATACATGATATAAGTATGTAAATCAATAGAATGACGTGTGCTGTTGCATTATGAAGTACTTATAAATAGCAAATCAAAGTCTACAATTCAAAGTGTGAATGTGGTATTAGCGTATTTATTAGTTGATTTTTTTGTTAAGTTTTAGTTTATTTTTTTTTACAAGAATATATTTTAATAATTATGATACCTGTAATGTCTTGACTCGACTAATTTTTATTTTATTTATTTTTTCTTTCTGATTCAGATATAACTATTGCGAGATTTTCTAATGACTAAGCAAAAATGATTGACGGCTTGTTACTTAAAAGACAAGTCTATAACTATTAACTTTGAAAACAACACGTTTACTGATAGATTAACCTGATTAGCATCCTAGTGTTATTCATTATCAAACGATGATAGATGTGATGGCGTAATATATAAGTAAAATTTGACAAGCCTTTTTATATTCTAAAAATGTGGTATACATTTTTAGACTCGTATGCTAGGAATTAAATATTCAATCATCGACGTGGAATTTTAGATCACGTACTCTGTACACAGATCAAGTTAAGATGTTTGCTTTTTGATATCAAATTGCAAGCATCGTGCATATTATCTATATAACATTGACCATATTTTTCTATATATAAATGTCATTGGTGTGGAAAGGTGATTTTTTTGAATTCAACAAGAAATGGTTTGGCGAGCAGGAGCAAGGGTCCCTTTGGCGAAGCTTTTTGCAAGCGAAGCTTGTAGGGCGCGGACCAACATGAAGAACTATTTTTAAAGTTTTAATCAATTTTCAACATATTCGTGACCGTTTCTTGTTCTAAAACGCTACGCGTATATTAAATCCAGATAACCAAATCAACTAGTAAATGTTATGACTAACTAATTTAACTTCCAATTATCTAGACAAAATTTAACTATTATAACTTTATGATTCACACAAAGATAAAAACTGTAACCATCGTCTTGAAACTTCTTTAATACGTCACGCTCGTGTTCACTCTCGAACCTATTATACAGCGTTCGCGTATCGCGAAAAAATCTCCGCTCATTTTGAATCGAGTTCATTGATTTATCAGTTTACATACCAAAGAAGTTATGAAAAATTTATAAAAGATATGTATAAAGTTGAAAAAAAGTGACGATTTTCTTCATGCTACTATTGCGTTACTAACTGATAAGGTACAGCCTAAATTATTGGATAGAGGGCCTAGAAATTTAGCACGTATGCTCCTTGGGCGTATAAGCAATAAGAGTATTTCTCAATATTTCCATGGAAGCGGAACAGTTTTTTTGGTTATAATCGAAGCAAAAAACGTTGTGGGTTACAACTAGTGTTATGTAATCATATTAAAAAAGACATAATACAAAGACTATATATTACAATTACTAGGTATTTTACAGCCTAAATTTCAAAATTTTATTACAACAATAATAATTACTTTTACGATTAATATTTATTGCTTTACGATTAAGTATTTTGCATGAAACCATATTTTATATCCATGCTGTACTATTCAAAAACATTTAAATAAAACGATCAGTGACTTTTTAGCTTGCCTTAGTTTAATAAAACAACAGTTCGCATTAACGTTTATCTAATTTCTATGAAGGTATTTCACGAGTATAACAAAGACATTCATTCTGTAAACAGTAAGTGCATTGAGTCTATATAGATAGGTACTCTTAGTTGCACGAATGGGTAAGTTAGAAAAGATAAAGTTAATATGACTCATCCACCCGTCATCCAAGTGTGCTATTCATCGCATCGCGCATTTCATCGCGATAGTCGCATTATTCACTAAATTAGAAAAAGTGCTGAGTGTCCATCGTTTTTATTAAATTAATTCCATAAAAACCAATATAAAAACAAATGCAGTAGTAATGTTTTTTTTTATCTTTAAAATTATATGTTTTTATACAATATAATTTGCAAAAACTAAAAATAATTTCTAAATAAAAATAAAATAATTATTTATATTCTGTATATCTATTTAATATAAGCAGTATACATACGAATACATTTATATTTGACTGTTTTTCAATTTAGAATTATTTGCTCATAATTGCCTCATGAAAAAAGAAGAAAAAAGAAGGACATAAAAAAACTAATTGTAAGCTATACTAAGCCTTAATTAAACATACTAATTATAATATATTATTTGTCAGGCAATGCTCATGGCTATTGCCCACACCTATTTTGCAAGTTGAAACTACCTTTAAGTTACTAATAAGTTAAATTACGATGGAACAAAGTGCGCCAAGACGTTTTTAATAAGAAATTTTACACAAAAATAGTGAAAAAACAAATACGTGGTTTTTAGATAATGTGACATTAGTATATTTATATTTTTGTGAAAGTCATCTTAACTTAATTTGAGATTAAGGAGTTTGAGGTAAAAAGATTCTGAAATTAGATGTTAAACATTAATAAAATAATTGTTTATATTGATTAGGGTTGGGATTTGCTTTGCTAGATGATTGTGTAATATATATATAAAAAAAATCACTTATATTGGTGCTATGAAGCAAAAACTGTATACCATATATTTTTATGCGGAAGGAATATGAAATATGGCACAGTTATAATTTACATAAAAAAAGAAGTATAGAATGCTATTGTTTTCTAAATAATGCTTTAAAAACATTAAGACATTTACTATTCTTTTTTTTTTAAAGTGTTATTCCACACTTAGGATTAGAAAACATTTTTGAAAAAACGTTGCGTTGAACGCATGGCTTAGCGGTCAGAGCGCTTAGACGGTATCCAAGAGGCGCGGGTTCGAATCCCGCTGCGTTCAAATTTTTATACGTTTTTTCAAAAATGTTTTCTAACATTAAGACATATAAATGTAATATGTGTTTGATATACATTTTGCAAGGCATTATTTACACGTCAACTTACGTTGTAATAATAATAAATTTACATATTTAATAATTTTTATTTATTGCGATTGGCTTTAGATACATATCAGGATAACGATAAGTTATTTTTATATTTTAGAGAAATTATAATAATTTCTTCTCCTTTCTTACTATCATTAGAAACTTCAACGTTATACTGCTTAATTTTTAAAACTTAATGCTTATTATCTAAAGTGAATCAAACCCACAACCATCGTTCATTTACAATGTGACACGACCGGACCGCACCATGACAGTGCCAAAATATTTTTGTGTGCCTCTAAAATAAATCGCATAAAATTAAAAATAAAAGAGCATTGACTATAAAATATAGTTTTTATATTTGTGGTAGAACTAAATGGTCCTGATGTCATTACGTATTTTTTTCTAGTTACAAAGGCATACGTAGACATAGTGTTTTTTACACTAAGTATAAAAATGTAATTGTGTATTTACTTCGTTATAAGAGATGAAGCCATTCGCTAAACGAAAAACGAAACGAAACGCTAATAAGTATTTATTTCAAAATATAAATATGTAATAATAAAAAACAAGAAAAGTTTAGTCTCTGTACCATAATATATTTTGTATATTATAGTATTATTACTTGTAGAAGGGGTAATTACGTAGACGAAAATAGGTTTGTCACTAGTATGTACTTGTGAAAATTTCGATAGTCCTTGATGTCAGCGGTTTTCCTTATTTTAATGAAATTATTGAATAATTACATTAAAACTGTCGATAGAAGTTCTGATTTTTAATATATTAAAATTAAATGTTTGAATTTACAAAATTCCAAAAATTCTACCTAATCCAACTTTTTGTATGTAAATATTTATTTTATTTGAATAATTATGGTGATTAAAAATTGAATAATCCTTGTATCATTTAAGAAAGCATTCAATAGTTTTATTTTTGTTATTACAATATTTATATTTACAAAAAGCAACAATATTATTATGCTAGCTACACTAAAGAGTGTCTATATGTTAAGCATTTATTTTGATAAGATAACAGTAGTCATAAATAAAACAATAAATAATTGAAAATGCCTTCATATATATTAAAAAGTATGTAAATAAAACTAGAAATATTTAATACTGTGCATTATTTAAAAATGCATAAAATAAATTAAATTATTCAGTTTGAGAATAAATGAAACAATTAAGAACTACAATATAATCATATTGTTTTTAAATAATGTATATATAAAATATAATCATTTTAGGCACGTTCATAAAAAATAATTTCAGAAAATGACCCACTACAGATCGTGTCACTTTCAAAAAAAGGCGTGGGTACAATGTAAATGAATATGGCCGTTCCTATACTTTGAAGTGAATACATTGCAAAGAGAAAATTACAAAAATTATTAGCAAGTATAATCTTATTAGTGCTAACATTTACTAAGATATATCTTCTAAGAATGTGGGTACGGAGTAAACATCATAAAAAATGGCGTGGTCAATGATCGAAAGCCGGCCGGCATCGATTTTTTCTAGAAAATACATTTAAATACACGTTTAAATACAAATAAAAGCTTACCAATAGTCTTCATGAACTCATCGAAGTTCTCGGAGGAGACCATTTTGTATTTCTTGCCAACGAATTCCATTTTTGAAATGAAATAAAATATACTTTTTATTAGAAGGAGAGGAACGTGTTCGCGAGCTACCGGCTAAAACTAGAATGATTTGAGACGACGGTTACTCGCCGGGTGGGTTTTCGCGTTCGAGCGCTTGCGTAGTGAGGTCTGAACGAATGATATTATAATGCATTGAACAATATAACAAATGAATGAACGAAGTGGAGAAACGCCTTAATTTAGAACTCTGATGTCTGATTCATGATGTAATGAAAGCGTAATAAATAATAACGTATTATATATATATTAATTTGAACGATTTATTCCTATTCATAGGTTTATTATTGGACGCAAAACAATAGACAGAAAGTATTTAGTGTAAAGACACTCCGTACTTCGATTTCCACCTAATTTAAGATATTTCGCGTTGAGTGGTGAAACTCAACGCCGCACTTTGTCTTACCTAAGCGAGGAAGTGAAATAATTTAAATAATCACTCCTCCTGGTGGGCATCGAACCAACAACCGGTCGCGTTTAGAGTCAGACGCTGCCACATTGCGCCACAAAACCGCCTCTAAAAAAGAAGTTTATTTTATGTTGCATATAGTATGTAAACTTTTTATTTAAAATTGCATAAAGTTTATACAGATTAGGATTTTTATAAAATTTTATGTGATAGCAGTTAACATAAAAGAACATAAGTTTTAATAGCTTTATAGGGAAAAAGGAAAACAATAACAGATTTGTACAGATAGGTAGCAATTTGTAATTATTAATAACTATACCTACATATATGCATTTATTATACGGATAAATATAAATTTATGGGAACTAGGCAATCATAAGCTTAGTTTTTTTATATAAATTTACTCTTTCTTTTAATACAGTGTTTCCCAATAGGGGTGATAGGATTTTGATAGCTCACAGCCGCCATTTTGGTTGTTAAACATTTGATATTTGTGTTGTTTTGTGTTCAGTAATGTTTGCCATTTAATTATAAACAAGTTCACGTTACCTCAACGTTTGAAAATTGTCCTAATTTTCTATCAAAATTCGAGAAGTATTTTCTCTACTCAAAGAACATTTCTTGCTAAATATGGTCGTCATGGTGCACCGTCTGAGCTCGCTATACGTCGCATAATCCAAAAACTGGAAAGTGAATATTCTTTGCACGATAGTAGAAGAAAATATTGCAACCGTATCAGCCAGTGTCGAAGAAAATCAATATGTTTCGGTTCCACGACGTGCACAAGAATTAAACATATCCAGAATGACAACCTGGCGAATTTTACGTATGGATCTTGGCCTACATCTATACAAGATTGTGTTAGCACAAGAACTCAAGCCAGCAGACCATCGATTACGTCGTGAATTTGCTGATTGGGCACTTGAAATGATGGAAACGGACACTAAATTTCATAGGAAAAATCATCTTTTCAGATGAGGCTCACTTTTGGCTCAATGGTTATGTAAACAAACAGAATTGTAGTTACTGGAGTGACTCAAATTCAAGAGTGGTTCATGAAACACCATTATATCCTGAAAAATTGACTGCTTGGTGCGATTATGGTACGGTGGAATCATTGGCCTGTACTTTTTCAAAAACGACAAAGGCCGTACTGTTACTGTCAATGGCGACCGTTATCGTGACATGAACGATTTTTGAACGATAAAATTGAACGATTTTTTTTTCTGAAGTGTATGAAATCGATGCGGACGACATTTATTTTCAACAAGATTTATTGCGTGATAAGTTTGGTGAGTCGGTTATTTCTCGCAACGGTCCTCACAATTGGCCACCAAGATCATGCAACTTAACACCCTTGGACTATTTTTTGTGTGGGATGTTAAATCTCAAGTGTATGCCAATAAACCAGCTACGATTCAAGGCCTTGAACGCAACATTCGAGCGACTATAGCGGCCATACCAGCCAAAATGCTGCACCGAGTCATCGAAAATTGGACCGATCGTATTCACCAGTGCAAAAAAAGTCGTGGCGGTCATTTGAACAATATTTTGTTTAAATCATAAATAGCATAAATTTTCATATCAAATAAAGCCATTGAGCACGAAATTCGAACATATATGTTTTATTTCAATTTCAAAACATATAGTTCTTATTGGGAAACCCCATATATTATTGTGATAGGACATAATTTTTAAAAATATTAAGGTAGGCTTATTTACAACACAAAATTAATTAAATATCAATAGGTATTAAGTTATTAGATATCAATAGGTATAATCATACAAACAGACTTGGACTCCCTCTCAAAATACTGATTATATTATAATTATTTTTCCTTAACAGTCCAGTGTCCAGAGTTAGAGAAAAGACTCATAAGCCTCACAGAACCCACGTTATCTCAAAATTAAGCAGAAATTAGAGAATGCATTTTTTTGACATTAGGTTCTTTCTATCTCCTCTGGTATGTAGTGCTATACCGTAAAAAGCTGTTTTTTTAACTAAAATGATCATTGTAATAAGTATTTAACTGCCATATTTCACAAAGGCTTCATACATGCTTATCAGCGCATAACGTGGGGTATCCGCACAGTTTTGAGAATTCGAGATAACCGAATGTTTAGCAATGATGAAATGTCTGCTCCGAACAAAAACCCCTTTTTATCATTTATAATGTCATTTTTATAATGATACTTTGTCATTTAGACACCCAGTATTTTATTTCTTTATTTATATTGCATTTAAGGTAATTAACGACATCTTGGCACAGTTGGAAAATGATTAAGTCGCAGATGATTGTGAGTTCAATCTTTTATTAATGAAAAATCAATTTAATCCCTTCAGTTAATATTTTATTTTAGTCATAACCGTCTGTTACTCATATATCCAGCATGGATAGAAAGTGGAGAACTAAGTATTTGCCAGCGACATTCTTTGTAAAAAATTGTGAAGTAGACGAGGATCTTTACATTGGTCCCGCAGTGCGGAAAGTTTCCCTTATTAAGCTAAATTTAGCCAAAACGTTAAACCAAATTAGTAAAAGCATTATATTATGCTGAATAGAGTTCATATAATGCTTTAAATTATACAGGAAATCAAAAAATAAACTGTCATTCGAACTAGTGCTTTTGATGTCGCCTCATTTCATGTAAAATATAAACAGAATAGTTTTATAAAATGTAATAATAGTATTAATAGGGGGTGTAAAGGGGTAGTAGGGTAAATATTTCAAATTACTCTAAATACCATCCTCACCTGCTCGTGGTACACCCTGCTACAACTAATGAGGCTCTAGCGACGATTATCAGTGTAGGATGATGGTTTAGTACGTTGGAAGAGTATCTTGTATACCAACAACGGCGCCCAAAGGCTTTACAACTTACTACGCACTTTCGTGTTCTGAAAACGCACGTTGGGTTTTTTCTTCCCAATAAAATATAATGATAATGCGACCATATTGGTCGAATGTACCTTGTAGTAGGCAAGTTATCTGGAGAAGTCAGGGGAAAGGAGAATCTCCGGGTGGCGGTTTCAAACAGTCGAACGATTACGACTAATACAACGGACACTGTTAAACACGACGAACGGAGTATTGAACTGAGAATGTTAAGTAGTCGGACAACGCGATACAATCTATGAAAATGATATAATTTACATATTTCACCTAAACAAGTAACACAATATGACCAATAGTCAATTTTATTTTCAACATCCAACTACAACCCATTTTCATCTAATTCGTCATCCTCTATTTTAAATAAAATATAAAAATTTTGACGTTCCCAAGCAAATAATGGAAGTTCAGTGTAAGGCCATAGATAATAATATACTTTTACCGCAATGTGTGTTAGATGAAATAAGACAAGATGTTTAACAAAATATATATTTAACAAATTCTATAGCCCAGTCAACATCAAATAATACTAAATCAATTTTAACATCATTATCAACACGTATACGCATATTAGCAGACCATATATGCCAAAAAAATACATCAAAAAGGTTATCAAATTGCTTACAAACTATTTATAAAACACTTACATATTACTTACTAGCTACGACATATTCTCGCAAGAACAAAAAGGTTGCCGTAAAGGAACCCAAGATACAATGTACATAGATTATCAAAAAGCTTTTGATTCTGTACCCCACAACTGGCTATATCAAGTTTTATGTCTATACAATATAAGCCCCACTGTAATTACTTTCTTAGGACACAAAATGCAAATATTGGCGAACGAAACTGAAAGCAGGAAACGATAAAGAGACTATAAACCTATTGAAATTCCTATTAGACGAGGTATATTCCAAGGAGACGCCCTTAGTCGTCTTTAGTTTTGCCTATCGTTGAACCCACTATCATATATATTAAATAGCACAAAATGTGGCATGGACACTTTGGCAGATCATCAGCACAAAACAAATTCAATAAGACTCCTCCTTAATATGAATAATTTAAAACTGTATAGTAGTACTGTAAATTTCCTAATAAGTTAGCAGATATAACTCGATCTAGAGATATTCACATGGAATTTGGTACTAATTAAATAACTATGCAATAGTTCATAAAAATATCTTGGATCCCAGCAGAATCGCTAAATTCGCAAAAACATACAACAATACAACTTACCCCCAAATTGAAGCATAGATTCAACTCAATTTTAATAACAAATCTTAACTCCGGCAATATTATTAGAGGCAATATTATTAGAGTATTTACTATCCGAATACTCACTTATTCTTTTGGAGTAATAGCTTGGCTTAGAGGTATTATTAATATTCGTACATAATACACAAATTGCATTATTACGAATTATTTTTTATAAATAAACGGAGAAATCAATTTTACACAATTTCATACAATTTACATTACAAATTACATCTGGTAAACGTTTTACACCACTTAACTTTCAAGATAAAACAAAACAAATTAACGAAAGTATAATACAAAACGCTGATAATATAGTAGAATGGAGCCAAATGTCTCTACACGGGAGACATCGCCTTAACTTGCAGTAACCATATGTCGATTTCATTGCATCTAACGCTTGGCTGAAGTGAGGTGATCTTTTCCCTGAGACTGAAGGTTTTATTCTTGCCATACAAGACCTACCTAGAGACTAAAAAATAATCTGAACTGATATAATAAATCCGTAGACCAAACACTACAGATACCTGCAGACATTGTCATATTAGTTCAAAAACAATACAGCATATAACTAGCGCTTGCAAGTCTATAGCCCAAAGCGATTACAAAAATTGTCACGACCGAATAGCGGCCATTATTCATCAAAATTTAGGATTTTATTACAAATTATTAACCGAAAAAATATCATATTATAAATATCCCCTGATTAAACCCTGCACCTTTGAACGTGTCACTTTTTGTACACTTTGTATTTGTTTATTTTAGTTTTCATACTAAGTACGAACTTGGCTTGGGCCCTTATGACTTTCACTATTGAAAAGATTATTTAAATAGAAACATAATAACTATAATAATATTAGTTCACAGAGATACTCCAATCAACTAATGCGTACCTACATTTTTTTAGCTTCACGCCTTTATCCTGCATAGTAAGGTAGACAGAAAGTACTTAGTATCAAGACACTATATTTCGCTTTCCACCGAATTCGCGACTATGCGTGTTGAGTGGTGGAACTCAACGCCGTACTTTGTCTTACCAGAGCAAGGAAATGAAAATAACTTAAAATAATCACTCCCCCGAGTGGGAATCGAACCCACAACCTTAAGTCCATTTTAAATGTTGTTTTAACTTTGTGAGGGATCTTATATTCATTATAAAATTCTATATATTTTTTAACAATTCGTATATCCAAAAGTTGTCTCTCATTCTTTATTAATTAAATAAAAACAAACAGGGAAGCCTCAAGAAAAATTAATTAATATTCAAAGGTGTTTATATTACACTGGACTTTGACAAAGCGACTAAATTCACCTAATTTAGTCTCTGCAGTATGCATAGATGTCATGAACTCACGATTACACGGACGCCGAATGTAATCAAGTCGTAGGAATATATCGATTTTATTGAAATGAAGGTAACTTATAACGTAGTATATATTTTAGCTCAGTGTTGTTGATGTATAACATCTACAAATGTTACATATATATTAGTGGAATACTATTGTGATTAAAAAGTAGTTGTTTCTATAGATAAACATAATTTGTATAGCATCAGCCGGAAGAGGTCCACTGGAAGTATATACTACATACCATTTTAATATACCGAAGTCCGTTATTCAGCTTTAATTTCACGCTTTATTCCGCATACCAAAGTAATCAGAAACAACGTAGTGTTAAGACATTTCGTTCTCCGTTTTTACGCCCAAATTCAAAACTTTGCTTAAACACTTGAATTTAACTCCCCATTTTGTCTTACTGGAACGGAAAAATGAAAATATTTTAAATACATCATAAAGTCCAAAAAAGAAAATAAATGGCCATCATCCTGAATATTTAGGTAACTCAAGTAGGTATATTATAAAATTAAATGCAGTGTTTCAAAATGAAATACAGTTGTAAAATCGAAACATACAAACTGCCTCTTGACTGACAATGAGTAACCCTTTTGCAGACTCTGTGCTATGTGTATATTTTATGTATTTTACTCAAAAATGTATTAAAGCACAGTTAAGGATAGGTTTAGTTATAGCGTCAACGGTTGACGAAGTAATATTTAGTGAATATATCACATTATTCTGCATTTTCTTTTTAAAAGCTTAATATTGGCTGTAAAGCATAAATATAAAAAAACAGCCTTCCTGCATAGTGGGTAGGAAAAGTGGAACGAGTTTCAAACTTTAAAAAAGGAATAATTTAGATTAATAGAGCAAGAAATTGCGCTTTAATTCTCTTAAAATTAAGTGAATAAAAACTGAAATTAATTAGAAATCAAGGATTATGAATTACATATCAGTAGATTTTAGAGTGGTGTTACGTCGTCAAAGTTAAGTAAAGATAAGATATTGCTTTTACCCTCCTTATTACATGAGAGGTTTCCATAATATGAATCATAATTTTGTAGAATATAGGTACTAATTTTGGAGTATGTATGATATTATTAAATTCTGAAAATATTACTTTTTTTAGCTTCACGCTTTAGCCCTAATGGAGTAGTGAGAGAGGACATACTCTGCGATCTCTGCTTTCTTTTTTCCCACAGTCATTATCGTCTTCATACATGCCGTCTGATACTGTGTTTGTCTGTTTCAACGATCAAGTACGAGGTTTCTCCCCGTACTTTATTTACCGCTATCAAAAATTTAATTTAATTTTTTTAAATAATTTTATATTTTACATTTCTAATAAGGTTAGCAAAATTCTTAAATTTAGGAAATATTGCTTGAATGCTTTACCACTGTTAGTAAAAAAAGAAGAAATGTCGCAATCTGAAAATCCCCCTTTAAACCTGTGACTTTAATCCGCATGCGCGAATATTTTAACACCGTGTTCTGGACCCAGCTTCTTTTAGTCCCTCTTCTGCCTCCCAATCAGACCTGTGTAGTTTTACACTCCGAGCAAAGTGCATCATCAACAAAGTCATCTAAAAAGATACTAAGGTACCTTACCTTAAACTTATATTTGGTTTTTCTTGACCAGTAGAGTACAATACTTTTACTGTTTCTTTATAACTGATTTACAAAATCATTTTTTTTTCGTATTCCTTATTAATTTTGTATATAATATTAATTTATAATAATGCTAAAATATTTTATAGGCACTCCATAAAATATGTATATTAGAATATGGTGTTTTAACACAAAACGAATATTATTTATAATTTTCTTTTCAAAACTTAACAAAGAATGTAGACGCTCCACTCCAGAATATTAAAACGTGCCCCTATACGTTTCCATTGTAATTATCCCGATATAACTCAATTTTGAGCGGCAAAATCTCAGCTATTTGACTGATGAATATGCCCCTATAATGTCAATTATGATGCTATGTATCGTTTATTCCATTGTAGCGAGAGTATTGTTAAGATATCTATGTAATGGGCGTGGGAGAGAATTATTAAACATTGTCAATCTTACTAATCTTATTCAAGTTTTCTTATAAGATCCTCAATACAATAATAGAAAATAGTAATTTTAAAATATACTTTCCTTTGTTACACGCTTTATTCTGCATAGCATTGTTAGTCAGGGATAACCTAGAGTCAAGACACTCCGTTTTCGGCTTTCCTCTTGAAAATCAAGACATTACATGTTACAAAGAATTAGAAGTAAAAAATAACATGCTTAAAATAATTAATTTAATTTAATCTCCAAATTTTACACTTGCAGAAAGCTCTCGAAATAGGAAATAGATATTTTTATTATTTCAAGTTCAATAGTTAAAAGGACATTTCTTACATTTTTGTGCCACAAACACATTTTTCTGTCTTAAAAGGATCCCACCCTTAACGAGAACGCAAAAAATGTTTGTATGAATTCGATCAACGTTTTTTTACTTTGGACAATAAGGAAAGTAGTAAATAATAATATCTATATGTCATAGTATATTTATTATATTATAAGATTTTCAATTTAAATTTAAATATAAGATTTTAAAATACAAAATTTATATATAAGATTTTCAAATATTTTATTATCTTTTTTAAGTTTAAAAGTTTTGACGCCATCTTATCGTGGGGAGCAATTTGTACATGCTATAGTTTTGAGTTTCCTCATTCATTTTAGGTATAAAGCATGACGTTGGTTTCATCTACCCAATATCTTGCGTGTCTTAAATGGAGCAATGGACGTCTAAGTGATGTACGTTACGTCTTGAATTTTCAGGACCAATAGTGCAAAAGCATATTTATAAAAAGGAATAGCTTTTAAAGCTCAGTAGAGTTTATAACAAACGTAAATGCTAAGTGTTATTTATTTAAATAGACTGCATGAAAACTAGTATTTTCAGCAGTGGAATGTGAATACAATATTCTTTTATTTTTGATTTCTTCAGACACCAAAAGTTTAATATAATTTTTTCAACCAAAAAAAAAACCGAACACTTTAATGAATTAATAGTGGTCACCAATTATGTTTTTTATATATATTAATTTTTTTTTAATATTTAATTAAATACATAGATACTTAGGTCCAAACTCTCGAGATAACAATGGATGTGTGACGAGATTTTGATATGAAAACAATCTTGGCACTAATCTAACATTGACCTTTATCACATTAAGATGATCATGAGTTATATTAAATTTGTAACCTACTCGAGTTATTTTTACTAAGTATTTTATTATGTATCACTTAAATATGTTATGGCTAATAATAGTTCGTGTGATTTTTTTTCTAATATACAGATTACTATGATCATGTTAACTAAGGTTATTGTTTGTCCTCCGTATTTGATTTTTAATTATCGATCATCCATCCATCCATTTATTTTCTTAAACTGGAAAACCATTGATGAATGAATTAAGTTAAAATCTTGTTTCTGTTCATAATATGTCATAAAATTTCAAAATGATATTTAGAATTTTCAATAATCGTAGTATTTGTTTTCAAAATCTGTTTTATTTTTAATTTTTTACTTTTTTGTAGACAACAGATACGCGGGCGTTGCTACGCCTGCTGTTACGTGACCAGCAAACACACAAACATATTCTCCGCGGTGAACAACTTCTTCGCTGATTCACCTTTCGTGAATCAGCTAAAAGGCATTATGGTAAGTTTTATTATTTTTTTATTTTTGTTTTATTAATTTAGCATTATGTCAAAATTTTTTTGACTTATTCAATTAATTCTGAAATATATTCAATTTTTCATGTATTTAAAATAAATTCAAATCTTTTATAATATAAATATATGTAATGTTGTTATTTAGACTCGACAAACAAGCAACACTGAGCCGGGTCCTCCGGATGAGACTCGGCCAGACAGTAGGGGGCCACCGACTGTGAGCTTCGCTCTCAGCCCTTCCCAAAGGTAAGATGTTGTAGTTTTTTTATGTCATCGTATCTGTATGCCAATCAAACCTTGCATAAATTATATCCTATTTTGTAGTAATTTATGATACAAATTATGTTAGGTATTTCATTTTTATCGAAGGCTCAAAGTTTGCGTGCAGGGTTTATGCTTAGGTTATCTCTGTATTATATTCTGAATTCAGCGCACTCTTACTTACTTGTTTTTGTTTCCATAATCTGTCTATTTTTGTGTGGTTGAATCCATATTTCATTTAATACGCCAGAATAAAAATTATCATAAACATATATTTTCTTAAAAGACGACTCTATACATTTTGTCACGTGCCCCACGATAGTTCAAAAATATTTTATATGATTGATATTCAATACTACTAAAATTGTTATATTTTTTTATGTTATTTATCTGAAAAAAAAAATTGATGCCGTATAAGCCTGTTAAAAATATTAACATTAGTCTTAAAACCAGAACTATGTACAAATTATCAAATATTATGATATGTTAACTGTCCAAGATTTCCAAGAGGCACAAGTTCCAATCCCGCTGGCTACAAATTTTTATACATTTATTCAAAAATATTTTTTATTCTAAGTGTAGAACAATACTTAAAAAATAAACTGATCAAAGAAGTTTCTACATTTTATTTATTTTGCCCAAATGGATTTAGTGATCAATAAAATACAGTATATTTCTCAAGAGAAGTAAGTACTTTTTTAATAGGACAGTTGTCCTGTAGAAAAATTATAACACACTGACAGTTGGTATAGAGGAAATAATATAGCGAAAATTTTTTTTAAAGAATATTGAAGTGTTGGGCATATTTTTAGCCTTATTCTTATTTATTAAGTACGCAAATTCGTCCCCGTGGAATTTAACATCTACGGGTCTTGTTTTATAATTTTAAAATAAAAGCAGCCAAAGTTACTTTAACTAAACGCAATAAGGCGGAACAAACAGACAGATAGAAAAAAAATATTAAAAAAAATGTTATTTTGGTATAGCTATGTACCGTGATACATACATACATGCATACATACAGATGCATTCAGTAAAAAGCAGTTATGTAAATCTTATAAACAGTTTGTCCATGTATTTGTACAGATGAAATATTTACTTAAAAAAATTTTTCATCTTTATTTATGGGTACGTATTTTGCGAGTAGCTATTTTTTCTGTTCTCTGAAAATTATATTAAGTATTTATAAAATGATGATTTACGCCTATTTAGCTATTATGACACAGTGGGTCAGGTTCCGAGTGTAAATGCAATGGTTATGGGTTCAGTAACCACTCAGGGCAATCATAGTGGTCATTCTGGCTGCTTTGGTAAGCTAATAATTTTAGATCAGAAAAATACTCTCACAGTATTCTTTGCAACAACTTTTTTTGCCTTAAATGTTAAAGTCACCGACGTCTTTAGCACATCACCCACCGGAACAAATAAGCGCTTCTGGAATACAAATGTTCTCAAGAGGGAATTACTCTCTCTATTGACTTGACGCCTTGATTAGAGCAGGATGTTCACGTAATATTCCCTGGCTTGCATAATCTTATACTGAGTCTACATTTACTGATCGGAGTATCAGAGGTATTATTTTTTGTTAAAAATGATTACTAAATAACCGAAAGTTTTCGTAAGTTGGGCAATTTGCAAAGGACGAGAATCAACTCAACGTTTATCATTTGTTAGAAAAATTAGAAAAAAATATCCCGTTTTTCATCGATTAACTACTTCACACATGTACACACTGTACTACTTACTACCTACCTACTTATCTGTAGCCTTATAAAAAAATATTTAAAATTTTACATAATTTGTGCTTTAAACGATTTTTAAAATTGCATGTAGAGATATAAGTAACGCGTATAATGTATTTGTATTATAATTTATATATATATTTCAATGTATGTAACAATCGATACATAAAGCCTGCGCATTATCCTTGAGTTCAGAATTATTCGCTCAGATGCTTACAATTTCAATTTAGTCGGCTGAATGCTGACATTTATTATTTACGAATTTAATACCGACATGGCGCCATACTTGTAATGTAATAAATTTATGGATAGATTTCTTTCTTATTTTATGAGATAGCCACTTTTGTTTAACGAACAGAAAGACTAATAGTATTTTTTGATTATTGTACTACTGTAAAAAAGTTACTTAACCGCATACATTTATGCATACTAACTTTAAATATAAAAATAATGGCCTATTGTATTTTTTTAAGAATTAATTTCCTTTATAAGATAAAAGGTTTCAATATCAAATCTATAAAAGGGTTCTTGAAATATTTAACTACTAGCGACCCGCTCGCGGCTTCGCCGCTGTGAAGTGAGCGAATATATAAAATAATGTATAAGTAATATAGAAAATAACTTTTTAAAAATAACGTGCTGTGAAATCTCAAACTCTAAACATTCAATTTAAATTGCATGCATTACGTAGGGACCTAATTTACAGATATCGATGTCCCTTATTATTTTATTTAGATTGCCATGTTTAAATTCTTCATATATTTTGAATAGAATGTCCAAATTTAATAATTTAAGTAGTAATAAGTAAATAATAATTTAATATTTAGTAGGATAAGGATTAATTGGGTAGATGAAACTTTTATTTAAGTCCCAGAAAATAATAAGTAATGGTATAGGTTAGGAAAGGTAGTTCTAAAAAGAAATTTTGATGCATAGCTGCTTAAAATATAAAATAAAATATATAAGCAAATATGAATCTAAGCTAATAATATAAAGCAGTAAAGTTTGATTGTTTGTTTGTATGTTTGAACGCGCTAATCTCAGGATCTTATGATTAGAATTGAAAAATCCTGTGTTGAAGGCTATTGGCTATAAAAAATCACATATTTGTATAATTTTAAAGCTTACCTCGCATGCGCCGAGTAAATGCTGAAAGTTATATATTACAAAATTGTTCCCCTCTAAAAATTCTAGAAAAAGTCCGCGACAGCATATGTTTAGCTTTTACTGTTGACTCTTTATAACAATTCTTATGAAGATGTTTTTTTATAAACTGAATATTAATCCTTATTCAAATAAATAAGTTACTTATCACTGGCGAGCGCCATAAAATTCCTGGTATAAAGATGAGGACTTACGGCGCGGGGGAGAAAACATTTTGTGATAGTGTAACGATAACTATTAAGTACAAATATAGTTTTGTTAATATCACCATGCGGGCGAAGCCGAGTGAATTCTGGTATAATAATAAAATCTGAATAAAAAAATTAAATATTTAACAAAAATTGAACGGAATATAGAAGAAAGCATTTACATTGCAATAAAAAATATGTTTCCAAAACTCAAAACATTCAATCGTGGACCCATCCGCTACATAAGGAGCCGGCGCCCCGACAGACATCGATGCCCCTTTCCCTTCACCACCGCAGTGTCACACACCACACTGCGCGGGACCACATACACCGCGTTATTTTACTATTTCTTTAATTATTTCGGTGATATCTTTTGAATGGAATGTCCGATTTTAATAATTTATAACATATTTTACAGGTATTGAAATTATCTTTATTCAAATATTGTTTAATTGGGTAAGGATAAATACAGAAATATGAATAATGTCATTTGATTTTTGTAACCTTTTTTCAACATTTAAAATGTACTAAAGTAGGTACAGTGGCATAACTGCAGTAGTTGGACATATGGTATCGCGGACTTTTTCGTAGATATTGATACGAACTGTAATATTATTTACTATTTTTAAAGTGTTATTCCACACTAAGGATTTAGACAACATTTTTGAAAAAACGTATAAAAATTATTATTTAAATTATTAAAATAAAATAGCAATCTCTCTTGTTAAACGATTATTTCTTAATAATCTTTAAATATATAAATAAATTGTAAAAATCTCTCTACAGAGGTGCTAACAACATAAATAAGTTGTATGAAAACGTATAAGAATTTCGACGCAGCTGATAGTAGAACGCATGGCTTAGCGGTCAGAGCACTTGGACGGTATCCAAGAGGCGCGGGTTCGAATCCCGCTGCGTTCAAATTTTCATACGTTTTTTAAAAAATGTTAACTATAATATTGTAGCGCATTTTTGTTCTATCATCAATAATTATTGCAGCGCACGCGATGATTTTTATAGCTACTTTTTCACACCATGACTATGTAAGTCAAGTATTGCATTTTTATTAGAGATATCTGTTTTTTTGGAAAATGTCATATAACCTGTGTTACTCAGTGAAGTCAAAAAATTTTTGAACTTAGTATCAGTAGTTTTTGCGTGAAACGCGACAAACATACAAATAATTGCTCTTTATAATATTAGTATAGATGAAAGCTATTAAAAGACAGCGGGCCTATGATAGTATGAATTATCCCTTTTATTTAAAGTACGTCACTATATTATATATATAATAATGTAAATTGGCAACCCTTAAATATGTCTATCAAACTTGTTTTTTTTTATTTTTTTTCGTGTTTGCCAAAGACTTAGTTATGTCTGTCTCTTTTTTTGAGATTACTGTTTTTGATATTTTTAATCTTTTCATGACACAAACTTGTAGGTTTTTTTAATTGTTTTATATACCTGTATACAAATTTCTATGTAAAAAAATATATAAATTGCATTCATAAATTATAAAACGATCAACCCAATACATTATAAGATACTTGCGGAACACAAAGAAATTACAGTTTGGCTTAGAGATAACAGACAATTTATTCATGCGGAGTTTGTTCCGTAAAAGAAATTAGATCAGGGAATACTTTGACCGTTACTCATAGTCGTCGCCTCGAATGACAATATATATTTACTATCCAAGACTTGTTAACCAATTCTTTCACCGAATAAAGTATTGATTTGGTGCACACCTAAATTAATGTCACTAGTGGTATTAAATATAATATTAATTTAATCATTTTAATGTTTAAGATTATATTATATTGCAGTATGAATTGAAATTAAACTGTTTGATTTGTAAAAAGTCGAGTAAATCATATGAATTGAGGCAGGTCGTGGCGCAGTCTGATTGTAAACGCGATCAGTTGTGGGTTCGATCCCCACTCGGGGTAGTCATTATACATAATTTATTTTCACTTCCTCGCTCTGGTGTCATCGAAAGACAAAGTGCGGTGTTGAATTCCACCACTCAACACGTAATGTCTCGACTTCGGTGGAAAGCGAAGTACGGAGTGTCGTGACACTAGATACTTTCTGTCTACCCTGCTATGCGGGATAAAAAGCATGAGCTAAAAAAAATAGAGATGAGTGTTGGAGTAGAGAAGTTCGAGTAGGTAGCAAAAATTAAAAGATATTATTTTAGCAACTATTTGAAGTATTTATTAATAAACTTTGTGGGTTCGATTCCCACTCAGTAGTATGATTATATTTAAATTATTTTCACTTCCTTGCTTTGGTAAGACAAAGTGCGGCGGTGACTTTCGCCATTCAACACGAAAGCGAAGTACTGAGTGTCTTGACACTAGATACTTTCTATCTACCTATGTGCCATGTGGAATGAAAGTGTAAAGCTGAAAAAAGTTTAATTAAAATTTGCTTGTTAAATAAACGAAAGTGAAACAAGTTGGAAATTGGAGAATGTCGTAAATTGCACTGCATTTAAATAAAGCGCCTGACGAAATCTCCTTCATTAATTCTAACCAGCTTATTTAAACTTTTACCATCAAGTTGATTGAAAAATATTACATAGGTTCTTTAAAAAGTTTAGAAAGAAGAACAAGATTTTATTTTGATATAGAAGGCAGTTTTTAAATATATATTCGTGTGAAAGTTACGTTTTATATGTTAAAAGTAATAATATTATTTTAAGTGACCATTTTGCATTAGTTGTGAGCTCGAATTTATTCGAAATTAAAATATATTTTGAATATTTCAATATTTCGTAACTGCTCCGTTCGTACCGTGCCGTAAAAGTGCTGAAAAGGTACTACAACAAAATATATTACTGAACTTATTCTACATAAGAGGCCAACCATAGATTAAGTCACACGTCAGTGGGAAGGAAGGGGTAGACAAAGTGTGACACTGCTTGATATGAGGGACGAGCTGTAACAAAGACCGGGAGGGGGGGGGGGGGCGGTAATGGTTAAAAATCATGAAATTCGTGTGACATAGTTTATGGATTGTTTTTTGGCTCCTGAGAAAATAATGAATGATGTCTGATAACAGTCAGCTGTCAGAGAAATCGATAACGCCAACCCAGCGTCAGTCTTTCCTGAAACCAGCTGCAAATACAGCCTTGGACAGGAAGGCTTCTGTTGTTGACGAGACCTCTGGAATTACTCGCACTCAAATGAAAGGTAAATATTAATTTTACTATTTTTATCAGCGTTATTTCACACTTAGGTTAAGTCAACATTTTTATTTTTTTTTGTATTAAAATTTGAATGCTGTGGCGTTTGAACCCGCTCCACTTCGAAACCGTACAAACGCTCTGACTGACTACTTCTAAAAAATCAACGTTTGTCAAGAAAGAATGCTGTTTATTTAACTTTACTTTGAGTATTAATTTTTGAATCAAAAGTTCCCCAGCTCGGTCAAGATCATAACTTTTAAAACTATGTAAAGGATCCATTGTATGTTAAATGTATTAATATGTAAACACAGTTAAAAGCATTCATATGTACACACCAGTAATAATTTTGTTCATATTTTAGAATTTCGCGAAGCATTTCGACTTTTCGATAAAGACGGTGATGGCACTATCACCAAGGAAGAACTCGGTCGCGTCATGCGGAGCCTTGGACAATTTGCACGAGTCGAAGAGCTTCAAGACATGTTGCAAGAAGTCGATAGTGATGGTATAGATTTAATAAATGTAGATATCGACTTAGTAAATGCATAGTAAAGTTACAAGAAATAAAATGATAAAAAGTTTTTAAAATTTATTAGTCAATATTTTATGAAATATTTTTAATATGTTTTCCTTTTCTACTGGCCCTTTCTCGTACTGAAATATAAAGCTTCATGCTTTACCTTACAAAGTGGGGTAGTTCGAAAGCTCTTAGTATCAAGACACTCCGTCTATATTTTCCCGAATGGAAATTGACCCACGACCAAACGCGTTTACAGCTAAATGTACACACTGCTCCACAACAGCCTTCTTGGAAATACCTGTAAATAAATGTTTCTTAATATACAGGTGATGGAAATGTGAGCTTCGAAGAATTTGTGAATATCCTATCGAAGTCCATGTCAGGAGCCGGCAGTGGCACCAGTTCCGCTGAACAAGAAGAGAGGGAGTTGAGGGATGCTTTTAGAGTGTTTGACAAACATAACCGAGGGTATATTTGCGCGTCCGATTTGAGAGCTGTACTGCAATGTCTGGGAGAAGATCTTTCGGAGGAGGAAAGTGAGTATAGAAGTGCCTGGTTTGAACAAAACTGCTATCCCTAAGTCAAAAGTTGTTTTTATATAATTAAAGATAATACTAATTTATAATAAATAATTAATAATCCAAAAATTTAAGTTAAATTAAATTATATAATTATTTGAACAACATTAAACAATTATTTCTTTTACAGTTGAAGACATGATCAAGGAAGTAGATTCTGATGGAGATGGGCGTATCGATTTTCTAGGTAGCATAAGTTTTATTTACAAATGCATAAATAAATTTGTGGATATTATTGTCATTTGGGAGAATGAATCATATTTAAATTATTATTATGCGACGTAGAGTTACACCATTCACAACGCAATGGTTTGAATTTTGCGGAAAGCGGAGTTTAACATGCTATGCGGGATAAAAACGAGATGCTAAAAAATTTTACCTGAAGTTAAAAATATATTATTTCTTTCAAAAATAGCCTACCAATAACTATTCAATAAAACTTATTTAATAAATTGGTTCCCATAATACATATAATGACTGAATAAATCACTAGGAGATAGATAATCTGATTTTTAATTTTGTTTTCGTAATACTTTTATAAATATTGCTTAAAATGATTTGTTTCAACTGTAGAATTCGTTCGAGCTCTTGGAGAACCCGAAGATGCTTGTGACGATGAAGACGATGAAGATCCCAATGACGGGACCGATATTCTTTTACCTCGACCAGTTGCTGCTATTTAAAAATGCTTTGATCTATAAAATCCTCATAATCAAATCAATATATTAGGCATGATGACAAATTATAAAATTTCTCTAGTCTTTTTAAAATTTAAATATTTCTTAAAGTCAAACAATTTCTAAAACTTATTCGCGAACTTGATATTACATATATATATACATATATATATATATATATATATATATATATATATATATATATATATATATATATATATCACGTTATGATTGTTTTATTCCAACTATATACTTATCTGATAAAGATACGATAATCTTAAAATACATTTTATACATTCCTATATAGATACGAGGAATCAAATTAATTAGTTAAACCATTTTTTTTCAGTTTTACAATATCTACATCTATTCCAAAAACATATCACCCCTTTGGACTGTTATATTTAATACCTAAGTATTATCTAGTAGTGTAATAGTTACGTATGGGGCTTTCCATAAATTACGTCACATTAATTTCATGATTTGATTGGCCCCCTCTCCCATCTTTGTCACATCTGGTTACTTTTGTGACCACCGTTGTCATGCAATGTCGAACCCTGGGAAGGAGACCCTTAACGTGTGACGTAACTATTGGATGGCCCTTAATAAGATAACTTTGTAAAGTCCTAATAGGTACTATTCATTTCTCTTCATGTCATTGTAACACCAAATTTTAATACTAAGTACTTTAAGATCTTTCTAAAAAAATAATTAAACAATAACATTTAAGAATACTAAACGTAATTCACATTTCCTATTATAAAAATCAATAAAATAAAGCTTAATGACTATACAGAAATGAGTTTGTTTTATTTCTTTAGAAGTAGAAGTACGAAATTCAGTAATTTTTATTATTATTATTTTTGTTTTTTTTACCTGAGCATGTTCTTCTTTATTCTTACTATGACATTCGCGCTTACACCTGCCAATCTACGTATGTACTCGCTGCATATATATACGGTCAGCTAAACTGAGTCCGCATATCCGACGAAGAGATCTCATCTCTACTGCATTCACTTTTCATTCTTCTTTTGACACACCCACTTTTCGCTGCCGTATAACAACGTCCGTATAAGTACTGCATTGTGAGCGACAAGACGTGTAGATACGCTGAAGTTACGCTGTTAAACTTGTTACCCTTACCACCTTCCAACTCTACTAAACATACTTCCTAGGTATACCACCATATTTACTAATTCTGATATCTTTCTATCTACCCTAATCTTACATTCTGTTCTTTCTTTATCTCTTTCAAATACTAGAATCTTAGTTTTATTTGAATTCAGGCTTAAACCATTATTTTCACACTCTTCTTTCAGAATGGTGACCAATGCCTGCAACACGCATTCTGATGATGCAATTATCAGTGCATCAGTTAACTGTCAAATCACCAATTTTCACTCCTATGTCACTTTCTTTCTATCCTTAGAGACAACTATCCAAATACACTTTGAACAGCCAAGCTGACATGGCGCAGCCCTGTTCAATACTCGATCAATTATATATAGATAATAATAAACAAATGCTCACAAGGGTCCGTTCACAATGTAGCGGGGCAGTATCTTTCATAACGTTTTTTAAAACCTTGTCAAATGCCTTTTTTAAATCCACAAAAGCACAGAAAATTTTCTGGTTTACAGCCAAAAACTTCTCCGTGATCATGCAAAGAGAAAAGATCTGATCCATGCACCCTCTTCCAGGTATAAATTCTCATTGGGCCTCCCGTAAAAGCCTTTCGGATCTCTCTTGCATTCTGCTCGCTAGAATTTAAGCATAAATTTTACTGCCCAAGCTAATCAAACTGATAGTCCTATAGCTTGCACAGTCTATCTGTGAACCTTTGCTTTTATACAAAGGCACGATGACTGCGCCTTGCCAATGATTCTCTCTGACCTCTCCCGTTTTTCAACATAAATTGCATAGAAAAATAAAAGGGGCAAAATGCATGGCCCACCATATTTAATCATATCTGCAGTAACTCCATTTGCACTCGCTACTTTACCACATTTCAAACTTCGTATAGAATTCTATACTTCTTTTCCTGATTCCTTTTTCTTCTTTTACTGATTCCGCCATCTGTTACAACAAGACTCAGCATATTGCTGTCGCTTAGGACATCTCCTTGTAAAATTCCGCCCATCGTTGCAAAACGTGTGTTCTTTCTGTAAGTATTTCATCGTCCTCAGAAAGCACCCCATTCATTCTACAGGTTGACGAACAACGTCGAGAATCGCTAATTTCTCGACAGAAATGTTTCGTGTTTTCCTGGAAATTGTTTGTCAATCTGTCGTCTCTTTCATGCTCTGACTTTTCACGCTTCATCTTTATCAGTGCTTTCGTTAGTTGCATTTGCAACTTATATTCTTTCTTCTTAATCTCTCTCATACTTATATTTTTACTCGTGACTCCTTACTTAGCCCTTCCATGCTTTTTTATTTCTTTCTTCTGCCTTTTTCACTTCAACATCCCACCATTCATCACGCTTTTAACTAAAGCCTCAATTATTAATACTTAATTTGTAAGATATTACGGTATATTTATTGTAAAGAAAATCTCATAGATAAAACGGTATGTATTTATTATATTAAGAAATTCTTAACACTTTTGTATTTTGAATTAAAGTGAACGATTTTAAAAGTACTGTTTGGATCTTTGTAGAGATTTTTACATGTTTCTGACACTCAAAGATTGTATTTGTAAAAAATAATTCCTACGCAAGAGAAGTAACGTTATATTTTACATAAAAAATATCATTAGTCTACTCACTACTGTAATGTGCTACTAAAACTGATCTTTGAAACAAAATATCCTGACATAGCTTATCGTATTCGTAATTTATTCCAGTTTTGTGGCTCATTTGTCATTTCAGAAATCTGACATATTGAAATTAAATCAGCGTATTCAGAATGAAGTCACTTTATTCAGAATAAAATCAGTTTATTCAGAATAAAATCAGGTTATTCAGAATAAAATCAGTTTATTCAGAATAAAATCAGTTTATTCAGAATATAATCAGTTTATTCAGAATAAAATCAGTTTATTCAGAATAAAATCAGTTTATTCAGAATAAAATCAGTTTATTCAGAACAGAATCAGTTTATTCAGAACAGAATCAGTTTATTCAGAATAAAATCAGTTCATTCAGAATAAAATCAGTTTATTCAGAATAAAATCAGTTTGTTAGAATCAGTGTTCAAATTGTTAAAATCAGTGTTAAACTAAAATGTTCTGGTTTAAACGCTTCTAGCGGCTTCATAAATTAATTTTATTCTTAATGGACCATTATAATTTAATAATCCATTGAGAAGAAAATTTATTTTTATGTCTTCACTTAGTCAACGTTTCGACCCCCGAAAGAAAATGAAGAAGGTGCGCTCAAGATAAAATAAATAAAACAAAATAATATTCACGTTTTTATTAACATATCAAAATATGTACACTTATTTTATCATACATTTGCAGACAAAATTAACACTTTCACATTTTATTGGAAATAAAATTACAACAGGTAACTCTTATTAGCTCTAAAACACAAAAATGTTTTACCGAAAAAGATTTAGTCACAAATTGTATCTAAAACTACATTTGCGTAGATTGCTGTCTATTTTCATACTAATTTTTTATCTTCTGTACTTTCGACTGTTCTTGACCCCATACAATATCAAAAAAATCATTTAAATAAGCGTAAATCTTCGGCCATACCTTGCATATAAGTCAGAGTTAGTAATGGAAGTTTAAATATATGAAAAACATTTGATATATAAGAGTTTTGCTATTTTTAATTAGTACATTTATTTTATAGATTAAATGAACATTTCTTAACACAATACGATCATTACATTATGAGTTCACTTCGTGCAAGGACCTAATACACGAGTATTTTGATTAATATTATTAAATATATTTTCACTAAATACTTGTGGGTAAATAGAAATGCTACATAAAGGCATTATTGGCAGTTTTAACGCATTTTTTGTACAAACAGATGAACAAGTAAGTAACAAGATTAAATTTTGACACTAAATACATAACTAATGATAATATTTATCTTAAAATATTAATTTAAGCGAAAAAAAATTTATACTATGATACATAAATTACTTTGATATGAACGGTTTAGGAACAATATATAATTGTAGGTATGTTGTATAATAATTAAATTCTTTGATATATTGGATATAAACTAAACAAATCGAAAATGTTTATTTTCATTTAATTATGACATACATAACAAGATTTTTTTAATAAAAACCCAATATCAATTCTAAGTCTTTATAGAAACATCAATATTAAATGTATAAACATCAAATAATTAACATGAAGAATAAGAAATGATCAAACCCATGATCAGTGTATTAATAAAAGCTTGATTTACAGCAACCTCTGTACACCATGTTAAAGGAGTATTGTCGTGTAACGCCCTCGTATAACGCGTTTGTACAAATAATTTAATTAATCGTTAAAGGAGTTTAAAAACAAGAAAGTTTTAAATCTAAATTTAATATCTTAAGCATATATATATTAAAAAACTGGTAAAATCAATTACATGCAATTCCAAAAATAGTTTCAATCCACGATTATTCCGCGCGACATATAAGTTTTCCGAGTTGTATAAGACACTGAAATAGCATAATATGTAAATGCGTTATACGATTCCCATGTTATAAGGGGGTTTACTGTGCTTACATAAAAAGAAAGGAAATAAAATTATAATAAACATTTTCACAATTCTTATTTACATAATACAATATTAAAAATGCTTGTTCTTTCACATCATAAAAAAATTCACAAAAAAAAGATTTTCATGTTAACATTCTTAGTATTTATCGGCATCTTTTGCTACTAGTTCCTTCTTCTGGATTTTGATTCCTGTTTAATACAATACAGTAAATAGGTTTATGGATCAATTTGAGAATTTTAAATGTTTATAAAACACATTATTCAAATTAAACACAATTAAAAATATTTAATTACATATAGCATATGTAATTAACAAAATGTATTCCAAGCATGTTATCGATACACTCCACTGAATAAATGTTGCATTTTGTTTCATTTATTTTCAAAGAGAAAAACATGAATATTGTAATTTCAAAGTGTACTTCTTTATAGAATATTTGTTTTCACTTTTAATTTTTGTTGGGTGATGTATTATTTTCATTTTATATAGTTTTTAACTAAGTTTGAATTATATATATCAAAAGTAACTGACAATATTAGTATGACCAATAGCACCTATTGATAATGTTCAATTAGTATTGACTATTTTGGTCAAACTAAAATAGTTTCTTCATTGTTATGTTAATTGTGTTTAAATGTCATATATTTATGAGATACTAATAACTTTATTTCACTTGTACATTGATGAGTTATTAGAAATTAGGCAGTGAATATATATGATATAGCTAATTCTAATGTTAAAATGAGGTAGCATTCTACTCAGTTCCATCTTTGCCCTAGTGTCACTTGGAACATGGGCCTGACAGCCACTATATGCTCTAAAACGATACTACTCTATATAATGGGTAGTTATAAAATTAGAACTAGCTAAAAATAAGTACACTTCATGATATATTGATTTATGTTTTGGGAGTAACTTATTCCCTTTATATTTGACAAGTCTAAATCTATATAAATGTATAAAAAATTACTTATAATATAATAGAATAATCCAAAATAAATAGACACAAGTAAGAAACAACAAATAAAATAGATCATATTAGAATATTTTTATACCATTTTTATGAATATGACAAAAACGAATTATTGAAGACTATTGCCCAATTGAAGACTATAGAACCCAAGGATTCGAATTTTAACATATAAGTTCTAATCTAGTCAGTATGTAACTTACTTGTTTTTTTATATAGAATGGAATAGGCAGGATGGATGGAGATTTTTTAGATAAATATTGAGAGAATCATATGAAACACTTGATTTAAGGGTAGTTAAGGGTAGTTTCTAACATTATGTTGTGCACATCAGTATTACAATTACTACAACCGATATAACAATTGTTTCCAAAAGAGGGCTGCCTCTATTAATCTATCTATTATAATAAAAATAGATATAAAAAAATACGTAATAATGGTAATTAATCACTCCTTATAAATAAAAATTAACGTTTATCATAATTGCTAAATTCATCGATCATTAGGCTTCTCCACAGATCAACAAGTCACAACTTCACAACACAAACGTCATAAACAAATTGACATATAGATTTTCTGACATTTGATTCCTTCGATTTCGAATATCGATAATCAATACAGATAAACAAATGAAATCTAATTACTAATGCTAAATACAAAGCACCTGTGTAGTTTACCGGCTAGTGATATATTTTGGTTCCATGTGTCCTGTGTCGCTTAGGGATCGGAGGACGACGTTTCCACTGGGTAATATCGATATCCACGTTATAGAGCCGTGATTTAACGATATTCGTAGCCAACCTTCTGGTGGGAATTGGAGTGCTCTGGAATTATTTTACCATGGGTAACAGTAATTCACACTATTTTTAACAGATAATTCTTAAATAAGATTTTGTCATTTTTGAAAATATTATTTACGTACTTATAAAATATATTAGTTTTAAATCATTGATAATCCAAATCAGCAATTTTTATACGTTAATAAATACTAATCTTTTCGTTGTTTATAAACAAAACTAACTAAAAAATATTTAATAAATAGCAGTCTCTATCTTTTAAAACTGGAATAAAATAAAAATGTATAAAAATTTTGAACGCAGCGGGATAAGAATCCGCGCCACTTGGATACCGTCTAAGCGGTACTACCAACTGCGTCGAAATTCTTATACGTTTATACGAAAATATTAACTTGTCTCTCTTTTCCTTTTAGAAATATATTTGTAGTGTCAGTGTAACTCCGGAACTGATTTCCGTCCGGAACCCAATGTCTGCGTGTTGAGTGGTCAACAAAATGTATTGTTTTATTAGAGTAATGTAAAGGAATTTTAAGTATAATCAATCCCCTAGTGGGAATCGAACCCACAGCTCTACTATGGCCACTATCAAATTTGTATTTGAAGTTCCTTTTTTTGTTGATCTTTGGATAAATATTGTAATAATATAAAATAAATTAGGTTTTAACACTTACTTGCATACAAAAAATCTTATAACATTAGCATGGCACACTAGCAATGTGTATGTGTCCTTTGTTTGTTCTGGTGGAGCTCTATAGAAGTAGCGTCTAAAGGCAGCCTCAATCCGTGCGCTGTCCTGGAAGAACTGCTACACATGCCAAACCATACCATGTTAATTGACCAGTATTGCTTGTTTTCTTTTTAAAATTTGTTATCTTTTATTTATTTACAACTTACGTAAGATAAGACACCTGTATATATATCTTTGGCATGGTTTCAAAAATTAGCTAGTGGTTAAGGTCATTGACTTCAAAGTAAATACAGAATGGAGGTATAAGTTTATAAGTGAATACTCATATAATTAAGAATGTGATGAATATTAAAATCTTTATGCACAAAGAATAAGAAGAATATTGATACAAATGCAATGCATTATGACACTAAACATATTACGTGATCATTAAATTGGTAATCTATCTACATCATACATGATTAAATTGGTAATCTAAAGTTATCATTCATAAACAGGGCAATATTTAAAAACACTAACAATAAAATGAATTAGTTTAAATCTGCAAAACTGGTCAATAACATAGATAGTTTGATTTCTACACACATAAGAACACTACTTTAAAACTAACTACAAAATAAATAATATACAATAAAAACAATGCCTGGAAGGTGAAGTGTTAATGTTATCAATTAGGTATCAAAATATTTTCTGCTAATATGTTACATGCATAAAAAAATGAACTTATGCTAAAATTTAATGCAACCAGATCTATTCTATTATATTAAAAAAATATTAAATCTATATTTAACTTGGAAATTGAACATTATTAATTTTGCATATAAGTTCATTGATTTTAATTGCATGGCAATTATTGCCTTAAAATAGTCACTTAAGATTTATTGTTAACATTTGAATATGTACATGAATTATAATTTTTTTAAAACAACAATAGCATCATGTTTTATGTCGCATAACAGGGACTTTGGTTACAACTTAGTGTCAAGATACTAAATTGACTGGTTTTTGCTTAAAATCAAGACATTTTTGAACTTAAAGCTGTATTATGTATAAACAGTATTACCTGAGCAGAGAAATGTATATACATACTAAATATAAATATTTTCACAGATGGCAATAGAACTTAAAAACCACCATGCTAAAAGACAGATGCTGTCACCCTGTGCCACAATGACGATAAATAAAGTGTGCTGAAATATTAACAAAACCTACTTTTGGTTCTGGCCTCCAATGACCAACCGGTGGTTCAGGTGGCACAGGAGCTCCCTCCTCCAATAATTGACAGTCTTTAACTTCTATATCTTTTGGCAAATGTTTTGCTATTATAGATGCAGTTTCTTGAGCTCTTGTCATGGTTGATCGGACAAGGAGATCCCACTTTATATCTAAGCTTGCAAGTCTTTTGCCTGTTAGATCAGCCTGTTGTCTACCTGTGTGGAGTGTGGGTTATATGGATATTAATTACAATTTTGGTACCTTAAGAATATCTGGTGATCAATATAAATCAATGGAATTATAATATGAATTATAATTTTGTAATATTTTTAAATATTGTATAAAGAATCCAAAGCAATGTCAAAATTGTAGTTCCAATTCATTGAAGAATTTTTATATTAAAAATATGATAATTTAAATCTGACCTAATTCTGTCAAAATTCTCTCCTTATCAGTAGCACCTTCTAAATTGTATTGTCCATGTCTAATAAGGAATAAATGACGAACAGCTTTACTCTTTGCCTTCTCAATTTGTTCATTATATCTATTATCTTCTTCAGGTTTGCCAGCTTTTGGAGGTTTTACTATAGACTCTGGTTCACGGCTGAAAATATTGATTTGATTATTAATAATTTTCATATAAAACCTATTTATAGTATGTTTTTAGAAACATTATGTATAAGTGGGTAAGTTAAATAAATGGGTAAAAATTGGTGATGCAAATGTCTTGATGATGTGTCCTATGTATTCTGAAGAATAAAAACAGATGTGAATGAAATATATTAATTTTTCCAGTAAATCTTGAAAAAATCATTAGAAATAATGGTCTTTTATGTGTGTAAACAATGCAAGTAGTACATTTATCACTTGAGTTAATTTATCACAAGTTAATATTGATATAGGAAATAATTTATGATAACATTTCAACAAATTAGACAAATGAATCTCATTTGATACTTTATAAAACAATAATACCAATTCTGAACTTTGAAAAATATTTTTAAACATATTTAGATCATTTATTTTTATTTTAATAAAATAGGTCAACATAATAAATGAAAGTATTACTTACTGGTCCCAATTTTTTTCCCATTTAACTGTTGGCGTGTAATTTGTAGTCCAAGAATTCTGAACATCGAAGATTTTCTCAGATTTACCTATATGATAATAAGCAAGACTTCCTCCGACAGCGCCTAAACTCAATAAAGCAATTTTGTGGAATCTTGAAAAGGACGCCATTTCAATGACTATTAATCTTCGTTCATTAAATGTAAAAAACTATTTTATTCAGTTATTACGAAAATCAGGTCAATTATTTATGCATAACCTTATAACATTCATAGACTTGACTACTAACACAAATATGTTAACGAATATGCACGAATTTCAATTTCGCTAGACGTTACTCGTATCAAATGACAGTATACGAATGACATATGATGTGATATATTATAAAATTGTCAATTGACAATGTCGATGTCACTGACAATCGTTGATAAATAAATATCCCTACCATAGAGTTATTTTATGATTTCTCTTCTCCACGTGACCGCTAAGAATATTGTCATCAGATGGTACACCTGACAATCATAAAATAAAAAAAAACCACAAGAAATATAATAAGTTGACAATGACATCAATAAATAATGAAAAATTAAAAAGAAAAAAAAACATTATTGGAAGATACATTGTTTTTTAGTTTCTTCATCTCATTAATATTCCTAAAACATTAATTGAAATATCAAAATACTCTTATTTCCATCTTCATTGGAAAATACAATTCCTGTCATTACTTGCTCCTGTAGGTATTTTGGAAAATTAAGAATCTCACCTCACTACCTCCAAGAAACTATATGCTAAATTTTAATTTGGTAGTTTCATTGTTTTGTTTGTTCGTTAGTCAGTAAAATAAGTTTCTAAAATATAATTAATTTTTATTTCAAAAAATTGTTATTACATTATGAATTATATTACATTATGAATTATATTTATTACACTAATTTTATTTCTTATAGTTCAGCATATTCCACTTCTCTTAAATTTTTATTTTGCCTCTTAGATAGCGCATCTCGTCGAGTCTTATGTTCCCTTCCCACATCTTTTTACCTGTCTTAAACTAATTTGTCCTTGATATGATGTTCTTTCTCATAAAACCCCGTCACATTAATGTTCAGCCTTTGTTAATGTTTGTGTTTTCTCCCTTTTGTAATTTTTTATGAAAATATATTAAATATAGCAATACTAAGTTATATGCTAATCTTTTATGTTGTATACACATATTTATATTTATTGTAACTATTTGTTTGCATTGTTATCGGTGAAAGTCGCTGTATTGTTACTGGATCTCTTTTTAACACGCAATCTATCCAATCATATCCTCAAATTTACCGTACTATCTCCTTTGTGTGTTTTCCATAGAATATGACATTGGTGAAGTCATTTGTGCTCTACTGGCACGCTTGGAGCGCCAAATATTAAGAACCTGATCTGAACTGAGTCTTATGTCACATCGAGTCAAATACATATAAATGCTCCAACACAGCTTACTTGCAAGTTAATTTTTATTGTTTAATTTTTTTTAAAGTTATTTTTACAAATAAGTGTTTTTAATTATCGAGTTAAAAGAAGAATTATTCAAATAAAACTTTATTTAATGGTATTTTTAATATTTTAAACATAGTAGGTTAAACGATATATGTACGCATATATAAATGTTTTACAATTGATTTTATATATCATAAAAATTAATTAATTTCCTCCGTCACACATATTTATTATGTCCATATCCATTAATATTTTTTTACATCTTCATTATTAAAGAAATACCATTTACGCCATTACAAATTTTACATTTATGTACATACTTATGAATTATAGTAATTGTTTTATTTTTCCTATGTAGTTTGAGTATATCTAGCCTTACGTATACCTTATTCTTAAAATATAATTTAATAGTACAATTTTCATATGGTGTCATCAATGTCTCGGAACTAATACTGCATGGTGACCGTCCAAAGATACTACTGATATTGATATCGCTATTCGGAGATCCTTATAAAGTTTCGGTGAAGACAATTTAAATTCTTGTAAAACTTTTACGACTATCGTTTTAACTAATTTGGCACCAAAATATCTTCCTGAAATACAATAATAACAAATAGTTAATATTTTATGTTTCTCTGATATAAGTTATAATATATATAAATTATATTTGTCTACATTAATATTGGTAACAGATTTTCTTAGCTTCACGTATTTTATCCCGCATAGGAGGGTAGACAGGACGTACCTAGTGTCAAGACACCCCGTACTTCATTCCCCGTCGAATCCGAGATTTTAATTAAGATTTCTTATTAGCTATTAATAAGACGGAAATAATTAAATATAAAAATCGAACAATTTTATTAATTTATTAAATAAAAGCGAAAATATTGTACCTAAACAATCCATAGGTCCCAAGCTAAAGGGAATGTAACTGTGCGTGGGGCGGTTTTTACTGTTCTCTGGCGTAAATCGTTCAGGATCAAAAGTATTCGGATCTTTCCAGAATTTAGGATCACGTTGAATGTGATATATAGGTATAACAAGAGAAGAGCCAGCCGGCAGTGTACAAGAACCTAAAAATATTTAAAAGGCTTAGAATTTATAAGGCTTTTGGCACATTTAATATGTAAAAGTCAGAAATATGCCGTGGTTGTGGTTCTTATTACAGAAAACGTTTCTATTAAAAAGTTAATGTTTTCCGGATTTGGTTAGATAAAGAGGGACGTTGATGTTGAGCAAACATCTCTCTCTATAATATTTACCTTAAATTTTTATTTTCATATATATTTTCTATTACATGAGAGAATTATCACACACGGCTGTTATTTCTTATACACTGTCCAAATAGTTCATTTTCCACTCCCCGCTAAACTTAAGAAAAAATTCTAGATTTTTTCTACAATTAATGTAATACAGAAAACAATGTCTGACGGAATGTGTGCTCCATTTCCTATTGTCTTGAAGTTTTATAGAATAAGTATTTTTAATAGTTAGTTTTATTAATACTTACTTATAGTAATATCTTCATTTATTGTTCTTTGCAACATGCCACCTATAGGAAATAGTCGTAGAACTTCTTTAAACGCCATTTCCAAATATGGCATATCTTTGAAATGTTCTTCGGTCAATAAAGTGTCTTTATCTCCAATAACGTTCTCTATTTCTCGATAAAGTTTTTCCTATACAAAAAATATTTTTTTTATGGAACCGGCAAGACAAATGAGCGTATGGATCACCTGATAGTACGTGTTCTTGAGTTTAAGAGGAGAATAAGCGCGCCTTTTAACGGTACCCACATCGTATCGAAATGGGAACACTATCGTAGGTAAATCATTCCACAATTGTATACCACGTGGAAGAAAAGTCCTGCTAAGCCGCACAGTGGAAGAACGCCACGTATCCAGAAGGTATGGATGACATTTAAGATTTTTACGCACTGTGCGGTTGGAAAAAACAGGTTAAACAGTTGTCCAGACTACTTCCTGTGATACACGCGGAAATGCATTTATGCAAAGCTTAAATGTCAAGCCTTCCACGGATAATTGGGTCCTTAACGATTTGAACGTCTTTACTGTATTGTATGCAATCAAATGAGTTTAAGCTTATATTTTTTTCTATCATGTTGCAGAGAGAGGAACTCACCATTATTAATATAATTTTTATTTTATTATTTAATCTAGTTAAAAGAAACTCAGTTCTCAGCTTTTTCTTAGTTAAATATAGATGCTATATAAAAATATATTTCTTGAAAGGAATTTGAGTCCATAATCTATCCATAATCCATAATCCTATAGGATATGATGAAAAATGAATACCTCATTTTCGCTATAGCCGCGGCAATGATTATGATTTTAAATATGTATGTAGCTCATACTTAAATAACTTTTGAAATAACACCAACCTGACAATTTGGATGATAAGCCATCATTAGCAACAAGAATGAAGCCATTTTTGCTGACGCTTCTTGACTCTAAAAATCATTAATAAAAAGGTTAAAATAAAATAATTTATCATTGTCATTATTGTGTAAGAGTGCTAAGTTTAAGGTTAGTTTCTTTTTTTCAATTATATAATGAAGTATATTATTTCATTTACGTAAAATATTTTTCTTTTTTTTATAATGTGATGTTCACATTCTTGTTAGTTTAAGTTAGTGTAATTAGGTTAGGAGTAAAACATTTTTCTAATCACACCCACACCTGTAATGTTGGCTAAAATTTGACTGATTTTACAATAATTTTGTAATATATATGCTTACAGATGTAAAAATTGTGAATGTTTCGTCAATTAACTCCTTTGAATTTAATTCACGTGATAATATGAATCTATCAATTACGCTTAGTTGAGTATTTGTTGATAGATCCTCTTGAGAATGGAGAATATCTAAACTTTCTTCCATATTTGCCAATTTCTTCATCCTATGCTTTATTATTTTCACACTAAATTTTTCTATAATTTTAAGAAAGTGTTTTTGTTCTTTAAATAAATTTGTTAACCAAAACACAGGGCCTATTTGAAGGTACCATTTCGTCATACGGTTAAACACAGTGTCGTATGCGCTGTAAACGAAAGAAATAAAAATATAATAATAACTTTGATCAATAATTAAAAGAAATCCAAAGGTACAAATTAAGAAGGCATTGATTATTTAAATGACTACAATTATAAAAAGTTATAAAATGCTTTTTTCTTAACAACGGAATTCGAAATGGTTGTTAAAGATATTTTTTTCTTTCTTTTTTTTAGCTTCACGCTTTTATCCCGCATAGCAGGGTAGACAGAAAGTATCTAGTGTCAAGACACTCCGTACTACGCTTTCCACCGAATTCGAGACGTTGCGTGTTAAGTAGTGCAACTCAACGCCGTACTTTGTCTTTTCCTAGAGTGAGGAAGTGAAATTAATTTGAATATAATCACTCCCTCAAGTAGGGATCGAATCCATAACCGATCGCGTTTACAGTCAGACGCTATCCCACTGCGCTACGACCGGCCTCTAATAAAAATAATACATCCATTTTAATTTGATTTTTTATATGAATGTGCAATAAAGATTTTCTATCTATATATCTGCATTCTCACCTAGGACTTCGGTCTATAATTTCTTGTAGATGTGGCAGGTTCATTGTCTCCTCTTTAGTTAACCCCATCAATGTTTCTGTTATAACAGAGTTGGCAGAGCTTTACATAAATGTGTAGGTTATAAATTAAAAATATACCTACTTACCTTTATAATTTCTTAACTAGTCTTTATTCAGATCCATATAGGTTTAATTTATCAGAACATCAATAACAAACACCCATAAAATTAAGGCTATTTGACTTTAAGATATTTTTTTAGCTTCACACTTTTATTCAAGAAGTACTTAGTGTCACAGATATTGCGTATTGAGGACGGAACTCAACACCACGCTTTGTTTTAAGAATTTTTGTAGGAAAGAAAATTAAGATTTTAGAATTTAACAAAATATGCCGATAACTAGTTATCATATTGAATTTAACTTTATAAACCAATTTTATTATAAACCTCATAGGATACTAGAGGATATTTACGGCCAAAATAAAAGATAATTAAACATTACTGCAATATAAGTCAACTTACGACAAACAATCCAACTTGTGGTCTGGACTATGTAATAATATATATCAATCTCCTTTCCATTGCAAAGGTCTCGAAATTTTTTTATTAGTGAATGTGTTTCATTGTGGACTATGTTATCGTAGCTTTCAATAGCTCTTTTTCCATAATTGGGCGCAGCAATTTTTCGATGTTTCTTCCAGGTAGCTCCTTGATATGGTTTTATTTACAATATGAATTAAATATTAGAGCAATAGTCATATGATACTCGTGGATAACAATACGAGATCTAAATATAAAATATCGTAAAATTGGAATTTCCTTACTTTTAAAGGTTATACAATGTTCAAACATTTTGAATCAGGTTTGAATTGGTTTTAGTAATTTTTTGATAGCTGGTTTGTTTCGACATGTTATTGGGGTTTAATTATTTCAAAAATATATTAAAACAAATTATTCGAATTTTGTAGTCAAAATAAAATTCAATGCGCGAAAATATTTTAAATATTGTCTTAAGGACAGTAAAATACGTTTTTAGGAGTTTCAAAAAAGAAGATGATCTTATCTATAATGTGAATAGCGAAGTCTTGAAGACTAGAATCTAGCAGACTCTAGATTTCAAGATACACAAACGATATTGAAGAAGATGAGAAAGATCTATAAAATATTGATCGTTTTAATGGTAGTTTAAAAACCACAAGGCACAAGTGATAATCTAAATTTGTAAGCATTATTTTTAGGGTGGAAAAAATAAATGTTGATGAAGTACCGTAAATTTTGTTACTTTTTAACAAAATTTATTTATAAATTTAATTTCACGTTTTTATATTATAGTTACGTGCGAAACACTATAGAAACTTCAATATTATCACCTGATCCACTTAGTATTCCATCTCCCAGCACATCAGCCATATATTTATACTGTGGTCCTTTGACACTTGTTTTATTGTTTGTTAATAGAAGCTAAAAAAACAACATTAATTAGTTAATATTTATCTAAAGTACTTTTCAAATTTTTGTTAGATTTTTGAAACGATTTTGCTGATGCATAGAAAATAGAATTTTTGCAGTAAACTTCTTAGTATAGAACTGACTGATCTCAAAGTTGGAACGAAAGCCAGTATAAAGAAGACTGCTTTGCTATATCGAGTTAATTTAATATTATTAATGCTACCATGTATGTGGCAATACCGGAAAATTATTTAGTACCCAGTTACAATGTGCGTTAAGTTAAATGACATAAAACGTTTCATGTTGTTATGATCAGCAAAACGCTCTGTTAAACAAAGATATAGGTAATTATAATAATTTATAATAGAATTTATTGATTTATTTACGATAAAAACTGTATGCTTATTGATATATTCTTTTATTTAATATAAATTTAAATTTGTTTTTATTTTATTTACTTGCGTAAATAAAACACTATAATAATAGAGACCACACGACAGACGGCGACGGGTTATTGTGAAAGAAACGTATTATAATATTGATTTTAGAAATTATCAGTTTATTTCATAAAATGCTTAACATACCTTAATGTCATCGGGATTGCTCACCATGATATTTAAATCGTTCGCAAGCCAAAATTTAACTACTCCTCCATAATATGATTTCAATTGTCTGATTATTTCAACTAGTTCTGTAATATATTAGTGATACATAAATATAAGAAATATCTAATTGTTTCTACTACAAATAAACAAGTAGTTTAGTTTCAAAAATACTTTTATAAAAATAATACTGACTGTTCGTTGTACATTATGATCATGAATTTAAATATTATCTCAAAATATTTCAGTATTAACATGTAGATAGATGAGTTACTTGAAGAGAGTAAACTTCAGATATTCATACATTTGCGTACATTATGCAGCTTTACTGTCTTTTAATATTTATTAAATTAGTTTACCCATAAAGAGTTATAATAGTTACCTGCAGACCTTGGGCAAGCCGCTTAAATAAGAATAAAATAATCTTTATATTTTACTATTCCTATAGGGAAAATATAAAGTTTTCTGCGCGTGTATATTAATTATATAAAGTCAAAAGATTAATAATCCATTTATTGTGCTCAACAAATTACTTAACAATGCTGACATTTATGATCTGTGTTAAGCCAACATAGATGTACTATAATTATTTTATATTATTTATAAACAGTCAATTAATTGCAGATAATTTTTGTGCTCCAAAACAATAAGTATGCTATATATGGTGTGTGCTTATGCATATTTTGATCATAATATGAAGCGATTAGGTATCGAGAAGCAACGACTCATGTTGGTGTCATTGATTATATTAAGCTTATTATGTAACAAATATTTGCCTTTACATTTTCGTCTTGGGAATTAAGCTCATCGTAGTAATAATTAAAAAATATAAATTTATAAAACGTATGCTATTGCATTCAAGTAAAGGTAAAATTGTTTGCACGATTTCGAAGACCACTTCTAAAAGGTATTTCATATATTAAATGTATTTACATTTCTTAAATATTCTTTATTTAAGATGAGTAAGGACTCTTTACAGTGATTTCGAGTAATTTACCTTCTGGTTGGCACATAAATTTTAAGGCGTTGCCTAAAAGTGGTACAGTTGGAGGTCCCGGTATGTTCTTAGCCATATCTAAAAGTTTTCTGTTTTTGTATCGCCAGTAGAACCAGACTCCAATCAGTGATACAATAAGTAATGGAATTACTTCCCAAATCATTATCTGAAATAAAAATCAAATACTACAATATAAATATATTGGTCTGAAGCCGGTCGTGGCGCAGTGGGACAGCGTATGACTGTAATGCGATCGGTTGTGGATTCGATCCCCATTCGGTGGAGGGATTATATTTAAACTATTTTCACTTCTTCGCTCTGGTAAGACAAAGTGTGGCGTTGAGTTCCACCACTCAATGTCTCGAATTTGGTGGAAAGGGAAGTACGGATTGTCTTGACACTAGGTACTTTCTGCCTACCCTGCTACGCGGGATAAATATATATATATATATATATATATATATATATATATATATATATATATATATATAAATATAATTAAAATATATAATTAAAAGTGAATGAATATGTTATCATTATTTAATGATAAAATTGATGGTATCAATCTTTTATCGGGTCAAGACACAGGGGATAGCGAAAGCGCGATTGGTTGAAAATTTAAAATTTATTTTAATTTTTTCGCTCTACCAGAGCGGACTTTAAAATAAACACATGCGCACGTATTTATTTTCGTAATAGGTAATTTTGATTTAGTAATTCTAAAGAATAGCGCAGACTTTAGTGTTTGTTCATTCACAATATATACTTTTAGTACATATAGTGCTCGCGTTGTAATATCACGACAATGGATAGTGGCGATTAATGAGCAATTGCATTTCTATTAATAATGAAGAAAAAAACAACTCTGGAAGTGAGCAAAGTTACTAGTAAGTCAATAAAATGTTTTGAAGAGTTTCATAACAGAATATGGCGCTACATACCTAAACCGTTGTACGTAATTGAAATATTCAAACCTCGTTAGTATGTAAGCTCTGAATTTGGTATTAGCAGGATAGACAGGGAGTAACTAGTATCAAAACACTCCGTACTCCGCTTTCCAAAGAGTGGAGTGGCGGAACTCAACGCTGCGCTTTGGCTTACCAGAGCATTTAAATGAAAGTAATTTAAATATAAGCATTTCCCCAAATGGGATTCGAAACTACAACCGATCATGTTTACGGACAGACGCTGTCCCACAACACCACGTCCGCCTTCGACCATATGTGCGGAAGTAATGTATTATATATACATTTTATGAATTCGTATCTCCAAATACTGAACACGTCTGACACGTCTCGAGAGTGAAGCCGATTTATAAAGTTGATCTTATTTATTTGCAGTTTCTCAGATGAACTACTAATACCCTCATAGATGTTAAAATTTATTTCCTATATCGATCTTTAAAATTACCTAATGTTAGGTGCATAATAAATATAATATTTATGAGGGAATAATGAAACTACAATTATAGTTTACGATTATATACTACAAGTATATCCATATCATAAAACGTTTATACACTGTACTGATATTAATATATATGTAAATTATTAATTTTACACTAATATTATATACGCTGTAGTCAGATATGACTGAGGTGAGCTTTATAATTGTGCTTGTCATGTTAATTGTTAAATGCGTATATATAATTGTCATATTGTTTGTAATATTTATAAGGATTATATCTAGCCTTCTATAATAATTTTGTAAAAAAGTGTTTGGTTATAAAAAAACAGTATAGATGATGTAATAAAAGTAATAGAATATGATTTTTTTTGAATAAAATTTTATTTTGTCTGTCTGTTTGTAAGCGCATGTCTTTGTAGCGGGCTTAATAAAACTTTTTTTGAAGTATAACTATTAGCCCTGGTTATAACTTAGAGGATAATTAATTTCAAAAAATAGAACATTTCATATGGAACCATAATAGACCACCTAAACTAAATGGAATTGAGAAAACTATTATAAAAAAGTTGATAAGCGCATTTTTCAATGAAAATAAAAATTAAATATCTGGAATATCTCATGAAGGATATATCCTAGGCATAACAGCCCAGGTTGACTAAAAGGCAATGCCTTAGCAAAAATTGATCTATGTGATGATTGTTTTTAACGAGATGAAAAATAAAATACTTTTTGATAAAAATTAACAATACTCCAGCTAAACTATATAAGCAAAAGTTGTTTAGCATGATGGCCATTTTCCTTTCACATATCTCACCTTTGGAGTTAAAGTAACTCAAATCAAAATTTATCGAATTTGACATAGTTCTATATCGGAACATATCATTTGAATATAGAATAATATCAAATTTGATAAATTTTGAGTGGAATCACTTTAGTGCTTTGCTCCTAAAGGTGCTTTGAGACTGGCGATGGGAAATCTGATGTAGAATGACAATCAGCTAAACTATAAGAATTGACGTATTATCAAGAGTTATTTAGTTTTCATAATGAAATCAATGAAATTAGAGCCATCGTGGTGCAATGAAGTATAATCTGATTGTAAACGCGATGATCGTTGATTCGATTCCTCAAATAATACGAGCTTTTACTAATATAACTAACTAATATGCTTAAAAACATTGATATTTCATGTTTAAATAAAAATATACTTATTACTAATTAAAATTTGCTTATAGTTTAGTTACTCATTTTTTAAAAGAAATCAACGATATAATTATATAGAAAAGGAAGGCATTTTATGTTTGAATACAGTATTTGGGGAAAAATACATTTTAATAATTGTGTTATAAATACATTTTGTGACTACGTTAGTTAGATCTGTTAAAAGATATTATTTTTAATGACTATTTTAGTGACTATCTTAGTTTATAACTATTATTGCTATTTATCTTGGACTAGTTGATGCCTGTGACTAATAATCCGAGAGAGAGTTTTTAAACTAAACTGTACTTGTCGCAATAGTTCTTTAAAATAGGAAAACAGAATGCCAATATTTTTCTTAAAATAGTCAGTAAAATATATATGAGAATTTATTTCACATACACGTTTATTTACAATAAAATGACATACAGCTTGCTAAGATAACGCTTTGGTATAATATATAAGCAGACTTTTAACCTGTAAATAATTATAACAGGTGTATGTATGAAATAGTAAGCCTATCAGACGATGAAGTTTGTATTATAACGTTAACAATTATGAATTACTTGTCACAATATTCTTATAATAATTAACCTAGTGGGATTGGGTTTATACAACGAGCTGTATCATTATTTTTGAAATCGGTAAAAATCATCCAGTCATGTCTTTGAAATGATATATCCCTCCTTAAGTAGTTGTCTTATTTGAGTTTCATATTTTTTTTAATAAATATTTCCGAGGTCTGACTGTAAATTCGATCGGGTGCGAATACGATTCCCACTCAGTTGAATTACATGTTTCGTAATCATCGTCGCAACGTTTCGAATTCAGCGGAAAGTGAAATATGGAGTGTTTCGGCACTTTTTTCGGTTTGACACAAAGAGATTTATTTTGTTCCGATATTTTAATATTTGTTTTATAGCAGCAACATAAATATTCCATCTGTAAGAATTTCAACTATTATATCTATCACGATTCATTCGATACAGATTGGTGACAGACAGATAGACGAACATTGAAGTCTTAGTAATAGAACCCGGTTTTATTCTTTGGGTACAGAACCTTAATAAATAGTGTTTACTTTGATGTGCTAACAACGCATTGCCTTTAGCAACGTGCATAATTATTAACAAAAATATAATCTGCATCCTTCTCTATGTAATTAAATAGTTGTGCCAAATTTGAGATCGCTACTTCTGCATAATTTTCATAAAAAGGGATATATTTCAGAATTTTTTTTGGTTACATTTGGTAAATGGTGGCCATCACTGTCACTTCGGAAGTGTAAGCTTAAAAATATAAGTTTATGTTTTACAGGATAGATTTTAAAATTATATATCCTACTAGTAACTGTAAAATATAAAAAATAATTTTATGTATAAATAGTTATTATTTTTGTGTCAATAAAATTAAAAATTATCCACCCTAAGAAATGTACTTACCGCAACTATTAATAATGAACTGACGACAAATCACTTGGGAATCTAAACTCGTACTATTCTAAATTAAATATTATGGAGTAATAGGTAATAACGCACTCTTGCAATGTCACTAACTTCGGTTTATACATGTGGTCTAGTATTCGGTCGTATAACACGGTTCACACTTAAATAACTTCAAGTGGTTGTTGAAATAGTTTTAGTATATTTCGCAGTAAATGTTTTTAGATCATTGTAGGTCATCATGATTTTTGAAAGTAATCAACGTAGTCCCTCTCGACTATCCTGATATGCGGGATAAGGCGTGAAACTAATTTTTTTTAACTAATCTTGTTCTGCTTTTTGAAATACGATACTACAACACACAAGATAAATAAAATGACCTCCTCACGGTAAATAGTTAACTGATAATGAAGCAAGTACAGTAATATTATTTAATAAAGAATTTAGTAAAGCAAAATGTGTGTTTGCAATACTCTAGGTGATTATGAACTTCCCATAAGTTATATAATTGATATGATATTCAAGAATTCTTGAGTATCTCCAATTATTGTACCGTACATCTTCTTGCTACATTTTCAAGCTATCATATTCCGTGACCGTGAGTATTAACAACATTTACTTACGCGACATAAATGCTTAATAACACCAGAAGATGAAATCTCTACAGTTAAGGTTAGGCAGTAACTTGACCCGATGTTAGTGATAATTTTCCTTATTATTTTTTTTTAATTTTATATTTATAAAGTTATACTTTTATAATTTGAAAAATATTTTAGTTACCATATCGTTGACAATGTTCATTAAGTAAATCACACTGCTTGATGAACGTTGGAAACCAATGTATTACTTTGATTATTTAGTAGTTAAGTATTTTAAGTACGATTGTTTGAAGTCCAATCTTGGATTTATATATAGATTCAATGATATTAATAACATTCACTACGCACTAAAATATCGCCATATATTAATAACTAGTTGCTGCTCGCATCTTCGTTTACGCAAAATTTATGACCCTTGCCACAATGACTCCACTTATCAACTGTTATTTTAATTGTTTAAAATTGGGGCAAAATCATGATATTATAAACATAATTGTTCTAAACGTTTAATTTTAATTGTCTATACTTCACTTATTTCCTGCTCAGCGGGATAGATGCAGAGGACATAACTATGTCTAAAATATCTCTTAGAATTGAGTTAATCAATAGTAATTCTTCATCAAAGTTTTTTAAATCTTTAAAATTCATATCTTAATGGAAATTGCCTATCAAACTGAACTATTTATTCTTCTGATATTTGTCTATTTCTTGTAGTTAAACTGAAATATTATAATTCATTATATGCCTATAGTACTTAACAATTTAGCGTTTGCCTAATCATTACAGATTATGTAGCCTATTATGGGTCTCAATCAGGTGTTCGTATCTATTCCTAGTTATCTATATATATAAAAAAATAGCTTAGTTCAAGCCTGTCCGGTAGATTAATAGATATACCTGAACAAACAGACAAATAGACAGACAAAAATTTAAAATACATAGCTTCTCATATTATATTGCGATGTTTACTGCACCCTGAACTGATTTCTCATTTCACTGTCATACTTTTTCATTGTTTTGTTACAGTATTGATTATAGACTATCTTACTCTTGTGATATTTAATTCGGAACGGAGGAACAGTCGATTATTTAATTTTAAAAAAATGTTTTTTATTTCCGCTAACCTTTACCTGTTTCCACCAGACTAGTCTCTTGCTCCACAGTGATCAGTCTCCTTTCTTAAAAGGTTGTCTGTAAAAAGTTAGTAACAGCAATAAAAATTTTCTATTTACGTAACTTTTGCTAAAACTTCATAATATTCTTTTTTTTACAGTTTAGTTGTACTATTATGGCTTTTCAACCGACGCTCAAGATCTTAAATATTTATATGTCAAAAGAAACTGCTATTTCTTACACCTTTACTCAACTACCATGGTTATACATTAAATATTCCAGACCTTTAAATTTATATGTTAATCGAAACTCCGCAAATGGAATTAATATATCACACATTGAACAGCGTGTACTACGGTGGCATTTTTTATTTATTGTAGTTTAGATAGACTATTATGGTTTATTAGTGGAGTGGAGGAGTTCCAGATCCTTATTTTCCATTAAACTTTTTCCAGGGCGCATTTTATAGATTAGCCTTTTATGATTCTAGATCAGGTCTTCGAAACAAATTATACCTTAAGTTCTGCCCAATGTTGGTAGCTATATGACAATCAAAATTTCATTCAATTCAGTCCAATAACTAACTACGAAGATATGCGCATACAAACGCATAAACAGATAGACAAAAATTTGTAAAATCACAGATTATGTATATTTAATAAAGATAAACTAGAATTTATTTTCTCGTAAAAATATTTAATGTACAGACACGAAATTTGTACTATTTTATTATAATATTATACAGATTATTTTTCTCAATTTGCTATTACAGACACCAGTATGAGCCTTGATTTAAAAAGCACATAAATATTAGTATAAGTTGTTTAATATCTAATAATATATTACGGTATACTGGTATAAAGACGCGCGATTCTCTCTTGATGTCTCCATTTTGTAGTGTACTCCATGAGTGACGAATTCCATATTTGTGCAGTTACCTGTTTGTCTGTAATTTCATTTTCTAATGATACCTAATTATTTTTAAAAATGAAAGAAATATAATTGAACTACATATACTGTTCCCTCACAAATGTTGTACCTTAAGTAACCAATGTCTCAGACCGACTCAGTAAGAAACATATCAGATATATATATATGTATATATATATATATATATATATATATATATATATATATTTAACATTATGACAGTTTATAACATTAATTGAAAATCATTGTAATATACATATAACCATTTTGAAAGTTTCCCACTTACTTTTTGGTAACGACCCACCGGCATCATGGAACGTATTTTTCTGGCAATATTTCGGTACATGGGAACAAACTATATTTATTGGTCAACTTATACTTTTAGCAAATCTATAGATTCTTCTATAATTAATGATTATTCTTTTAAATTAGAACGAATTAGTTCTATCGATATTATTTATATAATGTAAACTGTATTTATAAAAAAAAATCTTTTTTTTAAGTTTATTATTAATAATTATATTAAATTTATTTAAAACACTATAGTTGGCTCTTATATTTACTCAAGTATTCCATGTATTTGTACTCTACGTAAACAAGACACAAGATAGTGATATTGTCTGGTGATAAACATCTAAATTATTTGTGCACTTATTTTTGTAGCTCATTAATTATTAATTTCAAAATTTACTGAAATAAAACTCATTCTTTATAAGCGTTTAATCTCATATCTCATATTAGTATTTATTATTGACCCGCTGGTGGTCTCAACTCTGAACTACATGAATATATTTTGATATATCCATAGAAAGGTTTTTAAAAGAGAAATAACTTGGATCTATGGCATTTAATATACTAGGATGTATTAGTTTATTATCATTTTTTAAAAATATTTTTGTTATATTTATTTCATTTTATAGTTTAAGGGTATTAATTAAAAGGTGCACTAAAATTACTTAAGATATAAGCCTTAGCCAAAATATTTTAAAATTTTAACATTATCAGCTTTTTATTCGTTTATTTGCTTAAACACATACATATTAGTCTAATTGACATTTTGTGTCCTAGGTCGCGCTCTTATATTGTATCCCTTGAAAAATTTGACTGAAATAGCAACGTTTAGCTCTAAGTCTTCAATATTTCCATCCGCTTCTAAATAAGCTTGACGTATCACTTTCACGGTTAATATTTTGATTAGTGATGTAGCATATACTCGACCTGTAAATTTGAAATATAATCGATACATAAAATATATTTTTTTACAGCTTCATGCTTTTATCCTGCATAGGAGGGTACTTACTTACCTTAAATACTTTTGATAATAAATTATATTATATGGGTTAGCCTAATAATACTTCCTAATCGAAAAAAAGCTTAAAACTTCGTTATTTTGCAAAATGAAACTAAACAACTAAAGTAAAAAACTTTATTCTCCGTATAAAAACGTCATAGTGGAGTATCTGCACATGTACATGATGGGTTTCACCTTATAAATACAATTTCACTCTGGTAAAAACTATGTAGTCATAATATAGATCGCAGTGGGACAGCGTCTGACTATAAACGCGATCGATTGTGGGTTCGATCCCCACTCGAGGGAGTGATTATATTTAAATTATTTATACTTCCTCACTCTGGTAAGACAAAATGCGGCGTTGAGTTCCTCCACTAAGCACGTAATGTCTAATGTTTTGTATGTCTCAAATTCGGTGGAATTCGAAGTACGGAGTGTCTTGACACTAGGTACTTTCTGTCTACCCTGCTATGCGGGACAGAAGCGTGAAGCTAAAAAAATGAAATTTGTCTGGCCTTGTTAGAAATTTATCACGGCGCTATATTCTACCACTCAATAGGCAATGTATATAAAAAAAAGACTGTTTGTGGGAAAATAAGTATATGTTGAGTATTTTCTTGGCATATAGCCAAGAAAACCGACGGACAGGTAGATTTATTTACATACAAATACTTAGTTAACTTAAGTAACAATACAAATGTCGTTTTGCGTAACATAGCTTAATTATATAGAATTTTTAATATCAAAAGATTAAAAACTTGAATTTTTTCTATAAAATTATAATAAGCAAACCCAAACAATCCATGACGCCTAAGCTAAAAGGCACAAAGGCATTTGGATCCCGATTTTTCATATTTTCAGGCAGAAATCTTTCTGGTTTAATCTTATACGGTTCATCCCAATACCGTGAGTCCCTATGAAGTTCATGTATTGGAATTACTAAGGAAGTACCGACAGGTAAAGTTATTTTACCTGGAAGTAAAACAAATATATATTAATTTAATTAAACTGTTTTTCCTTTGGTGTAGGAAGTTAGAACGTTAATGTTGGTGGTGGCGCTTGTTTTATCTGCAGTTTTCTTTTTTTTTAGTTTATTCTTCTATCTTTTTTTCAACCATTGCCTGAGACTTTGAAATAAACTCATTTACAAAACATTTGTGTTTGTCTTCAACGGGTAAATTCAATTGTTATTTTTCTCGTGCTGTGTTTAAATCACATCCGCTGATAGAGTCCTCATTGCGTCTTCTTTCTAGCTCCAGTTGTAATAAGCGCTGTGGAGTTACTCATACCTACATACCGTCCAAGGATTGGTATAGACAAATCTAGATTGACAGTACTGCTTATCGCTATTTATTCCCCTCCCATTGTTAAAGATATGTATGTGTAAAGTTAAATAATTTTATTACCATCATTAATCGACACTTCTTCTTCAACGGTTCGCTGTATGAAAGCAGCGATTGACAACCATCGCAGCACTTCCTTGAATACTAGATCTAAGTTATGAAGCTGCTTTAAATGTTCCTCCGTAACGTCACCGTTAAGGCCGACGATTTCAATGATTTCGTTATAAACTTTTTCCTAGAAAAGAAAATTAGATCATTTAATAAGAAATAATCATAAATTTTGCTATGAAAAGTACCTATTTGTATATTTTAGTAATAGCTTATTTTCAATGCAGCTTATAGCAAGTATAATGAGTGTCAGAAGTATTATCAGAGATGTGAGAAGGTTAACTTTTGCCGTTAATTAAATATTCCGGTTTTATAGTAAAAATATTATAAGATGTTTATTGTAATTACGTAAGTAAATTATAGTTTACATTTTTAATATATCTCCATAAAATATGACGGTATTTTTCTACTGTGTTACTTTGTTTTTGTGATTTCTTATAATTATTACGAGCAATGTCCGCGATCATTATTTTATAGGTAATTCTAAAATAAAAGTAGCCTTTACATCAGCTATCTGCCAGTAATAATAAGAATATTCCATTAAAATTAGTAATTAGGAAGAATATTCCATTAAAATTAGTCTAGCTATTACCGAAACAGAGAGGATGACAGACGGACAAAAAATGTAAAAATGTTTTTTATATGTATCGTCTATACATAATTATATATACATAATTTTAGATATATATAGATTATAATTGCACTGCGGTTACAAAATACATGAATTTTGTTAAAATCTTTTGTTTTATACATGATTGCTGCTTGATTGACAATATTTCCAAAAGTTAATAGAATCATTTGATACTTCAGTATATTATGTCGTTTCTAGTGGGCAATTATTCCAATGTTTAAACCATAAACTGCCTGTTATTAATTCAACGCTAATAACATGAAATATTCTCAGAAATATAATCTTATAATAATTTTAATATATTGAATTATTTAATTGTCCGCAATAAATGCAAATTAACTGCTAAGCTAAATGTACTAGGATGTATATAATTGATAACTTGACAAGGATACTATAGTTGACATTCCTCATCGCCACTTTTGCTTTGTGCAACAAAGCAATTTAAAATTTTAAATAGATTAATATAAAATAAAAAAATAACAATCGTTTCTAAAATTTCAAAACAATTGTTGAAAATAATTTAAAACTAACCTAAGTTAGTTTAACTCAAACATAATAATATTTCCATATTAATTACTGTCAAGTAAATATAAAAGGTATTAAGCATACCTCAAGCCTACATAGATTTAAGTGTATTATAGAAACAAATGTAGCGTACCTGCCATTCTGGCAAATGAGCCAAGAAAACTAGCATCCCTGAGGTAATTTTTGCAGCAGCTTCTTGACTCTGTAATTGTAATTATTTATTACACGAACTCTCATAAGGTCCTCATAAGGACCTACATAATTTATCCTGCACAGGAGGGAAGTCAGAAGCAACCAAGTGTCAAAACATTTCATTGACTACTTTTTCACCTAAATTGAGAAATCACGCGCTGAGTGGCGAACTCATAGCCGCGATTTGTCTAAATGGAGTAAAGAAACGAAAACAATTTAAATATAATCATTATTCCAAGTGGGAATCGACGCCACATTGATTGCGTTTATAGTCAAACGCTTTTTTCACTACACGACGGTGGCCTATATACCATTTTAGTTTTCAAGCAATTTACAAGCCTAAAGATATTTTCTTAATTGAAGAATTATACTTCAAGCAGTATCAGACTATGAGTTCGTACTCAAAATTAACTAATTATTAGTCCAGGACAAATACTAATTGATCTAAGTATGTATATATATTTGCTTACTAATTTAGAATTGCTATGCTACAAAGTTGCAGAGGGCAACAACAAGTTGCAACTTATGTTGCAAAGTGCAATGCTGATTAGCATGGCAAATAGAGCGTTGAGTTTGCTACTCAACACTATAACAGAGGGTTAAATAAGACGCACGTTTGGATTTTCATCGGAAAAGCTGAAGATCTAACATACGAAATATCTAACATACTACTATCTTTTACTTAATCTCTTTTGAAAGTTTTATATCAATTTTAAAGATAACAGGTGGATTTTAATATTTCTTGACACTGTTGCCTCTAAATCTCTAAAAGATCTTGAGTTATTGCGAACATGGTGATAATGGGTCCTACCGCGTAACGTATCATAAGCCAATGCATGATTTAATAAATATAGTATTTATATACATTTAAGGGGGAGAGATAACCGTTACAACACGCAATGTTTGGATTTGGGCGAAAAAATGTCAACAGTATGTCTTGACATTATATATTGTCTCTGACCACCCTGTCTAATAAAATATTTTGTAATATTGACATACGTACCGTTGTAAATAGAGTAAATGTCTCAGATTTAATCTCATTATCGCTTAGACCATCTAATATAAATCTGTCAACAATTCCCATTGCATCTTTATTTACATGAGAAGACACGCTTAATGATTTTTTTCTTATTTCTAAAATATCTGACGTCATCGTATTGATCATCTTTTTGAATTTAACTTCTTGAGCTCTATATCTTGTTAGCCAGTAAATGAAAGGTATGTGAAGCCACCATTTTGTCATTTTTGAAAATATCACCTCGTACATGCTTTAGAAAAGACATAATAATCATTTGTCATGTTAAGAAAATTATTTATCTTAAAACTATATATTACCTTTGCGTAATCATGATAACTTCATTTATTTTTTTTACATTTTGTGATTCTTCTTTTGTTAAGCCCATAAGCGTTTCTGTAACAAGAAAATTGTATTAAAGAATCTACAAAGTAATTTCTAAAATGAAACACATTTAAGATATTAATTTACAAGTTGCAACTATACGAAAAATATATAGTAAGTCATATAAGAGATACGTCCATTCATTATTTAAAAATTATATTCAGGTAATTGATTGAAAATCTGTCATTATTTGTTAGAAAAATGTTTGAAAAGAGACAATTTCAAATTTGAGACTATTTTTAAAAGTAGCTTTATAGTATCTATTGTCAAAGCACTCCAGAATTCGAGAAATTGTGTCTCGAGTGGTGGAACTTCGCACTATGTCTTTTGAGAGCGAGGAGTGAAAATTAATTTAAATATAATCCCTCCTCCAAGTAGGAATCGAACTCACAACCGATCGCGTTTACAGTCAGACGCTCACACTGCGCCACGACCGGCCTCTTGTCCGGGCTCCCGTAAAATAGGACGGGCAGAGGTAATCTAGCACCTTTAGACATACCAATCTTTTCTTTCCAGAACAGCGAGTCTTACCAGAACAGAAAAGTTAAAATAAATCAAATATCATTCCCCATATGGGAATCTCACATGAAACTATCATATTTACAGTCGAATGCTGACTTACGGCACCACGTCGGATTATCCTGCACAAGAGGGATTTTCCTAACATTTCATATAACTAAATTTAAAACTTTTAATAATAAATAATATCAATTTTTGAGTACTTACGGCAAACACATTGTGTAGTTCGATGTACTACATCAAAATACACGTCAAACGTCGTAAAGTTCTTGCTTCTAATTGTATTTGCAAGTTCGTCAGCTTCTTTGTTAAAAATCTCTGAAAATATTTGAACTGACTTTTTGTTGTATGATGGTGTAGCTATTTTTCTATACAGACGCCACGAAGGACCTAAAAATGCACTATTTTATTGTTAAACTGTTATTATTTATTAAAAAGGATTTAAAGGATTATTGATTAAGATTTTTCTTAATTAAACGTGCCTCTCTCATATAGCATTTGAGATAAGAACATCAATGCAAATGGGAGTACTAAATATCAAATAATATTCTAGATAATTTGGTTACTAAATAATATGTTGGTAACTAAATGTATGTTATTATTTTTTATTGGTAAAGAAAAAAGTAAGTAAGAATTAAACTATTCATGTATATGGACGTGCACAATAATAAAAAATAATAAATATTTTTTTAAAACTTACCTCCTGTTAAAATTCCACGACCAATAAATGACACCATAATATCATAAAGTGGACCTTTTTTGTTTACCTTATTGCTTGTGAGAAGAAACTAAAATATATTTGTAATTTACATATATTTAAATAAATATACTTTTGTACAATATTATATAGACCATCGTTTCGCAATGAGACAACGTCTGATTGCCGAGCGATTGGTTATGGGTTCGACTTTGACATTATTTTCATTCCTCCGCTTTGGTAAGTCAAAGTGCTATTTGTTAGAACTTATTTGCCTGGATGTGATGGTTGTGGAAATAAATTTAAAGTTATAATTAACAATTCCCATACTCAAAAATGTGCAACATATATTTTAAAACTTAAAATCAAAAATTCATAGACGCCATGGTTATTAGTTCTATCCTGTTGTAGAGAATTATTATATTTAATTATTTTCATTCCCAGTAAGCGGCGTTAAGGTCCACCGCTCATCATCACGTAATTTGGGCGGAATTCTTTTATATAGTCTTGTTTCTCCCTGAATACAGAAAAATATTATTATACATGCTTAAAACAATTAAACTTTATGTCAATCGATACCCTTGAAGGCATAATAACGTACCCTTATATCTGATGGATTTTTCACACATATATTAAGTTCCGGTCCAAGCCAAAACTTGGCATACTCCCCATAATAGTTTAATAACTTTGCAATTTTATTTAATTGTTCTGTAATAAAAAAATGATGTAATGTGGTATATAGTTTGTTTTATTTTATTGTTACTTGATAATATGTATTGGAGAATATATTATGACATATAATAAAACTGAAAAAATGTAAATACACTACATTAAAAGCATTGAAACAATAAATAGGAGGGAATGAGTAACTAGATTGACAACGTTATCCATAGTTTAGTTCTTGTTTTTATAGAAACAGGAGGTAAACCAGTACAAGACCCACCTAATGGTAAGTAATCACCTTCGCCCATAGATATCTACAAAATTAGGGTTGTGGATGCGTTGCCCGCCTTGGGATGGAAATGAAAGGAGAAAGTGTAGTGGTCTTGGCAGCCAGAGCTGAGGAAAACAGTACACTCTGAGGGTTAGAATGGGTGGCAATAGGGAATGCTGGCTTACATGACATTGAACTGGAACACATCATCAGATATTTGGCGGATCGTGTTTGACATGATCACTATCATCGCGAGCCAGTACCAACAAATTAGTGGGATACTCGCCTTTTACGGGACGCTACCCTGTAGCGGAGGGGAATTGAATTCAACACCGTCCATTCATAGGAAAAAAATTATATAATTAAAGGTTCGAAAGCCCTTCTTTATTTTTTATAAGTAGGTACAGTTTAGAGTAGTAACTAATTACGTTTATTTTTAAATAGATTTTTGTCTCTGACTGATCTATAGATGAAAAATATTACCAGGGTTCAGATGCCATAGAAAGCTAAGAAATTGGTATTTTTTATCACTTTATTATAAGTTTTGAATTTATTGATTATATAAATTTTTTTAATAAGATTTTTTTTAAGTAGTTAGAAAATCTATTAACAATTTTGATACAAAAAATAAAGATATGCCATCAAATGAGAGCTATGGTAAGTTCAACGTTATGAGAGATGCATGTATATTTTATAACAATTTTAAATACAATTTTTTATAACGTAAGACAATCTATTGAAGTGTAACTTGGTTGATTACCGAATTAAGGTTCCAGCTCAAACAAACCTTAAATCATATGCAGAAATCTCGATTGAACCTGAATAATAACTCAGAAACTAGCCAAGTCAAACAAGCGTTAATATAGTATTTTAAGAAAGGATATTTTAATTTTGTATAAAATATTAATAGGCATAAATGGAAAAAAATTAACAGATCAAGTTTTTGTAGTATGTTTAAATAAATCTTTAGTAGGTTTATATATTTAAGTATATATATTTTTATTACTTTTTTTTAGCTTCACGAATATTATCCCACATAGAAAGGTCGAGACACTCGGTACTTCGCTTTTCACTGAATTAGAAACATTGCCTGTTGAGTGGTAGAACTCAACGCCGCACTTTGTGTTACGATCATCGGTTGCCCCATCACCCACAACCGATCGCGTTTGCCCACTGACGCTGTCCCACTGCGCCAGAACCGGCCTTAACGTGTGATTTATTAAGTTTTTAATACACGTTAGGCGTTACACGCCTCATACTAAGTGGAAAAAATGGGCAAAATCTTCCGTTAAAGTAAATTTATAATCTCTCAATATAACTTACAAGTAAAATACTATGAGATTTCTAAAAATTCTGTGCGAAATTTCGATTTTTGAACAGAAACTTCTTTATCTACGGATGGGAGAAATTTTATAGCAATGTAAAAAATTGTGACGTTTATAAGTCATATTTTTCCGTTGCGCGTTACATTTATTTCTAAAGGTGTACTCACGGTGGATCAAAATCCTATCTACGTATACACGTAGAATAAGGGATTTTTTTTCTTAAAAGTTATTTAATTTGGCTTTATTTAACCAATTCTTTTAAAGTTGTAAATAGTAGTTTTCAATTTTTACACGTGTACACTAACATTTTTTAGGAACGATACACATAATAACAAAAACACAAAAGAATAAGAATTATCTAATTTGGTGCAGTCGTTATGCACGTATGCACGTAATTACTTAGCATTGATTTATTTTTATATATAACCTATACATTTAAATAAAATAAAATACTATTTAGATAGCTTCAATTTTTTAAATCTCAAGAATTTACCTTCTGGTTGTCCTATGAAAAGTAAAGCATTTCCTAAAATCGGTAACGCTGGCGGTCCAGGCACCTGTTCCGCCAATTTCAGTAATCTGCGATGTGTGTACCTCCAATACAACCAGTAAAATATACTGACGGTAAGCGGCAATATTAAAAACACGATGAGAGTGCTCATAACTATTAACAAAAAAAATATAAAATAATTAATTAAAATCATATAAAAAAATAAATCAGTAAATTATTATTGTGTCAAGCCTTAGGATTTTTAAATGTTCTTGCAGCAAAACTTCAAATAAATCCCTCAAAAACCAGTAAACAAATCCCTCAAACAGTTGTATTTTAAAAAGCTTTAACGTTGCAGGATGTGAATGATGTGATCGCTTAAATATTAAGAAAACGTGACAAAATGTCGTAAAACCGTCATAGTTGTCGATTAATTATTTCTTGGGTGGTATTTTTACGTAAAATCTTACTCATATATTAATTTTATAATGTATATAAATATTTACACGGTATATAAAAATATAAAATTTATATACCTAAGTAATACAAGAACATATCAATTTACAATGCGGCTTATAATTAATCATAGTTAATAATTCTACAATGTTGAAAAATGTCATAGAAGTTTTAATACTTACTTGAACTCCGTTATACAACTTTATTAATATACACTACACTATTTTTAACTATAATTTACAATTATTTAAAATTACAATTAAGAAAAATTTAGAGAAAACTATGAGTGTGTATATTAGACGTCGTAGAGTCTTACAATGAATGTTTCCTTAAGTTGAACTGGACATTATACTGTTAAGCCACATTTTATGCAGTCACGGCCACTGCAAAAGTAAACCAACATTTAAACTGTCATACGTATTATTAGGTGCCTAATAACTTAAATTATTATAATACAATATATTTTGACTTTTGTCTGTTACAATGTTTCTAATAACATTATACTGATCCCGTATATTTATATATTTTTCTTTAAGTTACATGTTTACGTTTTTAGTATTAATTCTTAATGTGTATAAAATAAAATTATTCATTTTGTGGGCTAAGCAGAGAGAATATAGTTTTAAGTAGGGCCCCCTAATGTTAATTTCATTTCTCTTAAGTGGCGCAATCATCTGAACAAAGCAGTTAAACGATTTTTATTATAAAAGTGTAAGTACAACTTATTCCGATAGAGATTTCTTTCAGCAATATTTCAACATAAGAACATGGATACAGATCACTGTGTAATACGTACCTACTATGATTACACGCATTTTATTTTAAAAAATACATATTTAAGTCAGTTATTAATAGTTTTTATTCCGTATTGTTAATTTCAGTGCATAATTGATTGTGATAAATAGTCTAACTGTTAAAGTATAACGTTACGTTTTACTACGCTTTTATGAAAGATGATTAATATAATTAAAGAAGATCATGAAGATCTTTCCAAGATTTTCAGATGAGCATTCTAACGTTTTCCTTCTAAAACATATTATCTTGTAGATTTATATGTGATTATTAAATACTGGTGATAATAGAAATCAAAATTTAATCAAGAATAAATAACAAGTAACCACTAAGTTAGAAGGTACTTCACTACTCAATAAAATAGGTGATTTGAATATACAAGGAGCGCGAATAAGAAGCGTAGATGCAATGGTGGTCGAATATAACAGACGATAAGTGACAGACCGTCTGGGTTAAATAAAAGCCTCAGAGCAGCACGACGCACGTAATATATGAGGATAGAGAAGACCTCAGTTACCTCAAGACCGCAAATTAAAGAACCCAATGGGACGATCTACAATTAATCCCTTTAACCACCGAGAATGGTTCAGAAGACCATCAGCGGACTATGGCAGAAGCTAAAGCTAAAAGTCCAGAAGTAGAGCGCAAACACTTAACTGCGCGAGCCATTTGCAGCGCTTTCAATGCAGTCGAAGGTAGTATATTGGGCAGGAGAAAACTGCTGTTCACAAGGAATTCTCCAGTAGTCTCACCTGTAATAACTCGGTTAAAACTTGCAAAGGTGACATTGAAACAGGTAGAACAACCAAACCTGGGTCCAATCCAGAAACACGAAGACCGTTACAATAATGCTTTCCTAGAATTTCTTGCCGTACTAAAAGCCACCAAGCAAGTGAAACTCAGAAGGTGTGAGGAGATTATGAATGCTTACCGAGCTGAATAATCAATCCTGGAAGTAAAATTCATGGAGGCAAAAGCTGCCATAAATAATAACGATACCGGCCCGAAATGAGTGGGTTGAACGAAGAGGAAAGAAGAATTTGAAGATTGCAAGTTTGACACTCTTGTTAATGATTTCATTGTGGGTATCGCCAAATGTTTGAGGATAATGTTGGAGGATAGAATGCTGAGAAATCTACATGCCTTGACTGTACACAAGATTGCACACCGCCATATATGCAGAAGATGCCTACAATTGGTCAATGGTGTTTCTGAATGTAGTAAAACAACTAGGATATTGGAAATTTTTAATTTAGATAGGAACATATAATAATTACGAGTACAAAAAAAGCAGCAAATGAATTTCGAGAGAGGTTGTCGGTGCGTCTAGGGAATCTGGTAAACAGCAAAATCCGCACTATGGCCTCAATGCTGGCAAACGGGGTACGAAAAGAATCACAGATGTGTACCTGGCTAATAGTTGATGAGCCCCTGATGATTCACTTTGGGGCCATAGTGATGGCAGGAAGAGTCTGCGGAGCAGAGAAAATACTGTTAATCGGAATTGTCAATCAGCTGACCTATGTAGATCGATATAATCTCTTTGAAATGTTCTACCTCACCAGGTATTCACACCATCACGCAGGATCTATTTGTACTCATAGAAATCCCATGGACGTCGCCTACGCCATGCGAGAGATATACCCCGGTATGTACTCTTTGATAAAAGTAATATACTCCCTTTCTTTAAAAAATATCAAGACAACCGAAAGATGTGAGAGATACCCTCTATCTTACTTTTACTCAGGAGGAGAAAGAATCTCTGACCTGGCAGGAATTCAGATAGGCTCGAAGATATTAAAAATCCATGAGGCTCAGGGTCTAACCAGAGTTACCGTTGTTGTAGTAAACTGTAAATCAGTAAAATTGCAGCTGCATGATAGCGTTTCCCATGCTCTCGTTGCAATTTCACGTCACACGAACAGCTGCACCTACTACAGTGATGGCGAAGGCTAATCCGGAATGCAATGAAGGCAATGATAAAAGCTATAGTGGAATACAATTTAAAGATGGCCATAAAAAATAAGAACCAGGCGGTCACGTCCTCCATCATATCGGTCATGCCTTTTCCCGAGAAATCCCTTATAACCCAGATAAAATCTTCATTATTTTAAAATATGTTTTGTTTTATATTTTCTATATGAAAAATAAATTATATAAATGTACCAAGTAGAATTAAGATAATTTAATTTTGTCAAAAATTAGCTTAAATTAAATTTATAAAATATAGATTTTTAATTTTAAGTAGCTGATTATAATTATATGTAAATGAGAAATAAGTAACAATAAGGAAAAAAGGTCTGTAGAGCATTTAATTTTGTATTAAAAAAAGTACTTCACATCAAAATTAATAGAGCTTAATTTATCTAGTTATGGCTTCGAGAGTCCGATTGCTTAGGCTACTTATTGACTGTCTATATGGAATACAATAAACAAAATTGTATTTTATCCATTAAATTATTTTGTTTATTTATTTAGTAATGAAATATATTGTTGTAAAGTAAATGCAATTCATGGTGCAATCATAAATACATAGGAGTTTTACTATACTCTATGTTATAGAAAAATTGAATCTGTTTGTCAAGTAGTCACATAGGTGTAGGTAAATAAAAAACATATAAAATATATATTGAATATAAATGATATGTTATTATTTATATTCAATATATATTTTAATTTTTTCATGGCGAATATATTAACATAAATAATCTTTGGCACAGTGGGATAGCGTCTCACTGTAAACGTGATCGGTTGTGGGTTCCATCCCCACTAGGGGGAGTGATTATTTTTAAATTATTTTTACTTCCTAGCTCTGGTAAAAAACAAGTGCGGCGTTGAGTTCCACCACTAAACAGGCAATGTCTCGAATTTGGTAGAAAGTGAAGTACTGAGTGTCTAAATACTTTCAGTCTATCCTTTTATGCGGGATAAAAGGGTGAAGCTAAAAAAAAAGTGTTGCGCGATAGACAATTTAATTCTTAATATTTAGTATCTCAATATTTTAATTACTGTTATTTAATTTTAGTTTAAAGCATGACTCAAGTTACAATTTTAAAATTCATATGATTCATGATATTTAGGTACTGGATAGTTACATGCTCTATATAAGCCTAATTTGTATTCTATATCTTTACTCCGTCTGTTGTTCCAAATCAGAGATCAAGGGTAAGCTGTAAGAGTAAGCATAAAGAATTTTTATTACTTAATTATTTTTTATATTTCATTTAATACAAGTATATTACATATAGTTTTTTCAGTTTTCAAGGTATATGCTCGTACCGCTCACCTTTGCTTTAAATATTTTAAGATATATTAAGCAAAAGTGAGCGGTACGAAGCGTTTACGTAGTGTTTGGCGTTCCGTTCTCTCTATTCAATCACACTAGGAATAGGGCGTGATGATAAAAGTAATAAAAATAATTCAAAATTTATGAATAATTTGTAATTTAACATAACATTTTAGGATCTTTATTTCTTAAATTACAGATTTCTCATTAAATGTCATAAGCCAAACCCACAGCCAGCACTATTATACATCAATAAAGAGCGTTTCAAATCTTGATTGGGTGTGGTACAGAAAGCAAAGCAAAGCTTTGCGAGGAAACCGCAACGGTACTCATTATAACTTGCACTGCACAGTTGTTATTTAGTTCCATAAGTAATGAAATATTAGAAAATATTATTAAAGTTATGTTTCTAATTATTATTAGACAAAATATTACAGTTGTAATATTGATATTTTCTTTATAAATTCTAACGCCCCTGCTGTCAAGGGAAAAAATGGCGATGTGATGAGGTTAAAACATAATAGGTATGAACCTTAAATATAAGGTATATTTATGTTTTAAATTTAAACAAACAAGACTACAAAATTATTTTTAACCAGCGACGTAAAAAAGGGGGTATTATAAGTTTCATGTCGATGGCTGTGTGTGTGTGTCTGTGACGTCATAACTCTTAAATAGAAAAGATGTCGATACTATATTTATTAAAAATTCAAACTTATGCATTTAAGTTTAATTTCGTCGTAGCATCTAATTTGTTTTTAATGTGATATGCATGTTTTTCTGTGAGGAATGTGTAGGTATGACTCAAACCCTAATAGTGCTTTATATACAATTGCATGAAGAGTGTTCATTTTACGATTTTATCCCGCATACCAGGACAGACAGGAAGTAATTAGTCACATACATTCGAAACATTGCATATTTAGTGGCGCAAGTCAATGCCGTTATTTGTCCTAAGAGAGCGACGAAATAAAAGTTATTTAGAACCCCCTATCGATCTCGTTTATAGTCAGTGTTCCACTGCGCCACGGCCGGCCTCTCAGTGTAAATAATATACTGTATTTTTAATACAATTTTTTTTTGTTAATAAATTTTATTAGCCATGTAGGAAACAGCGTCAAAGCTTTGAACTGGAAATTAATGAAGGTGGTATATTACATAAGATCATAGTTCTCAAGGAGTACTCAAGGCACCATAAATTATACACTTAACGTCGGCTAATAATTAATTAATTGCTTGATACAATTTTTGTAAGGTGGGTGCTTAACAGGCGCGACACAGCTTTACACTACTGTGGTTATTATAAAATTAGATATTATTTTAATATATAAATAAGTAAATACTATTTCATTGCGTTCCGCATTTTTCAGATTTTGTCTAAGTATTTTAGTCGAATGTCTAAGCTATAAGTACCCTGTCATCAAGGTACGTCATAGATTATTACAAAGATCATAGAGGGCATCTGTATTTTTTACTACAAAGAATTAAGTATATGTATTATTAAAAAAATCGTTTTATGTAATAGTTTATACATTATACAACAAAAGTTCACACGGTATGTTTTAGCTATATCAGAGGTCAAGTCAAATATATAGTTAATTTTCCTTACATTTTTGGTAATTTAGGCACAAATGACACAAAAGTTTTTTGAATAATGCTGATGACTGAAATACACTAATGTACATTTAAGTAATATGAAATATAATATGGTACGAAATATTTATTAAGGTTTTTTTATTATAAATAAAATTGTTTTACAAATTATAATAATATCATTAGTATAGTTTATATTCTTATATTACTTAATATTATTATGGGGAATGTTTTACTGATAAATAAGTACTTTTTGTATTGATATAGTTACAGAAAATCAACTGCATCGTTTTTTTATTGGCAACAAATTATATATTTTTGTTTATTATGTTTTCAAATTGCATTTTACGTTTTTTTGTTAGCAATAATTGAATTAAAGCCATTGCGTGTACTGGCAACTTTCGTAGTTTTACGTCATAACGTTAAAAAACGAAATTTTCAAATCAAAGGCGAACATCAAACGGTGATATAGGCATTTGTGTTTTAGAAATAAACAACTAATTAACTCACACTTTAGCAAGACGAAAATTAATTAATTTAGTTACTACTACATTATACTATTTAAAGGTACGTTATACTGTCTTTAGCATTTTATTCTGAAAGCTTAATTAGTGCTTTTAAAAGTTTAAGCTAGCCACGAAAGTTATTATGAAGAAGTGCTTTTATATTTTTCATGCATGATTGTAATTTTAAAAACATTTCAGTATCTTTTTAAATATAGTTATGAACGTATTATTTACCCTTTAATAATATTGTTGTTATAGATGTTAGCAGTGCACACATTTGCACGAAGTGATAATGAAATTCTTGAAGGCATGACCCGGGTGTTTAGTAGTGGGAGGGGAACAGCTAGGGAGCAGTGGAGTCTACAAGCTGAAATGTTGGTGGAGCCAGTAGGTTGGGATGCTCTGTGGAAACTGTCTAAAGAGTTTTGTAAAAAATTTGGTAAGCATTGTACCTTTTGCATTTTTGCTTGCCGACTGTAGCAATTTGTATATCACTTTTTATAAAATAAATCTATGTGTGAGACACTTAATAGTTATTGTATTTATTTTTATCATTAAATGTATTTTTTATGTATTATTTTTTTTCTCAATGTGATCACCCGTAGAAGCTATAAGTAGATCGGTTGCTGGCAGTATTCTCGATAATTGCTACTTCTAGTGGAGTATACAAGTTTCTTTATATAATTAGTTTTCATGCTGGTTATCCTTGTCATAAATATAACATGTTTTTTCTCTATAAAACCACTGCTTGTGTCAAATTTCATACTCTTAATTCCATATAATTTGAAAACAAAAGGTGACAAAATTTTTAGTGTCATATTAATATGTATAATAACATAAAATTTATTTTGTTTAGAGGTAAGATTTCCATGTATTGCATACATCACAGTGACTTCAGTGGACTTTGAGCAGCTTTCTGCTAATGTAGATGTTCTTAGTGTGCAACATGAATCTGTAACATTACCTGAACAGGTCTTGGACATACCACTCATAGATCTTTGGCCTACAGTTAAACAGCAAGAAATATGTGTGAACGCTGCCAGTACTGCAGAGTTTATTGATTTATTAAGGTATGGAGCCTTTTAATTGTTTTTATTTATTTATCTCTTTAAATAAAAAAGAAAAATTTTTGTATTTGATGTATAGTAACAATAAAATTAAGTTATTTTCATACTTATTATAATATTATGTTTTTATATTTGTTCTTAATAACCATGTCAAACTATAGTCATATTTAAGGTATCAAGAAAGTTTAAAAATAAAGACCAACCAACTATTTCAGATTTTTTATTCAAAATATTTGGATGCCCTGGGACGATCATGATGACAAAGTGGTATTACCGAAAACTATAGAAGATAGAATGAATCTATGGATGGAACTTCATAATGGGTCAATACCAAATTATGTTTCTCATTCTATAAAAATGTTAAGGAATAGTGCTATAGATGCTCATGAGAAATTAAAGGAACTGGACTCTTCTTTGTGTGATGGAGATATTTCAGATGGTGATGGTTAGTAATAATAGATTGTAATCTAAATACTTATCATTATTATTTTATACATAGCTATTAACTGTATCTTAAGTAAAATATTTGAGTCCCATCATTGTCCTAAGACATTAGGTTATTATATAACTAATGTTTGTAAGTAATTAAATATATATAATTTTATTACAACAAAAGCCAGATTAAAGATCAGATAAAAGATCTAGTGATAGATGCTTGTTAGTGAGATAATATAATGAACATTAAATTATTAATTTATTTCTTCTCATTAAACTATTTCTTTAGAATTTTATGACAATTTGCAATAATTAAGTTAGGTTAGTATACTTTTTATGTTAATAACAATATGTGGACAAATTACATTTCAGATTCTTTATTACCATCTAATTATATATCAGTGTGTGCAGAGATGAATGCAAAATTAGATATGCTTATGTCTAAATGGACTTTGTTTGAAAATCCACTCATAAGAGAACAATATCTAGCCAAAGCAAGAAATAAATGGCAGAAAAATAAAAATAAAAGAAATGTATGTATTTGATAAAATTTATTAAAATTTATTTTTAGAATTCTTAACTATTATAAAAACTTGTTTCAAACCACATATAAAAAATAAACTTCTCTGTATAGCTCTATTTTGAAATAATCTAAATTCATGCAAATATATAGACTTTAAATGTAATATAAAAATTAGTTTTGAACATTTTTAAGAAACATGTAAAAAGTTTCTTGAATGCAGTGAAATTTAAACCTGTGCCTCTTGGAAGTGTTACAAGCGTTCTGAATGTTAAGCCATGCATTCAATTATGTTTATACATTTTTAAAAATGTTTTCTGTACCTAAGTGGGTAATAACACTTCATATATTAAAATATTTTTAAACAAATTTATAATGACAAGAGACAAACTATCTTAATATTTCTTAATGTCATTTGATTTCCTTGATGAACAAATTATTTATTAAAAAATTGTAAGTTTTGTTTGTTTGTTAAAATTTTTAATCATAATAAAAAATATCTAATTATAGGTAGTAGCTCTCTGGCATGGTGGTGATGTATCAGAATTCTCGAAACTATCAACATTCTTACAATCTAATTTAAGCAGTAATCACACTCTGTCAATATTAGTATCCGCTGAAGAGGGCCTAGCATTAGAACCAGATGATGTGATAGTGTGTAGCCAGCATTATGAAGTACCTGAAATGCCATTATCTCAAATATTTTTAAGGAGTATTAATGGTAAGATATATAGTAGAATAGGATTGTAATGTTATGTCTAATTCTATGGAAAGCATGGAACTTTTGATTATCTCCATATCTTTTTTAAGTATATATATGTATGTGTTCCATTTTATGTATTTGTTAAATTTTAAAGATTGTTTGACTGGAAGAGATCTCTTAAGTGTTTATGTTTATGTTTATGTTTATGTTTGTGTTTGTGTTTGTGTTTGTGTTTGTGTTTGTGTTTGTTTATGTTTATGTTTATGTTTATGTATGTTTGTGTAATATCAAAATTTTCTTGCAGGTGCATCTCTCAAGGCGACAGATATGAGATCTTGTCTTCTTAATCTCAGTGAGGAGTGTAAAATCCAAGATTTAACACTACAATGTACTGAAGTGAATACAATTATTGTAATGCAAGCTGGCTCTTTGCATATCAATAATTGCATGTTTACTGATGATTCTACCAATTCACAGGTTAGTTAAATTTTAATTAGTACCAGTTTTGCCTGTGATTTCATCTGGGTGGAATTTAACATTTTTATTTTATAATTGTAATAAAGGAGTACATATTTCTGTTATAATCAAATCTGTTAAAATGTAGTTATTTCAATATTAACAGACACTAATTTTATTTGTATTTAATCTAAATTAACAATAAAGTACATAATGTATTTTTTTAATAAAAAAATACATAAAATAAATAAATAAAAATATACTATTCTATAGTAAAATGCAAGGTATATTGCTACTTTTATAATATTTAAAATCAATTGTGTTCTCTTCATGCTTATCTATTGTAAAGTATTGTGAATATGAAAAACCAGATGTTACTAAAGACACCTTTCAGGAAGAATTTTCCCTAAAAACTGTAATAATTTCTTTACCTTTGCTTCAGTATAAAGAGAAATAAAATTATTGTCATTTTCATTATTGTAAGTATTTTTCACTATTTTCAACCATCTTCTAAAAGAGAACATAAGTTTGAACATATACATGCAACATTGTTAGAATTGAATTAATATTTGAGTATGATGGTAAATTATAGATCTAGATAATTCGTTTTGATTTAAAGTTATGTACACTTAAACTTAAAGAACAGTGCAAGTTTCATTAAAATCGATTCAGAGTTAGATCATTCCATAAGAAAATACCTTAGGCTATTGAAGTCAGTTAAATTTTTTTATGAATTATATTTTATGAGTGTAACAAATCTATTAATATTGAATAAATGGAAAAATCATGATTTATTTACAGAGTGACTTCACACAAGGCATTGTAGCCAGACCGGGGGCTAAAATGATCATAGAAAATTCAACATTTGAAAATTTTTACTCAGGAATAGTGATCCATAAAGGAGCTGAGGTTTGTACAATATACAATATATTTACCAAAATAAATTTATGTTTATATTATGTAAAATATTTTCCTTTTTTAATTCTTTTCTTATATTATATATGATAAGGAAAGAAGAAAAGCGATAAATTATGCGCGTCTAGACACATAATTTATTCACTTTCAACTAAAATTTGAAACATGGCGTATTGAGTAGCGGAGCGCAATGTTTATGTCTTCTGTCGGTAGGGCTTGTAAATGAAAATAATTTAATTATTTAAAGGAGGAAGGAGTGAAAATAATTTAAATAATTTAATTTGAAAATAATTTAAAAAATTTAATTATTTAAATTATTTTCACTCCTTCCTCCAGTGTGAACCGAACACACAACAATCGCGTTTACAGTGAGATGCTGTTCCATTGTACCACAATGGTCTCATAATTTAGTTTCTTTACTAATAAATTATTTATTTCAGTTGGAACTACGCAATTGCCATGTAAAAAATTGCGGCGTTGGCATACAAATGTACTCCGGGTCTCACGTAAAGTTAGATAGCAGTATTATATCGGAGTGCAGCGAGCAGAGCATTCGTTGTGAAGTCAACACTGAAGGAGATTCCAAGAACACTGAGTAAGTGAAATTATTTTTTTATTCACTTATCGGGAAATGTTCATTAAATATAGGAAATAAATAGTCATGTCCTCCACCACGCCGGTCATGCCTCTTTCGCGCGACCTTACTCTTACACCAAAAGCTAGATTTAAACATTTATAGACATAATATGTTAGATAATTGGTAGAATGTTGTTGATTTGCAACGAAATCGACAAATATATATATTAAATGATATGGCTGTCATGGTGCACTGAGAACTCAGCGTCGAACTTTAATTGATGGTCGTGGGTTCGATTTCTACTCAGAAAAGTAATTATGTGTAATTTATTTTTATTCTTGTTTCTGGTAAAACAAAACGTTAAGTTTCGTCATTCATTACGCAACATCTCAAATTCGGACGGAAAGCTGAAAGGGAGTGTCTTAACACTGTTCTCTCTGTCTAGTCTACTATGCTCTGCTGAATAAAACCTGAAGCTAAAAAAATCAACAAGAAAATAATTCTTGCTTTTTGTACATTCTTACTATCAGTTTATATACAATATTTTTGTGTATGTTTCAGAATGGAAGGTTTACAAGTAATGTTGAATTGTAAAATTGGTACTGGAGACTTGCAGAAAGAGGTGTTAATAGTGCAGCAAGATTTAATATTGTAAAAAGTTAAAAAACATTCTTCATTATTCCGTACGCCCAAAGTTGCGAGTGAAAAGTTATATTGAAAATTAAAATTTTTAACACTGTATTTTTTGTTTTGGCTTACATAAAATCAAGAAGTTAATGATTATTGTATAAGATTAACCATTTGTGCCTTATAGTACTCCAAAGCTGTTTTTATATTTATATATTTTTGTATCGTAAGAGTTTGTGCCACTACAGACTTTGAGAAGCGTTATTAGTTCCCAAGATCCCCATCTTGCACAGGTATCATCGTGTACGAAAAACTATATGCATAGTTTAATAATCTATTCAGAATTTTTTATATTTTAAAATTTAATGTTATAATAATAAATATCTTTGCCAAAATGTTATTAACTGTTAGGAGTGCAGATATTCTTCTTTAACATTTTCTTTTCAAGGTTTAAATGCTATTGTTAAGAACTTGTGGTAAATCATCTTCATGTTTTGTATTTTGGTTTCATCATATGACATAAGTATATTTTTAAAAAATAAACAAAATAACAATGTTTAAACGCAAGTCGCACTTGTGTATTAACATACAAGTGCGACTTGCGTTTAAACATTGTTATTTTGTGCGTTTGTTGCGGAGGTGCGGGAAGTGAGAGGGCAGAGTGACATTTACCTCGCATGCGCGTGTCCCATTCGTGTTCCGCGCCAGCCAAACCACGTGGTCCGTCAAGTCTATTGTTTCGTGGCACAAACTATATCTATATTTTTATTGTTGATGTATATCAGTAAGAATAGTACTAACTAATCATTATTGTTCACTGAAGTATCTGGTAGAATCTGTGCATGGAATTTTTTAAGAACTATATATTTTGGAAGTGATATTTTAAAATTTGAAATATAATATTAATTTCAATTTTTTTATCATAATTTAGATTTTAGCTGTTTTTTTTAATTGTAATATGTTTTTTTTATATTTGTTCCAAAGGTAACGGAAATATATTCCAGTATATTTTAATAGTTCAATACATTGTGAATATTTTGATTGAACATTTTTATGTGATTGAAGCTGATTTGAGATAATAATATTTTTTTTCCATATATTATATTTTCCACCATATTTGTGTTTCAATGGACGGAAACTGTTTAACATATTTTTTTGTAATTACTATAGTAAAGATAAAAACAGTCGTATAATAAAAAAACAACAGTCATATGATATTATTGTTGGTATGTGAAACGCGATAATTATATTTTATTATCAAGGTTATGGGAGAAGTTACGAATTTAATAGCCTACTGTTCCCATTGCTAACAATATTTCTAAATTTTTTTTTTTACTTTAAAATCTACTAAGACCTTTTTCTGTGCTTACTTAACTGAATCCACAAGCTACGCGCTACGTTTAGATATTCATAAACTGTGAGATATCAGTCGCAAATGACTGTTTCGCAAATAAATGTAATATTTAATTCAATTTACCATTTTTTTAAAAGCTTTAATTTATTTTAGTTCTGCTGTACTATATATAGCTCATTTATGTTCGTGTTTAATTAAGATTTGTTATATTTTGTTTAATTAAGATTTTTAATGTGTATCATCTAAATTAATGTAATATAACGTCATTTTAAATAAAATAAATATATTCTTTCTTTTTATTAATTCTCATTATTGCAAGTTTGATTGTAAACGTTATTGGTTGTGAGCTCGGAGTATAAACGTGGTTATGAGTTTGATTATCACAGATATGGTTATATCTTAATATCTCTTAACTTGTTAACACGCGACGTCTCTATTACGGACGCAAAGCAGTCGACAAAGTGTCTTGACATTAAATTGTCTCTAACTATATCTTGTCCGGGAGCCACGGTTATATGACTTGATACGGCGCTTCCACACCACCGCGATGTTAGTATTCTTGTCCTTTGTTGTGCATTTTATGAGTCTATTGGCACTAGCTCTAACACAACACGAAATCGATTCGACGACCTGAGCCTGCTAACTACTAGCACTAAACTAGCAGTCTATTGACCATTACTAGCGCTAGTAGACTAATAGAATAGCACCAGTCCTTATACCAATACTTGCGCTAGTCCGCTAGCGCCAGCACTAGCGCAAGTTCATTTGAGCCAGTACTGACGCGATAAGACTTGCGCCAGTGACTTCCACCTATGACTAGCTATATAATATATCTTATAAATATAGTCACTTCCCCCATTCAAAATTGAACCCACGCCCAATTGTACATACAGTTGTAGTCAGACTGTGTGCTTCAACATGAAACACATGCGAGTCTATGTTCCGTTTTTAATTTTATATTATTTAGAGTTCTTTTTAAGTGTGGTCGTTTTTTTTTGTTTTTAACCTATTTAATATGGTTATATTTGTAATAATCGGAAGTAATTTAAGATTGTTGGCTTAGTAATGATGCGATACAAAGTTCGTCGGGTCAACTAGTTATATATAATAAAAATAATTACTATTATTAGCTTCACGATTTTTATCCCGCATAGCAGGGTAAACAGAAAGCACCTAGTGTCAAAACACTCTGTACTTCGCTTTCCACTGAATTCGTGACATTGCGTGTTGAGTGGTGGAACTCCACGCCGCACTTTACTTACTAGAGCGAGGAAGTGAAAATAATTTTAAATATAATCACTACTCCGAGTGGGGATCGAACCCACAATATATACAATAAATATAATAATACAAAGATGTATTATTTATTTTCCGAATCTGTCGCATTGTTAATGTATAGTCAAAATGTATAGCACATTTTGACTCGATATGTGTTCAGATTTTCTGTTCTCTAATTTATATTTTTTTATAACATCTGGGAAATATGAATATTTTCTGCATATATAACTAAATAAATAATAAAAACACATAGATATTTTAAAAGTTCTTTTAAATTTCAAAAATCATAGTAATTCTATTATTATATTTGAGTGGCTTTACTTAAAATAGACAATAAAAGAATTATAGTTAAAGAGCACAAGAGCGTTTTATTTGAACCGAACAAAAGGAATGAATACTTATCGTTCATAGCATCGAATGCAAGAGCATGCACTTAGGTAAGTACTTAAGTCATTTGTGATATTGATAAGAAATTATTTATCTTATTAAAGGACATTTTTTGTTTAACTTTTTAAATAGCTTAAATAATATTTATTTTACTTTTATAAAATATAAATAAATATGACATTCTCCTGATATCCTGATATGCCACACTCCGTAGTAAATGAACTATTTCAATACTGAGAATCTTATAGATGGTATTTTGCAGCAACAAGTCGAAGTAAACATTTTTGAAAAAAACGTATTAAAATTTAAACTTAATTGGAAACCATCCAAGCTCTAACCGATAAGCCATGCGTTCCACTACCGGAAATGCGCTGAAATTCTTATACGTTTATTACAACTTATATATGCTGTTAGCATATCAATAAAGAGATTTTTCCAAATTTCTGCTACCCAAAGATTATTTGTAAAAAATACACGTTTGTGAATTTAAACATGTTTAAATGCAATATTTATTGTGGCATTTTTATAATTTGAAAAAAATTATACCTCTTGGAAACCGTCCAAACGCTCTGACTGCGCTTTTTTAACCGATTTTGTTTGGAATAGCACTTTAAAAATAATAAACCATATCCTAGAACATTCAAAAGATTTAGAGCATTTCCTTTTATTAAATATTTCCGGTGCTATTGTTTAATGTAACATAAAATGTAACACAGTTTTTTACCCCAAAAAAATATTTTTCATATATTTTAACTTAAATTATCCCTTGATAATTTGAGATTGTTATGGCACTATGCTATTCAGGTGATTGATTATGTTTAGGATATAAGGAAACATTTACCAGATTTTTATTTTCTCGCTCTGGTTCAAAAGTGCGGCGTTGAGTTCCGCTACTCTAACTACTCTACTTTGGAATAAGCGGTTGGAATTTGCTCGAATGACGCCTCACGACTTCATGAGACGCGGTTATTTATGTTTAAATTGTCTTACAGATTTTAATTTATGCTCTAATAAAGTAATAAAAAAATTGTGTCTACATTGAATGGGTTTACGATTGAAATAATATACGAGATTTAAAAATAATAATAGAATTCGAACGTAGAATTTTTAAAATTTTTGTTCTGTTTGTTTATATGTACACATAATCACAATTACTGAACAGAATTGAATGAAACTTTAATTGTTGTCTTTCAACTAATCAACTAATTTTGAAAAGTAAAACACCTAATGTAGAATCAAAAAAACTATCTCAACTATAAGAAATACTAAAAAGTACCCATAACTAAGTAATACAAGGAAAACTAACTAACAAAAGTTTTTTAGCTAGATGAGCATTTTCCGTTGACATATAAAAAATAAAGAATCTATCTGGAATATCTAATAAAGAACTATCGTAGTCAAGTGGTCGTGGAATCGATATCCACTCTGAGGATTGGTTATTATCTTCATTTTTTCACACCAGTACAACAACATTTGTTATTTAGTATTAATTTACTTTTGTATTTACTAATTATAAATACAGTATTTGCGAATGAACACGGGTGGTAAACGGAAGTAGTATAGCAAGGGCTATAAAGTTCACGTAAACGAAGTTGCGTGTAATTACTAGTAAATAAATAAAATAATGAAAATAATATTATACAAGGAAAAATATTCAAATGTATATATAATTGACATTGTTTTGAATTATCTTGGTTTCCTAATTTTAATGATGCCATTTCTTCACAACACTTAATTAAAGGCTGTGTATGTAATGTATAAAGTAAAAATATATTTTGTCTAGCACACTAGCAGCCTCTTTTATTATTTTAAGACGTTTATCATCATTCATATACAACTATAATTGCAGTATTTATACGCATTCTCAATTGAGCCAACAGACAGACCGCATGTACTGGGCTCAAACAATTACGGGTTTTTCCGGCATCAAATTGCTTGACACAATTGTATAAATATATATAATTGATATTATTGTGTAATTTAAAAATAATCATGGAGATAAGCTCTCGATATCATCTTGGACACCTATTACTGGATCACGTTAAGGAACATCCTGACATTATAGGCCAGGTTAGTATTATTTTTGTTTAGCTATTATTGTATGTAAAATTCAAGTTTATAGTCTTTGAGGCTTTTTCGTAATTATAGTGTTTTATTTATTGTACAATAAACTAAGCAAGATTTTTTTTAGCTTCACGCTTTTATCCCGCAGTAATGATGCGATATAAAGTTTGTCGGGTCAAAGTTATATATAATAACAATAATAGTGCGGTAGACAGAAAGCACCTAGTGTCAAGACACTCCGTACTTAAACCAAATTCGAGACATTGCGTTTCGAGTGGTGGAACTCAACGCCGCACTTTGTTTTTACCAAAGCGAGGAAATGTTGTTTAATAAGTTAAATATAATCACTCTCTCGAGTGGGGATCGAACCCACAACTGATCGCGTCACGTGATCACAGCCAGACGCTGTCTTATTGCGAGACAACCGACCTTACGATTTAAATAGGGCAATATTTAAATATAGTAAAAAAAAATTAATATACTAAGCACTATCTACCTTCCATGTTATATTTAGTGTCGCAATATGTCGAAGTAGTTGAACAAAATTAAAATATTTATAATATAAACCTGATTGCTGAATTGAACTCACATTCATTGCTTGTACATTCGGACGTTTCTAACAGATCTATGATAGCATTTTTTATACTAGATGTCTCATTGACGCGTTGATATCGCGTTCCTTTGGCAACGCGTCCGTCCCTTTTTATAACTTGTGGTTTAGATATATTTTATTAGTTTATCGTATCGTGTGCATTATTTAGAAGGTATATTTATTTTGTATACAAAGAAAAGATTTTTTAAAATTCTAACTGAAAATTAACAAAATGGCATAATAACTAAGAAATAAGGCGATGGTTACAAAGTCCACGCAAACGAAGTAGCGAGCCACAACTTAAGCACTAATAAGATCTTGGATTTTCGTGATTTTACACATTTTAAAAGAAACTATTTTAAACGGATTAATCATGTATATTTTGATATTCAAAAATACATTTTTGCACTATTGTAAGTGTTCGAAACGTGAGTTTTCCGAAAAAATTTATCTTTGAATACCAAAATATACGCCATTAATCCGTTTAAAATAGTTTGATTTAAAATCTTAAAGTATAAGAATAACATTAAATTTAAATTCTATTTTCCAGCTTTGTACGGAATTTCATTATGTAATATTACACAATGATTTTTTGTATTATCTGTTCAAGAAATTATTATTCTATTTTTAATAAAAATGTTCTCAAACAGATTATTATTTCTCACTGTTTTGCTTCAACAAAAAATTGTGTGTTCTGAATATATTAATAAAAACTGTTTTTTTTGTTTTCAATTTAAAACTTAAGCGTTAAAATAAAATATATTTTAAAAATAACGTATTAAAACGTTGAAAAAAACTGTTTTGATATATTACTATGTCATGCAAATACGTCGTTATTACGGTAGTTTTTAATGTTCGGAGTATATGTTTATTAAGAATCATAAGTCGTTTATGTAAAATAATATATAGATATCTTACGTCCTGTTCATATGGTCTACAGTATGTTTTTATCTTTGAGGGGACGGGATAGAATACAATTCCCCTCCGCTGCTGGGTAGCGTTCCGTGAGAGGCGGGTATCCTAGTAGTTTGGTGGAAGGAGGTTAACCTTCCGACTGGCTTGCGACCACTGTCATGACAAAAACGATCCGCCAAATATCTGATGATGTGTTCCGGTTCGATATCATGTAAGCTTTCCCTTTTCCCATACATCCCTTTCCTCAGAGTGTAGCGGTTCCGACAGTTCTGGCTCTTACTACCGAGGTTACCTCATTATCTCCTCTCACTTCTATTCCAAGGCTAGCAACGCATTCACAACTCTAATATTGTGTATGTTCCTGGGTGGAGGTGACCACCTACCATCAGGTGACCTTTCTGATTGTTTGCTTCTTTTCTATAAAAAAATGTGTAATAGTCTAACTGCTCCATATACTGATATCAATTAATATTCAACTTACTAGCGTTAGCTTATCGTTGGAGAGCTACTTAACGCTGATAAGTCTAGAAATGAAGGTAAGGCTGCTTCTTAACGTATAAACTGAATGCAGACTGAAATCTGTTTATACGGAAGATCGTATGTGAACTAAGATTATATATGTATATGATATCTCTTGACTTAGATTAGGAAAAAGTCGACAATATAATATTGCAATAAACATGATTAGGTAATCAAATCTGTACTTAATAATATAAAGCGGATGAGTTTGTTTGTTTGAATGAGCTAATCTCGGGATTGGAATTAAAAAAATCTTTCTGTATATAGGAAGGCTATATAACATCACTCTACGACTGATGAGAGTGAAGCAGTAATAAAAAATGTTGTGAAAACAGAAAAAGCTTGTTCAATGTATTTGTCAATTACTAGATAGATGCAGCTACAAAAGAAAAACAAACTTACGGAGAAGTAATATCCCGTTCAATCAAACTGGCAAGATCCCTACGCGTACTAGGCTTTAAACCAGGAGATATAGTCGCTGTCGGTGGAAGAAATAACTTGGATATACACTTATGCTTTTATGCAAGTATCTTTAATGGCATTACAAGCGTTGGAGTTGATCCATATTTCAAATATGGTAAGTAGTATTATATACGTGTAGTTATAAATTGTATCTGTTGTGTTGGCTTTTTTTGTTTTGACTGCTTCTTTTTAAACAATATACTGACCAAGTTACGATGACGTTATGACATTCATTGTTACGAAAAACGTAACAATTTGAATAGTATTGTTAAAATATTTTACAATATATTTTTGGTATATATCATACTTTGATAATTATAAACAATGTTTTTCCACTCTAACCCTTCATGTGTTTAGTGCTTATAAATAATATTTCATTTCACCCAAATTTGATTATTTTATAAAATAAAAAAAACCCATAATTCAATTAATACGTATTTTGGCAGATGAAATTTACAAGCTGTTTGAGTTAACGAAGCCAAAATTAGCTTTCTGTCAACGTGACTTTCAAGAGACATATGAACGAGTGGCGTCGGACCTTGGCCTGCAAATGAAAATAATCACTTTCGACGGGGATTGCACTGTATCGGATATAATTGATACTTACGATACAAAAGAACCCGAACAAGACTTCAAGTAAGAATAGTGTAAAATTTTGTAAGAATTATCTTTACAAGTGTTATAGGTCCTGAGTATCTAAGCATGTAAGGTAAAAATTATGGTGGCATATTTTAGTAAAGTTGTCATATAATATGAATTTTTCAACAAGTTCACTTTTAAATAGTTAAATCTTATACATATAAAACAAATATAGTCAAAAATCATAAATTATTTCTTAATCACTTAACCATTGTCTAGTAATTCTAATGTCTGATTATTGGTTATAATCACTACATTTTTCGTGTTGTCATGATTACATGAAAATTTCAACAAACTTGTCTCGAGGCAACTAAAATTACAAAAATTCCATACACCACAGTAACCAGTTGATTTATTAGTATTTAGAAATGTAGAATGATTTCAAAGTAATAAAATATGATTATTCGTAACATGAAATACGTTTACACGTCCCGTCCAGGTCTGTTGTGGCTTAGTGAGACAGCGTCTGACTGTAAGCACAATCGCTTGTGAGTTCGATTCAATTTCAGGGGAATGATATTTATTTAATCGCTCTAGTAAGACAAAGCGCGGCGATGTTAGTTGCGCCATCCAAGGCGCAATGTCTCGAATTCGGCTGAAAGCGAAGAACAGAGTCCCTTGGTACTTTTAGACACCGACTATCCTGCCATACGGGATAGAAGCGTGAAGTTTAAAAAATAATAATAATATTTTCAGACCAGAAGAGTTCGACATTGAGGTAATAAATGCTTTCCTAATCCCCACAAGTGGTACGAGTGGTAAACTAAAACTAGCCGTATTCAAACATGAACCATTTATGTTGAAGATTTTGGAATTCCTTAAGATGAACAAAGGAAGAAATGTGTAAGTAACGTTTAAATTTATTTACTTATTTATATGTATTTTTTTATAATAATAATAAGTTTTATATTAAGTTTTATATTATTAAAATTTTTATTAGTGGTGCCTGCTGCCATGGATATCAATGATAAATATATTGATGCGCACAGGAAACCTTATTTTGTAAAATTAAAATTAATTATTATCTGCAAAATTTCATAAAATTTTGCATACGTGTATAGAAACAGTACTTTTATTAAAATATTAGAGTTATATTAAATAAATTAAAAAAAATAAATTAATTAAAACTCGGATCCAGTCGTAACGCAGTGGGCTTTGACTTTAAAAACGACTAGTTGTGGGTTCGATTCCTAGTTGTGGGTTCGATTCCTACTCGTGGGAATGATGACATAGTGCGGCGTTGAGTTCCAGAGAAGACGAAATACGGAATGTCTTAACATTGGGTACTTCTTGTCTACCTTGCTACATAAAACCACATGTTGTCTTATCTCGTACCACAACATAAGTGCACTTTTTAGGTTCGAATTATTTATTGTAAAAGATGTAATAAGTATTGTTTCAAGCAGTGTCTGACTGTAAACGCGACCGGTTGTAGGTTCGATCCCCACTCTGGGGAGTGAATACATTTTAATTATTTTCACTTTCTCGCTCTGGTATGATAAAGTGCGGCGTTAAGCTCCACCACTTAACACACAATGTCTCCAAATCGGTGGAAAGCAAAGTACGGAGTCCCTGCTATGCGGGATATAAAGCCTGAACTAAAAAAATAATTTGTAATTGCAAGAACTTAATATATTTAATCATAAAACATTATATTTTAGAACCAAAAGAAAATCCTTATTTTTGTCTCCAGTACAATGGATATCGAGCTTCTTTATTTGTTTTTTTGCGCCCATTAATGGCGACACTAAGGTACAAACATCTAAGCCTGATGACATCGGTCATATCATAGAAATGATTAATGATTACAGAGTAAGTAAGTTAGATAAAAGTCGGCAAGTCGGAGTATGTAAAGTTCTATAAGGCCGATCGTGACTCAGTGGGACAGCGTCTGATTGTAAACACGATCGGTTGTGGGTTCGATTTTCAATCGGGGAATATTTAGAATTATTTTCATTTCCTCATTCTAGTATATCAAGGCACGGCTGTGAGTTCCCCCTCAAGACGCAATGTCTCGAATTTGGTGGATAGCGGAGTACGGAGTGTCTCTATACTAGGTACTTCCTGACTTCCTTCCTAACCCTGTTATGCGGAACAAAAGCGTAATGCTAAAATAATTTGAATTTAATTTATTGTATACGTAAATTTATTGTATACATTGAGGTTATTTAAATCAAGTTATTTTTTTCATATTATATATGTGAATAAATTATGAACAATGCGAGGTTATTTTATTAATAAGTAGTGAAATATTGGTTTCATGATAATATTTTTTAAATCAAATAAGAGGCCGGTCATGGCACAGTGGAACTGCGTTCTACCGTAAACGCCATCGGTTGTGGGTTTGATTCCTACTCGAGGGAATATATTAAAAATTATTTTCATTTCCTCGCCTAGTAAAACACAGCGCGGCGTTGAGTTCTGCCTCTTAACACAAAATGTCTCGAATCTGGCGGAAAATGGAATAGCGAATGTCTTTACACTAGGTACTTTCTGTCTACCTTGCTAACCGGGATAAAAGGGCGAAGCTAAAAAAAGTAAATGTACGATGCAATGTAGAGTAGAGATTTAGTAGAGCTGGAATTCGAGTAGCCACTGAAGTTTGTTTTCTTATAATTTCCTAAATCTAAATTTTATTATCTCACTCTTGAATGCATGCAGTATCCCATATGACTGATCCACATGTGACATCAAGTCCATATGTGACGTCATGTCTTGCACTAATATATGATGTCATGTATACACATATGATTCCATGTTTGTAGACAGAAAGATCTAATCGTATAGATAAGAGACAGGCGTATAAAAATAAAATAATAAAACATAGTGTAAAACAAACATACTATGTTTTATTATTTTATTTTCATTTATTTTACAGCCTCAAACAGGTTTATTTAGTCCCACTTTAGTGGCATCGCTGTTGAGCCGCAAAGACGAAGTGGACCTTAAGTGTTTCCAAATCATAAACGTAGTAGGATCCAAATTTTATCCGGACGTGTTAGAAAAGTTTAAGGTAATTATAAAATATGATGAAAATGATAAAAGAAATGCACAAATTCGTTTCATACTTAACACGATTGGCTGAGTGTTGAATTTCCATTTGGAGGAATGACTATATATTAAACTTTTTTTAATTTTAAAACTAAAATTGATGTTCTTCTTGATTTTAAAACTAAAATTTATTTTAATATTTTGCAAGCTTTCCAAACCTAGGGTTAGAAATCATTTATAAAACGTATAAATATTTGAACGCAGCGAGATTTGAACCCGCGCCTCTTGGAAACCGTACAAGCGCTCTGACTGCTAAGCCATGCGTTCTACTACACTACAACTACTACAACTTTTTTATGTTGTTAGCATCTCTGTAGAGAGATTTTTACAAATTCCTACTACACAAAGATTATTAATAATAGTTTTGGCAAGAGAGAATGCTATTTATTTTAATATTTTACTATTTTTAAAGTGTTATTCGATTAGAAATTTTAAAAAATAACGAAATATTTTATATTTTCTGATTTTATTTTAATTATAGAAATTATTATCTGAAAATTGTCTGACACTTGATGCTTACGGTCAAACTGAAATGATTGGACCTATTCTGATGGCAAGCCCTTTTAGTCCCCCTGGCAGCTGTGGAAATCCTGTTTTTGGACATACCGTAAAGGTACTTTGTTATTACAATTATTGTAAACTGAAAAATATCTTAATAATTTCGTCAATTATTTAGGAATTGTGGAGTCTATTATAAACAAGCTAATTTGTATTGAGTATTAAAAAAACTGAACATATATAAAAATATAAAAAAAGAACTAAATTTACTATATGTAAATAATAAGTAATCTCTAAGAACTCTCTATGCTATCTCATTTGATCTGAAGCATGAAGCTGAAGCAAAACTTGAGATAATAAAAAATCATCCATAATTCCTTTTTTCATTTTTTAAACTGTTTACTTAAGCCTAGAATAAACACGATCATTTGACTCTTGAGATATAACAACAAAATATATTTAACACCAAAAATAACGAAATATAAAATGCGATGTTTTTATAACTTTATAAGTTAATATTTTCAATATTTTAAATGTCATTCCAGTTGGTAGACCCTATTAGTGGGCTAGAAATAAAGGAGCCCAATGTGACCGGGGAGTTATGGGCGAAAGGCTGTTCATTTACGGTAACATTTTTATTACTTTTGGAATTATAAATATGGATGTTAGTAAGATCTATTGTAATTTTTTAAATAAAACAATATGCTTGGGTTAAAAATAATGGTGATGTGGTGTTAGTGGCAGTGGTATAAAGTCTGATTGTACACACGATGGCGTCTTATCTCCAGTCCAGCAAATGATTTTGCAAATTATTTTCATCAACCCATTCTGAGAAGACAAAGAGTGAGGTCCGCCATTCAACATGCAATGTCTCGATTACGCGGAAAGCGCTGAACAGAGTATTTTAACACTAGGTACTCTCCGAGTACTATGTCTTGCAGGTATAAGTGAATATAATAATAATTAATTAGTATATGTACATAAATAGTAAACGTACGTGCTCGCTAAGAGATGATTTTGTGAAATTCCACCCCCGATGGGCTGTTTTTGAGTAGGTATTTTTTTTAAGAAGTAGGTGACCACTGAGATTATAAAATTCAATACCTAAATGAAGTTGAAAATTTGTATGAATCTGAAAATTTTGCAGCGTAGTTCTTTTTAATATGATACAGACATATTTAAAAAGAACTACAATCGAAGGGTTATTAACACAGGAAATTGTAAAATTCAACCCCTGAAGGATTATTTTGGGGGTTGAAAGTTTTTATGAAACTTCTTTACTGCATGTTGAGACAAAGACTGTAAAACTTTCGTGGTAGTTTTTTTTTATATATAGGTAATCACTAAGACAGGATATTGCAAAATTGGACTTCTAAGGGGTAGTTATAGGGGTTAATAGTTTGTACAAAAATTCTTTGCAAAAATTGTTCATTATTACGTCGTTTGTGTATTTTTAATGTAATAAGTTGCTTATTGTTGGATTTGTTTAATTTTCTATACTTCTGATATAACGGCGGTATTAAATAGTAGTTAATACAGTAATATCCTAAATTGATGCAATTGTATATATTTTGCGAGAGCAATATTAGCTCAGTGAAAACTTAAGTGATCTGATATTATGACGCCGCAGTTATGCCTCTATGATATGAATCCTAGTCGTGGCTCAATGTATTTTTCCAAAAGAAAAAACTACTCTAATTATGAAGGTTAAGAAATATTAAGGTATTCCATGCCGTTGTGTTCCGTCTCTCTCGTCTCTCTCTTGTCAACAAGAAGTAGAATCTGGCATGTCACCTCGTTGTGTAATTGAATCAAGTGTTAAACAGGGTTGAGCCAAGTCAGCCTGGCCATTCAATTTACAAATAATGCGTATTGCTACATCAGAATGGTATTCGTCACCTTTCTGAAAGACGGGTAAAATATCGTATCAGAAATGGACTATGATGTCATGTATCAATGAGTGAAATCACATGTGGACCATAAGGTCTAGTGTTGATGAATGAAATCACAAGTGGACCATAGTGTCATATGCGGATGTGTGAAATCACATTATACCCTCGCATGATTATATAAAATATTAGGCTTAATATGCCTAAGTAGGAACAGATTTTAAGATAGGGCAAACATAAGGAAGTAAAACAGCTATTGCAACAATATATTAAAAGTATCCATATCTTAAAAACAGTTACCTCTCTCGCGGTCAGTTTTACTTGGGCGGACGTAGATAATTTCAGCTAATTTATTGGCGTCAGAAAACAAAATTTTTAATACAGAATTTTTACGGCAAAAACATCTTTAATAAGTGCGACATATCTATAACTTAAAATTTTCTTTTTATAGAGATATAAAATATATTTGAATGCAATAATATTTTATGTCTGATAGCTAGTACTATATTTACTATATATGTATACAAAAGTTCAGAGCTTTTATTTAAAAGATAGAGTACTAGATTTCCATAATGCAAATTGTAAATATTTATCAATTTATTAACATAATATAAAATATTGTTTGTTATTTATGGATTAAAATATTATCAGGGCTACTACAACGATCCAGAAGAAACTAAACAGGCATTTAGCGAAGATGGCTACTATAAAAGTGGTGACCTGTTATATAGAGACGAGGATGGCAACTACTTCTTTGTGGAACGAATTAAATCGATCATAAAATACAGAAATAATATTGTAAGTCTTACACAATAGGATTGTTATATTGTCCTTTATTTATTTATAATTAATCAGTTTGAACCATTTAAAAAAATGATATTTTTAAGTAATCCTTAATCAAGCTTACTAGAACAAAGCAAAATATAGTAAACATATAGTTTTAAAAATATTTAATTTAATAAAAAGCCTTATTGTTAATTATATTTATAATTTAGGTACTACCGTCTGAACTAGAAGATGTAATAAGAAGTCATCCGTCTGTCAAAGATGTATGTGTGATAGGTATGGAGGACCCAGTGGACGGAGAGAGACCGGTCGCTTGTGTAGTCAAGAAAGACAATTGCATTGTAACCGCGAAGGAAATTAAAGATATTGTTGAAAGTAAGTTTATTTACTTTGTGCTTTCGTAAGTATACGTTATTACAACTTAATTCTCTCGTAAACTAGTTCATTGTCTATATTTTTTACTTATAATCCGTGATTATTTTAATTATAATATTTTCATAGCTTAAAAGTTAGCGTCTCTATATGTTTTTCTAAGACTCTAGGTTTTGTATCGAGTTGTCACCGCTATTCAATCAAATATAAATAACGTATTTACTATTTTAAAAATTGTTATTCCATACTTAAGATTAGAAAACATTTTTGAAAAAACGTATAAAATTTGAACGCAGCGGGATTCGAACCCGGGCCTCTTGGATACCGTCCAAGCGCTCTGACCGCTAAGCCATGCGTTCTACTACCAGCTACGTAGAAATTCTTATACGTTTTGAGATTGATTATCTACATCATCTATATTAATGATACTAGCAATTAAATCTATTTATGTACACAAGTACAATTAGCATATGCTATAAATAATAGATATCTTTGTAAATTTCTTATTGTAGCGTTTTTGTAAATTTGTTTGTAACGTTTTTGTAAATTTCTTTTTGTATCATTTTCAGGTAAACTATCGAAAAACAAAGCCTTGAGCGGCGGCGTAGTTTTTGTAGACGACATACCATTAACATCTACCCACAAATTGGCAAAAAATGTGATTCAAAAAATTGTTTTGAATTCTAAAAGAGAATAATTTATTCAGAAGGATAAATTATTAAATAATATGACATCAGTTAATTAGTGATGTATTAAGAAAATCTTGAATAATTTTTAGATTTTTAATATTTATTAATGGTTAGTGAATTTGACATGTGTTTGTCTAATATTCACGTTGTTTTATAATACATACGATATTTTATGATTAATATAAATATATGTCTTTGATTTCCGAGATTTTTACTCATTTTAAATGAAATTATTTTAAACGGATTAATCACATATATTACAGTATTAGAAAATATGAAATGCTACCTCAATCTGCCTGAGACCACGGAGTACTGTAAAGTGTTTGAAACGTCAGGTATACAAAAAAGTATTTTCTTAGTTTAAAATAGTTTCATTACAACAATTATAAATATTATGATTTGAACGCTTTTAATATCTCTAATATATAGGGGAAAGGACGCTTGGTACGCTTTTTACATTTTAGTATATGCCATTAAAATTGGAGCTGTTTGTTTTAAGTACTAGTATATTTATTACAGGTTTATAAGACAAAAAACTTAATTCATTATATCAGGTAATAGATACAAAATTAGGACTCAAACTCAAATTTGAAATCCGAACGAATCTGATCCAAGTGTTACATATAGTATTGCGGGTATCTACAAAGATTATAGGATGTACAAGTTAATAAAATTACAAATAGAAAAAAAAACTACAATATTTTCTTTTAATTAGTCACAAAATTTCACCTTTTAGTCAAAACTTATTATTCACCTCTTTCTGCTGGTACAAATAGTCCGAATTACACTATTGATGCATTAAAATTAAAAAATCTGTAAACAGACGAAGGATATCAGCTCAAAATAGCTTTAGAGTTGCTATAAAACTCGTTAACTGTAATTCTGACATCTGTTGACAAAAGTCGCAGAAAGAAACCACGCTCGTGTCTTTGACTTTCGTAAACTAATATCTACAACAGATTATAGGGGGTAGTCAATATATTTTAATATTAAAGGAGTTATGGAAAACATAAACTCCACACAAAAGAAAATTGCGGGCGATTATTACTTTACAGGAAATTTCTTTCAGAATGTACTGTCGACCGAATATACAGTATGTGTTATTAAAAAGTAAAACAAATCTTAATTAATATTTAGTGACATAGAATATTTAAATATGGATAAAATAGAAGAAATACATATTTTAATTTTATAAAGAGCTGTTGCCGCGACTTCGTCGTTCGTCCGCGTAGAGTTTAATTTTTTTGGATGTTTGTTTTATAGATTTAAATTAATGTAGCCGAACTTACTTCTTATTACATGAGGTATCTGTTAGTGGAAATCCTGTCAAGATCAGGCCAACCGAAACGGTTTAGAGATTATTCGGTACAAACACATAAATACTTGATATACACTTATCATATTTTATTAATATAAACAGATATTCTAATTATATTTATCTAACTTCGCATGCAACCTCTTAACCTATTACTATCTCTTTTTTAACTATTAAAAACATTTTTGTTCTTTATTCATATTCTGTACCATCTCCTGTAGCTTATTCCGTGCTACTTTTTGCGACGATGTAAAAGGTAAATTTTCAAGGAAAATGACTCCTCCACGTAATTGCTTGTTCTTTGACAGTTTATCTGAAAAAAATATTTATGTTTAGTTAAGTTTTAAATAAAAAAAATTATATCTATAATTTTTTTATATATAATTTAAAGAATTATATGGTTTTACAAGCTTTTAAAAATTAATTCATGCATATGTAATAAATTTGCCTTTATACGTGCCTGATTACATAAATAAATAGTATAAAAAATGCTATATTATTACATACTTGCAATTAAATCTTTAATATCCTGTGCGTTGACTTTGTAACCTTTTTCTTTCACAATACACGCGAGAGGTCGTTCTCCATCAAGCGGGTCACTAATACCTATGACGCACACATGCTTGACTCCAGGATATGTGCTGATTATTTCTTCCAATTCCATTGGTATCACCTATAAATACGTAATAAAATATGTTTTTAATTCTGTATCTTTTTTGTGACTCACTTCGCAATATTCATTATAATGATGATATTATTAATAAATAGTAATGGTTGGTTGTTTCTAAGTTTTTATATGTAAGTAGCAGAAATTTATAACGATCTTTTTACAGAAATTCTAAAAGAAATAAGTTGTAACAAGCCTATAAGACTAGTAGTCATAGCGCTCTGTACTCCAACAGGCGGGTTTGCATCCCGCTGCGTTCATTCTAAGAGTGAAATTACCATTTAAAAAAAATATAATTTCGTCTAGGCTAAGGTTTCATCATTCAAGGCATTACGTATATAAATGAGCATATTAAATTTATAAATCCAAATATAGGATATGTGTACACATAAACAAAAAGGTAAAAATTAAATATTGTGGTTTTTTTTAACAAATTTGGAGAATTTATCTTAGAAATGGCACGTTGCAGGTTAAGTGGAACTCAACGCCGCGTTATATATTGACAGATTATTTGGTATTTAAATAGCACATAAACCTATTAAGGATTACATTGTCTTAAGTTAATCTAATTCACCGCGTACTTACATGTGAATTCCTGTATTTAATAAGTGCTTTAAGGCGATCAACATAAAAGTAATTGTCATTTTCGTCTCTGTACAATAAATCTCCTGTTTTGAAGAAACTATCTTCAGTGAATGCTCTTGCAGTCTCCTCTGGATCGTTGTAGTATTCCTAAAAATAATATTTGATTATTTTTATAAAAATGTTCTTAATACAAATTTAATAAGAGGTCTTCAATGGCGCGGTGGCACGGCGTGTGACTGTTAACGCGGTTAGTTGTGGGGTTTGATGTTATTCAGGGGAAAGATTATATTTAAATTATTTTCGATGCCTCTATCTGGTAAAATAAAACGAGGCGTTGTGTTCCGCCATTCAACACACAGTGTCTCGAATTCGGCGGAAAGCGGAGTACAGTGTGTTGAGACTAATTACTTCCTGTTGTGGCGTAAAAGTGAGAAATTATAAGTAATAATATTAAGCTGATTATGTATTACCGTGAACCGTGGTCCTTTTGCCCATAATTCACCATTTACGTACGGTTCCGTAACTTCTGCGCCTGATTGTGGATCGACCAACTGAAATATAAATTTACTTCATATTAAAAACGAAATCAATTTTTGAATTCCTTTTAGAAGACACAATGTTCATATTTAAGGGATATTCGATTAAAAACCAATATTACAAAACTAACAACGTTTATTTCAAATGTCAATCAATTAATATGTATAATCAATCAATCAAACAGTCAATTTGTCAAATTGTTCATATTGAAAATTATTTACTGTATTACAAAACAAAACATTAATTGAACGAGTAGGTACAGGTAAATGTGTTTTTAATACAATTAAGTATAATTCAGATTGTATCATAGATTTTCCTTACTTATGTGGGGTACATAAGTACACAATAAAATAATAATAGAGTAATAACGACATTTGGGTACATTGCTATATAATCAGAGGCCGGTCGTTACACCGTTATAGTACCGGATAACGTCTGGCTGTTTCCACTCGAAGGAATGATTATATTTAAATTATATTCATTTATTCGCTCTGGTAAGACGAAGCATGTTGTTGAATTCCGCCACTCAACACACAATGTTTTGAATTACGATAAAAAAGATATTAAATTGTAATATAAAAACATCTTATTTTATATATGGGTAAAAAGGTTGAGGCCGGTCGTGGTGCAGTGTGACAGCGTCTGACTGTAAACGCGATCGGATGTGGGTTCAATACCCACTCGGGGGAGTGATTATATTTAAAAATACTTTCACTTCCTCGCTCTGGTAAAGACAAAAAGCGGCGTTGAGTTCCACCACTCAACACGCAATGTCTCGAATTCGGTGGAAAGTGAAGTACGGAGTGTGTTGACACTAGGTACTTTCTGTCTACCCTGCTATGCGGAATAAAAGCGTGAAGTTTAAAAAAAAAGTTGACGCTTATACCTTGATAGCATAAAGAGATAGGGGTCTCCCACAGCTTCCAGTCGGTCCTGTAGGATTAGGAGATAAGACAGACCCAATCATTTCGGTTTGACCATAGGCTTCCATGGCAATGGCGTCTTTTGCTAACATAGCCTGAAAATGTATATAATCTATGTATTTATAAAATATTTATGTTATGTTATGTACAGAAGAGCAACTTTAGGTGTCCCATTGGTTTGAGTTTTAAATTTTATCATTGTAAGCGAATAAACACTATTGTGATACTTTTCTATTTTCTAAATATATTAAAAATACATATTTTTTAAAATATTGTGTAATAATTATTTGATTGAAAGTAATAAATAAAGATTTTAATTTTTTTAACATCAATACATGAAGAATTGTTACTAAATGCACAAACTATAGATATAAAGAGAAAGTGCAGAAAACTAATATTTAAAAAAATGGATAATAAATAAATTGATTTAATTGATATGACACCTACCATGTGCCTGGCATACATATTAACATGTACATAAAGTATAAAGTGGCATACATGTTGCCTAAGGCAACGCGTTGTTTACGCATTAACGACACTAGGTGTCTGTTTATCAAAATAATTATAAAATATGTATTGTAGTAGAAGAAAAAAGGAGAACAGAATATTATAGAAATGCTGCATCATTGCAAATGTAGTTGAAGGTAATAAAATATAATACGAATAAATTATAATATATTTACGATTATTGCTTTAGGATTTGTTTAATATTTCTCTGTTGATTTATTTCTCGAAGTGCTAAACACATATTGTTTTTTATTAGTGTATTATTTGATGACAAATTAAAGATATTAAAAACAGATAAGAGGTATAAACATGAGAAGTGACGTCATAGTAAGTTAGTTGAGGCTCACCTATCTAAACTGATGTGCCGTTGACACGTTAATAACGCGTTGCCTTAGTAACGTTTACGTCATTTTGTATAAATGTGTATTGTCAAACGTGTAGTAGTGTGTATTACATTTATTTTATTATTTTAATACATTTATTTAATATTGTTTTAAAAAAAACAGCATATCGCACTTCTCTAAACTATAAGTGTGCCAAATTTTAAAAACCTCCGTTATCGTAATTTTTGTATAAAGAGATAAAAAGTTCTTGCTTCATATATTAATATATCTTCTGTTATCTAATATGAATTGTTCTTAAATAATATTATATGTAATCCATAAAATTGGTATTTTTAAATGATATAAAAAATATTTAAAACATAAAAAAAAAATGAAATCTAAAATGGATCTTACCTTTAGCTCTGCCATTACTCCTGGATAAATTTTTGAGCCAGCTATACCGATGTTTTTGAAGCAAGTAAGATCAACCTTATCCTTTTTGCTCACTAGATATGCTATGAATGTAGGTCCGAATAAACCTTGCATGGGCTGGAATAATAATGTTTATTTAAACATTTTTATTAAAATTGAATTAAAAAGAAAGGAGAGTGAAAAATAAAGTAGTCTTAGAGTTACATGATAAGGGTTGCTAATAAAGTGTTATTTTATGTAAAATGAATTAATTTAATTAACATAGGTATTATTGATTTATTTGTAATTTGTTTCTGTTTTTTTTATTTACAGAAAAATATATTATTAATGGAATATCTTAATATTTATAAATCCCAATCTTACCTTATATTTGTTAATAATATCAATAACATGTTCGTAGCTATCAGATATAGAACTCTGTATTTTAGTATCTCCCATTAGCGGACCGCCCACAGATAAAAAGTAATTTGAAATCCAGTTTACAGGTGACAGATTCAATATTCTTTTTCCTGGTCTAAGTACAAAAAGAAGTTATTATCACCATATACATATTCAATATTAAAAAAAATATAGGAAATGACAAAACGTATACAATTAAACTAACGTCTACATCGTTTAGCGTCTCACGAGGAAGATTGATTCCTTAACTAAAAACATATCTAATCTAAGCATCTTTATATAAAACAATATGGAAGCGGTAGGTGTTTTTACTTAACGTTCATCTAACTGTGGAGTTAGTCAATTGTAACACTCTATTCTTAAATTTCCTCTGACATTTTGTCGAAATTATACTGTTAATTACATCTAATTATAAATGTATATATGTTTATAGATATTTATTTCTCAAAAAAAGATAATACAATTATACATGAGAAACATTATTTAAGGTTTATTAATTTAACGTTAGTCAGGATAAGTGGGTAGTACGAAACTCTAGTAAGAATAAAGAACTTACAAAGTTAATTTTGCGAGGGTAACTATGTTACTTTTAAATATAAAGTTGTAGCTACAATGAGAGATTATATAAAAAATTTACGGTAAACCGAAAACGTTTTGCTTTTGGTTTTCCGTAACGAATATCATTCATATAATATTTAGATATTATCCCTTAAATTTGTACACGGCATTGTATTGGGAAATATCCTACAGTTTGAGATCACTTGTTCACTAAAACGCTGTTTAAATTCATCAACTACCATTATCATGCTTACTTAACTTTAAAAATATTTTGAAAAGAACGTATAAAAGCTTAAATGTGGCGGAATTCGAACCTCTCGTAAACTGTCCAAGTGTGTCTTATTATACGTTTTAATATACTTTTGTTACAACTATTTATGTTGTTAGCATCTCTGTAGAGAGATTTTACAAGCTTCTGTTACCTAAAGATTATATCTAAAAAATAAATGTTTGGCAAGAGAGAATGCTATTTATTTTGATATTTTCCGTTTTATAAAGAGACGTACTTTCATTATTTTATTATTTTTAAACAAAGTACATATAAAATGAACAAGGTAATGGTGACAGAGAAAATTAAGGAAAAATATTTTAGGTATAATTATGAGTAGGGATTAACAAAACAACTCTCATTTCGTCTGTCAATAAAATTGTTTACTTACTGTTTGTCATAATTGTATTGTTTTAATAGTTTCGTTATTTTGAATATAAACGGCTTGTGATTGAAAGCTGCGATTTTAACTTTACCAGTAGTACCACTAGTGCAGACCAGGAATGCATAGATTCTCTCAATGTCTATGTCTTGTACTCTAAAACAAAAATTACATTAAAATTAAACATAATCAATAAAAATAACATTGTTTCTCCTTTATTTTCACCATTCAAAAGAAAAACTCATAGCTCTCTAACAAAATAACATTGAGATGAACTAAATGTATAACTAAACATGTATATCATTCAAAATGCAACTATTTCTCTTTTTGCAGTTTTAGCAGGAAAGAATATTTTATATATTAGCTTCCTTCGATCGGGATTTGGATCCAAAATCTCCTTTAACTAGCACATTATTTTAACTTTAATTATGTTGCATTTGCTGTATCATAATAGCAAGTAACTTCAGGGTTCTTATAACCGTTTGATATAACTATTTTATTTCTTCAGACCATTTTGGCACAATGGAACAGCATATAACTGTACACGATTAGTTGTCGGTTCTATTAATACTCAGGAGTTTATATTCAAATTTTCATTTTTCTGCTGATTTTCGCGGCGAAAGCGGCGTACAGAGTGTTTACTTTACTCCAATGCTGAATATAGGGCGAAACTCATAAAAGTATTTTACTTGTAGCAAGTTATAGAGTATAAAATATATATTATATATTTAGAAGCTTCACGCTTTTATACCGTATACCATGGTAAACAGAAAGTACTAAGTGTCAAGACACTCCAGACTTTGCTTTCCACCGAATTCAAGACATTGCGTGTTGAGTGGAGGAACTTACTAGAGCGAGGATGTGGAAATAATTTTAAACATAATCGCTCCCCTGAGTGGAGTTTGAACCCACACCGGATCGCGTTTACAGTCAGACGCTGTCACATTGCGCCACGACTGGCCTCTATATTTAGAACTGCCTAGTTAAAATACGTACTTAAAATCATCTTCACACTCATTTGTATCAAAAGTATCTATAAATTCTTTGAATGTACAAGGGTATCCTTTATCAAAAATAACAATCTTCATATTAAGACCCAAGTCTTCTGTTGCGCGCTTGTATATATCATATGATTCGCCTTGGCAAAACGCTATTTTTGGTTTTGTGAGATTTAACAAAGTTTTCACTTCATCTAAAAATAAAATAATCAAATAATATTAACAATCTTCATAGAATTATCATCCATTTGTTGATTTGTTCAATACTATAAAACCACTTAATTGCATCAATCAAAGCATTTATACATTTGCCGGAGTCGAACGATAATACGGTACACTTATATCTAGCATGCATTGGTAACTTATGTATTTCAACAGCATAATGTATACCGTATAAGTTAATCTGGCTTAAAATAGTGCATAAAATAATATTAATTTTAAAATTAATGATATTAAGAAGTTAACTATTTTTTCAAATAATTTAATTTAGAAATGTTTGTACGATTTTTAAAGTTATTTTATTTTTAATTATATCTTTATTTACTTAGTAGATGAATCTCAAGCGGCAAACTAAAATGACTCGCATTTCTTATAAGTGGGCTTGACATCGTAAATCTAAAACGTTTGTATTAATTATAAACATTTCTATTAGATATCATCAGCGTAATGTCAATTAAATAATTACCATATTTGAAGAAAGGATCGACTCCAACAATTGGCAAACCGTTAAAGAGGGCGGCGTAAAATGGTATGTGAATATCTATGTGGTTCTTGCCACCAAATGCGAGTACATCGCCTTGCTTGAGACCAAACGCTCTCAACGCTCTGGCCATTCGAATTGATCTTGACAAAACAGAAGCATAGGTTTCCTCTTCTCCGGTTGCTGCATCTATCTGAGGTTTAATTGATTCATTAAATTTTTAAATAGAATATAATTATTTTGATCTCTATTGCTCATAAAATAAATAAATAACTCAAGAAAAAAAGCACATATCTATGCTTTTTTATGTACCATACATACCACAAAATATATGTAACGTAACCAGTACTAATGATAGCGGAGGAAGGTAACAAGGGCAAGAGGATCTTTGGATGGCATCTGTAAAAAGGCAAGTGATTGTGGATGAGAGAAAGGAATATTGTAGCGTTTGCCGCGCCGTTCTCTATAATTACCCCGCTAGGGCTTAAGTAGAAAATGTATTCAAAGGCGATTTCAAAAGATTTTGTAGGAGAATTTTGAAAAGTAATGCTAATCGCATTAGAAAATATTGTTAAAATCATATAAGTATGTTATGATTTGTACCTAGTATTGTAATACTCAAGTTTTATATACTTTTCTTATTTTTTTATCACTTGAATCTTCATGAACACGGCAACATTTACCTTATCAGATCTAAGAAATTATAATTATGAAAGTACATTTCAAAAAATTGGACCCAAAATCATTGCATATAGAAGAAAGCAATTAAATATATTTTTTTTAATTTGATCCTTGTTTAATTCATATATGTATTAATATTTAAACAACTGATATACTAGGTAAATATTTTTTTATCATTAAGAACAACCTATTATACTTAGTTACATAAATAGAAACACTCAGTTACATAGAATATTTCAATTAAGTATTTTAATATCTTGTTTACACATTTAAGAGCGCAATAACTTACCTGAATAAGATATAGTTAGATTATTTAGTGATAAGGTTTTATTTAGTGATTTTGTTATCTACTCCATATCGTTTGTTTAATGGCTTATAAACGTATATGTATTAAAATAATTAAAATAGTAAGTAGATAATTTTATAAGGTTAGCCTGAGAGAACCTAGTGTTAAGACTTGTGTCGCCCGAATTGTTTATCAAATCAATGTTGACATTTTGTCTTAAAAGAGCGGAAAAATGAAAATAAATTAAATATAATCATTCCTCGAGTGGGAATCGACATACATCTATTGGAGTTTGCATTCAGACATTGTCTCACTATGCCGCGATGGATAACCGGATGCATAGATACATAGTTTGGGTGCTAATAAGAACTTACTAGACTAACTAACTTAATGAAAACTACTTAATATAATAATTGAGAATAAATAAGCAATAATTTTATTTAAAGTTTACATTAGTAGAAGCTATATCACTATTATATATCACTATTTATATAAAGCAAACAGATTAAAAAATACCTTCAAAAATTAATCTACATACGTACCTGACAAATCACATTTTTGTGCTTTTTCATATTATCATACATCAAATGGCCCAAGTGCACGTTGGAATCCGAATCCATGTTGAAAGTCTTATATTTTTAATAAGCACTGTATACTTTGTTTATAAACAAAATGCAGAATAAATATTTTGTTTAAAATAATTTCCACACGTCCACGTTCGCTTACGAAGTATACACGTTTGTTTTACTTCACGTTGTTTCTCTAATATAAAGACTGAGGTTTCGTTAGAGAGGAAGGAAAATTTAAAATTATTTCTAATTGCATTATGAATTGTGATATATGTAATTCTTCGGTTTTAGTAAAACCCCACCTTTGATATGTGACTTAATTTTGACATATTGTCCTACGTTCCAGAGGTAGGGCAGAGGGCCTCCACAGTGCTCCGCTTTTGCTCTCTATTCTATGCAATTTGCTTCGCCTCTACAAAGAACATATATGATTTCAAAGTGAAACTTGAGCTTTATCATTAATGTTTTATGAATCATATCGTGCTATTATAAATTTACCTCGCAGTATTCAAATGTTGATACGTTTTCTAAAAATGTTAATTGTAATGTTAACTTTTTTATTATAATAGTAACGCAGTGTTTAACGGCTAAAAACGTGTGGGATAAAAAAATAGATGTGAAAGAGAAAAACAATTATATAATGACCAGTAATTTGTGAATTATTGAATATCAAAGGATCAATACTATCTACTAAATAAATCAGCATACATAGAAACAATGGCGAATGACTCCTTACCGGCGTCTATATTTCCATACAATCCAGGAATTTTCAAATTTAGAGTAAACAGGTACCTTAAAAGGTGTTCTCATAGATCTATTGCTCTTGCTTTATGTGGTCAAACGTAATCAAATATAAAAAATCACAAAGCGTATTTATTTAGAGATTATTATTAGATATTATGCAATTTATTAAAATCCTTTGGTTAGATTATGAAACTTGTTTATAGGTAGGTATATATACGTCTTTAAGGAAATAACATAATAATCTATGAATTGTTGTAAGACAGAAAAGTATATGATGAAATGTTTATCCTGTTTCCTGCATTTAAAGTGTATTTTGTATTTACTTGTTTATTATTATAATAATATAAAATGTCATGTTATTGTAACAACAAACGTATATGTACTGTATCAAAAGATACAGTAAAATATAAGGGAAGTTGCAATTATTGCAATTTGTTACATGTATGGGTGTATGAAAATATTATGGAATATTTCTTATAATGTAATTGAAAGTCTCTTTTTTATAATTTGGCTGTTTTAGATATCAATTAAATCAAATATTTAATGAACTGTGTATAATTTTTTTTAGTTTAGTTTGTTTTAAAATAAAACTGTACATACTTTCCCTTTTTAGTACAATAATTATAGAGTCGAAATATTATATTTTCTTTGATTCTATTAAATAAAACAACAATAAGTGATAATATAATTTATTTGAAGATTAAATTTTACGGTATAATTGTGTTTGTGCTTATATAAATCAATAAATTGTACATTTCAATTGCACTTAATTATAATTAAGATATGTTAAGTTTAAAAAAAAATTAACAGGGTCAGGACCCTATATATACATAAAACAATTACCAAGGAAATAATTTAAGTGAAAATTCTCGTGTAAGTAGAAAATAGTTTAGTTTTTGTTAGATTCTAATTGTTTAAGTACAAGAGCTACTTTTAAAAAAGCAGCTTCGTGCTTTATATCGCAAAGCAGCGTAGTCAGAGACAACCTAAAGTCAAGACTTCCCGTTGACTGTTTTCTGCTTAAAATTGAAACATTCCAGAACGAAATAAAACTAGATTTTAAGTACAATAATTATTTTTTAAATTATTTTATAATCATTTTCTTAAATCCTAAGTTAGTGCCATTATAATATTACTTCTATTACTACATTGTAAATTATTCTAAAACATTAAATAGGTCTTAAAATATTATAATACTTTTTTAATACCTCACGTGTTGTTATTTTTAATAAAAATAACTTAAATGAAGGAATAGTGAATATTTGTTCGCCTTTAATTCAACTACCAAGCCTCTACAAGCTTCTACATCTAGAGAAAAATGAGTGTGATCTATGAATATATTTTCATGATCTTTTATTTTCTTTTTTATTTGATCTTCTCATAGGTTTTACAATTGTATTATTATTGGTAATTTATTTTTTTACTCTTAAAGCCTTTCCATGTCAAGAACAAGTTCTTTCAACTTTCTTCTGTGGACTTTGGTCGAAGCTGTCTGCGGTATGCTGTCCAGAAATACGACACCACCTCGAAGTTGTTTGGCGTCTGACAGCGATTCTAAAAAGTGGTATACAATTTATGTTAATCTAACTATATAAAATGAATACTGATATAATTTTTAAATTAAAATAAATAAATAAATAAAATATCTTTAAGTCTGATCTGCAGAACTGATTTTTAAATACTTAATTCAAAGATTTAGTTAGATAATTATAATGAAGTAGAGGACTTATTGACATGTTAAATATATGCTTAGCCTCATAGTACTCGTATGTCACATTTTATAAAAGTGTAAGTCAGTCATATAATACTGTGTGTTGTATTGATTTTATTAATTTATTGAAATTTTAATATATTATTGAAATATATTGACTTTCTGCACTTTTTCTCCATATATATTGTAACTATACCAAATTTTATACTGCTCCGTAATTTTATACCCTATATTCGTAAAAACTGGGCGAAAGACTTTCATTCACATATGAATAATTAAATATCTTAATAAACCATATTTTTAATAAATTATTAATACATGAACAATATTAATAAATAAACAAACCTTTTACTAGATCTTTAATTTCTTCGGGTGACACGGTGTGTCCATCTCTGACAACGACGCAAGCAACAGGTAAATCTCCGCATTGTGGGTCAGAGATACCAGTGACGGCAACGTCTAATATTGCTGGGTGCTTACGTATTACGTTTTCAAGTTCCACTGGCGAGATCTGATATAAAATATATATATTTTTAAATGTTTTATTAATAAATAATATCAGTAATGTGTCCTCTATCTTCCTCAGAGAGATTGCTAAGTAAAGTATAAAATTATTTTAATCTATACATAAATTGCAAATCGTATTACCATTTAAGAAGTAGGTTTTTTTTATATTTTAATAACTATATTTTAGTACATATTACATTAAAAACATCAAAATAATGAAAATTACCTGATAACCTTTATATTTTAAAAGTAATTTAATACGTTCAACGAAAAAGAAGTTCCAGTTTTCGTCTCTATAAAACATATCACCGGTTTTAAACCATCTGTCATCTGCAAATGTTTCATCGGTTGCTTGTTTGTTCTTGTAGTAACCCTTTAATGAAATACGTGCAAATAGTATTCAGAATTAATTATTAATTAATGGAGGCACTAAAATAAATACTACTATAGTTTTTGTGGGTCTTTTCAATTATCTTATATTTATAACATGATTTTTATTATAAAATATTTAATTAATAATTATTAAATTAAATTAAGCGAAGTCAGTTATATTTAGTATCAGAGTATAGAAAATAAGCAACTGTTGCATACGTATGTTCAGTTTACAATATTAACTAAAATTTCAGAATTTACCTTAAAAACATTTGGCCCTTTCAGCCACAATTCACCAGGTACATTAGCCTCTTCGATGTCTTCTTGTGTGTCAATATTTACGATCTGTTGAAATCAAGGTTGGTTGATTTTTAGTAAGAAATTTAGAAGAGCATAGCAGTATGAACAACACTATGAACACATTAATTTGCCAATTATATAAAGATTTTTCAATATTGTTAAAACTATTTCAAACATGTAAGTTCGTATAATTTAGTATCCAAATATATTTTTGAAAACCTAAATCAAAAATCATGATATATTTTCGATAACATCAAAGTTGATGTTGACAGCATGTAAGTATCTGCTTAGCTATCTGAGCCTGCAAAGTTAATTTTCGTCATGTCTGTTACGAAATCATAATATGTATATTATTATTTAATTATTTAAAAAACTTAGTAAACATTCTACAAATATCTTACACGATATTGAAGGCATCCAATTGGTTTTCCGCCACAAATTGATGACGACGTGTCTCCGAGCATACTTATTCCTGCTAACTCACTCATTCCGTATGCATTCAGTGCTATGGTGTTAGGACTTACTTTCTGTAAGAAATTACGATAATACAAAACATTTATCGATTAGAATGCGTATGTGATAGCTTGATTTAGTTTCGCTATTTATAATATAAATCAATTTTAACTTATTATACTTTTAACTTATAACTTTTATTCTATTTCTTACTGATAATAAGTATATAAAAATATATAGAGATGAATGAAACGTTAGTACGCACTGACGTTTCATACATGTTAAATGAGATATTTGATTATTGTCGGAGAAAATCATTAATATGTTGCTTTATATGTTACCTTAATGTCGTCTTTTATTGTTGGTGATACAGCGCCCCCTCCAATCAAAATGAGTTCGAAACAAGAAAAGTCACACAGATTTTGACCATAGCCGTTTATCAACGATGTTATAAACGTCGAACTGAACAATGAGTAAGTTGGCTAGAAACATGTAAATATGCAGGTGATTAGGAATATGATAATTTCAATTTCATACGCTATTTAAACAATATATTTAAAGGCAGCGGTAAAGTAGTTTTTTATGTATTCGCAATTAATAAAAATATTAAAGTAGCGACTTTGCTGTAATATTGAAACAATGCAATTATGATGTTTTTCATATGGGAAGTGCCCAAAAGACCTTTGTCCTACAGAAATTAAGTTTCACTATTAGTTTTTTTACAGTTTAATGATTTAACAGCATAGTAGGATAGTGAGAGATAAACTAGTTTTCAGATAATCTGTAGTCTGCTCCCCGCCCGAAATCGAGACAATGTGTGCTGATTGAGTATTAACTCCACGCTTTGTCATTTCAGAGCGGAGAAATCAAAATATAACAAGTCTTAAAAAAAATTACACTTACCTTAAAAGTATTAATAAGATAATAAACATGGTCTCGTGTCAACGATAAGGAAGATTGTAAATTTGTATATCGAAATATTGGAGCTGCCAAGAAGTTAAATAGTGCAGTCAGCCACTGCAGCGGAGAGGATATCAAAGCCATACGCGTTGGACTTGGAAACTTTGTGCAACGTATCCTTATTCATGGAAATAATATAAATAAATATACAAATAAAGAATAAAAATATAAATATTATGAAAATTTAAAATCATAATATTTTTTTAATATTGCGATAGAAAAAATACGACTTAAAAGGTGAATAAAATGGTTATCAATTCTTATCATATCAACAGTATTTCTTTCAAAACAAAGGGTCTTTCAAAACAAAAAAAGTATCTTTAATTGACAGTTTATATAGAAATACGCTTAAAATTTATGGTAGTACTAATTTACCGTGATAACCAGCGAAAGCGGTTTTCATTAACATTTCAAGGTCGAAAATTAGTTATAGCACTAATTAGTTAATGATATTACATAGAAACACGAGTACATACATACCTACTTACTCGCATATTATAAAGACGTAAAACACTATATCTGCGGTTTGAAACCGCAAAGGTGAGTCGGCATTCTTAGTTCAATGTAATTATTTGATTTTATTTAAATTTCCTCTTATTATGTGTATTGACATTATCAATAATTGACTCATGTCATCAATATTTTTGCCAAATGCATTATATGTGAATATATTTTATTATTAAGTATGTATAAAGAAACATTTTTTGTAATGAATTTGTAAAAACCTCGAGAGGCAGTTTCAAATTATAAATTTAATAAGTAAACGCGATCGGTTGCGGGTTCGACTTTCATTTGGGGGAATCATTATATTTAAATTATTTTCATTTCCTTTGGTAAAACAAAGCGCGGCGTTAAGTTCTGCTACTCAACATGCAATGTCTCCAATTTGGCGAAAAGAAAGCGAAATTCGGAGTGTTTGTGACTCAAGGTACTTCCTGTTTATCATGCGGGGATGCGGGATAAACACGTGAAGCTATAAAAAAAAAACTACAGCTCGAGTTAGTTTTCTGCAGCATCTAAGATATATATTGTGTCGTTACACTCTCCCTAGTATTTATTTAATCATATTAACATAATTATAATACCAAATCGAGTATTTTTGAATGCACGAGATAATGCAACGGCAACTTTGGCCAAAGCATTATAATATACATATGATTATTAATAATTGAGACTTAATATCGTTCTTACCAAAACGTAGGCAATGATATTGCGAAATTTTTATGCGTCACTTCTGCTGCCTTGGGTAACCCTGTAGTACCGCTAGTAGATATTAAAAAAGACCCTGTTTCTTCTGGATCAAAGTCTGTGGGTCTAAATTTTATTAAATTTTAATCGAAGTATATAAGGCAGTGGAGTAATACACTGTGTATTGCAGTGAGTGGCGTTGACCTCCGCCACTCAACGAAACAATGTCACGATTTTAGATGTAAAGTAGGAGTGTCTTAATACTAGGCTTACTATAAGAGATAAAGCGTGAAGCGTGAAAAAATAGGAAAAATGACATGAACATACCTCATAAATTTCATTACCATAATGTTCTGTTATGTAATAAAACTGTATTGAATATAAGTATGAAACTATAAAAATACGATTCTAAAATGCCTTATTTTGTTATTATTATAAATGTAATATAGATATTTAATGTTAATAATATGTGAACCTTAACACGTCACGTTTTTTTAAAGTTTGTTTTTTTAAAATCCGGAGGGCGATGTTTAAATAAATGCGGATCGATGAGAGCAAGGAAAAGAAAAATATTATTATGAATGCTTAGTCGGTATTATTGTAAATTAATTTTATAGGGTAGGATAGATACATATATACTTTCAGTAATTTGCAAACTATTATTTTTTTAGTAAAATGTAATCTTACTTAAAGTCATCCACGGTCGTGTCATCTGCGTATTTCTCTACAAAGTCCCATAAGCTGAACAAATAATCTCCTTTGTCGAATGTCACTATGGTGGCATTTAAATGTATTTCGTTTAAAGCAACTTGAACGTCTGGTGCTTTTTCACTTTGACAGAATATTATTTTCGGTTCTGTTATAGAAAAAGTATCTCCAAGCTCTTCTAAAAAATTAAAGGAGAATAATGTTGAGATAAGGATTAGTTTATATACCTGGTATTTTTATAAGTTAAAAAAAATGTTAAATTTAGTCGTAGTACATTGTAATGTTATATATTAAATCTAATATCAATATTCACCCTTAATTTTTATATCCTACAGTGTTCGTCTCTAAATTGCTTTTAATAATCAAAAAAAAAATTCAAATCCGTCCACTATTATCGGAGATTAGCGCGTTTAAACAAACAACAAAAATTTTCTTCTTATAATATTTTAATTTTCTGCTTATAATACATTAATTAAATATTAATTTTGGTAGTTTATTTTGCAGGCGTCTTGCACTTGCACGGTATACATTTTCTCAGTTCAGTTAATTTCGTTTCGTTAATTAATTATATATTAAATTTATTCATTCAATGATTACGGCCTATACCAGGAAACATACTAATATAAATATAAATATAGAATATTTAAAATTTGTTAAAATAATTATGTTATAAATAAGCAAAAAATATGAACATATGATTATATTTACGTTCTTTATAATTATTACTTACTGACTGCCAACGTCCGATCTATGACAGATACAAGAATTCCAGAATAAAGAGCTGCATAGAAAGGCACAGATAAATCCAAGTGATTTGGAGCCATCAAAACTATGACATCACCAACGTTTAATCCAAAATTTCTAAAACAAGAGGCCGCTCTGACAGTTTTTTCCAAAACCATAGCATTTGTGTGAGACTCGCCGGTGGCACCATCGATCTGCAAACATCTTATGCAAGTTCGTTGGGATCTCATAATTTCATATATATACAGTATAACAAGCGCCTACAAGACCTTGTTGTTTTACAATAGTCACGATAAACTTTGTTAGTTGCATACTAATGGCACGAATACTGTGAAAATTAGAGGTTACATAAGAGAAAAAACTAAATTAAAAGATAAAAACATTAGTAAAGTAAGTAAATAAGTCAATTGCTTGACAAAATGAACTAGTCATTAAGTAGTATTAATAATTATTTTAATATAAACTCCTATTATACCTACTTATATCTACATATCTATCTCGTACGTTCTTGTTTATTATTCGATATTGTTTTTTTCAGCTTTATGCTTTTGCTTTCCGCATGAACTATCGTTAAAGCGAAGTGTCTTGTCAAGACTCATCTTTCACTCGAATTCAAGACAGTGCGTGTTCAGGGAAGGAAATCAACTTAAGCACTAAAATAAATTGTAATATAATCATTTTCTCCGGTGGGAATCGAACCCACTACAAATCCCTTTTACGGCCACTCAACAACCTAAGACGCGATATAGGCGAGTCGCGTTGTATTCGCGTCGCGTTATATTATTTTGCTTTTTATTTGCAAGATTTTAATATTAATATAAGTCGAAATTGATATTTAGAGGAAATAAATATTGAACCTGCAACACGTGATTTGGATCATCTTTCAAACATTGTAAAATAATTTTGCCAAGGTGATATCTGTCACTGGGAATGCCAGATTTTGCTATAATGCGAGATGTTACTTCTGCCATATACATATAAACTTCATCACTATACATCGTTGCCATCCTGATCACTGTAATTAAATAATTTAAAAAATTATTATTTGTACATTTTTTTTTATTTATATTTTATCTTTCTTCATATTATATAACCCTTCTTAAAGTATTTAAAGTAGGTTTCCAACGAAAATTAGTTGATAACTTTTGTATTTATTAGCGAATTTTGAGATTGATTTTCATGAATAAAAAACGTTTAACATGACAATATTATTATTTTCATATTTACTAAATAGCATGGGTTTTAATATAAATAGATACCTTATGCGCTTGCAGTTTTAGTAAAATTTTCCAAAGTCGTGTAATGTAAGAATAAATTGCTTTTAAATAGTGCCTAAATTATTTAAATTTACGTTATATAAATTTACATTTTTATCCACATTTAAATAAATATTCTGTGTTTAAAATAATGTATAAGATAAAACACTTAATGAATACACCACGCATGTACCGAGCTTGTGACAATGACTGGAATCGGAGAAATATAGACTAAATTGAGCGCTAATGCTTACACTTGCTGTCCAGGTTCCTATCTATACATAACCAAATTTAAAATGATCTTACTGATTCTGTCTTCGAGATAAACTGAATCCATAAACTGCTGATTAGCCCAGATCTTTCAGTGGATTATGAAAAAGTGTTTCAACTTCTATATCTACTTTTATTGCGTAGAACTCTGTATCTGTTCCTGGTAAATTCTTATTTGTTTATTTTAAAACTACGAATTAAACATATGTATTTGGTAGAATATTGTAATATCTTCCAGTAGTATATCTTTAAGATTTTTAGGGAGTCTTAAACATGTTCAAAACGTCAAATGTTGGTAGCAAAATATTTGGAAAGACTAAAACAAGTAAGTTCTCCTTGGACGTGCTTTACTAAAATAAGACTAAGAAAACTTCTAAGTAACACAACAATACAATATATCAATGTAGTAGTAGTAGTTCTAAGATCTAGAAAAGGTTTCTAGAGGCAAAATTTTAAGGAAGTAATTACATTGAAAGCCGCGTCTCAATATTTTTTTAATAAAGTAAAGTATGTACTGAAACATATTAATGATTTACCAAAATCGGTGAGGTATATAATATTAACATTAGAAATGTAAATTTATTACGTGTAACTCGATTGCACTGAGCCCCTAATTCTCTCACCGGATAATGTATACGCTTTTACATTGCAATATCCCAGAAAATGTTCGAGATTTCGATTTCGGTTCGATTCTATATCACAGTTTTAAAAAGTTTTTATAAATGAACACGCCTTATGAGTGAAATACTTACTCTAGTTTATATTATTATTGTTTTGCAAGGTATCATTGTAATTAATAAAATTTGTTAATCTGTAAATTTTTGTTTAAATAAAAAAAATATAGTCCGGAGTGAGATTTTTTGCGGCAGTTTTTCTCGAGGCATCAATTTAGTGAACTGGTGGTAAATTATTTGACGTTCAAAAAGATAAGTAAACTTTTTTAAATAAAATTACTTGTACAGTTTCTTATGACAGGGTTGCTACGGAGGTATTTTTTGGCATTTCCTCGATAGCTGATTCACTGATTTAAGATCTCACTTGTGTTTTACTTAACCTATACAAAGATACTGACCAAAAACTTGCTAAATACTATACACCTTGACAATATATGTCTATCTACAGTTTTATTACTTTAATTACTTACAATGAATATAAATTGAAAAATTAAAGCAAAAAACTCACTGAAACGTATGCCAACCGAAATAAACGTCAGTGTAGCTCAACCACTTTATCAATATTCAGTGAGTTGTATTAGACTGACATAAAAGACAAAGTTAAATAAGTTAATTGAACTTACATATAGATTATTTTATATTTAATTTTTTTTTAAATTGTAATGTTTTTTTTTCCTTCAGGATTTTATACCACATAGCAAAGCAAAAATGAAGTATCTTGTGTCAAGACATTCAGTACTCCGGTTTTCGCTGAATTCGAGACATGGGAGTTGAGTGAAGAAACTCAAAGCCGCGCTTCTTGCCAGAGCAAATGAATATTATAATAAATAATTTAAATATAATGACACTCCCAAGAGGAATCGAACCCACAACCGATTGCGTTTACAGTCACAGGCGGTCCCACCAGGCTGTGCCTTTATTATTTTTTAATTGAAAAACAGTTATCTGCAGACTTGTTAAAAAGTTATAAAAAAAGGTTGACAGTATATAACTTATTTAAAATTTATTTATAATAGTTTATTTTAAATGGTATTTCATAATTCTTCATACATCATTCATTGTTTCAAATTTCTTTACTACTTTTTCGTGTTTTTCCTATTATACCTGACACTGGCAGATTATTATCACTGGTCATAAACATTTGCAAATTCAAGTCATTAAATATATAATAAAAAATAGTTTGTTTCTAAAATACTCGCTACAAACTGTTATTATAATGTCATGTTTTTAAGCTTCACGCTTTATCCTGTATATATCAGGGTGATCAGAGGGAACCAAGTGTCAACAAATTCTGCTAATGAATTCTAGACAATTTCGTGTTAATTGGCGGACCTCAACGTTACTCATTTATTACCAAAGTAAATTATTATTTATTAATAAAGTAAAGTAAATTATTAATTATTATTATTTATTTAAATAATTTAAATATAGTCATTTCCTTGAGTGGCACTCTAGTTCATAACAAATCACGCTTGCAATCCAACACTTGTTTCACTGCGCCACGAATTGCTTTGGCCTTCAATATAATAAGTAAATTGTAAAATAAAACATTTTTCAACAAACTCTTCTTGATATTATAATTTTTTATAGATCAAGGCCCTTTTATTTGATACTTTGCGGTATTGTACAATTGTTAAACTGTTTAAGCGTAATTAAATTATCATCGTAACTAAGCACAAAGCGTGATATTGGCGACGTGATTTATGTCTATCTGCCACGCTCTAAACACCACAAATGAAGAAATGAAGCGAATTTAAATTCATAAATTTGGCTTATATGGTAACTTGAACATGTGTTAAATTTGACCGGCAGGATTTGATTATAAAGAGAGAAACTGCCACAAATGACAGTGGAAATCAAAGGGTAGCGGTGTTTAGTATCACGGGTTATTGACTTCACACTACTACTATCGTAATTATTTTTATCGGTAGATTAGGCACTTGTGTTACTAGAGAGCAAACAAAAATTGGAAATTTGGGAAATTAGCAAAATCAACTTACTGTTGAATCCATCATCATCATATGTCAACGAACTTGATTGCAATTATGTGTAACATAACGTCGCTACAACAAAAGTGATATGGAAAGAAGTATAATTGGAAATAGATAGTGAGAGTATATGGTAGTGATAGAGTTCCTTTTCCTTATTTAAGAATGTGGTTGGGTGTATATACTATCGTTACACTATGAAACTATGAAATAATAATTTTATTACTAACTTTCATGATATGTAAATAAATAATAACATAATAAATAAATTAATTTTATTGTACGTAGGCGTAGCCATGGACAAAAAATATTTCTTTAGAAACATTTTTTTACATTTTTAATTTATATTATTTTTAATATTTATAGTACAATAAAAACATATTACAGTTAAATTAGCTGATATATGTAATTTGTATATTAACGAAATTAATTGTAAATAAAACAAGGTGTGGGTATATTTTTTTGTGTTTATTCTATGTGGGAATTTCGATTGTATATTTTTTGATAATCCAATATAATAATCTTAATTTGTAATAATAATATCAGTTTAGATTTGTTTTTGTAGATGAATAGTTTATTAACGAAACACTTAACATCTTGTGAATTGAAAAACAAGTTCGGACCATGACATAATAAGCAGTGATAATAGTGTAATAATGAACTAAAATTTATATAAGTAAGAAATATTTATCGTTGAGACGACTTTACTTTAAATGCAAAACGGGTTCCATTACTAATTGGAGGCGTTACTATATTTTTGAATTCCACCAATTTTAATTAACTCACATATCTCGTATACGAGCGGAAAATTGAGAACGAAGAACGAAGAGAACGAAATGTGGAACCTAATGTCAAGCATTAGGTTCCTCCTCCCTACAATGCTATGCGTGAAAAAGTGTGAAGCTAAAAAAGTTAAATATCATTTATTTGAAAAAAAAAACATTTTTGAAATAAGGTGTAAATTTGAACGCAGCGCTCTTGGAAACCGTCCAAGTGCTCTGACCGATTTGCCATGCGTTCTATAACTGGCTACGTCGAAATTCTTATACGTTAGTTATAGATTTTCTACTCCGCTGATAACAGAACGCATGGCTTAGCGGTCAGAATACTTGGACGGTTTCCAAGAGGCGTGGGTTTTAATCTCGCGGCGTTCAAATTTTTATATGTTTTTTCAAAAATGTTTTCTAATCCCAAGTGTGGAATAACACTTTAAAAATAGTAAAATATTATTTATTTGGATTCAGTATATTCATTAAAATGACAGGGTGTTTCATTTCTTTGCTTAAAGTAAATATAGTTGACTTATATCCCCATTTTTATCTCATTTCTATTCGTATTATCGTCATCTCCATACCTATTTAATTTTTCTGCCTTAAACTGTAACTCAAATTTATGCCGACTTTAGAAATCTTAAACTATTGTAAAGCATGATTTTAGAAATTATATTAAGCTATATTGGTTACGTTGTTACTTTGATTTTGTAGGCCATTGGTAACATGCAACATTTGTTAAAGTTGTTTAGCGTGATGGGCAATTTCCGCTGATATCAAAAATAAAGAATTGATACACCAATGAAGACCATAAAAACCCGGGGAAACTATGAGAAATGAAGAAATGCCGTCTAAAAATTGATTAATGAAATGAGAACCGATATTAGAATAACCGTATAAGTAAATGGCTCGGACGGAGACAGCCACCAGATATATATATTTTTCTTTTACTCATATAATATCAATTGTGCCATAGTTCACTTGAGAAGTTCTTTTAATATACATGACGATAATGGATTTGATTCCCAAATGGGAAAGATTAGAAAGCAAAAATATGATTTTATAAGTAAGGAATTGGTACTTGAACGTTGCTTTTCTTAGAGCTTATTTCAGCAAGAGTCGCAAGAAATTAGCAAGACAAATGTTTACTTTCTTAATGTGACAACCAAATTTATTTATATGAATCTAAAGGTGTAAAATAAAGATTTTATTTATTTATTTATTATTATTTATTTATTTGTTTGTTCTAAAATTTTGTAGCATTACCATTTTTATAAGACAAATTATGCAACACACAGTAAGTGGGAGGAAAATGGGAACACTAAGTTTCCTTTGACTTACTTTGATACTGGAGGGTACAAAAACATAAAAATACAGCCTACCTGATCGTAAAGGATAAGAAATAAAGCTTCGTGCTATCAAGGTGGTGATTCGTACACTTCTGCTTGTTAACTATATAAATATTGTTGTTCAGTAGCGTATAAAGAAGTTATTTCATACGATTTAAAACCTATATTTTTGCATTGTTTTTTTTTTTATTTAAATAAGTTATTTATTTAAAAGAAATCTCACGTACTTTTGGTAAATACGCAGTATTATCACTTATATCAAAAAGGTACTTTTGGGATTACACGATATTTCACTTGTTCTTTAATTAGCTCTGACGTAAATCTGAGTTATTACCTTATTTTTTGTGTGTAGAGAGCTTATTATTTGTCTCGTGTTATTTAAATAAATTAAATGTACTTGATCACATTTTTGTGTCACCAGATGATTTTAAAAATTATATATTTAAATAGCAATTTCCGTTAATAATTTTTAACTTATTTATTATTATTATTATTAACATTATATAAATAAATTTAAATAAGAAACTATAATTCAAGCAATACAAGATTTAAAAGTAAGTAAGTAAGTAAAAATTATATTTAAAAGTAAATAATAAAAGTTGAAGCCGATGTATTCTTGAATAGTGAAGCTGTGGATGCTGTTGATTCTATGGTATTTCTCGGTATCGCTATTGACTCCAAATTAAAAAGAGGACCTCATTTTGATGTATTGGCGAATATACTTAGATCAACAGTATTCGCAGCTTAAAAAATTAGGTTGTCATCTGACGAAGACGTGTCGTTTACTTTAGTCACTTTCATAGTGTTTTGTGCCATATGGCATTTTACTTTAGGGTAATGCAGCCGCTTTTAATTCAATCTTTGTCCGGTAGGAGCGGGCTATCGGCGCAATCTATAGCTTAAGCCCTACAGATTTTATGAGGAGAAAATTTAAGAAAATTAATATATTGAGTTTTGCATCTCAATACATCTTTGCTGATGTAATGTATGCAAAGAAAATTACTAGCGATTTTGCTAAAATCGGTGATTTACACAAAATTAGCACCAGAAAATGGTATTAGATTATCGCGCCTGTAACTCGTATGTATCGAATCCGCAATTCTTTCATGGGACACTCTGTATGCTTTTACAATAGGATTTTAGAAAACATTTGAGATAGTTCTATATCACATTTTAAAAAAGTTGTGAAAAGACATTTGTGTGTTGAAGGTTAAAGATACGTTAAAGATAGACCACGTTAAAGATTTCATAAATGATAACACGCGTTGATTGAACTTCTTACTTTGAACAAAATTGTTTGACTTTGACCGACCGACAGTTTGGCTTTTTCATATACATAAATAATTTATGGTTTTAATCGAATCTTGTTTTATTTTTTCTAAAAGATTCAAGGAGTTGATTTATTACCGGCTTTATCACCTGACTCATTGCGCCTTCGTCATAAAGTCGTGCAGTGTGAAAAAAATATTTAGTATGTAATTGTTAAGATTTTTAAAGATTCAGAAGCCGCAATATATTTTTAATGTTCGGCCAGCAAGAAAAAACACTCGAAAGTTATTTTGACATTTTGGTACATTCATATTACTCTCACAAACAATTGCAACCAACTTATTTTATTAATGGATTTATTTTTAACAAGCAATTTATCATAGTGTAACATTAATTCGTCTACCGATCAAATCTACCTTGTACTTTCTCCATACATGAGAATTCGCGAATTATTTTGTGTTCTACTGGCATGCTCGGAGCGCCATAATTTAAGAACTTAACTAAACTAAACTGAACTTAATCTATTGCCTTTATTTTTAAGTTGATGTGGTAAGCCAAAATATTTTTCTCTTTTTATTTTTCGCAATGAAATAAACAGAATATTTTAAGTTATATAAACATTTAATAAAAATTGAGATATAACAAACATAAATGTGTAGTCCTCTTAAGGTAAATTGCGACCATGCTGTCGTTTAACAAGTAACCTTCTACTATATTTTATTATTTACGCTAAATACAATAGTATCGGATATACAAAATTACTAGTTTGCCAAGCATTATCTTCAAAGGCGAAGAAATGGTTCTTTACTTAATATAATATGAGGAAATTACAACTTCTAAGCATATCTACTTATACTTACTTGATTTCATTGTAGTGGTAAAATATTAATATTTAGAGTTGAGAAGTGATATATAAAAACCTTTTGACAATTTTTTGATTTATTTTTTGTATTTAATAAAAAGTAGTTGTATTTGTGACGGAGAGTGGTTGCCGGGAAGTGATTTAATTACGTAAGATTAAAAGTTTCTTTTATCCTAAAATGTGAACGACACAAAGAAAGAAAGAGAAAGAGAGAGAAATAGAGAGGGGAAGAGAAAGAGAGAGGCAGAAAGATAAAAAGAAAAATATGTTTTTCCAAAAAAAGTCCAGTCGCGCTTTGTGTGGTGATTCCTACTCGGGGGAATGATTATATTTAAAATTGATTTACATTTCTTCACTCCAATAGGACAACTCATGGCGATTAGTTTGGCTAAAATTCTGTTATTGTAAGTGGCTATAACATAGTACCATTGGGTAGAAGATAATCATCATAGTCTTGACTACATTGCTAAGCAGGAAAAAACTTGAATCTTAAAAAACAGACCGAAAATATAATATGTGAAATAGTTATCTGTTTCTTTGATTTTCACGATTTTTACACATTTCTAATTTTGCAGTAGGTCGTAGTCACAGGTAGCCTACTGCTGGTGACCACGGATTACTGTAATGTTTGAAATGTCAGGTTTCCTAAAATGCATTTTCGAATTCCAAAATATATGCGACTAATCCGTTTAAAGTAGTTTCATTTAAAAATGTTACCTGCTATTGCATAATATTAGTTTCAATAGCATTCCTGTAGCTCGCTATCGCTACTCGGACTTTTGGTTAAGATCAAAGTGTAACATTCTTATCGTTCCGTTTTCATTTATTATTATAATTTAAAACCTTTAATTGCGTTTAGTCTTTTCATTGTTCGCCGGCTTGTCTTTGAATGACCTTATCAATCATTTGATCGATTGTACCACGTCTCCATACAACTGATGTTCCTTTTAAATAGTTCCAAAATAAGGAATGTATTTATTAAAATCTTAAAAGTATTGCTCATAACAACCTTTGTGTGAATTTCATGAATCTTTCTTTTTATTTACTACCTGTTAAAATTTGTAATTTGGGCTCTTTACCGTACAGTACCAGTTTATATTTCATATATACTTATATTATGAAATAATAATGCTATCCATATACAAGTATTAACAAATGTTGCAGACGTTTGTAATTTTTCAGTCAGTCTTTTTCTTTACCCAGGTAGTAAGGTGACTTGTATGTAAAAACAATGTTAATACAGAATACAGAACGCATAATCATCATGTTAACAGTCAGACGCTGTATCACTGTGCCATGACGGTTTCAGTTTGAAATATTTTTTTGACAATGAAAAATATTACTACAGAACTCTTGCATATGTTTTATCATGTTCTTATTTCTGTTTTTTAGATCACTAAACTATTGTTATCTTAAATCGTAAATATCTTTGTTGTAAAGATATATTTTTGTAACTGCTTTGTTATTATATAAAAGATATTGTATATGTATGGTACTTGATTTTTCCATGATTAACCATAATGTCGTGTCATTGTAATGTGATTACGCGTTTCCTTACCATATTATTATCCAATTTTCGCATTATGTGTTTTTGTTCTGGCTGTCAATTGTTGTTTTGGTTATTTATGTACTATATAGTGTAGTGATACGTATGTTTGTAGAATTGCATCATTTTGGAACATTTTAAAACTATGACTAAAAATTGTTATTCCGACGGATGTAAAGAACTATCAGTTGAAATCCTGTGATATTTGGTTTTTTAATTTTTGAAAATTTTTGAAGTCGAGTCGAAACAAAGAGTCTAAAAAAATCCTTCCTTCATTTTAACATTTCTTAATATTATATTTCCATACAAAATGATAAATAAAAAAAATATTATTTTGTATACATGACTAGGCATACATACTATCATGGGTGTATGCTAAGATTGTGTATGAGTAATTTAAATCATAGTATTAAAGTAATGTATCAGACTGACGAAGCAGAAAATTAATGTCTACTACATATAATGCGAGGCACATAAGTAATTAATAAAAATACTTTGCAAATGATATAATTTTAAATTAAAATATTTTAAACAGATTAATAGCGTTTTATTTATTCCAGAAAATTGTATACATTAAAAACAAATTTAATTTTGCAGCTCGATCTACAAACACAACTACTGAGCGCAAATAATAAATTTGTTGTAGTCACCCGTATTGGAGTTTACTAACATTACGCTTTGAATGTAGGACCAAATGCCGAATTTATTAATTAAATAAAACTAAAATTATTTATATTAAAATTAATTTAAATTGAATAAATTCATATTTTAATGCAGAAAATACAATTTTATTCCAATTTAACGTTATTTTCAAATAATTAATATATTTTTTGTTTATCTAAATTTATACACATACATGAGATGTTAATACAACCAGTGTTAGTGAGAGACCATACGTCTATTATAAAACGTTAATTTGAAATGTTTATTTAACTTGAGTGATATTAATTATTATACTTTACTAACCTATTTTTATACTTTTGGACGGACATCAATGTTATCTTTTTGATAACAAATGGTGTGACGTGTGCTCACAGACACAGACAGACAAAAATTCTACCGTTTGAGATATATATATATATATATATATATATATATTATTACATATATTACAGAAATTGCAAACTGAGTACTGGGGGGTGAAGCAACTGCACTGAACATAATGTAACTGTAAAGGTGAGAACACAACTGTTCAGTGGATATTGCTTGATGATATGCAGTTTTTGCTACTTTAAGTTCTACTAGATATGTTATGTAACTAGTATATTATGACATTGTTTTAAAAATGCAACAGTTATAAATTTTGGCCTTTTTATTAACTTTATGAGTGAGTATCAGATTAACGCTTTATTCCGTATAATACAGTAGTCTGACACAGTCTAATATTTAAACAGTGTGATGAGTGTTTTCCGCCCAAAATTGTGGCATTGCGTATCGAATGGCGAACTCAACAAGCCCTAATTAAAAGAGATGGTAAAAATTCACTAAAAATAAATATTTAAAATCTTCTGTCTTTTCATTTTTATCAATAAATATTAATGTAAATGTGTTATGTTATTCCTTCCTTTACATCTAAAGACAGTTTGGGGAGGCTAACACCATTAAATATAAGGAGATATTATGGAGACGGAAAATTTTACATAATAACATGACATCAACATTACAATTATCTGGCACGTGAGGTCAAGGAAACTAAATTATATTTTAATTTACTCATATTGTTTGTTACATATATTTATACAATTATTTTGATAATGATGATCTAAAATGCTATATGGAGGGGGAAAGGAGGCAAAAGAAGTGATAAGACACTAATTTTTCTCTCTTTGCATTAAAAATAAAGCTTAAGTTTTTCAAGTGCTTTAATTAATTTAGATATAATAAATACAAAATCACTAGTTTTTATTATTCAACTTTAATACTTCTTGCAATAGCTGCCAGTTTCTGCCTATTAACTTTAGAGGTTGATGTAAGAGGCATCGTCTCTAAGAATACCACCCCGCCTCGAAGTTGTTTCGAATCAGTTAATTCACCTGTAAAAATGAATATTAAGTTTAGTATTTATATTTAAATATAACTATTTTAATGTTATGGTAAATAAAGTAAACGATACTTTATGGATTTTGTCGGTTGGCATACTATTATTCATTTTATCTGTTTAGTTATATAAAGTATATTTTACTATTTTTAGAGTTAATAATAATAATAATATTTATTCACTCAAAGTAGTTATTATATATATATATATATATATATATATATATATATAAAATATATATATATATATATATATATATATATATATATATATATATATATATATATATATATATATATATACGCTCGATGTATCTAGGAAGAGGATACTATTATATAAAAAATATTTGCTCTGGTTTAAAATATTAAAAAAATTATCCTATAAGTAGGTATTGGTTTATTTTAAAAAAAAGTAAATCTAAAAAAAAAGAAAGAAAAGCTATTATCATATATAGCAAATACGCACGATTAATTTCATATAAAATATATATTTGACAATTACAAAGATGTTTTTTTATACTTGTGCATTATACTCGTATGTATTTTATTTATATTATTAGATATCCTTTATACAGATACAGTTTAATGATATTAAAAACTTGTTTTGCTGTATATGATTGTTACTTTTATACTTTGTAAGGTAGTAGATAATAAATTCTTCTCCCTTTCGAAGTCTATTTCATATAATAAATATTATAATAATACATTTTTTTTCTATTTAAAAAAGTACAATTACAAGTGTCAGTTGTGATACTACAATAATTCGTGGAAAAGAATAACACAGCTAATGACGTTTATTTTGAGTTACACCTTCAAATTTGCTCCTTCATACGTTAAGTAGGAGCAAAAAGTAGGAGAAAAAATAATAACAGTACAATATAGAAACTTAAATACCAATTATAAGGCTTTTATTTATCTTCTATGTCCGTCACAGGATATGAAATATTTAGTATATATATTGATTGATTTACGACGCATATGTACGAAATTGCACCATAATATATAATGTATTGGTATGTTTTCCGTAATGTGCTTTTTACTTGAAACAGTAAATATTACTTAGTATTACTAAACAAACTTATTAATCCTTTTTTAATCGTCTAAAAGAGTTATTTCACTTTGGATGGATTTTTGAAACTAACACAATTTGCTAAAATTGTACACAACAGGCTAGGAACTACGGCTCTATAATGTTAACAAATTCGTATAAACGAGAAGATGCTATATATTTGTTTTTAATATTATATTAAAATTATTATCGATAATTTAATAGATATACTTTATGATTTATAACAATAGCCCTTCTCCGCCAATATTAAACATATTATATAAAGGGTATGTAGATAAATAAACGATAGTGCGCTTTATAATACAATTATAATCACGTTTAAATAAACGTTTACCTTTAACTAAGTCTTTTACTTCTTGTTCAGTAACTTTGTGCCCCTTCTGTGGTACAACGAAAGCTATGGGAAGTTCGCCATGCTCTTTATGAGGTACTCCTGTGACAGCCACTTCAAATACACCAGGGTGTTTGACTATGACACTCTCAATTTCTAATGGTGATATCTGAAATAAGTTATTACACAAAGAATGGAAAGTACCCTTCTATTCACAATCAAAGAAATATTATAATAACAGACAAATTCTGACGTTGAGTTCCGCCACTCAACACGCAATGTCTTGAATCCGGCGAAAAGCGAAGTACCGAGTGTCTTGACATTAGGTAGTTTCTATCTACCCTGATATGTGGGGGTAAAAGCGTAAAGTTAAACAGAATAATATAATAATAATGTAACGCACTATCCCGCATAGAAGGCTATTCAAGACAAACTCGTGTGAAAACTCGTGATTTATCTTACCAGATTGGAGAAATATATTTTTTAAATATCATAGAGCACACACAAATTGAATTTACAGTCTGTCGCTGTCCCTGTTCCCTTTATTTAAATTATTTTAAAAATATATACACTAAATTTATTTATTTAGTGCGCCTGCATGTATTTAGTGCGGTTTTAGATTAACTCATCTTGTAATACTTTAAAATCGTAAGGTGCCTTCTCAAATAAAATAATTATGAGAAGATATATGTATAGATAATATAAAAATAGTTGTACATTTTTGATATTGTTCGCACAATTTTTTTAAGTGTTATTTTTTGGTTAATTTGAATATATAGAATGTCTTATCAAGAGATGTGTTTGTATAATATCGGAAGGCTTTTATGGTATTAATTACATGGATTTTGACATTTTCTTTTAAAACTATATACGAAGTAGAGAAATTCATACCAAAAAACTTCAACTAACCTGATGGTTTCTATATTTAAGCAAAAGTTTCAATCTTTCCACGAAGTAGAAGTTAAAATGTTCATCACGGCGCAGGATATCCCCAGTCCTTATCCAGCCTCCTTCCATAAGCACTTCTGATGTTACTTCAGGATTGTTGTAGTAGCCCTATTAGTTTAGATATTAAAGTACAGGTAATTAATGAAATATTTACAAAACCAGAAAAAGATATAACAAACTTTTCTATTGTACACATTTTGATACTATAAAGATACTAAATATTTATATACATACCAAATATAAATAAACTAAATATTTCATACAATGTGACGGACATAGAAGATAAATGAAAGCATTATAATTAGTATTTAAGTTTCTAAATTCTACTGTTATTATTTTTTATTGCTCCTACTTAACGTATTAAGGAGCAAATTTGGAGATGTAACTCAAAATAAACGTCATTTGCTGTGTTATTCTTTTCCATGAATTATTGTAGAATCGGAACTGATACTTGTAATTGGACCTTTTATAAAGAATCGAAAATGTTTTATTATAATTTTTATTATATGAAATATATTTCGAAAGGGAGAAGAATTTATATCTAACAATATAAATAAAATACACACGAGTATAATGGGCAAGTATAAAAAAACATCTTTGTAATTATCAAATATAAATTTTATATGAAGTCAAACGGGCGTATTTGCCATATATGATAATAGCTTTTCTTTCTTTTTTTTAGCTTTACGGTTTATCTATTATATGGCATAACTTAACCCCGTGCTTAGTCTTACTAAAGCGAGGAAATGATAATAATTTAAATATTCCTTAGAGTAGGAATCAAAGCTTTAACTGATCGAGTTTTCAGCCAGTCGCTGTCTCAATGAGCCAAGGTGGATTCTACAACAGTTTTGTATCATATATATTATATAAAATATAATTATACGTTTGTATAAGTCCATTACTATAATAATATATTATTATATTCTTACCTTGAATACACCTGGTCCTTTGAGCCACAGTTCCCCAGCCTTGTTGGGCTCCGTCACCTCTTTTAAAGTGTCCGGATCTATTAGCTATAAAAGTAAATAAAAGAAAAACTTTGTATTTAAAAAATATATGTATTTATAATTATTACTTTAGTTATTAGAGTCCGGTGAAATAAGATTAAAAATTAATGAGAAATTACATAAATTCGCAACAAGTTGTGTTTTGTGTACCAATACTAAGCAAATTGTTCAAAACACCATTACAAACAATACCTAAAAATACCCCATCGTTTCTGTATTTGGAAAAAAACTATAACGTAGTGCTTTAGAGTGAACTCACGGTTACAATGACAGAAAAAGTATTTGAATCTATTTTATATACTTTATTTTTAATTTTTTTTTTAAATTTATTTTTTTAGCTAAACGCTTTATCTCTTGCGGGGAAGTTAGAGAGCACGGGGCGCCAAATGCTCCTGTGTCCCTGCATACCTCTTTCGCCCCGTCCACAGTCGTTATCCTCTACATACCTTCATACATGCCCTTCGAGGGGTCCTCATGCTTTTTACGTGTCCTTCCTTCAGTATTTTCGAAGGTCAACCAGGGTCTCCTCCGACCTCTCGTACCACTCACCTTGGCTTGATAAATCTTTCTTACCATTCTTTCATCGCTTATTCTCTCAACATGCCCAAACCACCTGAGCACGTTCTTCTTCATTCTTACTGTGACATTCGCGCTTACACCTGCCATTCTGCGTATATCCTCGCTGCATATACGGTCAGCTAAACTGACTCCGCATATCCGACGAAGAGATCTCATCTCAATTGCATTCATCTTTCTTTCATTCTTCTTTTGACACACCCACGTTTCGCTGTCGTATAACAACGTCAGTATCAGTACTACATTGTGAACGGCAAGACGTGCAGGTACGCTGACGTTTTGCCGTCGCATCAATGCAGCAATAGCACCGTTAAGCTTGTTACCAGCAGCAATACACCTTTCTACATCTACATTTTATATACTATTATAACTATTTATTAATAGAATATAAGTGGCGTACTCAAGTATTTTATGACGATTAAAACTGGCGCAGTGTGACAACGTCTGACTGTAAACGCGATCGGTTGTGGGTTCGATCCCCACTCGGGGGAGTGATTATATTTAAATTATTTCACTTCCTCGCTCTGGCAAAAGACAAAGAGCGGCATTGAGTTCCACCACTCAACACACAATGTCTCGAATTCGGTGGAAAGCGAAGTACGGAGTGTGTTGACACTAAGTACTTTCTGTCTACCCTGCTATGCGGGATAAAAGCGTGAAGCTAAAAAAAACCGGCAGAACTTTTTGAATCGCTATATCTCCGAAACGATGGCTTATATAAAAAAGTATTAAAACATTTTTATAGACGACTTTGTTATATACAACTTTAATCTAATGTTTTTTTTTATGTCAAAACTTGCCGTTTAGCTAAAAATCAATGTTGATATTTCTCCTTTCATATTTTCTTTCCATACACGGGAATGATGGAGAAGTCTCAGGTTTTGTTTTTTGTATTTTGAACAGTTGTACCAATATTTAGCTTGTTGCTACATAAATAGCACTGAATGTCTAATATGTAAAAAAGATGTATTTATTAGGTAAGTAATGTAATGCTTTCCTCTAATACAAACATACCTTGTGATTTAAGCTAGGTATAGGTTTACCTAACGAAGTGGGACGCGTTTGGTCGTAATTGAATGCAATTCCGGATATTTCACTCATGCCATAAATCACCAGCAGTTGTGTATTTGGGGACGCTACCTGAATGTATCAAAATTGACAAATATCAAATATTGTACGTGAATCAAACTTTAAATACAGGTATATTATTTTTGATAATTCAGTTGAAAGAGATTAGCATACTAAAAGTTTTGTGAATTTTACACGTTTTAAATGAAATTTTTATAATTTTAAATGGATTATCCGCGTATATTTTAATCCGACGTTTCGATCATTTTACAGTAGGCTGACTACTGTAGTGTTCGAATACCAAAATATACGTGAATAATCCGCTTAAAAGATTTCATTTAAATTATCTTTCTCATGGGTTGCCAACTTCTTAAGTAGCTTCTATTACAATTTATAATTTAAAACAAGACCTTAAAGTTTATATTAAAGTAGTAGTTAAGTAAAGTAGCTTATATAATAATATTTAAAATTCAAAAATTTATTTATATAATAACATTTAAAATTTTAAATTAAAAGTAATATTAAAATAGTAGTGAATCTTACATTAATATTTTCTATAAGGCCAGGGAGAACAGCACTTCCGCCTGCCAAAAGGAACTCAAAGCAACCAAAGTCACATTTCTCACGTTCACCAGCTTTAAAGAATGTTGTTAGCATATTAGGACTGCACATCGCGTACGTCGGCTATGAAATAAATGATTAAAAAGAATGTAAAACATATAAGTCAGAATTCCGAAGTAAACATCGTATTTCATTTGGTGGTTAAAAAATCTTTGCTCGTCTCAATTTAACATTTTGTGTGTCAAGTGGCGTGTGTCTCAAAGAAATGAAAAAAATTAAAACACAATTAAGAATAAATTAAATTAGTCGATCGACATAGTGTCAATTTACTCCATTGAATGCTTTCTGCCTGCAATCGACATACGTACGTTGAGTGGCAAACACAATCCCGCGTTTTGTGTGACCAATGCAGAGAAACAAAAATAATTTATATGTATATATATATATAAAAGTTATTTTCATTTACAATCCTCCTGTGTCCGAATTGAACCCACAACCAATTGTGCTTACAGTCAGATGCAGTCTCATTGTGCCACAATGGCGACGACATAAAATATCTATATTTCTCTTATATTATCTTTATACTGTACCTTGTATTTATTGATGAGGTCATATGCGTGTTCTTGCGTCATAGGCAACGAAGACTGTAGCCTCGTGTGTCGTATAATTGGGGAAAAAGCGAATTGAAATAAGGCTGAGTACCACTGGATTGGAGAGAAGACCATAGACAATCGTGTTGGTGTTGGAAACTTGTCATACATCGCCCTAAATAATAGATGTTCTTATGAATTATGTTCCTTTTTTAACATCAAGCTTTACTCTACTCGCATAGTAGGGTCTATGATTGGGACAACCTAGTGTCAAGACATTTAGCTGACTTCTAACAAAATCAAGTTATTGGGTGTTAGCGGGCGAACTCAGCGCCGCGCTTCGTCTAACTATATGAAAATATTTTTTTAACAATCCTTTTTCCCAAAAAAAAATAGAACCCACAAGGAAATCGCGTTTATAGTCAGTCGTTTTGCCGCTCCATTACGATAGCCATAAATGTTTCATTATTTATGTTCTTTAAATTGCCATATTAAAAAAAAATCTATATAGCTATAAATATTTGTAGAATTTATAATATTCGCATTTGCATAAATATCAATTATTGTTGGGGATTAGAATTTATTTGGAAAGATGTAGTTTTTGGTGTGAATTATATATTATAAATTGAACACTTATTTTATTGTGGATCATTCTACATTAATCTAATTAATCTGGAAATAGATGTTTATTGTAATACAAGATAATATGTATCTCTCTTATTTATTTTCACTCTTAGTGTATCAAACACAACGCTACAAACACAAACGCTATTGATTTATAATTAGTCATAATTACCACATATAAGGAACGGAAACTGCGAAGTTTTTGTGAGTGACAGCCGCTGATTTTGGCAAACCGGTAGTGCCACTCGTTGCTACCAACAATGCTATAGTATCACTAGGATCAAAATCTGAGGCTCTGAAATGAGAAATGGTGAATTATGCATATATATTAATATACGAAAATACAGTTTAGAACAACCTCGTATAAATTAAATATACACGGTGAATGAGGTTAGAGCTGTTTTATTTAAGATTATCAATTATTATTATTAAGTATTATCGCGTGAAAACGCAAAAGCCGGATTTGGTTAAGAATAAAGTAAATTAATTAAAATTATAAAATGGCATTGGTTCTTTTTGTCTCGTCTTCACGCTTTATTCCGCTTAGCAGGGCAATCGGTGACAACCTGGTGTCAAGACACTCCATTGGCTGCTTTCTACACGACATTGAGACATTGCGAGTTCAGTGGCGAATTCAATACATTGCCCCGAGTGAGAATTAGAGAGACAACCCCACAACTTATCGGGCTTAGAGTTAGACGCTTCCCAGTGGCATCATGTTATTTAACTTAGCTTTTAATATTTTGCAACAAATATTCTTACTTAAAATCGTCAACAGAAACATCGCCGCCATATTTATCTAGTAATTCCGAAAAATAAATGTTTTTGTCTCCTTCGTCGAAAGTAACAATTTTTGATTTAATTTGTTGACCTTTCAATGCCATTTCGACATCATTTTCCCTCTCCTTCTGACAAAATATTATTTTCGGTTGATTGCATTTGAACGTATCGTGAAGTTCCTCTAAAAAATAAAAAATAAAACACTTTAGCATTGGTTTTTCATAACATTTTTCTATTTTTCCTTTGCCTAGGTTAATGAATTTGCAGATCAATAAGTTGCAAATAGTTATTTTAATAGTTCCTGGTGCGGTGGAACAGTTTAAAAATGTACATGATGGTTTTCGTTTGACTTTTCATCGCTGGTCGTGCGAATCCGCGAAAGAGCACTTTGTAAATACCGCATATCTGCTTTTCTATGATTTTACAGGAGGAACGAAAATAATAATCTCGGCAATTTTTATTCTAATTACCGACTGAACTTAACAGCTATTTCTTTACAACTCTCTTTATTGAAAAATAAGGTATTATAAAAAAAACAAGTTAAACCATAATGTTACAGAAAAACATTACGCTTTTATTATTGAAATTAGCTTACAAAATAATTTTATAGTTTTTAATAGAGATCTTATGATAAAAGTTCAGACTTCTTATGCAAGAGATCAAAATAATCATTTAAAATTAAAAAAAAATAATGTACTGAAATATTATGCATATGTAGGTTCATTAAGTATATACATTTCTAATGAAGAAACAAAAAATATATTTTATTATAATAAAAACTTTGGAATATCAAAAACTCTTCAATGTTCTTCTTTGATACTATATTTTCAATTAAAGTATTCATTAACAAATAATAATCATACTAATCTATAAGGTACTTGCTCTAAAATATTAATTAAATTAGCTAAGTCACAGTAATTCATAGACAAAAAGTAACTCAGTTATTTGAAAGGTAAATTATGATAAAAATATGGCATTCTTTAGGTATTACATTCTTTAGCTCCTGTACATTGTATGATCACCTCATACAATGTATTTGATATTAGTAGTCTGGATTCATAAAGCTAAGAAGTACTGTTAATCAAAAACGTAATCTTCCTTGATTTTTAGGCGATGAGAGAAGTGGAGTTTATATTTCAGAGTGCCATTTAGATTATATTTCAATGCTTTTATATCAACAACGATCGTCCTCCTTTAAGAACCAAATCTTTAAAAAAAATATGAACACTTGTAATACCTTCATAAGGATTTGATACTTTTCTGGCCTCCTTTGTTATCGTGGCATTTTAGAGTGGACTGAATCTACTTCCATTTACGGAAAAAAACTCTGAAGTACTTGTAGAAAGGTCACATGTATTCCTAAGTACTTCTGAGTTATTACTATATTACTAGACATAGCCAAGCGCAACCACGCTTGATACAATATTATTTGTACTCTGTGCTACACAATAATCTCTATATATAACAACATCCTTGCAATCATTATCCAGTAATTTAGTTATGTAGTCTACTTCTAGTCCTAGTTTGCTACTGTTCCGCGGTTTTATTTTAATAGCATAGCTGACGTTTCTGATTGAATAGAATCAACTGGCACGATATCTGGATTTTGCGCGTTTTGTAGTTACTAGGTATTTACAAACTGCTCTTACGCGGCTTTGCATGCGCAACGACGTCTTGTGAATAATTGTTTTTATTTTTTTTACATTTTTTCACTTGGGTGAGAAGAAATGTACACTACATTTCGTCTCGCCCAAAGTTAAGTTACGTCACTGAAAATGCTATATTTTAAGGGTCGTCAGTCACAGTGTCAAAATACTACGTTGAAAGCTTTATACCCAAAATCCGGGCTATTACGTATCGAGTACGAAATGAAAATAATTTTAAATATTATAATTCCCCCGAGTAGGTATCGAATCCACAACCAAATGTAATTACAGACAGATGCTATGCTATTGCGCGACGATGGCCTTTATTTCATCCAGAATTCAAGTTTAAAAACAGGTTATCCTGACATTAAATTCTCCCTAGTATGGAAGAAAAAAGGATGATGAAAAAGAATGAGAACTGCATTGTAACTGCAACAGCATTGTGAGGGATTGGCAAAGATATGTTGCTGTATTTTTTCTTAGTTTATTTTTATATGCGATATATATGGATATGGATATGGATATATATGGATATGGATAGGCGAGTTCTAGAGAGTACTTAACTACCAAGTATATTCATGTACCTACAAACAATATCTATCGAATTTGAAACACGTAAAGATAATACATTTTAAAGAAGTAGCCATAATCAAAGCTTTTCTCTGCATTATTATATTATTTGCATGCATAATAATGTTCTATTTACATTTGGCAAAGTATCAAAGATTGTATTTCTAAATAAAAATTTATTGATGCCATCGTGGTGGGACAATCTAACTTTAAATACGATTGGTTGTTGTTTCGATTCTCATTTATATTTAATTATTTTCATTTCTATTAAAAGCAAAGCGCAGCGTTGATTTTAATATTTAACATACAGTGGCTTAAATTCAGACGGAAACCGGCAAACGTTTGTTCATATACCTTGATGAAAGTTTCTTTCATATTTTTAGAGCAATTTTCTGTAAATGTATGTACGTTTTTAAGAAGATTCCTCTATTTTTATTAAATTTATAAAGATGATGCCAGGACGATTTTATTCCTTATTATGTAGGGTTACATGGCGTATCCCTATTCTAAATTTTACCATTACCTGATAGATTTCTTCTGATACCATACTAGACTTTCTGTTTTGTTCAATCATTTCAATGTTGGAAGGTTTATAGTTCATATAAAAGGCAATGATGCAAAAAATCCCACCGCTTACTTTTTATCCTAACACATCTAATGTATTTTGCTTTAAAGCCAGAGAAAATCTAATTAAATATAACTTTGCTGTCCACTTTCTTTCAAATATATTTAGTTCGTATATGAAATAGAGGTGCCCTGTTTTTGGGCACTAGGTTCTCTCTGACTACCCTGCTACGTGAAATAAAGCATAAATCTATTCTTTTATAAATGTATGTAACTAAAAATAAACTAACTAAAATTCAAAACAATACATACTCACAATATGAGATTAGATCTTTCATAACAAACTATAATAACCAAATAAAAAGTGTCTACGAGTATCTATGATATATAAAACATACGGATATCTTATACTTACTGACACCTAGGGTCATGTCAATGCCGGCAACACCGGCTCCTAAGTAAAACGCAGCATACATAGGTATAGACAGATGTATATGGTTGGGGGCCATAAGGAGGATCACATCTCCTTCACTGATACCAAGTTTCCTGAACGCCGTCGCACATTGCACTGATCTCTTCAATGTTGATCGAAAATTTTCTCTTTCATCTGTAGCACCGTCAATCTAAGTAATAAATAATAGTAAGTGTTAATTGGTTAATCGTTTGTTTAGGAAATTTTAAAGATTGTACTTTTTATTAGAATACACTTTTTTATTTACTAAGTTTTTATTATTTGCGGTTAAAATATCATTTGATACTAAATTTTGTTTAGTTAACATTTAATATTCTTTTGATTAGATTTATTTTTGGATTAATTTATATGACAGGGTAGAATACAATTCTCCTTCGCTGCTGGGTAGCGTCCCTTAAGGAGTGGGTAACCCAGTTATTTGGTGGGATGAGGTTAGTCTTCCGAGTGGCTCGCGATCACAATCACGACAAAACGATCCGCCAAATATTTCATGATGTGTTCCGGTTCGATGTCATGTAAACAACCTTTCCCTATCCCCATCCATCCTTTCCCTCATCTCCTTTCACTTGCATCCTAAGGCCGATAACACATCTACAACTCTAATTTTGTAGATGTCCATGTTTGAAAGGTGACCACTTGCCTCGTTTGCCTCCATTTTCTATAAAAAAAAGTGTATTCACCGTTAAAATAAAATCCGGATCATCCTTTAATCCACGTAGTATAAGTTTGCCGAGGTGATGTCTGTCGCTTGGTATGCCACTTTCGGCAACCACTCTTGAACTTATATCTTGCATGTACCAATGTACAGCATCACTCAGGTGATTCTTTAGTGCCATTTTCCTTGAAGAGTACCTAGAAATATATTTAGATCTTTTTCATTATGTATTACGAAATATGTTTATAAATTAGTTATAAAATGATTTCGGTCTACGCGATTCTGTTTGACTGATTAAGTTAAATCAAAAGAATTAAGTACTATAAGCATTATTAATATTTTTAAATATGTTCACTGAAGGATTTCTAACAGACGTATTTATGCAATTTTCTAACAAACGGAAAGTAAAAAGGCTAAGACTTTTTGTTGGTTTTACTTCAGATTTTAGATTTTGCTTTTTATAAATGTATTCACATTTCTAAGGCTCAAGTCTTTCACTTCATCAAATAGTATTATTTAAATTTTCAATTTGTTCTGATGAAGCAATAAAATATACTGATGGCGTAAAATGTTATATCGATGTATGAATACATATCTTATATAATAACTTCATGACTTGACGATTTAACTTTGTTATTTATCATAAGAAAATAAACATTATGATTTTAAAATATTATGGTACGGTATTACGTATCTTGGGTTTATGTTTTACGGTGTCAAGTAAGACGCTTATCTTGTTTTCGTTGTAGTTAAAATTTTTCTTTGTATTTTTTCTATGAATTACATAGCAACATCAAATACAAACACTATACTTGTGGATTTGGATCCCTATTGTATTGACATTAACATTTCTCTAAGCTGACAAGGCAAATTGCAGTGTTTAGTCCCGCCACTTACAGAGAGAGGAGAGGTACAAACTTAACCAACCTTATATTTAATCTTTTATCCGTTATACATAAAACTGTTAATATATTATTGAGCAAATAGTGTGTGCAACATTAAACTATTATGATAACTTGAAAAAATACCTAACTAGTATAACATTGTAGTACAAAAAACTATACTGAACTGAACTCGGTCTACCTTATATTGATAAATGATATTCAAAAATTTATACATATTTTCGGCTATTGATAAAGCTTTATGTTAGATATGCAATATGAAAGGCACATAAGTTTTGTCTGTAGTAGCGAGGCAAATATTTTAGTAGTGTTTACCTAGATACTAAAATAATATATATTTTAAAATAATATATATTTTGAAATAATATATATTGTACAATAATAATATGTAAAATACATAACAAACCTTTAAAAAAAAAATTGGTTATCTTGGTTTTCTTATATTATTATCTTATCACTAAAAATAATAGCTTTATGATTGTATAAAGAGCAATTTTCAATTATTAATATAATAAAATATTTGATAAAAAATAGTTATAAAATTTTAAACATGAATCTTACCATACACTTCTCGCTAAAATATATATTTCTTCTCAGTTAATGAGTTAGAAAACTATTTTATAAATGTATTAGTGCGAGTAGTTCCAAATTTCAAAAACTAGTAAGGATAGGAGCAATTACTTAGGCTTGAAAATATATATTTTTCTTTTTAAATAATAATAATTAGACTCGTTGTTTTATCATTTTTGAAACTGATTCGTAAAATTCAAACTCGAATGCAAACAACAGGTATAAAGTTATAACAAATATGTTTTCTACAAACAAGTTCAAAATTTCATTTAAAACATAAACATTTCTGAGTATCGTATGATTACAGCAATAATTATGACTTCATAATTACTTAAAGTTATTGACAATTGCATCAATAAATGCCTATAATTACATCTTTTATTTGGAAAAAAATCTTTAAAAATACAAGGACATAATATACACATGGTACATACTCTGTACCTTTATTTACTTTTATTTAGCGCATTTAGCAATTATTACATTTTACAAAGTTTGATTGTTATAAAAAAATAGATGCGAAATATTGAATCAGTAACAAAAATGATAATAAAAACGAGTCTAATTATTATTATTTAAAAAGAAAAATATATATTTTCAAGCCTAAGTAATTCTATGTTTACTAGTTTTTGACATTTGGAACTTTTAGACACTAATACATTTATAAAATATTTTCCTAATTCATTAACTAAGAAGAAATATATATTTTAGCGAAAAGTGTAGGGTAAGATTCATGTTTATAAAAGGATAATAAAAGCGTGAAAATAACATGTAAATATTTTAAATTAAAATAAAATACTATTTAAAGATATCTTTAAAATATATTATTATAAATAAAATTGAAGATGTTTCTAGAACAATATATAAAATGCAATATAAAAGCAACTTCATACCAGTATATTCGCATACGCAGTAAATAAAAATATTTTTTGTCCGGCCCCTTATGCAATTATAAACACGACAATGATATTAGTAGGATTTTTTAAATATTGCAATTAAGTTTGAAGGTGAAATTTTAAATAAAATAATGTTTAATTATTTTCTACTTAGTATTATCACGTGTTCAATAGGTTCTATTGTTAGTATATAATTTTTAAAGAGTTTGTTTGTCTAAAACGTAAAAAATATATAACATTTTACTTATAAGAGGCTAGTACAGAAAGGTACTTACGTATAAATTGCACGACCAACTCGAGTATGACTACATCACAATACAACACTTGTATATATGTGCTCTTCTAAATCGACTTTAGTTTGATTCGTCTTATCACTACATCTTGACCCCGAGTTTCTACGAGACAAATACAATTTTCAAGTTAATAATTTTATAAAGAAAGTGATGTGTTTTGTATGAGACTGTACATTTTGATAGAGCAATGCACGTTATTCGTTGTAGGTAGTGGGTTCAAGTTTTACAAGGCTTTTTAATATGAAAATCAAATATCTAAATATATAGAATTATTAATAATCCAACTGCCTTGAATACATAAAAAACCTGTTTTATTAGTTTGTAACTGGTAAAAAGAATATCATCGAGTACTTTAATACATGTTTATTATTACTTGCTTTGTACTAAAGAAAAACACTGAACGGAAGTTCTTGGCACTAGGTTATCTCTGACTACCCTGTTAAGCCGTTTGTAATGACATTAAAATCATCCTATAAATATAGCAATAGCCTTATTTTTAGTTTATTAAAAATGTAATTTCTTTGATTTTACAAAAAAAACAGAAATTTACATACATTCATTGTATGTATAAAGTCATAAATTGTTTAAGATAATTAATATAAAATATCATAATACTATTTTGTCAACTCCACTTAATATACTTTGAGGTCAAACTCATATATTTTAAATGTAGGTAGACTGTGATCACAAATTACTGTAAAGTTCTCGACATGTCAGGTGTTCAAAAATGTATTTTCGAATATCAAAATATACTCGATTAAAATAATTTCTTTTAAAATATGTACAAATCATGAAAATCGAAGATTTTATTATCAATTTCATCTTACGATGGATCAGAGTGGAATTGAATGTCAACCCACGCTGTCTAACGTCTCACTGCACTATGATTAATGTTACGCTTACTGGAATTCGAAGTTATAATTGCATGCAATTAGATCAAAGTTCTAAACTGCACTACAGCAGCGTAAATGTATATTTGAACTTATAATATTAATGAATATTTAAGCTATATTTAAATTCAATTTATTTTCATATTGATCTTTGTCTAAGTGTCTTGTACTTATCAAAATGATAAAGTGAATATATAACGCACAATGATGTAATGAGATTTATTTCAACATAGGCACCCTGGACATACTGTGTGCGTATCGGGCCTCGTGCTATGGCCAGAAGGCCGGAGGTACTTTGAGCCAAATGTAGGCTCCTAAAGAAGGAGAAGGCTCCTTTAAAATACAAATTAACTATCGACTAAATATCTCGACACCTCAGATAGAGAAAGTCTTCCTTATATAAACATATGTGGAAAGATCTTATTAATGCCGATTTTAATATAGTGCCTTGAAAGAACTGATACTAGTTCTAGACAGGCTATATCCTGTTCTGAGAACTCTCGCTCCTAACTGTGCTATTTAATTGGTAAGTTCCTTCGACGAATTGAGAGAGTTGAGAAATTGTATCGCTCACTATTATTGTTTCCTTTGCACTTCATGTAATCATTTTTATATATACATATATGCATACTGACATTCCACAATAAGTGCCATCCGGCGGTGGGGGACTTCCAACGGACTGAGAAGACGAAATTGAAATTGAAAGTTATCAACATGATACGAAATTCTAAGTTTTCTCAAAGAACATATTATTTTAAAATAAGATATTTTAAAATACTCTCTATAAAAAATATAGAATATAACGTAATTAGTCGTACAGATTATTTGTTTTTATCGAAACACGAAAAAAAAATCTATCAAATTATATACTCTTTACAAAATTTAAAACTGACTGTAATATTTAAGATATTTTTTTATTTTAGAATAAAAATATAATAAAAAATAACATACATACGGCCGGTCGGGGGGCAGTTTGTCAGTGTCTGACTGTAAATGGGTTGTAGGTTCGATTCTCATTCGGGGATTATAATTAAAATTATTATCACTTCCTCGTTCTGGTAAAATAAAGCGCGATATTGAGTTACGCCACTCAACACACCATATCTAGAATTCAGCGGAATGTGAAGTACGGAGAGTCTTGACTCTAGGTACTTTCTGTCTACCCTGTTATGCATGATAAAAACGTAAAGATAAAAAAATGTATTTAGGATAGGAATGTATCGGTTCATTTACCAATAATAAAATATCAATTACAGTAATATTGATATTTCTTTATATTAACTATGAAAGCCATACTAAGAAAATTAGGAAAAGTATAAAATTGCTGAATTATAAAATTTAAAATGACATCAAGGTTGTCCATTACAGCAGCAGTCTCCATTATCCTTGCATTCTTAAATATATATAAGTACGATACATTTGGTATGGCATATAGCACACGCTACTATAATATAGTAATATAATATACATGTAAAATGTAGTAACCATGTAAAATGTATTTAGTAGATTTCGCTCGCGGCTTTGCTCGCATGTTTTGGTGATAAAATCTATATTTGTACTTGACAGTTTTAGTTTTATTCTAGTCGGAGGTTTCTAAAATGTGCATTGAAAAAAGTATCTAATTTAATCAAATTTATAGTTCTCTATTTAGTTCATAGTGACATCCAAATAAAAGATAGATAGATGCTATCCCGGACGTTTATTTAGAACTATTTAAAACGAACAATTTTAAACTACATTATATTTGTGTAACTCCAATGGTTTTATCAGCGTATGCTGGGATAGTTCTTAGAGGGTAGATTTTTAACCAAACTTATTAATATGTATCGTTGTATTACGACCAAATTAATAATTATAAATTATAGCCTATATATTATTCTGATTTATAACCTATAATAATGTAAAGTTTCACCTAAATCAAACATATATTCTCAGAAACTTTTGCTTTAATAATATTAGTAAGAAGCCTCACCGCTTCACACACCCCGCGCATTAATACGCGCGTCGTATTTGACGTTATTATTTTAAAACGATTTTAAATCCTTGCATATAATCAAATATTGTCTAAGGCATTTTATTCAAAAATAAGTGCCTGTAATCATGACTTATTGGATAAGAATTAATAGATAATTTTTAAAAACACCTTTACAAAAAATGTATTATTTTAGAACTTGAAATATATACATAAAAAAAATTATTGTGAGTCAAACGTAAAAGCTAGACATATTCTGTCGCGGCCTTTTTTTAAAACTTTCAGAGGGGAATAATTTTGTAATACATCAGTATGCGTAACTTTCACCGTTTACTCGGCGCACACCAGGTAGGCTTTAAAAATATACAAAATTTTCCCACAAAATGTTTTCACAACATTTTTTATAACTGCTTCGCTTTCACTAAGTGTAGAGTGATGTGTTTTTTTAGCTACACGCTTTTATCCCGCATAGCAGGGTAGACAGAAAGTACTTAGTGTCAAGACAAAGTGATGTTGCTTTCTTAATAAATGGACTATACAAAACAGAAATAATTTTTCAATTCCAATAAGTAGGTCCTCTGATTAGCGCGTTCAAGCAAACTGACTAAATTAAAGGTTTAAATAATAAAATTCGTAGGAAAATGTTTGCAATTCGAGTTTCAATCCAAACACATTTTACTAAAATGTTTAATAAAAAAGTAACCTACTTATATATATATAAATAATAAATTATTAAACTTAAAAATTGAAAGGTAACGTAAGGTAAGGTAATTGTACAAAATTTTCAAGATCAAAATGATTAAACGCCTTAGTTATGACATAAAATATGCAAGATAAAGCTTAAAGGTGCTTTTCAGTCTCAATATACAAATATCTCAATGTACACCTTTTCTATACTATGAAAAAGAATAGTTATATAAGTATGAAGTCCTCAAAAGCGTTTAGAATAGTTATGAATTAAAGTACCTATATATATTCTTTGGCAATTTACTTTATAATCTTAAGTAACCAAAACACACACTTTGCTATTGTATTATTTATGACTGACTTGACAAGTAGTAATGTTGTAGAAAAACCTTTAATTTATGACCCATCTGAGTTGTAAAAATTGATTACTGTATTATACTGTACCAACTCCTCATTTACCTAACAACAGTAAATTAATTCAGGTCATAGGCTGAATACACATGCGTTTATTGTGTATTTTTGCACATGCGATAAATATAAATGGGATCTGATAGTTACTCCTTTATTTTAGTATTCTAAACTATTTGTTTGTTCTTTTCTTTTCATTTTCCTAGTTACTTTTGAATTTCATGTATTTTTTTGATATTTTTATAGGCACTCTGGGATTTGTTTTTTACAATTCTCATTTTATAACTAACTAGCGGCCCGCTCCCAGCTTCACCTTTATGATCTCACAATACTATAGCTATATCTTTCTTTTACCTGCAAGCGTTCTTGCTTAAAGCACAGACTTCGCCAAAATCTGTAATTATCATATTATTTCTTTAAACTTTTCTATCTTACTCTGTCGTAAAAACCGTTTCTAACGAACATCCTCTACATCCAAATTTCATGTTATCTTGGATAGGTTGTATGGACATTTGATTTCATACATCCTCTTATGACATCATGATCTACATGTGATTTCTTTTAATCACATACGGCATTACGGTATACATGTGATTTCACTCAATTACAGATGACATCATGGTCGTCATGTGTCTCTATTCATCCATATGTGACACCACGATCCACATGTAATTTTTCTCGTCCACATATGACACCATGGTCCACGTCTCTTCCATATATGCGACCATGGCCCACATATGATTTTACTCATCCGCATTATATCATCTTGGCCCACATGTGATTTTACAAGTCTACATATTATATGCAGACTTGGAAAATCACTCAAATCATTGTTTTTCGATATGTGTCAATTGAGAAGTTGGCGTAAATAATCACCCTCGAAATATTACGTTCCCGTTTTTTATCACTTATTCATTACTTTTTTTATAAATTTTAACTTTTTGTTAACTCTTTCTTTCGTATCTTTATTTCAAATGTAATAAAGATGCACTCAACTTCTTATCCTGCTTCATGGATTATTATAGATTTTACGTTATAACTACATGCACTTCATTGTTAATGATTGATTATATTTGTGTAAGATGATTATTTTTATTGATTTAAAATTAATATTACTTTACTATACCACACGTCATTTTGCGTCCCACGATATGAATATATAATATATTAAACCGTAAACATTCAGTAAACAAATTAGATTAAAAATATGTGTTATTAAAACACAACAGTAAACAAACAAATTTGCACTCTTTTTCTATATAAGCTACAACTGGGCCAAATTTCATAGTCCTCGGTTTGGTGTGTAATAGAGATAAAGAAAAGAAATTTTATGTCAATCAGATGATATCATCTGTTTTCGACTTGCTCTCAAAATTTTGAAAGAAATGAATCAAAACATATTTATCAAAATTTAAACTTGTTTGTGATATAGAAACTATATTTTAATAAATTATTCAGATGAAAGCATGAGTAAATAAGTTATTTTCTGTTATCTAGTATTTTTTACTTTACACAAAAATCTTGTTGCAATCAAACAAAAATCTTGGCTTTGTTGAAACTCTCACGAGTTGATTTTGACCAGAAACTTCTAAAAGCTTTAGTTTCAGTTTTTACTGACCTTTTAACGGCTTGAGTATGGTGAGTTCTGTTCTGTGATTCTAGTTCTTCGGTAAAGATTTGCTTCAGGATAAGTGGTACTGAATTGAAAAAAATCTATGTTAAATAGTCCGCTTTTTGGGGAAGGCTATAGGCTATAAAATATCATTCTACGACCAATGAGAGTGAAGCTGTAATAAAAAACGGGAAAATTTGTATATTTTCAAAGACTACCTGGTGTGCGCCGAGTAACCGGTGAAAGTTACGCAAAACTCATGTATTGCAAAAAAATTCTCTTCTGTAAGTTCGATAAAAGGCTACGATAACATATCTTCTTTTTGAACAAAATGCCTTTAACAGTATTTGATTGCCATCAATATGAAAGGAATTATTATAGTTTAAAAATAATAATATAAAATACCACGCGGGCAATAAATCGGTGAGGCGGGAGGACGCTGGCTGACACTGTCGATAGTCTTCTTAATAATATTATAAAAGCAAAAGTTTCTAAGAATGATTGTTTGACTTGGATGAAACTTTGTAGTATTAGAGGTTGTTTATCAGAATAACAAATATTCAAAAAATTATAATATTTATGTGGTCGTAATATACGATATATATATATATATATATATATATATATATATATATATATATATATATATATATATATATATATATATATATATATATATATATATTAATTTCCTTGTATAATTACCAATAAGGCGGCATTTGTTCTGTACCTCGAACTCTAACTGAATAACTTTTACTAAGGCTATTTTCTTTTTTTATTATAGTTAAGATCATCAGATGCTGCAGTTCTTTAATTTTTGTAATATCAAAAAATGCTCATGGTTTTGACATTTAACGGTCAGGACAGCTTTTCCTGAACTCCTATATTTTAGATGGTCCGTTATGATACTACATCAGGTGTTTCACTCTTCGAAAGGAATTACATCCTAATTGCATCTTGCTCAGGGTTTAACAGCTATGTAACACTCAAACTTTTATTCGATTCTGTTTGTCATTTTTCATTTTTTTTGTAAAAATATTTTATGTACAGACACATCTAATTAAACGTTTAAGTATAGTATAAATATCAAATATGTTCTACACATAATATATTATACATTCCAAGCGATATAATATTATTATTGACTTCGGCCTTGTTGTTGTTGTTTCGAATTAATTTATTGCGCATGATTTAACGTTTTGTTCCTGTCTTTTTAGAGGTTTTGTTTATTTTAAATTGAATTATTTATTAATTGCATGAATTCTGAGGTGTGCTGATATGTGATAGAGTTTGTTGGTGACCCTTAATAAGTTTAATGATGACGTCGAATCGAAAAGGACCGTATTGAGCCATGTAAGATAACTAGTAGTCATAATCTAGCTTGTCATATATCTTACATTGGTAAAACAAAGAGGAGAATCGGGGTTAGGTTAGACGGAACACAACTCTGATGTCAAGAATGGGCGTGTATTGAAGTTACCTGTGTGTGATCATATAATGAATAAGCCCAACCACTACATGAGATTTGACTAGTTGAGATCGAACGAAGCGTTTATTATAGCTGGGTCGAAATCGGAAGGTCTGAAACAATTTCAACATTTAACTAATTTAAAAATTCAATATAATCATAACTATAGTTATATTTATAATAAAACCGTCAATTCTGTATATTGCAAAATGTAAAAAAAAAGTAGCAGACAGTTATAACATTCATACTGAACCTAAAAAAGTGATTAATAAAATGGTGTCTGTCTCTGTGTCTTTTTGTTCTGGCACGCGAGAACTATCAGTTCCATTACAATGGGCATTACACTGGGCTCATTAGTATTGATTTTTTATTCCGAATAAATACATAATTCTTTTCGTTTCTTATATTTTCTTTTAGATCAACTTTAATACCTGTTGAAATTTGTCGTATCCAAAGTCGTATTTTGTGAGAATTCTTACGCCAAGAATGTCACAGTATAATTTTATATAATTTTATATAATATATATCGACGAGTATTATTACATTCCACAAAGACAAAGATCGTCTGTCATTTGCAAAATTATTAGACAAATATAGTAATTGTATACCAATTGAAAATTACAAGTGATTTAAAAACCACAAAAATAATAGCATAAAAGGGCTAACTACTTCGTTCTTTGATATATATTATATATATATATATATATATATATATATATATATATATATATATATATATATATATATAATCATTTAGATTTAGACGTTTATTCTCATACAGAAGGAAGCACATATTGGGATTGATAAGTCAAGACAGTTACAATGATTACATCCTGTTGCTTCAAGTCCATGTTGCTTAGAGCTATAGCTCAACGTATAGATGTGTGCAGTACAGAATTGAATGTTTCTTTATCGTTAGTATCTCCATTTATTTTTAGTTTACGATCTACTATTATGTTCTTTCACTTAAAAATAAATAAGAGATATGCATACAAGAAAATATTTCGTACACTAAGACTTCGTGACTCCGTGGACTTATCTTTTGAAGATCTCTTCCAGTCAATCCGTTGAAGTGGATGAGTATAACAGAAAGTATTCACAATAGATTGATTATCTTTCTAAATACTTTATTGTTTAGAAAAAAAAATATTTTTTGATAATCATTCCAGAGATATATGCATGCAAAATAATATTTTTGTTTAAAATCTAATTCTAAATTAAAATCCAAATTAAAATATTGGTTTTTTTGTTTAACATCATCGCTGCGACTTGTTTTGCCATAGAGTAGAAATTGGTGATGAGGAATGATCCCCAAGTTGAAATCGAACCCACAAACAATCGCGTTTGCAGTAAGACGGTATTCACTGCGCCATGACGTGCGTGAGAGAAATAATCTTTCATTATCATTTACCCAATTATACTCAAGGAAACTAAAAAAAGATTACCTCCAGTATCATGTCGGGAACATCTTTAAAGCACTGAAGTATTGTTTAACCAAGATGATATTGCTTTATTTTATTCATTTGCTTTGTCACTCATGAGATACAAATGGTAACTGCGTTGATTATAAACTTGAAACACATTATGTTTACATATTAGTATTGTAAGCATGCATGTATATTTTAAGTATCGTATCGTATCGTCAGCCAATTGCAGCCCACTGCTGGACATAGGCCTCCCCAAGTTTGCGCCAAACATCCCGGTCCTCCGCAACCCTCATCCAGCCTGCTCCGGCAACCTTGCGTATGTCGTCAGTCCAGCGGGCCAGAGGGCGTCCTACACTACGTTTGCCAAGACGCGGTCTCCACTCCAGGACTCGTCTGCTCCAACGGCCATCGGTCCTGCGACAGACATGACCGGCCCATTGCCACTTCAGCTTACTGATTTTGCGAGCTACGTCGGTTACTTTAGTTCTCTCACGGTTAACCTCATTCCTGATTTTATCCTTGAGAGAGACCCCGAGCATAGCTCGCTCCATAGCTCGCTGAGCGACTTTAAATCTGTGGACCAGCCATACTGTCAGTGTCCACGTCTCGGCAGCGTATGTCATTACAGGTAGGACACATTGCTCAAAATCCTTCGTCTTTAGGCTTTGCGGAATTGTTGACGTAAGGACTCGATATTTTAAGTACTAACGTCTTAAACTTAAATTTTAGAGGTTAGTACTAAATATTTATGCTCATACTGAATTTTAAATAAACTGTTATTCGTAAATTTAAAAGAATGTAACTTTCTGTTCTAGTAATTGTAAATTTTAATTTATAATAGAAATAATCAAGAATTTTACGTTTTAAATAATGATTTTCACAGTATCAATAGTAAAATAATGAGTTTTCTATTATTTTAGAGATGATAAAGTACTTGTATACTAATTGTTGTTTTATAATAAAATTATTGCTTAATAGCGGCCCGTTCGCGTTGTATATGTGTTCAGTGAGAAAGAAGATTTACTTACTGTAAGGAACTCTAATTAAGTTAAAAGTAAAGTAAATACCTCATGATATTACTTACACTTTTCCTATAATATAAACAAAAATGTCATTATTAGATATTAAAATGTTTACAAGAAAACCTAAATTTTCTTTGAATTCTATTTTACAAGTCGGTTTCCTGGCATTCGAAATTATAATAATCTATCTAGATTTTAAAAAATAATGGTAAAATTGACTGGTGCATTTTAGAAGAATATATATCATATATTTTCACAACACGATGCTATTTATTTTTCTTCTAAAAGTATAAAGTCAAAATGATTGTAAAAGTTGCACACGATTTGTAGGAATACAAATATCCACATACACTTATGACATCATGGTCCACATATGATTTAACTCATCCACATTATACAATATGGTCTACTTGATTTCATTCATCTACTTATGACACCAAGGTCCACTCGTGATTTACTTATCCACACATGACATCATGATTCACTTGTCATTTCTCTCACTCTAATATGGTACCACGTTCCACATGTGATTTTACTCATCAACATATGTCATCATGCCCCACTTTTGATTTTACTCATCCACATATGGTACCACGGTCTACATGTGATTTTCCTCATCTACATATGGCTCTACTACATTTACATTTTTTTCCGTTCTTCGGCGTCAGCCGAGATTTTTCATTCAATGTCGGAACCGAAGACTGACTTTCTGACCTACAATCTGATTGTATTTTTCACTTGAAGATTGGCTCGAATCATGTAAATTAAACTGCAAAATAGTTGCCACGCAATAATGCACGAATCCTCATTTTTATAATACGCCTTTACATGAAACGTATGCAGCTCACCATTGAAACACCCCATGGCAACTAAGTTTCCGAGAATGTCTTGGTTCCTATATATGGTTTTTCCTATGACCAGCATCCCGTTCGATTCGAGTAATACGATTTTGAAAATTCGTACGCCTTTCCGGCCTACCCTGAATTATAAATTTCTATTTTTTGGCGAAAAAAGACTAAAATTATTAAATATATCAATCGTTTAAAAACTATTGTAAAATCTAATTTCCCCTATATAGAAACTTTTGACCTGCATTAGGGTTACTTATATTAACATGAAATATATTTATGTGCTCCATTAATTCTCTTTCCTCTTTTCTTTTTATCCTACAAACAGCAAAAGAAAATTTGAATATATATTTACAAATTTCTTATCTCTACAGTTTCATAATCAACCAATATCTTTGAATTTATAATAAGAAATATCTTTAATAGTTAGCAGGAGCGGCGAGTGACAGCAGTACCTCTGGGGGTACTCCAGCAATCCGTCATCTCAGTCTCCAAACAGATACCATCGACAACGACTTAGATGCTGTGGTGGCCTAGAAAACTAGTTAGTCTCTCAGGAAGTCCACAAGAAAGTAGTTTAAATGAAATCACTTTGTGCCACGCTCAATCAAAGGCCTTTGCAATGTCGAGGCTGACTGCCATGGCTTCACCCTTACTATCAATAGTGGTTGACAAGTAGTGAGTTAAATAAACTAAGAGATCGCCAGCATTATGACCGTGCTGAAAACCATACTGACAGTTGATGATAAGATGGATTTCCTCCATATAACCAAGGAGCTTTGTGTTTATCACATACTCCATTACCTTAAATAGTAAGGAGGTAATTGCAATAGGCCGATAAATTAATTGGTTCCAGCTGTCACCTTTCTTGGGGCTGTATCGCAGCTACTTTCCACAAAGATGGAACGACTCCGGTCGTATACGAGAGTGAGAATGAACGCATTATCACCGAGGCTAACTCGGGAGCACGTGTCTTAAGCACGATAGCAGGTATACCATCAGGGTCATTGGACTTGTTGACCTCAAACGAACGGAGAGAACGTCACATAGCAGTTTGCGTAAAGCGGATGTCGTGCATAGTGTGCAAGGACGGATGGATGTAGGTATTTTTCCCAAGCTGTCAAAGGTTGAATTCGACGCAAAAAGTGTATATACGATATCCGCCTTTCATTTTGCCGAATGAACTAGAGATCCATCGTGCAAAGGTAGTACAAAAATTATCTTCCACAGACTTGGCAAGGGACCAAAACGCTCGTTCGTTTACCAAATGGAAAATCTAACAGTTTCATATCAATTTTGAGAATGTGCTTGAACATAGTTCTAGCAGGCTGCTTTTTAAATAGTCTGGCCACAGCGTTATACTTTTTCTTTAGGTCACAGACTTGAGAATCCTTCGTAGCTATTGTTGCAATCCAGCATTGATGATAGGATTTCAATTTAGAGATATAGTATGATTATATGAAGATATTAAGGGGAAAAACTATTTCCATCACTGTATCGTACGTAGGATTTCGTAGTAAACCTTAATAAATTATATAGACTATTATGTAAGTAAGTAAGTAAGTAACTTTATTATTTACTAAGAAATAATTTATGAAATGGAATAATAATAATCCTCTTTTCATCGCCGTGCCCTACACATCCAAACATTGAGTACTAGGATATCATAATAGAAAAGAATATTTAAACAGTCTCTACGTACTTCTTATCCGATATACTCGTAATATTTTCAATGCAATATTAAATGAAACAAGAAAACCTTTTTTCATCACCGTATCCTCTGAAACGATACCAGGAGATATAGTAGAAAAGGAGACTAAAAGAATCGTTAGGTACATATAGCCTATCAAATATAACGTTTACTACAAAAGTCTTAATAAAGTGGGAAAACCTGCATACATCGTGCTATCCTATACATTCAAATGTTATATACTGGGATATCATGATGGAAAAGAAGGTATAAACAGTCTACGTACAGTCTACTATGAAGTAAAAAATATAATGGCAAAACCTATTTTCATCACCATATCCTACAAATCCAAATATTGAGGTATCGGGATATGATAATAGAAAAGGAGACAAACAGTTTCTACGTACACTGTACGTATGACACGAGGTATGTGTGAGGTGTGTGTGTGTGTGAGGTGTGTATGAGTGTGTGTGTGTGAGGTGTGTATGAGTGTGTGTGTGTGTTCGTACGTGTGTGTGTAATCCACACATTGTCGCATTGAAACATTCAGTACCAGGAAATCGATTGATACAACGGAAGACAAGGCTTAAACACTTTCTGAGTACAGGCAGCCTTTCCAACTTTATTCTTTTTGAGTTTTTACAAAAAATGTTAATTAATACAAATTATTTATTTAACTATATATAACTAAAGATTAATATTTGTTCGAGAAACTTCTTTTTATTGCCAAATCCTACTTATATTCAATTCAAATTTACCACGAAATAATAAGCTAGTTAAGTGAGTGGACAAAACCTATTTTCTTCGCCGTATCCTACACACCAAAACGTTGCATACCAAGATATCATAATAGAAAAGACGGCTTAAACAATCTCTTCGTACATGTTAAATTAAATAATTACCATATTAAATTTACTACGACATAATAATAAAATAAAATGAAAAACCTGTTTTCATCGCTGTATTCTACACATTCAAACATTGAGTACCAGGATGTTATTATAGAAAAGGAGACTTAAACTGTGTCTTCGTACGTCTTATATCAATTTACTACATCGAATACAATATTTACTACGAAATAATTATGTAACAGACAACCAACCTGTTTTCATCGCCGCATTCTAACGTTGTATACCAAGATAACATAGTAGAAAAGAAGGTTTAAATAGTCTGTACGTTCACACAGCCTATCCGATGTAAAGTTTTCTTTCTATGAAAATAATATTGAAACAGGGAAACCCTTTTTTCATTGCCGTATCCTACATATCCAAATATTGTATACCAGGATTTCATAACATAATAGGAAGCCTTAACAGTCTCTACATACAGCCGTGAAGTTTACCAAAACTAATAAATAATGATGGTAATGAGCAAATCTGTTTGCATCGTGGTATCCTACACATCCAACGTTAAATACTAGGATATCATAATAAAAGATGTTTAAACAATCTCTACGTACAGCCTGCCCAACTTAGAGAAATCTCTCTACTAAGAAGATAATATTTTTTTACAAGCTAATCTGTTTTCATCACCGTATCCTACACATCTTAACGTTCTTTACCAGCCTTCCTAACTAAGAGTTAACTAAGAAAATTTATATTGATTGGTAAATCTGTTTTCATCGCTGTATCTTCGCTATCAGACGTTGAATATCAATCAATCAGGAGGATACCATAATAGAATGGAGGCTAGAGTACATACAGTCAATATAAATTTTGCTACGAAATAATATAAAATATATAATATTATAATATATAATATATAATATATAATATATAATATATAATATATAATATATAATATATATTATATAATATATATAATATATAATATATAAATAATCATTGAAGAAATAAATATGGAAAACCCGCTTCAATCGCCGTATTCTACACATCGAAACGTTCAATACCAGGATGTCATAACAAATAAGTAGGCTCAAGTAGTCTCCGCATACAGTCGTCCTAACCTTGTTTGTGTACAAATAATTAAACTTGTTGTCGTCGCCGTATCCTACACACTTATCCGATGAATACCAGGGAGTAATAACAGATCAAGTGGTTTATATTTTCTGTATATATAGTCTTCCCAAGTGAATTTTATTTGGAAATAATAGTACCAGTGCACGATAAAACCTTTTTTGAACACCATATCCTACGCATCTACACGCTGGATACCAGGACATCAAAACAGAGGAAATAGTTTTAGCCCCTCTTCGTACAATCTACCCAACTTAAAGTTCACTAACAATAGTTATACATTTACGACAAAACCTTTTTTCGTAACCGTAACCCACACCTCAAAATAAATGATACTAGGGCATCATAATTTCAGAGATAGTCTGTTTGCTTGTAGGTACAGAGCTCCCGAACACTACATATATAAATAATATTTCGGTTGACTTTTCTCAACACCGTATTCTGGAACTCAATACATTGCATACTAGGAAATCATAATGGGACAGGTAGATCAATTTGCATCATCATACAGTGCACCAATTTATGTGAGTACCAAGAACAATAAACAGACATTTTTACCTTGGCCTGTTGATATCATCAATAAATTTTATATCATCACCGTATACCACAACTCAAAACATTGGATACTAGGATATCATAACTGGGTAAGAGTTTCAAATTGCATTCACTCACACAAATAAACAAATAGTATAGGAGACGGTTGTTCAAAGCAACATGTCGATTGTTTCATAGTTTTGTGTTTTCTAAAAATATTTATATATTTATTTAATATTTATTTTATATGATCTAAAATTCCTTGAAAAACCTGATCAACCTATTATACCTAACTTTGATAAATGTGCATACTATAAAATATCAAAAATTAAAAATGTTGTTTTTATCAGGCAAGGGAACAGAGCGTGCGTGTCACCTGATGCTAAATGATCACCCCCGCTAATCACCATTTGTATGGGTTAGGTTAGGTTAGGAGAGTTACAAGCACGGTGCCGTAGGCAAATCATTTCATAATTGTGAAGCACTTGGAAGGAAGTGTCTGCTAAACCGTACAACAGTACCACCTATCTAGATGGTATGTATGGTATTATATGAATAGTTTTTTTCATTTACTGTGCGGTTGGAAAATACGAATAGTACTTGGTATAGGAAGAAGATTTACAACGAGGAAGTGCCTCTACACGACGGGAAAGACCTTTTTTTGCAAGTTTTGCAACGATTTGAACGGCTCCACGCTGTATACGATCAAATGGTTTAAGCTGGTACTGAAGTATACTAGTACCACCTGAGAGGGGAACAGTACTGCTTATGAAGCCGAATCTGGCCCGCGTACGGAGCCCATCAGTGTTTAGGCGTGAAGTGAATCTAACTCTTCCCATGACGCTCAATTTCTTCGAGGCCAACTTGATTTTACTCTCCAGATAATTACGTTACTGATAATTTTCCAATATTCAAATTTTAAACATTTGTTTTCTACTTTCACTCATCTCTAGCATATTGTAAGTTGTAGAGGTGGAGTTCGATAACACTTTACGATAACTAGATGGTGGAATCCAAGAATCACCTTTAAATGAAATCTCATATTTTTTCTCATAGTTTTTAGTGACATTTGAACTTATTTACTGTTCCATATTATGGTACAATACTCGTCAAAATTGGTCTTAGTGATAGGCACTCACTAGGTACGTCCTGTTAATGCGTGTTTATGCTCTATAAAATATCGCATGGAAGTATAAAATATACAAATATTTTAATTTAAATACAAATATTTTATTTAAATTTTCAAGCTAGCCGGACGACACGCAAAAGTCATTTACTAACAAATTTTTTCACTTTGTTAAAATCATGTTGTGAAGACCAACTAAAATTCGATAATATTTAAAAAAAAATTATTCCTACTTTAAATATACGTTCAGACCTCAGACTATACTATTTTGCGTCCCTTTCTATAGGACGGCCTACTGGGCGGAGTCACGAAAATTTTCCTGAACTACTGCATCCGCTATTTAAATGGAGACAATATAGATCAATAAGTGAAGACCGATTCAAATTATGATTTTATGTTCTAACAGTACGATTCTAACTACGACTAAGATTTAGTATACAGCATAATTCGAAACACGACTGGACACGTGATCATAATATCCTTGGTCCTTTTGTCCTTTTTAATGCTATTGATTTTGCCTAAATCACTAGGTACAGTAGCCAAAAAACATTAGTTGTTATTAGTTGTTTTTGAATCAAAATCGGCCGGGCTGTAATAATGTAATTAAGAATATGTTTTAATAATAAATTAAGTTTTCATTTCTCAGCCCTAAGAAAACACAGCGTGGAGTTGAGTTAGACAGTCAACATGCAATATCTCAATTTCGGGGAAAGAAGAAAACAGGTAACCAAGTGCTTTTACACAAGATAAGACAAAGCGTGAAGCGACTTATAATATAATTAATGATTTTAAAGTTTTTATTATGCCTCCATAATAGAAATGTGTCATTTTGGATAAATCCGATAAATCTTTTCTCAAATATGTAATCTATGACAGTTAGAAGATAAAAAATATTGTAGACGCTCTAAAACTTTTAAGTCTAGTAGTTATCTAAATACATTTGTTAAAATACAACATCATCTGGTATAGCATCATAGACCGGTCGTGGCGCGGTGCGACAGCGTCCGACGGACAGCGTAAATCCGTTGTTGGGTTCGATTCCCACTCGAGGAGGTGATTATTCCGCCACTCCGCCACGTAAGCGCAATATGGAGTGTTCTATGCAGAACAAAAATGTGAAACGAAAAATAAATCCTCCTTAAACGCTTTCACAAGAATTTGAACCTGCATTCATTGTTTTTTCGACTACGCAACTATGTATTTATGACCTCAATAGCTTAGTATCTAACTTTTTTTTATATGTCACTTAATTCCCTTTCTTATTTACATATAACTCTCATAAAGTATAAATTAAATATAATCTTTTACAATTTTTAAGTCCATTGTCTTGTTCTTTATTTACTTAGGAAAAACAAATTTAGTAAATAAAATCTTTAACAGATACTATTTAATAAATCATGTGTGGCACAGTCTGATAATACGTTATGTTATCCACTTTTTACTTGTGACATGCATTATGGATAGCAGAGTTCAACGCTGCACTATGCCTTAAAAGCGAGTAGAAGATAATTTTAATGTAAATGTTCCCCGTAGGAGAATATATACAGGTAGAGGTATGGTGCGATGGTTATTTATGGTGTAAGCTACGACCAAACAATTAGAGCTAGTAGATAATAATGAAGTAATTGATTATAATTTAATTTAATTAATTCATAAAAATAATTGTTTTTTTTATTAATTCATGAAATAATTGTTGTTTTTTTAATAAAGTTTTAAATGTTTAATTACATTTAGTAAATATGCTTTAAAAAGAATCTAAAAGATAATGAATGTTTTTCTTGAAACTCGAAGTAAAAAAAGATAAGATTTCGATGTCAGTTTATGAAATAGGTTACAACAATTGTGTAACATACATAACTAGATAATTTATGTATTTGTTATATTTTCTTATCTATATATAGTAAAACTATTATACAATTGTAATCAAGAAGTTATAAAAATATATATGTAATAGTTGTCTGTTTATTAAAAAATAAACACAACATTATTATTATTAAACAGGCATATTAAAAAAAATTTTAATACAAATGAACAATACACCAATTTAATTGTCATCTATAGTTATTTTCTAAGTATTGTGGGAATTTGAAAAAGAAATATGAAATTAAAATCTATCTTGATGATCTATTCTCTTCCTACCGACATGGCAAGTTGTTTCAACTTGGGTCTATCTACTTTAGACGTGGCTGTTGTAGGGAATTCCTTTACAAATATAACCCCTCCTCTCAACTGTTTCGTATCTGTCAACGAATCTGCAAAGTTTAATTTAAATAAAATATATTAATACTATTCCCCTAAAGATAATTAAATATATGGTTCAAAAACATATAGTGAAATGTAATGTATATATATTGTTGAGTTCGTCACTCAGCACCACATTTATAGGTTTTGGTCGGAAAATTAACAACAGAGTGTCCTGACACTAGCTTGTCTTTAACTACCCTGTTATGCGAAATAAAGCATGAAGCTGCTTTTTACTTATATTCAGCAATGATTGCAAGTATTTGATCTGTAATAAAGATTATTTGCAAGATATTAATGTAACATATTAATAATTGCTCGAAGTATATATTAGGAGCGCTTCTATTTTAAGTACATACTTTTAACTAGATCTTTGATATCTAATGCAGTGACATTGAAATCGTCCTTTGGTATAACTACAGCCACTGGCAAATCTCCACATTCCTCATCGGGAATGCCAGTCACCGCTACATCAACTACACCTGGATGTTTCATAATCACATTTTCCAATTCCGTAGGAGATACCTGAAATTTGTTATTTCTGCTGTCGTTATTGTTTACTTCATGTTACTTAGTCAATGATTTAGAACATTGAGATCATTAAAATATTTAAAAAAATGAATTGACGTTTACATAAAACTATTATAATTGTAAATAAATAAAATTAATAATTTAATACCGTTTTATTTATTCATAATACTTATCCATATGTAGAAAAAGCTATGAGGCCAGAGAAATTATTAGTTATTTAAATGTGTTTATTTATACCTGATGATTTCTGTATTTCAGTAGTAGCTTCAAACGACCCACAAAGTAAAAGTTATAATATTCATCTCTGTATACAATATCTCCTGTCTTTAGCCATCCATCTTCATCAAAAGCCAGTTTGGTCATTTCTGGATTATTGTAATATCCCTAAAATACCAAAAAATAGTAGAACATTTTTTATCATATTTAATGTCTCATTTTTACCAAATATTGTCCTACACAAAATATAAAATTACCTTAAAGTATTTTAATAAAATCAAATGAAACAATTACAATCAAAGTTAATAGTTGTGTTTAGCGTAATATACTAACAAGAAAAAATCAAAATTATAATAGACGTTATTGAAAAAACGTATAAAAATTTTGAACGCAGCGGGATTCGAACCCGCGCCTCTTGGATACCGTATCTTGGTATCGGTATCCAAGAGGCGCGGGTTCGCCTCTTGGATACCGTATCTTGGTATCGGTATCCAAGAGGCGCGGGTTCGAATCCTGCTGCGTTCAAAATTTTTATACGTTTTTTCAATAATGTTTTCTAATCCTAAGTGTGGAATAACACTTTAAAAATAGTAAATATATAATAGACGTTTTTAAATGAATTTATACTAACCGGATTAATCACTTATATTTTGGTATTCTAAAATAATTTTATAAAAATCCTATTTCGAATTCTGTACAGTCCATGATCACAATCTACTAGTGACTCTGGTTCATAGATTCATTTAAAATAATTCATTTAATATAAAAAACTAGATTCATTTGATGTATAAAAATCGCCAATACCAAAGATGTTACTTTCCTACTAACCAGTTGACCTTACCTTGACCTTACCTTGCTAACAGTGGGTCCTTTCAGTCGTAATTCACCAGGTTTATGTGGCTGGCTGATGTTTTGGTGCGTTTCCACATCGACGATCTAAAAATTTTAATATATACTTTTAAGGTATATGTTAGAACATGTTAAAACAAAAATGATTTAAGCATTTCGAGAAACGAGCACCTAATATCATACAGAATGTTGATACATAAAGAATATCTGTGGGTATCGGTGTTGGTTGTACACTTCTAATTGTGTATCAATTTACAGTTTGTTAAGTAATACTTTAATGTGTAATCGTTTGATGACCTTTTTAAACATGATTTTACGAACACAAAAATGATTTAACAAACAAAAATTTATTTCTTTATAAGTCCATGTTTTCTTTCTCTATAGACTTCTCCTCACTTAAAAGACTATATGATTGATTAAAGAGACATTTGAGTCCAGAGTCACTTATAAACTTATAAACACGCCATGCGAGCCTAATTTCAACTAAAATAATTATGATAATATATATATATATATATATATATATATATATATATATATGTATATATATATATATATATATATATATATATATATATTATATGTAGTGTGTTAATAATAATTGGGAAATGATTATTTTAAGTTCAAAACATTAAAATAAAATAATTTAACTAACTTTATATTCAAAATAGCAAAGAGGTTTTCCAATGGAGCTTCGAGGTGAATAGTCTGACAGCGCAAACAATCCCGATGTTTCTGTCATACCATAAGCAATTTGAATGTTTGCTTGCGGTGCTTCCCTCTAAAACGATAAGAATATTAAATAAAACATCTATAGTTTTTTATTTATGTTTAAAATTTTATTCATTGGTCGAGGAACTCAGAAGTACCAAATTAGTCAGTGAAGTACTGTTTGCCTCGTGTAGCTTAAAATGAGACCAGTTTAAAATATTAATGCATACTGTATTAAATAGCATAAGTAAATAGAAAACCATCATGGCTCAGTGGACAACGTTTGACTGTATACGCGATTGGTTGTGTCATGGTTGGGAAAATCATTATATGAACAATTAATTTTCATTTTTCTGATCTGGTATTGACGTTGAGTTTCCTAAGCGACGCGCAATAAGTCAATTTTGTGGAGAAAGTAGTCAATACCCTGCTATCCAGGAGTAAGTGTTAAGTAAATAGGATTTAAATATATTAGCCAGTGTGTCGTAAATTTAAAAATGGTACTCACACTAATTTTACTTAATAACTCCTCTGACACAGCACTGCCTCCCACCATAATAAGTTTCATAGACGAAAAATCTCCATTGTTCCTCTCACTATACTTTAATAAACTTGTTAGGAACGTTGGGCTTATTATAAGGAATTCCGGCTAAAAATAAAAGTATACAATAATTATTTAGTATGCTAAAGATGTCTCATATTTATATATGTTTTGCGTAGGTTCTATTTATAATTTCATAGTTAAATATGTTTTAAAATTGATTATGAAAGATAAGTTAATTTCTATTATTATTGCAGTACTTATATTACAGTAAATAAGCTCAGAAGTGATTGTTGCGCAATCTGATAGCGGCACGATGTTTGTTACTTCAATTTCTACTTGGGATTCCCAGAGAACAATTATATAAAAAATATTTTTATTTCTCCTTTATGCCAAGATAGGTCGTTGCGTTGAGTTCTGTTACTCCGTGCAGTTAACAATGAAGCACGAAGTGTCTTGACACTAAATTCTCCAGCTTCACGCTTCACCCTGCATTTACATGCGAGATAAAGCGTGAACCTAAAAAAGTATATATAAATAAAAAAATAACATAAACTTACTTTATACTTTTTTACAAGGAATGTAACATGTTCCGGTGTCGTTGGGGCTGATGTCTGCACTCGTCTGTATTTCACTAACGGTGACATTATAAACTGAAAGATCGCCGTTATCCATTGAAGAGGTGATACGACCAGGCAAGAGTTGATACATCCTGGAAACTTATTGCAACAATACCTGGAAAAAATATTACATTTGTTTTTCTTAGAAAATCTAAACAAAATTTTGTTCATTGGTAAGGTTTCAGGTATTTCTAGTGTCAAAAATACCTCTAGTGAACTGAAATACACAAATTTTGAAAGGTATAAAAAATGAATATATATATCTGAACAGTACTTACAAAACGCAAGGAAAACTAATTAATATATTCTCGTGCGTCAACATAACTGATTTAGGTGTTCCAGTAGATCCACTAGTTGCACCCAATATCAAATTTGTCTCTTTAGGGTCGAAGTCAGCTGCTCTAAAATTATAATATTTTTAATATTTTTAAGATCATTATAATATTTTATATGGTCATTATTATATTGAAACTATAGAATGCCTATTTTTCTAGCTATAGAATAAAATTATTTTTAAATCTCACTATAAATTTAAAATAATAAATTTATTTTTATATCTCACTATAAATTTAATATAATAAATTTATTTTTAAATATCACTATAAATTTAATATAATATTACTTAAGCTATATTTATATAAAATTGTATTTCTACTTGTTATTATTCATTTCATTGTTAACGTTACTATCAACAGAGCATGATTCATGAAAAAAAATATTAAGGTCATCATTAAGTAAGTTTCCTTAATTACCATTTAAACGCATATTACATACTTGAAAGTTTCTGCTGGAGCATCGTCAGAATATTGATTTAAAAACTCTGAAAAATTCATGTGATCTTTTTTCTCTCCAAACGTTACAATATAAGCCGACATATTCAAAAGCTTCAAAGCTTCTTCGACGTTTTTTACGTTGAAATTCTCACAAAATATTATTTTAGGTATAACACTCTTTAGCGTGTCTTTGAGTTCATCTAAAAATATATAAATAAATATACTTTAACTATTAGGTATTTGGTAAAAATATTTATAATTTATTTGTTTATGATGTACAGTTTCACGCTTTACCCATTCAGCATATGTGGTACTTAAAGAGAATATCGTTTCAAGAAGCTCCGTTTGCCGCGTTCCACCATAAAAAATATATCAAAATATATTTGTATTTCCGAGTGGAAGTAGAACCTATAGTTCACATTTGCAGTCCGATGCTGTCCCATTGTACCATAAAGGCTTTATTAAGTCTATAGGACTATACTCACATACACCTAAATCCATGTCCATCGGCGCCACATTGAGTCCTAGGTAAAAAGAAGCATACATTGGTATTGTAACATCAAGATGGTTTGGCGCCATAATGACAACCACATCTTGATACTTCAGGCCTATATTTCTAAGAGCTGTAGCGCATCGTACTGATCTTTCCAGAGCACATTTAAAAGTTTCCTTCTTATCGGTCGCACCGTCTATCTGCCAATATCAAATGCAAACATATTAAGAACCCTTATTTAATTATAACTTAACTGGCTATTCACCCCGCGTATGAGAGACAGTTTTATCATCAATGTCCAAAGTGCAACATAGTGTTAACAAAGTTTTAAACGTCTAACTGATCATAGTTCTAATTTAAAATTTAATACTTTGCAAAGAAAAATAAAAGTAAAATAAATCTTTTTTTTATCTCTGAATGATCGAGTGTGAACAATTGAACATAGCTAACTGAAATTGAAGAAATAAATATTAAAAGTATAAAAAATAAATTAATTAAAAGTGCTTGCAGTTTTTGCATTATCCAAGCAAGCAAATATCCCTATATATAGAAAAAAGTGTGGAATAACAAAAATAGTAAATATAATATTAAAATCTTTGATTTTACGATTATTATAATATATTTTGTATATGTATTTTAAAACCGTAAAGTTGTAGTGTTCGTAATGTCGGGTATCCAAAAATGTGTTTTCGAATACCAAAATATACATTAACAAATGTACATTCGTTTAAAATAGTTTGAAATTAACGATATGTTCCTACTTTTAGATTTTTCAAATACTTCTCGTATTTGAATTTAATCTCTTTTTCTTAATTCTCGTATTTAAATTTAAGTAAAAACATTAATTAATTTGCAAAATAAATCTAAAATACTTAAATTACTTTTAAATTACATTTCAGTTTTTTAATAACTATAAAAATGTTTTTTTTTAAATTTTAATATAAAATAACAAAGGGAAAACGTTACCTGCATTATTAAATTCGGGGCATCTTTAAAGCATCGCAGTATTAATTTGCCAACGTGATATCTATCACTTGCTATGCCTGATTCTGCCACCACTCTCGACGTTAATTCGTTGAGATAAAACAATATTGCGTTTGACAGCATTTTAGTGATTTCTTGAAACAAATTTTTTTTTTCAAATTATTTAATCATCATTTGAGGAACTTATATAAAATCTCAAAAATTTACGACACTTCTAATTCATATAATAGTCGTAAATTTTATATAATAAATCGATAAATAACAATTGCATTTAAATAATAATAGGTAAGTGGGTAGTAGGAAAAAAATAACTAAATTATGTACTTATACATACCGTTGGAATTAATTTTTATTTATATGAGCGCAGTCACATTCAGCAGTTAATATTACACTTGTTAGTAAAAGTGAACTACGCTAGAAACACATTGAGATACTGACTGCATTGATATATATTAAGCGAAGTCGCGCTGATAATGTTAATAGATCATGAACAAGATGACGACACTATGCACTATCACGTAGCGCAAGCATCATCAAGAAAAATATAAATTAAAATTAATTATTTTGTAAGAATTTCTATATTTGACATAGTTCCAGACGAACCTATTACCTTTTTTGGCTTGGACGATTCTCAAAAGGCAATTCAAATCCTACTATCTTCAATAATAAGCTATCTAAACAAGAGAATTTGTACAGATGAAACAGAAGGAGAGGCCGGTCGTGGCGCAGTATATTATTAAGTTCTTCTTCATACATTGGTAGTATTTATATATTTGTTTAGCTTCACGCTTTTATCCTGCATAGCAGAGACAGAAAGTACCTAGCGTCAACACACTCCGTACTTCAATTACCATCGAATTCGAGACATTGTAGGTTAAGTGGTGCTTATAGGTAGGTTAAGACGTATATATATATATATATATATATATATATATATATATATATATATATTGTTACGTCAATGAAACGTTGAGATCCAAAACAGACTGATTTATTCAAATAATATTCTATCTACCCTACATTACACGTCATATCGTACATAACACCTTCCTTCTTATTATTAACTATACTTATTAAGCTAATACATCCAAATGGTATGGTAATACAACTTAAGACGCAAGCGACTCATTCAACAATAAAACAATATAAACAAACAAAATATGATAACAAAACACTTATATACTATCACTGTTATACTTACGAATGGTATAGTTATACAAATATAGTTACTTATATTTAAATAATCCAAGATTTTGCAGTATTTTATGACAACTGACGATATGCAGTTCAAATACTATACGTTTGTGTTACATAACAATAACAATTTAAAACTTCACATGATATAAGCTAAACATAACATATTATATAATTATTTTATTTGACAATAAATTGATACAGATGGTACCTATGTGCATTATACAAAGTAGTTCTTGTATTATAATGAACTAGCTACTACATAATTATTTGCGGGGGCCGTCGGTCTTTTAAATATTTTATCTCACACGTTTTTCCTAATTTTTTGTAAACATAGTACAGCGGCTTGCTGCCGGACATGACCCACCGGTGCAACGGACGTTTGGTCCGTACATGAGCTCGAGCTCTTTTCCGGAGACGAACGATTGGCTAATTCATCCTCCCCACTCAGCTCTCTAGCCTCACTGCCATCTTCTGCTTCTACACATAGTCCAGGCCTATCGCAGGCCTCGATATTCGTAAGGGAGAAACGTGATTTACTATTTTTATCGCACATTATCTGGTCCATGTGACGTTTGTGTATTTGACCGTCATTCGTTTTGACGGAGTACGACACCGGATTCGAACGATCTAGAACCACTCCTTCCGCCCACTTCCGATTGCGTCTAGAGTAGTCTCGAATCAAAACTGAGTCTCCGGGAGCCACAACTCTCAGCGGTGCGTCTTGACGCAGCTCGCTAGCTAGTGGCCGGTCGCGGACGCGTTCATCAGTGTCGGGCCGTAGCAGATCGAGGCGTCCACGCAGCCGCCTGCCGAGCATCGCCACGGACGGTTCCCTCCCGGTCGTACTGTGTTCGGTGTTTCGGTACGAGAATAAAAATCTACTTAAAGAAGTATCCTCGTCCTCGTTTTCTAAAGAAGCCTTTTTAAAGCCCTTTTTACCGAGCGCACAGCATTTTCAGCCGCTCCGTTGCTAGCGGGATGGTACGGAGCCGTAAACGTGTGCCCTATTCCATTTCGTTGGAAATACGTCGCGACCTCCGCTGACGTGAAAGGAGGCCCGTTATCACTAATTATTCTTTTTGGGAATCCAAAACGGGCAAATATTTTCCTAAGAACAGAAATGAGATTTGCCGCTGACGTGCTGCTGACCTTTTCAGCTTCAATCCATTTAGAGTGAGCATCAATAATAACAAGGTAATATTTATTAATAAAGGGCCCCAAATAGTCGAGATGGAGACGGGACCACGGCTCAACCGGCCTCGGCCACGAGTGGAGCGGAGCCGGTGGTGGCGCGGGCCGCACCGCGAGACACACGCCGCAGTCGCGCACTGCCCGCTCGATATCCGCGTCTATAGTTGCCCACCAAACGTAGTTAGGAGCTATTTGCTTCATTTTAACGATACCCGGATGTCCATCGTGAATCTCTTTTAGGATAGCGTTTTGCAACTTCCCTGGTATTATTATTTTGTAGCCCCATAATAAGCAGCCTTGATCGATACAGATATTTTCTTTACGCCTAAAATACGCACTGTACTCCTTATCTACGGCTGGTGGCCAGCCATACAAGACGTAGCCATAAATTTTGCTTAAAATGGCATCTTTTGCCGTTTCAGTTTTTATGTCTTTAAAACTGAGCGGAAAAGTATCTTGCACAAAATTCAAGTAAGTAGCTGCCTCGGATTCCTTTGTGCCTCGTTCAACAGACGAACGCGGCAAGGGAAGTCTGGACAGCGCGTCGGCCTGACAGTTCTCCGTGGACCTCACGAACTCGACCGTGAAGTCGTAAGCGGCCAACCTCATGGCGTAGCGCTGTAGTCTGCTCGCCGCTGTAGTGGGAATACCTTTATATTTTACAAAGATATAACTAAGGGGCTTATGATCGCTGCGAAGTATAAATTAGGCCAATTAAGTACTGGCTTAGTTACACCAAAAACTATAGCCAAGGCCTCTTTGTCGAGCTGGGAGTAGTTGCGTTCCGCTGCGTTGAGCGTGCGAGAAGTGAAGCTAACGGGACGTTCACGACCGTCAGCGCCGCGCTCCATCAGAACCGCGCCAATAGGCGCAATTGCAATTCAATTGTGCAATTTAATATCAAATTTTTATTATGCATTACAATATGGTTAAAATATTTATCATAAAATGTTTTGGATATTACGGATATTCTACACCCCGTATCTATTTCGAATTTACATTTGACATAATTGACAAACAAGGTAGCGTAACAAGGTCTACCGCCTTCGCCACCCGTGACTAAATTATAAAAGTTACCAACGTCGCCCTCGGAATCACTACTGTTATTTATAAAGTAATGACCTTTCGACTTAGCCCTTCCAACAGGTCCCTGCGTGGTTACTTTTATTTAAACATATGACTTTTAAATGTCCTTTGATGCCGCACAAATCACATGTGAAATTTTTGTAACGACACTTACTCGGCGTGTGGCTACTCACACGCCGAGTAAGTGTCGTTACAAAAATTTCACTACCGCTACGCGCACATGGCACGCGGCCGTCCGCTACTCGATCGCCGCCGCCGCTGCTCGCCGCTTTACCACTCAAGCGCACGCGCCGCCAGCCCATTTTGAAAATTTTTTATAACTGTTTAAATCAGATAATTACTTTCTTAGAAATCGACTGCGCCAAAGGCCGAGATCCAAAACAGACTGATTTATTTAAATAATATTCTATCTACCCTACATTACACGTCATATCGTACATAACACATATATATATATATATATATATATATATATATATATATATTGGTCATACTCGTAGTTTTTGCAAAACCGATAACCGTTGGGGTAAATTTTTAATTGAATACCACACCTTGACGTAGGACACTCTACCGCTAGGGTGAGTGACGACATACGTAAGGCTTATTAATCTAAAGTATAAGAGACTGCGTTGTAGAGGTTCACAGATCATTTACAGGCGCTATAAAGTCGTGTAGACTTATGATAAGTGCAAAGTGAGCCAAGAGTGAGATAGCAGTGGCTGTTATAATGCAATAAATTATTTCTATGAATATCATGTTTCTATAGCTAGTCTCGATGTACTTACAAGATGATTTCTTAATAATCTGACTAGGTGGCGGAGTAGTATACATTAAGAAAACATATATTCATATACTAGCTAAATAAAAATAAGTACTGGTGCACATTAAGTGCACACAATAAGGATGTACGTCAATGAACGAACAATGTTGCAGAAACAACATCTGAGTACGAGAACAAATATGTTTCTTATTTTGGGAATTTCTTAAAAACATAATTATTATAATGACATTTATTTGTACTAGAAATATATTTTGAATTTAAAATATATTATCTTAGATTTGATTTTTTAAATTACCTTATTACTTATAAACGCAATTTGCTGTGGGTTCGTTTCCCACCTGGGGAAAAGGTAAGCCTAAGCATGGCGTTTAGTTCCATCAATCACTCAACTCAACACACCGAAAACTAAATGTTTTAATATAAGTTTCTGGCAGTACCCAAAACCTTGCTTTTGCGGAATAAAGCGTGAAGCTGTAATCATTTTTCTTAGTGGCAATCGAGCTCACAACCACATACGTTTAGATACAGGAGCTGGTCTTCTGCATTACGACGGATTGTAATAAAAATATGTATTACATGCTTTTCTTTAGCTTACAAAACTTATCATACGTGCAAATCTGCCGAGCTTAATTTGGACCTCTTCTCGTTGTCCTAGAAAGCTGAAATTTTGCAGAAAGTCTAGGATCAAATGCCAATACAATAATCATATTAAACTTTTTTAGTCTAAGACATTCAGATCGCTGATGACGGGGGTACCCGGAATTCGTTTTCAGAAATTTAGAAATAACGTCGAAATTATTAATGAATAATGGATGACTTAGAGTGTTACAGGAAGTAGTTTAAAAAAAATATATATACATCATCATAATATTCATAAATAATTTACAACTAGATTAAAATAAAATAGCAATTAAACCCTTCAAAAATAAAATAGCAATTAAACAAAATGTATTTGATACTCAACATTTTAAGCTAATAAATTGACTAGTTAATATAAAAATTTAATTTATAATTCTCACTTTCCTTATTATATTATTTCGTTGTATTTTATTTAGAGGCCACTGTGGCGTGGGGAGATGTTTGATTCCTCCCCTTGTTCGAGCTCGATTATGTCATTGGTCTGTGTACAATAATAGGTTGGTTTTCTGTTTATTTTGACTGTACTCTACACAAAAATCCTGCATTTTTTTAAAAGAGTTTGTATGCAATCTGTCGTCTAGCGTATAGTTGATCGAATAATTATTACTAATAATACAATTTAAATGTATAGAGTAACTTAAAAGGTAACTAATATACCTAAGTCCTCTAAGACTTATGATATTGATCTCATAACCACCGCGTTCAGCCAGATATATGGAATAACGGAGTCAATAGTTAAAAATAAATAAAAAGATCACATATAAACAAAATGTTCAGATTTTAATTACAATTTAATATAGTTTAATTTAAACTAAATAATTTAAGATATTTTAATTTAATAGAAATAAAACCTAATTAAATATTGGCGTTATCACACAAATAAATATCTTATTTATTCTTACAGGTAACGATCAAAAGTTGATTTGATATATAGAGAGTAAGAAAAAAAGACTTGGGAGCTTCAAAATGTACAGAGTACATAAACATGTAAGTATGTACATGATTTTATAGGACAGGCAAGGCAAACGAGCTTACGATGGTAACCTGATGGTGAGTGATCGCCACCGCACCGTGTAACACCAGCTATAAATGCGTTGCCCATCAGGTGCGTTGCCCAATAAGCACGCTTTTTAAAGGTATTTGTAACGGTACAGATTTAAAAAAATATTAAAAAATCATGAATATTATAATACAATTTTCAGAAGCATACTTATACATATTTATTATTCATATAGGACTAAAATCTCAGTTTCGCATTTCAGATTTGTTTCCAAAAATCTTTTTATTCGGATTGAGTCGCAGAGCTAATCGCCGCGCTTTCATACCAAAGCGTAGAAACACAAAACTAAAATTGTCTTTATACAAATAGACTATTGTAAGCAAAGATGAAGTAAAAATGATGAAAAAAAATGAGGCCGGTCGTGGCGCAGTGTGACAGCGTTTGACCGTAAACGCGACCGGTTGTGGGTTTAATCTCCACTCGGGGGAATGATTATATTTTAATTATTTTCACTTCCTTGCTCTGGTAAAGACAACGTGCGGCGTTGAGTTCCACCACTCAACACGCAATGTCTCGACTTCGGTGGAAAGCGAAGTATGGAGTGTCTTGATACTAGGTACTTTATGTCTACCCTGCTATGCGGGATAAAAGTGTAAAGTTAAAAAAAATAAAGTAAAAATAATTTAAATATATATGATATTTAAATTATTTTCCTAGACTAGGAATGTAACCCATAACCAATCACGTTTACAGTCAGACACTGTCCTACTGCACTGCGATAGCCATATGGCACATAGGTATATTATTTATTCGTCTATGTCTATATTTCTTAGCTTATTTTAAAATAGTTCATTCTTTTTTCGTTTTTATGGCGAGCTCTTTCAACTTTTGTCTATCTATCTTTGATGTGGAAGTTGTGGGAAATTCTTTCACAAATATCACGCCACCTCTCAGCTGCTTTGTATCCGCTAACGTTCCTGTAAAGTAAAGTAACAAAAGTATTTAAAATATTTAAAACACTTAAGATATTCGTTGAGTAAGACATATTCTTATATTTATTCCCGCTTTTTTATAAATAAATATTTATTTTTTATATATTGTTATATATTCTCATGTGACCCTATAATTCTATTTTAACAAGTGTATATTTATATACACATAAAGTAAAAGATTATATGGAGCGAAAATCGATACATTGTGTTCCTTGATAAAAAAATTGAACATATGAGATAAGAGTATACTAATAATAACAATAAATACTAATATAATAATTCATGTTCTATTTCCTTATCACAATACTTCAAATTGTTTCTTAAATTGCATTTTGATGTTATAATTTATATGTCGCCCAAATACAACCAATCTATGTTAGTAGATCAAAAGCATCATTTTTATTTTTAGTTTTACCAAAATATTATTCACGCTTTATTCCACATAGCAGGGTAGTCAGACACAACCTAGTGTCAAAATACTCCGTTATATATGTCCGTTTCCATCATTTCAAGCGCCCAATCCTCAAATTCACGACGTAATCGATGGTCTACTGGCTTGAGTTCTTGTGCCAACACAATCTTGTATGGATGTAGGCCAAGATCCATACGTAAAATTCGCCAGGTTGTCATTCTGGATAAGCCCAATCCTGTCCGTTGTCGTGTTGGTGGGCTACTATAGTGCAAAGAATATTCACTTTCCAGTTTTTGGATTATGCAACGTATAGCGAGCTCAGACGGTGCACCATGACGACCATATTTAGCACGAAATGCTCTTTGAGTAGAGACAATACTTCTCGAATTTTGATAGAAAATTTGGACAATTTCCAAACATTGAGGTAACGTGAACTTGTTCATGATTAAATGGCAAACATTACTAAACACAAAACAACACAAATGTCAAATGTTAAACCAAGATAGCGGCTGTGAGCTATCAAAATCCTATCATCCCTATTGGGAAACACTGTACGTTAAATGCTTTACACCCGAAATCGAGACATTGCGTGTTGAGTGGTGAACTTAACGCGCTTTATTTATTTATTTATTTATTTATATTTATTCTCATATCACATAATTACAACTATAATATTATGAACTACAATTAGAACATTTAACGTACATTTGTTAAAATAATAAAATAACTGATCATATGTTGTTACTATAGACACCGTATGCAATGTTATTGTGAGAGAAATTTACAAAACATTCAATTAAAAACAAAATTTTAACGATATAAATTATATACATATAATAAAGGTTTATATTACATTTTTACCGTACATTACATTTAGAGATTCCAAAGTAAAAATTTAGGAAACAAAAATAATTTTAAAACATTTTTATATTATTGCATTAGCTTACGCTTGATATGATTCCCAAGAAATGTCAATTCTACTGGAATTTATATTAGCTAGGAGAATTTGAACCTAACACTTTATCTTAACAAGACGGAGAAAAGATTATTAATTTTAAATATAATCATACCCCCAAATTAAAATCAAGAGAGGAATGAGAATCGAACCTATAAGCAATCGTGCTTACAGTCAGAGGATCAGTCATTACTTTGGTTAAATCAATTTTACCTACTTGGTAAAAATTTCGTGTACCAAAAAATGTTTTATTAGTCTACTTAAATAACAATGTTTGTTATTTCGGCGTCACCTTTAACGCTTTAATATTTTAAATTTTAATAATGTCATCTCTTTACTTTTAACTAAATCCTTTATATCTTGTGCCGTGACTTTAATTCCCTCGCGGAGAATGACTACGGCTACTGGTAAATCACCACTTTCGTCATCAGGTATGCCAGTCACGGCCACGTCTCGTACACCTGGATGCTGAATAATAACTTTTTCTAATTCCACGGGAGATATCTGAAATATTTTATCCTTAGTTATAGACTACCTACATAAAGTATGATAAAATGCTGCGGTTACAATGATATTAGCTTCACGCTTTTATACCGCAAAGCAGAGTTGACAGAAAGTACCTAGAGTCAAGACACTCCGTACTTTGCTATCCACCGAATTTGAGACATTGCGTGTTGAGGGGTGGAACTCAACGCTGCACTTTGTCTTTTACCTGAGCGAGAAAGTGAAAATAATTAAAATATAATCACTCCCCCGAGTGGGGATCGAACCCACAACCGATCGCGTTTTCAGTCAGACGCTATCCCACTGCGCCACGACTGGCCTCACGATATAAGTTAAATAACTTAATAATAATTCAAATTGTATTTAATATAAAATTGGATATAACTATACATTTTGTATAGTTGCAAAAGGTGTAGTAAATGTGCCATTTAATAAAAATAATAATAATAATAAAATATTATCATAAGTGATGAATGTGAAATGTTTAAGTATATCTCAATAACCAATGCTAAAAAGAAACAGTGCCATAATTCCATGTTTATTATAACAATTTAGACGTGTCCGATTCTAAAAGTATCGCTATGAATTTAAACTTTATTTATCTGAGTATTAAAAATTAACCTTTTTAAAATAAAAATAACTACGTTGATATACGAAACTAATGAATATCAATTCTACAAAAAAAATAATATATTTTTAGTTATAACACATAAATACCTGATGACTTTTATATTTTAGCAGCAACTTGGAGCGGTCAACGAAGTAGAAATTATAATATTCATCTCTATATACAACATCTCCTGTCTTAAGCCAGCCATCTTTGTCCAAAATCGTTTTTGTTCCCTCTCTATCGTTATAATATCCCTAAAAATTTAATTATTTTACATAATTTATTAAAAGAGGGTAAATGTAAAGATATAAATAGATTTTAAACGTTTTCGATATCCGTATTGCATACCTTAAAAACACTCCGTCCTCTTAATAACAGTTCACCAGTCACGTTTGGCTCGTTAATAATTTCATTTGTTTCTAGACTTACAATCTTAAAAAAAAGCATAAACTTTACTTTTTTTAGGTTAATAATTATATCAAAAAATAATAAAAAACCTCACACCTTAATTCCGCATAGCAGGATAGACAAGAAGTACCTACCTAGTGTCAAGACACTCCATATTCCGCTTTCCGCCGAATTCGAAATATTACATGTTGAGTGGCAAATTCAACGCCATGCTTTGTCTTACCAGAGCGAGGATATAAAAATAATTTAAATATAATCGTTTCCCCGAGTGGGAATCGAACCCACAGCCGATCACGTCTAAATTTAGACGCTGTCCCACTGCGCCACCCATCAAAAGGCAAAGTTATAATTTGAAAAAAAAAATGGAAAGTATCATAAACAGAAGTACATCCTCTATATTGATACTATATTCTGGGATACTATATTCTGGGAAAGATTTATTTTATAACATATATACACTTGAATATTAAAAAAGTAAACATTGAAAATTCTATAAATTTACTTTAAACTGTAAATGACCAAAAGGTTGGCCAATAGAGCTTCGCGGTGAATACGCAGCCAATGAACATATCCCTGCTATTTCAGTCATTCCATAACCAACTTGCACGAATGAGTTCGGTGCTACTTTCTGTGAATTAACATTAAATTAATGTATTAACAATATCTATTTAGATCTTTATTAAAAATTATATGCCAAAAATATTATTAACTTTAGCTATATGACAGGATAAGAAAAGAAGCTACTTGATATAAGCGAGAGAACCGTAACAGTGTTATCGAATGTACCTAAAATGTACATACTAGCATATAAACTTATACATATATAAATGTATCATACACATTCGTATATATATATCAAGAAACATAAAAGACACTTAAAATACGAGTAACACTACTAAATCAATTTGTTATGTAATCTAAATTTCAAGACAAAACAACATACATTTTTTTAACTTTACGTTTTTACCCTAGCATCTAATCGTAATCCGCTTTTCACCAAATTTGTCTTACCAGACCGAGGAATTTTAACATAATCATTTCCTCGAGTGGAATCGAACCCATAACCGATCGCGTTTACAGTCAGACACACCACGCCACGACAGACACCACACATATCGCCATTAAAATATAAAACTTTTCTTAATGTTTAATTAAGTATACATTTCATAAAGATGTACATACATTTATATCATTTAACAGCTTCTCTGTAACAATACTCCCACCTATTAGGATATATTTCAATGAATTAAGGTCGCTCTTCTCTATTTCACATTGTTTTATTAAACTCGTCATGAATGTAGGACTCACTATGGTGAATTCTGGCTAAAAACATAGAAATATTTAAAAAAAGAGATTTACGCTTTATACCTTATAACAGGGCAGATATTCGTTGACTATTGTCCGGATAAAATCGAAACACCGTACTCCATCTTATCAGAGCGGAGAAACTAAAATAAATTGAAATATAATCATTCCCATGAGTGGGAAATGAACTGTATATCGACGTTGCCCCACTGCGCCACGATGGCCTCTTGGGAAATAAATATAGCAAATTAATATACAATATATTAATAATTAAATATCCTTATTTACTTAAGAAAAAAAAATCCTGATTTATTAATTACACCATTTAAATATTTTTAATACAAGAAATCACGAGCAAGAGGTTACGGGCGAGACGATCAAGTTGAATAGATGGCAATTGTTGTTATTAGTCCCGATGACAAGTAGAATACATATTTCTTTAGCAACGTGTACACATTTCAATGTGTATATATTTCAGTTTATCTCTAATGAATGATTATAACATGTAACTTATGGTCCATGAAAACATTAGATATACCAAATTTCATGAAACAGATTCCTATTAATCTAATATTTTTAGCTTCACCCTTTTATCTTTCGATATATCTATAGCTGGGTAGACAGGAAGTACCTAGTGTGAAGACACTCTGTACTTCACATTCCACCAAATTCAAGATATTCCCTGTTGAGTGGTGGAAATCAACGCCACGCTTTTTCTTACCAGGCGCAGAAATTAAAATAATCTAAATATAATCATACCCCCTAGTAGAAATCGAACCAACAACGACTGCGTTTACAGTCAAACGCTGTCCTAATGCGCCACGACCGGCCGCCAAGAACCATATTGAATAAATATTTACAAAAGACATGCCTTATATTTCTTAACAAGGTAGATGACGTGCTCCGGCGTCACAGTGGCCGAGGTTTGTATTCGTGTGTACCTAACAATAGGTGACATTATGAACTGAATTGTAGCCGAGATCCATTGGATAGGAGATATAACCAACCCGTTATTGAAGGGACAGGGAAAAGTAGAACAGCCGTAACTGAAATAAGAAATGAACAATGATCATTACCTGCTAATTAATTTTTTTACGCGATTATAATAGAGCAGTTTTGCGGATTATCAACTTATTGTAAAGACACTCCGTTGATCACTTTTCGCTTAAAATCGAGACATGGAGGGTTGAATGGCGAATTCAACCCGCACTTTGTCTTACCAGAGCAGCGAAATTAAAATAACTTGAATTTAATCGTTTCCCCGAGTGAGAATCGAACCCACGATCAACCGCGTTTACAGTCCCAATGCACCACGGTGGCGTCATCCTGATTAACATATATAGACATATAAACACATATAGTATTATTTTTTAATTCCTAATTAACACATAAGTAAATTATTTTACACTTAATTTTAACCGAAACAACTAAAATTAATGAAAATGTAATTATATAAACAAAAATTATTACACTTTTTTATAATTATAACAGGCAAAAATTTTATGAAAATAATAGAATGAAACGTTTTAGTTATTAAAACTACGATACGGTTGCAACGTGCTTGTAATAAATATGATTCAATCAAATCGGTCAATTTTGATTAAGTAATTTACAATATTGGTATTTTTACGCTTTTTTTCACACGTTTCCGATATTTTAAGCGCTTACGACATAAAGACAACATATATAAACTTTATGTTTTCGATAACTTCTTGACGACAGATTTTTTATATTTATAAAATAACTAGCGGGCTACTCGCTGCTTCGCCTTCGAGAACTATACTGTTATATTAAAACATATTTCATATTCAATATCTTCTATAACTAATGAATGAATGTAGTGTAAATCGGCTTTACCGAAATCAAGATGGCATTAGGTATCCGAAAATATGGCGACTGCAATTTTGTTTATATATATGTTCGCAACTCGAAATGTTTCATATAAATGATTCAGATAAATCTTCAATTGAGTCTGTCGTAGATCTTGACGAAATTATTAATATAGATATATATGTTTTTTGCATAAGTATTCAATACTTACAAAAAATAAGGAAATCCAATCATTATATTTTCATGGGTCAAAGCAACTAATTTAGGTAGACCCGTAGACCCACTGGTTGCAGCCAATAACAAGATTGCCTCGTTAGGGTCGAAATCTGTTAGTCTAAAACATAAGATTATTTATTACTAACTTATACTTTATCACAAGCGTTTGGTTCTAAGAAAATAATCGTTTTGGTAAGAGAAAATGGACTTCTAAAAATCTCGTAACAATACGATAACAACATAAATAAGTTGTAACAAAGGTATAGGAATATCGACCGTATGGCTTAGAGGTCAGGGCGCTTGTACGGTTTCCAAGGGACACGGGTTCCAATCCCGGTGCGTTCAAATTTTTATACGCTTTTAAATAATTTTTTCTAAACCTTAGATATCACTTTAAAAACTACAAAATATTTAATAATACAATATCATACTCTCTTGCCAAAACGATTATTTCTTAGAAATAATCTTTGGGTAGAGAGAACTTTGAGAGATTTTACAACAATATAAAATATAATTTGTAAAAAAGATATAAGAATTTTAACGCAGCCGGATGTAAAAAGTATGGTATAGCGATCACAACGCTGGAACGGCTAACAAATGAAGCGAGTTCGAGTCCCGTTGCGTTAATTTTATACGTTTTTAAAAATATTTTCTAATTGGTAGTGTCGATAACACTTTAACAGTAAAATGCTAATGGAAGATAATAGTAATGCAAGTTTTTTGTGTTCAGAGAGCTTGTGAGGTTTCCAAGAGGCGCGGGTTCTAATATAGCTGCGCGGATATGTGATTAAAAGATAAAAAGTTTAAAAAAATATACATTCATATTTTATTATTTTATATTTTTAATATTTTATTATAACACAAATTATCATATTTATTCTTAAGGATATTCTGCCGTTTTTGCTTAATACAAACTTTTGTATACGAACGTATGGTATTTTTTTTAGTTTCTGCGGTACATAAATTATAAAAACTTACTTAAAAGTGTCTACTGTAGTACTATCAGAATATTTATCCAAAAATTGTGAAAAACTCATATGATTTTCTTTTTCACAAAATGTTACAATCTGCGGTGATATGTTTAACAATTGCAAGGCTTCTTTCACAAGGTCCACTTTTGAATTTTGGCAAAATATTATTTTGGGTATTACACATTTTAATATATTTGTGAGTTCGGCTGAAATTCCCTTACTTGTTAAAGAAATTAAATAGGTTGCATGTGACTTAATACAAATTTATTTTATCTGTGACATAATTATAAATATTACTTTATAAATAAATGTTTTCGATAGAATGTTTTTGATAATTGTATGTTAATAATACTCGTGATATACTTTGATTATACAAAGTTGTATTAAGCCATCTAAAATGCAATGATATATTTGAAATAAGAAATTTATATTAAGGCTTAACGAATCTCAATATATTATATATTGTAGAAATACTTACATACTCCTAGATTTATATCGATTCCAGCTATAATCAAACCTAAGTACATAGAAGCGTACATTGGTATAGTCAAATCTATATGATTAATTCCTATAATAACAACAACATCTTGATATTTTAAGCCTATATTTTTAAAACTGGTTGCACATCGCACTGATCGGTTGAAAACTGAATTATATGTTTCCTTTTCGTCTGTAGCTCCATCAATCTGTTCATAGGAAATATACAGGTATATATGTATTTCAGCTTTGCTTTACAAGGTTAAGAATTTAAACAAAAAAAAACAACAACGCTTTAAAAAGGAACACGCTTAAAATAATATTCATTATCCTGGTCATCATGAAAAGTTAATGAATTCAATATATAGAAATACTTTACATAATATTTGTTCTTCAAATATTACCATTTAAAGATATCATATTTATCTTCTATACATATATATATATACTAGTTAAAGATTGTTTATTTAATTAGAAAACAAGTTAATATAAACAATACAATATAATTATTATTCTTAAAAAGTTGTAATTAATATTTGTGATAGAATATTTATCTTATAATTTTTTATCGTGTCTTATTTTTATCAAGCTAATAATCTAATTGCTTTTTAATAGATATAATGGAATCTTCTATCAAGAATTTAGGCTATTTCAAACAAAAAAAATATCCATTTTATAATATTATTTATTGACATTCAAACAATATTGATAATGTTGACTGCTTAAATATAACGTTTTAGTTTTTTTAGTTTTACGCTTTTATCCCGCATAGTAAGGCAGACAGAAAGTACCTAGTGTCAAGACACTCCGTACTTTTTCTTTCCACTGAATCAAATTCAGAGACATTGCGTATTGAGTGGTGAAACTCAACGCTGCACTTTGTCTTACTAAAGCGAGGAAGTGAAAATTATTTAAAAATAATCACTCAACCGAGTCGTAACCGAACACACAACGGATCGCGTTTACAGTCAGACACTGTCCACTACCAGCCTCAGTAATCAAAACAGATGAAAAAAATATGACAAAGTAATCTTTTGCTTATATAATTTAATCTAGAAACAAAAGGGAATATGTCAAATTTGATTTTTTAAACTAATTACCTGTAATATAAGGTCTGGGGCGTCCTTAAAGCTTCTGAACAATATTTTTCCCATGTGATACATATCACTTGCCAAACCTGATTCGGCCACCACTCGCGAAGATAACTCATGAAGATAATACTGTACAGAATTTGATAAAGTTTTATTCATTTCAAAATATAATAATCTGATTGTTTATGTAATATGTAGTAATTTATACGCCTGCCAGCAACTAGTATTCAGAACGGACTGACGCGAAACTGAATGTACTGAACTTGTGCATTAAACGTCTTTTACCATTAGCAGTTAACGACCCAAAGAAATATCAATTTGTGTATCGCTTTTGGTTCAAAGTCCAATTGCAGAAATATTTTTTTAATTATAATAATACAGGTACATTGGCCTGATTTCAACCAGCTCGCATACCATCTAAAATGAAAGTAGTTCTTTCAAATCTCGCAAAATAAATATTTAAAATTCATTTTTATTAAAAAATAACTTATTTTATACAGATTAAAATATATTTAAGACTGGCATTTAATAGTTTATAAAAATATATACTTCTTTTTTAAATAAACATTATTAACTTATCTTGTAATCTGACAATGACTTATTAATTTAAATAACTTGCTTTAAAATTAAATTAATATAATATTAATAAATTTCTTTATTAATTTATTTATTTTGCTTTATAGGGACGTCTTATACACACTTTGTTCTAATATATAAATTATTGTTTTTTTTATATTTAGCTTTGTTTGCAATAAAATATTTCATATAAGAATTTATATAAGGGTAAAGGGAGTACCATTTTACAAAAAGTTATATTAAAACAACGACAAATCTCTGACATAGTGACGAGACAGTTGTTCAGCCAGTGTAATTCTTTTTTTTACTTTCATACCCACAAAGCAGGATAGATAGAATCTAATACGATCTTTGATTTCCGCGATTTTTATACATTTTAAATAAAACTATTTTAACCGGATTAATCGCGTATATTTTGGTACATTTCGAAAATACATTTTGGACACTTGACGTTTCAAACACTTTACAGTAGTCCGTGGTCACAGGTAGACTGAGGTGGCATTCGTCTGTCAGTTGATACAAAAATTAACTATATCAAACTACCGCCATCTGCTTCTCAATTGCCTCGCGTACTGCCCTGGATTCTTACAGAATGAACTGACTGTATCTTTGTCTCTGGTGTGGTGAATTTGAGACTTTAAATTTTTTAATAGTGTAAATTTCCAATACACTGTGTGGCCTAATGTGCCACTAAGATTCTTTAGTACTAATACATCAAGAAAAGCTAAAGAGTTATTATATAGCTAGACAGTGTTCTAAAAGTTCAAGATACCTATTAAATATCTAATCTAATATACGAACTTTTAGAACACTGAATTACATCTGGATATCTAGTGTTCAATCAAGTATTCTATTTGCAAGTAGATGGCATTGCTATGGGTTCGCCTGTATCCCCTGCAATAGCAAATATATACATGGAGGAATTCGAGTATCCGGTTAAAATAGTTTCATTTAAAAAGACAGAAACTACTTCCGTACTTCGCTTCAGGTATTTCCCTTCGGGTATCTTTGATGCTGTGTTTTCGAAGGTCACCCGGGGTCTCCCCCGACCTCTTGTATCTCTAACCTTTCTTATGTTTATAATCATTCTTACCATACTTTCATCAAATGTTTTCTGTATGAATGCAGGAATAAATCAATCAATGAAAGAAATAACAATATACTATTAGAAACTGATGACAGTCCAAGCAAGCATAAAACATGCAACAAGTTGTAAATTATAATACATTAAAATAATTTTTAAATCTTACTTAATATTTTAAGTAACATTGATGCTAATTGAAGAATCGATGGCAAAAATTATGGCGGTACGGAATTCAGGTCAGCTAATAATAAAAAAATGTATTATCATGAGATAACTTCGATCTGACGACATTGTCCACTCAAGTCTACTAGACTGGACTGGACTTGGTGGTTTTAATTGTCTTTAAACAATGGTGCCTAAAATTTTTTTTAAAACGCTCCTCTCATCCCGAATAGCAAGATAAAGAAGAAGTTCCTAGTGTCAAGACACTCCGTCCTTCGCTTTGCACCAGTTTCGAGAAAATTCATGTTGAGTGGTGGAACTCAACGCCGCACTTTGTCTTTTACCAGAGCGAGGAAGTGAAAATAATTTACATATAATCACTCCCCCGAGTGGTGATCAAACCCACAACCGATCACGTTTACAGTCAGAGTCTATCCCAAGAGGCAAAGCAGATTTTAATGATTTCCAAAAATATAATTGCCAGTAACATACATTGTTGATTTTAACCACATCTAAGCCATGACTGTAAACATTGATCTTTTAAATCAATAAATTGCCTGAAGTTTCCATCAAGAAAGGTAAATATTGATATGGCGCATCCTAATGATAAACAAGGTAATAAGATATGCGCATGCGCAATATACCATTTAATTGTCAACATTTGTATGCTATTGTTCTTAGCTTTATTTTAACACCTTCACATTTTATCCCACGTAGTATAATCATGAACAATCTAGTGTCAAGTTACGTTGACTGCTTTCGCCAAGAAACGAAATATTGTACGATGAGCGACTGACATAGCAGGGTAGACAGAAAGTACCTAGTGTCAAGGTACTCCGTACTTCGCTTTCCATCGAATTCGAGACTGCGATGGTGGAACCCAACGCCGCGCTTTGTCTTACCAGAGTTAGAATTCATTTCTAATCGAAGCCAAAACCGATCGCGTTTACTGTCAGATGCTATCCCACTGCGCTACGACCGGCCACTAAATTGACTCAACACCGCGCTTTACCTTACTACAGTGGAGAAATGTTTTTTTTTAATATAATCTGAGAGTAGGCATCGCACCTACACCCAATCTTATTTACAGTCAGACGCTGTCCCACTGCTCCACGGTGGCGTTTTATCAAACACATATATAATATACAAGCTTATCTAATTAAAATAGATATTAATGATCTTTATTGTTCTTTTGGTATTGGATATACTTAGAATAAACATAATTACATTTACTCAGAATAAACATAATTAAGCTTATTACTTGTAATAAGTAATTATATTTATATTTGTGTGAATTATTATAAGGATTAAAACTAGAATATACGTTTCTTTAACAATGTGTATGCCACTAGTATGTATAAAATATATGAATCATGGTAGCTGATATATAAAATATTTATTTTTTATTGTGATATAAATATGTATATCAGCATATGTTTTATTGTGATATAAATATGTATATCAGAATATGTCAGCAGGATAGGCTGAGATAACGATATATACTTAACTACACGTACGTGAGTGTCAATTCACAAATAGGTGTAATTTCTACACCTACTGCCTCTACAATAAATACGTTTCTCATAAATTGTTATATATTAAATACTTAATATGTAAAAAAAAATCCCTTTAACTAAACATAGAGATTTCAGCAAATTATTCTTCATTGCTCTCCGCAATTATATTAAAATAAAAAAAAAAACATAAATTTCAATTCACTACATATATTTTCAGTACTAGTTCGTATGAACAAAGCCAGGCAACATTGTATGCTGGTGCGTGTTGAAGGAAACAAGTGTTTATACTGCGACAGCTCGCCTTGAATTACTGACGTGAACAGTGCGCTAATAATGGACAGATATCTCGGAAAAAAATATAAGCTAAAATCGTCGGAGAATTTCGACGAATATCTTAAAGCTATTGGTAAGAAAATATTTTTAAATTTTTCGCTTAATATTGTTTCTAAATAGTGTTTTTTTTAAATAAATTTGACTACGTCAGATGCAACCGGTTGTGAGTTTGATTCTCTCTTTGACTCAGAGGAATGATTTTATTGAAGTTATTTTTCCTACTTCGCTGTGGTAAGACGAAGTGCGGCGTTGAGTTTCGCCACTCAACTCGCCGATAACCGGAGTACGGAGTGTCTTGACACTAGGACAGTACTAGGTTGTCTCTGACGACCCTGGTATGCGAAAATATAAAAGATAAAACGTAAAACTATTTTCCTATTAAAAATTTGCTAAATATGTTTATTATAAGTGATCATATATATTTTTTCATAAATATATAGTTATATTATACTAAATAGACAACACGCTTATAGGTCTACAAATCTAATCTAATACGATTACTAATTTCTAAAATTGTAGAAGTTATCATTAGAATATTTTTTAATTTAGCAAATGAATGATTTCAATGCAAACATATAGAAATATTTATATGAAATACTTGTTCATATATGTTCAATACACGAAAATTACTAAATTATTTTTTTAGCTTTAGCTTTCTATGTGCAGTGTACGTAACATTCAAGTACGTTACGGAAAACGTTACAAAAACGCATTTTTTTAATATATATTTAAATAATATCAAGAATGGTAATGATTATCATTTTTTAAAGATTAAAAAGTAATCCCTACTTTATCAATCGTACGCATGATTATAATTTGTTTGCTTCGCTAGTTGGTGCTACCAACTACTAATTTCCAATTCGTGATTATTCAAATTATGTTGAACTTTCTGAACTCCTCATATAAAATTGTAACTACGAATTTATTTAATTCTTATATATCTATTTAAATGTTATTTAACTATTATATAAATTAAACTAATACAAAAATTTATCATAATTTTCAAAAATATAAATAACAATATACTAAATTATATTCATTTCTTTTTTTCACTTCTCTTTGTTTGACATTTGAAACAAAATCATAATTTAATACCTCGTTTAAATATTATAAAATGCTCATATGTTATTTATCAGATATTGATTAGAAAAAAAAATTAAGAGCTAAACAATTTTTTATCCAATCAATAATAAATACAAAAGTTGTTCTTACACATATTATTCAAGCAAAAAATTAAATTATACATATTTATAAATATATGTGTATGTTTGTACGTACCTATGTAATATGTATATGGTAATGACTTCCTCAAGGACCGACAATAATAACATTGTTGTAATAGTGACCGATACAAACAGGCGATGCTAGAAATTGCCTATTTAGGTAACATATACGTTGATTTAAAATTTTTGTACTAAACAAATATCTATATGTGTAAAGTAAGCATACTTTTGAATATTATTTCAATTACAAAAATGATTTTACCAAAATAGAAGAATTAAATAGAGGTACTTTAAATGCGGTTGTAGTTTTGATTTCCATTTATGGAATATGGAATGAATTGGTAAATAATATTCACTCGTATCACAAAATGCGGCGTTAAGCGCCATCATTCATTACGCAGTCTCTAATTCAGATGGAAAGTGTAAAGTTTGTAAGAAGTAAAGTGTTTTGAAATTAAGTCCTCTCTATCTACTCGTAGGATAAAACGTAAGACAAAAAAAATAGGCATCATTAATAATTTATTATTTTTTGTTTTTTTTTTAAAAAAACAAGTTTGAACATTTGTTATTGAAGTTATTGAAAATAGGAATCCATATGACTATTTAGACTTTTTTTGCCATTCAAAAATAAAATAATATTTATTTTAAAAAATCATACGATCTCCAATATGTCAATAGCTTTGTGCCTTATAACTAGTTACTAAAAGCGGTGTTAAGTATTTGTGCATGTTTGTAGTAGTTGATAATTTACAGTAGAGTGGTAATTATGACGTCGTTGATTTAATTGACGGACTTCGAAACGTTTACATAATAATTTAGTCAATATACGTTTGTATGTTATTTTTTTAATTTCAGCGTGGCGTTAAGCTCCGCCACTCTTCACGTAATGTTCAATTCTGGTGCAAAACAGAGAACATATTGCTTTGACACTAGGTCCTTTCTGATTCCCCTGCTATAAGAAACGAGGAGTGAAGCTAGATATTATTATTTTTAATTTATAGTTTACATAAATATTTAGACCTTGGTGTGGTCATTTATGTCTGTACATCCTATTTATGGTGAACCGTAAGTCTAGAACGGATGAGCTGTTTCCCACAGCAGCAGTCAGTAGCAATATTAGCGGCATAGTAGAATTTAGGTGTGTCTTATTGTTATGATTTTTGAGTTTGTTAAAATTTCTAATAGTCAAGCGATCTCTGAACCTTTTCACAACAACTTTTGAAACAGTTATCTCTTAATAAGTAATTATATTCAATATATAGTGTCACTCACACGTCATGTTATCGGAAAACGCTCTTTAGTGTTTATTTGTAATTAATGATTATGAATATAGTGCATTTGCCCTCTTCTCCTCGACAAAGCCAGTTTATCCTCAGATATTTAATGATGAAAATAGTTAACGGACAGGTGGATATTATTGGCGAGAAAAATCATACATATATTATGTTTATATATAACACTAAGCTGGTCGTGGCGTTTGACTGAAACGCGATCAATTGTGGGTTCAACTCCCACTCGGGGGAGTGATTATATTTAAATTATTTTCACTTCCTCGCTCTGGTAAAGACTAAGTGCGTCGTTGAGTTGTACCACTCAACACGCAATGTCTCGAATTCGGTGGAAAGCGAAGTACGGAGTGTCTTGACACTAGATACTTTCTATCTATCCTTCTAAGCAGGATAAAAGCGTGATATATATATATATATATATATATATATATATATATATATATATATATATATATATATATATATATACATATATATATATATATATATATATATATGTATATATATATATATATATATATATATATATATATATATATATGTATATATATATATATATATATATATATATATATAATGTGCCCTTTTAGTCTTTAGTTTAGTTTTATGGTTATTAGTTTTATTATTTTATTGGTACATAGTTTACGTAATTTAATAATATAATTACGAAAATTTATTTTCTTGTACATGAATATAGTTAATAGTATTCAACATAAGAGGAAAATCCATGTATAAAATTACTATTCTATAAAATATTAAAATTTTATGTCACATTAAATATTTATTTGAAGCTGATTCTGTCGTTATATTTCAATCATTTTACTTGCTGAGCTCTACAACTCCACACCCAATGTCTCGAATTTAGCGGAAAGCGGATTACGGAGTGTCTTGACAGTAGGTATTTTCTGTCTACCCTGCTCTGTGAGATAAAGTGTGAAGCTAAAAAGATTTGCTAGACATACAATGTTATAGCATGAAATAAACAATGCTACTACTTGCGGAATGTAAAACAAGTTAAATTTTTCATTTGTGGAACTCGGTTCTTATTACTATACTGAAATAATAAAAATAATTTAAATATAATTATTTGTCAATGTATGGATCGAGTCGAGAGACTTAAAGTCAGACATTGTCCTGTTGCCATGTATCAAGGCGAAATTTTAACGCAATTTTGTATGCCTGAGTTCAATTACAAAGGTAAAATTACTTATATTCACCGACCGTATATATACACGTTGTGAAACAAACGCACAAAACGTTATTATTACAAAATATATTTTACTTATATAGAAAATAATATTTTCCATTTAATAAAAATATTATAGCTACAAAAAAAAATTGGTAGTAGAATTGAGGTTAATATTTAAGTTTTCTAGTACTTCAAACAATATCTCATTTATTGTTAAATGTGTGTCGCACACTATCCGTTGTTAGGTACCTATACTTATATATGTTTTGGTAGTTTTTGTTGTTATATAAATATACGTATATTAAATCCTCCGCTTCTCACTCGAATCTGTTAATTCCAGTGGAAATCGAAACCATATCTATTAAGTTTGCTGTCAGAATTAAACTCTACTGAACCGAGGTGGTTCCAATTTTCAATGACAGTTTTTTTCCTACGTGGACTTTATGATTATTATATTATATTACATTATAATATTTCACTTTCTATATTCGCTCTAATTCAAATGTTAAACATAAAATCTTATTTTACCCGTTACTGTAGTCTTTGCTATATTATATGGCATTTTTATTTATATAAAATACAGAAATATATAAAACAGTAATTCCTACGTAATTCTTTTAATCACCTCTATGCTCTATATCTATTAAATTTTAATAAATATAAACTTTTACGTGAATTAACGTAAAGTCAGGAACAAAACTAAGTATTATTTTATTTTAGCGTTGTACTGATAAATACTTATAGGCAAACTAGTTTTGCTATGCCTCGTTAGTCAATGGTTCTGATAAATGCGTTCGTACAGTGTATATAATATATTATTATATATATACTAGTTGTGAACGCAATTTCATCCGCGTGGAATTTATCAATAATAGTTATTTATTGTTTAATTTATTAATCCTTATTAAATAAGCTATTTACCAGTGAAAGTTTCGTCAAAATTGGCAAAGCTATTTTTAAGTTAGCCAAGAACAAACAGGCAGTCAGAGAAAAATTTGTTGTTTTGTTGTTTTGTTGTTATTATAATAAAACTTTATAATAAGCAGCTTCGTGCATCCGCAAGACCTTGACTATGTAAACAAGAAAAATGCTATGCCTTTTTCCTCAGATAAATGACCTTGATCTCTTAATGCGTGAGTGTGTGACTGTTTGTAATATGAAAACCGTTTTCAACCAAATACATATATGTGTTCACACGGTACGCATACCAAAATAATATTTTTTTATATATTTTGGTCTGTTTGCCTGTTGGTTCTGGCTTATATCTGGAAGTGCTGGACCAATTTTGATAGCACTTTCACTGGTAGATAAGTGTTATAATAAGTAACTTAGGCTAAGTTTATTTTAAAATTACAAAAAAACCGAAGATATTAACTTCGCGAACGATTTCGCAGGCACAGCATTTTATGTGATTAATTTAAACTGCAGAATATTTAGAATAAAATTCAAATACCTCTTTGAGAGAAAAATTGATATATGTATTTAGAAAGTCCAGCACGCTTCAAACTTAATAAAAGGCACTATCCTATTTATAGTTTGGATCATAATATAAAAAATACATTATGTCTTTCTGTATTGTTCCATTGCAGGTATAATTAATTGTGGTATTATGATATTAATATTTAATTATTTATTTATAATTGACTGATTTTTTCATAATTTGCTAGTAAAACAGATTATTTTCTTGTACTACGTTTATGTTGGATACTAAATTACTTAAGTATCTGAACACAAAATATACATTTAATTTATAATTATTTATTTTTATTTTTAAAATATCATTGAATAATCAAAATTAATTAATTTATTTAAAAGTTTTATTCATTATAATAATTTAAATAAAAATTATAGTATAGTCCTATACAAACATATGGTATGGTAGAACTTATGTGTGCATGTAGTAGAATGTAAGTACTTGAGAGAAGACAACCGTGAGAACTATACGTAAAATGTCGTTTTTTGTAATTCCTATTGATTTATTCAATTAAATTCAATAGATAGTTACTTACTGGCTAAACAATGTGACAAGAAATCAAGACAAGGATTCAGTATATATTAAATAATTAAATATATATATATATATATATATATATATATATATATATATATATGTATATATATATATATATATATATATATATATATATATATATATATATATGTATATACTTACTTTAGTTTTATTGTAATAATAACAAATCCACAAATTCATAATTAATATACGTATTAAATGTAATGATTTTTTTTTTCAGACACTTTAAGATCAGATCAAGAAATTTAGTATCGTAGGAGAAATTTAGTAGGGGCCATAAATTACGTCACACGTTTAGGGAGAGATAGCTTATTTAATAAGGAGTAATAAATTATACAATAAATAAGCATTATTGATAAATTCCACGCGAAGTTGCGTTCAAAACTAGTATATATAATAATACATTAGCACACTGTACGAACGTATTTACCAGAACCATCGACTAACGAGGCATAGCAAAACTAGTTTACATATAAGTATTTATCAGTACAACGCTAAAATAAAATTAGTACTTATTTTTGTTCCTGACTTTACTTTTATTCACGTAAAAGTATACATTTATTAAAGTTTAATAGAAAAACTTAGAGGTGATTGAAAAAATTAATTACGAATCACTGTGTTTCTGCCCGCAGCTTCACGTGTGACGTGATTATACCGTGTTAAACACATTAATAAAACGATTCTAATAGTATTGTCATTAAAATAAAAAATAGTGTAACTGTAGTTAAAATATAATAACTAGCATTAAGTAATAAATCGCTTGTAAAATCGTATTACCTAGGTACATACTCATGTGTATAACAACGTCTGCTCTCGCACTAATGCCCACGACGAGATCAGCGTATCTCTTTGCGTGCTGCACCGACTATGATAACCAATTGACTACTATCACGTGTATCAATTTCGATGGGAATAATTTTAATAAATATTCTAAAATGAACATTTTAAAAAAGAAGGTTAACCCTGCATGACTTATTTTAAAGTAATGCTACGCTCTCACTTTTTGGTTAGTTCTATTCCTTGAAATAAAAAATGCATTGTATGTACTAAATCATAATCGTCTATTTTTTTTAGTTTCACGCTTTTATTCCGCATAGCAGGGTAGAAAGAATCTAGTGTCAAGACATTCCGTACTTCGCTTCCCGAAGTGATTAGTGGTGGAACTCAATGCCGCACTTTATCTTTATGAGGATGTGTAAATTATTTAAATATAATCACTCCCCCCAATGGAGATCGAAACCACAAGCGATCGCGTGGTTGTGGTTTCGATTTCGACCGATGGATCATCTAAATGTAAAAGAAAAAAAAACATGTTGTTACAGATGTAGGTCTGATTTCTCGGAAGCTTGCGACGTCCTTGTCTCCGTCATCTGAACTGATAAAGAATGACGATGGATCATACTCACTGATATTCGTTACACCTATAAGAAGTGTAACAATTACATTTAAACTTGGTGAAGAATTTATTGAAGAGAGAGCTGATGGTGTTAAGGTAATTAATATTAATAACCAAGCGAACCTTTTTTTATATGTATATATATATATATATATATATATATATATATATATATATATATATATATATATATATATATATATATATTGATTACTTTTTGAATTTGTTCTCTTGTTGCTGACTTGTTTCATACTTAACAATGCTTCTGATTTGAAATGTTCCTGTTATTTCATTAGATAGAGAACTGCGATAGGTTCCATACTATAACAAACTCTTTTCGTACAATATTCAAAAATCTTATTATTAAAAAAAATATTCAATTTAGTACACTTTAAAAACGAGAAGGCTTTAAAAAATCTTTAACATTTTATTATTACTGATCAAATAATCCAATATTTGTATTAATACGTTTTGTATGTTATATATTTCAGGTAAAATCAGTAATGTATATGGAAGGCGACAATCTTATACAAACACAAGTAGAGGAGAATGGCAGAAAATCGATTCATGTCAGAGAATTTACCGACACATCGCTTGTTGTGGTAAAAATATTAATACTATATATATATTGGAATTATGTTTGTCATAAACTAGAAATCAGATATTGTGTTTGTACTATGACCATTGTGTGTAACTCACTCACAATGGTTGTGAAACTGCTCCGTAAATTATTATCGTTAAAAGAAGTCAAAAGTTTTACTTTACGCTAATACAATGCATATGCGATAAAAGCGTGAGACGCATCTGAGTAGTCAGAGACAACCTAGTGTCAAGACACTTTGTTGACTGCTTTCCGCCCGAAATCCAGACTTGCATGCGGAGTGGTGAAGTTACCAGTGAAATGAAAATAGATTTTAAAAATAATCAATCGCGTTTACGGTCAGCCGAATGCTGGCTGTAAACGTGATCGGTTGTGGATTCAATTCCCACTCGGGGAAATGATTATATTAAAATTATATTTCCGGCTCTCTTAAGGGAAAGCGCAGTGTTGAGTTTTGAAAACCAACACCCAACCATAGTCTCGAATACGGTGGAAGGTGGATTACGGAGTGTCTAAACACTTGGCGCTTCCTGTCTACCGTGCTATGCGGGATAAAAGTATGAAGCCAAAATAAGCAGTCAACGCAGTGACTTGACACTAGATTGTCTCCGACTACAGTGTTATGTGGGATAAAGCGCGAAGTTGAAAAAATGCAAGGAAAATATTCAATGATTCCAAAAATGTCGTATAGCATTTTTTTTTTTTCAAATAATATTTACTTTGGTAATATCGATTATAGAGAAATTATAGAAAAAATATACAACCTATTCAAATTATATAATTGCGTATAAAACTTCATTTAATTCAAGTAAATATTTTTTTTGTTTCAGACGTCAACAGTTGGTGGTTGGGATGGCAAATGTGTCAGAACATATGAATTAGTCAACTAAATTTAAAACATTTTATCAGTACTAATAACCGCAATTGTTACTATGAATGTATGAAATAATTCCTATTACAGAAGGTTGGCCTTCTTATCCAAATGTAGTTAAATATTGAAAACTATTGTAAATATGTTATATTTGAAGTAAATTTTATTTTTATATTACATTTTTCAATTTAAACCTTCTAAAAGCGAAATATATGTGAATGGTTCAATTTCCACTCGAGCGAGTGTTTATATTCGCCACTCAACACGTAATATCTCGAATAATTTAGTAGTAGTTAGTAGCTGGTTTACTGGCATACACTTGAGATTTAACATACCCCCACAAAAACATAGTCCAAGGGTGTTAAATCGCATGATCTTAGTGGCCAATTGTAAGGACCGTTGCGAGAAATAACCGACTCACCAAACTTATCACCCAATAAATGCATTGTGACGGTCGCAGTGTGTCATGCTGCACCATCTTGTTAAAAATAAATGTCGTCTGCATCGATTTCATACACTTCAGGAAAGAAAAATCGTTCAACATCTCACGATAACGGTCGCCATTGACATTAACAGTACGGCCTTCGTCGTTTTTGAAAAAGTAGCATAATCCGCACCAAACAGTCAATTTTTCAGGATATAATGGTGTTTCATGAACCACTCTTGGATTTGACTCACTCCAGTAACGACAATTCTGTTTGTTCACATAACCATTGAGCCAAAAGTGAGAGTCATCTGAAAAGATGATTTTCCTATGATATTCGGTATCCGTTTCCATCATTTCAAGCGCCCAATCAGCAAATTCACGACGTAATCGATGGTCTGCTAGCTTGAGTTCATGTGCCAACACAATCTTGTATGGATGTAGGCCAAGATCCATACGTAAAATTCGCCAGGTTGTCATTCTGGATAAGCCCAATTCTTGTGCACGTCGTGGAACGGAAATATTTTGATTTTCTTCGACACTGGCTGATACGGCGACAATATTTTCTTCACTACGGCCTGTCCGTTGTCTTGTCGGTGGTCTACTATCGTGCAAAGAATATTTAACACAAAATAACACAAATGTCAAATTTTAAATAACCAAAATGGCGGCTGTGTGCTATCAAAATCCTATCATCCCTATTGGGAAACACTGTATTTAACATTTTCAATGATTTACCATATATTTAATATTTTGTGTTTGTTTTTTGGCACTGTGTATATATATATATATACATGTATATAAAGTATATATATAAACGTGGTTAGTTGTGGATTCGATTCCCACTCAGGGGAATAATTCTCTACAAATTATTATCATGTCTATGGCTATTTTTGAAAAAACGTATAAAAATTTGAACGCAGCGGGATTTGAACCCGCGCCTCTTGGATACCGTCCAAGCGCTCTGAGCTATGCGTTCTACTACCAGCTGCGTCGAAATTCTTATACGTTTTGTTACAACTTATTTATGTTGTTAGCATCTCTGTAGAGAGATTTTTACAAATTTCTACTTTTAAGAATTTCTTTTTTTAAAAAATTTCGACGCAGCTGGTAGCAGAACTCAGCGGTCAGAGCGCTTGGACGGTATCCAAGAGGCGCGGGTTCAAATCTCGCTGCGTTCAAATTTTTATACGTTTTTTCAAAAATGTTTTCTTATCCTAAGTGTGGAATAACACTTTAAAAATAGTAAATATGTCTATGGCTCTGGTAAGACAAAGTTCATCCGTTCATGGCTTTTGTTCTCAATGTAATTCAATAGCTCTTCGTATAATATAATCATTGGTAATTAAACATTGTTTTATGAATAGAAACAATATTGAAATAATATATTTTTTATTATTAAATTAAATATTTTACTATTTTAAAGTGTTATTTCACACTTAAGATTAAAAAATATTTAAGAAAATGTATAAATATTAAATGTTTACAATATTAAATGTAAAAATTTTAAGGGCTGAACAAAAAATGGTTGAAATTACCTGCTCATAACCTATTTATTCTTATGTTTCATTACTTAAGTATTTGCTATCTTTACTAAACAAATACTCTATGAGCTTGGACATTATTATTTTATTCAAGCGTAGATATGCTGCAGATTGGTTTACTGTATCTGGGTAGCCTTTCATTTTTTTCAAAAATTATATGTTTTATTTAATTTGTAAATTTATATTAATTAAATTAATCTATACTTACTAATTAGCTATAGTTGGATTATATATCGCCGATGATAACTGAAATGTTGTTGTGTTAGTCCATATTTTTTGGCTCCTGGGTGGTAGATAGCAGTAAATTTTAGCAATTGTTGATAAAATATAATAATAATAAATGATTTTGATGTAAAAAAAAATTTAAAAATAAGCAATCAACGAGGTGTATAGAGTTGAGACATTAGATCATCTCTCACATTATCACCTTGTTATGCCGCATAAAACGTGAAGCTTTTTATTACTATAGTTAAAATGTGACGTGTTGAATTAATCAAATTATGATAACATCATTCTATGATAAATATTTGTATTTCTACAAAATTTTGATTGCATTATTTTAAAAATAAATGACCACTAATGATAATGACCTCATGTGATTAATATTTAATAATATATATTTAAGTAGATTAGAAAGATTAGATACCTACTCAGAACGTTGTGATTTATACAAGATTAAAGTATATTTACTATTTTTAAAGTGTTATTCCACACTTAGGATTAGAAAACATTTTTGAAAAAAACGTATAAAAATTTGAACGCAACGGGATTCGAACCCGCGCCTCTTGGATACCGTCCAAGCGCTCTGACCGCTAAGCCATGCGTTCTACTACCAGCTGCGTCGAAATTCTTGTACGTTTGTTACAACTTACTATGCTAACAACATAAATAAGTTGTAACTTTCTTCTTTCTCTTAATGCAATATTTATATTAGCACATATATATGAACATACACATATATAACTAACATATCTATAAACAGATAAACTAAAGATCTAAATTAAAAAGGTGCAGTTTTAGACGAGCTTTGAAATCGGAGATTGATACTAAATGCAGAACTTCCGCATGGAAGCTCATTCGAGAGAATCGCAGATTTTACAATAAAGAAATTGAAATAAAATTGGGTACAACAGGTATGTAATTTAAGGAGATAATGTCAAAGACATCTAAGTTCGAGGTGTAGAAGGAAGTACGAACCATGGAAATAGAACCGTTCATTCAAATAAAAGGAAGCGAGCGAGGAGATTGTAAAGGATCGTATTGAGAAGGAACATCTAACGTATTCTCGTTATACTTTTATCAAGCGAAATACTTTAAATTAATTTGATTTTCTTACTTAAGAAACGAATGAAATATTTTTTTTGGCTTCACGCTTTTATCCCGCGTAGCAGGGTAGGCAGAAAGTAACTAGTGTCAAGACACTCCGTACTTCGCTAGAGCTAAGCTTGAGAATTAAGTAAGTGAGCTTGAGGTAGAACTCAACGCCGCACTTTGTCTTACCAGAGCGGAGAAGCGAAAATAATTTAAATATACTCACTCCCCCGAGTGGGGATCGAACCCACAACCGATCGCGTTACAGTCAGACGCTGTCCCACTGCGCCACGACCGGCCGGAAATAAAATGTACAATATAATAGCGAAAGCTGCATTTAAATCGATTAAGCCATTTCCGAGATTAACAAACGCATATACAAACAAAGACGCACACACAAACAGATATAAATTATAAAAGTCATTGTTTTCGAATTTATTACACATTATTAATAAACGCTTAAAAGCAAATGCTAGAAAGTATTATTGAGGGAATAATACTTTTTCTTACTTATCTTTCTTAAACAGACAGTCATCAGTTACATTTTAATTATATGTATACATATAAATATTTAAATAACGCAAAGCACCGATATGTCCGTATATTACGTATATTTGTTGTTCTCTTTGAAACAAAAAAAAATGATCGACATTTATACATATAGTGGTTGTGTAAATACAGATTTTTATATCACTTTCTGTAATAAATTTTATTATTTATTATATTATATTTACTAAGCTAGCGTAAAGATAATTTTAAGTGCCCCTTATCGTCTTCCACTCCCATATATAAGTTACTCATATAAAACTTTTCCAATAAGGTCACCTTTTGTGCCATTCAGGTCACCTTTTTGATTATTTTATCACTAGATTAGGTGATAACCAACTTCTGTTTGTCCTATATATAGTGTAAATTTCATTCAAGATTTTAGGTTAGATTAGGTTATTCAAGATTGTGCGTTAAATGGCGTAACTCAACGCCGCCCTTTATCTTAGCACAGACTTACAAAGAAATGAAAATAATGTCAATTTTTATATCGACCTGTCAGTTATCCTGTACCTGGGACTATTTATTAATATTTATATGTAAATATTTATGGTTGGTTGGTTCTTAGCTTATGGCGTTTCGAGCATGCCAGTAGAACACAAATCACTTCGCCAATGTCACGTTGATAGGAGAACACACGAAGGAGGTTGTACGGTAAGAACGTGAATTGAAACACTCCTAAATATGAATAAAAATTCATAAAGAAGTGATCCCGTAAAAAGTCTGTATCTACAACAACACAACACAAAATACATACTTACATAATCTACACAAAAAATGGTTAGTAAACAAACAATATATAACACATTAAGTACATCTACAATTTAATCATGTTTTTTTTAATATATTTACAAAGAAATTTACACAGAGGACTAAACACAAACATTAATAAAGAATTTACATTTATAGGACGAGGAACTTTAAGTGGGAGGATTTCATAGAGGGGATAAAGGAGATTAGGACAGCTAAAAAGGATATGAGAAGGGGTGCCTTCATCGAGGCCACACTCACACAGAGAATGGTCCCTGACCTTAGCCAGATGTACAGGTGTGCATGAGTGTCCAAAGCGCAAACGACAGACAGTTGAGATAACCCAACGATCTGCATGTTTTAATCTATAAAACCACGGTCGTTTTGGGATCTTTGCTTGAAAGAGTGCATAATTTTTACCTTTTAGTCGATTGGACGACTCCCAATAACGATTCCAAGAACTATCGAGATGAGTTTTTGCAAGAGACAACAGATCCTGGGCCAAAATAGAGAAATGTTCGAGTGTTCCGCACTGAACAGCTGACTTAGCACAGTTATCTGCTGTAACATTACCTCCAATCCCAGAATGACCCGGGATCCAAATCAATGAGATATCCAAACCCTTACGATGACATGCGAACAAAGCTACACGAATCCTTAAAATAATAGAAGATACTAGCTTACCATGAAAAGGTTTTTGTTTGATGGCCAATAAGCAACTTAGAGAGTCTGTAAAGATAGCAGTCCGTGGGAAGTCATGTGAAAGCGTAAACAGGATAGCTTCCAATAGTGCAACAGCCTCACCTGTAAACACTGATGATTCGGGGGGGCATTTAAATTGTAAGATAATTTTGAATTTTGGGATCCAGCAAGCCGCGCCAACACAGCCTTCTATTGAAAGCTTGGAAGCATCAGTAAAGATGAGAAGATGGTTAAACCAATTTCGCTGAATTAACGAATTAAAATTTGTGTTGGCACCCGGATCATCTTTGGACAAGCCAATATCCGTGATAATGATTGGGGAATGAATTAGGGCATGATAAGGAGTACAATAAAGTGGATTACATGGAAATCTTTTCAAGGGATGAGGGAGATTGGTAAATCTAAGGAAGCTGTTGAGTAAATATGATACTGATTTATCACGATTACAAAAGTTGGATAAAGTGGATAGTTTAGACAATAGGGGATGGGAAGAGAGCTGTAACAATTTACCTATAAATCGATCTGACAGGAATTGACGCCGGAGAGGAAGAGGAGGATCAACACATTCCACTTGAAGTGCGTTCGTAGGAGTAGACTTCATTGCACCTAAAACTATTCTAAGACATTTGTATTGTATTCGATTTAATTTATCGTTTGTCAAGAACCATGCCTAGGAATTTAATATTATCAGAAAAATTAACAATTTTATCGCCAAAGTAGATTCGAAAATTTGGAATAACTCTTTTTTTTGTGAATAAAACAGCCTTACATTTCGGTACCGACAATGAAAGACCATGTTCAGAAAGCCATTGGTTTAGATAATGCAAAGCAGTGTTTAAACGAAAATTGATGTCCTCTACTGAATTTGAACTATAATAGAGAACAATGTCATCAGCATACTGGATAATGTTGCAAAAATTGTTTACAGACAATTCAAGGTCATGCGTATAAATATTATATAGCAGAGGACTAAGAACCGAACCCTGAAGAATACCCTTCCAGACACGTCTGGGAGGCATAGTAAGGAGAGGATGTTTTACAGAAATAGTCCTGCCGATAAACAGACATATGAAATGAGTCAACCTCGCGGGAATATTCAGATATTGCATTTTCTGCCTGAGTAACGGAAGAAGCACATTATCATATGCGGAGGCTATATCTAGAAAAACACCAACTAAGTACTCTTCCTTGGCAAAGGCTACTCGAATGTCCGTAGTGAAGATGCTGAGACTGTCAATGGTACTCATCCCCCTTCTGAATCCACCTCTTTCCACTATCCATTCCAATCGATTTTTTAAAAGCCGTTCAACAATTTTTGATAAAGTAGACGATAATGCAATGGGTCTATAGGAGCTAGGATCGGAAGGATTTTTACCTGGTTTAAGGATAGGTATGATAACTTGAGATTTCCAGGATTCGGGAATATTGCCTGAATGAAAAATACAATTTATTAATTTTAGAAAATACTCTTTGGATATTTTATTTAATTTACTTAAAAAAGAATATAGAATACCATCTTCACCTGGTTTAGTGTCTTTTAAGCCTATAAGAACACTCTCAAGCTCATTGTAAGAGAAAGATGTATCCATTTCCACTAAGGATATAATTGGGGAGAAATTATAAAACGAATCATGGCAAGGAACAAATGGAGGCGCCAATTTGTCAGTAAAATCGTCAAGCCAAAAAGCGGGGTTATTGGAGCTAGGACTGAAATTAATATTAAGAGATCGGCGAAATCTCTTAACATTATTCCAGACAATAGACGAGGAAGAGCGGGGAGAGAGGGATTCACAGAAATTGATCCATCCAAGTCTTTTCTTCTTCCAAATCAATTTTCTAGACAACGCGTCACTGCGCTGACACTCAATAAAGTTCTCCACCGTCATACATGCTGCATATGACATATTCTAACCAATTTGCATTTTTAAGATTGTATTTAGGAAAAGGATAAGGAGGGAATAGGTGCCTGACGATTAGCTAAGGACAGAAGAATGGGAAAGTGATCACTACCATAGGAGGAGGAAAGTACAGACCATGATAGTTGAGAGGCAAGGGAAGGAGAAGAAAGGGAAAGGTCTATAGCAGTCTTAGGATTCTGATTAGGATTAACCCTACGAGTCGGTGAGCCATCATTGAGGACGCAAAGACCAGCATCATCAATCATTTCCACCAACGAAGGAGAGAATCCATCACAGTAATAACACCCCCACATCGTGTAATGAGTGTTAAAATCTCCCAAGACTAGCACAGGACTAGGGAGAGAAGAAATAATAGAATTTAACTCAAGAAAGATGGAAGAAGATGAACGGGGGATGTAAACAGAAAGACAGGAAATATTAAGGACTCTCACAGCAACAGCATTAAAATGAGGACTGTGATTAGAAAGATCAATCAAGGAATATGGAGTGGAGTGCTGGATGAGGATAGCACTACCTCCATACCCGTCACTCCTGTCCTCCCTCAAACATGAGAAACCCGGGACCCTAAAACGGGATTCCGGCATTAACCATGTCTCCGAGAGGGCAACAATGACAGGTTTATATAGTGAAATAATAGAAAGCAATTCATGTTTTTTAACACGAACACTCTTACTATTCCACTGGAGGATGGACAGAGGGGCCATATTTAAGAATATTAAAGATTTTTGCAAGATCTTGGGCAACATTGGACGGTAAAGGGACATCATCTAATGGGGTTAGAATACTTATAAGTGTTTCAGTCAAAGCAACTAGCAGATCTTTTCTGGATTCTGATGGTCTATCAGGTAAAGCACAGCCATTAGGACGGGAAGAAGGACAGTCACCAACAATTGCTTGATGAGTGAGGCTATCATATCCCTTTTCAAGAGGAGCTTGGGGACGGGGAGAGCGGGTAACAGTTTTGCGATAGGATATTATGGGAGAAGAAAGAGCTTTCCCCATGACAGCTTTTGGTTTGGAGGGAATTGGAGTGGAAAACATTTCCTTTGTTACATCAGCATAAGAACGCTGAGCAAGCGGTAGTCGGGAGGATGCTTCAATGTAAGAGATATTCTCTTGAGTCATTAAAATTTTAATAGCCTGTTGTCTTGCAAACTCAGGACAGCCCTTGTCTGTGGCAAAGTGTTTAGAAGTACAATAGAGGCAGGTAGAAAACTCTTTAATTATCTTGCATGAGTCAACAATGTGGGATTGCGAGCATTTGTAGCATCTGGAACTAGACCGACACTGTGCTTTGACATGACCAAATCGACAACAATTTAGGCATTGGATGGTTGGAAAGTAGTATGATTCTACACGAATTGAGGAGCAATAAGAAAAGACTCTCTCAGGCAACAGTTGTCCTCGGAATGTTACTACAACTGACTGAGTCGGGATCCATGTAGTAACACCCTCACTCACATTTTTTCTGTTTAATCTTCGCGCTTTCACTACTTCACTACATCCAGATGGGTATTTTAATGATTGAACAAATTCTTCCATTCCCCAATCAACAGGAACTCTTTTTACAATACCCATTCTTGTTATATTAAAAGTTGGTATAATACAAACATACTTACATAGACTTAGAACTGGATTAATCAAAAAATTATTTGCAGCTTCAGCAGACGCAAATTGGACGCTAATTTTATTGCGGCCAACATTTTTTACACCATCATTAACTATGTCTGTAATTTTATTTGTATGGAGGAACTGACCAAATTTAATAGCTTTCATAGAGGTCCCTGAAGCAGGATCAGGAGTATCCCTTGACTCATATACTATAAAAGGGCCTTTGTCGGAATTAATATAAGATTTTGCACCATCAGACAAGGAAGGATGACATACACATTTTGGATAGACGGAGTAGCAGAGGAAGGGTTCACAATAGTTTTTTTATTAGCAGGGACAATATTAAAAGAGGATGAATCATCCCCTTGGCGTTTTCTGGAAATTTGATTTGGAGAAGGATCATCACCGGGATCCGGAGGATCCGGCGGGCGATCGTTATCCATTTATATAACCTTAAAACACTAACTAACTTACCTAATATGACGATAGAAAACTAACATTAACTAAAAACCCAACACCGTGTTAAAAGAGATCAATTCAAAGAACTTAAACTTTAGAGATTATTAATTAAAATATGAAACCTCACTAATACGTGTGTCAACCAATACAAACGTCAAGCGAGAGAATTTTTGTATTGTCTAAATATTTATTATATATTCATTAGCTTAATTCATCTCCGGCTTATTACAAATAACATCGACGTTTAATGAAGTCGTTTTCCAAATTGTCTTCGTCGTTTTGAATTCAAAAAAATCAACTTTAAACATTTCATAAATTTTATACATCTTACCAAACTTGAAGAAAGGTATGTTACCACTGACTTGTACCCAAGTAGGTATTGGAAATTACCTTCGTATACGAGTATCTGTTATAGTCAGACGCTGCCTCTTGGACTTTGACTGCCTCGTGGTGTAGTGGCTCCATGACGCAGTCATAGTGACTACGATTGTATACGAGATTTTTATCTCATTCCATGTCGATTTTTGAATTAATATCTTAATGATTAGAATATATTTCGATGGAAAGCGGAGAACAAAGTGCGTTGATTTTATTGTTGCCTTCCTATTCTCATTGCATATTCGTAACGCAGAAAAAAGCGAAAAACTGGAATAAACTCTGATAGGAAACTGTAACATAACTATAAGATACCAATATGAGAGAGTACCTTAGCAGTATTATTCAGCGTCCTAGGCAAGTTCTTACCTTTAAATATATCCATATATAAGTATAGCATATATAAGTAGAGCAGTGACCGACAAGACACTGCCCGTGTCTTACTGTAAACGCGATCGGTTGTGGGTTCGATCCCCAGTCGGGGGAGTAATTATCTCGATGTCTCGAATCAATATCTCGAATCTTGACACTATGTATTTTCTATCTACCCTGCTATGCGGGATAAAAAGCATGAAGCTAAAAAAAAAAATAATAAATAGTTATAAAGTTCATGCAAATTAAGTATTGGGGTTTTGAACAGTATTACCATCCATGAATATAATTAAATATGTTTTAAAATATTTGGTATCACAAAGCTTATATCTGGGTTCTACATCATTTGGCGCCGTCGTGACGTATTTAACCCAATTATTTTTAAATAAGCTAAATATTTTAATTACCATTTCGATACGAAAATTAAATGAAAGTTTTAAAAAATTATCTTCTTACGAACATTATACGTATGTTAGCAAAAAGTGTATTTTAAGTATCCAATTTTTAATAAGTTTTCTTTATTTACCGGTCTGAAAATATCTACACAGAAAGGTTTAGTAATATAAGTAAATGAAAAGGAAATTCTTTTAAGCCATAAATCTACTCTATCTCTCTCTACTATGTTGGGATTTGCTCATACAATTTGCTTGTAGAGCCGTTTCATCCTAGACCATTTATTTATTCAAACATATATATATATATATATATATATATATATATATATATATATATATATATATATATATATATATATTTATATATATATATATATTTATATATATATATATATATATATATATATATATATATTAATTTTTTTTAAATATATAATAAATTTTATTGTAAAGATTCATAATATAAAAGCAGTAATTGTTTATTTTAATTTACTTGTTATTTCTTAGGAAATGCTACTTGACTAGTTGAGACACTCCTTCAACTCTGATATCAGTCACATTATGATATCATACATGTTAGATAAAATAGTCGTATGATATGATAAAAAAGTAATTTCACTTGTACTTTCAGACTTGTGATTAATTTTGATTAAAAGTATAATTTTTATGTACCACTAGGTACCTAGTGGTACATAAAAATTGTTTTTAAGTTAAAGTGGTTTTTAAGTTCTTATCGCATCATCATGTATAATGTCTAGACTTTTAAACTACTGTTGCTTCTTCTTTGAAGTGTGTATTAACGTTTTTGAAGTGATGTATATATAAAAGCATATGTATTTATATATTATTTTGAAACTAAAAAAGAAATATTCTTTTTATTTAAATTATAAATTAGAAGAAAAAAATATAGAAAAAAGAAGGAATAATCTAAAAAGATAAAGTTAACGCAATTAATTATCTTCAATTATTTGGGAGTAGTATTTTAATTAATTCAGTAGAATTTCATTGTGGAATTGTACTTATAAAGGAGTGACTGCACATGTATCAAGATAACGATCGATGTTGAAAAGGTAGGACCTCATTAATAACTCCAATAAATGGACAATAACTAATGACATGATCGTCGCTGAGGGCCATTCTTCAGGTATCTATGGTCAATCATAGAGAGTAAGGCTTGCTCTAAACGCCATAATAATTTGGAGCCCTGAAAACAAACCATACAATTGGCAGTAAATAATTTTCAAATAGAAAAAGCATGCTGCTATTGATAACTGACCTCCACGTTTAAAGTACTTTATTGCAGCCAATGGATACTACTTCGAATTAACTTTATATATTTTTATTGAACTTATATAAATATTTTACTATTTTTAAAGTGTTATTGGCATTTAGAATTAGAAAACACAAACAACCCGCGTCTCTTGGAAACCGTCCAAGCGCTCTGACTGCAAAGCTTTAAATTCTTAAACTTTTTTTACAACTTATTTACGTTGTTAGCCTCTCTGTAGACTGATTATTTACTTATTACTGTTATAGGTGGAAACTTTATTGGCTTTATGCCTTATCTATCGTTGAAATTGTGTGTGTGTGTCTGTGTGTATATTGTATACTATTTGTTTCTAAAATACAAATAAAAATAAAAATAAATAAAAATAAAGTCAACAGTTACGCACTAGTAAATGATACATGTATATATTCTATTAAAAAAGGTGTAAAATGGTAAATAAAATTCTTTGTTGCTATTCACAAAACCATCAGAGTGTAATAAAGATAGACAATCAAAACGTAATTAGTTATAGCATACAAAGGTGACCTTATCCGTAGTGAACTTGAAAACGTAACCTATTATACACATATTTATGTTAATAATTTCGTATAGAGGTATGGTAGACCTTATGGTAAGTAAGCCACTTTATCTTCGCCATGGACATCCCCAACATTAGAGTTGTGATGTGCGTTACCAGTCTTGGGATGCAAGTGTAACCATTACCCTCTGAGGGAAAGGATGATTGAAAAGGTACGAATAGGAAAAGCTGGCTTCCATAACATCGAACCCAAAACACATAATCAGATATTTGGCTGATCTTTTTACTAGATTGAAATATTATATATATAATAAAACATTAAAAAAATAAGATTAGGATTCGACAATATATATCCGCTAAAATCGGACAGTCGTGTATTTTGTTAATTCTAATGATGCTGATAGACAAATTACCGTTGCTATATATTTTTTAGCAAAACGTCACTTGTCAGTGACTTTTACTTATGACCTGATGCCATCTTGAGTTCGTTTAGGCAGATAGCAGAGTTTCGGCAATATACTGTGATAATTATTTTTTTATACATTATCTACAAAAGTTCCCCTGTGGATTATATTAGAATATAATTGTGTAGTTCTCGCAGGCGAAGCAGCCAGCAGTCCGCTAGTTTACATTAAAATGCAAAGGATACCACTCTAGTACAAAAAAAATACTAATGTAACCTTTCGATTTTGCACCTATAGATTTTGTATACAAAATTTTAAATAACCTTATAAAGATTTAAATACATACCAATTGGTCTGATATTTTTTTATACTTCCCTACTAAAATATCTATTTTATAATATTAAAAAAAATAAGTTTATACAAAAGTACACAACATTATTTAATATTTTTAATTTCTTACATGTGGATCGACATTGTGTTTTGTTTTTTTTTTTATTAAATTCAAGATTTGACATTTTTCTTGAACAAATTTTATTATTCCCAAGGTAATATGATTATATTTTTTTTAATATTTCCCAATCAACAATTTATTACCGCACAATATTTTTCAATGTAATCAATGAATTACAAAAATCTGTACAATTAATTATATATTTTTTAGCTTCACGCTTTACCCCTTGCGGAGTAGTCAGGTATATTTTTTTCTTGTTAATGCATGCTGTATCCACCTTGAAAGATGAATTAGTTTTAAGTTATTAAATTGTATTTTCTATACATCGTGTTTTAATGTTAATTATCACTGGTGGATCTAAATAAATAAATAAATTAAAGCACCAATACTACTTGAACATTTACCTTGGCCGATTTGCATTGCTTTGATTTTAATTGCCTGCGTTCAATTTATTATACGTTTTTTTAAAAATGTTTTTTTATCCTAAGTATGGAATAACACTTTAAAAATAGTAAAAAAACTTACACCAATATAAAAAATAAATGTACTATGGAGCTATCACTACAGATACCTATGCTATAAATAAACAATAATAAGTAGCACTTAAGGCCCCAATGCACTATCGACAGTATAGTCGTACAAAACATTTCTTTTTTAATTTCATTTACACATTTTCTAATATCAAATTATAGTTATAGTCAAATAATATATTATTATTATTAAAAAATCTATTTTATCAGTGACCGTTTTATCGATTTCATTTTTAAACACTCGTTTTTATCAAATTTTAAAATGATTAAAGGTTTTTTTAAAAATCCGTTTCGCAAAGTGTCTATAAATTTACGCCGTGATTCTTATTTTTATATTAAAAAAGTAAAATGTAAAAAAGACTTTATTGATAAATAAATGATTATCGTTTTTCGTGTATAAAGTTCGAAATTGTAATAAATAAGAGATAAAGAGATAAACAAGGTAACGAAACGTTTATCGATACAATGCACGTTTAATATAAATAGAGGGTACGAGTATTTTTTATTTATTGTGTGTTGTACGCGAACCATAAAAGACTGAAAATGTCGTACGCAGGCAAGGAATACCACCACGACCATGATGAAAACTTCGAGGAATTCATTGCCAGCTTAGGTGAGTGCATAATCATGTATTTTTCGAAAATTAACTTAGATTTACGAAACAAAGGTAGGTGAGCGGTACGAGAGGCCGGGGAACATCTCGATTGACTTTCAATAATTATATTGGAGAAGGCTACGTAAAAAACATTAGGACTCGCTAAAAGGCATTTATAAAGAGCTTAGTGACTGTGGACGAAGCGAAAAAAAGTAGCGTTTGGCGCTCCGTCCTCACTAACTAACTCACTGAAGTTAAAAAAAAGAAAAAAATATGCAATTTCTGATGAAATATGCCCATTTGCTTTTATAATCTAATGTTAAAAAACTTATAACAAAATATTTAGTTTACTCTTAATAAATACGTCCGTATTAAAAAAAAGGTAATGTCAAAACAGTTGTAATTATTTAATTACATACGCACCTACTTACGATGATTAGATAATTATTTAGATATATTAATTGTTATTTTTAAATGACCTAGAAGTGATATATCTTATAATAGTATTATAAGTTGTTATGGATGTGCGTATTTGCCATTTTTGTTTGTTTCTAAAAGTAAAAAGTGTTGATACTTAATAATCTAATAAATGATTTCACCAAAACGATTATTCATGCAAAATAAATTGAAGCTATATCGTATCGACACTGTTGACTTTCTTACCGGCTAATGTCGATCGCACTTGCAAATGTTTATTTAATAAAGACTATTGGACTTTTGGCGCAGTGTGACCACGTCTGACTGTAAGCGCGAACAGTTGTGGGTTCGATCCCACTCGGGGGAGTGATTATATTTAAATTATTATCAATTCCTCGCTATGGTAAAGACAAAGAGCGGCGTTGAGTTCCATTACTCAACACGCAATGTCTCGATTTCGGTGGAAAGCAAAGTACGGATTGTGTTGACACTAGGTACTTTCTGTCTACCCTGCTATGCGGGATAAAAGCGTGAAGCTAAAAAAGTATTAAAATTCATAAATTCAAGATCTCGAGATCAAAATCTATTGTGCCAACATATTTATTACTCACATTTTTTTTTATTTATATAAATTTTCTTGTGTCTTATTTGTAATTAATGCTAATATTGAAGTCTACATCATCGCAAGACTTAGAGTATTTATACGTAATGTGAGGTGAATGGCAAAACTCAACACAGTGTTGGTAGGAGGGAAATTACATTTAAATATTATGATCAATCCTCCTAGTAGGAATTCAATTCCCAACTATCAAATTCCACTAGCTATAAAAATATGAAGAAACCAAAACTTTTTGAAATATTAATAAAAATGTTTTAATAAAATTTTCATTATTGCCAGTTTTTTAGTTCTAATATCTTTTATTTTTTTATTAACACTATGGATACAGATCCAAACCGTTTGTTACATAACATTTTTTTTATTATTTTTCTCATAAAATTTAAAGAGCTTAAGCCTTTAAGAGTCATAGAGACCTCAGTGTATCTTCGTGTTCCCTAAGTTATTTTAACATTTATCTACTCTAATTTTACAGGCATTCCCGACGATAAGGCTGAACTATTGCTAAAATACAAACCTTCGCAAAAGCTACAAAAGGACGGCGATGATTATATCCTTTCTAGCTCCAGTCCCGGTGGCTCCAAGGACCTGAAATTCCAAGATCGAGTAGAATTTGACGAGGAAATTGCTGATGGAGTTGTAGTAAGTTATAAGATTTGAGCAGTTATTATTATAATATATAGATTACACTATATACTAACGCTGACGCACAAAAAACGCGTTACCTTAGCAACGTTTACGCCACATTACACAAAAAAAATGAAAAATAATAAAATGTGTACCATAAGTTTTAATTTTAATGGAAGTTATTAACGTCACTTGATACGCAATATCTCGATTTCGGGTTCAAAGCAGTCAACGGAGTGTCTTGACGTAAATTTTTCTCTAACTTCCCTGCTATTAGACGCTATTATATTTTATGGTTCAGAAAATACTACCTTCATCAGATCTTTGATTTTCGCTAATTTACACATTTTATATGAAAATTTTGAAAAACCGTCGTTTCGATTACTTTACGTAGTCCGTGGTCGGGTGGTCTACCTGTCAAATGTACATAAATAACTACTTTGCTACAATTTTCACATTTATATACTATACTTAAAGATAAGATGATCATAAGAAATAACTTAAAATATACATAAATCTCTGAATTTACCTTTTATTATATTTAATTACTAATAATTATTATTAAATTGTTATTTTCAGGCAAAGACAATCTTCAAAGTGGACGGTGATGAAGTAGTTCAAGAGCAAAAGTTCGCAGATGGTCGCGTTTTGATCTACAAAAGAGAATACAGCCCAGACAAACTTATTGTGGTGAGTTCAAATGAAGGATACACAGAACAGTTAACTTACTTAAAAACCTATCACAACTCTATTGTAAAAATAGGATATATCTTTATGAGGGGACGGAGTAAAATACAATTCCCGTCTGCTACTGGCTAGCGTCCCGTAAGAGGCGGGTATCCCAGTAATTTAGTGGTAAGCAGGTGGACTACCTGATTACCGACTGGCTCGCGACCATTATGATGTCAAAAACGATCCCTCAAATATCTGATTTTTCCCTATTCCACCCATTTTTTCCGTCATCTTCTTTCACTTCCATCCCAAGGCCGGCAACGCATCAATAACTCTAATTTTGTAGATGTCCACGGGTGAAGGTGACCACTTACCATCAGGTAGCCTTTCTGCTCGTTCCTCCTATTTCTATAAAAAAAGGAAAAAAAGAAAAAGGAAGGAAAATATAGTAGAAGCTAGAGCTATAGACAATGATTTTAAGAACTAAAACATAGTAAAATACTGTTTATAAAAGTTACATACATACTTAAGACCTATATATTATATTAATGAGATAGATGTTAAAGAAATCAATAGAACTGTTAAAGATTTAATAACATTTTAGGTGAAGGACTGAATATATTTGTATACATATTAATGTTTGTATGTTTCAGACGATTACCTCCAGCTTTTGGGATGGCAGCGCCGTCAGACACTACGTCGCCAAATAGTTAACATTACGAATATTTTATACCTAATTATTTTATATATTTATTAAATCAAATTATTATCAACTAAAGTTATATTGTTTTATTACTATATATTTAGATTCATATTCATTGTAGAACAACAAAAATAGAGACAAGTGGCTCAACTTAGACGCTAGCGAACGACTAGTCTCGAGTGCAAATGTCACTAAATATTTCTTACAATTTTATGTGGATTTTTATTTCAAAAAATTAAATACACATTTAATAATCGCTGATAGATAACTTTCTTGAGAATACTGTAACATGTGAAATTATAAAGGTAATTTATACAATGTCCAAAATGTTACAAGGTTTATTATTATGGATGTTTGAATATGAACTCTAAAAGGATGCCAAATAATGTAACGAACTATATTTGTATGATTTCGCTAGCGAAGAAATACTGGCCTACCTCGAAACTTTAAAAATAATGGAAATGGGAGAATCTTTGAGAAATTTAAGCGTGTACATTTGTTTGCTTGTAAATTGTTCAGTAATCTTTGTTGCTTGCAATAAAAGCCACTTATACGAAATTCTACTCTAAATTCATATGAAAGACTCTATACAGGCAAAACTGAAAAGGGTTTCATTGTGAGAAATGTAAACAAAACTTTACTGAAAATGATTACTAAAATAAAATAGTAATATTTTAGTAAAAGTAAATAATTAAAACAAATTTTAGAATTATATTTTGACGAGATCGATTCCATGCCACACGTCCCTTGTCTATATTCATAGTCGGTAAAAATGTAATTGATGAATGTCTGGACATGGTAGATGTAGGAGAAAAATTATCATTGGAGGTAGATAGATAGATAGATAGAATTACTTTATTGCACAAAAAAATATACAAAGAACAGTACACACAAAAAAATATATAAATTATTACATAGTGTGCAAAGGCAGTCTTATTGCTGGTAGCAATCTCTGCAATACAACCTTTGAAAGGAGCTTGATGTTAACAGATACGGGTAAGTGCAAATAAAGAAAAATTAAATGATTAAAAGCAAAATAGTATATTATATATATATATATATATATATATATATATATATATATATATATATATATATATATATATACTATAAACATTTAAATATACACATATATATTCACATACCTACACGCACACACACGCACACACACACACACACACACACACACATATATATATATATATATATATAAAACTAAAACGAGTCTTTAAGTATTTAGGAGAGAAAAGATTGTATAGGATTGAATAAAGAAGTAAAAGGATGAGTAAGTTGCGAAGGTGTCTTATACTAAGCCATTTAAGTTTAGTTCGGTATTCGGTAAAACGTGATCAAATTTTCGCAGGCTAAAAATAAATTTAATGCACACATTTTGTAACTTTTCGAGCTTATTAAGCTGATCGTGTGTGATGTCGGGATAGCAACTATCTGCATAATCCAGAATGGGTAATAAGAGAGCGTGTGCTAAAGCTGTTTTTGTCTTGACCGGTAACAGATGTTTCCAGTGCCTTAGCGAGCCGATTGCAGCAAAAACTTTCCTGCTCACCTCAGCAATCTGAACAGACCAGGAGCACGACGTATCTAATAGAAGGCCTAGATTCTTGACAGATTTGCTCAAGAGTTATCAAAACAGATAGGAGGTAGTATATTGTGGTTGAGCTTAGCTAATTGGGAAGAGCTACCAATTAAAATAGCTTGAGATTTCGCCGGGTTAACACGTAGTCCATAAGCTTTGCACCAGGAGCAGATGCTACGAAGGTCTACATTTAGCTGCAATAGCACTATTAATATCACGAGGGTGCGAGGTAACAATAGAACCCAACACAATTGTTTATATTTTTTTTAATTAATGAATCGATTTTATTAATTAATACTCGATATGACGGTATAAATAGGCAAATTGACACATATTCGTATTGCTAATTGCTTTACATTCTGTACAATATTTATGTTTACTGATGACCTAAAAATTCTTAAAACTATCTGTAATTCCAATGTCATTGCTTGCTAAGGAGACACTGAATAATTAGTGCAAACTACACGGCATGATACATAATACTAACAATCGTGCTAGTATCATCATCAAATTTCACTAATACGGTAAACAAAATAACAACTAAATATTGTTTAAAAAATTTGGGTTTCGTATTTGATCAAAAAACTGCCATTTGTACCACACAAATGTAAGTAGTAATAAATGTAAGTAAGGCCTACTGACCTTTAATACTTCAAAAATTGGCTTGACTTAATACAAAAACTGTGGAATTTCAAAAATATTTTATGAAGTTACAAAAGTTTAGTTATAAGTATATTAGAGTACGGGTGTGTTCTCTGCAAACCCCAATATGCTAATCACTGTATTAGAATAAAAAGGCTTCAACAGGGTATCTTACAACAACTTGCTTTCTCAGTGGGTAAATTGACAATCACTTAGACTAGGGTACTTTGACTTTGACAATCTTGAAAAGAGAAGCGCTTTTTTTATAAAAGACTGAATGATAATCTACTGTTTTTAAAATAAATACATTTTTCTGTTTATTTACGTAAACCTTCACTTTTGTTATCACCGTTGTTGTGCAAGCTTATTCATAAAAAAGTATGTATTTCAGTCAATCTTCGTATTGGCTTTTTTATTAGGATGTGATTCATTTACTAATGCAAAATGCATATATCAGAATCACTGGCGAATAAAATAAATAAAATAAAAAAACAGTTTTATTATTAAGTGTTCAGAAAATTGTACTATTGCTTTTTACTTAGAGTTTTATAGCCTGCAACAAGGATTCAAATTGTATAGGAACAGTATCTAACATAATATTTTTCTTACAACCCCATTCAAATTTCTTTTCTAAGTTTACAAATAGACAGAAAACTTTTGGTACAGATTTAATTTCCTTAAATGATAATATTAAGCTTGGAATTGCAATTCCTTTTAGCGTTTTTGCGCCATAACTCATATACTGGTGCCGGGATCGAAAAAACATTAGGTGAAATTAAAAATGAAATGAAAAAGGAAATTTATTTTTTAGAGTTACGTCAAAAAACTTTCTAGCTACAACTTGTGACTCACTAATGGATATTACGCTGATAAGGATGTACATAGATAATGTGACAATATATGCTGAAAGAAGTTTACTCATAATATAATCTATAACTAAAAGTGAGTAATACGCTTTGTTTTATAAACTTAAATTATATGATTTCTCGAGAAATATCACTTTATTCTTTAAGCTTATTTAAGTGTCTTTTTTTTCAAAAAAATAAATGTTAAGCATGCAAATGTGAATAAGCATGCAATATGATATTACTATGTTTACACAAGTTGCAGAAAATTCATAAAGATTTAATATAAACAGTATATGTCTCTAACAACACCCTCCAGAACTTGATTAGACAAAGTGGCCACCGTAAAAGTTGATCAAGTACACATTCAAAGACCTTATGTCATATCACACATGAAAAATGGATGCTCTCCATTTTTCCTCTAAGCCTCCATCAAAATGCTTAGTCCAAAAATGGCATCCATGACATCGAATTCTAAAACCGCAGATTGAACATGCAGTCGAAGAGATTCATGGTGTGATTGCTTCTTACAGAAGACCATTTAGCTGATCATAATGTCTTATAAATAAACACTTTCCCAAAAATCATTAATAATGATTTTAAATGAAATTGTAGCGTTAAAAAACCTATTTAATCGCGTACATTTTACTTATTCCGAAACAAATTTTATATATCTCGACATTGGCTGTTTTAATTCAAGTCTTTGTATCATGTTTGATATCGATTTCAATACAAATGCGTATATATCGCGAAAATTAAAAATTTTATTATGACTTTGAAATTCCAAAAACCCTTATGTAACGGCTTGACCTTAAATGATTGTCGATTTTCGTGAGTAATATTGAATATTTTACTAATAAAAGATAACAAGATAAAAAGGCTAACCAAACGTTGATCGATGCGTTACACATTTTATATAAAAAGACCACTCTGCTTTTATTACGTTTATTGTATGCTTAAACGCGAACCGTAGAAGACTTAAAAAATGGCGTACATAGGCAAGGAATATCATCACGACCATGATGAAAACTTCGAAGAGCTCGTCGCTAGCATGGGTGAGTAAATAATATTATTTTTAAACATAACTGGCTTCTCGATTTGTATTTCTTTTTTGGGCCCCTTCGGCCGAGACGCAGATTGCCAACAGAATCCAAATCGAGAAGAATTTTATTATTTATGATTAACACATTTAAAAAAATAGGTAGTAATACATGTATAGGTACATTATTATTTACTTACTTCAATAATTTATTATATTTAAATAAGTTAAATTAATCATACTATGGGCCTATACCATTTAATAGATTAATTTTTTTAACTATTTAAAAACAAGAATGTATACGTAATTCTAGGTCAGCGTAAATTAAGCTCAAATCTCAAATAGTTTAAAACACTTAATTATCGAAAAAATACTTTTATAATTTAATTCATTAATGACGATGAAGATAGATACCTAGAATAGAATATACTTATCTAACAATGAAGTATTAAATAGTTTTTAAGAGAGTATTAATGTAATGACGTAATAGGTAGGTATATCATATAGAGCCAGACCATAAATATTTACAAAAACTCCTTAATTTTAACTTTTAAAATAAATTTGGAATTAAAATTTCTTTATATTTTTTTAATGATACGTATAGGTATTTATTCAATAATTTGTTGTATCTTACTATCATCAGCATTAAAAATGTTATGATTTAATACATATTTTTTTTTACTTTGACCTAAATATAGAAAATATGTTATTTGTCGACAGTCAAATTAAATATTTTAAGCCCGTGTCCTGTAATACCTTTTTTTTTCGCAACAAAATAAAAATAAATTAAGAAATCATTGATCTACCATTATTTTATTCAACATTTTCCTTCCTCCGTTTCTTAGGCATTCCAGAAGATAAAGCTGAATTATTGCTTCAATATAAACCTTCACAAAAGCTAGACAAAGATGGCGATGATTACATTCTGACTATCTCCAGTCCTATTGGCTCAAAGGAAATCAAATTCCAAGATGGAGTTGAATTCGACGAGGAAATCGTTGAAGGAATAGTTGTAAGTTAAATATTTATTATATTATAAACAAATACTTGTTGGTCGCACTTGAATTTGCGTGAACCTATTGAGTCTTGCCATATTACTTCAAATAACAAGCCGTTAACGTTAAAACTTAAATAATCAAAATTTCCAACTTATATCATATTGAGAAACTCACAGCATTTTAGTATAATAACAAGTACCTAAAATACATATAATATGTCGTGAGACAAAGAAATGTCTAATAATATAGTTATTTACTCCTGACCATTTGTTCCCAACTCAGAAACTTAAGACGATTGTAGATTTGTTAACGAAAAGCTTTGTTTGCATAGAAGGTAGGTAAAGAGATGTTTGTTGCAAGATACTCGAAGCTTATAGAATGTATTCAATTTGTTTTTTTTTATATCTGTAGATATATTTGTAATAAATTTATTTAAAGGCTAAGACAACCTTTAAAGTTGACGGCGATGAAGTAGTCCAAGAGCAAAAATTCAGTGACGATCGTGTTTTGATCTACAAATCAGAATACAGTGCAGATAAACTTGAAGTGGTGAGTTAAAATTATTAAAAATATATATAAATGTATAATAGTCATTATAAAAAAATGGAAAATTAAGTTGTAATCAGTAAGAGGCCGGTCGTGACGCAGTGTGACAGCGTCTGACTGTAAACGTGACCTGTTGTGGGTTCGATCCCCACTCGGGGGAGTGATTATATTTAAATTATTTTCACTTCCTCGCTCTGGTAAAGACAAAGTGCTGCGTTGAGTTGCACCACTCAACACGCCATGTCTTGACTTCGGTGGAAAGCGAAGTACCGAGTGTCTTGACACTAGGTACTTTCTGTCTACCCTGTTATGCGGGATAAAGCGTGAAGCTAAAAAAAAGTTGTAATCACAGGTATGAATGAGAATTTTACCCGTAATGCTTGATAATATTCAAGTTATTTACGCTTCGTTCTTACGGAGTTATTGAATATGTCTATTTTTAGTATTTTGTACCGAAACGAAATATAAATAACACTGATAATTATATACTCTGTTAAATATGATTTTTTTTTCAGACGATTACCGCCAGCTTTTGGGATGGCAGTGCAGTTAGGCATTACGTCGCGCAGTAGCTAATATGTATTAGAAAATATTTAATATGTAATTACTTTATAGGCTTATTTATTAAAATATAATATAATCTAAATAAATACTTTTATTTTTATTCATTTAAGTACCTATTTGGGACTACAAATATGACGTTTTAACAAGCAATTTTAATACATATCCATAAATAATTTCTGTACCGTACAGTACAAATTTAAAGGTATCATAATCACTATTAAAAATTGTAAAGTCTGTAAATTTTTGCTTTGCAAATAAAAATAGAATATACCGCCCAGTTTCTTGCGCCGGTTCTTTTCAGGTCTCAGAAATTTATTTTAGTGAACCGGTGATAAATTATTTTACATTATGAATAAATTATTTAACTTTGACTTTGAATCCTGATAAGACTAAATTGCATCCCTTTTTGTCGCTGGAAGAAGCTTTTTATGCAGACCGTCCTTATGCGACGTAAATGTATGGTAAATGTATGGCACGGAGGTCTGGCATGAAACGACCCTGTGGCATGAGACACTGCAGGGTCGCTCGCGCATCATGGATGCTTGAAGGCTATTGTAGGTAGAGATCTCTCACTACCTAGTGTGGTGAGGGCCATGCTGGATAGTGAGAAGAACTAGTCTGCCATGATCTCCTACTGCGAATCAGTTATCGCATTGAAGGAGGCCGCGGAACGGGTGCGTTAGTTCATCACACAGGAAGACCTGCTTCGCCGTCGCAGGCCAGGGGGTAGAAGGTGATATGCGCATCTCCAACTCCCCCTGCCCTAGCGGAGCTACTGCGAGATGGTCATTGTGAGCATCCTGCAAGTCATCAGGCTTGCCCGTGCACTGGAGGAAACCCCGGAGCACCCTAAAGGCAACAGTAGCCTGCAATAGGCGTCGTAGTAGTATGCGCAAGCGAGCGTCTCATTTAGGTGGAGAAGGTTACCGCTGGGATTTATTTGGTAGTATTTGGTTCACTGATGAGTCCGACAGTATCATCCGTCAGTGGGGCACTTTGCCATCAATAACAGACTAATTTTCACTGTAGACTTACTTCTAAGCTCTTTGTTTAAGCAACTTAATGCCACATTATAACATGTGTATGTATTTATATGATAATGGCAAAATCCAAAAATAACATACTTAACATTTATTTACAAAAAATCCAAACCAAAAAACAATATAATAAAAAAATATATTGTATATTTTAACCTATAATATGTACATGAGTTATCTTAAAATAAATTATAAATTTACACTGGCAAAAAGCTATTAGACAGATATAAGTCACAAAAAACACAAGATGGCTCTTTATCAATCAAGTCGCTCCTTGCTATTGCACCGCAACCTTTACACACAAGATAATTGTCATCTTCAATAAGACAGAACGAAAGTGAACAAAACATACTCAGATGTCCCGATGAACATGAAAACTTTTTTATTGGTTCATCACAACCCTGACACAAATATTTAATACTAACACTCGGCATGTTAAGAATATCTTCTGTTATATACTGTGTTATATCTTTTGTGTATAACTCAGAATAGTAATATATATAGTTTTTACTGCCTTCAAATCTTTCATAATCAAAATCTGTCAATTTTTTATGCTTTACATGCTTTTCATAAATTTCTTTCAAAACTGTCACAGCTTGTAACAAAAGTATTTTGTTCTTTATAGCATCTATTGATATTTCTGGCAGTGGTTCAAGTGTGTTTGTTGACATTGATTTATCTAAGTTATCATATAAAATAAGGCAAATTAAATAAAATCTGAGTTTATAAGCATCTGTATCACCATCTTCTAATAATTTATCATAATCTAATTGTGGTAGCTTTTTCATTTTGTTAACTTTACATCTAAAAAGTTCCACATAATCCCATATATGTGTCAATTTTCTTGAAGAATTGTTCATAATATTTGCAGCACAAGTTTCAAGATCAGTTTCCGGAGTCAAAAATGCTATATCAATTTTTAACGTTTTCTGTCTGTACAATACTTTCCTGTCTATTAGAGTAAGTGCCAGTATAGCTTTGTTTTTTGAGAAACTAACTCCGCATAGTTCATATGTCGAATATGAGTCCTTGATGTCTAATAATTTAAATGTAGCTTCTATTTTATTACTATTCAATGAATATTTTACTTCAAATATCTTTATGTTACTTGTAGATACATAAATTACATTTTGATTTTTTGTAATAGAAGCTATTTTATTATCATTTATATTATGTATACATTGTGACAGTAAATTAAATGATTTGTCATACAATTGCATCACTAAATGTCTGTGTTTATTGAAGAATAATAGGAAGTTACCATTATCACTTTTATATTCTAGAAATGTGACAACCATTCTGTCTTTATGTGACCACAGGATATTTTCTTGTAATAAAACAATTTTTTCATTAACAATTTCACATTGGTAGACCAAGATTTGACCATGCTCGTTTGAAAATAGTATAATAAACTTTTCACTATTTATAGGAATCCATTGTATTGTTGTAATTTCTGATTCACTTTGAAGTTTGCCATAAAATTTCACTTCTAATTTATTAATAGTCTGTTTTATGCACCAAAACAAAATGTCACCAGATTTTTGAGCAGTTACAAAGTAGCATGATCTATTGAGATTTAGTTTTGGGGCCCAACAAATTGTAGAAGTTTGTAGTTTATAAATAGCCTTTTGCACTTCTGGAAACACTTTAGGGCAATTAAATAGGTTATCATATTCTTCTCGTAAATATTCTCTAATTTCGTTGGAAAAATTCATTATACTTGACCAAATTTGTTTCCTTGATCCATATAATTCTACATTACCAATACTGTTGACTGTTGCTATTATGCTTTCATGATTGTTTATTATATTTTCTGGGGACCATTTATATGATATGACATTTGTCATTTCTTGGGCAAGGTGGCTATTGTGCGACCAAAAAGCCGGATTCGTAACCATTTCTACAAGTTCTAAGTTACTTAAACCGTGTGTTGCATATTTTGAAAGGTAATTTTTCGGCAACGGACTCTCATAATTGCTAGCTATAGTAAATTCATTTAAATCGAGAGTTTTTTCTATAGATTGTAAATTATATGTGAAGTCCATCATATATATATTTTTATTTCCTCGAATAGTAAATATTGAATTTTGCCAAGACACAAGACTCTCTTCATATTTACTTACGTTAATTCGCTTACGACAGACTTCTTGTAGCATTTTCGGTGTGGTTTTAATTAATAACATTAATCAGTTATTTTTATTATACTTAAATTATTTTGTTTTATAGGTTATTATAAAGAGAGGTTTAAATAAAATTAACAACAACATTTTTACATGCATTTTTTTGACGAATGACAAAGGTACGACAGTTAACATTTCAATTTTGACAATAGTCGTACGCCATGTTACTATTTATTATTTTTTTTAATATTTATTATTTATTCATTTTATACTTTGTTTACACATCGCAATTAATATTATTTAATAATGATTTTAAAAAATATATAACAGCAATTACAAATCTCTTGAGAAAATGATTAAAATATTTATCAACTTATACAGTGTGGAGTGTTGTAAATATATATCGTAGATCATACTATATATGTCAATATATAGTACTACATCCTAATGTTCAAACAGAAAACACGGATGTACTGATATATATATATATCGTAAATGTCCATAGTATATTATGAAGAAACTACGAATTTTAGTAATCTTCAATGAATATTTATCTCAATATAGATTATGTTTGTATTTTTTTGTAATGAAGCACCTTTTTTACTTGATTTTTATATCCTAATTTATCACATATTAAACGTTAATAGCAACTGCTTCTGGTATTTATAAAATAAAGATCAGGAAAATATTTTATTATTATTCTTATCTGTAATAAAATTTGTTGCAGCATGAATAAGTAAATAATAATATTTACCATCTCTAAACTGTTATTCCACACTAAGGATTAGAAAACATTTTTGAAAAAACGTATAAAAATTTGAACACAGCGGGATTCGAACCCGCGCCTCTTGGATACCGTCCAAGCGCTCTGACCGCTAAGCCATGCGTTCTACTACCAGCTGCGTCGAAATTCTTATACGTTTTGTTACAACTTATTTATGTTGTTAGCAACTCTGTAGAGAGATTTTTACAAATTTCTACTACTTAAAGATTATTAAGAAATAATCGTTTAACAAGAGAGGTTGCTATTTTATTTTTAATATTTATAATATTTTTATACGTTTATAATATTTTTATACGTTTTTTCAAAAATGTTTTCTAATCCTTGGTGTGGAATAACACTTTAGAGATGGTAAATATTAAAAATAAAATAGCAATCTCTCTTGTTAAACGATTATTTCTTAATAATCTTTAAGTAGTAGAAATTTGTAAAAATCACTCTGCAGAGTTGCTAACAACATAAATAAGTTGTAACAAAACGTATAAGAATTTCGACGCAGCTGGTAGTAGAACGCATGGCTTAGCGGTCAGAGCGCTTGGACGGTATCCAATAGGCGCGGGTTCGAATCCCGCTGCGTTCAAATTTTTATACGTTTTTTCAAAAAAGTAAATAATATTTTAATGAGGTTCTTTTGTATAAACTTTGTCAAACAGACAATTTAATGTTACTTGCTATATAAATATTCAAATTGTCCTTATTGAAATAAAATGGGAAGAATGATTATAAATAAAATGTTTTTTTTTTTTAAATTAATAATTAGTAGTAAGTTCCTAAAAGGAATGGATTTTAGCCTTTACATCACTCAATCTTCATTGGTTATGATAATAATTATAAATAGTTTATAAGAAATATCGATATCACAAACCCGATATTTTGAAGTGTCGTATCGATGTTCAAAACATTAAACTTTTCGATAATTATAAAACCGAACTTAACGATAATTAACTTAACTAAATATTTAACGTTGATTGCTTTTTTTCCGAACAACAAAATACAAGAAATAATCGAAACGTTTTTTCTTTGGTAATTATTGTAGCTTGTACTGTAGTTTGGTCATTCTGATTTTTAACATCTGAAGTTTTGATTTGTCTTAAGGGTGATTATTACCATACATACGCAAATAAAATATAGAAATTTATGAAAACATAGAAATTTGTCGATGACTAAAGAACATCGATGTTAGCAACATTTAATGACATATGAATAGGGATATATTTATATGTCATTAAATGTCATAACAAAAGCACGTTGATATGATGCCTGGGTTTTGATAGTTATTTTAAGTTTATTAAAACAATTTATGGTTATATGTTTATTACTATTTCAAAGTTAAAATGGGGAAAAACCGGTACAATGCGAAAGCTCGTCAAGTCGTTAAGACTAACATTGATGATTCTCAAACAAATGAGGTGAATATATATAGAAAGTAAATTAAAATGTTGTTTTTTGTATGCTCTATTAAATTGGCTTTAATAAATGTGATTAATTGTTTTCATAAATGAAAAATATTTTTAATAACAATATAATATTTCTCATTTCTTAATATTGTATTTTAACCTCTTTTATTTTAATAATTTCTTCCAGATTAAAATAGATTTTGCATCAAACGAATATGGATCTACAGACTCGAGTAATTTATTGGCTTTACCATCAAAGAAAAGAGGCACAAAAATTGTTGCAGACAAAAAAGAAACAACTAGATTTTTGTCAAAAGCTCAAAGAAAAAGATTGGAAAAAATTGTTGATAAAAAGAAGAAGAAAGAAAATGTAAGTTTATCACATGTAATAAAAAAATGACACTTATAGACATTCTTATAATTATTTTATATTTCAGAGAGCAGCTTTGTTAGAATCTTTGGCTCAAGTTCAAGCGACACCCGAGGAAGTAAAACAATTGACAACAATATCAGCCATACAAACCTTGGGGTTAAGAAAACTAAATGAATACAAAATTGAAGATACTTTACAAAATAATACAGAACCTTCTGACCAAAAGAAATTTAGTAGTATTGCAGGTGAGGAATATTGGTATATCAGCAAATGTTTTTCTTAGATTTTTTTAAGTTATTATAATAAATATATTCTTTATTGCACTTTGTAAAAAAATTAATAAGAAATTAACAATGCTGCTAGTGATATGAAATTTTAAACTTTTTACTATTATTGCTAAAGACAAAGGTATGTATCATAGTAATGAAGGTGTATTATATTCTATTGATTATATACTTTTTTGAAAAAACATAAAAATTTGAATGCAGCGGGATTCGAACCCGCGCCTTTTGGATACCATGCATGGCTTAGCGGTCAGAGCGCTTGGACGGTATCCAAGAGGCGGGGGTTCGAATCCCGTTGCATTCAAGTTTTTATATGTGTTTTCAAAATTGTTTTCTAATCCTAAGTGTGGAATAACACTTTAAAAATAGTAAATATATACTTTTTGTTATATGCACATATTATTATTATTAATATTAAATTTTCTTAAATTATATATTTAATTTTCTAAACTTACAGTAGTCTCACAGTTGTATGCTGTCCCACTGCGCCACAATGGTCTTAGGAAAATCCAAAAAAGAATAAATAAAAATAAATATAAGAACTTCAAGCATAAAAGTGGCTTTAATTTACTATAAAATATTTAATATGTTATTTCAGGTGCCAAGAAAAGACTAAGATTACTTAGGATGGGCAATGTGGATGATGCAAAAAAGAAAAAATATAACCCAAATGTGATAGGCCTCGGAGAATCTTCCAGTGGCGAATCATCAGATTCTGATGAAGAACCAGAAATAGTGGAAGTTAATGAAAATGAATTAAATAATGATAGCCAAAGTATATTAAATGGTAAAAATGATGAACAATCAACTGAAATAGTTCAAGAAAAAAATGTAGACAGTATTGTAAATGACAAAGTAACTAATGACATAAAGAACAAGTGTAATTCTCAAAAAGAAAATAAGAAAGAAGAGCGGCAAGAGAAAAAGCCTTTGCTCGAGCATCAAACAGTTCACATAGATGTTAACAGGGACCCTAAGATCCAAGTTGCAAGATTGAAGTTACCAATTTTGGGGGAAGAACAAAGAATAATGGAGCTTGTTAATGAGAATGAATTTTTAATAGTGGCTGGGGAAACTGGTGAGTGCTTTGTCTTACTATATATAGTCTTGATAATTACAATTTTTATATCAATTATTAATTCAATTATTAACATTGGGTAGTGCAGTATAGTAACTTTTTTAAAAACACATTAAAATGCGTATGTTAATTAATATGGTAAATATAGCAAACACTACTCTGTTTCTGGAATACACATTTATATAAAGTTACATATGCATTGCCCTTGCAATGCCTTCTTTTCTCGTAATGGGACATTAGTATGTATTGTTGTACAGGTAGTGGTAAAACTACACAATTACCACAGTTCCTCTACGAAGCCGGTTATGCAGAACGCCAAATGATAGCCGTAACTGAACCACGGAGAGTGGCCACCGTCGCTATGTCGATACGAGTTGCTCACGAGCTGGGCTTAAGCAGCAAAGAAGTGTCGTATTTGATGAGGTTTGAAGGAAATGTCAATAAGGACACAAAGATTAAGTTTATGACTGATGGTGAGTGTTTTCTTTTTAACTTTTATTGTTTCTTTCCTAGCTTCACGCTTTTGTCTCTCATAGTAGTGTAGACAGGAATTACCGAGTGTCAAGACACTCTGTACTCCGCTTTCCGCAGAATTCGAAAATTTAGAATTCTAGGTGTTTTCCTGTCTGCCCTGCTATGCGCGGTAAAGCCGTGAAACTAAAAAAATGCTTTATATATATTTTATATAAATAATTAATATTTTTAGGTGTCCTGCTAAAAGAAATTCAAACAGATTTCCTATTAAGCAAATATTCAGTGGTAATAATCGACGAAGCTCACGAGCGTAGTGTATACACTGATATTTTACTAGGACTGTTATCTAGAATTGTACCGTTGAGGAGGAAACGAGGCAGCCCTCTGAGACTTATAATAATGTCGGCGACACTATGCGTGGAGGATTTTACACAAAATACGAGATTGTTTAAAGAACCACCGCCGGTTATTAAGGTATGTTAAATATAATATGAAAAAGTAGATATTAAAAAAAAAGTATCTGCACTGAGAAAGTCTAAGAGAGTCTCGGAAATCAACGCTGCTCTTTGTTTTACAAGATGAGAGAATTGCAAATTCCTTAAATAATATAATTAAATAAATATTTTAGAAATAACGTTTTCTAATCCTAAGTGTCGAATAACACTTTAAAAATATTAAAATAAATAGCATTTTCTCTTGCTAAACCATTATTAACCAACTAAAAATAGTTATAATTTTTGGGTAGCAGAATTTGTGTTATCTACAGGATGCTAACAAAATAAACAAGCTGTCACAAACATATAAGGATTTCGATGCAGCCGGATATAAAACGTATGTCTTAGCGGTCAGAGCGATTTGATGGTTCCCAAGTGGCGCACGTTCGGATCTCGTGGCGTTCAAATATTTCTACGTTTTTTAAAAAACATTTTCTAATCCCAAATGTGGAATAACACTTCAAAAATAGTAACATATAATTAAAATAATTACTCCTCTGTGTGAGAATCAAACCTATAATAAACTATGTTAACGTTAGTAATATTTTGTTTTTTTTTTAAGAATATCAATATTTTATTATTTTTCTAAAATAGGTAGAAGCAAGACAGTACCCAGTGACGGTACACTTTAATAAACACACATACTCTGATTATTTGAAAGAAGCCTATAAAAAAACTGTCAAAATCCACACGAGATTACCGGAAGGAGGCATTTTGATATTTGTTACTGGACAACAAGAGGTACTTATGTATATTGCAAATGAATCATTTTTTTAGGAAATGTAATTAGTTTTGACGTTGTACCGTTCGTTCCATCCCTGTTTCCCGCCGGAGAAATGAAAATAATTTAAATAGAATCATCCCCCTATGGGTGTCAAACCCACCACATCCAATCACATTGTAATTGGACTGCGTCCTACTTCGTCATATTGGCCTCTTTAAAACTTTCATATTGATTTTTCTTTTCATTTTTACAATGACCTATTTATATGATATAATGTTTATTTCTTAAACAATATGATTGTTATTGTAAAAAAATATTAACGTGTTATATATTTTTTTAAATGAATACAGAATATTCTAATATGTCACTTCAGAGTCCTTGTGTGATATAATTTTTTATTCATTTTTATACAGGTAAATTATCTCGTTCGCAAGCTAAAAGCGTCGTTTCCATATCGAAAGGATATCGATTATTCAAAATTGATAAATAAGAAAACTTCCAATGAAGTAGATCCTGCTTTGGATTCCGAACCTGATGATATAGAATCTGATGATGATGAGGTAATGTTTATAATCTATTACGTTAATAATATCTTATATATTAATGTTAAGAACAACCTATCTTAAATATATCTTAAGATAAATAAAATAATTTGTATACTTATTTTAAACTGTATTACAGTTCAAAATTTGTATAGTTAACGATTATTTATTTGAAACAATTTTTTGTTCTATCGAGAATCAAACTCATAAACATTCTCACATGCTTGTCAGTTCCGTTATATACTCTTGTTTTGAGCTTCAAACTTTTATACCGCGTACAAGGTAAACAGGTAATACCTAATATACTGACACTGCGCACCCCGCTTTCTGTCGAATTTGATATATTGTGTGTTGAGTGGCGGAAATCAACGTTGCGTTTTGTCTAGCGAACAGAGGAAGGAACTTAACGTAATTTAAGTAATTAAAAATTAATTTCTTACTTTTCACTGATTTTTATGTATTATATCTGTAAAGGTAGAAAAAGAAATGAAAAGAATGAGAAAAGCCAGAAGGAAAGCCAAGCAAAAATGTAAAAGTTTGCCCAAAATTAACTTAGATGATTACGATATGCCGGAAGATGACGGACAAGCGGACTTAATAAGCGATGACGATAGTGAAGGACATGTCAGCGATTCAGGTAAATTATTATTAATTGTCAGAGTCGACAATTGAAAGTACAGTAAATATCGTTTATTTGACCTGTAGGTCGCCAGATCGATTTAAGCTTATATATAATTTATTTATAAGTTAATATATACTTATTTCGTATATAATTAATTTTTGTTAAATTAACAGCTCAGTGGAGCAGCGCCTGACTGTAGATGCGATCGGTTGTGGGTTTGATTCCCACTTGTGGGGAAGTGATTATATTTATATTGCTTTCGCTTCCTTGCTCTGGTAAGACCAAGTGCGGCATTGAGTTCCACCACTGAACACGCAATTTCTCGAATTCGGTGGAAAGTGATGTACTTAGTGTCTTGACACTGTCAACTCTGCTATGCGGGAAAAAAGTGTTAAGCTATAAAAAGTATTCTATTCAAAATTTTTATTTCGAGAAGGCTTTAATCCACCAGTTTAAAGTTTTACAATCTAAAAAACGACCTAAGAAATAAGAGCATAAAATATTATAAGTCTGTGTAATAATAGTATGGATTTCTCTTATATTGCCTGTGCCATTTATTTGACCCGAATTTCTATGCGATTTGCAATCTAGTCTCTAGTAGATCTGAGAAAGGAGATGTAAATTTTGAGATTCAATTTTAATAGGAGAGAATATAATTTATTATTTTGCAATTTTAATAGCTTTTTATTAAATTAAATTATTTTATCACAATAAAAAATATTAGTCAATATTTTTAATGGAAACTAATAAAAGTTTAATTTTTACAAGTGATTATATGCATTTTAAAATTTTGAAAACCTTCATCCATGTCTGCAATTAAGGGATATAGATAATTTAAATAATATTAATTAAATTTTGCGTTAGGATTCGATTCCCATTCGGAGGAATGATTATATTAACGTTATTCTCAGCAGCGTTGGGTTTTGACGCTAGGTCCTTCCTGTATATTCTGCTATAAAAATAAATAAATTATTAATTATAAATATATATCTATCTTTCATATCTTATTATAATAAAAATATATACTTTTTTATTTTAGATGCAGAGGAAGACACTTTAACAACAGAAATTAAATCATGTAGACAACCTCTATGGGTGTTACCATTGTACTCTATGCTCAGTTCTTCGAGACAGGCTCGCGTATTCGAACCTGCACCAGTTGGCGCTAGGCTGTGTATTGTTAGCACTGATGTAGCTGAAACGTCCTTAACGATACCCGCTATAAAATATGTTGTTGATACTGGAAAGAAGAAAATGCGGTAAATATGTATTTTGTTTTATGATTTTTAATAGAACTAGTAATAAAATGTATTTTTTTCCGTAAGAAAGTTGAAATTTGACATGTTCCTTGGAGAGTAATTGAGCAAGAGAAGATTTCTACGTATTTTTTCGGGAATTAAAAATGATGCGACCATTTACTAGATTTGAATAACATTATTTTTCTTTGATTTTATATAACTTCTTAACAAAAAATCTCAATTAATCCTTATTTTTGTCAAACTTTAAGGGTAAAATTTTTTTTGAAAAAATTGCATGGAACTAACTTTGGAGTACCCTTTCTACCATTTTCTACTTCTATCTATTAAGAAGCGGTTATCAAAATTGATCTACTCTGTAAAAAGCTACACTTGGTCTATCTTAATAAAAAATGTTTTGAGTGAAAAACCGTTTTTTACAAGTTAGCTCGTTAAGCTCAATTTGATTCACTTCCCAATGTTCGACTACTAAGTGTCAGTTGAAATTTGAAATACGTCTTTTTGCTGATTGCAATGTATTTATATACAATAAGTATTGTTGTTTATTTAAAATGGCCGCCGATACAAAATATCGAAGACAAAAAAAATCAATCCAACATGGATATCAAGTGAAATGTTTTCACAAAAGCATAACCGCACGGTAGCTGTTTGACTTTCAACGCTAAAAATCTTTGTAGTTACTCCTCTCAGCCTCACTTGTTTCTTACGCACCCGGACGTGAGCTGAGTCAATCATCCTCCGGTAGTTGAAGCAAGGGTAAGTGTTTATTCGGCATCACGTGTCACGTTAGGTCAGTTCTGTATACGTTTTTTAGGTGGTAACATGAGGTAACATTACGTAACGCAAAGAGACGCATATTATTTGTATGTAAAACGCCTCTGTCACATATTTTGTATACTATGTTACAATGAGTTTATAAAAAGTAAATACATTATAAAAATGAAATTTTAGTTTTATTAAAATGACTATACGCTCCAAACATTGTGCATGTATAAATTAAATTTGGGGATTTCTGTAATTTTCGAGGAGTATTGTATATTTTTTCGGAGGAGACATTGTCGGTAGAAAAGTAGAACGCCCCATATATTTAGTTGAAATCAACAATTGAAATAATTTTTCAGTATATACGACCACACGACGGGCGCGAGCACGTGGCGGGTGGTGTGGACGTCTCAGGCCAGCGCGTCGCAGCGGGCGGGGCGCGCGGGCCGCACGGCGCCCGGACACGCGTACCGCCTGTACAGCGCCGCCGTGTACCAGCACGACTGCGCCGCGCACCACCAGCCCGACCTGTGCCGGCGGCCCGTGGACGACTTGGTGCTCATGATGAAGTGCATGGGCATCGATAAGGTGAGTGCTTTTCATTAAACTCGTGGCCCAGTGGGACAGCGTCTGACTGTAAACGCGATCAGATGTGGGTTCGATCCCCACTCGGGAAAATGATTATAATGAAATTATTTATATTTCGTCACACTTTCTGTCTACCATACAATGTGCGATGAGAGCTTGAAGCTAAAAATAAAAAAAATATATTATAAGAACTTGCTTTGACTACTATAACACATTTTAAATGAGACTATTACACAAATTAAACTTGGTATCCGAAACAATTTTTTTAAAACTACGTTTTGAACATTTTACAGTAGACCGATTAATCGTTTTAAAATAGTTTTATTTATACTGATATCCTAATAAAACATATTAGGATATCAGCATAGCTGGATGAACGTTATAGCTCAATTGTGTAGAGTTCTTGAACGGTTTCCACGGTGGGTTTGAATCCTGCGACGTTCAAATTTTTATACGTTTAAAAATAGAGACCTGAAATTATATTTTTAAACGAAGAAAAAATTGGAAGAGGTTCTAAATTCGACACGACTTTTTTATTGTATAGGGTCTTAACTTACCAACTATCAAAAGTCCCATTAAAAATTGAAGAAAAAACCTTAAGGGTAAACATGGGTTGATTATTTGTTTACTCATTGATTTGAATGTGACCACGAATTACTTTTTTATCACAGAATCGAATTACAGAGTAATTCGATTTTGATAAATCTTTATTTATTTGACAGTTCTATTTTGATGTTAAAAAGGTTTTTTTTTACTAATGCCAGGTGGTAAACTTTCCGTATCCAACTGCGCCTGACAGATTGCAACTGCGTTTAGCGGAAAAAAGACTTGAAGTACTCGGCATATTGGAGAAACCAGAAGTAAAAAGAAGAAAACAAGACGATGAAGAGGTAAGATGTTTTGTTATTTTGATATCAAAAAATATTTTTGTCATTTTTTTCTTTTGGCTAAAATTATCTAAATTTACGCAGTCGTTATAAATGTTGTATAGCTCGTTATATTTTCAAAATGGAAACATGAATAAAGTAATTATTGCGTTGCAATTATACACGTCTGATACACTATAAAATAAGAACAGACTCACGCTTTATCCCCCATAAATAGGTAGGCAGAAATAACCTAGCGTCAAGACATTCAGTTAACTGATTTCTAAGTGACATTTTTAAGTTACGAACTCAACGCCGTGCTTTGTCTTACCAGAGCGGAGAAATGAAAATATTTTTTTTATATAATCATTTCTACAATTGGGAATTGATGCCACAACCAAGAGCGTTTACAGTTAGATGCTGTCCCACTGCGCCACGATGGCCTCAATACTATAATTATATATTGCAACAGCTTAAAAAAATTTTTTTCCTATATATGATTATTATATATATTTAAGTATTATATAATATATTATAATATACTAGATGTCTCGTTTACGCATCTACAACTCGTTGCCTTAGCAACGTGTATGTCACTTCATATAAATGCGTATGTTAAACACATGACTGTGTGTGCTACATTTAATTTATTAATTTAATATATTTTTATGCATTATTTTTAAATAATATTAGCACTCCTTTATAACTCTGTCAAATTTCATACTCCTCAGTTCGTGTAATAATGAGTACAATGATTTTGCTTCACGTGTTAATATATAGATAGTGTTTTGTTCAAATGTTTCCTATAATTTTACAATACAAATGGCATAAGTTATATATATATATATATATATATATATATATAGATTATTGTGAGGTAGTGAAAAAAGTAGTTGATTGTTAAGCGCAGTCGTCGATACGATCATCATTTTGGGGTAATATTGTAGATGTATGTAAACAAACACCAGCGTGGCGCAGTGGAACAGCGTCTGACTGTAAACACCCGGGGAAGTGATTATATTTAAATTATTTTCACTTCCTTCCGCTTTGATATGACAAAGTGCGGCGTTAAGTTCCGCCACTCAACTCGTAAGGCCTCGAATCCGGTGGAAAGCGAAGTACGAAGTGTCTTGACACTAGGTACTTTTTGTCTACCCTGCTAAGCGGTAGTGTGAAGCTAAAAATATATATATATATATATAAAAAAATCCTTGTCTGTAATAAAAACGTAGCCTGTGTTCCAGTGTTCAATACACAAAATCTGGAAAAAAAATCCAGATAGTGGTAAATGTCTTAACACTATATATCTCTTTCTATGTTATCCTAACATGTATATGTGAAGTTGCAAATAAGATATATTTTTGTTTCAGGTGTTAAAAGTAACTCCATTAGGTAAAGCAGTGTCTGCGTTCCCGCTGCTGCCTCGCTATGGGAAAATGTTGGCTCTTAGTCATCAATTTAATTTATTACCATATACAATTGCCCTTGTGTCCGCATTGTCTGTTCAAGAGGTAATTTCTTTTTATAATTTTTTTGAGCTTGATGTTGATATTTATTTTAAGTTTTATGTTATTAGTAAGTTAAGTTAAGTATGTAAGTGTTAAGTTAAAACGCCTTAGAATTGAAACAAAAAACGCTATTACACTTTGGAATTAATTAAATTAATTAAATTAAATTGATGAGATGAGATTTCAGGTGTACATAGGTAGAATACTTTATATATATATATATATATATATATATATATATATATATATATATATATATATATATATATATGTATATATATATATATTTGTGCGTGTGTGTGTGTTTGTATGTATATATAAACTATTATTAATAGTTATTAAATTGTTGCAGGTAATGAGTGGTAAATCAGACAGTTGGCCAGCTACTGGTAACACACTCCTATTAGGAGATCCGGGAGTACTTCTGAGAGCAGTGGGTGCTGCGGAATATGCGTACGTTAAGGGTGAAGAGGAATTGTTCTGTGCTAAATATGGATTGAGAGAAAAGGTAACTTAGTAAAAATTATGATATGGCGTTTAGTTCCGCCACTCAACACGAAATGTCTCCAATTCGACAGGAAGCGGAATATGAAGTGTCTTGACAATAACTTCTTTCCTTGCTAGCCTGCTATGCTGGAAAAAACTATAGTAAATCTTTAGCCTGTATATTTTAGATATTGCTCAAGAACACATTATATTATTAATTTTAATCCCTATATATTAAAACGTATTTTCTCATTATGTTTACTAATTTCTTACTATAGATTATTAATATGTTATTATTTTTTAGCTACACGTTTTTATCCCGCAGAGCAGGATAGACAGGAAGTACTTAGTGTAAAGACACTCCGTACTACTTATAATATATTAATCATTACAAATTATTACTAAATGTATAAAAAAATGTTTTATATAAATAAAACATTTTTTTGTATAAAAAAATGTTTTATATAAATAAAACATTTTTTTATACATTTAGTAACCGCAATTCTCTAACTAAACTTATTTTTATTATTATTTAGATTTTTAATATATTTATAATTCTATCACCACTTATTAAAAAAATATGTTAATTAAAAAAATATGTATTTTCATTCTTCCACTCTGCTTTCTTTTATAAAAGCAATTTCTTAAATAAATACAGTCCTAAAATAATTTGTCAATATAATTTTAAATCCATAGGCAATTAAAGAAATTAGGAAATTGCGTAAACAACTAACATCAGAGATCAATCTCAGTGTGTCCAACGTGAATGTTACCGTCGACCCTGAAATGAGACCGCCGGATGATAAACAAGCGAGGCTCTTGAGACAGCTCCTGCTGAGTGGCCTGGGTGATCAGGTCGCCAGGAAAATAGCGCTTCATGAAGTTAAGGAAGGTATGTGTGTTATATTAAATAGTAATTCAGAAAATTGGTTTGCAGGTATTAATTTATTGTTATGAAGGCGTTACTTATAGGATCTTTTCAAAGAAGAATGATCATCTGTGGTCCCAGCCCGACACGAACTGGACATATCCCAATGTTTCTGGTATTTTTTGTTGAACGAAAATATATATTTGTTTTATTTAAAATCAGTAACTAGCTAACATATAAATTTTCGGTAAATTTCGTCTGGCCCGTGAGCATTCTTCTTTGATGCGTTTGAATTTTCAAAGCAGTCTTTTGGCTCGCGAGTCCCACGACCCTCTGTGTTCCTCTCTCCACAAAATAATGTACAAACAGTCAATCCATGTAATTGAAGCGAATTCGTTTTAATTTTCCCAGTGAAACAGTGTTGTACTCTAAACGCGGTTGTCACGGATTCCATTTTTATTCGAGGATATTATTATATTTAAATTGAATGAAATTATTTGATTTCTTTTCAGTGTATTTACAAAAACGTACGCTATCTAAGCTAAGTATACAAGAAAATTCGCTAAAAGTTTCGGTTAGCTTTATGTTTACTTCTTGCGATGTATAAATATTAATATGTATTACAATGATATTTATTTCTATTGTCGAAGTCTGTTGTGGTGCGGTGGAACAGTATCTGACTGTAAGTGCGATCGGTTGTAGGTTGGATTCCCACTTCCTCGCTCAGTTTAGACAAAACACGGCTTTGAGTTGTGTCACTCAACATGTACTTCCTGTCTACGTACTACGTGTCTGTATACGTGATAAAAGCGTGAAACTAAAAAGTTATTATTTAATCACTATTACTTATTATTATAATACAGGTGAAGACAAACGTAAATACAAATACGCATACCACACAAGTAACTTGGACGAGCCAGTCCATCTCCACTCTGGTTCCATACTCCGGAAGACAATACCAGAGTGGGTGATATACCAAGATATGTATGAAACTGGTGGTGAAAAGAGGAAGATGGTGATGAGGAATGTCGTGGCAATAGAACCGGAGTGGCTGCCGGTCTATGTTCCACATCTTTGTAATTTAGGTACAATTTTTTTAATTTTTATATATATATATATATATATATATATATATATATATATATATATATATATTACTTTATTGCACACCACACACATGAAAAGAACAAAGAACATTATACATTAAATAAACAAAACAAATATTACACAAGCTACCATGTGTTTCAGGATAAACTTTTGTATAATTTGTGTCAAATAAACTTTAACACAGTATAATAATTTTAAATGACACTATTTTAAAACGATTAATTCGAATATCAAAGTATACACGATTAATCCGTTTAGAATAGTTCCGTTAAAAATGTGTGAAAATCGCGAAAATCAAAGACCGTATTCAAGTTACATAATTTACTTTTAAAGAATCTTTAAATTCTTCTATTTTATTCGCATATCTATTGTTATAATTACTATTAACTATTATAATTACTATTAATATTTACTGTTCAGGAGATCCGCTTACAGAACCTGAGCCAAGGTATGATGAGAAATCTGGTAGAGTCAAGTGTCACTTTAAAGGAACGTTCGGCAAGAGCGGCTGGGAGCTGCCCGTTGTTGAAATAGACTATCCGGATAAAGTAGATCGATATAGGTAATTTTTTTTTTATTTATTTTTTAACTTTTATTGTGTATAATTAAATATTTTTGGATGTATATCTTTTTCTATAGATATTCGCATTTTTTGGACACTATTATGATTAAATATCAGTGCTAACACTTCTAAAATTCTGTTTAAAAGTTACTGTAACTTATTTAGATTCCCGCTCGAAAAAATGGTTGTATTTAAATTATTTTAATTACTTCGCCACTCAGCATGCAATGTCCCAATTTTGAGCACAAACCAATCGTTTTTAGCTCCGTTCTTCGTTTTTTCACCGAGTTCGAGACATTGAATTTTGAGTGGTGGGACTCAACGCCGCACTTTTTCTTAAAAGAGCACAACCGCTCGCTTTTACAGTTTGACGCTGTACCACTGCGCCACGATCGGCCTCTTAGTATTACTCTTAAATAATTAATAATTAATATTAAGTATATGTATACATTAAATTTTAACACATTTAACTATTTATTTACAGATGGTTTGCAAGATTTCTTCTAGAAGGAAAAGTTTTTCCGAAATTTAAGAAATACACCAGCTCTTTACTGTCTCCGCCGTCCACAATGGTAAAGAGTTGGGCGAAATTGCAGTCCAGAACGGAAATATTGTTGAAAGCGTTAATACTTAAACGGGTTGGTTCGAAGGAACAATTGCAAGGAATATGGAATCAACAGCCGAATTGTAAATGTTTATTGTTATTTTTAATTCTTGTTTTATATTCTATATATATATATAGAGATAGGTCTTAGTTCTTGAAGAGAGAAAAAGTTTATATTTAAATTGTTCTTATCTTGTATTTGTTCGTATCTCTCTGCTTTTGGTAAAATAAAATTCGTTAAGCTCCGACACCTACCACGGTATGTCTCGAAATTAGGAAGAAGTTTTTTTACTTATTTTTAAATTTGTTTTTTTTTTGTTTCATTTTCAGATTTACTCGAAGAATACTTAAAGTGGATTCCTGAATCTGCGCACAACGAAATCACCTTATACTGGCCACCAAATAAATGAATTTTGTTTGATTACATTATTCTTTTTGTTTATAGAATATAAAAATGAATATAATTGTATACTTTAAAGTCTTATTTTTATGTAAATATTGTATATAAACAGTTGTTATAATAAATGAGTTGTATTATTTCTTATTAATTAGGTTTTAATTTATAAATATAAATTTTTATTTCTTCGTTAAAGGTAAGACAAATCGCGGCGTTGAGTTTCGCCACTCAACACGCAATGTCTCTGATTCAGTGGAAAGCGGGTACGGGGTGTTTTGACACTAGGTACTTCCTGTCTATCTTGCTAAGCGGGACGATAACGGGAAGCTTAAAAAAAGTAAATAAGTTTTAAAATTCAGCGCAGTGATGATTTCAAATTAAATATTCATAATGATTAAAAGTTACATATAATTAAAAAAAATGAATTAAACATTACGCCCAAAATATTTTTAAATTTATTATAATTACATTTTTGTAGCTTCACGCTTTTATCCCGCGTAGCAGGATAGGCAGAAAGTACCTAGTGTCAACACACTCCGTACTTCGGTTTCCACCGAATTCGAGACATTGCGTGTTGAGTAGTGGAACTCAACGCCGCTCTTTGTCTTTTAACAGAGCGAAATAAAATCGGGGATCGAACCCATAACCGATCGCGTTACAGTCAGACGCTACCTTACATTACATTATGTAATGTATTATACATTACATTATACATTATACATTACATTTTAATTTAAAACAGCATTATTATAATATTTTTATTTTTGTATAGGAAAATAAATACGCCACTCGTAGCTTTATTTTGGTATGAAAAATATAAGAAGTAATCAATACAAACAAACTTGAGTGTATGCTAGTAATATTAAAATACGGTACATTTACCAAAATAGCGTTTTTAGTAATTTGTCTTTCTGTCTGTTTTGTTGCGGTTAATATCTTCAAGGGCTAGACCGATTTTGACAAGACTCAAGGACTCAATAAGGAGTAATTTATTACATGAATTATTTTAATATTTATTAAATAGTTTTAAAATAAGTAGTTTTATTTAAAAGCTTTTAAATAAATATGGTTTTACATGAAAAAAGATCCCAAGTACAGCTAGTAAATGATATTATAGCCTTTTCGTTAGCTTACATGTCGCAAATAATGTAAAGAAAAACAGTAATTGTTATGTCTGATTCATCTATTTGCCCATATTGTGGTAATAATTTTAGTAAATAATGTACTTAATAATTAGTTTTTAATGGCATGACGACAAGTAAATTCTTTATTAATTAGTTCTTTCTAGTAAAGTATTTTTTTCCATTATTTATACACAACCTTATATTGAAATAAAAAACAGGCATAACCCCAAAAACATATATTAATTTAAAAATACCTTATTATATATATATATATATATATATATATATATATATATATATATATATATGTATAAGCATTCATAACTTATTGTATTCTACAAATTAAGCCCTGTTATTTATTGCACAACTCACCTAACATTTTAGTAATGATGCCATTTTAAATAAACAATATTATTGATTGCATGTAATTTCATTGTCATCAGGACGAGTCGTAATCCAAATTTCAACTTTAGCTGATGACTGGGACACTGGGAAGTAGATAAATTGAGGTTATAAGATTTCACACACACTAACTAACTAACACGGCCAGTTAAATAAAAGCTTGTAATAAGCAATTGTACAAAAGGCGGAATTATATATAAAAAAACCATCTGTTCCAGACGACTTTTAGAGCGGAAAGAAGCCATTGTAACAAACGGATTTTATTAATATATTAAGGTGATAAACTGAAATGAATAAATAGCGGCGACATTTAAAAAAGAAATATTTACGTTTCTCCGCTCTACAAACGAACATTAACAAATACTTATTTATATGTATATATATTTTTTCAATTTTCTGGTGTAAAACACGATTTGAAAATCATAATAAATTATGATAGAGAAATGTATACATTAACATATAATTAACCATTACATATACAATAATGTGTTTATAAATAGCCGATTTATTCTAAGTAATATTGTAAACATAATTTGCTTATTTGCCTAGATTTCATTACTTATATAGTAATTGAGTCGTTATGTTTGTTCAAAACAACGAACACGTTTTGCAATTTCCATATTATGATTACTTGTATGACTAATGATAGACCGAAGATCTGGCAAAAGTAAATAGTAAATAGTTAATGAATAATATCTTAGAATTTGACTTTTTCTTCTTTAACTAATTACATTTAAAAGCAACTCACAGATTAGAAGCCGGTCGTGGCGCAATGTGGCAACGCCTGACTGTTAACGCGATCGGTCGTGGGTACGATTCTCACTCAGAGGAGTGATTATATTTATATTATTTTTACTTCCTCGCTTTGGTACAACAAAGTGCGGCGTTGAGTTCCACCGCTCATCACGCAATGTTTCGAATTTGGGAGAAAGCTAAGTACTACTTACTTTCTGTTTACCCTGTTTTGCAGGATAAGGGCGTGAAGCTAAAAAAAAAAGAATTCTGAAATGAGTTTTAACTCAATCTTTGCGCTAGCTTTAGTTACAATAGCTTTACGGAGAGTGGAGTGTCATCATCTCGCGGTACCACCGTTCCACCACGTTCATACCACGTTCTCTAACACACTATATGCTAAATATATATATATATATATAAATATATATATATATATATATATATATATATATATATATATATTATAAACGAGTAAAACCGAAAAAGTATTTATATATATTTATGTATATACTCTTATTATCCAAGATAGTATGTAGGCTGTTGATGAGTAATCAAAATTGACTTTATCAATGGTCTCTGTCAGTGTTAGTGCGGACTTCGAACTATGAGCACGTAGTGTCAAAATGAATACGATAGCTTTAAATATTTTATTATTAAATTTCATAGTGGGATTTGTATTGACTTTTGCTCTACCATTCGAAGGGTTGTATGAATTGGATATAATACATTACAACGATTTTCATGCGAGGTAAGTTAATGTTTCATATTTTCTGAATATAAATTGGATGTTATAAAAAATTGTAAAGATACAATTTACATTATTTCTTTTAATATTGTAGTTACAGGAAAAAGCTATGAATTAATCAATAATATATATTTTTTCATAATTGAAAATGCCCTTCAATACACAATTAGACATATTTTATATTATGCATATTTATTTCATTTTTTGTTTTGTTTATACGAAAATAATACTCTTCTAAAAATATGCCAATTTATCTATAAATATAAATACGTACTTATAGTAAGACTATCGTGGCGCAATGATATAGCGGGCTATGTAAAGGTTGGTCGAGGGTTCGATTACCGCTAGGGGAAAAGATTATATTTAAAATTGGTTTATTCATTTGTTCAGTAAGGCATTGGGTTGACACGCAATGTCTTGATTTCTTGACACTAAGTTGTCTCTGACTACCCTTCTATGCGGGATAAAGCGTGCTGGATATATTACGATAATAATTGAACTGGAAATATAAGTTATTTTACAAAATATGATAAGACTATATCAGAATGAAACCAAGCCTATAGGTTAAATATTAATAAACAATCGTGACCTTGATACGATTACTACGAACAGGTATCAGCACTTTCAACGCGAATATTACGAAATATAGATGTTCTGTACACAATTAACAATATTTGTTTTGATAAGTGCCGTATTAAAACAGCCGAATATAAACCGTATATCTTGATTTAATTTCATTGTATAAACAACTAGTAGACCCGGTGTTTTGTACGTATTGCCTCAGAATGAAATAAAGGGAAATCAAATAAATTTCCAAAAACATTCTTAATCGTAACAGTTTTTTTAGGTTCACGCTTATATCCCGCAAAGCAGGGTAGACAGATAGTACCTAGTGTCAAGACACTCCGTCCTTCCCTTTCCACCGAATCCGTGACATTTCGAGTTGAGTGGTGGAACTCAATGCCGCACTTTGTCTTACCAGAGCAAGGAAGTGAAAATAATTTAAATATAATCACTCTCCCGAGTGAGGTTCGAACCCACAAGCTATCGCATTTGCAGTCAGACGTTGTCCCACTGTGCCACAGCGTTACAGTTTTGTGGAAATTGAATAATATATTTGTTAACTGTCAGATGTCTCTAGTGTCTTTTGTTGTTTTGTTTCGAGACAAATGAGATTTGGCGTTTAGTAACTTTCTTAGAAAAATCTACAGAATAAAGTGTTATAAGAAATATAAACAACGCACAAAATATCTTTAAATCATACGGCTTTTAATATTCCATAGTCTAACCTGAAGTATGTTTATTGGTTATTTTTTATTTTCTTAATGCAGAGTACGTTTGAGAGATATGAACAGTTTGTGGGGAACAAAGTTATTGTCTTTACTATTATCTTGTGTAGTACTTCACTTTTCCTTCTAAACATTCCTTGGACTTTTAGAAATTCTAAAACTCCAAAGGTCCAATCATTTCCGAGTTTCAGCAAGATTAACAAACATAATTTCAATTTTATATATACCATATTATATTACATTATTTAATTATTAATATATATATATATATATATATATATATATATATATATATATATATATATATATATATATATATATATATATATATATATATATATTATATATATGCCTATATGTACATATTATAATGAATTATTACAAAACATATTGTTTTTCTACAATTTGGCACCCCTGTATTTATCATCATAATTCTTGTTAAAAGTGTTTACTTCACATATCATAATATACTTACTAATACTAATATATATATATATATATATATATATATATATATATATATATATATATATACATATATATATATATATATATATATATATATATATATATATATATATGTTTGATAATATTTTCCTTATTATTTTAAAGAATAACTCGTATGTATTTTACAAATTATTTACAAAACATTATAATACTAGGCGCACCTCATGGTTTATTAGTCAAGTTACCCCTCTAAGTATAATATGTCTTATGATTACTCGATTAAATTATCGTTTAAAATATATTGAGCTGACTGTAAACTAGAGCGGTCGTTGGTTCATTTTCCACTCGGGGGATAAATATAATTAAATTATTATCTCTAACCTTCTCAATACAGCAATCTCTCGAATTTAGCGGCAAGCGGAGTATGTGTCTTGACACTAGGTCGTGTGCTCGCGTTATATAAACGTTAAATTTTCATCTTCAAAGATTAATGCATACAAAAATAACAGCTTTTCAAAAATTTGAGCGCGCTTTGCGTAAGCTCTGTAGGACAAGGATAAGCAATATATATATATATATATATATATATATATATATATATATATATATATATATATATATATATATATATATATATATATATATATATATATATATATATATATATATATATATATATATAATTGAAAAATATATGTAATATATTTTTGAATTTCGTGCTCACTGGCCTTATTTGATAGGAAATTTTATGCTATTTATGATTTAAATAAAATATTGTTCAAATGACTACCACGACTTTTTTTGCACTGGTGAATACGATCGGTCTAATTTTCGATGACTCGGTGCAACATTTCGGCTGGTATGTTCGCTATAGTCGTCGAATGTTGCGTTCAAGATCTTGAATCGTAGCTGGTTTATTGGCATACACTTGAGATTTAACATACCCCCACAAAAAATAGTCCAAGGGAGTTAAATCGCATGGTCTTGGTGGCCAATTGTGAGGACCGTTGCGAGAAATAACCGACTCACCAAACTTATCACGCAATAAATCCATTGTGACGGTCGCAGTGTGGCATGTTGCACCATCGTGTTGAAAATAAATGTCATCCGCATCGATTTCATACACTTCAGGAAAAAAAATCGTTCAACATGTCACGATAACGGTCGCCATTGACAGTAACAGTACGACCTTCGTCGTTTTTGAAAAAGTACGGGCCAATGATTCCACCGTACCACAATCCGCACCAAACAGTCAATTTTTCAAGATGTAATGGTGTTTCATGAATCAATCTTGGATTTGACTCACTCCAGTAACGACAATTCTGTTTGTTCACATAACCATTGAGCCAAAAGTGAGCCTCATCTGAAAAAATGATTTTCCTATAAAATTCGGTGTACGTTTCCATCATTTCAAGCGCCCAATCAGCAAATTGACGACGTAATCGATGGTCTGCTGGCTTGAGTTCTTGTGCCAACACAATCTTGTATGGATGTAGGGCAAGATCCATACGTAAAATTCGCCAGGTTGTCATTCTGGATAAGATTGATTTTCTTCGACACTGGCTGATATGGCGGCAATATTTTTTTCACTGCGGCCTCTCCGTTGTCATGTTTGTGGTCTACTATCGTGCAAAGAATATTCAGCAAAACTATCGTGCAAAGAATATTCACTTTCCAATTTTTGGATTATGCGACGTATAGCGAGCTCAGACTGTGCACCATGACGACCATATTTAGCACGAAATGCTCTTTGAGTAGAGACTACTTCTCGAATTTTGATAGAAAATTTGGACAATTTTATTAAAACGTTAAGGTAACGTGAACTTGTTCATGATTAAATGGCAAACATTACTAAACACAAAACAATCAAAATAGTCAAATGTTAAACAACCAAGATAGCGGTTGTGAGCTATCAAAATCCTATCATCCCTATTGGGAAACACTATATATATATATATATATATATATATATATATATATATATATGTATATATATATATATAACTTTCCACCGTAGCGTAGTGGGACAGTCATTTGTCTGTAAACCTGAGTGGCTGTGGATTCGATTTCTACTTGGGAAATGATTATTTTTAAAAATTAGTTGTTCATGTCTCAACTCCAAATAAGTTACCAAAATACAATAGTGAAAACTATATTGAAATCAATTAAGTCGTCTTCGAGATTACCGTGTACAAATGAACAGATAAAAAGATAAACAAATTATAAATAATAATTTCCTCGTTTGAGTCCAAATTTGAGATGTTGCGTGTTGAGTGGATCAGCGCCACGCAGCATCTTACAAGAGCAGGATAATGAAGATATTTTTTCATACAACTACTCGCCCTGAGTAGGAATCGAACCAACAACTAAAGTATTTTTTAATAATAATTAGATTGCTTCACCAATAATAGTTTTTACAATATAATCAACAATATTAATAAACAATGTCGGCCAACATTTAAAAGCCACTGTCTCCAAACTAGGAAACCTGTATCAAGGCATACAGCACCTTTATATTTATAATAATAATACTATAACTCTAAAATTAAATAGAGTAAAATTTTATTTTGCATAAAAGAAGAAAAAAAATTACAGTCAGCCACTGTCCCCGAACAACACATGTAATTCTGTATATTAAGTCTAATACACTATCGGATAGTTATTAAAGTGTAAAACTTAAAACAGGTTTGAAGAAACATCAGTAGAAACGCCAACATGTAGATACAACAATGGATCCTGTCTCGGCGGCTTCCCACGGCTGTTCAAGAAAATCCAAGCCTTACGAAATGAAAAGCCACACTGTATACTTTTGAATGCTGGCGATAGCTTTCAAGGCACTTATTGGTATACTCTCCTCAAGTGGAACGTTACACAAGAATTCATGAATTTATTACCGCATGACGCTCACGTAAGTGAAAATTTGCAAAACAATAGAATAGTATTATAATGAGAATTTTTAGTTTGTAGCTATTCAAAAATTTCGATAACGTCCAACTGTTAACGCGATTGGTTGTGGATTCGATTCTCGCTTGGAGGCGTGATAACTAATTCTCATTTCTTCTCTCTGATAAGAGAAAACGGAGTATATAAACACTAGGTTGTTTCTGACTACCTTGCTATTCTGTATATAGCGTGAAGCGGAAAAAATTAGAGCGAATATTCCACTTGGTCATTTAGTCTCCATTTTACGTCCATTTAACGTAAGAAGTATTACAAATAAACATCGGCCTTTGTTCCAGAGCGAAAATCTTCATTAGTTTCACTCGAAGTAATATTTATTTTTATTATTTAGAAATTTAAATAATCAAAATAATTATTCATTTATGATCATAATTATGAGAGCAGAGAACTTGTGCATTTATTATGTTATTCTTGTTCAATATTTATTATATGTATTTGATAACACTCACACATAACTTTTTTTCTTGTAAAATTAGGTCTTAATAAGCTTATTAAATAAACAGTTATCAATTTATCCGGCTATTTCATTCATTTAATTTTAATTGAATGAATGAGTATGAGTTGGTGCGTATAAAAGAATGTGTGTATGTATGTGTGTATGTCATATACGATTGAAGTGAAACTTCATAAGGATGAATGAACAGTAGTATTGGTATGGATTTATTTATAAAAAACTGTGTTACCCGCTACTTTGTTGACGTGGAACTCACATCTCGAAATTTTTAATTTATAATTCTATAATAAAGACACACTAAGTTACCTCTTATTATATCAGGTATATGCCAGTGAAAATATATATATATATATATATATATATATATATATATATATATATACATATACATATTATACATATGCGTTTAGTAAAAGGCGATAAGTTTAATATATAAAAAGAACTTTTGTGTTTTATTTTACTTTATATTAGATTATGAATACTAATAAGTTAACTCTATATATGTATAGTTACTATTGAAAGGTCATAAATTTGAGACTATTAATAAACAAGTTTTGAGAATTAAATAATAGAATTTGTCTGTCCAAACTAGTATAATTAGTAAATTACTGCTATATATTAACTAGTTATTTTCTGTTTAAAAAATATAAATAAATAACATTAATTTTTTATGCTTCATATTTTTTCCTGTACAATTTACTGACTAAGTTAAAAAGTAATTTAAAGACGCTCTATTTTTAGAATTTCCCTTTGAATTGCTGTCTGCAATGCTTATTGAGTGCCGGAACTCATCGTTTTATTAAAGTAGTGAAATGAAAATAATTTAAATCAATCTCCTGTGCGGGATTGAGCCCTCGTAAAAAACAAAGTGGCAAACAAAGAACCCTTTAAGGGTAATCGTTTGATATATTCTCATGTTGTTAAATTTCCAACGGCTGAACAACATAATGACAATGCTATTATGCACTTTACCAACGGATATGTATGATAGGAACGTCTTCAATGTTTATTGTTGAATCATTTATTCATTCATACATACATACATACATACATACATACATACATACATACATACATCCATACAAACTTACACGCATTCATACACACATTCATACATATATAAAAATATATAATAAGATCATTGATTTTCGCAAGCTTAATACATTTTAAATGCAACTATTTAAAACGGATGGATTGATCGCGTATATTTTGTAAACCTGACGTTTCGAACATTTTACAGTAGTCCGTGGTCACACGTAGACAGTCCTGTCTACCTGTAAAATATACGCGATTAATCTGTTTAAAAGAATTACATTTAATATACATATACATATATAGGTATTGTTATTATTATTATGTTCGCAAGTATACTAAATAGAAGGTATTTATAATTATTCATAAGTGAATTATATAATATAATAGTATTATATTTGATATGTAAGAAACTGAATATACTGACTTTCAGCATACCTAAGCCGTTTAAGCGTGTTTTATATAAATATCAAAGATAAATTTTGTATGAAAATGATTATAATACTATTTCAATTATATAGTTGAATTACATAGTTTTAAATATATATTTATTTGGTTATTTTGGTTACAGGCAATTGGTAACCACGAGTTCGATGACGGCCCTCAAGGTCTCGCGCCATACCTCAGAGCTCTTAAGGCGCCAGTGTTGGCAGCTAATATGGACACTACAAAAGAACCTGTACTGAATGGACTATACAGACCTCACGTCATTATCGAACGAAAGGGGAGGAAAATTGGTCTAATTGGACTAATTACCACTGATACCAAGGTTAGTGAAAAAGAAAACATTAGTATGCCTTGAATTCGCAATGGGTGCCCATAGTTTTGTAGGGAGAGAAATTTGGAGTGATTTCTGAAATTTGTGAGCAAGTAGAGTACTTAAACTGAGTTTTCCTTGTTTAAGCACATCTTGTTACCGATACTAATAAAATAACAACTATTATTTGATTTTGTTACCAACTCATAGATTTGAAGTCGGCGCCAATCCGTTTTGTTAATTACATAAATTTAAATACAATATATATATTTTTAAAATTTCGTAGGAAGCCGAGGAACTCTTATATATAGTTATCGGATACCGCCAGAATTGATATCTTGAAGAGAATGAGAATGACCTTCTCATTTTGGGAAGTTGATTAAAAATACACAATAATACTTAATCACAACTGTTTAAAGTATTCCTTCTTAATAACTGCGACTCAGTTTCAAACTAATGCAGTTATCATCGTATCATATTTAAGTACCAAAGCTTGTAATAAATTATTATTATAAATAAAAAAAATAAATTAAACCTAACTAATGCCGCTATCGAAATAGGGTCTAAGAAAATTCTAGACAGGTCGAGATTTTTTAATACATTATTGAGATATTAATTTTTATTCTAGCTCTAAATCTATTATTGGTCAGTTAGTTAATAGATAATTAAGAAGTACTTGTAAATATTATAACTGTATTTTCATCCTATCCTCACCCACTTCCACAAGATAGCTGGTAGAAATTTCTTTTAGATATGTGTCCAACGTTTGTTAATTTCATGTCTGTCATGTCATTTGCCTATATGTTTAAATGCAATAAACAATATATAAATAAATAATTTTAAAAACACCAATAAGTTATTAGTTTATTTTTATCTAAATAAATTAAAGAAGTAATATGTAATAAATATTAAAATAATTAAGTTAAATATGTTAATTTTAAATTTCTTATTTAAAATACATTTTTAATAATACTAAAAGTGGCTTTGAGTTACAAGCAGATAGGCAAAAGATAATTGTATTGTTATAATTATATCACGATTCTTTCACGCCTAGCCACTTCAAATGATAGATCCATCGTGACGACAGCACGACTGTAAAAAATTAATCTCGAAGATCTCGCCTTATCAAAACCTGTCAATAGAATCTTATACTACGCATGGCTGATACGTGAATATTGTTAAAAGTAAACTTAATTTAATACTTTACAGACTGAGTCCGTACCTTTTTTTTTTCTTATTGTTATTTATTAATCATTTACATATAAGCTACTTATATATATATATATATATATATATATATATATATATATATATATATATATATACTTAACAATTTTATTATTAAAGCCTGACTGCAAACTCGACTGGTTATAAGTTCGACACTCATTGAAAAATGATATTTGAAATTTTTTTTCATTTCTCCAGAATTTTCATTTCATTCATCTCGATTTTGGCCGTAACGCAGTCAACAGAATGTCTTGCCACAAGGCTGTTCCTGATTACCATGTTATGCAGTATAAAGCCTGTAATTGCTTAGAATTAAGTGGCATACTACAGGCAAAGTGACAATATGAATATATTAATAAATCACTCAGGCACATCCCACATCCCAATGAAATACTAACTTAATGTTCAAAAACCAATCTTCTTTATAAACGAAAGGAGTTTAATTACTATAAATGTTAAATTTATTTTCAGATTTTGTCATCTGCCGGAAATGTAGAGTTCACGGATCCGCGTGAGGCGTTACGTCGGGAAGCAAAACTGTTGAATGAGAAAGGCGTGGACATTATCATTGTTTTGTCGCACTGCGGCCTTGATGTCGACAAGTGAGTATTTATTGATATTCATATGTGCTTCTAATGTGTTTGACACTCTTTGTACGAATATTGTAGTTTTTTTTATCTCGATGACACTTGCTGATAATTGGTAATTTTTAGAGAATATTATGTCAAATCATTGTGTTCTCTTCTTTTTCAAAGTTAAGTAAAGAAACTCAATGCCTCAATTTTATAAGCTTCTCGCTTTTATGCTACCGCATAGTATGGTAGACGGGAAGTACCTGGTGTCATGGTGTCAAGACATTTTGTACTTCACTTTCTGCGATATTCGAGACATTGCGTGCGATTTAGTGATTAAGACTACACGAGCGAGGAAATGAAAATAATTTAAATATTATAGTTTCGCCAAGGGGGAATCAAACCCACTACCGACTATGTTTACAGTCAGACGTTGTCCCACTGTGCCACGACCGGCCTACTCCACTTTTTCTAAAGAAAAATGTGAATTCATTTTTAGATAATATTTGAATTTATAAGCGTCGAATACGTCCACGTAACGTCAGGTATATATAGGTTATTTTGTATTTTATTATATATTTTTGAACTATTACTTCGCACTTTTTTAGAAAACGCAAGAAAAATTTTTTTATTGATTGATAACTAACTTTAATAAAGTCGGCTAAATATGGTAACAAACTTAAAAAGCATTATCTCTTGCCAAAATAGTATTCCGTAAAAATATTCATTGGGTAGCAAATATTGGAAAAATCTCTACAGAGAACCTAACAACAGATATAGTTGTATCAAACATATAAAGGTGTCAAAGCGGCTAGATATAAAACGCATGGATTAACAATCAAAACACTTGGTCGCATCCCAACAGGCAAAGGTTCGAATTTTGCTGAGTTAAAATTTTTATATATTTAAAAATATAAACATTTCAAAATTTTTGTAAATAAATAATTTTTCTACTCTATTTTAAGTTATTATTATAATGAAACAGTATTTTTTTAATTTATGCTTATATTTATTTATTTCAGAGAATTAGCGAGAGATTACGGTAAGTATGTGGATATAATAGTGGGTGGTCACACTCACTCTCTTTTATGGAATGGGCCTGCTCCAAGCGGGGAAGAGGTCGCAGGACCTTATCCGATATTAGTTCATACGTCTGCTAATAAAAAACATAATGTGAGTAATAAAAATTATACTTTTTTTTACCCTCATGTTTTATCTCTTGCGCGGTAGTCAGAAAGGATGGGGCGCTAAACGTCCCTGCATACCTTTTTCGCCTCGTCCACAATCATTAATTAACCTCTTCTATAATTTCTTATGAATTTAAATATAATAACTTAATACTTTTTTAATATAAAATTTAATGCACTACCAACTGGATTTGTACTCTTTCTTCCTTGTTATTTTTTTACCATTTGAATGTAGATATTTGGAACTAAGATGTTTATTTAAATTTAAGCGAATTTTTACAAAAAAGGGTCGCTTAAATTTAAGTATTGAGCTTAGTTTTAAGCAGTCGATTATAATTATATGCAAATGAGACATAAATGACAATAAGGAGAAAAAAAATTAAACTTATAGCAATATCTTTTTAAACATTGCGCGGGAATCACTTTAAAATATTAAAATATCATTTATTAATATTGATATATTGTTTGTATGAAAGTTGGTAAGAAAGAGCAGATAGAACCCAGTGTTAAGACATGTAGTTGTCTACTTTTAGTCTATATTGGAGATATTGCGCGTTGGGTAACGGAACTTAACGCTGTGCTTGTTCTAAAAGATTGATTAATTTTTATTTTAACTTAAACCAACTAAGCAAAAGCTAAAAATAATATAAGATTATAATAACACGGCCAATATAATATTCTATGTGATATGCCATGTAAATTATCAGTTTTATTTTAGTTCAAATCGGTAATAAACAAAATAAAATTATCTCATTAATATCAAAAATGTCACATTACAGGTGTTGATAGTTCAAGCATCGGCGTTCACAAAATATATGGGACGTCTCACCGTGTCCTTTGATTACCGTGGAGATTTAGTGAAGTGGGAAGGCGAGCCAATTTTCTTAAACAGATCCTTACCTGAAGGTAAGCTTAACTTGTAAAAGTTAGTCCCAGACCAGTTCCTCGGGATCCCGTTGAGTTTTGCAAAATAATCTGGTATAATCATACTAGATTATTTTGCGAAACTCAACGCCATGCTTTAATGTAAAATTAATTAAAATTGGGTTAAATGAACATGCATATATTTAATAATTAGCTCCTCGTGACCTTTGCACACAATTATTTCACTGTTATCTCTGTGACCTTTATGATAACTATGAGTTGATATATTATATAAATAATATCGTATTATGTTTACTTAATCTAAAGTATTGAAACGGTTTAACAATTTTATTGTTATTTTTTTGTATAATGTCTAAAATGACGCAGATCGAAAATAAACAATATTCAGGGTCAATAAAATTATCTATAAATATACATATAAAAAATAAAAGGTTATCTGTTGGTTAAATTATGAAGCCTGATCCACGGTGATGAGTCCCCGCTTCGAATCTTGACTTCCACGCGGCATAAACAGGAAATGTCCCGCATAAGACAAATATTAACAATGTATAGTGTTAAACTTATAATAAATTTGAAAATTAATGACTTTGAACTTTACTTTACCCACTTACCTACCAGTGTAACAATATAATGTATGGGTTTTGGTATACGCTGTAAAATCATATTTTTTATCTTCATTATTGACACCTATGCGCAGCACTTCCTGTTCATGACAGGAAGAAGAGAATATTCAGTATAAAACGTTAAATTAGCGTAAATAATTGCTTATTGATTATCGATCGGGCTTTGTTTAATCAGTTGAAAATCCTTATTTTCAAATTGAAAATAAGAAAATATTTTTATAGGTTATACAATATTTTTCTATTGCAATTAAGATACCACATAACTCTACAAAAATCGTATTATCTGTTTAAAATAGAGATTTTAGAGCTAAATCCTTTTTGACGGACTTTCGCACTTTGTCCTTTATGTAATCAACTTGAGAAAATGAAAATATTTTGAGTGGTATTTCCAATATTTGCATCTCAGTGGCTTATAATATAATATATTTTTCTACAGATGTGTTAACAATAAAAATAAGTTTTAAAAACTACTTATAACCGATTTGTTGCGTATATTTTACTATTAGAAAATACGTATTACAAAACCCGACGTTTCGACTGATTGTGTCTACCTATGATTGCGGTCTATCTATGACTACAGACATATTTTTAATATGGATTAATCGCGGATATATTGGATATAGATTAATTCGTTTGTAACAGTTTAAAACGTATAAAAATCCCGCGAAAATCAACGATTTTAAAAATGAATTTTAAAAATACGAATTTAAAAATAAATTCCTACGTTGGAAGTCGAACGTTGAACACCTAGCTTAGTGATGAGAGCACTTGGGAAATTTCCAAGAGGTCCAAATTTCGCATGCCGCTGCGTTCAATTTTTTATACGTTTTTTTTAAATCTAACCTTAAATATGGAATAACACTCAAATCACTATACAAATAAAAAATGATGGCGTTTAAAATATCAGACCATGCAATAGTTCTAACATTTTCGCAGACGGAGATGTTAAAGCTCGCCTCGCACCGTATGCTGAAATGGTCCATAAAGCTGAACAAGTGGCTATCGGCGAGAGTAAAACTACACTGAGCTTTGAGGATTGTGTGTTCGGTGAATGTGCACTTGGTGATATGTTGGTGGATGCTTTAACTGAATTTGTAAGTAAAATTATTGATATATTTTTTCTGTTGATTGACTGAATTCGAGACATTGCTTGTTTCTTCATCTTATTAGAGTGAGGAAGTGAAAATAATTTAAATATAATCCCCCGAGTGGTAATCGAACCCACAACCGATCACGTTTACAGTCAGACGATGTCACACTGCGCCACTACCGGCCTATATCTTTTGGTAACTTATTGTAAAATTATGTTTATTCTTTATTGTATTATTACTTGTATTGTAAGAGGTAAATAATATATTATTAAGTGTTTATGTTATTATCTAATTATTTTATGTTTTAGGCAAAATCTTTAAAATCTAATTTTAATTATATATCATTTATACAACGTGGAAATATCAAATCAACTATACCAAGTGGAAGTAAGTTTTTTCCTATAACCTTAAAACATGAATAAAAACATTTATCGTTATTTTTATTAGTTTTACACTTTTTACCCGAATACTTTCCGGAGAATTCGAGACGTTGCGTATTGATTGCCGGAGATCAACGCCGCGTTGTGTATTGCCAGAGCGAGCAAATGAAAATTATTAAAATATAATCATTCTTCGAGTTGGAATCGAACCCACAACCGGTCACGTTTACAGTCAGACGCTGCCCCATTGCGCCTCTAGTTTCAACATGTTATATTTTAAATAAAATTTCAAAAAAATCTAGAAAATAAGAGGCGCTTAAACAACCAGCAAATACACAGTAAAATATTTATCGAGGTTTTGATTTCAGTCTTTTCAACATAAATAATAGAGCAAAATGATTTTCCTGCTCAAAACGTTATTTTATGATTGCGACGATATTAATTTGCCAAGCCAAGTAAAGTAAAGTTACTTTAACATCGCCGCACTGTTAAGTGCGAAATAATTAGTTATCGAGTGTACAGTAGATTCGACTTGAAAAACGAGTATACATTTTATAATGAATTAATTATTTTCAGTATAAATAGTTGCAGTCTTTAAATTTGTTTCGTGTATATTATTTTATAGATGTATAAGATGAAAATCTGGCAACATTAGTCAACATTGCTGATTTTTTAATTTAAACTAACTATTTAAAAAGTAAATTAAAAAAAATGATGAATTGAGTGACTTGCCTCTAGATACTATTCGACTTTACGATTATTATACTGGAAAAAGCGTGTCTTGACATTCCGTTCCCTATTTACCGTTTAAAATTGAAATCTTACGTAATAACTAGCGGGACTTAACGCTGCACTTTGCCTTACCAAAGCATTGACATATAAATAATTAATTAACATAACACATAACATTGGCTGACAGACGCTGTCCCAATGGTAGCGATAACCTAAATATTTTATACCATTGTGTTTTCAATTTTCTGTGTTATTCATTGAGTTTATATAAAAAGGAAAATATATTTTCAGAAATAACCAAAGGTGTTATATTCGAGCTTCTCCCATTCAACGATCGTATAGAAAATTTCGAATTGCAAGGAAAGGATATATTGCTGGCATTAGAGCGGAGCGTGTCGAGTGCATGGGAATATAATCCTTTTAAAGGACCTTATGTGTTACAAGTTTCTGGTGAGAGTTTTATCCTATTTTTATTCAATTTGTTACAATTACAATTTATTGAATTTTAGTGTCAATTTAAAATGTCATTTATTCAATTAAATTCAGTTAAACACTAATTGATGTTTCTGCATGCGGCTGTTGTTAGCGTTTTATCCAGTGATTAGCACTAATACTTATTTCTTAAAATTAAAGGGTATAATATATCACCAGGATTGCAATGTATTATTTGGATAAATACTTTATTATAAAAGCATTTTTTAAAAATTAGAAATTGCATTGTGAGCTGTGACAAATTTAACAATTGTAATCTGTAATAAATCGCATAACATCGTAATTTAAACATTTTATACTAAATTTCTTTCTATTACTATTAATTATATGTACGAGTGTATGAAAACCTTTATGCTGCCCTTTTTTATGTTCACATTTTAGTAAAATATGATCTATGATTTTCTCGACTTTTACATATTTTAAATGATACTGTTTTAATAGGATTAATCGCTTTAAATGAAACTATTTTAACCGGATTAATCGCGTATATTTTGGTCTTCGAAAATACATTTTGGACACCTGACGTTTCGAACACTTTACAGTAGTCCGTGGCCACAGGTAGAGATCTACCTGTCTATACGCGATTAATCCGGTTAAAATTATTTCATTTAAAATGTATAAAAATCGCGAAAACCAAGATCTTATTAGGATTAGTCGCGTTTATACTTTGGTATTTGAAAATATATTTTTGAAAATCCGACGTTTCAAACTCTGCTGTAGACCGTGGATACGCTTAAAATAGTTTCATTTGAAATTTTATTGAAAATTTTGACTATACAATTGTACAATACTAATGAAGTCATATAAAATTAATATTACAAATAGAATGAAATGAATGAATGGAATGGAATGAAAGTACGGAGTGTTTTGACACTAGGTACTTTCTGTCTACCCTGCTATGCGGGACAAAAAGTGTGAAGCTAAAAAAATGGAATTGCTTAATAATTTCCTCCAGGTCTGCAAGTAAGCTACAACATTTCTCTTCCCGAGGGTCAGAGAGTCACATCAGTGTTTGTTGGTGACAAAACATCTAATGTTCCACTAGATCCTAATATCTACTATCACGTGATCGTACCAACCTACTTAGCTGACGGTGGAGATGGATTTTCGGTAAGAACTATAAGAATATATTTAGACAATACAGCCGAAATATATTCTCACTATTGTTATAAAAAAAGAAACAGCTCAAATATTATTATTAAAAGATATATTTATAAAAAATATATTTTAAGCATCTGAAAAAAGACATTCAAAAAAAGATATTTTTATAAGGGATATTTTTAAAAAACCATCTATTCTGTCTAAGCCGTGGTGAGCATTTTACAAAATGAGTCAAATAAATATATACTGTGGCGGAAATTATTAATTTAATATATTTTTAATACTTTAGAGAATACTTTCGTCCGTCTTTTTGTAAGTAGTTTAAGCTCTCTCCTGAACTCTATATTACATATAATAAAACAATTTCTTATTATCTTTCAGATGTTTAAAAACAAAAAGAACGTTCAAGTAGTAGGCCGCGACCAGACAGTTGTGGAGAATTATATTAGGAAGCATAGTCCTTTGGATGTGTCTACAGACGGAAGGATCGTGATTAATCAATAAGAATATTTGATAATCATTACATTGTAAACTGCTAACATATATTTTTAACAATAAATATACTCTGCGTTTTGTAACTGGCTGTTTTTTTTGTTCTATAAAACATATAATTTTCCTAAATAATTTTACAAAATATTTTTTTTGTTATATTTGATTAATTTTCACTTCACTTGTGAGGCAGATACGTGACATAAAATACCACAGGTAAAAAAAATAATAGAAAGTACTTTAACATATACTCAAATACATACATAGATATATGAATACATATTCATATATATGGAAAAAATATATATTTCTTAGATATGACAGTAGTACTTAAGCACTAAGCCCTAGGATAAAGGTAAAAAAAAAGAATATTAAAAGGAACACATAGCAAGCAAATATTATGTAATATTTTGAGAAAATCGACAAGGGGTGGATCAAAATAGAATTGTAATTTTTTTTTTCATATATTGATAACCAAATATACAGAATGATGTTTATACGTCACGGACGTACCTATAGAGGCCATTCGTGGTGCAGAGGGAAAGCGTTTAACGCGATCGTTTGTGGATTCGATTATCGCTCGGTGGTGTGATTACATTAAAATTACTTTCACTTCCTTGCTCGGGTAAGACAAAAAGCGGCGTTTACTTCTAAAACTTAAATCGCAATGCCTCGAATTCCGCAGAAAGCGAAGTACGGATTCTGTCTACCCTGCTATGCGGGATAAAAGTGTGAAGCTAAAAAAATATACATATAGATACGTATATAGCCATTAAAAGTGTGTTAAAACGATATGAGATACTCGTACATAGAAAGGTACACACAAAGTATAAAGAAGGTAATAAAACCTATATTCGTCATTTTACTCGGCACGAGACTACTTCCGCTTTTTAATCCTACTCTTGAGATAGCTAAAAGCGTTATTGTGAGGATAACTCCATTATTGCATCCTTTTATCTCGTGTGCTCAAAGAAAGTGCTTTTCTTTAGCGTATCGTGCCATTTTTTTGTATCATTATTAAGCTTGGAAAATATTTTATATTCAAATTTAAATATTTAATATTAATAGTTTATATTAATTCAAGTTGATTATATTAAAAGTCCTATATATAATTATTATAAATATTTTGCCTCCATATGGAAATTTGATAAATGTTTATGTTACTTAAAGAGACGTTGCTTACATAACCCTCATTTTTTTCTATTGCCAATTTTCTAGGGTGAGCGGAACTTAACACTGTATTGTTTTCGTCTATTCCAGAATAGGTAAATTTAAAATCTTGTTTACTATTTACATTTATCAGAGTCGGAGAGTGAGATTTTTAGGAAGGTAGCCCGGCGTTGAAAATAAATATCCTCTACATGTAGAAGTCTGATAAATTATTAGGTAATTTTTACGTTGAATATGTTTTTTATGATTTAGAGTAGTATTTTGTGGGAATTATCTCCGTATTTTCAATTTAAATTATTGTATTTACCCAGAAAAATAGACTTTATCGGAAATATAATATAGGCACTATACCTTGATATCCACGGCCGCAAGTAAGTACTATGTCTACTACATACAATCTGGATTTAGTTTTCAAAATTCGAAATTGTTTCTATAATATACCAAATACATAAATGTCAGTCATTCACAGGAGTGAATGACTGACATTTATGTATTTGGTATATTAAACTGTTTAAATACTAATACTGTTAAAATACTGCTAACAGCCAGGAGGCTGGCTCTGATTCTTCTTAGTATTTAAACAGTAGTTTCCAAATATCTTTATAAGTAAATCTAACTGAGACATCCATAATTGCTATAAAAGTATAAAAGAACCTAACGACTAAAATCTATTTTTGTATAATAATATCACCTTGATTGAAGTAAATAATAGGCATGTCTAACGAATCTTATTAACCGTAATATTGTATATATAAATAAATTTATAATTAGAATATTTGACGCGGTACTTCAAATTGTCACGTATATAATTGGTTTTCCTTTCTCGAATACACAAGGTCGGTAGGGTAGGGCTCGAACACAAAAGGTAACGTGCGATAGATAATACGTTTTAATTTTACTCGCTTGACTTATTTTAAGACTGCCTATTTAAAAGAAATTAATTATTGGTTATATTTATTCTATATCTATTCTAGGTGAGGCTGGTCTTGGCGCAGTGGTACAGAGTCTGACTGTAAACGCGTTGGGTTGTGGGTTTGATGCCCACACGGAGGATTGATTATATTTAAATTATTTTCACTTCCTTGCTCTGGTAGGTTAAAGTGTGGCGTTGAGTCTTGAATTCGGCGGAAAGCGAAATACGGAGTGTCTAGGTACTTTCTGTCTACCCTGTTATGCACAATAAAAGCGTGAAGTTAGAAAACAAAATCTACTATTATAGGAATAATATTTTATATTACCAAATAAATACTGAGATTTGATGCTATCGTGGCGCGTTTGCCAAGCGGCTTATGTACTTAATTAAATATTTAATGTAATGATTTAGTTTAGTTGATCGAACGCGGCGTTAAGTTCGACCAACCGGCGAATAATTACGCGAAAAACGTGAAATTTGTGATGCAAGGTAATTGGGTAAAATTCATTTTGTTAGGAGGAATGAAGTTTTCATAGGTGATTTTTAGACTTCATAATTTAAATAGTTGAATAATATAAATATATAATGTACATATATAATATAATAAAAGAGTAAAAAAGTCAATTCTGTACATGAAAAATTTATCAAAAATTTAAATTGTATACGTTAATATATACATAATAGGAGGTAAAAAAATCACTCAATAGAATTTTTGCCTGTCTATCTGTCTGTTAGTTTGTGCATCAATTACGCAAAAAATACTCGACAGAATTACGCTAATTTTGGCTATAGTCTTGGCTATAGCTTATAGTTCAGATTATATAGAATAGTTTTTATATATAGTAGATATAGCATAATTTTTAATATTTTTTTAAGAAAATAAGAACTGAAATTCACAAATTTCTTTTTATACTAATAACCAAAGGTTAAATCAATAGAAATTAAGATATGAGTACACTGACTTCATAAGAATCAAATAATTTATTTTGAATATAAATATTTCATCAATCCATAGAGTAACACTTTGTCGTCAAATTTATTTGAAAATTTTCAAACTTGTCTACTTCTGAAAGTGATAAAATATTTTAAGCGAGTTTGTTTGATTTGTGTTGTATTTTCATATATATTTTTAAGCTACTTTGCTTACTAAATGTTTACGGAAGATTCAATAGATATTCTAAAGTAAAGTACCCCTATTTTCCTTGTCTGTATGTAAGCGCTAATCTCGGAAAGTCTCGGTAAATGGATTTTGTTCCTGGTTGAAATGTTGCAAGAGGGTTTTCTGAGGAAGGTTTATATCTATAATTAATCAATATAGTACCTATATTTAACGAAATATGACAGTTTTGTATGTATTTTTTTTACAATATTATAAATGATTAAAAACAGGCCGGCCGTCTGACTGTAAACGCGATCGGTTGTGGGATTGATCCCCACTCGGGGGAGACTATATTTTAATTATTTTCACTTCCTCGCTCTGGTAAAGAGCGGCGTTGAGTTCCACCACTCAACACGCAACGGTTCGAATTTGGTGGAAAGCGAAAACGGAGTGTGTTGACACTATGACCTTAGGTACTTTCTGTTTATTCTGATATACGGGATAAAAGCGTAAAGCTAAAAAAACGGGAAGAAAAAAAATTGAGAGAAACACAGTTAAAAGAATAGAAACCAAATAGATATATATTTATTTGCGTAGTTTATCTTACGTTTTAAAAATGTTTTTCAGATTTTTTATTAATAATTAAGGCCATCGTGACACGGACAGCATCAGTCTGTAAACACGATTTATTGAGGTTTCATTTGTCTCTTCTGGTACGATAAAGCGCGGTGTTGAGTTCGCCACTTAACTTACAATGTCTCGATTTCCGGTGGAATTTCGTTACCCTGCTTTGCGGGGTAACGCATGAAGATCATTAGTATCTACTCTCTTACATTTCAGCAGTTAATTATATCTTATGTAGAACTAATTTAAATTATAATTTCAGTTAATATAATATTTTGACAATCAATAATGTAAGTTATGTATAGTATTAGATGACATTGGGCCGTAAGAAATTTTAAATTAGTTTAATATAATCTATGTAACAAGTTATCTTACAATGTGCATCATATTGTAACAGTTTTTTTAATTTTTGTTTAACTGTTAGGCATGAAAGGTATATCACATTACATTAATATTTCATTGTATAAAACGAAGTCGCTTCTGTTGTCGGTGCGCTTATATCCTACAAATTACGAAACGGATTTTAACACCATTTTCATTTCACCATTTTCATTCATATATATTGCAATATATAAGTAATTTAAAATAAGATGAGAAAAATTAATAAAAAAAAAGACTCTGATCTAAGGCAGAATAAAGGATGAGAGATAATAGGTGGGTGTAAAATCTAAATAGATATACACGGCAGCGGAGGCGCGAGCGGGTCCCTATTATATGATAGAAGAGTAGAAAAGTTTATTGTATATATGGAATATTTAGCAAAAATTTAAATTGGATATAAAAAAATGAGAAATATGTGTGATTTAGGATAGAACGCCAAAAAAGAACTAATTATAATATAATCTTTCCCTGAGTGTAACACACAACCATTTGAGTTTGCATTCTGGCGCTCCGTGCTCAGTTCTTCTGCACCACAATGGTATGTGGGCAGGGGAACTCATATGTGAACTCTTGAAATGGCATATGAACACTTGGAGTCAGATATGGAATATGATTTCATGTGTAGATAAGTCAAATCAAACGTGGACCATCGTTTCGTGTGTAGATGGGTGAAATCACATGTGGATTATGATGTCATAATATGTGGACGACTAAAATCACATGTGGACCATGATATCATACGTGGATGACTGAAATCATATGTGCATCATGATGGCATATGCGCATTAGCAAAATCACATGTGGACCATGACCATGATGGCATGTATGCAAGGGTAAAATTGCGTGTGGAACATGATGTCATATGTGGATGAGTAAAATCATATGTGGACCATGTCATCATATGTGGATAGGTAAAATCACATGTGGACCATGCTGTCATATGTGGATGAGTAAAATCACATATGGACCATAGTGTCATAGGTGGACGAATAGATTTATATGTGAACCATGACGTTATATGTGGATGGGTGAAATCACATGTTAACCATGCTGTCATATGTGGATGGGTGAAGTCATATATGGACCATTGCATCATATGTGGACGAGTAAAATCACATGTGGACCATGATGCCATATGTGGATGGACGAAATCACATGTGCACCAAGATGTCATATGTAGATGAGCACAACCACATATGGATCACGGAGGCATGTATGAAAGGGCAAAATCATATGTGGATCCTGATATCATATGTGTACCATGGTGATATATGTGGAAAGTCAGAATCACATGTGGTCTATGATGTTATATGTGGATGAGTAAAATCACATGTTGACTATGGTATCATATGTGGACATATAAAATCATATGGGGACCATGATGTCATATGTGCATAGGTATAATCACATGTAGACCATAGTGTCATATGTAGATGAGTGAAGTCACATGTGGACCATGGCGTCATATGTGGACGAGTAAAATCACATGTGGACCATGATGTCATATGTGGATGGGTGAAATCACATGTATCATATGTGGACGAGTAAAATCACATGTGGACCATGATATCATATGTGGATGGGTGAAATCACATGTGTCATATGTGGACGAGTAAAATTACATGTGGACCAAGATGTCATATCCACATATGACATCTTGGTTTACATGTGATTTTACTTGTCCATATCCACTTGGTCCACATGTGATTGTACCACATGTGGACCACGAAGACATGTGTGAAAGGGTAAAATCATATATGGACCATGATGATGTGCTTGAGTAAAATCACATGATGTATGAATCACATGTCCATACAACCTGTCCAAGATGACATGAAATTTGGAGGTAGATTGGTTCGTTAAAAACTGTTTTTACGACAGAGTAAGATAAAGGTTTAAGAACTTTCACAAGTGTATATGAAGTCTTATAAATATTTACTATTTTTAAGTGTTATTCCACACTTAGGATTAGAAAACATTTTTGAAAAAACGTATAAAAATATTAAGAAAATAAAATAACAATCTCTCTTGTTAAATGATTATTTCTTAATAATCTTTCTCTAGTCTCTCTACAGAGATGCTAACAACATAAATAAGTTGTAAAAAACGTATAAGAATTTTGACGCAGCTGATAGTAGAACGCATGGCTTATCGGTTAGAGCGCTGGGACGGTATCCAAGAGGCGCAGGTTTGAATCCCGCTGCGTTCAAAATTGTTATACGTTTTTTCAAAAAAGTCTTATAAATATTGTTTATATGAAGTATTATAAATTTTGGTAGTTTGCGAAAGAAATATTTATAGTATAGCAAGTTCTCGCAGACAAAGCTATAAGAAGGCTGCTGTTAAAATAATAGAATATTAATTGATTACAATGATTAGAATAAGATTAGGCCTGCGCAGTGGGACAGCGTCTGACTGTAAACGCGGTTGTGGTTTCGATCCTCACACGGTGGAGTGATGATATTTAAATTATTTTCACTTCGTCGCTCTGGTAAAAACGAAAAAGTGCGGCGTTGAGTTCCACCACTCAACACACAATGTCTCCAATTCGGTGGAAAGCGAAGTACGGGAGTGTCTTGACTACTTGGAGTGCTTTATGTCTATCCTGCTATGCGGGATAAAAGTGTGAAGCCAAAAAAAAAATTAAAATTAGATTTATGGAAATCCTAATAATAAGAATGGTAAATATATGGATTGAATTTTGTAGGAAATTGAAATCCAATTGTAGGTTAGATACGATATATAGATGGTGTAGCGGTTTGTCTAGAAGTCAGATATTAAATTAACGCAAGGCATATTAGATAACGCTATTTAAAAGTACACTCAAAAATATAAGCGATGAAAACATAGTGAAGCAATCCTACAGCAGTAACAGGTCCTGCAACTGAGTATCAACGAGGTTACTGTCACTGATTAACATCCTAGCACGTCTTTTGGTCAACTCCAGAGCATGGGATTGATGGTAGAGCCGACTTATAACTGGGAACATTATTCCATATATATACATGGTCTTAATTGCGCTGTGTACATTGCAAGATGTTAAGGTTTCAGTATCAATTATTTACATTTTTGTTTAAATAAATAAGCAGAGATAACAAATTTGTATTGATTCTTTTTATAAATTCTGAATACATTAAGGTTGATATTTAGTAAATATACATTTCGGTACGAATAAAAAATATTTGAAAGTTCTACTTTCTACCTAAAGAGTTAAATCGAAGGTTAATTGTATCACAAATTAAAATGATATAAATTAGGTTGAAATTGCAAAATTTAATGAATTTAAGAAAGTGTGAAGGTTACATAACAAAAATACATTAAAATAATTTAAAACAATAATAAAGATAACATCGATGTCGTTTAACATATTTTCTTCATCTTTCTGAGTCAAACAAAGAGAATTTAATGATAAGTCATTACAGATGCGGCGCGGAGGTTTCTCTCGTGGGCTATTTACGGCAGGCCGACGAGGGTGACCCACCACCCTTGAGTTCACAACTTGCAGGAAACCAACGTTGGGCTCACGGAAGATTGATATTTCCATTGCTCGGTTAGTAACGGTCTAAGAACAGTATCTTGAGTCACCAATCGTGAGGAAACCCATAACGGATTTTACGTTTTTAGTTACATGCTTTTCTCCTGCATAGCAGGGTAGACAGAACGTACTTAGTGTCAAGACACGCCGTACTTCGCTTTCCACCGAATTTGAATCAGCGTATTGATTGATGGAACTTAACGTTGAACGTAACAGATTTCCTTACGATAAAGATAATTAAGAGTTTTCTTTCAGTTACTACTAGCTACTAACTGGGTTGCGTTGTGGAAACCAATTCAAGTCGTCTCCCCTAAATAATTAATATGTGGAAGGAAAAGGAACATTATAATATTTTGTATAATTCATTACTTCTCACATGATTTAGATATATTTATTGTTAGATGTAATAATACTTACCATACATAAATATGTATATAGATAAATAGTACATTTTTATACAAAATAATAAAACGTGTAAAAGCAATTTTAGTATGGATATTATTTCAAGTCTGAAATGTACCTACCATCGTCACGTGTTCATAAAGAGATTTTTCAAGTGCCTCGCCGTAACATTTATATTTAGCACTGATAAAAAAGTAATACTAAAATCTTTATTTTTTACGTACAACCATTCAATTTATCAATATATGAAACTAATAACTGTGTGTATTATGTGTAATTCTTCATATTTTTCTCAACGCGATTGATAAACAATATAAAGTAACTTCTAGTTGTAGAAAAATGAAATTTGGCGTTTAGGTTCCTCAGGGAGTTGTTATTAGGCATTAAAAGAAGATTTCCTAGAATTCCTAGGGGAATAAAGAAAAAAATAAGACTTCAAATTTACAAAATTACGAGAGCTAACAAAAGAGTATGGTTAGTCCCAAATTAATAAAGGATTGATTAGTATTTTCATTTTGACTTAAAAATAAAACAATAACAGTTTTTTAATGCATTCCAACCATGGTTATATATTGACTATATGAATATATAATTAATTAAAATTTTCAAATTATTTTATTGTGAACGGAGTGTCTTAACACTAGGTTGTTTCTGACTACCCTGTTATACGGAATAAAGCGTAAAGCTGCTATTGCTGCCTCAACCAGCTTTAGCTGATTGCTTTACATTCTATATACAAACGACGTATGATAATAATGAGAACAAAGATATTTTTAAATTGTTATACTTATAGGGCGTGTATTGAAAAAACTTTTTAATGTGTTTTAAAAATACGAGAACAATATAGTACCTTAGCCTTGTACTATAAAAACTGTAAGAAAAGGTGGCGAGTTCATTATATTTCCACTAATGTATTTTGTTTAAGGTCATCGGTGGTGTAGTAATATCTCACTATATTAATCGTGATTTCGATTTCACTTTAGTAAATAATAATAAAACGCAGGGCTAAGTTTTGAAAAGTGGTCAATGTCTAGAATTGAAACAGAAATGTGAGAATGAAGTATCTTGAGGTTGCTTTCTAGACTTGAAGAAGGTAAGGGCAAAAATTCCAATCATTACAAATGCTTTCAATGGTTATGATTTAATGAGGACGGTCGTGGCGCAATGTGACAGTGTCTGACTGTAAACACGATGGGTTGTGGGTTCGATTTCCACCCGAGGAAATTGTTAAACTTAAATTATTTTTATTTCCGCCCTCTGATATGACAAAGCGCAGCGTTTAGTTTCGCCACTTACCACGCAATATCTTAAGTTTGGTGGAAACCGGAGTACTGAGTGTCTTAACATTAGATACTTCCTATCTACCTTGCGATGCGGATATTTTATCCCGCACATGTATAACGTTTTTGCGTTAGGCTAAAGAAAACAATGAAAGTATTAATGTTAGATTCATTCCTTCGTTGACATCACATTATTGCATGAACAATAGATGACAAAACACAAAGTAAGCTTACGATTTTAATATCATGTTATTACTTAAAAGAACGTAATGTTATCTACATAATACATACAATGTATATAAGTAATACGCGTTGTTACAATGTCAGTGTCAATGTAAGATTACTTAAATGTCATAATATTATAAATATGAATAACAGATTGTCGGTGCAACGGATGCTACTTAGTTGTTTAGATTTATTTTAACACAACATAGAGGAATTTTCTCGTTTCATCGGTTTTTTTAATAAAAAAATTATTTCCATGCGTATGTCAAGGTATGTTTTTTTAGCTTGACGCTTTTATCCCGCATAGCAGAATAGACAGAAAGTATCTAGTCAAGACACCGTACTTCGCTTTTCACTGAACTTGAGACATGTGTTAAGTGGTGGAGCTCAACGATGCACTTTGTCTTATCAGAGCGATGAAATGAAAATAATTTTAATTATATTCACTCCCTCCGAGTGGGGATCGAACCCACAACCGATCACGTACACAGTCAGACGTTGTACCACTGCGCCACGACCGGCCTCAAAATATATTAAATATGCAAAAGCCTTGTTGTCAAAAAGAAATTCAATGTTAAAAATCCTAAAACCTGATGTTAAGACACTTAATTTTCCGTTCACTTTGAATGGCGAGTTTTAGTGTAATAATATAATAAGTGAAAATATTTGTATTATTATTTCTCCAAATATGTATAGAGGCCGGTAAATGCGATCGCTTGTGAATTCGATCTTCACTCGGGGAAGTGATTATATTCCTCGCTCTGGTAAAAACAAAGTGCGGTGATGTTCCATCACTCAACACACAATGTCTCGAATTCGGTGGAAAACGAAGTACGGAGTGTCTTAACACTAGGTACTTTCTGTCTATCCTGCTATGCGGGACAAAAAGTGTGAAGCTAAAAAAAAGTATTGAATCCATATGAGGCCGTCCATCCCTCTTAACGTGTGACGTAATTAATGGAATTACGTCACACGTTAAGGGGGAGGGAAGGGATCTATAGTGTGACATTGCTTGATAACGGCTATCTCAAAAGAGGGATCAGCTGTCACGAAAATAGGGGAGTGGTTAAAAAGTAATAAATTTCTTTGACATGATGACCTTCACTGTCACTTTTATATTGCGCCAAGATGGCCATATGATTCTAGGTTAGATTCTACTTCGAAGCAATATACCCAATTTAAATAAACTCTTTTAAATAAACGAAAGGTGAACAAAAGTGAGTTATTTCTAAACTTTCTCTGCCTGGACGGAGAGGTCTCCGTAACACACACTGTATTTACATGTAAGTCATATATTCTTATGAAATTATGTTTTAATTGTATTTTAAACTTATTTCACCGTTCCTAAATTGGAAATATGGTATGATTTAGTTGAGACATAAGAAAGTAAAGTGACTAAATATTAAATTATTTAATACGTTTAATATGAGCACAAATATATATGTATATGTTAATATATACATATACATATGTTTTCATGTCGTATTTCATATAACGGTTAGATAATGACTCTCGCGCATGATCTCTTGCAATACGCTATCTATTAAACATGCGTCGTATCGTGTGCAATAAAGTGGATATTACATCGACGTATAATATCAGTTGCAAAATTTTTATTATCGTTTTAGACCTCTATGGAATCGCAAACCATTTTTCTATAGAGAAGGCTTCACAGGTTCAAATTAATATATTTATTTGAACATATATTTTTGTTGAAAAGCTTAATAGTATTCTATTACAAAAATGTATGTTGGAACATATAAAGCTATCTAATTATTATAATTTCCTGCATTTTATTCTTTAAAGTATTATATTGTCTTATTTTATAATATATATGTATGTATTAAAAAATATTCTGTTTAGAAGGTTACTATGGGAAAAATTAGTGTTACAACCATTCGCCGCTTTCCACCTGAATACGAGGTGTCGCTGGCTAGGTGACAGAGTTTAACGCTGCGCGTTGTATAACCACCAGAGAAGATGTCTATATGTACATATATTCTAGGTAATAAATGGCGGATATCAAAATTATCTTGAAATGATTCTTACTTTTTATTATTATATATGAAACCCCCATTAAACTAGTAAATGTTCACCACATTTCTTTTATATGTCAAATTAATTCAATATAAATCGTCATTCATCCTTCTCTTCATATGTAATGATATTAGAATATAATTTTGAGGTTTATTGTAGCACAATGGGACAGCGTCTGACTGCAAACCTTGTGGATTCGATCCCCACTCGGAGGAGTGATTATATTTAAAATTATTTTCTCTTTCCCGCGTTGGTAAGACAAAGTGCGGCGTTCAGTTCCACCACTCAACACACAGTGTCTTAACACTAAGTACTTTCTGTCTGTATGAGGGATAAAAAGCGTGAAGCTAAGGAAAATAAATAATAGAAAAAAAGGAGCGTTACAATATTTAAAAGTTATTATTTACTCGGTTTTTAATTATTTCTAAGTTCAAAATGTATGTAAAATATCTCTTTGTAGATATCATCATACGTCACTGGATAGATAGAGAGTCCACTAACATATTCTAAAGACCAAATTTTTCCTATTCAGTTCATACTTGAGTTAGCCAGACTAATTTTATCATGTCTGCAATTTCGGTCACGAACTCAACAGTTGAAGATAAAATACAGATTCTGCAATTTACACCTTCGTAATTGAAACCTTATTTAATGTAATATATTTTACCGAGAGCTTAATAATTAACTGCGCTATATCTTTTTCTTTTTAGATCTTTTATAAAATTTACTGATTCGGAAAGATTTGTTAAGGACATGGTTCCTTTTTTTCATCTTGATTTTCTTATTAAAAAAAATTCTTAGTTATTTTTTAGACTTAATCTATGCATTTGTTTTGACATTTTACATTATTTCGTTATTTTCATATTTCATATACCTGGTCTTTTAGTGTTATGTTATTCATATAGTTCTATAGTAAATATTGCAGTCACCTTGTTATATATTTTTTTATTTTATTTAAATTATAATGAATGGTTGTAGTGTCTACATAATCGTAATATTTAAATTTAATTTCCCCGCTTTGGTAAGATAAGACGCAGCGTTGAGTTCGCCCCTCCGCACTAAGCCTCAACAGAGCTCAACAGAGTGTCTTGACACTAGGTTGTCTATAAATACCCCACTATGGGGGAAGTTTTGCCACTAACTGTCACTTTTTATGCATTTTGTATACTCATTCGTAGTTGCCCATTGTAGATAATTTAAAAACCGTATCAATCTTTTATCAAGAACTCATAATCAATAATAATATCAATTATTCTTTAATTTGAAAAATCTTACGTTAAGTCTAAATTACTTAAAAATATATATATTTGGAGATACATAAAACAATACATTTATTACATAATTAGGTATATCAATATTGGTTTTCAAAGGGTGCTATTGTATTCAATTAAAGCCACGATATGTGTGTGTCAATTTTTATTTAATTTAAAGTATTTTCTGTGCAACATTTATATATATATATATATATATATATATATATATATATATATATATATATATATATATATATATATATATATATATATATATATATATATATATATATATATATATATATTAGCATTCTGCACTCCTTCTCTATGTAATGAAATAAAAAAATATATATTTTTATATTTTTCTTATATATATATATATATATATATATATATATATATATATATATATATATATATATATATTATATAGTACCTACGATATTTTTTCAATATAACCTTTGTATATATAATTCGCAATTATAAGGAAAATAGTTGTCTTCACTGTTTACAAGGTTTTTTCCCTATGAATAATAAGAACGCTTCCTATTATTTTAACATTTACGCTTACAGGGTCATCCCCTTTACGACCATTCATGGAATTGTTCGTATATCAAATATACGAGATTTCGTGATATTTTTGGTTGAACAGTCTAACTATTCGGTGGCTAATGCAAAATAAATTCATTTTATCGTCCAATAAAAATATTCAATATTTATATAGAGAATATATCCACTTCATAGATGCAATAAGAGTTTATTAATTACACCAACCATTGACTGACGTTTAAAATTTCGTAAAATTTGCTTTCACAATTGCCACTGCGGCTGATAAAGTCTAGCCATTTTATTATCAGTTTTATTTCAACGTTATAAAGATGTATTATGTAAAAGAGCACAATCTCAGAAGCATTACAATGGTGTCAATAATGTTATGACGCCGGTTGGGAATTACTTAGTAGTACATAAGCGTACACTTTACACTGACGTGATAGTTGTTAGGTAGTTCCTATAATGTATATATGATATATACGTAAATATATATTTTAAATATGAATTTTATATTATTTTCGTGTATTTTAGTGTTAAGTGGATACGTTAATTGTAGTGTACTAAGAAATAAATTATTAAAGTTGGATATAATACATTATAATGATTTTCATGCAAGGTGAGATTATTTTTTTTACTAAACCGTGATTCAGTTTGTTTTTATATATGAGGTATAGATTTTTTACAAAGGTAAGACAATGATTGAATGTCTATTGTTTGTATGCATATTTCTTAAGATTTCTTTAAGGTCTAAGGTGCTATACGGTTTTTGCTTCGATGTAGGTACTTATTTTGCGGTGTTGAGTTCCACCACCCCACATTCAATGTCTCGAATTCGGCGGAAAGCGAAGTACGGAGTGTCTTGACACTAGATACTCACTGTCTACACTGCTACGCGGGATAAAAGTGTGAAGCTAAAAAATAGGCTTATTAAAAATATATAATACATGTAATAATTTATTAGTAAAAAATAAAAAATAATATTTTTTTCGCTTTACATTTTAGATATATTATATAATATATTAAAAACTGCTTTTTATGTTAGTATATTCATTCATAATGCATTGTTACGCTAGGCAATAGAGAAAGTAAATTTTTTATATAAATCACTGTTAAATGCCTAACAGAAAGTACAATCAAGTTAATTGCTTACTACTACTTACTAGACTTAGAAACAACACAACACTTAGAAAACTAAATTTATAACTAAATTAATAGTAAATTACTCTAACTTTAACTCTACTAAAAAATCAAGGCAAATCTCTCAATGTAATCTAAAAACGTGTGCAAACAAAAAATAGGTCAAATTATCGATTGGAATGTTCATTCAATACACAAGGACGTCCGCTCCTTAACTGCAATCTGCACGGTGATGAAAGAAGTTTGACCGTATTCGTGTCGATATAGAAAAACAAAATATATTTTTTTATTTTATATGCAAGCCTACCGCTTGCGTTTTAGCACATCAGGCCTGATTCTAGCCTAAAAGTTACCTATTTACTCTCTATTTGGACATACATGGATTGTATGACTTCAGAAATACAAACGCTGGTGCTGGTGAGGTATAAAGACCATAAAATTTTTTTTAAAATAACAACTTACTGGGTACTGTTAAATATCTAATTTTAATTAACTTAATAAGCTAACATTACGTATCTATTTATATGTATGTATGTATTTTTTCTATATACATATATATATATATATATATATATATATATATATATATGTATCGAACTCACTACCATCGTGTTGACAGTCGAACGCAGTCTCACTGTACCGATGGCCTTTTATTTAATAAAATATCATATGGTTGTTTAGAATAATATATTTTTTTGTTTCTCGTACATCATCATATAGTATAGTGTCAAGGTACTACGTACTCCGCTTTCTGCCGTATTCGACAGGTTGCGAGTTGAGTAATGGAACTCAACTCACAAACAATCGCGTTTACGGGAAAAGGCTGGCCCATTGCAACACGAGCGGCCTCTAATTGAATTTAAACAACTATATAACCAAACTAAAATAAAAAAATGACTCATATTATTTACGCACGTGATACGTTGATAGTAGTTTTTGCTGTACTTTTCTCCGAAAAGAATGAAAGGTTGTGTTTAAATATTTTCATACTAGCGGCTTACGTCTTCACCTGCAGGAACTACAAGATTGTATTTTAGTATATAAATATATCATTTGCTTCAATTACTTAAATTACTAAGAGCTGTATCATTACTGACACTGACAGGAATGCGTTCAATAGATAATAAATGAAAGAATAATTATCACAGTACTGTGCTCGTACTTAGACCTTATTGATAGTGTGAATCGGCCTGAACGAATTCAAGATGGCATTAGGTGTCAGTGACGTTTTGCTAAACACAATATGGCGATTGCGATTTGTCTGCCAGCCTCATTAGAATTGAACAAAACACACGACGACCCGAATTTTGCGAATATACTTGTGTTGTCGACTCGAAGTCTTTATTTTTTATGTTTAATGATTCAGGTAAGTTTTCAATTGAGTTTACCGTACCCTTGGTGATTTTATATATATATATATATATATATATATATATATATATATATATATATAGACAATCAAAATACTAAAGAAGAGTAATCAGAACATATTATAGATATCAATGTTCATTCAAGTTGTACATATTTGTACCCACAATGCTTGTAAATTTGAGTGTAGAACCGTACATACGTTATATAATTTATTACTCATAAAGAGCTAGGTCGTTTGACTTTAAAAAACAAAGATACACGAGTTACAATTTATTGATAACTGGCCCGCGACTCAATTAACATCTCTGGATCTTTATTTTATGATAAAAAATAAAATTTATTAGGCAGATAGCTATTGTAATAAGGTGTAACTTAGAGTTAACGCCTTATTACAACGATGAATAATAAATATTTTTATAACAAGTATAGGTAACAGGTATATAATTGTAAATTCTTTTAAAATAAAGCACGTAGGTAAATTTCATTATCATACTAGAATAAAAGAGTAAAAATGTGTATAACATTATATATACTAACGTAAAAACAATTAAAGATGATGAAAAATAATAATATACAAATTTACTATTGTCAACGTATATTTTGTGTATATTGTTATATTTATACTATTTGTCTATAAATGCAAATATTTGGAATAGCTGGACAAATTTGGATTAGACTTTTGTGTTGTATAGGTTAGGACTAATGCAACCTTAGCAAAAGTTGTTCAACTTTTATCAATAATAAGTGGAGTAAGATCTTTGCTTACCTTTTTAATAAAATTGGTTTTATTTTATATAGAGGAAAATATCCGAATTGTATTATTCTTTTCAAATAAAGCAAAAAACTGTATTACACACCATTTTTTGCATACTCGTTTATATAATGTGACATTCAACGTTGCTAAAACAACGCTTTGTTTACGCTTAAACATGTATTTTTCTTACACACTTATCCCGTATTTACAAAAGAGAAAAAAATCTTTTCTTTGAAATTTAAATTAAATAATATCTACAATGTAGTGCCGCCTCATTTGTAATAAGGTAAATATTGTTTATTTATTTAACTTTTATACAAAATAATTTTTAATATAGACGTATATAGCCACATTTACGGTTGGTAATATAAACATGACCTCGATTTAAAAATTATCCGCGGCCGATTACTTAGAGTTATTGTTTGTTTATTTATAAAACAATAGAAGGTATGAAAAGTTAAAAATTTGTGTTGCGCATAAAATATATAGCTATAAATGGAGGATATTTACTACACACTGCACTAAACTTTTCTTAACTATAATTTATTTCATAATATTAATTTATAATATGGAAAAGACCTTTCAAAAATATTTTTATATTATTTTGTTAAACAAAGTTATATCTGTATTTGTAATATTATCAAAAATATTTTCTACGTCCAAATTGTGTTAAATAATTCCAATTTAAATTTCCTAACTGAATAATAGTTACAAATTAAAAAATAAATTGATTTTCTGTAAAACTTATAAAGTGTTTTTTTTAATTGGAAACAAAAAGGTATGGAAATCATAATAATGTTGATTTAGTGTCAAGACACTACGTGAACTGCTTACAGTCCGTAATCGATCACGTTTTGTCTTACTAGAGCGGAGAAATAGAAATACATTTTTAAATATTATTAATAATACCCTCGAGTGGGAATCAAACCAAAAACCAATAGCGTTTACAATCAGATGCTGGTCTACTGCGCCAGGATGGCCACTAACTTAAATCACACAACCCTTAAACTAATTTCAAGCCTTATTCATTGCTGTTACTGTGCAGTGTAAATATTTATATTGACATACGCTATAAATTCCGCTACAACCGATGCATCGTTAATGAAAGGAAATAACATGGCCGTATATGCTAGTATTAGAATGTTAAAATACCGTATTAATTTATAAGGCGAAGAATAATCTACCATATTTTAATTATGTTGTCTTAAACAGGCTAAGAGCGGTCCGAGAGACATAAAATTTATCATCACAATGTATTTTTTTTAAAAGGCTTGTTTTCCTTAAGTTTATTTTACCACTTTTACGCGATAGTCACGTTTTCCTATGCTTAATATGACATAAACTTGTGTGTTACATCATACATGTGTATTATATCATACATTACTTATTTAGCAAAACGTAGAGAACGGAGTGTTTCGTCTCTAACTCCTTTCTACATTTTATACATTAACTTTGTGGCTATCGTTATACTTTCAGAAAGACTGACCACGAGTAGCTTCACGATTTTTATCTTGACAGTAGATACTTTCTGTCTACCCTGCTATGCGGGGATAAATATACTTTTTAGAAAAGTTTATTAAATTTTTAGGCATGTCTTGGCCTATAGCGGAAAATAGCCAATGGAGTGTCTTGTCTCTTATATTCAACTATATGGGATAAAGAGAAGGTGCTTTAATGAGGTGTAAAGTGATTGAATTGCTGTTAGGTTATACTAGCTTGTTGAACATAGATATGTTTATTCAGTTCTTTTTCATTACTGAAGGTCACGAGGTAGAAAGATTTATGAAGCCAAGGTGAGTGGTACGAGAGGTCGGGGGAGACCTCGGTTGACCTTCGAAAACACAATATCGAAGATACTGGAGGAAGGTCACGTAAAAAATATGAGGCCCCCCGAAGGGCATGCATGAAGAGGATAATGACTGTGGACGAGGCGAAAGAGGTATGCAGGGACCGTAGCGTTTGGCACTCCGTGATCTCTGACTACCCTGCCAGGCATAAAGCGTGAAGCTAAATAAATAATAAATAAATAAATAAATAAGGTCACGACTCGCTCTGGTAGGACCTGGTGACGAGGAGGTAACAAGCTGCTTCGAAGTGACTCCTTTTTAACGCTTCAGTAATAGGTAGTCGTGATCTCTCTGACGGCATCAGACCATCAGCTAGGTATTCGGAGTCTAAATCTTGTTCTTGTGTTTAAGTTATTTGGCAATGAGAGTATTCCTTGATAAATTATACCATAAATAAAATGGAATACATATAATAATAACATGGAATTTAATATATATATATAATGCCTTCAAATAATGAAAAGATATGCAGCTACATGCATGTCTAATTATAATAAAATGGCCGCAATGTGCAGTCACTGTATAAGTTATAAATTAAACATTAAAATTATTATTTGCACGGCTTTTACGACGAGAAAGTTACATTATTTAATTAATTTTTATATAATTTTGTTAAGATTACTCATATACTAAAAGTTTAAAACTTAGTACAACTGAAATATCATATTAACCTAAAAATAAAGAAGTTTCTTTGTGATGTAAACGTCTTACTTAATTGTTTAGATGTAAACGGTTTACAGAAATACCGTCGATTTTTATAATTTGATTAATAAGAAATTAAAAGCTTAAGATAAATAATCAAAAATCTATCTTTCTCTCTTTTTTTATTTGCTTCAATTAAATGAAGGGAAGCGTGTATAATTATTTCTTTATATTCATGTATAGTTGATGTGTAATCAATTATTTTACTTTTATGCAACGTTTAATTTTACCTTAATTAAACAAATATTAAAACGATTATTCGATTATGTTAGCAAAAAGTTATAGAAGGTCCTTCCGGACCTGCGAGTGTGAAACTTAGCTAACTCTGGCAAATTTCAATGAATATGGAGTCCAGAATAATATATTAAAAATATATTAACCCACACTTTAGCATAAAGTGACACACATTGCCAAGTTTACGCATATTAATATGAAAATATAATCTAAAAATGTAATTTAAAGATGTTCAATACTTATAATAAACATTTAATTTATCACAAAAATGATAACATGTACTTGACCTATGATTTGCCACAGTGTATTGATTTCACTGATTACAAGCTGTGCCCGCGTCCACGTGGAATTATACGCTATCTCTAGGATCTCAGGATTTTAAACTCTGGCACTTTAATTCTGGACTTCTAGTTTAGAATTATGTAGTAAAATACCTTAAACAACTGACAGAGAAAGTCTCGTCAAAATCGGTTCAGCAGTTCCAGACATTAGCCAGTACCAACAAACAGACACACAGACAAAATAAAAAAAAAACGTTATTTTGTTATATATTCTGTGTATAAATAGATAAATATGCGTTTAGTAAAAATCGATCTTTTAATGTTACAAAAACATACTCTACTTTTATTTATATTTACTTGCTTTTGTACAGTATTTATGAAAATAAATATTAATATATAATGAGAACTTTGTCAAATTATTTTAAACAAAATTGTTGTTTGTATGTTTCACAAAGGTAGAGTAATAAAAGGGTAAATTATTTATTTTTTGTTCGTGTAATGATGACAACGTAAAATCTACTTGAATGCACATTATACAAAACTGCTGTAATTATAATTATAGTCGGAACTCGTTATCTGGCTCTCAATTATACGAATTCGCGATTATCCGGACTGGGAACATAACATATTATTATTCATACATACGGTAATATACTGCAAGTATTTTAGGGATATTAAAGCGATCTCTAAGAAATGAAATATGAAATGGTAAAAAAATTCGCTGTGAAAACATTCGTCATTGAATTATTTAACACAAAAAAACCATATTTACGCGTTATCCTGCATGGCTCAACAGTCTTAGAAACCCTGTGTCGACACACTTCGTTTTCCGTTTTCTGTTGGAATTTGAAACTGGCGTAACTCAATGCCGTGTTTTATCTTACGATAGCGGCGAAATGAAAATAATTTAAACACAATTATTCACTCAAATGGTAATCGAATCCACAACCAATCGTATTTGCATTACGCCTTAATAGCGTCTATGAATTTAATTTAATAATATGTACATTTTTTATAGGTTTGAAGAAACAACAGTCTCTTATCCAGTGTGTGCATCAAATGACACTTGGTGTTTAGGCGGATTCCCACGTCTCTACCATGAAATAAAAACTCTACTTAGAGAAAAACCACATGCTTTAGTACTAAATGCTGGAGATACTTTCCAGGGAACATATTGGTATACACTGCTAAAATGGAACATTACTCAGAAATTTATCAACTTATTACCTAATGATGCACACGTAAGTTTCGTGACATCTTTTTATTTTATATTTCTTTGCAGATCTTTTTGTTCCCACATACTTTTTGTTTATAAAACAATTAAAATGATTAATAAGGTGTTAGTTTTAAAGATATAAAAAAAAACTTAAGTTATACGAATATCTGCAAGGGTTAAGTGACCTTATTATACATACAAATGATGCTGTCAATTCAATTCCAGTCAGGACATACTTAAATGCAAAATAGCATTGCGTAATCAGGTTTCGTGTAGGAAAATAACTTAAATCTGTCGTGTATAGTCAAAGTACAACACGAGAACAAAGATACGTTATATAAAAAAGTCTTTAAATACAATTTCGTTTTTAAATAACAATAAAAAATATTAAAATACTTTACAAATATGTTAAAAATTTTCGCTTTTAAAGCTTAAATTATAACCATACATAGACCGTTTAATCAGAAGAGCATAAACTATTAAAGTACTTCAAAGAGCTCATAACAAGGAGATTAAGATTACGTCGTCTTCATAACGTTATCGCTAATCTCTTCTATCAAATTCAAGTGGGTGTGATTGCGTGAAAAAAGGATGATTTTTTTGTTATTTTCATTCGTAAAACATCATTGTATCACGTTATTTACTCAAAAAATGGGAATAGGTTTCAAAATATATCTTATTTTGAAAGCGCGGCGTTACAGTAGATTGGCGTTAAGTTCCGCCACTCAACATGAAATGTTTCAAATTTGGCTGAAAGCGAAGTGCTGAGTACCCTGATATGAGGAGCGAAAGCGTGAAGCTGAAAACCTTAGAATTATAACAATTTCTTCACCTATCTATATATGTATAATATTTTATTTTTAGACTATAGGCAACCATGAATTCGATGATGGAATAGCGGGTCTAGCGCCGTACCTGAAAGCACTCCAAGCTCCTGTCGTCGTTGCCAATATCAACACAACTCTTGAACCTAGCTTAAATGGTTTATATAAACCTCACATTGTGATACAAAGGAATGGAAGAAAAATTGGAATAATAGGTCTTATTACAACAGAAACAAAGGTAGCATACATGTTATACACGTACATATAATATAATATTCGTACCAGAATTACCTTTCGAATATTTTTAAGTGTTAATTCACACCTAGGATTAGAAAACATTATTTAAGAAATATACAAAAATGTTTTTCTGCTAAAATTCATTTCGACGCAGCCGGATGTAGAACGCATGACTTAACAGTTAGAGCGTTTGGACGGTTTCCAAGAGGGGCGGGTTCGAATCCCGCTGCGTTCAACATTTTTTATAAAATATTACCCTTCGTGTTTTCTTCTTCTTCTCTTTAATTATGGTATACTAAACGTGCTTGTAGAACATAGACCACTTCCCCAATGTCATATTATACAAAGATTTCCAAGACGATGGTAGACTGTACTATAGACGATGGAAGATGGTAGACTTCCTGTAAGACTGACATTATTGACATTTTTATGATAACTATCATTCGATAATGCTTGTAGTAGCTTTTTTGAATAAAGAATTATTTGATTTGAATATGTAAATATATAAATAATATAATAATATGAAATTAAGAACTATGTTATGGAATTTACTGTATTACAAAAATATATAAAAATATGTGAGGTTAAAGATATTCGATAAAGGATTTCAATGTGGAACTACTTAAAACGGGACTGTGTTTGCGTCTTTCCAATTGTTATCTTAGGATTGTTAAAATATATAACCTTTATAATAAGAATACTTTTACAGACATCTTCAAATGCAGAAAAAGTGAAATTCTTAGACCCAATAAAAACAGCACAAAAGGAAGCTCAGATACTAACGGATAAAGGAGTTGATATAATAATAGTTCTGTCACATTGCGGGCTTGACATTGACAAGTGGGTAAACAACTTTAAAATTCTTTCTAAGCTTCTTAAATTCGCTAAAAGTTTTGCTATAAATAAATTTATCTAGTTGAACATGGAATATTAGCCATTATTACGCAGTGGTAAATGTCTGACTGTTATATTATGACTGTGGGTTCGATTCTCACTGGCTAGTTCATTTCTCATTTGCTTCTCTAAGTCTACCCTACTTTGATAGGAAGATGCTGAGCGTATAAACCAAAAGAAATGTATAGTTTGAGGTAAGCAGAATTAAAAATAATTATAACCTAATGCAGATTTTTGTATTGCTAAGACCTAAAGTATATGCATGTTGTACAAACAAGATAATTATAGAAGTAATCACACGGCTACAGGTATAGCATGTCTGTTATTGCTATACATGGTGTATTTCAAAATGAAAATTTTTGTCGAAACTTTTTACCTTTTATGAGCACCGGTGATACCATTTACAGACCTGCATGAAAGAAAAAGATAGAATTGCTAAATTAACAATCCAATAGATTTCAATTCCAATATATTTCAAAGACCAATTATTTAAATTGCAACATTTAAAATAGTGTATTTTCCTTGTCATGGCAATGTATCATGAATATAAATTAGGACAGTCAAAAAAATCTTACCAGCTCATTTGCTAATTTAGTTTTTCTAACTAAAAAAAATCTGTTCGAATAGATTTCTAGTTTAAATTTAATGAATTCCAATTATTACTCTTTATGGTTGATTTTGACGGGCAATAACAATGTATGTTTTTTGTTTACGTAGCTTTAAATACAAATACGTAATAGAAGGAAAAAGTCAGCCATGGACACAATATTTCTTCCTTAAATATTTCCCCAAAACAAGTTTCATTCTAAAAACTAATTCATTAAATTTTATAGTTTCAAATAAAAGTTGAGAATCTCATATATTTTAGTGTAGCTGTTCATAAGATGCATTTGACTTGTCGACGATTTAAATGCAAAGAAAGTAGCTAGCTCTCATATTTTCCAATAAACCTGTCAAGTAGCTGACTTCGGTGCATAATATTCTTTCACAGAAATAATATACTTCGATAACTTTATTGGGAAAGAAATAAATCGTATGGATTTTCTACATCCGCTTAATCTAGAGTGGTAAAAGGATTGATGGTATTTTTAGGAATAATATTAGTGTTATGTCTTGTTACATAAGGTTTTATAGTTGAGTGGAATGTATTAATAATATAGAATATTTATTCTAAAGTACGTTATTTTACAAATTGTATGATTCTGAACATCATTTTGAACATTCATCATTAATAGTAAAAGAACTTTACGAAAAATATTTTTAAATAATGAATGAATTTATGGTCCTCCTTCGCTTTGCTTAACAAATGTGTTCATAATCCTAATAGGACTACTGTGTTTCAATAAAACAATGTCTTGAATTGAGCGGAAAGTGGAGTACGGAGTATCATGACACTAGATACCTTTACAGAGTGGCCAAAATAACTACAAAATATAAGTGTTCCTTTTTAATTTCTATTATTTTTTAGACAAATAGCAGCTAAAGTAGGTGAGAATATCGATGTAATAGTCGGGGGACATTCTCACAGTCTTTTATGGAACGGGACATCGCCTAGTAAGGAGTACGTTTCTGGACCATATCCTGTACTAGTTAATTCTGATAACAAACCAGAACATCAAGTAAGAAAAATAACTATAATGTCACTTAATCTTTCAATAAACCCTGATATATATGGGTTTTACTTCGAAAACACAGTATCAATGATACTTTAGATAGGTCACGTAAAAAGCACGAAGAATGCCGAAGGGCATGTATTAAGAGGTGTTTGATGGCTGTGGACGAGGCAAAAGAAGTATGCAGACAGAAGAATTCGCGTTCCGTTCTCTTTTACTATCTCACTAGGGATTAAGCGTGAAGCTAAAAAAAAGTTCTCAAAAGAAAAAGTTACATTTGCTTTTACATATGTACATATAATTATTTGTTACCATAATCTTTATTGAATGTTATTAGGTCTTAATCGTGACAGCAGCATGTTTCACAAAATATGTAGGAAATTTAACGGTTTATTTTGATGAGGAAGGTGAATTACGAGATTTTAATGGCAGTCCAGTTTTCCTTAATAGATCTATCCCCGAGGGTAAGTATACTATTATACTTTACGTTCTTAGTGTATTACAAAAAAACTTAAAGTATTATATGTGCTTGCTACAAATATTAATTCAATTAGCTAAGATAATTCCACATAAATAAATTTACAATATTCATCTTTCGCTCTTTTTTTTGACATCCACGTTTCACTGCCTTTCTACCTTAATCTTGCATTGTTAATTAGCTCTTTCAAATACTAGATATAATAGAGTAGATATTATATATCAATATTTAGTGTTCAATTGTTGCAGATCCTGAAATTAAAGACCTATTACAACCGTATGCAGACAAGCTACACAACATAGTTAAAGAAGTAGTAGGTTATGTCGAGGATGACTTTCTAGCGCCAACTTGTGGATCACAAGAGTGTGAAATTGGAAACTTCTTTGCGGATGCGTTTTTGGATGCAGTAAGTAGCTTTATTTAGTATAGCAGGGTATCTACAGAGAACTTAGTATCAAGGCACTCTGTTTGCCGTTTTCTGATAATCTTTAACCAAGAAATGTCGGTTATATTTAAATCTTTTAACTTAAAGTACAAACTCTATTACTATATTTATATATACTATTTTTAAAATGTTAGTTCACACTTTAAAGTGTTATTTCATACACAGGATTAAAAAACGTATAAAAATTTGAACGCAGCGGAACTCGAATCCGCGCCTCTTGGATAGCGTCAAAACGCTCTGATCGCGAAGCCATGCGTTCTACTACCAGCTGCGTCGAAATTCTTATACGTTTGTTACAACTTATTTATGTTGTTAGCATCTTTGTAGAGATTTTTAACTTTCACTTTCACATTTTTTTCAATAATGTTTTCTAATCTTAAGAATGTAATTACGCTTTAAAAATAGTAAATATTAAAATAAAATAACAATCTCTCTTGTTAAAAAAATCGTTGTGAAAATGCCCCATAAATATGTTTTAGACGCAAGAGCTTCAAGTGTCTAATTTAACGCACGTGTCATTCTTATTGCGTAATATGATTCGAGGCTCCATTCCGAAAGGGGGTAAGTTGTAATAGATTGAACTCATATATAATTTGTTTTTTTTTACTTTTGAGTATTTTTCTTAGCTTCAAATATCAGGGTAGACATGACGTACCTAGTTTCAGGCCACTCCTTTCTCCTCTTTCCACTAAATTCGAGACTGCGTGTTGACTATGGCGGAACTGAACGCCGCGCTTTGTCTATGGCGAGGAATTGTAAATAATTTAAATATTAATATTCTCCCAAATGGGAATCGAACCCACGATCGACGCTGCTGCCCTACCATGCCATGACCAGCCTCAATTTTAGTGCAATATTTTTATTTTTTATTTTTATAAATATAAGGAAATTTTATAAATAATCATTTTAGCTGTTCTTGGTCCATTCAAACGAATCTTATGCAAATTCAATTTATTACTATATTTGAAAACAAAAATGTTATTGGTTTTATATATTTAAAATATTATAGATAGAAAGAAGTTTATTACAATATCTTAATAAGCTTTTTTTAGCGTTACGCTTTAATAGTAGTAGGTATTTTCCGTCTACTGCTATGCGGGTAGACGGAAAATACCTAGTGTCAAGACACTTCGCTTTTCACCGCATTCGAGACATTGCGTGTTAAGTGGTGAAACTCAACGCCACACTTTGTCTTACCAGAGCGAGGAAATGAAAATAATTTTAAATATAACCACTCCCCTGGGTGGGGATAGAACCCACAACCGATCGCGTTTAAAGTCATACGTTTGCCCACTCACTCCTCTCTTAATGAGTTGTTTTTTATTTAATTTCATTTTGAGCTAATATGTGTTAATAAATTACAGAAATATCAAGAGGTGAAGTTATCAATGTGCTGCCATTTACGAACACCGTAGTAACATTCTCACTACTCGGAAAATATTTAATACAGGCTTTTGAAAATTGCATGACCTCGTTTTGGGTGGCTAAACCATTCCAAGGGCCCTGGATGCCACAAGTTTCAGGTAACTGATTATAAAATTATCCTTGGTAATAATTTAGATATATAGATGTATAGCTAACTAAAAGTACTTTATAGTGCACTAATAGACACAAACTAGAAATTAATGTTTTTAATAAAAAAAATATATATATATTTTTAGGAGTAACTAAAGCACTCCTTATATAATTTCATTGATAATTTGCGAACATAAAATTTAGCGAAAATAATACCAATTGATATCGATATTTATAAATTAACAAAGGTTTGTGGTTTCTTTAATTATTACTTATTAAACAAATATAGTACTATATATTTATATATAACTTTGTAGTTCCACTCGACGTGGTTAGCTGGAAAAGAATGATGTTTAGTGTTAAGCCCACCTTTTGTACATATTTATATTGTGTCCAATAAAGATATATAAATAAATAAATATGGTAGAACAGTTAGTTTGGATAATTTCTGAATTGAGCTCGTTGTGCACATTATTTCATATATTTCATATAATATATTTTGCAGATATGAAGATATATTTTGCAAAAAGTATATATTTATTAATAAAATCTTCAATAACTATTTTAAGCTAATTCAGCGCGAATATCTTTGTATTCAAAATTAAATTTATAAAATCCCGATTGTTACCAAGTAGTGTGGATATAGACTCCACCGGAGAGATAGACTGCGTTAAAGTGTTCGAAATATATGAGATTAAAAGTAGTTTCATTTAAAACATATATTTATTACCTTTTTTCTCAGGTATGAAGTTGACTTTAAATTTGACTGAAGAATTGACGATGAAGGTTTTGATTAAGGAAGGTGACGAGTTTGTGCCTTTAGATCCAGAGAAAGAATATCAAGTTACTACTTTAAGCTTTATTACTAGAGGAGGAAATGGGTTTAGTGTGAGTAAAGATATGACATATTTTTTAATTTTAGTTAGGTGTCAAAGCCGGTGCAGGATCAATAGGATAGCGTCTAACTCTAATTGCGATCGGTTGTAGATTCGATTCCCACTCGGAGGAGATTATATTTAAATTATATTCACTTCCTCGCTCTGTTAAGACCAAGTGTGGCGTTGAGTGGCAACAAGGAATGTCTCGAATTTGACGGACAATGAAATACGGAGTGTCTTGATACCAGGTACAATCTGGTCAATAAGCCTGAAGCTAAAAAATAAAAGATTAATATGGTAGAGTAAAATGCACAGTTGACAATTTAGCCAGCCAAAAAGAGAACAAAATACGTTGTTATTAAATTTTACCAGTTTAGAGATAGTTTCAGTTATTCAAACGAAGTCTCTAAATACGGCGAAAATAAAAAAATGTGAATCGACAAATTTTATAGTGGTTTTTTTTGTTTGAAAACCTATTTTTTTGGCTTCACGCTTTTTATTCGGCATAGTAGGGTTGACAGTAAGAACATAGTGTTAAGACACTCCATAGTTCGCTTTTCACCGAAACCATATCGTTTTCTGTAAACGTTCAGTGACGTATATTCATTGAAAACTATTTAGTATCTCAAGATAGTACATATAAGCCTTATCATATTTCTACCGGATTTACTATGATTTGATTAAAAAAGTATTTTACCGAATGAAAATAATTTTAATATTATAAAAAGATGAAAGTAGATTTCTCTTCCATTGTCTAAGTGATAATGTATTTTTTTAATAAATATTACATAATATCTAAAAACATGTTTTTTTTATTTTATTATAAATGGTATGAATATTCTTAAATACAGTTTTTCAAAATATTTATAAATTGGACTTGGAAAATAATTTTACATATATTTTTCGACTACAACTTATATAAGCAGATGTATATTTTATATTTTTTGCTTTATATTCTTTTTTTTTAATTTTCAGATGCTGAAAAAATATAGCAGAAATAAGACTATTGTGGGGAAGGATAGTGAAGTATTAGAAAGATATATTAAGAAACGAAGTCCTATCACACCTACTCTGGACGAAAGACTTATTGTAATAAATTAATCTTAGTATATATATATATGTAAATAATTAATTAAAATTATATTAATATAATTTTAATATAAAGAGTAAATTAAATTAAATTATAAATATAGATTATTTTTTACTTTTTATTTGCTCCTTGGTATATGATAATCATGCTTAAAGGAATAACTATTTTAAAGCGGATTATGTGCGTATATTTTCATATTCGAAAATACATTTTTGTATTTTCGGACACATAAATATATGCGATTAATCAGAATAAAACCGGTTTAATAGTTTCAATTAAAAAGTCGCTCAAATCAGAAACCTTACTAAGCTGGAGGAATAATTCCATATAAAATGAGGGAGATGATGCAATTTGTGTCATTAATTTGAATTAAATGTAAAATGGACCTTAGTTGCAGTCTCTGGTTAGTCTGAAATAAAGACAATGTGTATTTATCACTGTCACCCTTTGTCTTACCAGAGAACCCACAACCAACGATTACAATCATACACTATATTACTGCGCCACGATGGTCTCAAATAGCGTAAAAAATCTTTGTGTTTTTTAGCTTCATACTTTTATCCCACTTGTCAGAAAGTACTTAGTGTCAAAAAACTCCGTACTTCGCTTTCCACGGAATTTATTTATTTATTAAGTGGTGGAACTCAACGCCACACTTTGTCTTACCAGAGCGAGAAAGTGAAAATAATTTAAATATTTTCACTACAATTAATTTAAATATTTAAGTGTGAAGAGTGGGAATTGAACCTACAACCGATCGCATTTACAATAAAATGAAGGCCCACTACACTACTACCAGCCTTATCAACATTAAAATTTTATAATATATAAATAATATTCGATATTACTTTAGCTCCCTTAAAATCCATAAAATAGAAATGTCAGGGCAACATTTGAATAAATACGGCGGCGGTTTACTTTCAATGAATATTTAATTCCACTTTATTGTGCGGTAACTTTTGAGAATTATTTATTTTCACTCAAAAAGTTTCTTATGTTATTATTGTACCATATTTCAATATACCTATTATGTTATCGCTACTGAAATTTTCACTGCATATTTGACCATTTCAACTTTTTTTGCCAACGCTATTTGTGTATTTAGCGTTTCTTACTATTTGTTGTGTCGTTATATTATTCTTTATTTTTCTTATTTCCAAAAAAGGTTATCAGTTTAGTATGTATATAATATTGTATGTATGTTACGTGTGCTTAATTTGGTAAGTGTATGTCTGCATGTTTGTCCGCGAATTTCTCTTAAAGTAAAAGTCATATTGATATAATTCTTTTTTAATATAAGTATATGGGAATAGTGTAAAGTAGTTTATTAAAATAGGTTCAGTAGCTTTAGGAGGTATAGGTAAATTACTCGTAAAAAAATATGGGTAAGTATTTACTATTTTTAAAGTGTTATTCCACATTTAGGATTAGAAAACATTTTTGAAAAAACCTATAAAAATTTGAACACAGCGGAATTCGAACCCGCGCCTCTTGGATACCGTCCAACCGATCTGACCGCTAAGCCATGCGTTCTACTACCAGCTGCGTCGAAATTCTTATATGTTTTGTTAGAGCTTATTTATCATGTTTAGCATTGGTAGGTAGTTGTATAGTTATTGTAGAGGTATGTTTAATATATTTTTATAACTTACCTTATTATATATATATATATATATATATATATATATATATATATATATATATATATATATATATATATATATATATATATATGTTAAGGTTCTTTGTTTAAATATGGTCGAGAAGTATACAGTAAAAGTAGAATTTATTTTAATATATTAAACAAATATCAAGTAACACATTATGAAAATTATAAATATTAATATTAGGCTATCGTGGTGGCGACATTGTTTGTGGGTTCGATACCCATTGAAGAATTGGAGGAATTATATACATTTATTTGCTTTGGTAACATAAAAAGTGGCTTTGAAGTCTACCACATAAACGCAAAGTTTCGATACAATAGATTGTCTCCGACTATTTGCTACGCGAAATAAAGCGTGAAGCTGCTTTTTGCATTAATATATATTATTTTGAGTCGAATTCGAGACACTGAGTGTTGAATAGAGGAACTGAACGCCTCGCTTTGTCTTATCATGGAGAGGAAACGAAATTAATTTAAATATCGAACTTACAACTAATCACTTTTACACACAGAAACTCATGAACACACATCACAGAAACACACACAGAAACATGTATATATATACATACATACATATATATATATATATATATATATATATATATATATATATATATATATATATATTTATATATATATATATATATATATATATAAATATACAAATCAATAAACGTTAAAACAAACTTATACAGTGATAGACAATATTGTGTAACGAATGACCTAACATTTGGCGGCGAACCCGGTCCCCTATCTTTAGTTTGTTAAAAATCAAGTTAAAAAGTAGCAGTCGCTAGATAAATCTCTTCCGGACATTTAATGGCGATCGGAACGGCGGACGGCATTTACAAATAACTCCAGTTAAAAAATCTGCCAGTTTAAAACCTGTTTTTATATATACTTTTTGGTCATTTAAACCTTTGCGGTTTTACCAGCGCTGAATAAACATGTGTGTTTAAGTTCTTAATGGAACTTCTTTCAGTCAGCTTCAGATCTGTTCTCTGTTTTTTTTATTTGTTTTTTAATCTAATGTTCATATATTAAAGCAATAAGGTTTCTCTAATATGGGAATAGGTTGCATTTTAAATGTGACTTAAAGTCAAAAGAATATTATGATAACGAACGTTAGATCACATTGAAAGATTATAAATATATATATGAAAATAATAAAAACGTAATAAATATAATTGTATATTTTTTATTTTTCTGCTCTAGAGAGACAAAACGCGGCGTTATATTCCGTCATTGAATAAGGGATGTCTCGCCAGAGCTAACGAATAGCTAACAAAATATGTTGACACTTATTTCTCTCTAACTACCTAAATATATTTTCCGACGTACAAATATACTTACTTAGTCCACTTTCGAGCGGCGGAGCTAAACGCTTCAATTTGTCTTACCAGGGCGAAGAAAGAAAAATAATTAAAATATAATCATTGTCCGAGTGACACTCAAACTCACAACGGATCGCGCTTACAGCCAGACGTTGTTCCATTTTGTCACAACGGGGCTACGGTAAACTAAAAATGTATTAATCGCGTATATTTTGATATACATTTTTGAACGACGTTTCGAACACTGTACAGTAGTCAGGTAGACAGCGGTAACAGTAAATTATTCCGAAACGTCGAGTTTTTGACTTATAATGAATGAAATGAAGTTCATAGAAATGTATTTTGAATACCAAAGAGTGCGAAATTAATCCGTTTAAAATAGTGTCATTTAGAATGTACATATGTATTTTAATATTGTATAATAAAAAATACTATTAAACATTTATTATACTATTTCAGTTAATATAAAAATTAAAGCGACAGATTAAACATGTCAAAAATAAACATAATTTCCGACCAGCACCAATAGATAATATTTGAAACTTACATAAAGTAAATTAACAAAATCCCCCGTGCGTTGTATAATTTAACATTCAAGGTAGAAACTGAAAAGTCTCTAGTGTCCTTTAAAATCAAATTTCGTGATTCAATAATTAATTTTAATGTATGATAATGGGATTGGACCATTTTGTGATAATTAGAAAGCGCCACCTGTCGTGGTTACAGATTAAATATGAAATTATAGAATGATGGATTTCATAGCTGGAGAAGAAGTTTTTATATTAAAGAAGCTTTCGTTTTTACTTATGTAAAAAATGCATAAGAATAATTATCAGTAAATGTTAATGTTAATTTTAGGAACTTCATGATATTTTTAAAAATTAAGTTCTTTTAAAAAAAGTTAATATTTGAACGTGTTTATTAGACTTTAGTTTAATAAATTATGAAAACATTTTTTTATCCCTTTGGTGATTAAAGCGCGGCGTTAAGTTTTGCCACTCAACGCGCAATGTTTCGAATTTGAAGGAAAGCGGAGTACGCAATGATTTGCCACTGGGTACTATCCTGTCTATCCAGCTATGCGGGATTAATAAAATATATGCTATCACATTAAGTTTGCCTAAGAAGATCTTTACTATAAATATTTAAAAAGTTTCTAACTAAATTCGAGTCGTTTGTACAAAATTAAAGAATTTTAAATCTAAGTATTCTTTACAGATAAGTGGCAATTAAGTCGTCACTGTAGATTAGTAGCAATTAACATCCTTGTTTAGTTATTTGACTCTGTTTAGAAGTTTGAAATTTGTAAATAAGCTTACTGTAAACAACGTTGGATTCAAAGAACTATGTCATATAAATGCGGGCTGGATCAAAGTACGTCGACGACACCCAAGAGAATCGCGGCTGGTCGAAAATTAGATAGAGTTAGTTAGAATCAACATGTGGGACCGCCGAGAGGTCTGATATATGTTAAATGTTTACTGAATTTTGTACTGCAATTAAGATGGATATTCCTTGTTGCTTACAAAGTTATAATAAATAATTAGTAAATAAAATGTCCGATGTGGGAATTGCTTTAGTTTTCGATAAGGTTGTAAGTTAAAATCTAATTAGAGGTACTCGTACATGCTTTTTTTCATTGCTTCGAAATAGATTAGAAAAAATTAAAAAAGTACTTTAAATATATACTTCACGCTTTTATCCCGCAGGCAGCAGCAGCAAGTATATAGTGTCAAGATACTCCGTACTTCGCTTACTACCGAATTCGAGACATTGATTGTTAAGTGGTGAAACTCAACGCCGCAATTTTGTTTGAACAGAGCGAGGAAGTGAAAATAACTTAAATATAATTACTCCCCCGAGTAGGGATCGAACCCACTACTGGGTAAAAGTTTTCTACCCTCACCCAGTACCTTTGTTATTTAAACCATTTAAAATTCCGCTTTGACATTCTACATATATTTTTGATATTTTTTCTAAATTCAAATAGACAGGAAAGAGCTTGTTATTACCGCAAATATTTGAAGTGAGCTTAATTCACGAGCAAACTTTGTTTGAGCCAGCATTCGTAGGTGCACGAGTAAAAATATTTTCCTTTCAATGTTATAATAGGTTTATAATGACACTTATTATATCAATGTAAGTATATAGATTTTGATTTAGCTTTAATTATTGTCTCTTAGTGCGTATTTTAATCAGAATAATTTTAAAAACAATAATTTTATATATGTTTTTTTTGTCTTATAGTTATTAATTAATATTAATCACCAAAATTTTCATACTAAAACTTTTCCGTACTTTGTTTTCCGCCGAATTCCAGACATTGCCTGCTGAGTGGCGAAACTCAACGCCGCCCTCTGTAATACAAGAGCAAGAAAATTATTTAAATATAACCATTCACGACTTAATATTAACTGATATTTATCAGAGTTAATGTGTACGGAAATTAGTAAAATATATAATATCAAATAGAAACAGACATCGTAACTATAACGTTTGAAAATTAAAACTAAGGAATATATAAAAATACAGACATTGAATCAAGAAAACTTAAACAAAAAATATTTATACATATATAAGCATTTAGAGTTACAGATTATTAAGTATTAGAAACAGATTAATGCTCATGTTAAAATAAAAGAAATCAAGCCGCTATGAAGCGGAAGAAGTCGGCGTATTTAATAAAAAAAGCACTATTAATCATCAAAATTTTCATACTAAAACTTTCCCACTTGCTGTCTCTCCTTAGTTTTGAAAGTATGTAAAAGTTTCCACCGATAAGCTAAATCTTAAAATATATTCGAATTTCAAAGGCGAAAGGCGCATTCGAGTGGAAATCACTTCTGTATCGTGGGCTATATTGAGTGCATAAAATATCCCTCCTGCTTGAAACATGCTTCAAATAAATTTGTTAAGAGCGTTTCAGTTATATTTAGTTGCAAAATTCAATTTTTGTTTTAATATTGATAAGTTTTATATTAAAATTGATTTTATATAGTTATTTTATGTTTTATATAAATTTAATATTCTAAAGTTGTTTTTTTATTTTTTAATTTTTGACCAATTGAATAGTTCTAATGATTTTGGTTGTCTTTTCACTCATGTTTTCAACATTCTTGTCTTTCATTTTTTGGTTTTTGTTTTTCCAATAAAACGGTTGTCAATGAAATAAATGATTTTGATTGTAAAGAGTAGTTGGAGCTATAGTTTTTAATGTTGTTTCTCTTTACATATAAATATTTAAGTATTTACAATTACACTCAACTTGTTATAAGAAATTATTATTAATAAATTCTTTTTACAGTGCAACAACAGATTTAATTTGTTTTAATAAATATCATATTACATTTATTTTTTAAAACAAATATTGGCATGGGAATCGATTTTAAATCTCAAGTATAGCATTCCTCTTGTGACTTTTTTCTATTAACTAAATAAACTAGATACTATACTAAACAGGTAAGGCTATGTTAAATTTGTGTATACACTATTCATTATTAGAAAAATTAAAAAATAAAAATATTAGTTTCATACAAAGCGCGACGTTGAATTCCGCCACAGAACACACAAAGTTTCACATTCGGCGGAAAGCAAAACAAGGAGTGTCCTGACACTACGTACTTTCTATTTAACCTGCTATGCGGAATAAAATAAAATATAAATTTTCACTCTAATGAATAAACCGATATGATATATCATAATAACGGCATATATATATATATATATATATATATATATATAAATATATATATATATATATATATATATATATATATATCTATATATATATATATATATATATATATATATATATATATATATCTTTCTTTCGAGTGAGTTCCATTAAACGTTAACTATTTCGTCTTTAACAATATTTTAAATAAAACGTACTATAGCGTAAAGGAAGGAAGAATCTGCTAGAATGTTGTAAATCCTTTTTATTTAAAATACCTGCTTCCAAATAACATTCTAGGACCCTTTGATATGGATCCTTCCAACATAATATAACACCTTATAAATTCAAAGACAAAATCTATACATATATTACGATAACATAAAGTAAAAGCTTAACATTATTAAAATGAGAGGCTTAAAAAAACAACACAAAATATATGAACATTAAAGCGGTAACCTCTGACGATATTGACAAAATAAATAAAACAAAATATGAGATTATCTTATCTTATCTTAAATTCTATTTACTAAGGTCTCAAACGGCAAACCACTTCCAACGATTAACTCTCAGGTGCTTCATATTATCGAAAGATAATCTATTATTGTTTATTAAAACTCATAATTTTTAAAGGGACGTATACGTGTATTTAAATCAGCGTTTCCTTTAATTACATATTCAAGACCTCCGAAGAACTGAGCTGAACATAATATTTATTATTTTTATAGTTAAATGCTGTTGGTGATTAACATTTAAAATGAAAATAAAAAAATATGTACCTATAGTTAAATATAATTTTTCATTTTATTTTGATATTTTTTTATAGTTTTTTGAAATCCTTCGAATTGCTTTTATGTTAAACGAATAATAAGATACAATTAAGGTATTTACCCAAAGAGTTGTGTTTAGTAATATTTTATGTTTTCACTACTAATCTTGCATTTAGCGCGCATGTGTCATTGAGGGTGACAACGCGCATGCGTCGGTTACCAAGATGGCGGACAGTGCCGGGCTCTCATACCATTGTAGTAACTTATTTGTGTTATAAATAAAATTAACCTTGAAATATAACATAAAATAACTAAATACGTAAATTGAAAAGTTTATTTATTTATATTGAATGAAAAAAAATATCAAAAAATGACAATTTAAAAGAATTTGGGTTATTTAAGTTGTTGACAGATCAGTAGGAATCAGTGAAGATGAGTGACTTTGTTTTACGGGAGTTCGCAGTTTTATCGTTCATCTCAGGTTATTAACTGGTAGTAGATTTAAAAAGGGATTTGTATCAGCGATATTTTGAATTATGGAGCGAGATTGTTCAAAAAAATATAGGACAGTTGTAATATGTATGAGGTAAGTAAATATTTTATTATTTTATGTTCACGGAACGAGCCCCGAGCGCTATTTTTCTCTAAGCTTTCTGATTTTTGGTAACCCATAAAAATATTTATTTAACGAATAAGTCTCAATAAGATATTGAAAAAGATGTCGAGAAAATAATACCTACTTTATGAATTTAGGTATAAGTTTAATTCTGTTATAAAACAAAATCATTTACAGGTAGGTATATATATATTTTTTACTTAAGGCGTAAAAACGCAATTAAATTGATATAACAGTAAATATTTAAGTTTATTTTTTACTTGTAATAAGTATACATTTTTGATAATCAAGCATTTTTAAGTCTTCTATCTTTTAACAAAAACTTTTTTTATTTATAATTAACGGATATTTTTATAAACACGACACTGATATTTTTTAAATAGTTTTCAAATCATTTTATTCATTTATTTACTCGTTTAATTATGTTATTAGTCCTATGTATAATAATCTTTGCCCTAATTATGATTTTAGATCACATTAAAAAAAACTCCAAGCCATCTTCACTCTACTTTGTGAAGCCACTTATGGGAATACGTGTGCCATACAAAAGACCTTTTAATACCGTAGACGTTGTTGTTAAAAAATTACATAGGAAAATAACCTAACCCAACCTAACTTTAAAGGTTATAATAGCATGTCTAATATCAAAATAACGTCAGCTGGGCGTATATTCATAATTGGAGTTGCATTAAAGCAACGTTTTAAGCCGCCATTATTTCTTAATGCATTTTAAAAATTAAATGAACACACGAAACTATTTGTAAAGTACACTTGACCTATAATTAAAGTTAGGCGGTTATTGTATGGCATTATGTTTGCTTTAGAAATAATGTTTCAAGTTTAAATCATTTAAATATATAAATAACGTGAAGATAATATTTATTTTAATAATTTATAACGAAGCAGCGAGTTTAGGTTTAAACTTGATTCCTCTGAATTTATAACGAATGAATAATTTTAAATAGACATAGAATCAAGTAAAAACCTTTTCTAATATGATAATTTTTAGAATATATAAGCATATTTATTGTTATAAACGTAAAAAAACAATGCATACTTTTATTATATTATATTTATTATATTGTGTATAGGTATATGTATATTTTTACTTAAGGTGTAAAAACGCAATTAAATTGGTATAACAGTAAATATTTAAGTTTATTTTTTACTTGTAATAAGTATACATTTTTGGTAATCAATAATTTTTAAGTCTTCTATCTTTTAACAAAAACGCTTTTTTTGTATAATTAACGGATATTTTTATAAACACGACACTGATATGTTTTAAATAGTTTTCAAATCATTTTGTTCATTTATTTACTCGTATAATTATGTTATTAGTCCTATGTATAATAATCAATTTTGCATTCAAATCAAGTTTGATCCGTCTTCAGCTGAGGCATGATCCTACACAACTGCAAAGATCAGGTCCAGACTACATGGAATTATTGAGGACTGATACACATTCTATGCTTAACACCATGTATCCATATAAATGTCGTTATATTTTTATATCAAAATGTGGACCTTAAATTTTCTAATAAGCTAACCAGACTACATTTTTGAAAAAACGTATAAAAATTTTTTTTGAACGCAGCGGGATTCGAACTCGCGCCTCTTGGATACCGTCGCGCCTCTTGGACGGTATCCAAGAGGCGCGAGTTCGAATCCCGCTGCGTTCAAAAAAAAAATTTATACGTTTTTTCAAAAATGTTTTTTAATCCCAAGTGTGGAATAACACTTTAAAAATAGTAAAATACTAACCAGACTAGTAAAGACGTAGTGCTCAGAGTGCTTGGATGATTACCGAGAACCGGGAGTTCGGGTCTTGGTATATTAATTTTTTTGTTTTCTCTAAAAAAATTTTCTTTTGTCCTATGAATACATGAAATTGATATTGCTTTATAATTATGTTTTTGTCATATAATACGTTAACTTCAATATAATCTTTATCTAGTCTTAATCTACTTTTTCTTTATGATTTACCCTAATTGAAATGTCCACTATATTAACACCGAAAGTCAGTAAAGTGGTACTTGAAACTACTTGCCGTAAGAGCTACCAAGCTTCTGGGATATAAATAACTTCTGTCACACGTAAACTTTTCGTAATAAATAAACATTTTTTTTATAAGAAAAATGTTTTCTGCACATATTTAATATAATTTATCACTTTATCTTAGGGAGTAGTTGGAGGCAAAAGCAGCAGGTTCACGCTATATCCACCATAGCGGGGTAGTTAGATATATTTAAGACATTCCGTTGATTGCTTTCTGCTTGATATCGTTATATTGTATGTTGAGTGGCGAACTTAACGCCACACTTTGTTTAACCAAAACTGAGAAATGAAAATAAATTTTAGAAATAATCTTAGTAGAAATCGAATCCAGAAGCAATCGCGTTTACAGTCAAATGCTGTTCCACCGAGCTCAGATGGCCGCATTCTAGCGACATTACGCTGTGCCGTTCTTCCTGTTACTGTCATGTCTGTTTGTCATTAAAACAAGGGGATTCGATGTCAGCTATCACATAACTTGTTTGCAACCAGATCGCGAAAATGCTTATATTATAAATCTAAATTACATCCGCATCTGTTTTGATTATATGATTTATTATTAATTCTTCTTTCTGCTTGTATCATAATGCAAGAAAAGCATAAAGACATATTAAACATAAATATACACATATTTCTTCTGACTTTCTTTAAAATCTATCGTAGGGCAGTGAGACTACGTTTGATTGTAAACACCACTGTTGTGGGTTCGATTCTAGGGGGAATGATTAGGTTTCAATTTCAAAATTGACTTTGATAGAATTTGGCTGTTTATGAAAGTACTTATCGTTTAATTCTTAGACACTATTTTTATTAACACGTGCTGTGTACGAACCTAAAATATATTAAAGTACATGTTTTGCTCTGTTTCTGGTTCTTACGTATTATAATATAAATCATAATAAAAATACACATTCGCCATTGCATATTTATTTTAAATATGTATACCTTTGGAATTTAAAATGTTGTTTGCAATAAAGTAGTATTATTATTACATACAGTTGAAGTGTACTGTTGAAATAATAATGTATTTTAAAATTTGAAACTGAAAATTTACATAGAATTAGAATAACAAAGACATATAAAGTCATAGAGAATAGTGAATATGCAGCGGTACATAGCGATAAGTTAATGAATTTTCATTTAACTTTGTCTGCTTTAGCGTTATATTTGTTTATAGTACTGTGTTTATAATGTGTTTTTACATATTAATAATTTTCTACATAAGGTAATTTTGTTTGAGTTCACGATTTATCCCAGCGATCAGAGACAATACGATTCCATACTTTTTTCCCCTAGTCCTCATGCTTTATAAGCAACTAAAGTAAATCGATGTCTCATATTCATAAATATATAATGCTACTAAAAACAATGGTAACGTTATATAGAATATACGAAAAACATTGAAGACCCCGCAATGATTTTTGAAGAACAAAATATTCTTTAAAAGGTTTCTCTTTGAATCTACTGACCGCAAACTATGTTCATCTTTTAGCGTTTTCATAAATTTGTTACTATTTTTGTTAAAATTATAGGTATACCTACAATAAATATTTTTTATATTTGATACAATGATGTGTTTAATATAAACATAAGACAATTCTTATTTTATATTACGAATATACGCGTAACCTGTATTCGTTAGGCCAGTCGACACTTTCATTTGGGGGAATGATTACTTTTAATTATTATTATTTCCCCGTTCTGGTAAGATAAATCGTGAAGCTAATATATAATGATGAAGTTACTTGAACATCCGCGGAACCCGTTTAATATATTTTGCTATGGGCAGAACTCATTACCTCCCTTTGTCTTAATATACTATACAAACGGAAAAATGTAGATACTATCCCATTGCGCCACTATGGATTACCAGTTAATTAATCAATTAATATCTAATCAATCTAATATTCTTGATGAAAGTAACAATAGAAAATCGCAAATTTATCAAAAAAATCATAGAACATAATGATGTATTGTGTGTGTATGTACACATGTGTCTATACATAAATTCATCTTTAATACAGTTAAACACAAAAACCGATATAAATAAAGTGATGAAATATATTTTTTATGTGTATTAGTTTATCGTATTAAAATAAATAATAATTTAATAAATGGAAGCTATTGTAGAGAACTTGGGCACGTATATGTGAACAGGATCGGTTCTGAGTTCGATCATCACTCTGCTCTGGTAAGGCTAATTGCGACATACAATGTCGTCACTCAACATGCGATGACTGAAATTTCGGACAAAAAGTGGAGAAGAGAAGGACACCAGATTTTCCCTGACTACCCTTCTAAACCGGAAAAAGCGTGCAGCTGCTAAAAAAATAGTAATAGAATTCAAAAGTTGCCTTTTGTTAGAAAAAGTGTAAAGCGTAGATGCGTTTTTTATTTTAAATACGATATACGTAATACATACATATATGTAACATGTACGTTGATCCAGTCGTAGCAAAATAGAGACGTTAGCTTACATAAACTTGGCTATTGACGGAAATATAATTTTAATATCTTTGAATGTATTAATAACGGTAACTAATATATTTCAGCTTAAGTAAGCTAGACTTCGTGTTGAAATTGAGTGTTCAGTAAAGGAAAAATAATATGTAGTATCATTTTATCACGTACTATTTTTTTTTGCTTTTATACTTTAGAGAAAAAACGTATCTTTAGAAACTACGTAAAATACAAATACGTAATAAACAATTATTTGAAAACCCAGTTATGAAAATAAATCAGATAGTTTGTGCGTCTTCATAGTTTCATTTACATAAACACACTTCAAGTAATAACATCTTTTAGGTTTGCGATTTTTACAAATTCTTAACAAAACTATTTTAAGCTTATATTTTAGTATTCGAAGATACATTTTTGAAAATCCGACGTTGATGACAAGTGTTCTCTACGTGTGTCTACGTATACCAAATAAATTTAAATACTTTCAATAAAAAGCTTTAAGTAACTTAAACAGGGAGGGACTTAAACTTTAGTATTAAAGTACCGATCATCTTGATTGTATATTTGAAAATAAAATACAATTGCCTTACCAAATAATTCGTTTAACTACGCTATAAAACACAACGAATGTATTTTATGACAACTATCAGATTGTTACGACTAGGAATCTATATAAATAAAATCAAATACGGTGTTTAACTGTTATGAATCGGCATTCAAATTTGGATCATTTGTGGTAAAGTTTTGTGACGTCATAAAATAGTCGTTAAAGATATTATGCGATAATACTTATTATGTTCCTGGAATAACTTACTTTGTGGTAAGAGTCTATTTCGCTGTTCCATGTCATTTTAATGTTCACATGTAAATAGTGGTTAAGTATGTATATTTATGTCACCAATGATGCTGTTTTAAAATAAAAATAATCCGCATAGCATGGTTGAGTACCATGTTATGCGGAAGACAACTAATGTCAAGGCATGCTGATGACTGCTTACTGCCCGAAATCGAGTCATTGCGGGCTGAGTGACACTGCGATGGCCTCTATGAAAAAATCGCATTCAAAGTAGTCTACCTTTGTTTGCACGATAGACCAACAAACTTTTAATATTTTTTTTTAATTTATCATCTAATTGACTACGCAATCCGGTCTAGTTTTGACTTTCCGAAGATATATTTCCGTAGGTATAACATCTACATATGCAAGTATGTATGTATATCTGTGTGGATGATTGAACCTAATTAAACTTAGCATATTGTAAACATATTGTAAACACAAAAACAAACAAATATTGTTTTAATAATATATTTTATATTAAGATCACTTTGAGACTTCTTCGAGGGATCGTATTTAGGTCAATGTATCCTATTCTGTGTTAAAATAGCAATAACGTAACGAATACTTTTAGTCCTCCGAGGGTCCTTTAGGCCTGAGGCCTACTCAAGAGAAAAAATCAACTATAAAAGTTATTATAATGTCCATATAAAATGTTATTTAAAATAATAACAGTTTTTCACACTTTAAAGTAAAATGATGATAATTAAAATATATACGAGTATGTATACGGAAACAAACCTCTTCAGCTTGATCCAATTTTGCAGCACTTCAGTTCAACAGCTAGTGTTCAATTAAATTGCGCCTGTTCTCAGTGAGTCAGAGCTTCAACGTAGGACATGTACGACCCTCTAGAATATTTCGATACCTGAACTTTATAACGTGATTTAGTACAGGCGTAACCTATTTCTGCAAACAATGTACAATCTAAACTATGAAAGATAACAGTTTCTACAAGATTTATACCAGATTATGGAATTTATTCCATTTAATATTTTTTTCGGTGAATAAAACTATAATTTAAGCCATGCGTATAATTAGCAGAAGAAATTACCAATTTTAATACCGATATAACATTTATATATTTTAAATAATTATCGATTTATACCTTTGTACCTGTAACCTTTCATTAAGGAATATTATCAATGTAAAGGATAACGTATAAGTATTATTTTATGTGATTTGGTTAACATTTGAGTTTATGACAAAATATTAAAATGTTTTAATATGTTTAACAATAAATATAAATGTAGATTTGTAAGTATATTTATAATATTTTTATTTCACGATGTTCAGTGTTTGGATGATTGAATCTAATTATTTAACTTTATAATATATGAAATTGCATATTACCATTGTATACGAGAAGGGTGAAATTTTCTGGCTTATCGCCTTTTATAATAAGTACCTAGAAGAACTCAGCAATCATATAAGCTTTCACGTGAACATTATTATGGTTCTCATAAAAAATAACAAGCTAAGGGAAAATTGTGCTGCGATGAATGGCTGAGCTCCTTAATCATGCAGGACTCTTTCAGAACATTTTCATTGTGAACAATAATAAAACAGAATGAATGTTGCACTAAGTATAGCTCGAAAGTAGCATGAGCCAAAGCTCGCAACGTAGTCTTTATCGGCATGTTTGCTTTAATACACTGCACTTTGTAAATTATGTATGGAAGCACCTTTATAGGCACCTGAATTCAGAAATGGATCTTAAAATTTTGCCTTGTACTATAAAATATTAAATATTCTTTATCTAATAAATTTTCTCTTTGACATTTTGCTACACTAAGTTACTCATTTCAAAGCTATGAGAATATTCAATAGCGGATGAACGATGTTACGCATTTCACTAACACTATCTCGCCTGCTTATATTGGTTTGGATTTATTTTTGTATTCTGACGCGGTTTATATATGTCTTTTAGAATTTCTATGTTAGTAAAGTAAGTTGTTTAGGTTTTGCAATATTTTTAAATGAATAAAACCAAAGCGATGGTATCAGTGTGTGGTTTCTTTTATAAAATGTACTGTTCTACAATATTTTTAATGTTCATGTCAAGGATTACACATAGCATTACACACGCGACACCAGCGTGTATTGATCACTTTCAGATCAGATAAGTTCGTTGACAAAACTAATTACTATTACGATCGATATATTATCGACTTATTGAAGGAATTTGGTATAAAAAATCCTATTGATATACATTGATAATATGATAATAAATAACATAATAACAAACAAATATTTCAGTTTAAGCCTACGATTAACACAAAAAGTCTGACACGTTCCAAATCCAAACTACAACGTCTAAATCTGTTCAGAATCATAGCTCATTTAAATATTTAAGAAATGAGATTTCTAAAATAATTTACATTCAAAAATAAACGAATATTGGATCTTTCAGATTTGCAAAACGTATTATAAAAAATGGCCAAACGGGAAAATCTTTCTGCCCCTTTTACCTAAAGCATTACGACGACACCAAAATCCAATTTCAGGTGTCACTACCGATAAAGATTTTGCATAAATCAATGATATAATCCAATATTACAGAGTTTTAGCTTCCCCACGCCTAATGTCCCATTGAATCTCTATTCCAATTTAAATGAGTTATTTCATTACCCTGCGTGCGCTCCAACGGGTTCTAAGCGAGATTCGTAGACATAAATTGAGAAATTGATAATAAAATTTTAGTGGGTAGGTGTTATTTTGATTAATTTGGTTACTTATATGAATATGTTGTTAATATTTTTCTCATTAAATAAGCGGAATGCTAATAAATATCTAAATATACTATATTATGTATTGCAACTTAAAAATTAAAAAATAAATATAAATCATTGTTTATAATAAAAATAAAGCTAATATTTTTTATATAGTTATAGAAAATAATATAAGGAGAAAATTGATACTAAAATGATTCTTGTATTTAATTTCTCTATGCTTATATTTAAGAAGCAAATTAATAAAATATATATTTTAATTTCAGAGTTACTTCAGTATTTTCAAAGTTAGGTAGAGGTTTATCATATTTCTCACAATATTATCATATACGAAAAAATTAGAAATGAATATTTTCCTTATGAAAATAAATAAAATTAAAAACTTCAATATCCATGTAAGCTATCTAAAAGGATATAGTAATATTATTTACAAAAGTCTTCACCTCTCTAGAGTAACCTTAAGTTTTTGCATACGCTATTTCAGAAATTGCCCCAACTTTGTAGCAACTAAGTTCGATCATAACGACTACAGTACGATTGCAACTTCCTCGGGTCCACATGTTGGAATATTGTCGATAGAAATCTATATGAATAATATTCAAATGCACTCAATGTTGAATGAGAAGCTTTAGTTCGATCCAAGTATGGTTTTTCAATTGAACATATACATACATATATTTGTTGGTTACTGATAAAGCACAGGTTCCAGTTTACATGATTTAGTGTTTTTTACATATATATTTGCAAAATGCATCTGGCGTTTAATTATCTAAAACTAATGTTTTACTTATATTTACGATTTTCAAAGTATTATTCCACACTTAAGATTAGAAAATATTTTTGAAAAAAACGTATAAAAATTTGAACGCAGCGGAATACGAACCCGCGCCTCTTGGACGGTATCCAAGAGGCGTGGGTTCAAAATCACGCTGCGTTCAAATTTTTATACGTTTTTTTAAAAATATAAAGTTTTACTTGTTTCACTTTAGAAAATAAATCACATTAGTGTGCTTGTACATAAGTATTAGGCATTTCTGTGACTTGAAGTCATAGAAACATCAATATAGTAATTATCTTTACTAACAAAGTGACCTCTCAATATTTTTTTCTGCAATATTTCCCCGAAAGATAGTCCTGAAGTTAGGTGAAAATGTACACTGATTACTGGGTCGGGTATTTGAATGTGAAGGAAAATATTTTAGCGAAAATTATAAGGGCGAAAAGGTAGCACCAATTTAGCTAAAAGAAGTAAAATATGTCGCAAATGTCGCACCTATATTCCGCGTCAAACTATATTGCAACATACTTAAACACTTCAATACATAATTATTTTCCACTGATTGTAAACTTAAAAAAAAATAAAAAAGAATGTTAAATCAAATAATAAATATCTATTAATGTCAACATTTAGGTTTACTGCTTTCAAACTGATTTGTTAAATACTAGAATTGATTTTTGTTTTACAACATTAAGTGAGGGGACGGGGTACAATCCCTGTTCCATACTGGGTAGCGGTTCTGGTTGCCGAGGCCACTACACTATCTTCTCTTACTTCTCAAGGCTCGCAATATGTCCACAAATGTAATATTGTGGACGTCCATTGGCGAAGGTACCAATTACCATCAGGTGGCTCTTCTGCTCGTTTGCCTCCTTTTCTATAAAAAAAATAAAAAAGTAAGGTCGACCTTATTTACTGAATAATTTGTATATAAATATTTTTTATCTCTAATTTTTGTCTTTATGTTCATTAAAAATATTAAGTTGAAAATGTCAACGTTACAACAACAAAGTTTTAATTAAACCTTAAAATTATGATTGCTTCACACAATCGTCATTTATATAGTGAATTATATTAATGTATTTTACACTCAAGTCGCGGCTAAACTTAGTTCTTAGTTTATAGTACTTACAAAGATGTTATATAGCATTCGCTTTGTATAGTTGGTAAAAACGACCCTAGATACACAAGTTACAGTTAACAAACTGAAACTATCTACAATCTCTACAATCTCAACGAGAATGTGTCTATTAGTTACAAAGTTATCGTGTAACAAAAACACATGGAAAGGCGTGAGTTGAGTTCATTTCATAGTTTTTCAGTAAATGTATTATATACAAGTGGGACAGCGTCCGTCTGTAAACGCGATTGATTGTGGGTTCGATTTCCACTCAGAGGAAAATTTTAAACGCCCAATAAAACGGATTATATTATTTATATATATTCGTTTTCTATTTTATATTTTTGTAGTATATATTTGGTTTCTTAAAAGTATTATTTCAATAAAATAGTATATATTGAATACGAATTAAAAGTACCTTAGGAATAAACAAATGTTTTCTAATCCTAATTGTGGAATAACACTTTAAAAATAGTAAATATTAAAATAAACGTATTCTTTGTCATAACAGTGGTAGGTTATTTGTTAGTAATTTAAATATAGAGTAAAACGTTTTATTTAGGTAGGTCTAACCAAAATGTAGAAGAAGATGACGTTTAAGTAAACGTGCTATAACTTAACATTGATAATTTTCCACTGCTGTGATATTAAGTTGAGTAATCAATAGAGCTTAGACTAATGTAGTGTAAAGGATGCTGTGAACTATGAACATTTACCATAATGGTCGTCTAATGCTTTAAGTCATATGGCGACTTAGAGAATACTATGTTTTTATGGCCTTATTTCTTAACAATTTAATTTTTGTTCTATTGTTAAAGATTTTTTCAATACGAATATATTTGTTTTTAAACTTTTATACTTATAATTATAATTCTAATATTGTATACCTATATTTATAAATTAAATTAATCTATAATATAAATTGGACAGAAAGCAGTGAAACTAGATTAAAGCGTCAATCTGTAAAAAAATATCTTAAACTTGTTTTTTTTTTATATTTTTTTATTTTTTTAAAAAATAAGATAAAGTCTGGTACATAAAAATACCGAAGTAGTAAATGTAAAAGTTTTTTGTATTGGAGATATTATCAGAGTTGATAATAATCTACTCTGACTTCTTTACGAAGCAAAAAATGGTTTCTTTAAGATTAGTTTCAAAAGTACTATTTACTTTTTAAGAAATAAATACATATAATATTAGACTACATCAAGTGCAGTGGGACAACGTGTGACTTTAACCTTGAATGGTTTCCCATCCAGTGAAATGATTTTTAAAATATATTTTGATTTTTCCGTAATTTTTTCATTGTTCCGTTTTTCCGTCTGGTAACCACCAACCACACAATGTCTTAACTGTTTTTTGGACGAAAAACAGTCAACGGATTATCATGACACTAGGTTGACTCTGACCTACCCTTCTATCAGGGATAAAGCGGAAAATTGGAAAAAATATGCTATTAAACAAAAGAAACACACTTATTTGTATCAACTATATAACAAGCTAAGAAAGGTTATTCGAATACAATTTCATCCTTAAACACCATAATGACATTTATTCGGCTTAGTATAATAAAAATAGAGCCGAATTTGTACAATACTTTGTTCAGAATCTTATAAACGACACAGTGCAAGTAGGAGCTTATGTCTGCGATGTTTTCTCCAAAGTAACGCTATATGTATGTACATATTGACTATATTCTTTGAATTTCTTTTCCCTTTTTGCTACTCCGACACGCCTTTTACTAGTAAAGCTACTTTATATCCCTTCACTGGATTTTAGATAATATTCTTTATATCGACAGGTTTAGACGGTAATACTCGAATAATAATCAACCAACATCACAGATTCCATTTAAATATAAATAGATTCGCTTCTACGAGTATACCTGAATATATTTTGTATAATAATACATACATTCCATTTATTGTGATTCGTTTTTTTTCTTATAGACTTATATATATTTTTCTTTTCAGATTATTGAACTTTCAAATGAAATTAGACAAAAAGTGAAAATGTGCCAACATTCGATTTTATGAAAACAAAAATATGGACAAGAATAAGAAAAAGAATAGTATAAATGGGAAATACAAGAAGAATGGTAAAGTTGATAACTATGATGACGTCATTACGACGTGCTGTCTTTGTATACAAACAAAAAAAAGTAAGAAGAAAAGTTTGATAGCAGGATGTGTAACAAATTTAGGAATTTTCGTCATACTCCTCGTCTATACTCTAGTAGGCGCTTTTATATTCCTAGCTATCGAGGGTAGTGCTGCAAAAGTACATCAGAAAACGCTGGCAACGACGTCGTATCAGGCCAATGAGAATAGGAAAACTAATCCTTTACCAAAAGTGAACAGCAGTATAGCCCAAGTTAGCGCAGAACTAAGATCACAAACAGTCGAAAGTATTTGGGAAATAACAGTTTCTCTGAATATACTGTATAAGGAGAATTGGACGAGACTTGCAGCGCAAGAAATCGCGAAATTTCAAGAAAAATTGGTAGCCAGAGTAGCTGCTGATGTGTCAGAACAGTATGGAGGTGTTAGAGCACTGGAATCGGCGCCGGCACTGGTCACAGACGACTATGAGTGGAACTTTGCTAAAGCATTTCTATACTCTCTGACAGTCCTTACGACTATAGGTATGTACTAAATTATATTATAATATAATTTATTTAGCTTTAAGAAGTTGAAAATTATTAGCTTAGAAAAGAAAGAATTTTGAACTTATATGATTGAATTAAATAGTTAATATGTATACTAGTATCTCAACAATTTTTCCCTATAATTTATAGGAATTACATACAAGGAGTTTTTATAATAATAATTATTATTAAATTATATAAAAATCCTTGTCATAAATTCTTATATTTAATATTGTTACAGGTTACGGCAGTGTAGCACCTAAAACAGCACTGGGTAAAGCAGTAACAATAGGATATGCCGTTATAGGTATACCTCTAACTCTATTGTATTTGTCAGTAGTAGGAGCGTTGTTATCGAGACTTGCTCGAAGCATATTTAGTCGAGCATTATGTTGTTGCTTATGCTCCAAGTGCGGGTATTGCTGTCTCGATGAAAGGACAATGGCGGTTAAGGAGCGAAAGGAAAAAGTGAGGCGTCAAGACGACTATAGATCACAAACTCTACATTTACAAGAGCCATATTATGTGCGATCGCCTTCCGGTACTATAATTTCCGCGTCTCAGGCTAACAGCCTCAGCAACAACTCTATAAAAGATAAAACACAAGGACTAAACTTTCTACGTGACTGTGATTCAATGAGCTGTGCGGATACTGATTCGAAAGTTTCTTTACGTGGTTTCTCCATTCTTGCCCCGATATCTTTGTGTTTAGCGGCAATATTTACTTATATTTTCTTTGGCGCCCTCGTGTTATATCAATTAGAGGGATGGAGCCCTATTGACGGTGTATATTTTTGTTTTATGAGCCTGAGTACAATTGGGTTTGGTCACTTAGCGCCAGGATTGACTCAGAAGAACGGGGCATCGACCGGAACTATATGGTTTTGCTCGATCTATATAATGACCGGTTTGGCACTAACCGCTATGTGTTTCAACGTACTCCACGATGAAATCGTTCACCGTCTGAGGCATCATGAAAAAGTGCTGAAAAGTACACAAAAGATTCTTACGCCAGAGTTTTTGCAACGATCTTGACGAGACGAAAGTGGTAATTTTACAGAAGAATCCATTATTCATTCTGAAGTGGAGACATTGCCTGAAGTATTGCATCACTTACCTAGTTCGAGATATGAAGGTAGTGCCATACGTCGATCCGTTTACACCCTCAAAGAGGAAAAGGAACCAGAAAGGACAACTCCGATGTAGCAAAGGTTTCATTGTGACTTTATTAATTTAGATGTTATATTTAATTTGATATTTGAACATTTTTAACACCTTTGGATAAAGCGTAGGCAAATATTAGACGAAAATAAAATAAAATAATTTGATAATATAATTGTTTGTTTAATAAAACGACTGACGTGTTTGTTAATTATGTTATTAAGGTATTCTAGTGCCAAAATAGGCATAGCTATAAACGTCTAAGTAATGTTACTGGAGTTAGTATCCAGTAAATGTATAAAACCTAACTGTATACTTATTTAATATTATAAATATTATATATTATGTATGTATATTGATAAAAGTTAAAATAATTACGAGCACACATCATTTTGTACTAAAAGTAACTGTTCGTTCAATTTTAATTCAATGGAATTTTTTAATAATCGTATTGTAATTAAGACTGTGAAATAGTAAAAAAAAATATTTAAATTATTATCGTAATGGCTTTAAAGGAATATTAAAAGGTCAAATAAATAATATGTAGGTATTATTTTCAATAAAGTTACTCATAGGAATTGATTTGTCGGAACATGGATAGGTATGTCCAAACAATTTGGATGAGGTGTTAGTTCGTACTGAGTGTGAATTTTAACATCTGTATATTTAAGGACCTAAGTCGTTTTGTGCAATTATACCAAGTGTAAAGATAATAAACATTTTTATGAAACAAGTATCTTTTTTTTATTTGTCCTAGTGTCTAACAGTCTAGTTTAGTATTTAAATTAAATTGAGGTTTGATTGACATTAATTTTAATCGTGAGGTTGAGTTACGTAAGCATTTGAGTGGCTGGCAAGTGGAAAACGAAGTGATTTTTCGCTGGGTCCTTTCTGCTTAACATATAGCAAATGTGTAGGAAAATTTTATCATATAATAAGTTTTTAGAAATCTTATTAAAAATTTTATCGACGATTATAATAGATATCACTTGCTTGTCACAGCCATATAAATAAATAAATATTCAAGTGAAAATAAAGTATCTTTTTAGCTTTTTTTTCTTTTTTTTCTTTTTTTTCTTTTCCCTTTTATTCTGCATTGCAAGGTAGACAGGGTAGACTTTCTGTCCTGTCTTCCTAGTGTCACTAGGTACTTCCTGTCTACCCGGACACTACGTTCTCCACTCTGCCGAATTTAAGAACATTGTGTGTTGAGTCGCGGGAATTAACGCTCCGCTTTTGCTTTATCAAAGCGAAGAACTGAAAATATTTTAAATATAATCAATCCACCTAGTTGAAACCACAACTCACGTTCACAGTCAGACGCATACCGGCCTCAATTAAAATTAATTTAAATAAAATATTTAAAATTCTTTGTATATTTTAAAGTTTTTTTTAGTAAACACTATTCTGTACTTTGTTTCATACATTTCTTGCACTTATACACTAGAATGAAGAAAGAAGATAAAATCCGGCATAGCAGGGGTAGACAGGAAGTACTCAGTACCAAGACACTCTGTAGTCCACTTCCCGCCGAATTTGTCTTTATTTATATTTAAATATTCCTTTTACCTTCTCATTGATTTCCCGTTCCCTAACATTTGTAGATTCTGCTACCGATAAAGTTAAATTTAGCGGTAACCATGTGACATAAAGAAAATATTTTTAATAATGATTTACCTACTTTCAGAATGTATTCAATATACTCTGAAAGCATTGAGATGACAATAATATCTAAAAATAAAAATTTTCATATTTCGCAATATATTTGGTTTCGATCGTACACGCGTGGGAAGAACGATCAAATTTCATTTATATTTAGTTTAATAAAGCTGGAATGACAGAATACGGGGTTAGGTTTCGCCATGAAATACAAAATGTTTCAAATATGAGCAGAAAGTTGTTTCAAGACTATAATGTTTTTTTTATTATAAATTAAAATGGATGGAATATAAACGACGGAAGCTAGACGTGTTTGTACACTAATCATAAAATGTTTATATATTAATCAGAGTAATAAGTGGAGATGATAAAATTTTAAACGGACATGGCATTCGTCTGGCAGTTGATACAAAAATTATTCTACCGCCATTTGTTTGTTAATCGTTCTGCCCTGGTTTCTTGCAGAAGCGACTGTATCTTTATCTCTGGTGTGGTGAATTTGAGACAAATTTTTTTAGAAGCGAGTCCCAGATGATAGAGAGTTTCTAACCATCGTCTCTATTAGGATGTTTTTGAATAGTGTTCGAAGGTTAAAAATTGTTCGAAGTAAATATCAAAATATGCACGATTCGTAATAGTTTCTATATAAATGTAAATCACAAAGATCATTTAATATGTATAAATCACAAAAATAAAAGTTCTTAATACAGATAATAATCTGGTACGTAAAGATATACAGTAACATGGAAGATAAGGAAAGACAAAAAAGATTGTCACAAAGTCACTTAGCGCTCCTCCGCTTTATAATTCAGTAACGTTTTTCAATGTAAGTATATATTTTACCATCGCCGACTTCGCGGTCGCGGGTTAATGGGTGCTTCCATTAAATATTATTTTATCGCGCGAACTTAAAACAATTTTCAGCGAGCTCCACAGTCGATATATCAAAGGAGATTGTTTTTGAACAAGATTTTACCATTATTTTAAATATTATATATGTGTACGTAATTATTTACTGCTTAATTTTCAGTTTTTATTGGTGATTCAACAAATTGTGTTAAAAATATAATATAAATATATTTTTGAAAAATATATTTTTTAATCTGAATTTGATGTATAATCTATACTTATAATAAAACTGTAGAAGTGCCAATTCTGAACATAGAAAATATAAAAATAATAAGTAGCTTAGAGTAATACCAGATTGATACTGAACCCACAAATGTAATAAAAAATTTAATCTGTTTTTCTGTATATTCATTCAAGCATTACATAAAAACTACCAGTTTTATTGGAATGAAACTTGGTATAATCATACTTCAATATTCTAGGTATCACACTGGGTACTTCTTATCCTGGAAAAAGTATACATTAAGAAACTAAGTTCATTTTGCTACTCAATCCCCAGACACTACTACCGTACTAAGCGCAAATAGTAAGTTTCTTGTATGTTATGCCTCCTGTAATGGAATTTACTAACAAAACTGTATTTTTTTAAATAACTCCTTTATTTAGTATCATTGGAAAAAAGTAATTTAAATAATCTGACGATATCGATTTTATATTTTTTGGTGCAGGAACCAAGTTGAATATTAAGACGAAATTATCATATAAGATGCTTCACACATTTAAAGCTTAGGTTCGTAGCTAATACCATTCCAAAAAAAAACCACTTTTATCTATCCTGTAATTATTAGTATATTATTTGAGGCCGGTTGTGGATCCACTCTGGGAGTGATTATGTTTAAATTATTCTCACTTCACTTTTACACTTAATGTTTTGAATTCGGTGGAAAGCGAGGCACGGAATGTCTTGACATTAGATTCTTTCTTTCTTTCTGGCTACCGTTCGTACCGTGATAAATGCGTGAAGCTAAAACAAAATAGTATATTAAGTAATTTTACATTTTTGGTTTTATCTCCAGACAAAATTTTTACTAAAAGTATTACTGGCTGTGTATATATAAATAAATGGTTGATATTATGAAAAGTCGTATTTAACTCAAAAATAATTGTGTACTATAATAAATGATTCACATGATCCTCTACTTAACAAATGAATTATATAATATAAAATACGGTCAAAAACTTAAAAACTTAAAGCAATTATCAAAACATATAAACCTCTGTGGTTTTTATAGTGTTCTCATTAGAAATTAATATTTATTATATGTTTTTTTTATACAAATAAATTTAAAAAATTAGAAATATATTCTACGTATAGTTGTGTTAGGGCATTTAAGCTTTCTGTAAACATCAAACGTATGATTTAGACGAAAATTTCTTTAGCCTCTCTTTAGTTTTTTGCGATCAGTTGTTAAATTTAAATGTGATCTGCTTCTTAATTTAAAATTGATTTCATGTCTCATATTAAATATTGAAAAAAATGTACATATATGTATGGAACTCGGAAAAGTTTGTAGTTTTTTTATATACATCTTATACATATCGCGTGCTACGATACGAGCTAGAGATAAGTTATTTTTATTCTATCCGTCCATTTTAGAAATAGAATGTGGGATACCTTGATATAATAGAACAGAATTTGATATAGTACTTATAGTCTATACCTATAGTCTATACCTATAGTCATCATATACAGTCAGATATATCATCTATAACATAATAACTTGACAAATTATTGAGTACATATAATAAGATTAAACTGAAACTTATATTAATTTATACAGAAAATATTTATACCGTTTACTCTTACATTATATACAGACGTTACTTCCAGCATCTTTCCTCGAAGAGATTGTTAACATCCGGTTTCAGTATCTCATTACATCTAATATATACACTAGCAATATTTCATGTTATTGCCTTTTCTTGCACAAAGAAATAACATGTTGTATAATTTATTACATTTAAATTTCAGTTACTTAGCTTTTAGTTAGAGATAAAAGTATAGTAAGTTCCCAGAACTGTGCCTTTGAAGCATCAAAGAAAACAAATCAAAAGAAATTGATATGCACGCCTGTTAGAGAGGTACTTGTAGCATTTATTGAACTGAATTACCTAAAATACATATTGAGATAATATTTATAGTGAGATAGCTCCCGATTCGTGTGTTATTTGTTCATTTGCTTAATATTTTTTCTATAATAATATAAAATTAGTCATATTAATTATTAAAAAAAATAGCTCTTTTTTAAGCTGTACTCTGAAGTTAAAGATATATATAGTTTATATACAGTTATATCTCTTTCATACGCACATATTACTGGTATGTACAAATGTGTTGATTTATTATTTAACTTGATTCAATCAACTAAGCCCTTTGTAAGGTAAGCGAGGTATTTTGTGAGGCAGCACTATTAGGGAACGTAAACAGAATCGTATGTTAGATACATACACGCACAATCATGTTTTTATTTAAATGTTTCCTTATTTACAAGTACGTATTTTTGCTGTTCTAAAGTTTTCGAGGCACGTTTTGTTTTGTTTTGTTTTGTAAATGCTTTGTTTTCTCATTCTTATTATAATATATAAGAAAAACATATGACAAGCCAATGTGACTCAGTGAGAAAGGTGTCACTGTAGACACGATGTCGGAGCGTCTCGATACTAGGTTCTCACTACTTACCCTGTTGTGCAGGATTTGAAGGAAGAAAGTAAAAAGGGACCATCCTAGCGTAGAAAGGCTGTTCGTGTTTGGTTGTAAATGCTACTGGTGCTGGGTTCTATTCTCAATCGGAAAAATGATTATATTTTATATTTATTTTCATTTTTCCTTTCTAAAAAAATGTCTGGGTTTTGGGACTGAAAGCAATCAACTGTGTGTCTTGACTCTACCCTGCTATGCGAAATAAAGTGTGGAGCTGTAACAAATAAGAAATAGAAAAAGAGATAAGTTCGGTGTAAAAGAATGAAATTGAAGTTAAAATGATCAACCCCGCTTATAACTAACAGAATTTAATATTGACAAGCTTCACGTGATATAAATTCATGATAATGCCAATGACTAAGTTTAGATCCCGTTGACAAATTAAGTTAATTAATTTTCAATATATGATATTGTCCAGCTTACGCTCAAACATAATTGATTGTTTCAAACGGTTGCAAGGTATCATTAATTGCTACTCAAACCATCGATTACTTGAATTAAATACGGATATTTTCGTATATACATATATTGACCAGCCTATTAGTATAATAGTAGCATTTTGTTGTGCCTTTACACGTTTATCCCACACAGCAGGGTAGACAGGAAGTACCTGGTGTACCAAGACACTTCGTAATTCGCTTTTCGCCGAATTCGAGACGTTGCGTGTTTAGTGACAGAAATCATCACCGCACTTTGTCTTACTAGAACGAGAAAATGAGAATAATGTAAATATCATTACCCCCCCCCCCCCCCCCCCCCCGGCAATCGAACCCACAACCGACCGTGTTTACAGTCAGACGCCGTCCCACTGCGCTACGACAGGCCTTTTTCAATTGATATATTAAATTTAATTGAAGGCCAACGTGGCGCGGTGGGATAGTAGTACTGTAACGCGCTTAATTGTGTATATTTATTATTTATTTTTATTTCTCCACACTGATTTTGGTCGAAACGCAGCCAACGGAGTGTTTTCAAATTTGGCTTGCCTCTAACTACTGTAAAGCTGTGAGAAATGTAATATACTAAAATGATTTGTTAATGTCTATTCTTTTATTTATTAATTACTATTATTAAATAGAAACTACAAAAAAAGGTATATATGTATTTCATTCACACTTTTTAAATATTCTATTTTTCTTTAATAAAATTTTGAAATTCATTGAATAATACTAAACATTTATTCACAAGTGTAATAAACAAATCTATATAAGTCGGTTCTAATTTTAGTTATATAACCACGTTAATAAATAACAATACGTAATGTAATGTATTTAAACAAAATCCTCTCAAATTGCCAACAATATTTATACAATAAAGTGATTCAAAGCAAAAAAAACAGTTGAAAGAATCAGCGAAAAAGTAGCAATAAACAAAAGGAAAACGTTCTAAGATATTTATCGATAAAATATTCGTTCTCTAAGCAGCGCGGGGATGGGCGATCATAAAGTAGCAGGGATGCCTTTCGTTAGCTACACGACTTGCCAGTTTTACATAATGAGACTGCGAACTGTAAAAAGGGGTACAGTTGATTTTAAATGTGAAATTTTACGTCTTAAATAGCTAATAATTTTAAATTTCGCTTCAATGTCTGAAAATTAAAGGATCTTTTTGCAAGAGGGTGAGTTTTTGTAATGGCAGTCGTTTGCTGACTGTTCTATGAAACCATTTCAAAAATATAAAATGGTGATTTTTTTTATTTTTTTTCTAGCTTCACGTTTTTTAAACCGCATAGCAGGATAGACAGAAATTACATAGTGTCAAGACGCTCAGTATTTCGTTCCGCCGAATTCGAGACATTGCGTGTTGAGTGGTGGAATTCAACGCAATAATAATAAAATATAATCACTTCCCCGCGTGGTGATTGAACCCACAACCGATCGCGTTTACAGTGAGACTGTCACACTGCGCTACGACCAGCCTCAATGATGACTTATTCTTTCTCTCCCTTCTTCTCATTTTTCAATATACAAAGTATAAGCCATATTAGGTAACAACTTATATCATTGACATATTACTCGGGATATGAAATAAATATAATATTTCATATTTATGTTTGACACATGTATGTATGTCCTAAATGGCCCTAGACGATTTACTGACATGCTTGTTACTTATCATCATATAAAAGTCTTGTTCATTCTAGTGAATAACAGTAGTATTAAAGACATATAACGTGTTAATAAGATAATTCCTATAATACAGCTTTTTGTAGAATATTTTTTTAAGTTAAAATTATGAATAGATTTTTATTACATGCTAAAGCATAGTACCCGCACAGTAGTGTAGATAACTTAGAGTCAAGACACTCTGTTGAATGCTTTCCGCCCGAAATCAAGACATGGCGCGCCGAGTCGCGAATTCAACGCCGCGTTTTGTCTTACCAGAACGGATAAATGATAACAAATTTTAAATACAATCATTTTTTCGAGTGGGAATCAAATCCAGAAGACGACCTATTAGACGCTGTTCCACTGCGCCAATAGTCTATATTTACAAGAATTATTTATTAATTTTTCGACTATTTACATATAGATTTTCGTAAATAGTCGACAAACACCAATCAAATTGCACGGAAAATAATTTTATCTCTATGAAACCATGAGCATCCTCAATGTGCTAGCGCGACCCTTCCAATTATATAAAATTTATGAACAAGAGGTCAACCATATATATTGTTGAACGGGCCTCGACGTCGTGATAGTTAAACCTATACATTTTGTAAAGCGCTTTAAGATGTACACCATATATTTTAAAGCGTTAGTAAATGAAATGTTGGTATCATTCAAAATAGCTAATTAAAATGTTTATGAAATTTTTAAAATTTAAATTAAAAATATTGATTTAATACTTTGAAATTTATAGTTAGCTTAGATTTTTTCATTTTCCCAGTCAAGTAATTAGAGGAAGATATTAAGAACGTATTTTGTACTTTTGTTTCTTCAATCAATATTATCCTGAAATTGTTAAGAAAAAGGTTATTGCTGGGAAAACATTTTTTTAAATTTTCTACCAAAATCGAAATTTTCGTGTTTCATGAAACCACCGCCGCGCACTGCGCCACTGCGCCGGTCGTGGCGCAATGTGACAGCGTCTGACTGTAAACGCGATCGGTTGTGGGTTCGATCCCCACTGGGGGGAGTGATTACATTTAAATTATTTTCACTTCCTCGCTCTCGTAAAGACAAAGAGCGTCGTTGAGTTCCACCACCCAACACGCAATGTCTCGAATTCCGTGGAAAGCGAAGTACGGAGTGTCTTGACACTAGGTACTTTCTGCCTACCTTGCTATGCGGGATAAAAGCGTAATAGCTTCACGTTTTTATCCTAAAAAAAATGAAACTAATTTTACACTCCACTCTTATTTGTTTATTATTATATAATATTAATTATAAAAATATTAAAACACTGAACTGGTAAATTAAAATTAAGTCCTTATAAATTGAAACAAGTTGATAGATTTAATGAAAAATGATATAAATAAAAATTTTGAAAAACGTTAATAAAAAATATTTTACACCACGTATACTGTAGTCTCCGTATAGTCGTCATTATGTTTCTATTAGAAACGTTTGATTTATATGAACATGCAAACATATAATTTCGAAGGCTTTTGAAATTGTCAAAGAGTATAAATAGAAAAATCAATAAAGAAACAGGCGTCAAGCCGCAGAGAGGCAATTGTGCAGCAAATAACCGATGATATCGTCGTACGAAATCATAAGCACCTGTAGACGCTCGTCGCGACCCTTCCAATTACGTAGCCCTGCGACGGGTACATTGAGCAATGTGAAATATTGCATGGAAGGGACGAAAATATGGTATTTGAAAACAAATTTCAAACATTTTGTTTAAGTATTTGTTTTTTTATTTTGAATTAAATTATTCAATTTTTACTTTTATACAAAGAATAAAGTCAATAGATTGTGTCAACATTAGGTTTTACTTTAGTGAAAAAAACAACTAAATAAATTTACACTGTCCACTGTGTATGACTGTAAACGCGATCGGTCATGGGTTTGATCCCCGGGGCAGTCATTATATTTAAATTATTTTCAATTCCTCACTCCAGTAGAGACAAAGTGTGGCGTTGAGTTCCACCACTCAACACACAATGTCTCGAATTCGGTGGAAAGCGAAGTACGCGAGTGTTTTGACACTAGGTACTTTCTGTCTACCCTGCTTTGCGAGATAAGAGCGTGAAGCTAAAAAAATGTACATACATACATGTATGGTTTACTTAACTTGATGGTGCTTGTTCCCTTAAATACAGATTTAACGACTACTAAGAGATAAAATTTGAAGATATAATATTCTATCTTTCTTTGTAACAAGTCAATAGAGTTCATAAATATAATTTTTTTTGTTCATTATAATCGATTACGTGAATCATTCGGTTCTCAAAATCACTGAAAATATTATTTGCATTACTAATTTAATAAAATTACGATTTTTCTGAATCTCTTCCAGATTAAAAACACGTATCAGTGATAAAGGCTCACAGGTACAAATTAATGGTAACGCTGTATACAGCTTTATTTATTTACCTTAATTTAGGGCCAGGACATAATGACTTGGACTTTAAAAGGTCCGCAACTACTTAATGGAAGGCGCTCTGTAAATATTTGAAGATTTCCTTCACGATTGACGTGATGTGTTTACTCTGAAATATATCCTTTGTTATTCAATGTATGACAACATACACCAATTTTAATACAATATTTGTCTACAAATAATACCCTAATATAATGATATTAGCTTAGGTTGATTATTTACGAATTAAGAATGTTAATTGCTCGGAAATCTTTGTGAATTCGCGCTGTAAATTTATTTCACACAACTATTTGACTGTAATGGTGTAAGTGAAATATTAAAATGTACAATGAGTAGTCTGATGGTTATAGATTCGATTTTATGTAGAAAAAATGTTCACATTTTATGTATTCTATAGTAGTACAACCTTCGATTTTTGCTGTGAAGGTTATACGTACAATAAATATAGGAAAAACAGTAAAATAGATATTTTGAAAGAAATAAAAAGACTTATAAGAAAGGTGAAGGAATATATATGTATTTAAATATAAAGTATCGTACTCCATATGAAACCGAAAACAAAAGGCTTATCAATACACTTAAGCAATATCGAACCTCACAAGGCATAGTAAAATCAAACTGCTAAATTATTCTTGTGGCATAAACATAAACATTTATTCGACGTATCAGCTCAGACAATCCAGGTATAGGATTACAGGTATGTCTGATCTTGGGGCACCAAATAGCGGCCCGCAAGAAAGTCCTTCAAAATTACTATTATTTAATATATTAAACGTATCAATAAAGAATTGTATGTCTATAAATGTATATAGATATTTTAATAATTGTTTAATTGAATATTTATTGCAATTTTCGAATATGACTTTGTGATAAATTATTATAAAAAAACTAAAAGGAATCAGTTAAATTTATTAATTTTAAAACTGCCAAATGTCACCTCACCACCTGTGACCTCGGACTACTGTAGAGTGTTCGAAACGTCAGGTTTCCAAAATATAATCCCGATTATCAAAATATACGCGATTAATCCGTTAAAAAAATTTTAAAATGTATAAACTTCGTGAAAATCAAAGATCCTGTCATTATCTTATTATTCTAGCAGAGAAATCATGTTCACATAATAAAATTATTGTATTATACACCAAGAAATGGATCTACTTAAAATGATAAAGAACGAAGCTAAAAATGATACAAATGATTAATAATTAAAATAATAGTGTATCAAATAAAATAACGTCCGTTTGTCACCTTAGCTGTATTAATATTATTATTGTATATATCTTTGCAATTGATATTGCATGAGAATCATCCTATATACAATTTCTCCTATATTTTGAGATCTTTCATTATGTTTTGGCATGCTATGTAAATATAAGAGATGTTCTTCTTTATTGTCTATTCAAACAGTGAAATAATCTGGTGTCTATACCCTAATGTACAAATAAAACAATAAGTTTCTACAGTGTAAGCATATATTATGTATATAAGTATGTATATAACATATTATCTTTTTGGTCTATTTATTATTATCAATACAATATATTTTTTTATTCATAATTAAATTTGAGAAGCCCTGATTGAAGCAAATTAATACAAAACTCAAGATTCGCTCGAGAATTTAGATTTGAGTAACTATCGAGAGGCAGACAAGAAGGCAATTTAAATTAAAATGTATATTGGGAGATTGAAAAATACAAGGCTATTTTGGTTATACTTTATGGTTGTAGGCTTAAATTTGTTTGCGACAATTTTTTTACAGCTTAAGTGGTGGAACTCAATGCCGCACTCACCAGACTGAGGAAGATAAAATAATTTAAATACAATCTCGTCTCCGAGTGAGAATCGAACCCACAACCGATCGCGTTTACAGTAAGACACAGTTACACTTAAAAATATTAATTATTACTGAATATTAAGTAAACTCCTCGCAGACTTCGTTTTAGTTACAGTAACAGCTTCTTAATGAGGAGAAATGGTTAAAAACAAAATGTCTTGACGTAGGACAGCAAGCAGTCAACGGAGTGTCTTGACTCTACCCACTTTTCTCTGACTACCCTGCTGTGTGGAATAAAGCGTGAGGTTGTGTTATAAATTTCAAATTAAATAAGTAAAATCAGTGGAGTACTAGATCTTTTTATGTTGAAGGGAAATAACCAACGAACTCGAGATGCCATATAATTGCTTTTGTATTATACTACGTCTCCGCGATACGGTTAACGGTACGTATATTGCAGGCCAGTGTCACCTCCAGAATACTTCAGAGTTTATCTAAAAATCAACGTAGTATTAAATGTAATAATAATAAAAATTGTTATTTATATTCATATATTTTATATTGTGACCTCATCGTGGTGCAGTAGAGCAGCATCTGACTGTAAACGCATTTGGTTACGGGTTCGATTCCCACTCGGAGAAAAGGTTATATTTAAAATTAATTTTCATTTCTCCGCTTCGGTAAGATGAAGTGTGTTTTGGCTGTCGGGTGTACAGCAGTCGATGTAGAGTCTTGACACTAGGTTGTCTCTCACTACTCTGCTGTGCGGGATAACGCGTGAAGCTATAAAAAAATAACAACACTTGGATGACAATTAAATGGCCATTTGTCTTTTCTAACTCGTTTCATGATTTAGCCTAAAATCCATTTTAATTAAAAAGCACTTTTTTATATAATACTTTAAAAGCTTATACTAAGGACTTAGGCAGTACATTTTTAGATTTAATCCACCTTTTACGTGTGAACTAAATGTTTTCTTTAAATTAATATCATTAAAAATATCCTCTACGACTTTTATTCGAGCTCTCACAAATAAGTGTTTGAATGACGTAATAATAAAAGTACATTACATATTACAGCTTCTCGGAAATGTCGGCTGTACGTGGTTGAATTAAATATTTTAAAAATTGTATTATTATTATATTTTACTTTTTTATTTACACTTTATTTGTACCACACTTAATATTAAAAACTAAACAGCAAAATAATCAGCAAAACAAAATATGTAAGGCACAAAATGTTTATTTAATTATATATTTTTTAAAATATACCTACTATATTATACAGTGTTTCCCAATAGGGATGATAGGATTTTGATAGCTCACAGCCGCCATCTTGGTTATTTAATATTTGACATTAGTGTTGTTAATCATGAACAAGTTCACGTTACCTCAACGTTTGGAAATTGTCCAAATTTTCTATCAAAATTCGAGAAGTATTGTCTCTACTCAAAGAGCATTCCGTGCTAAATGTGGTCGTCATGGTGCACCGTCTGAGCTCGCTATACGTTGCATAATCCAAAAATTGGAAAGTGAATATTCTTTGCACGATAGTAGACCACCAACACGACAACGGACAGGCCGTAATGAAGAAAATATTGCCGCCGTATCAGACAGTGTCGAAGAAAATCAAAATATTTCCGTTCCAAGACGTGCACAAGAATTGGGCTTATCCAGAATGACAACCTGGCGAATTTTACGAATAGGTCTTGGCCTACATCCATAGAAGATTGTGTTGGCACAAGAACTCAAACCAGCAGACCATCGATTACGTCGTAAATTTGCTGATTGGGCGCTTGAAATTATCGAAACGGACACCGAATTTCATAGGAAAATCATCTTTTCAGATGAGGCTCACTTTTGGCTCAATGGTTATGTGAACAAACAGAATTGTCGTTACTGGAGTGAGTCAAATCCAAGAGTGGTTCATGAAACACCATTACATCCTGAAAAATTGACTGTTTGGTGCGGATTATGGTACGGTGGAATCATTGGCCCGTACTTTTTCAAAAACGACGAAGGCCGTACTGTTACTGTCAATGGCGACCGTTATCGTGACATGTTGAACAATTTTTCTTTATTAGCTTACTTACTTACTTACTTTATTAGCATTCTTCACATTACAGCCTAAAAAATAAGTGGGCTGACGGTCCACTTGCGGTGAAGTCGGTAACCGTTGGGAAAAGCTTGTTCTGGAGTGGTATGGGATGACGATGATTATGATGAAGATAATAACATTTGCAAGAAGAATAAGGATCGATCAGTACACATTGCAGTTATGTTCAATTAAACAAAAAATCAAGCAAGTAAAATATTAAGTAAATAACGTAATAAGAACCTACAACGTCTATTATTTTTAATATTTAATTAGTGTACTTAAATTATGATTAATCTTAAAAGTGTCACAAGTTTCATTTTAAATAACTAGAGCACTTGAACGGTCTCAAGCTTTGTGTTTTAAAATATTAATAAAATTAATACTTTCTTTCTAAACTATAATAAAACTTAACTGTAAACGCGCTTGGTTGTAAGTTCGTTTTTCCTTAATTTCTTGGCGCTGCTAAGAAAAAGCGCAGCGTTTAGTTCCGCGACTTAAAGCATAATATTTTGCATTCAATAGCGAACGGAGCGTTTTCACACTTGTTTCAATATAACGACCTTGCTAAGGAGTACAGCTAAAATAAAAGGAATCAACTAGTTAATTGTAAAACCTTAAAAACACACAGAACATTTATATCAAAAGCCATAAATATCGTTCACAAACAATATTCTCAAATATGACAATGGCTATAAACATTATCTACAAGCGATTTCCACAACAGAGAGCGCTAAAGTCGATCGGATACCTGATTTATGACTGCAAAGATTAACTTTGATAGTGTAGATGTGAAACATTATATTGTTAAATGATTAACTACATATTGATATTGTAAATTGAGGCATTTCCATTTTTGTAAGATGAAACGTGATAACTTAGCGCTCTTTATATGAAAAAATCGTCGAGTATCTACATTTAGGGCATGACTTGCTTAATTTGTTACTTCTTACTGATTAAAATATATTTAAGCTGTGTAACATATTATTTTATAGAAGTAACGATTTTGTTTGCGGTTTTACGGCATATTCCGCATAGCAGGGTGTGTCAAAGCACACCCTTGACTGCTTTCCCCTCGAAAATTCAGACATTACGTGTTGAGTGGTGAACTCAACGCCAGGCTTTGTCTTAATAGAGTGGAGAAATTAAAATAGTTTTTAAATATAAACATTTCCCCAAGTGGGAATCGAACCCATAATCAATCGCGTTTATAATGATTAAAAAAAGCATTACGATTGATTTTAAAGAAAGTCGCAAGAAATATATTTGTTTATAATTTATATAAATATTTTGTAATGCCTATATAGATCACAATATTTTGTTAACAGGGAAAATTATTTTTAATATGATTTAAGGTTATAGGTATTTAAAATATCACACCTGAAACTTATATTTTTTATTAACGCCAAAAGATTAATTGAAAAAAAACTTAGAATTTATTTATTTATTTATTCAATTTAAAAAACATCAGAAATACACACTTGTCTTTTTTTAAACTGAAACAGTTAATTTAGGTTTAGTAAGCTGGTAAATTTACTGTGATCTATGGTGGAAAAAGTACTATTTCAAATTGTTCGGAGTGCGAAAGTCATTTTCTTAATTTTCCTACTTCAATTCTAAAAGTGCAATATGTTGAATAAAATAACAAAATTGTTATTTCTATCTATATATAATCATAAAGGTGTATTCGCTTATTAATATAAATGAAAATCGAAACTAATATTTAAACCTAAATTCTGATTTATTTACTTGCCGATCTGCACATCATATATTTCACTGAATTAGCAATTCGTAATACTGACTGCTATTAAACAGTTAAATCAAGCTATTTGAAGCCAATGTATGATAATCTTTGTTAATTTTCACTTCATTGATGAATTTGAGTTATAAATCAAATATAGCTTTAGTGGCCGCGCGTCGTGATGTAGTTTGAAGCTTATAAATTTTCACTTAAATGAAATGATATTAATATACAGTGTTTCCCAATAGGGATGTTAGGATTTTGATAGCTCACAGCCGGCATCTTGGTTGTTTAACATTTAACATTTGTGTTTTTTTGTGTTTAGTAATGTTTGCCATTTAATCATGAACAAGTTTACTTTACCTCAACGTTTGGAAATTGTCCAAATTTTCTATCAAAATTCCAGAAGTATTGTCTCTACTCAAAGAGCATTCCGTGCTAAATATGGTCGTCATGGTGCACCGTCTGAGCTCGCTATACGTCGTATAATCCAAAAACTGGAAAGTGAATAATTTTTGCACGATAGTAGACCACCAACACGACAACGGACAGGCCGTAATGAAGAACATATTGCCGCCGTATCAGCCAGTGTCGAAGAAAATCAAAATGTTTCCGTTCCACGCCGTGCACAAGAATTAGGCTTATCCAGAATGACAACCTGGCGAATTTTACTTATGGATCTTGGCCTACATCCATACAAGATTGTGATGGTACAAGAACTCAAGCCAGCAGACCATCGATTACGTCGTGAATTTGCTGATTGGGCGCTTGAAATGATGGAAACGGACACCGAATTTCATAGGAAAATCATCTTTTCAGATGAGGCTCACTTTTGGCTCAATAGTTATGTGAACAAACAGAATTATCGTTACTGGAGTGAGTCAAATCCAAGAGTGGTTCATGAAACATTATTACATCCTGAAAAATTGACTGTTTGGTGCGGATTATGGTACAGTGGAATCATTGGCTAGTACTTTTTCAGAAAGGACGAAGGTCGTACTGTTACTGTCAATGGCGACCGTTATCGTGACATGTTGAACGATTTCTTTTTCCTGAAATGTATGAAATCGATGCGGACGACATTTATTTTCAACAAGATGGTGCAACATGCCACACTGCGACCGTTACAATGGATTTTTGCGTGATAAGTTTGGTGAGTCGGTTATTTCTCGCAACGGTCCTCACAATTGGCCACCAAGATCATGCGATTTAACACCCTTGGACTATTTTTTGTCGGGGTATGTTAAATCTCAAGTGTATGCAAATAAGCCAGCTACGATTCAAGACCTTGAACACAATATTGGAGCGACTATAGCGGCCATACCAGCCGAAATGCTGCACCGAGTCATCGAAAATTGGACCGATCGTATCCACCAGCAATTGCAAAAAAAGTCGTGGCGGTCATTTGAACGATATTTTGTTTAAATCATAAAATTTCAAAGCATAAAATTTCCTATCAAATAAAGCCATTGAGCACGAAATTCGAACATATATTACATGTTGTATTTCAATTTCAAAACATATCGTTCTTATTAGGAAACCCCATATATAAGCTATTTATTTCTATTTCTACTACGGATTTTTATATAATATAGATATTGACCGGTGTTGTTGATTTTTGCTTTTTTTATCACCTTCACGTTTTATCCCGCATAGCAGGGTTGTCAGAGTCAACCTTGTGGCAAGACTCCGTTTTTCCCATTCGAAATCGAGACATTGCGTGTTAAGTGGTGAACTAAACGCTGCACATTGTCTTACCAGAGCTGAAAAGTAAAATAAATTTTAAAAATAATCAACACCCCGAGTGGAAATCGAACTCGCAGCTAAACTATTTGCAGTCAGACGCTGTTTCACTGTGCTACAACGGCATCATTTTTGTCTTTGTTTAGGAATTGTATATATTTAATTGAATATATTCTACTTCTGTCTACCCTGCTAAAAATAAAAAGGATAAAAAGCGTGAAGCTAAAAAAGAGAAAATATTGTATATTGAAATAGCGTTGAGCTGTTAATGCGATAGCTCGACTCAGGTAGATTGAGGTGGCATTCGTTTGTTTTATTTATCCCTTTAAATTTTAATGGCGCATGGCAGCGTTTTGTAGAAGCGCGCTTTTCCTCCCAAAATCAACCACAATCAGAGCTTTTACTCTCAGTCACGTACTTTGCCCTGTTGTCTTAAGTGTTAATGCCATGTGACCACACTGTAAAATTTTTAGGGTAGATATATTTTTTAATTTATCTTTTTATCTCATTTATATTGGATATTGTTAATTTGTTTTTATTAGTATATACGAATATACGAAATTACAATACGTACTAAAATGATGTATTCTAATATCTATTTGTCGTTTTTTTCAGTTTATTGATTTTGGGAAATGCTAAATAACTATATTTTTATATAACTACAATATTGCAATATTTGAAGTAATTTCTGAGGCTAAATAAGTTGCTACTAGTTTAACATCCGATTAAGTAAACAATATCGCTCGAAAATAATCAATGACATATTGATTATTTTCGAGCGTCAAAATGTAGCATATTTTTTATAATGTTAGAAGAAATATAAAGAGATAACTAGGGTAAAATATTTATTATTTTAACATACCTGGACTACTCAAACATCAATGCACTTATTGTAGCTAGAGATAATAGTAAAAAATAGCAGCAGTGTTGATGCACGCGCTGCATGTTATTAGTTTTGCAAATTTATTTGTTAATAGTGCTTTAATGCTACGTTAATTACAGAACATGAGAATTGAATAATAAGCCTGATTTGTTTTATTTAATGCTGATAAGCGCTAAAGAAAAAAATGTACATATAAAAACAATAAAAAACTTTATTTTTTCTAAGTCAAATTTTATTTTTTTCTTTTTTTACAAACTTTTGCCAGAATTGATTTTGGGGTCACCAGAGGTCCCATGCGACCAAGTGTGTCTTTATCAACGCGGGTTAAAATAGTTTAGTTCAAAAATTGCAACTTAAATGACAATGTATTACAAGCTAAGCAATGTTATTCTAAATCTTTTTTTGTCGCTGGAAATGATATTTACGCAGAACATCCGTATGCAAGGCAGATTTGCCTCAACGATGGACGATACTGAGATATACCTGATAATGCCCACTAAAACCCGTCGGAAACCATTTCTTAATTTAAATGAGGCGCCGCAGGATTGCTTGCGCACACCACTACGATGTCGTGGTGTTCAGCGCACGGCGTGTTACGGGCCATCTTCACCTATAGGGTGCTCCAGGGTTTCTTCCACAGCTATTAAATAAGATTTTAGCAAGCATAATTAATTAGATTCCTAGCAGTTAAGGTAAGAATTATTGTGTTAATATATACATTAATTCTGTATAAACTACGTAAAAATTTTGCAAAATTTATTAAAAGTCGTGATGAGCATTTTAATATTATATATTTTCATATATGGGGTTTCCCAATAAGAACGATATGTTTTGAAATTGAAATAAAACATGTAATATATGTTCGAATTTCGTGCTCAACGGCTTTGGCTCAATGCTTTATTTGATAAGAAATTTTATGCTATTTATGATTTAAACAAAATATCGTTCAAATGACCGTCACGACTTTTTTTGCAATTGCTGGTGAATACGATCGGCCCAATTTTCGATGACTCGGTGCAGCATTTCTGCTGGTATGGCCGCTATAGTCGCTCGAATGTTGTGTTCATGGTCTTGAATCGTAGCTGGTTTATTGGCATACACTTGAGATTTAACATACCCCCACAAAAAATAGTCCAAGGGTGTTGAATATATTTAGCACGAAATGCTCTTTGAGTAGAGACAATACTTCTCGAATTTTGATAGAAAATTTGGACAATTTTCAAACGGTGAGGTAACGTGAACTTATTTATAATTAAATGGCAAACATTATTAAACACAAAACAATACAAATGTCAAATGTTAAACAACTAAAATAGCGGCTGTGAGCTATCAAAATCCTATCATCCCTATTGGGAAACACTGTATTAGTCCGTCATAATCGTTACAGAGAATAGTCGGAACAAACAGACAGACAGACAGACAAAAATTGTTTGTTTGTTACTATATAGTATATGAAAATAATTGTGACTTATATAAGATTTTATCAATATACATTCTGTGCACTTTTGTATTGTAACCGTATTTGTATTGTATTGTATTGCGGCTGGCCGTGGCAGTGTAACAGCGTCTGACTGTAAACGTGATCGGTTGTGGGTTACATCCCCACTCGTGGGAGTGATTATATTTAAAATTTTTATATATCATATATCACTTTCTCGCTTTGATAAGACAAAGTACGGCGTTGAGTACCACCACTTAACACGCAATGTATCGAATTCGATTCGAAAGCTAAGTACGGAGTGTCTTGACACAATGACTACTTTCTGTCTACCCTGCATGTGGGTAAAAGCGTGAAGCTAAAAAAAAATTGTAACTCATATGTAAATAAAGAATTACTAAAAAAATAAAAAAATTCTTTTATTAAATATTTGCTTTTTAATTGTTTTTTTATTATTATTTATAAATGGGATTGTAAACATTATAATATAAATTAAGCTTTAACCAATGAAAATTGGAAGAGGTTCACAGCGTTTCTGTTTTTATATTAAAAAAATACAGGAACAACGTACGCCGTTATTTATGTGTGGAAAGTTTCGAATTAAAATTTTATACGTACAGAAAATTTTACAATGCCTGAAGTGCTGCCAGTAGACTGCCAATGCCTAAGTTATGGGTTAGTTATGAAATTAAAACCTCCATTACTTTCTTTGTTAAATGGTTTTATTTTGCTTTTTCTGTTTGTGTAAGTCAAATTTATTTATTGAATTTTGACCCCCATTTTGTTGTCAGATTGATCTGACATTTGGCACACATGCTTAGTTCTGATGACAGTTGCAATCTAATAAATTTCGTATCATTGTAACTTTTTTAATCTTTTAAGGTCGGTCGTGGTGCAGTAGGACTAACTGTAAACGTAATCGGTTATGGGTTCGATTTCCACTCGGAAAAGTGATTATGTTTAAGCCATTTTTACTTCCTCGTTCTGGTAAGACAATGTGCGTCGTTGAGTTCCGCCACTCAACACGATATGTATTGAAATTGGCGGAAAGCGAAGTACGGAGTGTCTTGATACTAGGTAATTTCTGTCTACACTGCTATGCGGAAAGCGTGAAGCTAAAAAAAACTTTTACGTTTTTTTTTGTCATAACTATTTCAATATCACACGACAGAACTCGACTTGACTATATAGTAGAATAGTAGTGCACTTTGAAAAACATGCAAATTCAAGATGGCCGCAGCTATAAAATGGCGGTTCACATATTTTTTCACAACTATTTCCATATGGATATCAAACCACAGTTGTTGACCAGTAGACAACTGGGGTCTACGGAAGGGTCAAGTTACGCGAAGCTAAGCAAGTGGTAGTCGAGAAGGAGCACGGTGATGTGTTAATCGGTAAACGCAGGGGCTGTTCTACCAAACTGGAGTCCCACATAACCTGTCCCGAGTCCCCAATCGGGAAGATATTCGTTATACGATTTACTCACATTACAAAAAGGTCTGCACTAGTAGAACAGTAGTAGACTTTGAAAAATAGGAAAGTAAAACTTGAATTAAAAAATCACAGTAGTACTTTTTTATATATTCAAGTTACAAGTAGGTTCAGGTTTTTTTCCAGTCAATAAAAATTGTAAAAATACTTATAGTACTTGTAACATAAATATTATTATTATATAAGTAATATGAAAGTTACTTTATACCGTTATTGACGGTGCGGTGTTGAGTTTCGCCACTCCACACACTTTGAATAAAATTCATGGCATGCTCCATATGTCTTCTGCTACCATGGTATACGACAAAAAGCATGAAGCTGTTACAGCTTTTAGTTGACGTTAGAAAACATTAGGCTTGATTTCCACTTCAGATAAAGCTTATATTTACGAAAAACTATAGGTTTCAACGTTTTCAATACAAAAACCAATGTTTCTGATCACCAGCTTATCTTTAACTTGATAATACTGCACGTATCGTAAAATACGTTAGATTTATTTTGGAAAGATAGAAATATATATATCAATAAGAGTAATAAATACGCTAAGCCCCCAATAACATTATATCGGTACTTGACTTGAGGTGAAGGCGAGAAGCCTAAGGCTGTCGACCACGTGATTTATAACCGGCGTCGTTAGGAACTCTAACCGCTCCAAGGAACATGAATATAGACGTTTATTTAATTTCCTTTTGTGATTTTAGTAAATTAAAATGGTAATTGACGAAAAAATTGGATGTAACAGGATTCAAATTTTTTTATATATTTATTTTTTCTCAAGTCTTACTTACAGATTCAATTTTTCTTTTGTCAAATATAATATTTAAAGCCGGTCTTGGTGCACTGGGACAACGTCTGACTGTAAACGTGATCGGTTTTAGATTCGATTTTCACTCGAGGAAAAGATTATATTTAAATTATTTTGGTTTCCTCGCTCTGAAAAGTCAAAGTACGGCGTTGAGTTCCGCCACTCAATACGCAATGTCTCGAGTTCGAATCAGACATTACGTACTTCCTGTCTATCTTGCTATGCGGGACGTGAAGATAACAAAAAATATAATTTATTCTGAATTATTTACAAGTAGATGTTGAAATTTTTCTTGATATATGTACTTACTTATGTATTATTATAATATACTGAAAATTCAAAACAAATATATTGTATTATAATGCTATGTTCTGATTATTTAGCACATAGATTATCCCTGTAGGAGCTCATTAATACTGCGTAAAATATATACAAATGTAATATTGCAAGAATTTAAAGAAATAAATGGATTTACTTTACCACAATTGTTCTGTAAGATCGGAACGTGACTCCAAGTTGCCGAGCAAATAATTTATTACAGTCGGAGAATTTAGAACAGAAGTGTAAGCTAACCGCAATCTATAGCTCGTGGACTGTACTGAAACCTTGAAATAGTTTCCTTCAAATTTTGCAATATACGTCAACGGACCCAACAATGATGATAAACAATTATTTATGAAAAATAGTATAATTTTTCTTTTTTTTTAATTGTTTGAAGAAATGATTGTTCTTCAAATAAAACGAAGACAAAACGCTTAATAAATTTATATTGTACAGACAGACCAAAACTGGCCTAAGTCACAAAATTAATGTTACTGAAAAATACTTATTATTAGGCTTACTTATCTACTATTCATGTTGTTTATTATATATTTGCTTAATTCGGGGTAGTTTATTTAACCTAGAACACAGTATTTATTTATCTTCATACTTTTACGCTGCACTTTGTTAATAGAGCAAGGAAGTGAAAATAATTTAAATATAGTCATTCCCGAGTAGGAATGGAACTCACAACTGATCGAGTCTGATTGTAAAGTCAGACACTGGTCAACTACGCCACGATATAATGTATTTATATATATATATATATATATATATATATATATATATATATACACACATTGTTTGCGTGAACCTGAAGGTCAATAAGAATTTGAGAATAGATTTGTCTATTTTATTTTTTAAGTACAAAAAGAAACATATATTTATTTCTAAAACTTCACTTACACAATTTTGCTGGTATACATACATACGAGTACGTATTCAAGTAATACTTTACGACGCTACTTCATCAAGGTGGCGCTGTCGAATAGTGATTTATACTAAAGTTCAATGAAACTCGAGTTACGGGGATGTCGTGTTGTTTATTTCTATTTTATACAATTCTCACATGTTTTAGGGAACAGTTACGGTGTTCAGGTTGGTCGTTTACTATATAAGGTGGGGGAAGTACGGTTTATTTTAAGTAATAATAAACAAAATATCCTTTTTTAAAGTTAGCTTTTTGAATAGTGAATACATACTTCCATGTATCGGTCTGTCTATGACATCATCACGGCCAATCCATTGAACGGATTTTGATGGAATTTTATTTCAAGATACTTGAAAGTCTTGGAATTAACATAGAAAAGTATGTAGATCGTAAGTTTTTTAAAATTGGCACTCTGAACGTTCACATGTTTACATGACATGCGCTAGCCAATTAAGATTTTTACCAATATAAACAATTTCCTTTATAATTTTAATTGAATCACCAACATTGCTCTAATTAATATTAACTCTTTCATTACCAAGTTATTTAAAGCATAGTATTATATTTAGCTTATTTATTAAACAAATTTCCTATTTACTACATTCTACCGATTTTATAATACCTAATATAAATATTAATTCAAAAATAATATATTCATACAAAACACGTACATTTAATACCTAAGCGCCATACACTTACCAGTATTCATCCTCGTAGGGTGAATGCTATCGACGTACGCATTTGCTCTCGCTTATCGTATTTGCGTCAACGTCATGTTGTATTGAGCTCCCTCACGCCTGTTATCCCATTTGCTTCGAATATATTGCCTTGAATATCGCCGGTTATTACTAAGTGGTACTTAAGAATTAAATTTATATTTCTATTTAGGTGAAGTAGATGTATTTTATGGTAAAGTATGTAGATCGTAAGTTCTATAACATAAGCTGTCTCGTTAAATTGAATTTGGATTGTATAAATATATGAATCGATTGTAAATACAAGTGAAAACTGTTTTAGAGAGAATATTGCATATTTGAAAATATGTATATTAAAAAATACATACAGGTAGAGTTTTCCAAATTCTACTTTTTGATACCAAGATGATAATGTGGGACTTATCAGTGAACCTGATATTACTCACTTAAACCCAGCGGAAGCTCTCTCCATGTACATAAGACGCTCAGATATTTTAAAACAATAAAAATATTACTAAAAATTGCCCTCAAGATCGTAGGCATATGCCACTACGACGACTCGGTGAAGACCTCACCTTCAGGGTGCTTCGAGGTTTTTTCTAGAGCACCCACATTCTTGATACCTTGCAAGATGATAACCATGACCCTCTTACAGTTACAGCGTCTCTAGGGTAGGGTGACTTAGAGATGCGTCTACCGCCTTTTCCTGCCTTGTGGCGGGTTTGCATTTGCGCTGGACTGGTACACACGCTCCGCTCCTTCAATGCAATGACTGATTTGTAAAATAAACATCGTTGCAGACCAGTTCTATCCGGCATGTTGTAACGTTTATCTCATAATGATGATACGTCGATTGACTTGTCAGACCAATATTACTTTCCGATTTCTATATCAGTTCAGATGCACAATCGCTAGACGGCCGATTGTGTTATATTCACGCACAACATATACGTAGCAGTCGTTTATCAAAACCAACAATTGCACTCGGTTAGGTGCCATCGATATCAGATAGCAGCCATAGATTTGCCGAACACTGACAGTCGTGTGTCACATTATGCGTTCTATTACCAAGCAGTCGAACACCATTATGTACTACAGCATCTAACCAACATCTCCATCGCAGTTCACCTGAGCCGAGAATATCAGCTAAGTGATGCTAAGCAACATTGGGTCGCGCCACCGATATCATTTATCAGTAAGCTACAACGCTCACCGAACACCGACGGTCGCGTGTCGCAAGTTATATCAACGTCTAACACAGTACAAGCATCGCGCATGCGACGCGAGACAGCGTCAATCATGATATAACCAACGAACATCTCCGTAGCAGTTCACCTAAGCTAATTATATCAACCTCAGTGACGCCCAGCAACATTGGTATATACCACCGAGAACGAATATCGGCAAGCCGTAAGCTCGCCTAACATCGAAAGTCAGGTGGCATGGTATCTCTATCAAGTAGATCCACTATATGTATCGCCCAAAATACATATATTTATATTCTTATTAGAATTTCATTTGTATAACATCGTGCCAAAATTCGCCATAAAGCCATATATCATATTTGTTTTATATGGGGTACGAGTGTTTCAGATCATCATATATGTTAGTACCTTAGTACATAAGGAGGTTGACTCGACCGCCGCGTGCTCCCTCTCTACGCAACTGTTGCTTGCCACGCAACTGTTCTGACATTCAGGGCGGTCTAACCTGAAATCTCTTTCCCTGTCAAAATCTCTATGAAAGACGACTCGGCTCGACGACGCACGACATCACCGACGTCAACGAGCTCGGCCGCCCTATTACATGCACAACTGAAACTTCTTTTATTACACGAACGCAATCTGTTCATTACATAGTATATTAAGTATTCTATAATTTTATTATAGTCTATTATTATATAATATTGGTACGTGTAATTTTAATAGACATATCTGATTCATATATTAAATCATATTAATATATTATATACGTACATAAGTACATACCGTTATATTGCATATACAACTGCAACTTTCTCTATACACAAACACAATCTGTTCATTACATACAATATGACAGACAATAATTTTATTATTGTCGATTTACTACATAATATTGTTATGTGTACATTAAATACATATATTTGATTAAAATATTGAAATATATTTATATTTCAACATGGACTTAAGTACATACCGTTACAATGTACCTCCACAGAAGTATTTATTTAATTACTTTAACCTAATCCTACCTTTTATTATTGACTTAATTTGAAATAAATCAGAACAATTTTTATATACTCATAAATCACTTCGCTCTCTGCCTTTTTTTCATTAGCATAGTATAAATATATTCTCTAACTTTATCTTTTGCGTAACAGGTAAAAATAGCTCTTCACATAGAATGAATAATAAAATTTCATTGTTAATATTATTACAAAGATGATTCATCTCATATAAATGTCTATCATAATTATTTCAACACCCCACAGTAGGTACTTTTATTCAGAGTTCAGAGTGGAAGATTTATACGCTCTTTAAGCCTTCCAATTTATCTCCAAGCATCAAAGCTATGAAGCGAAACACAAAGCCAAATAAATTGCAAAGAAAATCTTTTTCCGCCTCCCTACAGTCAATTAGCTGAATTTAGATTTGATTCAACTTCCGGTATCAATCATCTGTGCAAAAGATACAATTACAGTTTAAATTGTATTTTAATTGATATTAATTAATTTTTAATTAACTATTTTAACGCACATGTTCAAACGTTTAAGATAGGACTACCTATGACAATGGACTACTAGAAACCGTTCGAAACATTGGATTTTCAAAAATTTATTTCCTAATATAAAAATAAACACTTAATAATAATTAATTTAATAGTAATTAACCACTTAATTTTTGAGTATTAAAATAAATAAATTATTCTGTTTAAAACAGTTTTATTTAAAATATATGCTATATTTAGAAAAAAGGAAGCAAGTGATCAGAAGGGCCATCTGATAGTAAGCGGTCACCTTCGCACATAAACATCTAAAACATTAGAATTGTAGATGCCTTGGCAGATGAAGGTGAAATGAGAAGAGGAAAACGATGGGTGGGAATAGGGAAAGCTGGCTTACATGACATTGAACCCGATGTGTTCCGGTCCATCAGATATTTGGCGGATCATTTTTGTCATGAAAGTGGTCGCAGGATTAACCTCCCCCACCAAATTACTGGGACACCCGCTTCTTACGGGACGCTACCCAGCAGCGGAGCGGAATTGTTTTCTACTCCGTCCCTCCACAGGTAGGGAATGGTATTCTTCCTAGAGTTTTTAAGTTATTATTACTATTAAAAATGTATTATCTAACCAAAATATACACGATTAATCCATTTAAAATAGTTTCATATTCTTCCTACATTTTATTATTTTTAACTACACAATTAATGTTCATACATATACTAATGTTCATACATATACATGTGTCAAATAAAAAACAAGAATAAATCGTAGTGGATCAGTTTTTTACTTGAAAGTTAAAGTTTTGGAAATGGGAGGTTGAACCCACATTCATTGTATTTAAGATTTACTTTTATTTCACTTCTGTGGTAACACTAAGTGCGGCGTTGAATTCGCCACTCAATATCCAATTTTGATTTCGGGCGGAAAGCAGGCAACGAAGTGTCTTAACATTAAGTTGTCTGTAACTACCCTGCAAATCGGGATGAAGTGTGGACCTGCTTTTTTTTAATCTTCATTTTTTTTTAATTTATGAGGTTTACTGAAAATAATTAATGTCACATAACAGTCTAAGCATGTGTTGTTTACATCTTATTTAAAAAATCAAAATATTGTTTATTTAAGTAGGTTGTTACAAAGCGCTTTCGAAAGCGAATCTTAAAAATATAAAATATCATGTATTGCTATAGGAAGCTAACACCGGCTCGGAAGGCATTTCTTCTGAGAACAGCTAGCAAGAAACTCAACATTTGTTCTTTTTAAATATAGTTACACCAGGAGCTTCTGACAATAAATAGCTTCCTGAAAAAACGAATCAATTTAAATTATATTATTTATACAACTGTTTTACTTCAACTTGCTGAAAGTTTAGATTTTAATACAGACAATATTTGCATATCGATGAGAGGTAAATTGTAGTACTTGTAATAAGGGTTAAGTTCACGCAAACGAAGCTTTTAGCATTTACTTGTATATATTAAAAAAGCTTTTCAATACACAAATAAATAAGCTCAATGATACCAACCGTCGATAGTTTGAAGAATAAATTCCATATTATCAAAAAAGTTTCTGTGAAATAATATATCTCGTACACTTTGGAAGCATCATAACGCTTGCAATACAAGTTCGAAGTTATAAGTTTTCCAATTTATGAAAACTAAGCTTTGCCCGCAGCTCCATCGATACTTCGTGAGAAAAACTAACTTAAAAATAAAACTAAAAGATTTCTAAAAGTTCTTCTTTATTTTTCTTCTAAAAATTATGAGCATTTACAAGAATAAGATAGAAATTATACGTTATGGATAATATGTAGAACATAGTTAGTTAATTAAAAAATTATTACTATAAAGAGCGGGCATGATGCGGTGCAAAACAATAAAATGTAAAAAAGAAATGAAGAAAAAAAAATTAAAGATCTTAAACTAAATAAATTCTGCTTATATACAAAAACAAACATATACATACATATACATACACACATACACATATCATACATAACACATAATAAATACATAGAGTACAGATTTTATAAAAATAAATATACACATAAAAATAAGTTTTTTCATACATATATCCATATATTCATGCATACATATATTACAATATATTTATTAAGTCAAGCCTGAACCTACAAAATTATGAAACTATTATATCTTTGGATCTTCAAATAGTTTCCTCTCTCTTGTTTAATGTTTTCCAAAGCTTAATAACATTTCAACGAAATATCTCATTTTATATGAACCTTGTGTCTATTATATCACCTATGTAAGTATATAAAACGTAATTGATGGAGATGAATATTTGAATTTAAACTGATCAAAAGTATGGCCAACTAAAATCACCAGATATAAATCTTAGAAAAAAGGAATAAATGTTACTTGGATTATTATTTGAATAACTGAGTAAGCTCAAGATTAAAAAATGTAGAAATAATTACAGAGGCGGAATTATAAAAGACACAGATCACCTATTTCCGTAGCGCTTGGAAAGAATGGTAAAAAATATAATTCTAAACTTCATAATTAAAATATAATATTAAATTTGAACAATTAACAACTGGTTTTAATGGTCCTAGTTAACTCTGTTATAAATAATGTTGCATCTTAAGCTATTATAAAGGTATTTTCTAAGCTCTCAATTCACTTATCAAAATAAATTAAAAAAAAACAAAGATTGGCACACAATAAAGTTTTTACAAAAATGAAACTTGACGTCAAATTACTGTTAACATTTCCTTATTGCTCTCCTCGGATCTACAAATCTAATCAATTAAGCTATGAAGACTTTACGTTATGGTTTTAGCTGATAGATGCCGAAATGAAATTGTAAAAACGGAATCTTGATAATTTATTTATCCGTCCGCTTTGTTCCCGTATTTGTTCGCAATAACAAGGAGGATTGAGGCCGGTCATGACTTAGCGGGTCATCGTCTTAGTGTAAATGCGATCGGTTGTAGATTCGATTTTCTCTTGAATGAATGTCTATATTTAAATTATTTTCAGAGTAAGAAAACCACGGCGTTGAGTTCCGCAAGTTCAATACGCAATGTCTCAAATTCGGAATACGGAGCGTCTTCGCTGTCGTTCTCGATGTTACGTACTTCCGGTCTTTCCTGCTAAACAAGACTAAATATTTAATATTGATTTTTTTTTACTTACAAATACATACTCAATATTTGTATTTTATAACGTGGATTTCATTGACTTTCATGATAAAATAATCTGATTTAAGCACTATGACATAGTTAATTATCTGCTACTCAGAACTTAATTTAGAACGCAACCACCTTACTGAAAAACTCACTAACTCTCTTCACTTCTCTACTTCAGATATTTAGTTTTTAGCTTTGTAGAAAATTATGATTGAAGAAAGTCGTGGCGCAGTGGGATAGCGTCTGTCTGTAAACGCCATCGGTTGTGTGTTCGATTCCCACTGAGGGAGTGATTATATTTAAATTAATTTTATTCCACGTTCTAGTAAGACAAAGTGCGGCGTTACTCCAAGTGTACAGCAAAGTAGGGAGTGTCCTGACACTAGATTCTTTCTGTCTACCCTGCTATGCTACGGGATAAAAGCGTGAAGCAAAAAAAATATAATTATACATAAATGGCACTTAATTAGACACAAGAATGTTGTGTATATTGTTAAATTAAACTCAGATTGATCACAATATGTCGAGTAATGCTAATTTGCATAGCATTAATTCGAACATGTAACTATAACTGAATGTCATTGTAATGTCACTAATATTACCTACTAGTTACGCATACTGGCTTTGCCTGTTTCATAATATAATTTTAAATTATTTTTTTATATGTTTACAAAGATAATTTTTAACTGAAAAAAGTGTTAACGTAATTTATTTAGCTAACATAAGATATTAGTCCTAAATATTACTCACTAAGGGGACATTATTTGATTTTAATAGTTATATATTAAAGGATAGTAATATTATTAGAAAACGCCTCCTTTTTAAGTTTGATTTGCAATTTGCAATCCTTCGTTCGATACCGATATTTTGCAATCCTTCGTTGGATACCGACAATTAAGGCCAATGTACTCGTTGACTTTCAATTAGTAGGTTGTGTTTGGTGTTATGATATATATATATATATATATATATATATATATATATATATATATATATATATATATATATTTATTTATTTATTTTTATTTATTTATTAATTTTCTCTAAAATATTTCTTGTTTGATATGCCCCAATTTGTTGTATATAGTGTACACACTTACTTATATAAAACTATTACATATTTCTTGAGAGCCAAGCCAAAAAGGGTGTAATACTTTTCTAATACCAAGGAAATTTATTAAAGAAACTTTTATCTTATATCCCACAGGAACTCTATATTTTTCTCTTGAGTACACGTTTATATTCCTTAAGTTTTCATATTTCATATTTTCTTTGAAGTCATTTGCGTTATATTCTGGATGGATTTTGTTTCTTATCCAATATTATTTTTGTATTTTCAATAATTGCTGGGTAATGAATGCAGTTAGGGAGTGATCATCTCAGTTCAAGGTCGCCTAAAAAAGAGGAAAGGAATAACGGGATTAAGTATCTCTCATGAATCCGATCCTCATCGATTCATTTCTGTTTAAAACCAAAGCAGAGTTATTAATCACACACTTTTGCTTAGATAACGTAACTTAACTCAAAATCATATGAGACTTTGGAGAAAACAGCATACTATTGCGCCAAACACACTCTGACACATCTTTTATATCAAATATTCATAATTTCTGTGTATTATTAAATAAAAATTCATAATGCCTTTGTTATAAACGCAATGAATATACACAAAATAATCATAATATAATACCAATTTAAACAAATATCGTAAATAGCTTGAAGCAGTGGAAAATAGTTTCGGCTACCGGGTAGTTACCCGGTGCTCAGATATAATTTGTGGCACTCAATTATAAGAATTTACTGCTCGCACGGGAGAGGGCTGACAGGTAGGCGGTAAATTATACCTTAACCCGGTCAAGTGGATATGACTTCAGGTAATGCATGCGATTTATATTACTGTATTAGCGAACTGTTCGTTTATTTGGTTTTTCTTATAAGAATTAGGTGAAAATTATATAAAATATTTACCTTTTCTTAACTAATATCTCAACCAGTCTCTCATGTCTATAAGTTGTCTGGAAGACACTTCTTCTTGAGTGAGTCGCCTTTGCCAACAACATTGTCAATTTCGTGTTGATTGGTACAAAGTGCAGTAAAGAATATAATATAATTTTTCTTTCTTAGCATTTGGAGAAACAAGGTGATTCAGGTTAAGGGCATACCTACTATAGCATGTCTATATATTAAGAAAATCGATTTTACTATTTTCAGTTGAAGCTAAGGACGTGTGGTTCATATAATTATCATAAACCATATTTAGATCATATCTGAAGGCTGTCTTGACGCATATACGCAATACGTAAGTTTTAATGTATTACCTGTAAAAATAAATTTAGTGAATAATGAATAATAAAAAAATAAGATGTTGTTTATTATAGGTAGAAAGTAGTTAAAACAGGATTATTTGTTATTCTCTACACAGTATATATATGGAACTTTAATATTAATTAGACTTTATAATATTTTTTATACTTTGCAGTGTAAAAATTAAATATGTTACAATAATACTATGGTTGAAACATCATGACGAGTTGTTGTTGACGTAAAGTGTAGTTTCGATTAAAACACGTCAAATCTCATTTTTCTCGTTTCTGTAGTAATTTCGGTTTATGCCGCAGCAGGGTTAGAAAGGAAGAGTCTTCCTATCTACCAAGTGTCAAGACATTCTGTGCTCCGTTTTCCGCTAATTTCAGCACCTTTTTTGACTGATTTACCAGAGCGAGGAAATGATAATAATTTAAATATAATCATTCCCCTGAGTGGAAATCGAACCCACAACTGATTGTGTCCGTTACAGTCAGACATTATTCCACTATGCCAAGATTATTTTAATACACTTCGATACTTTTATACAAAGTTTTAGCTTTCGACTTCTTTGACTTTTGTCTATCTATATATTAATTTGCTTAAGAAGTAACTAAAGAAAATATTTGAAAAAAAATTTTTATAAAAATTTGAACGCCACGGGATTTGAACTTGTGCCTCTTGGAAACCGTCCAAGCGCTCTGACCACTATACCGTGCGTTCTACTGCCGGCTGCGTCGAAATTCTTATACGTTTGTTACAACTCATTTATGTTGTTAGGATCTCAGTAGAGAGATTTTTACAAATTTCTGCTACTTAAAGATTATTAAGAAACAATCGTTTAACAAGAGAGATTGCTATTTTATTTTAATAGTGAGGAATAATACTTTAAAAATAGTAAACTAGTAACTAAGAAATATAAAACTCTTTTTATATTTATTAAAAATTAAAAGGGGCTCAAATTATTTTATGAGGTTGGTCGGGGTGCAATATAGCAGCGTCCGACTGTAAACACGATCGGTTGTGGGTTCAATTCCCTCGAAGGAGTTTCATTTCCTCCCTCTGAAAAGATAAAGTGTGGCGTTGAGTTCCACCACGGAATACGTATGTACGGAATTCGGCAGAAAGTGAACTACGAAATGTCTCGACACTAGGTATTTTCTGTCTACTCTGCTATGCCGGACAAAAAGCGTGAAGCTAAAAAAAATATGGTACATATATTAAGTGTGAAAACCAAACGTGTTTTATAATTTGGTACTCGACATGATTCTCGCTGAACAGTAGTGATAGAAACATTCTTCTTTTTTCTTTTTGTGTTGATTTATATATCAATATCGATTACAAGTCACAAAATATTTTCTGTAATCCTAATAAAAAGCAAGTTAGTTTCACAGCCGGACTTTGAGTAATGACGCCACATTCGTGAGGTCGACGCATATTGCGTTGTATACTAAGAAAACTGTAGAGATGCTATTTTTTTAGCTTCATTCCTTTATCCCGCACAGCAGGAAGAAGATAGTATTAAGATCAGGTTAAATGGCGGAACTTAACGCCGCACTTTGTCTTACCAAAGGGAGAAAATGAAAATAATTTAAATATTATCCCAAGTGAGAATCAAATCCACAACATTACGTTTACAGTCATACGCTGTGCCATTGCTCGTCAAGCCTCAAATGAACTAAAAATAAAGTAACACAGTTCAACTTCTTGTTATTCATATAAGCTGTATATAAGCAATAGCAAGTCATATAAGCTATTTATCGGTAATTAGGAAATACCATCATTAACCATAAAGACGTATTGCTCATAAGTCTAAAACATAATATACTTTACATATATTTGACATAACTATATAAAACATTTTTTTTTAATTTTTAACGTTCTTCGCCATCCAAAACGAAAAAAGACAAAGAAGAAAATAAATAAATAATATAAATATAGATACGTACAAAAATAAGTTTTGTCTATAAAAAATTGCAAAAGACACATAAATATAAACTTTGATCATGAAATACAATTTCCTATATCTATAGATAGCAGGAAACTGAGGAATGCGAATGGCTTTTTTAACACATGTTTTACAAATTAATTCTAAACAAATCTGGAATCATTCAAATAATTAATTCAATAATTTAATATTAAACGTATTGTAATATGTGAACTATAGGTATTTCAATATAAAATTTCACATAAATTTAATTACATATTCAATATTGGCTTGAAATGTGTATTCAACCGTGAAATTCAGTTTTCTGCTTTCAGCTGCATATCGGTGGGTCATCATTGCATTGAAAATATCAGGATGTGAAAAAAAATAGAAATATAAACATTTTTTTACCTTTTAGCATCTCCTAAACCTACTATTTTTTAATCATTTCCTGGTTTTATCGCCGCAGACAAAGTACAGCGTTGATGTACCTTACAGCCACAGACACACACACACACACACACACACACACACACACACACACACACACACCAGTTGCCTTTCACACCAGTTGAGAATAAAGTCGCTTGACACTTTTCTCTCTGACTAACTTGTTTTAAAAAATACATACAGTCCATAGTTTTTTATGTTCAATAAGAGTATGTCTCAGCAGAATTTCCAGGCAACACGTAAGCTATTTTCATTTTGATCAGTCATTCCATTTATCAATCCATCCAATTATTCCACAAAAATAAATATTATCACCTCGAAATGTTACAAAAAAAAAACATTTTTATTTATCGCGGCGTTGAGATTGCCACTCAATGTTTGGATTTCTGGCGGAAAGCAGTCAACGGGTTGCCTTTGAATATTCTGCTATATGGGATAAAGCGACAAAAGACTGTAATAATAAAAAACATAATTATAACAATCCTACATTTATAAACAAAATAAGCTGGAATAGATGTATAAGAATTTCTACCAAGTATATTAACTCAACCAACCTTAAATGTTAACCGTAAAAGGTGCAAGTACGCAGGCTGCTATATTAAATTTTTTTTGCTTCGAGTCCTTGACGCTCTGAGTACGAAGTGTCTAGACCGTGGTACCGCTTTCCACCGAATTTAGGACATTGCGTGTCGAGTAGCGAAACTCAACGCCGCGCTTTATCTTACCGAGCGAGGAAATTAAAACAATTTAAATACATTTAATAATCATTCCCCAAGTCAGAATCAAACCCACAACCGATCGCGGTTACTGTCAGATGCTGTCCCACTGCGCTACGACGATTTTCTTATTACACTTTATGTATTTCTGATTACTAAAGTAACGCTGTACTATCATTATTTTAAGGAATGCCTTATCTATCTATACAAATAAATATAATTGGAATGTATCTAATATTAAATTAAACTTTTTTACTAAATTCATATATACACGCTTATATCCCGCATAGCAGGGTAGACAGAAAGTACCTAGTGTCAACACACTCCGTACTTCGCTTTCCACCGAATTCGAGACATTGCGTGTTGATTGGTAGAACTCATCGCCGCTCTTTGTCTTTACCAGAGCGAGGAAGTGAAAATACGTATATATTCACGGTAAAAATCAAGATAATGTTTTTGTACAATTTTTGTCTGTCTGCCTGTTTGTTTCTGTTATTCTCTATGATGGCTGGACTGATTTTTATACAACTTTTAACTGACTCACTGGCAGATAGCGGCGATAGTAAGGATTAGCGTAGGCTAACCATTTTATAATTGTAAAATAAAGATATACAGATGTTAAACTTCACACGGAGGTGAAGGCAAAGCTAATATAAAATAAAAACTAGATAGAAATCCACCTATGCCCGTAGAGTTTAGCTACGTGATGCATTGCCTTTCGTCAGGCTCCATTGCTAACACCTCCATTGACAAATGGACTGGATACACGCGTGATTTAACCTTAACACGAGTTGACTTGATAAATCACATATAATAAATACTAATACTATAGTATAGAACAGTGTATAATCAAAGTAAATAAATACTTCCTATCTACTTTTGTTTTTCTCAGTCATTCATATTTGGACTAGTTATAGATTTTTAAGTTTTTTCTATTAGAAAATGAGTTTTATTATGATTATTAATTTAGGTATATGTAAAAAATAGGTTTTAAATAAAATCTGACAATATACGAAATTTGGGACAATTTAAAATTATGTAGCTAATATTTAAATTAAATTCACTAAATAAATAAAATGAATACTAAATAATATATTTTAATATAAAATTTTAAAATTTGCTATAGGTAAAACACGTACGCACGTACTACGTACAATATAGGTTACCACTTATATTGTACGAATCAACCAGACTTCTAATAATGTAGCCAAGTACTGCCAAGCCAGTGCTTGGCTACTATGTACCACGATTGGCGATTACATATTAATACTCTAAGCGTGCAGGCTTGGATAAACTTGACCAAATTATAATTATAGTATTTATTTATTTATCCAGTTCTATAGTTTTTAATTATTTAGTGTACACATAAAAAATAACTATATAAATAAAGTCACGTTAAGTGGCTGTTTGTAATATTTTTTTTCATGCGTACTTTTTTTTCTTCATAAACAGCACATATGTATGCTAAAATAAGATATTTTATAATTTTTAACTATCTGTCCGTTTGTTTCGGCTAATCTCTGGAACGGCTGGACTGATTTTCATGATGATTTTCACATTTTCACTGACAGATAGCTGGTGTAATAAAGAGTATCTTCGATTTTTTATTTTAGTATTATACTTTAAAACAAATATCCAGGTATCGTAAATTTTACGTGGACGGAGTCACAGGCAAAGCTTTAATTTAATTAATTCTCTCGAAGTATTCAAAACGGTTATACTTATTTGATAGTTTAAGTAAGCAATAGTAAAAGAAATAAAAATCGCCTATAACCAAAATAAAGGAAATATATGTACGGCTCTTCAATTTATCAAGTTCTCGCTGTCCCCTTAAAATGGTCTAAAGATAAAAAAAAAGAACTAAAGCTTTCCTCAGCCCACAATCAACTGGCGTATAACGAATTCTCAAAATGCGTAGTGCATTAACAATGACGTGATGTATTGCCGTTCGTTGGGGTCCACTGCTAACTCTTTCTTTGACAAATGTACTGGATTCACGTGTCATTTAACACTAACTAGAAACGTAAAGTGATGAAGCGTGGTGTGGTGTGAACGTCTATGTAGAATAAAATCAACGATTTCTCCAAATTGTTGCACATTTTAAATGAAACTATTTTAAAAGGATTAATCGTGTGTATTTTGGTATTAAAATTGGTTTGGTGTTCTGTGACATGTGACGAGATTACTGTAGTGTTCGAAACGGCAGGTTTTCAAATATGTACTTTTATAAGACTAAAATATAAGCGATTAATCTGTTTAAGGAAGTTTCATTTGAAATTATATAGAATGACATAATAGTTCTTGATTGTTTATTTTTTGAGTTCGTTCGGTAAGTTTTGTTTCCAAAGGTAAATGAAATATCCTTTACCATATTTAGTTAACGCTTAATTTAACTAGTTTAATAGTTTTTTTTAAATGGTAAATGTACCCTTTTAAATCTCATAATAAGCTATTCAGACTATAATATTGTTACAAGATGAATTATTTTAAACGTATCAATAGCGTATGCTATGGTATTCGAAAAGACCTTTTTGAAAACACGACGGTTCGAGCACTTACCTACTATGAAGTCTGCGGTAGCAAGAGTGTACTAATTAGTTAATTCTTTTTTGAATATCAAAATATACGTGATTATTTTCATTAATAAAATATAGCGATTATAATCTTCGATAATCTTGCTATAATATTATTCTTTTTATTATTCAAACGAGGGAATAAAATCATTTTTATTTGATAATATTTTTATAACGGCTTTATCGCGCTTATAAAATATTTATTTTGTATATCGCTAGTTTTTATATAAGTACAATGTTATTTGATTTATATTTGACGTAATAGTACTGCTGTTTGAACTTGTATCTACAAGTGACGGCAACATATTACAATATTCAACAGTGAATTCCGATATCTTTGCTACTAGAATTATAGTTGAAGCGTTAACAACACGTTGCCTTAGCAACGTTTTTGTATCTTAATATAAACGTAAGCGTATGTCAAATATATAGTAGTAAGCTACATTTATTTTATTAATTTAATGTATTTTTATGATGTATTTTGCACGTAGTTTTTATGGAAAGGAGCATAAAGATTTTACTTTACGTATTAGTATAGTCTTGGAGAATTAAGAGGCCCCATTATATATTGTTAAATATTATATTTATCATATTATATTCATTATTTCTATTTCTCTGCCACGCGAATTCATGAAATACGTAATAATAAAAAAAGTGATTTTAAAAGCAAAAGAAAACTTTATTCTATATTTCAGAAAAGAATACGTGACCTTTGCAAAATAAAAGTCCAATATCCTCGCGTCCGGAATGAGTGGCAACTTTTCAATCTAATTCACTAACTTCCATTGTGGAGGTCCGTTCCAGGGCTCGTTAAATTGCGGGCCGGATGTTACTATGTACAAAAACATTATTTGTTTACATAGCCTAAGAACATGCCACGTCACGTTATATAAAATGCTCTTAATGTTTAATACAAAAAAAAATGTTCATCGTTTAATTTTGCGAAGTAAAAATGGATTGTCATATTAAAAGAGCTGATAGTGTTTAGTTCCGCCAATCATCACGCATGTCTTGAAATTAGACAGACAGTAGAAGTTGTCTAAGCGAGCCTAAAAAGAGAATAACCAAATGTTTATTAGAAAAGTCAAGTAAATATTTATTTTTATCACCATCTTATACTTTATCCTATAAGATTGATTGATTGATATAAGAATTGTACTTCAGTATTGCTTCTTCACTACTACAAATAGTTTTCGATTGGTTTAAAAAACAACATTTTTTCCAGGTTCCAACGATACGATTTTTTGCAGTTATCATATTGATTTCCATGTGGGGGGACGGGATAGAATAATTCCTCTCCGCTGCTGGGTAGCGTCCCATAAGAGGCGGGTAAAAATAATGCTATTTGCAATATTAATATGTAAAATTATTTTTTTTTATGAATACAATAATTGATTCCCTTATAAAAAATTGATACTTGTTAACAATTAGGCAGCTTTCGAATTTTATAATATTTAATTTTTATTTAATGCAGTAGATACCTATTAGGTTTATTTGAACTGCTATTGTTAACTACTTGTTACTCCCAAATTCGAGATATTTACGTGTTGTGTGGTGGAACACAACGCCGTGCTTTGTTGGACTGGAGAAAAGAAAATAATTTAAATAACATCAAGTGGGAGAGTCGAATCCACAACCAATGCGCTTACCACAGGTCCCACTGCACCACGGTAGCCTCTAAGTTACATATACAAAGGTTATACTTTGTTCTTATCCTAAGTAAATATTCTTCTGCTATTCATTTTTTCTAATTCGTATAATAAAATTTCATACAGTTGATATTAACTACAGAACTTCGTAATCGTCGTAAACAGATTTATGGTTATTGGTACACAATATAATACATAATAAGCGTAGAGGGACAGCATCTGACTGTAAGCGCGATCAGTTGTAGATTCGATTCTCACTCAGGAGAGTTATGATATTTAAATTAGTTTCATTTCCTTAGCAAGGAAAGCGAGGCGTTGAGTTGCGCCAACCAACACACAATGTCTCGAATTCGGCAAAAAGCGGAGTACAGAGTGTCAAGACACTAGATACTTCCTTTTTTTACCCTGCTATGAGGGATAAGAGCGTGAAGTCAAAAAAATTATAATAGCAATGGCAACCCCTGCCGTAAAAGACAGGCCTCTTTAAAATTTCACTCAACCAATTCGAGTGCAAATTGGGAGTTACAAAGAGTTAGTTAACAAATTCAACCACCTGTTTCTAAATTTCAGCCAATTTCTAAATGAGTTTAGTTTTGCTTAACTTTGACGCTGTCAATTTAAATTAGACATTATTTTAGACAGTGTTTAGTACTTAAATAAATATTTTTTTTGTACTAGAAAATTTATAATAAAAATTTTTCTAGTGTAAAGTTGATTAATTTTAAAGATATTAAATCTACAATTTTTTGAATTATATGTATAATTTTATAGGTCCCTTTATGCCTGGAACATTGATAACATTTTCATTATGGAAATTATATATATGTTGACATAATTTGTTATCCAATAAAAAAACATAAAAGTGAAAATATAAGTCAAGTTCTATATAAATAACACGAACGATTATCGACTTCGTTGATAAAATAATTAAAATATAAATATGCCTGGTTCTGTGAATAATACTGAAATGTATTTCTAAGATAAAAATGAATATAAAATAAAATTTCTTATATTTTCTACTCTAATGTCATTCTTTTAGTAGGGAATTGAACCCACACTCATAGTGTATACAGTAGTCACGCTATCCTCAAAGTAATTCACAAATAACGAAATTGCTCGCAGTATCTGAACAAAAAGTATTATTATAATACAAAAAAGGTAACAAAAATTTCTGAAATAATGACATTACATAGTAGAGAAAAAGTCATAACGAATTAACCGAACCATATTTCTTTTAATCAGCATAATAACATACACAGAACACAGTTCTCATTTTAATTATTTTACAACCAAGATATTACGTCGAGGACTCTTAATTTAAACCTGAATACTTTTGTGTAGAGATAACCATCTGGGTTAATACGTTCAAGATACGAGGTTATTAAACTATGTAGTTTATTGTTAATAGAAAGTGTTTAGTCTCCTTTGTTAATTTGTACGTATATTTTTTAGCTTTACTCTTTATCACTAATGAGATAGATAGAGAAGACGAAGCGCATAACACTACAGTCCATGCATATACGAGGTGTGTTCAAAAAATATCGTGATTTCTGATTTTTTGCATACTCGATAAACTTCTATTTCTACCTTAATAGCCTTTTTAATATAAAAAAACCTTTTTAATATAAAAAAAATATAAAAAACAGAACCTGTATCAAATCTTGTGTGAAATTCGGTACACGGATTCATTCCGAATGTCGACAGTGGCATATGGAAGGTTACCTTGGACCTAAGCAACGTTACGTCCAAGGTAGGTTACCTTGGACCTAAGCAACGTTTATCCGTGGTAAAAAATGGTCCCAGCTTCTGATGGTATAAGTTATTCTCCGAAGACTTTTGATGATACAGGATATGTTTTTCGACTTGTCCACAGTTATTGATGTCCTCTGGTGGATCTTAATATTTTTTGTGACGTTCCTCCACCACTGTGTTTTCTGCCCATCTTCTTCTCTTTTACTAGTTTTGTTTTAAGTTGCTGCATAGCAATTTGGTCAGAAACAACCTTAAATGAAGACAATCCATTGACTGTTTTCTTCCCAAAATCGAGGCGTTGCATCTTGAGCGGCGAAGTCAACGCCGAACTTTGTTTTACGAAAGTGTAGAAAGGAAAATAAATTTTAAATATAATCATCACTCCGAGTGAAAATTAAACTCACAACTATACCACGATAGTTTCGGTAAAAATAGTTTAACTCTCTGGTTAAAAATCTGGCACATTGCTTTTAGAGTGAAAATTTAATACGATCGATGGCTGTAGAAGGATTCAATTGAAAAAACGCGTGGAAAACGTCAGTATACATAGACCTTGCATTATCGTTGCATTATGCTCGAATTGTAGTTGCATTAGCTTTATAGAAGGTTCATACAATATTACAAGGGATTTAGATAGAGCGGTTTATCGGAATCGATGCCTAATGCGCTATTTCGTTGAATTTCAGCTGAAAATTGTGTTGAATTTGGGTGTAATTGGGTATGAATTGTGAACTATTTCTAAAATATTTTTTACTATGTATGTATATATATATATATATATATATATATATATATATATATATATATATATATATATATATATATATATATATATATATATATATATATTAAAAATTAACTAAAATATGAATACAAAATTTAGTATTACTTCTTTAATTTGCAATATTATTCATAATAAGTATTGACGGAGAAAATGAAATTGAAAAATAAAGTTACGTTGCAAACTTTGTACGATGTTACATAATATAAATTTCTATCTTATCACTTTAGTTGCAGACAGGCGTGGCATTAAATAACTAATAGTTAAAAGTTAATTTACAAAATTAGTTATAACATAGCATGGCAGGATAGTCTACTGTTTAGACAGTCCGTTAACTGATTTCCGCTTGAAATCGTCACATTGCTTTTTGAGCAGTTGGCGAAACTCAACGCCACGTTTTGTTTTCCCAATGAAATTTTAAAGTAAAACTATTCTTTCAATTGGGAATCGAAACGATAACCACAGTGTTTACAATGAGATATCCCACTGTGCCAATAGGTCCTTTTCGTAATTATAAAGTAAGACAGTTTTGTACCTTAGTATAATTTTGTACCGTACTTTGTATATTTCTAACTATTTTATAGGTACAAAGTAGAGAACGGAGTGACTTCAACATTTGATTTCTTTTACCTAGATATTTCCTTTAATTACTTTCACTTAAAATTACAACTAAACATATGTTATTACCATAGATTTTGATCTAATTAAAACTTTGAATTGACCTTAAAAACAAATATTCCAAAGTTACAAACACGATGTTGTAAAATAGCTCCCTCTGTCCGCACCCTCATTTGCAAACTATACACACTGTAGTGGCCATGATGAATATTTAAATACATTTTAGTCGAATTTACATATAAAATTTTAAATTTTAAACGAATATTTAAATGAGTAAATGATGAATGTTTTTTCAGTGATACAAATTATTACTAATAGAACAACGTAATGTTCAAAATATGAATAAAAACTTAATATATATAACTATCAGAACACCAAGTACAAACATTGATGGGGTATTGAATATGCTGTGTAGTGTATTCTATTGTATTTTTAGGTATCACAGTTTATTACAACGTAAACCGTGTATCGATAGGTTGGCGAATAGACTTATACGAATAGACTTATTAGCTCAGTAGTTCGCAATTAAACATTTTAGATTATTAGGTGAGATGTAAACGCTCGTGTTGTTGACTTAAAATGCTTTCATAGTGAACGCTATATGACATACTGTGGGGTAAAGTAACTACTATTAACCCAATATTTGTCACACAGCAGCGAACTATTTATTATTTCTGGCCCATTTCAGGCCCTAAAGAAATTGTTAAAAAATATTATATTTATATCGAAATCGGTGATAGACAAACTTTAATACTAAAAATAGGACTTAATCTCACCTCACTTGTAACTCGATTTTATCATATCCGTTAACATTTCTATTATGATTTTACAACACGATCCTAGAAAACGTCCTAAATGTTATATATCATAGTTTACATGTAAATTTGAACCTAGAACTATCTCACGTTTAACAAATCATTGCTCAACTAGACTATTTAGTGAAATAAATGTACTCAACAGTATGTATATATCTAGTGTAAATATAATAATAGAATATATGTTAATCTCATAAAGGAAATTAACAATTGAAAGTAGGAATTAATTACATTTCAGTGGACTTACAAGTGTCTGACCCTTTGTGGACCCAACACGTATACTATTGAAATATGCGCATATACCCTCTAATTCTAATAAAATTTTGTCATATGAAGTGATAAATGTTTAAAATAGATGCCTTTAGAACTATGATCTATTACTGTTAAAGAATTATTTTATTACGCTGTGTTGTATTACATACATATTACATACATTTTTTGATGAAATTATTATTTTCATTAAAGGAGACCGGTTAAGCTCCAAAAACACAATATGGATTAATTTCCCGGAGGAAAGGTCAGGTAAGAAGCATGAGGACTCCTCGAAGGGCATGTATGAAGAAATTAATGACTGTGGACAAGGCGAAAGTAGTTCGCAGGCATAAGGCAAAAATGAGTGAATTCTCATAATGAAATTTATAATTTCAGGCCTTTAAAGATACAAGATTTTATGAATGCGTATATATAACGGTTAATAGGGGATTGTGGTGTGCGTGAAAAAGATGAAATATGCTTAACATCAACAAAACATTATGGAATTTTTGAATGGTAGAATTTTCGAATTTTTTGTACACGAAGATGTGAGGCCCGATGTCCACACATCACGCTGTCAGTATTAACTATTATATTTCTCACAATATAACGTTTATTTCACTATAACTCCTAACACGTACGTACACGTAACAAGTATGTATATGATAGATGTTATACAGTGTTTCCCAATAGGGATGATAAGATTTTGATAGCTCACAGCCGCCATCTTGGTTATTTAACATTTGACATTTGTGTTGTTTTGTGTTCAATAATGTTTGCCATTTAATCATAAATAAGTTCACGTTACCTCAATGTTTGGAAATTGTCCAAATATTCTATCAAAATTCAAGAAGTATTGTCTCTACTCAAAGAGCATTTCGTGCTAAATATGGTCGTCATGGTGCACCGTCTGAGCTCGCTATACGTCGCATAATCCAAAAACTGGAAAGTGAATATTCTTTGAGCGATAGTAGACCACCAACACGACAACGGACAGGTCGTAGTGAAGAAAATATTGCCGCCGTATCAGCCAGTGTTGAAGAAAATCGAAATGTTTCCGTTCCACGCCGTGCACAAGAATTGGGCTTATCCAGAATGACAACCTGGCGAATTTTACGTATGGATCTTGATCTACATCCATACAAGATCGTGTTTGCACAAGAACTCAAGCCAGCAGACCATCGATTACGTCGTGAATTTGCTGATTGGGCGCTTGAAATGATGACGACGGACACCGAATTTCATAGGAATATCATTTTTTCAGATGACGCTCACTTTTGGCTCAAACAGAATTTTTGTTACTGGAGTAAGTCAAATCCAAGAGCAGTTCATGAAACACCATTACATCCTGAAAAACTGACTGTGGTGCGGATTATGGTACGGTGGAATCATGGACGAAGGCCGTACTGTTACTATCAATGGCGACCGATATCGTGACATGTTGAACGATTTTTTTCCTGAAGTGTATGAAATCGATGCGGACGACATTTATTTTCAACAAGATTGTGCAACATGCCACACTGCGACCGTCACAATGGGTTTATTGCGTGATAAGTTTGGTGAGTCGGTTATTTCTCGCAACGATCCTCACAATTGACCACCAAGATCATGCGATTTAACACCCTTGCACTATGTTTTGTGGGAGTATGTTAAATCTCAAGTGTAAGCCAATAAACTAGCTACGATTCAAAACCTTGAATGCAACATTCGAGCGACTATAGCGGCTATACCGACCAAAATGCTGCACTGAGTCATCGAAAGTTGGACCGATCGTATTGTAACGTTCATCTCCCCCCCATATAGAATATATATGAATACTATAATTATAAAACATGCCTTGGCCCATGATACGTCTCGCGGTTAGGACCCAATATCGTCATGTTCGCAATAACTCAAGAACTTTTAGAGATTCAGAGGCAACAATGTCAAGAAATGTTAATAACTGCCTATTATCTTGAAAAGGATATAAAACTTTCAGAAGACATTATAGTAAGTGATTTTAGTACGTCAGATATTCCGTTGTAACCACCTCCAGCTTTTCCAAGGAAAGCCGAAGATGCGTCTTATTTAACTCTCTATTATAAGTATCCTATGTTGATAGTCATAGGAGAAGGGAAAATAGCTTAATGGCCCCACCCCACCTTATGCCGTGAATTCCGACCGATCGGCGAACCCGACCGACCTCAGAGTGAACCCTCCGAGACGCAACGGAACATCGAACGTATATGTTACTTACAATGCCTTTGCAAACGAACAATTATTAGTTATTTGTTCCGTCCGTGTAAGGATCCCTCAATGAGGTTAATACGCTTAATACACTTTCAAATATATATCTCAATGCTTAAAATTACTTACGATATTTCTTTACGCTTATTATATTAAGAATATGTTATAATTATATATTTGAATTGGTTTGTGAGACCATTATTTATAGTAGATTGGTTCTTTAGACCATAGTATGCCATAGATTGGTTCTTTAGACCATTGTATGTCGTTGATTGGTTTGTGAGACCATTATATGTCGTAGATTGGTTCTTTAGACCATTATATGTCACAGATTGGTTCTTTAGACCATTATATAACGTAGATTGGTTCTTTAGACCATTTTATGTCGTAAATTGGTTTGTGAGACCAAAATTAGCCGTCGATTGGTTTGTGATACCAATACATGATGATGATACGTCAATTAGCCTGCCAGACCAATATTACTTTCCGGTTTACATATCAGTACAGACGCACAACCGCTAGACGGCCGTTTGTTTTATATTAACGCACAGCATATACGTAGCAGTCGTTTGTCATAACCAACAATTAAACTCGGTTATGCGTTCTATCACCAAACAAGGCGCTAGACAAACAGTCGAACACCATTACGTACTACAGCACTTCGTGACACAATAGTATAGCTCTCCTCGTAAGGAGGCAACTAGAACATACTTCGGAACGTACGAGACATAATAGCATCACATAACTACACCAGGGGTGTAAAACAACATAGAAACAGTTGAACCTATGTCCGTCGCCGTACAGGTATCGCATGTGCAACGCAATACAGCATCAGAGAAGATACAAGTCGCGCCACCGACATCAGTTATCTGTAAGCTATAAAGCTCACTAAACCCCGACAGTCGCATGTCACAAGCAATATCAACATCCAACGCCATACAAGCATCGCTTACGCAACGCGAGACAGCAACAGATTCGATACAACCAACCAACATCGTCATAGCGGTTCACCTAAGCCCACTACAGCAGCCTCAGTGGCATCAAGCAACGTTGGATTGCTCCACCGACATCAGTTATCAATAAGCTGTAACACTCACCGAACCCCGACGGTCGCGTGTCGCAAGTTATATCAACGTCCGACGCCGTACAAGCATCGCTCGCGCAACGCGAGACAGCAGCAGACTCGATATCACCAACCAACATCGCCATAGAAGCTCACCAAAGTCAACTATATCAGCCTCAGTAACGCCCGGCAACGTTGGGTTGCGCCACCGACATCAGTTATCAGTAAGCTGTAACGCTCATCGAACTCCGACAGTCGCCTGACGCGAGTACATGATGGATCTCCTATATGTTTAAGAATATTATATAAATATAATCATAAAATGCTTTATTCGTTCAATACATAATAATATATTAATTGTGATTTATTAGTTATTGTTTGCAGAGCTTAGTATAATATTAAAATATTTATTAATACTCAGAAAATGCATATAATAATATGTTCATACAAAACTATTCAAAGATGGCGGCAGACGCTTTTATGTATTTATATTACAAATTTCATATATCTCTTAGAATGTACATTCTAAACGTCTAATATCTATAATATGATTATTTTACTTTAGTAATAATAATATTATATTCATTTAATGACACTTTTATATTAATAATGGAAAAAGAACTTGCCAACAAATTCTTCATATTATACAAAAGCAAATCTTACCGACCACGGATACCACAAAAACTATAATAATCATATTTCTATGTATTTCCGATATTAAATATTGTTATTATATTCACTTTCAACGTGTTATATTTCTATTGTTCCAAATTAAATATTAATAATATTCTCAAGCGTCCTTTTCCGCACATGACGCTCCCGCCAATTCTCCATTTTTCTTTTTTTCCAAAATCCATTGTATCATTCTAGACTGCCAGTAATTCATTCAGCCAAAATTATATTTAATAAAAATAAAATTATTAATTATGTTATTACTACCTACCTATAAATACTATTAACAGTATTCACCAGTGCAAAAAAAGTCGTGGCGGTCATTTGAACGATGTTTTGTTTAAATCATAAATAGCATAAAATTTCCTATAAAATAAAGCCCTTGAGCACGAAATTCTTATTGGGAAACTCCATATATACTAACTCGTTTATATTGAACAAATATCATCAAAATTCAAGCTATTGCTTTTCAATATAGTAACTTTCAATATACTTTTGTTAAAACAACACTGTAAAGTTCATAGGACTAAAGGACCTCTAGTCGCCTGTCAAGAAACAACTAAAAGAAATATATTTACATTTCAAAAATATATTTTATTCATTAAGATTATGTAAAAAACAACAAAATATTGAATAATAAAAACATTTGTGTTTAAAATTTGCCTTAAATAATGGAGGGTAAGCCACGGTTATTTATTCTGGTACGACTTTTAATCAAGCTCCATTTAAGGTTATTTACAAAATATTTCTGTGGGAGATGAAACTCAAGTGTAAATATTAGCGTTATATCTCAATGCTTAAATAAATTCGGAGACACAAGTACGTTGGTGATAAAAGGAATAGAAAGTCTATTTTATTTTACCTATTTGCTTATTTATATGATTAATATAAACATTGACAATGGTGAGGTTTTAATCTATAAATGTTTTGTGTGAAGCCAAGTTCATGTGAAAATATGATAATAAGTGTGATATTCGCGAAGGAAAAATTTTAGACTGTTTTTAATGAAAATTATATAATTCGAGGCTATCGTGGCGCAGTGATCATCAGCCTCAGCGTCTGACTGGAAGCACGATTGGTTGTGGGTTTATTCCCACTCGAAAAAATTATTATATTTAAAAAAAATCATTTCGTTTCGTTAGTTTGCCTCTCAACACGAATTATATTGATTTCTGATGGAAAGCAATCAACGGAGTGTCTTGACTCTAGGTTATTTCTGACTACCCTGCTATGTGGGATAAAACTTGAAGTTGCTTTTTCGTTTTACGAGTATGATATTCGGCATATTTAAATTTTATATGGAGAAAAAATAAAGAAAGCTATTTTTTTAATAATAATAGTTAAAAAAAAAACAAAAATATGATAAAATAAATATTACATATACCACTGTGTTTGAAGAATAACTTTAGTATAATATTACATACACGTTGCCAAGGCAACCCCTTTTTTACGTGTAAATGATTATAATAGTAAACTCAAACTCTCATGACGACATGATCCATTGCCACGTAACGCATGTACAGTGTACACATTTATATGGAAAATACATGCAGAAAATCTGTATTTTTATAATACTACAATCAAAATAATATTAAATAATTAATTTAACAATTAAATTAGTACATCATGCACTTTACGTAAAATACAAATTTCTAAGACACTTTATGAATAATGTAACTATTTCTAAATTTATTGATTCAACACCTCTGCGAACATTTTGTTTTCAAAGAATAAACCTTTTTAGCAGTTAAATTTTTCAACTAAATTTGTTAATTTGTTTGCAAATTAAAGCAATAATGAAGTGTTATTTCCATTGTTACCAATCTTTGATGTCAAGAACAGTGTTTTACGAATAGGATATTTTAAATTTAACAAAGAAGGTATCCGTTCTTGTAAAGTTGAAAACAATTTCGGAAGCGGTCTACAACGTCGCCGTCCCTTTATAGAAAATGATTAGATACTTTGAAAAAATTAATTCATCAGTAACAAAAATCGATATCCAACCAAATACATCTTATAAAAAACCGATGAAACAGTTTGTTTCTCTATAAAAAGTATTGAAATCTATAGGCTATATTGGATGGTTTCGGCGGTTCAATTTCTGATTGATCTGAGTAAATGGTATGAATAAATGGTATCTGAGTATGGTATTCACGCCTAAGTCAGTGTAGTCGATGTTCACTGATGTTTGAATTTTTATGCTCTCAAAGTCAATATTTACTCGATGCACCCAACCAAGATTGTTCTTCTTCTTACAGTGCCTCTCCAGCTTGTGAAAGCTGGCCTTCCTTGGTTCCTTAGCCCTGATTTTTTTCTACAGCCGATACTCCTTGTTCTGGCAACTCTTTCTATCATTATAACTTGTAAAAGTTCATACCGATCATGTACGAATACATGTCCTAAGTATGCAGTTTTACGCTGTTAGAAGTCAATTAAGGTTACTTGTTAAAGCGTCACGTAGAATTGGTCACAAAAAAAGCCTTTCCATTCCATCCATTTTTTTTACATGATAGGTGACAACTTATTTAAATATGTGATCAACAAGTTAGAAATGTTTAGGTTTTATACTTTTTTGTAATAATCTTCGAATAGCAGAAATTAAAAAAAATAACTGACAAAAAAATAAGTTATAACAAGCGTATAGGAATTTCGACGGACTTGGATGGTTTTCAAGAGGTACGAGTTGAAGTCCCTAAACGTTAACAATTATTTTTCATATACATTACTATAAAAAAAGTAAAGAAGTTACTTTAATTCTCATCCTTCAAGTACACTAACAAAATTCCTAATAAAAAAACTGTTTTTGTCTCAAACGAAACTTTCTTTCATAATAAAGCAAAAAAAATGCAATGTAATATAAAATATAAACAAAAACAAAGAATATTGTGGTCGCAGTTATATCGTGCTTATGAGCTGTCTGGAGTAACATCTGGTTTCAGTCACGTGACATCGTTAGTTTAAAGCACTTTTGTCTAGTGAGCTTCCAAATGAGGGTTTCAGAAAGGGGCAATAAACTTTAGTAAGCACTAAATGGTATGTTTTAGGTAATATAAAAAAACAAATGCGAATGCAAGCTGGCAGTTGTCTATGGTGGTGTGTTTGTCTGACTGTGTACACGGTAGTTGTAATTTCGATGTACATTCCCCCATAGGTCCCCGTCCTGGTGAAATAAAATTCCTTCAATGCCTAGTACATCTATCTGTGGCGGAAATGAATCATGTTGTATATTATCAATCTTGACTTTAAATTTTAGAAAATTAAAACATCTAAACAAGTTTTAAGAAAGGTTTGTGATAAAATGATGTCATCGTTGCACAGTTCGGACAGCGTCTGACTGTAAGCGTGATTGGTCGTGAGTTCGACTCCACTTGGGGGAATAAAAATAAATTTTATAAAAATAAATTTTAAAAATTTATTTTTATTTTTCTGCTTTTGGTAACACGTTGAATTTAGCCATTCAACGCGCAACGGTCCGATTTCGGACGGAAAGCAGTCAACGGAGTGTCGTGACACTAGGTTGCCTTTGGCTACATTGTGTGATTGTGTAATACGTGAACTACATTAATAATTACTAAAATTGTTTTATATCCCTATACTTTTATAAATTTGATGGTTGTTGGTTCGATTCCCGCCAGAAGAAATTATTATAGTTAAAATATTTTCCACTTCACTGCTCTTCTCTAGACAACGCCGCTTAAACATCACTCAAAGCATAATATCTCTATTATCGGGTATATCGGGTATAAAGCGAAGAACGTAGTGTCACGACACTAGGTTCCACACTGCCGTGTGGAAAAAAGCGTGAGATCTAAATAAAACTTGACTATGGAAACAAATTTTAAGCATCTCGTTAATTGACTCGTTAGTCTCGTGTGTTTTACTTAAGACTGTAATATATTTCGCAGGTATTAATTAAGTGGACTGTTCACGACGCGCGTTTATTAATCCCTCGCCAGGCTTTTGAGCATTTGCATATGAATCGTGAAGGGTGCTAAGTTAATGGCCGATGTAATGGGGATATGTGAAATAATGTGCGATGTAGGCGTGTTGTAAGACGGGAAGAACTTTTAGGTTAAACGGTTATTGTTAATTTATTGTTATGTGTGATATGTTTAACAATATATATATATATATATATATATATATATATATACATATATATATATATATATATATTTATTTCCCTAAACAGCAATTAGGTTCTCTCTGCCAACTAATTATATTTCGCATGCTTTTTGCATAGCTGACTGATATGCGAAATAAATCGTGAACTATTTTACTTTACCACTGATTTCATTTTAATACCAGAAGTTTAAAAAATATTTTTCTTGAAATAAAAAAAAACAAATTATAACCAAGTCCTGTAATAACACCTTAAATTAAGTGTAATATTGAAAAACAATATATCAAAACCGGATCGACAAATGAAACAAACATAAATTACAGATATGACGTTCGATAACAAATTTTTGAAACCCAACTGACAACAGCAGACGCGTTTCGCATACTAATGTATGCAAATAGTGAATCGAATATACGTAGTGGTGCTTTTAACAATATAGTGCAATTAGAATCAGCGTCGATTGTTACCAGAGGAGGAATAAAAGAAAGTCCGAGCTGCAAACTGTCTAAAAAAAACTTTATTTATGAGGAATAAAGTTGAATATAGTATGTTGAAATCATTGCGTTTAAATAATTTTTGAAATAATGTTGTAAATAGTTTAGAATACATCTGATACTAGTTGCATATTTTTGCTTTTAATAAATTTTACGGTCTTTTTTCTTTGTAATACATACTTCGGCATTTGTTCACATTATATGAAAATTTCTTGGTAAGACATAGCGCGGAGTTGAATTCCGCCACTCAGCATGCAAAATCTTGGATTCGGTGGAAAGCAAAGCGAAGTGTCTTCACACTAGGTAAGTTAAAAAGTAGAGGCTTTGAGTTTTGAGAGGTTTAAAGTTTTACAGAAAATTTTATTTTTAAATTACACGATATAAGTAATATTAATATGTTAAGGAAACATTTTATATCCCTTTTAGCGAAAATGATGTTTTTTGAAATGTTGAATTTTTATTACACACTTTCGTATAAAGTGATATACACGTCGCCAAACATGTGTCTTACGGATTGTATAGGGTCTACCATTATGTATAAAATGCCACTAACATGTCGACCTTTTCTGTTTGTCAAAGGAGTAAATGCTGTTGACCGTGTTGGTCTTTATAGTGACACCGGGAGGGGGAGGGAAGAGGGTGCTCTAACCCTGCAAAAATTAGCAAGCACTGACGTGGCTGCTTGAAAGGAAATCGACGACCGCAAGTGCGCCCCCTGCGCGGCTCGAACCTAGGCTTGCGGTCGGCAAACGGGCTGGGGATGTTCCCTACGCTACATAAACCAGCCTCGGCGTGAAGCCGCGACTGGGGAAAATTAAGACTAATCTAAGGGAGCCTAACAGTCCCTAACCGTTGGATCCGGCCGCGCCAACACGCAGACGGGCCGTTAGACCGTCGACGACGGTGTGTGTATCGTGTGGGTGGAGTGTTTCCTAGCTACAATTTTGTCTGTAATGGGGTCGTTGGGGTCTAATAAGACGCTACGCGGGTGTCTGAGCTTAGCATGGGGACGAACGGGGGTAATTACTCGCCCTTACTACGAGAGGATTCGCGTGAGCATCTGCGCGCTTGTAGTAGATAAGCCAGTATAGAACTCTTTGATCGATTCCAGTTCGAAGTTTAGAAATCTATTTTGGACCACTTGCAGCGGTTTAAGCTATGTGTACGCGAACGCTACACTGACGTATGTGAGGGTGGGCACATTATGCAGGTTTTATATAATGTCAGCTTATTTCTAAGAGACAATTTACTGCGTTTGCATATTAATGAATATAATCTATTAAGATAGAAACGGACTCAATTACACACTCGACTACTAGTCTAACTCCAAATTCTCCTTAAGGAAACACCTTAAGGAGAATTTGGAGTTAGATTCCCAGGTACCACTTCCAGGCTCCCAATGACTCCGTGGTACTTAACTTGTTTCTGGTATAGAATAGGCTTATCTAATAGGAATATGTTAGAAACAGTTTCGTGTCTATTTTGACCTCGATCCTCCATTTGCGGTACCAAGCGCTTAGAGCGTTCGCGGCCGACAGGAGTCTCTCAGCCGTAATGAAAGAGTGCGTACGTAGCCAGGTGGACATTGTCTACTTTAGGTATGTCATTGCTGTTCAGCGCATACAGAATAGGAGAGAGCGTGGAGCCCTGGGGGACTCCAGCGCGAATTAAGCGGGGAGAGGAGAGTGACCTTCCACTTTGAATCGGAAGTAAATCAGGAATGACATGTCGATCATTTAAATACATTATATATGTAGTTACAAAATTTGCAAAAGACATTGAAAAGTGTTTGGCATCATCTATTTGTTCTTATACCAAGTCAAAATGTGAATTAGTTCAATACTTGTTCTTTTTAGATAATTTTCTGTTATAATAATATTATTAATATTAAAAAATATTATATTTCAACCATAACTCTGTTATATATTATAAAGTAATATTAATATACATATTTGAAAAAACGTATAAAAATTTAAACGTAGCGGGATTCATTTCATTTGTATGGTTTCCAAGAAGTAGCGGAGTCGAATCCCACTGCGTTCAAATTTTTATTCATTTGTTCATATTTCGTTTTGGAAAAACGAATAAAGATTGAACGCACTAGCCACCTACTTTTAAAACTATAATTTTTGAAGCCTTTTATTTAAAAACTAATATAATAATATTACTCGCAATATATATAAATATATAAAATAAGATTTTAATACACATCTATCACATAAGTCATGTCCGTCTGTACCACAACGGCGTCAATTTTACCAAATTGTCCCAAATTTAATAAATAAAATGAAGAATATTTCATAAATAAAATAAAAGCAACGGTTGTGATTACTTTTGTCCGTTAAATTTTATTTCTATTCTAATTCGCGAAGCGTCAGTAAACATAAAACATGTAGGTATTGTTTTTTATTTAAACCTGGTCGGTGTGTTTGCTCTGCTGGGATTTCCTCACTTTGTTTACCGCCGATGGATAAGCCATATTTTGTTCCAAATTTTAAACTTTTATGTTTTGTTGGGATTTAAAATAATTTTCTATTGTATTTTTAAATTATATATAAAAAATATTTATGTTTCAGGGAAGGAATAAACAACCGTTTTAAATATATATATATATATATATATATATATATATATATATATATATATATATATATATATATATATATATATTGCATTTTTTCGGTATGTTTGTATAATATATTCGTATAATTATTGAATAAAATACAAAGAAAAATAATGTATGTGTAATATATATTTTCTTTTACTATGAGGAAATCCTGTATGAATATCTCCCGAATCAGATTATGTGGGATTCCAGATCGATATATTTATATATGTACATACATGCCGTCCGTACATCTACTAAAATCTCACGATGCTGTTCCTTTCCACCATAAACCGAGGCTGCGGGAACGCTTCCATGAATCCAGATAGCAAGAGCCTACAAAGGTAAGTCGAGGAGTCAAGAGAGGTGGTAACCCTCGCCTACTCCAAGTAGCCCGGTCGACCTGTGCTCTATTCAGGCTAGACTACGCAATCAGCTTCCCCAGGGTGTCCGCTCTTTGACCGATTAAAGGCGGAAGGCAGCGGTCATATGTAATACACATACCCTCTTTTGTCGGACCTGGTTTTTTCATCCACAATAATCATTTAACCTATATAGAATCCTATAAAAATAAATTCTAGTATCATTATCGCTATGTTTTCAGTTTTACTATGACCTTATCTTTTCGCTCTTACTCGATCTAGCACCAATAATAAGCTACTGCTTCTATTAAATTGATACTTAACACTAAATTATACTAAATTAAACTCCCACTCGGGGGAGTGATTATATTTAAATTATTTTCACTTCCTCGCTCTGGTAAAGACAAAGTGCGGCGTTGAGCTCCACCACTCAACACGTAATGTTTCGAATGCGGTGGAAAGCGAAGCACGGAGTGTCTTGACACTAGGTACTTTCTGTGTACCCTGCTATGCGGTATAAAAGCGTGAAGCTAAAACTAAAACTATACTAAATTAAATACAATTTTTTCAACTCTCGTTTTACTGAAACTTCTAGTTAGTCATCATTGTAACGTATGCAAGCATTAATTTAATTGTTAACAATTTATTTTTAACTTTAATATTAGAGATTCCCAAATAACATTGTGTTAAGACCAAGGAGTTTTAATTAAAATATCTTTAAAGTAGAAAACCATGGCGTAATTTGTTCCTGACATTAATCCGAAACGCTAAAGCGGTTTAACCGACCCAAGGCACTTTGATTATGAGCTGAAAACATTCGTGAATGATACGAATGAAATATTCAACGTCAAAGCAGCTCCAATTTTGTACCGTTTAATTGTAATTTGCAGTTATTATATTAGTTTAGATATAATAATGTATTAGAGGAATCTATATGTTAATATGTGAAGTGAAATTTTATAGGCCGGTCGCGGCGCAGTGGGACAGCGTCTGACTATAACCGCAATCGGTTGTGGGTTTGATCCCGACTCGGTGGAGTGATTATATCTAAAATTATTTTCGCTTCCTTGCTCTGGGTAGATAGAGTGCGGCGTTGAGTTTCATCACCTGGCACGCAATGTCTCAAATTTAGAGGAAAGCGAAGTACGGAGTTTCTGTTTATCTTACTATGCGAGATCAAAGCGTGAAGCGAAGAAAAAGAAAAAAGTTCTCCCATTTTTACGAAAATTACGAGAACAGAGGAATATGAAATTTGGCACAATTATAGTTTATATAGAGAATGAGTGATAATACTTTTTAAAGGTAATGCATAAAAATATATTAAAGTAATAAAAATGTAACACACAGGTGTGTTTGATAAAATCGTTAATATAAAGTGACATACACGTTGCTAAGGCAACGTATTGTTATCGCATCATTGGCACATTAATAATATTCATGACTTTTTTTTCATGTATCCTTCCGTATATACGAGTATCTTCATAATGAATTTGAGTAGCAGAGTTCGTGTATGTTTTAGAATTTCTCTTTATTTCCAAAGACACTCAATAATGACTAAAGAAAGAATTGCTTTTTAAGTAAATTATTTATTAATTTAAGTATTAATAATTAATTATATAATACAATAACTTTGGCGTTTTATTTCTATACGTCTCGACAAATAAATAAAATTGGATTGTTTGTAATAATAATGTAATATTGAAATAACTGCTTTTTACTAATCTATCTGTCTGTTTGTTTTGACTAATCTCAGGAAAGACTAGAACGATTTTGAGTAGCCTTTCACTGGCAGATAGCTGACGTAATAAGGAATTATAATGTGATAAGTTAGCTGAGTTAAGAACTTAGGCTTTTATAAATATAAAAAAGATCTAGTTTTATATTAAATGTTAAATTTGATCAATTGATAATGATTATTTTTCAAAACTAAATGGTGGGGATAATTACAGCCAGTAGACATATTTCATCTAAGCTCCTTTGCCATATATTTATATTATTAAAAAAAAACAGAAAATATTGTATTGTGTAAATAAATATTGTTTACTACTTCATTTAAATTCGACATTCAACATTCGACTTTTCAGTTACATTTAAAACACTAAAAATATCAATATAAATAAACAAAAGCAAATGTAAACCATATTGTCAATTTGGAACAATACTAGTATAAAAAGTCAGTTATAGTACGATTTCTAATTAATATTAAAATCCAATTCGGTCTGCATCTCGTTCCGCGCAAGTTTAATTTAGTTTGTCCGAGATCCGGACGGATTCGGTGATCCTATTTACTATAAAAACCTCCGGTGAATTGAATTTTTATTTTTTTAAATATTTCCCGCCGCTTCAGAAGCAATCGGGTCAATTAGTATTGAAATGGTAACAAATGCGTTACAATTTAGCTTTGGCTGTGTATTTTTTTAACTTTATTTTACAGTACAGACTGAAATATATAATAAGTCAATATACTCTATATTTTTCGCCTATAATGATATATGACGATTGAACTTATTAGGGAAAATCAGTGCCGAGGAAAATATATATCTTTGTATATCTGACTAGAAACGCAATCGGTTGTAAATTAAAAAAAGTTAAATTAAAAAAGTTAAATTAAAAAAAGTTAAAGTAAAAAAGTTGTAAATTAAAAAAAGTGCGGCGTTGAGTTCCGCCACTCAACACGCAACGTCTCGAATTCAGCGGAAACCAGAGTACGGAGATTCCTGACAGTAGACACCTTCTGTCTGCCTTGCTATGCGGGATTAAAGGGCAAAGCTAAAAAAAGAATGATCCGACTACAGAGAAGCAAATAAAAGTGTATTCATAAACATCAATTTCTTTACAAGATTCTGAAAACCCTGTCTATTAATTACAAACTTAGACCATTCCAGAATTACTGTATATCTGTATATCTTAAATTTGTTCTATTTTATTACAGTGGGACAGCGCCTGATTGCAAGCTCGATTGGTTGTAGTTTCGATTCCTGCTTGGTGGAATTTAAAATGTATTTCCATTTCTCCGCGTAGGTAAAACAAAGCGTTATGCCACTTAATGCGCATTCAACGGAATGTCTCGATACCAGGTTGTTGCTAACGGCTCTGAGCCTGCTATGCGGGATAGAGCGTGAAGCTGAAATTTTAAAACTTAAATATATTAAATCCTTTCGCCACTGTTAAATAATGATATATGAAGTTAAAGCTGACGGCTATACTTCCTTAATAAGTATAAAATTAAACTATAAGTATATATATGAATCCATCAATAAAGCCATAAATTTGAAGAATTTCAATTTTACAAATAGCGCGTCATAAATCATTGTCATACTGTAATAGCTTTTATAATTTGTAACGAGTATCTTAATGTTTGAGTGGCTTTTGTACTTAATAAATTTATGTAAGTGATTGAGAGCTAGTACCATCAAAAGGGTGTCCTGCCAAATATCTGTCCGATATTTTTCTGAGGCATACATGTCGCATATCCATGCGACCCCGGATCCTCCAGCCAGCACTATTATGTTTCTATCTAATCCATGAAGTAGGGGGAGTGGGTGGTATCTCCTGCCATTTCCAAACCACTCTCCCCTTTTGTTTCCTTTTCCTTCCCTGGTTTTACCCACTATGTGGGGTTTGGAGGTCAGATGGCTATCGCTCAAGTACAAGCACGGCTAAAGACGCAAGTACCCAGACGGATACTCTGGGTTTGCAACGTGGAATACGTTGGCTTGGCTCTTTAAACAGACGATGCAGAGAACTCACAGATGTTGAGACGTCGGGTCCAGAGAGCTTTCTTACAGGAAACGCGCTGGAGAGGCAACAAAACCCGTAACATCGGACATGGTTACCAGCTTATATACACTTGGTCGCCTTCAGGCAAGGCTGGTGTAGCGGTAGTGCTATCTGAAGAGCTTAAGAATGGTCTTCTTGAAGTTGACCGTCGCTGCGACCGCCTAATGCGCGTGAAGGTACTGATTGAGGGTGTAATTACAAACTTAATCAGTACCTATATCCCCCAAGCATGCTGTAGATACTCAAATAGATTATCTGCTGACCAGGCAGTATCCCACCCAAGAAGCTTGGGATTGACCCCAGTCAGCAATTATTGCGGCAGGTAAACGAGTTCTTGATCTTCCTAGGGGAGGACGAGTCATCGATAGGGATACATAGTGGTGGAATGACAACGTGCAGGAGGTGATTCGTAGAAGAAAGGATGCTTTTACATAATAAGAAGACCACCGGCTGTTCTGAAGACAGAGTAGGTTATATAGCAACCAATCGTGCTAGTAAAAGAGCTGTGGCCAGAGCCCGCAGTGAAAAGTTACATCGCAAAATGTCTTTGCGTCAAAGACTCCCAGGGTACACTGCTATGTAACCATGATTCTGTGAAGGAGAGATGGAGTTGCTACTTCAAGAAGCTGCCGAAAGTCCGTAATATTTTTTTTATTAGAAATATTAAATACTTATATATCTCTTTACAAATAAAGTTGCCATCTATTTTATTTTTTAGTTTCACTCTTTTATTCGGTATAGAATGGTAGACAGTAAGTGCCTAATCCCAAGTAAGAATGCGTAACACTGCGTTTTGAGTGGCGGAACTCAACACCGAGTTTTGTCGCTTTGTTCTCCAGAGCAAAATCAAAATTGTTCACAGTAAGTAAATATTATTACTAAGACACTAACTCGATATAGGTGCAAATGTGAAATAAATTATTTTATTTTATTTATTTATTATCAATGTTAAATATCTATGGCCAAAGGAGCCATCTATTTCTTAAAATCTTTATATAATTTCTATTAACAACAAAAATAATTAACTAATTACATACGTGTATTTAAGCGCCTTCCAACCAATATAATAAGACTAAAAGTTATCATAAATTTATAAAGCTTTGTCGTTTGGATCCTCTGAGCGCAACTAAAAGGATACTCGTACTCTTGCAAAGTGCATTAAATATTAATCTAGCGCGTCTTAATGCGTTCATTGAACGGTTGCAAGAAATTAAGAATAAAAATTGCTTAAGATAAGTTTCCTTTGTGAAAAATTTAGATTATTTTTAATTCACTTTGATACTGAGAAGAAATATTATAAGTGAATTTTTTTAATGTTACATATAGCATGTATTTTACATAGATATTAAATATATTTATGAATAGTTAATATATTTGAAAGTTCAAATATTTTATGCTTCCTAAAACCGGGTTATGCAAATAAAGCTAAATAAATATTTTTTCGCATAAACAAGCGACTTCCAAAACTCAACTCAAGCTCAACATCTTTTTTTCTTAAAGTCGCTTCATATTACTACTATTACTAAAATCTACTAAGTGTCTCAATTTTTTTCTGAAAATAACTTCAAAATTGGTTCAGAAAATCGCGAGATAATCGCATACACACACACACGCACTTATACATACATACATACATTAATTATAATTAAAATAATGCAAAGAGAATTGGAAAACTGTTTGTTACAAAATCAAGAAAATACCTAAAAAAAATAAGAATGACCGAATTAGACAAAAAACAAAAAAATTCAGACGCAGTCACACGAGCCCTGAACTTACCTAGTCTTGAGCGGTGGACTGGGCACATGCCCACGTTATACTGACAGTAGATGGACAATACAAACGTAGAGGTCATACATCAATTACGTCACATGAATTTGACCCGTACGCCTCCCCGTCTTTGTCATAGCTGGTCCCTTTTATGAGGCCACCATTTTCAAGGAATGCCACACTTTGTCGACCCCCTCCCTCACCCTCAACGTGAGACGTAAATAATGGATGGCCCCTTGGTAGACCAATTAACCGGCGGATGACGTTGGGAAACAACAGAGTTGTGGAGCGAAATCGACAAGGGTTTACCCCAAGCAAGTGGGATCCATGTCTCTGTAACTAAATTTAATAATAATAACTAACAATATAGGATTTGTATTGTACATTTATTTGCACCTATTAAACTAACCAGTACTATTAACAATTTTGAAAATACATATATGCGAGAATAAAAAGTTTATTATTATTATTTAAATGCTTTTTTATCTTTATTCTTCTCTGGATTAAGCCCTCTCTTTCTCTCCGCTTGTCGTCGAAAACAGTGTACAGGTTCGAAGTATACCTGCTTGTTCACAACTTTACATTTTATTCGACCTAGCAGCGCAGTCAAATAGACCTAATGTCAAAATACACCGCTTTCAACGCCATCCACTTAGTTTTACTACAGCGGAGAAATAAAATCAATTTAAATATAAACATTCAACAGGGTGGTAATCGAATCGCAACTTACCGGCGTTTACAGCCTCAATGTGCTAAAGGTGTTTCATAGAGGTTTTGTTAAAATTATTAAATAATTATTGTAGTTTATATTTTAATATTAATATTTAACTAAAAATAAAGCTTCCTACCGACAATAACTTTTTCTTAGCTTTACGTTTTTATCCCGCACATAACGGGTATGGGTAGAGAAGAAGTACCTAGTGTCCTGGGTGGAGAACTGAGTAGAGAAGAAGAACTTCGAACTCCGCTTTCCGCCGAATTCAAAACATCGTGTGCTGAGTGATAGATCTCAACGTTGCGCTTTGTCTTACCAGATTAAAACATATATTTAATAAAAAATAATTTAGATATAACGATTTTGTAGATATCGAAACGAAAACTCGAATGTTACATTAAATACTCACCTTACGTTAGCGTACAATATGTATATATGATAAATATGTTGCTTATAAATATTTATTTATTGCATCAATCAAAAATATATAGGTAATCAGTTTACGTCGGTGTGAACTTTGACTCTGGTACATCGTGTCGTAATGACATTGCATACTTTATATATTTATAACATTTTTTAATGACTATCTATATAAGTAACAAATAAAACCAGTTAAATAGCAGGGTAGTTAGAGACAACATAGTGTCAAGACACTCCGTTGACTTTCCCCCCGAAATCGAGACATGCATGTTGAGTGGCGAACTCAACGCCACGTTTTCTTACCAGAGCGGAGAAATGAAAATAAATATTATTATTTCTCCGAGTGGAAGCTGAACCTACAACCAATCCTGTTTACAGTCTAACCTTGTCCCACTGCGCCACGACGGTTTCAATAAATATGATTAAAATATAATGAAAGATAAATCATTTTTAAAATAATCACAGATAAACACGATTAATCTTTGTCATAGACAAGACTACAATATTCCTTCTTATGAACAAAACCGATTTTTACCGAGATCTCTCCTTCACGAAATGAAAATGAATCATAATTGACGAATTTTTGATAGAATTTGATGGTCCTCCCTACTTTGTAATTTTGGTAATAAAATAATAGAAAACATTTTTGAAAAAACGTATAAAAATTTGAACACGGCGGGATTTGAACCCGCGCCTCTTGGATACCGTCCAAGTCCTAAGTGTGGAATAACACTTTAAAAATAGTAAATATTAGCATAATATTAGATTTAAAAACCTTTATGATACCTATTAAAGAATCTCTCTGCCTATCACTTTTCGCTTTTGTTAGCTAAATTCTGTAAAATTATAACAATGCACAAATAGCTCTATATATATATACAACTTATAACGTTATTTTATTAATTACAACTTCACATTTTTTCACCTGTAGCAGAATTCTCAGACAAAACACTGTTCCTCGTTTCCCGATCTAATTAGTGATACTTAGTTTGTGAATGGCGTAACCCAACGCCACGCTTTATATTAACGGAATAGAAATGATAATAATAAATTTTAACATATTTTTTATTCTTTCGAGTGGGTATCGAACCTATAATCACTGAGTTTACTGTTCATTAAAGTTCCACTAAGCGTAGCTCATTAGCTCAGTAGTTCATATATATATATATATTCTTATCATTAATATCTTATTATATATAACTCACTACTTTTGTATAGAAAAAAAAAAAATGAACAAAAACATAAACATTGCTTTATTTCTGTTACAATTTTACATACCAATGTATAAATAACACTACAGTCAAAACTTTTAGAATGTTTATACAAATGTTGATTGCAATTACAATTTCATTTTGGTCTGTGGCGATCTCAAAATATGCGGTGTCCCGCAAAGTGGCCGTAATATGAAAATTTAACTACGGAGGTAATTCTTGCATATATTTACACAAATATTTCATTGAAATAAGCCACAATACAAACGAGAAGCCAATGAATATAAACTGAAATGTATCATCGTCCTCCGCCATGTTTTCAAAGTTCTTTACCCATAAGTATTCTGCATACTAAGAAAAATAATATACCAAGGATCACCATTGATCCTACGACAGTCAAAAGTTGGTTCAAGGTGAAGGATAAACCGCAACGTGTCATTTTCTATGATTTCCTAAGCCCCTTTCTATAGTTTAATCCTTATAATAAGTTTCTTGGTAAAAATTTCTGAGTAAACTAAATAAATTTATAAGCCTGCCGGTAAAACCAATCAATGTTTCGGTAAAACTTAAGTGCCTTGAAAATATTTACACATCCAACTCATAACGACGAGAAGAGTCACAAAGGCAAACGCAATCAGCAGTACTTGGAGAACGTCAATGTTATAGCAAACCTCGTTTTTCCTCCCCATATCAAGACCGTCCGTTCACAATATGACAGACTATGAGAAACAACAAAACTAAGATCACTATAGACCCAATTATCATCAAGAGCTGGTTCAAATTGAAACTCAATCCGCAAGATGTATCAGCTGATTTCTTCCGACCCATGTTACTTTACGGACCGTACATTGTTGCCGGTGTTTCTTGTCACTTCTAAATTTTCATAATTGTTTTAATATATAATATTTGGTTTTATTTTTGTATAAAATTTTTCTTTATATTTGTGACATGGAAAATGAGTGGTGATTTTGACAGTGTTACAATAAAATCATAGATTTTAGCCAATATTGTTTATGCATCAATAATTATGAAAGAAATTTGTGGAAAAAGTTTATATTATATTAGATAACTGTACAGTGTGTTTGTAATAATGCTATATTATGTTACGATACATATTGTGAACGATTTTAAATTAAAATATAGAAAAAAAAACATGGAAATTACATTTAAATAAACGTAAATATATTTTTGAAAATATTACATTATATAATGTTACAGAAAGAATCTTTTGATCAATATTGTTTTTGCTAACACTTTATTTAAAAATATAAAAATTTTATGTAAATCGTCTGCAAAGTACTTTAAATCGACGATGTTAATAAAAAACAGTAATTAATAAAATTTACTTATACTTGCAACAGGGTAATTATTTATATTCCTTCATCAAAGACACTTGAAGTACAATTGTATACATATGTATATTAAATAGCAATTATTTTCATTTCTGCAATTATTTTCTGCTCGGGTGAGACAGAGAGCGGTGTTAAGTTCCGCTATATACAATTCGCCAAATGACCGCGGATCTCGAAGAACGCAGCTTCGACACTAACGTCTCACTGCTTATTAAAAGGAGGTATTGAGAACAATATAATATCAAGTGCAACCATTGTATAATTTTTTTATTTTAATATAAATATATTTTACCTTATTTGATTAATATATTAAATAAGTATTTTTTTAAATAAAAAAAAAACTCATAAAAAAACTTGAACAACTTAATTTAAATTTTAATATGCATTAGGCAAATTTATTCATTCATGCTGCACACATACAAAACGATTCCCGATTAAAATAAAATCAGTATTGATAATTGACCTTGTACAATAAGTTACTTATTATACCAACATTAGGCATCCATTTTCATTTTCCTGAAAAAGATATATTTTTTAAATTATAATTTTAAATTAAACACATTATGTATATACATACCAATTACCAAGAAAACGTGTTCAGATCTTTTATTACAAACTAAGTAGTTTCAGAGAAAAATGATATTACAAAGTATATAAGTACGTTTTTGCGATTTTTATACATTTTAAATTAAAATAATAATCATATATTTTGGTATTCGAAAATCAATATACGAAAATCCGACGTTCCGAATATATTATACATTTTAAGTGAACGTAGTTTCAACTAAAATATGTATTATTTTACAGATACAGTAATTCAAATATAGCCACTCCCCGAGTGGGAATCGAACCCACAGCCGCCGCTGTTAGGGACTACGCCACGACCGACCACATAACTGTTTGTTTGTTTATGTTTGTTTATGTTTGTTAAAAGTCAGGTCTGCTTGGAACAAATGCTTTATTTTCTGTCACCTAATATGGTTTGTAAAGATTTTAAGAACACACAGTTAAAGATTTTACCTATCTATGGTACATACAGTATGCTAATAAAAATACGTATATATTTTGGTATGTTTTCACGTTTTATTTTTACTTTGTGCATATATTATATCTAATGAAACACTTTGTTTAAGCAGATCAAGGAAATATGAATTTATATTATTCTGATTAATTAAATTTCCATTAAATACAACTAGTGCAGTTAGTTAATAATAAATGTCAAAAAATAAACAATTTTATTAATAAATATCAATTTTGTGCATAAAAAATGTTAGTGCATGTATGTATGTATATATTTATACAAAAGTAAAAAGTTCTTAAAATTTGGCATGTCTTCATGTTTTTTATCTTATTTATTTCATTATGTATCTTCTTTTATAGTATATATTTTAAGTTAAATAAACAACACACAACTGCAAAGACAAACAAACAACGTTTCATATTTTACTCCTCTAAAGATCTCCCATAATAAATTTCATAATTTTAAAATGTTATTCCACAGTGATTAGAAAATATTTTTTAAAAACGTATAGCTTTTCTTGTTAATAACATAAATAAGTTTAAAACGTATAAGAAAAAACGTATAAGAATTTCGACGTAGTCAGATGTAGAACGCATGGCTTAGCGATCAGAGCGTTTATACGTCTTCCAAGAGGCACGGGTTCAGATCCCGTTGCGTTCAAATTTTATATGGTTTTTAAAAAATGATCTTCCATATCATTTCATCTTAAATATCTCGTATATACAGGTTTGTTATTCAACATATTTACACTATCATTATTACCATCACCAAAAGCATATTAATAAAACAGCGATTTCAGTTTCAAACCATTTAATTGCTGAAATTCTTAAATGCTAATCATCCCATCCTCTACTAATTTACAACAAACAAAAATCCTTTGACACAAAAACATTGATAACATAAAGACATTTACTTAGCAGATTATTTTCCGCTTTTGTTCATATTTTTATTATACCCATTTAAGTTTATAACATGCATGTTGAATTTGGGGGTAGGCAGAGTATATTTATATATGGCATTTCACGCTTTATCCTGTATAGCAGCATATACAGGAAGTATTAAGTCAAGACGCTCTGTACCCCGCTGTCCGCCAAATTCAAGAAATTGCGTTGAGAAGCGAACTCAAAGGCCCGCTCTATCTTACCAGAGCGAGGAAATGAAAATAATTTAACTATAATAATTCTCCCGATTGGGAATCGAACCCACAACCAATCACGTGTACAGTCAGATTTTGTCCCACTGCACCACAACCAGCCCTTCCTATATTGGCTAGCATATCTTAGTCTAATTAGACTGAAAAATCTCTAATTTAAATAGAAATTTTCCACTATATGGGATTTCAACTGTTAAATAATTCTGACAATATGTCGATGCATAGTCGGGGTTCCAATAGGATCTCTGCCTTCCCCACGTGAGTATATATAAGAATGTTGCATATAGGTACATATAACTTAACACCAGTAGGTATGTGGAAGGCATTAATTATAGTAAATTTGCTAAAATTGAAGTAAGCAAGTCAAAATCAATAGTATATACAAATTATTATTAGGATTATAACACGAGGCCAGCGTAAGTGATCTAACTTAAGAAATTCACATTTTAAAAGACTGTAGAAATCTAAATTAGCATATAACGAGTAAAATTGTAAAATAATTATTATACAACGGAAAATTTGAAGAAAATTGAGCAAACCTTAACATAATATGTAGACCATTTAAACTGACGTCATTTAGGAGTAGTTCTACATGTTAACTAATAACCTAACCAATATATCAATGGAAGTGAACCCAATGGGTTTGACAAGCGCATCTTTGGCTGAGAGCATGCATATGTATAATATGTATAATATTAGTATCGCTTCCCGTAAACCAAATTACTGTTTTTTGTACTTTTTGATCGCCTTTCTGCGGGTATTCTCCATACTGCGAATGACCAGCCACGTGCTGAATCTACCCGCAACATCATTCAAGAAGTTGATAAACGTGAAGAACAACGTGTGAGGGAAATATCCTGGTGTATGAGACTTGGTTCCCACTAGACCCAGAGCTGATTTAACAAAGGTTTTGGCTGTGGGAGCGATAAAGCTACTACGACGGATGCCCGACATGTTGGAGCAGACAAAACCGGGCAGAACGCATTGTATTATGATACCCTGTTTAGAGTATTCCATTTCGAGGCCTTCGCTAAATTTCTCCACGTAAGCCTGTAAGAGAAGTTTTCTAATACAATCCTTAGAGAAAATAAACGTTAAAAGTGGTAATTCCTCAATCATTTTGTTTAACATTCCATAATTTTTCTACGTAAATAAATATAGTATAATAATAAACAATTATATTTAATTATATTTTTTTAAACAAACCTGTACGAGTGATACAAAATTTATGTTAATTTTAGAGGAATTTCATTATCACACCTCTTAACACACTAAATCCTTACAGACGTTAACAAAATTTGTCAAACAATAATTTTATATAAAATCTTATTTTGTATACTATATCTAAATATAACAAAATATTATACCTTTGAAGCAGCGTATACAGTTAGAAGTGGACTGGGTATCATGGAAGACCCAGAGCCAATGTTGATCACAACTCCTTTCCCACGCTTCACCATGCCAGGCATGACTATACCTGTCATCCGTGTCACCGACACTACGTTAGCTTTGAACATGTTGTTGACAGATTGCTCCCTGGTGGCAAAAGTGTAGTGTTATACAGTATGACTAGATGTTATAGACATGTAATGAAGATGTGATTTAAATGTAAACTTTCAATAATGTAAATATGTATACATTATTGAATCTATTTTAAACAGTTTGTACAGAACAGATAATAGCACAAAATATACGCGATTAATCGTTTTAAAATACCTTTATTTAAAATTTGTATAAAAATTTCGAAAATCAAATATTTTATAATAATAAAAAAAAATCATAACGCATGTTTTACCTCATTATAATTGTATAGCCAGAAGATCATAATTCTTCACTTCTATTTCTATTATATATCGCACTAATAATAAAATAGTCCTAACCTAACATTTATCGAATTTTACATATTTCTATATTCAAATATTGTATTTAAATATAGAACTGTCGAATTCGATAAATTTCGAGTTAGGTCTATGTTATTATTAGTATGATATATTTCTTTCAAAAATATTGCGAGCCAAAGTCAGAACTGACTACTAAAATACTTTTTATCAGTCAATTTTCTAAGAAAAAGATCGAAATAAAAAACCTTAAATCTATATTATTAATTTCGTCATGGTGGTACGGCAGACTCGATTGGCTCATAGCATATAAAAAAATAAAGATGTTGAATCATATAGTATCGATTCAAAATCTTTATTTTTATTATAGAATCTTTATTTATATTATATCGGCAAAATTCTGATTCAGGCGAGTACTTTGTTAAATTCTAATAATGCTGACAGACAAATCGAAGTCGCCATATTTTCTTTAGTAAAACGTCACTGGCACCTAACGCCATTTTACATTAATTAAGGCCGATTCACACTATCTGCAAAATCCAAGTTTCAACACAGTAACATGATAATTATACTTTCATCTATTGAACGTATTTTCTATCAATGTCAATGACACAGTGCTCTTAGTGATTTCAGTAATTTTATTAAAACGAAATATTTTTATATTGTATTATAATACAATATAGCGTAGTTCTAGCAGGTAAGGCAACGAGCAGGTTATCAGTATATTCTATTATTTTTACAAGCTAAGTATTTATATAAGAACTAAAAACTTGTAACAACTATTGCAGTTTAAACTCTCCAAAGCACTAGATTTAGGATAGCAGGTATAATATTTCAATCTCACTTATTTACCGGAACACCTGCTACCATTGAAAATCGTTCTGAGCGGTGCGGTTTGCTGCGTTCGATTTCAATCGCTGGATATTAAATGCAACTATCGGTGGTGTAAAATATTTTAGAAATATTGTATATTTGTAAAGTATTTTTCAGTTAAAATAATTGGTTTTTCAATTTTTTTTTATTTTTATTAATATTTTGCTTAAAATCGTGATTTTTTTATGTGGATCTAGTAGTACCTGACTGTAACTACCTGCAAATACTATGTGGGTATGGTTCTCACTAGGGGAAAATTATTTCTACACTAATCGTATTAAATTTTTTGGTAAGACAAAGCGCAACTTTGAGTATTTCCACTCAACACTCAATATTTCCTTCAGTCTTCGTTCAGACGGATCTGATAGTTACGTTCAAACGGGTTTGATAGAAAGTTTTCTCTGACTACCCTATTACGCGGGTGCTATTATGAGCGTGACATTGCGTATCGTTACTAAGCGATAATCATATTACAAAAAAATATATTTTTTGCAGTAAAAACATTATAATTCAAGCGCAAAATTTTAACAAAATAGTTTTACTGAATTACATGAATATTATACAGCCGGAAAAATCTTATTTATCAAAGTTTATCAACAATATACAGATATATACAGTCATTAATTATCTGTGCTAGTAAAATGACAGCTAAGGACTTTTGAAGGTTTAAACATAAACGATAATAGCCTTCACATTTCCTTGTCATTTACCTATTATATTCACAAAAATGAATGAGAGGTAATATAAAATTTACTACCGGGTAAATGTTAATTATGCACAAATAAATTTACTTTTACGACGTTCCGTTTAAGCCTGTTACTAGATGTATTGTAAAAAGGAAGCGTGGACGGTATGTTAATTAGGGTTTCTGACGGCTAATTCGGAGAGCATAGGTTCGACTCAATCAAAATAGAATTAGTTACATTATTAAATATCGTTAATAGTTAGAGAAAACCGTTTATTGTCATTGTTTCAAGACACGTCAAATGTTTCCCACCCGAAATTTAAACATTGCGTGTAGAGTGAATGGTGAATTCAATGAAAAGTTTCGGTTTACAAGAGCAAAGAAAAGAGCAGCAGAGAAAATATATAAATTTTAAATAAAATCATTTCCCTGTATGGGAATCGAACCCACAGCCATTCTCGTTTACAGCCAGGCACATACAAAATCTTTTATACTGAAGAAAAGTTTCATTTCAAAAATATTTAATTTTACTTTTAAGAAAGAATTCTTTGTCTTAATGCTTACATTTGCTTATCTCTTAAGTATCTATAAGCAAATCATTAATAACGCTTATCTCTTATCACGTGTTTGATCATTTTAATATATTTTAATTTATATTCAATTAAGGATCTATTAATCCAATCTAGAAGCTATTAATCGCCTGTGAATTATTTATAGCATTAATGATAGCAATAGAGTACTTTAAAATATATATATATCATAGTATTGTTTATTTATTTATTTATTTTTAGCTTCACGCTTTTATCCCGCATAGCAGGGTAGACAGAAAGTACCTAGCGTCAACACACTCTGTACTTCGTTTTCCACCGAAATCGAGACATTGCGTGTTGAGTGGTGGGACTCAACGCCGCTCTTTGTCTTTACCAGAGCGAGGAAGTGAAAATAAATTAAATATAATCACTCTTCCGAGTAGGGATCGAACCCACAACCGATCGCGTTTACAATCAAACGATGTCACACTGCGCCACGACTGTAATGTAATGTAATTTCAGTAAATTGTACGAGCAACCTCCGAGCCACTAAATTCCACATCATAAAAACCACTACGCCACGAGACATCAAAGTTTATAATTATTATCCAAACAATTTTATAAATACGAAAGCTTATGAGGATATTTGACACTCTTTCACGCAAAAACTACTAAAAGAATCATTCTTTAAATATCAAGTACTAAGGTACTTGAGGCCGGTCGTTGTGGGACAGCATATGACTGTAAACTAGTTGTGGATTTGATTCCCACTCGAAGAAAATATTAATATATGTATTTCAATTATTTTCAATTCCTCGCTCTGGTAAGACAAATCGCGGCGTAAAGGTCCGCCATTCAAGATGTAAAGTCTCGAATTTGGCGGAATGCGGAGTGCGACTTAACACAAGATAATTTCAGTCTACACTGTTATGCAGGGCAAAATTGTGGAGCTACACAAAAATACTACTTTTTATCAACACGGAAATCTAGTACATACTTGTATAATAAACTGGGAAGAAAAAGAAATACTCACCAATTGGGCAAATCCAGAAAATATTCAGGATAGGTGTATGAAATGCCGACATTATTCACTAGAGTGCCGATCTCGAGATCGGCTATCTCTTTAGATATCTTATCGTAAATGCTCTCGTTCTCGCTGAAGTCCACTTGGATTATCTTTGTGTTCACTTTAAAATCATTTTCTGCAAAACGATTATTTTAAGTAACTTTTTTTAATTAAAAAGAGATTTTTTATATTAAAAAGTTTCTTTTTATATTAAAAAGTCTCTATAGAAATACTAACAATAAATTGTAAGAATTTTGACGCAGCTGGATGTAGGGTAAGGTAAGGTCAGGCAGACCACTTAGACGGTTTTTCAAAAGGCGTCGGTTCGACTTCCGGTGCGTTCAAATTTGATGATTAATAATAATTTAATTAAAGTAACATTTTAATAAAATCAAAAAAAAAATGTATTTAATTCCAGCAAATCGTTGCCCTTGACTATATACTATATTGCATACTTAATCTTATACTCCATACATATTCTTTTATTCATAGCAATATTAAATATTTACGGTTTCGTAGTATAAACGAAGTTGCTTTTTCATATTTAGTATCATATACGCATCTAGTTGAATGGTTTTTTTCTGCAGGCGGTTGTGCAGCAGTGTATCAGCGTCTGAGTTCAAACGCGATCGGTTGTGGGTTGGATTACCAATCGGGACATTCATTATATTTAAAATATTTTCATTTACTCTCCCAAAGCGCAGCGTTGAGTTCCGTCAAACAATATGCCTCAAACTTGGCTAAAAGTACCGTACCGTATGAACAATTGTTATACTTAGATTTACTATACAAATGTAAAATTGAAAATTTGAAGATCATATATTTTGAGTACTTTACTATATTTATTTGTAAATACGAGTATATGTATAGATTTATATATTTCACAAATTGTAAAACATATGAGTTTGTATAAAAAATCTTACCAATTTCCGCTGCCGTAGCCTTTAATTTGTCCATGGATCGACTGACTAGAATGATATCACAGCCACGTGATGCCAGCTGCAACAAATTACGTTATATATAAACAACTTAACATCCAATTCCTTTTTTACTTTGACTTCAAGCAAAATTTTTATATTTTTTTATACGAAATCAAATTACAATTTGTATAGAACAGAAATGCACAATGGAGAATGCAGAATTTTTATTTAAAAAAAAACAGTAAAATAATGTAATCCACAATGGTAGATTAAATAATGAGAAAATATCCAGTAAACGAACAAAATTAATATTTACAATGTATAATATGAATATACATTATAGTTATTATTAAATAAAATTTTATTGATAATATTACTTATAGATAATAAATATTTTAAGGCCGGTCGGCCGATAGCTTCTAAGGTGGCCGATTGAGGCCGATTGTGTCTTGTGTGACAGTGTCTGACTGTAAGCGCGATTGGTTGAGCATTCGATCCCCACTCGGGGGAATGATAATATTCAAATTATTTTGATTTCCCTCTCTAGGTATTTCCTGTCTACTCTGCTATACGGGATAAAGGCGTGAAGTTAAAAAAACTGCGTTTTCTACTTTACATCGATTTCGTTGTCGAATTTCAAAACATTAAGTGTTAAATCTCACTGCAGTTTGTAATCACAAAATTTTATTAAAAATAAAAAATAAAAACATTTCCCCAAGTGGTACTCAATTTCACAACCCTCGTGTATGCAGTCAAATGGTAATCCATTGGTCCTAATTTCAATAACTTTAATTTAGAATTGATCTGCCCATCATCACAAAATCACAAGTGGATATGTGGACACTTTGCATATTGCAAACCTTGAAATCACATGTAGACCTCAAAATCAAATGTGGACCGAGAAATCACATGTGAAAAGAAATATCACAGGAGGAGTAGACCTCTAAACCAAATGTGGACCGTGAAATTACATGTGAACCTCAAAATCACATATGTATCTAGAAACCTAATGGGGACTTCGAAATCACATATAGACCGTAAAATCACATGTGGACCTCGAAAGCACATGTGGATCTCGAAATGACATGTGGACCTCGAAATAACATGTGAACCTAGAAATCACATGTAGCCCGTGAATAGAAAACGAGAAATCACCTGTGGACCGTGAAATCACATGTGGCAGGTGAATACACATGTAAACCATAAAATCACATGTGGATCGAAAAATCACATGTGGACCGTGAAATCACATGTAGCCCGTGAATACACATGTGGACCGTAAAACACATGTGGATCGAAAAATCACATGTATACCTCGACAACACATGTGAACCGTTAAATCACATGTGAACCGAGAAATCACATGTGGGCCGTGAAATCACATGTGGACCGAGAAATCACATGTGGACCGAGAAATCATATGTGGACCGTGAAATCACATATTGACCGAGAAATCACATGTGTACCGTGAAATCACATGTGGATCGAGAAATCACATGTGGACCGAGAAACCACATGTGGGCCGTGTAATCACATGTGGACCTCGAAATCACATGTGGACCGAGAAATCATATGTGGACCGTGAAATCACATGTGGACCGAGAAACCACATGTGGGCCGTGTAATCACATGTGGACCTCGAAATCACATGTGGACCGTGAAATCACATGTGGACCGAGAAATCACATGTGCACCGTGAAATCACATGTGGATCGAGAAATCACATATGGACCGAGAAACCACATGTGGACCGAGAAATCACATGTGGACCGAGAAATCATATGTGGACCGTGAAATCACATATGGACCGAGAAATCACATGTGTACCGTGAAATCACATGTGGATCGAGAAATCACATGTGGACCGAGAAACCACATGTGGGCCGTGTAATCACATGTGGACCTCGAAATCACATGTGGACCGAGAAACCACGTGTGGGCCGTGTAATCACATATGGACCTCGAAATCACATGTGGACCGAGAAATCATATGTGGACCGTGAAATCACATGTGGACCGAGAAACCACGTGTGGGCCGTGTAATCACATATGGACCTCGAAATCACATGTGGACCGAGAAATCACATGTGTACCGTGAAATCACATGTGGATCAAGAAATCACATGTGGACCGTGAAATCACATGTGGACCGAGAAATCACATGTGAACCGTGAAATCACATGTGGACCGAGAAATCACACGTGGACCGTGAAATCACATGCGGCCGGTGAAATCACATCGAAATCACACGTGGATGGTGAAATTTGTATGTCTTATATAGAACACGTTTATAAAAATAATAAATATAACATTTATTTAATATAAATAAATATTTTACCTAAAATAAAAAAGGGATACCTTGTGCTAATGTACTAATGCAAATATAGCTTCATGTTTTATGCTTGACAGAAGTTTTTCTCCAAACTTCTGTCAAGACACTGTTCATCGCTTTCGTCATAATACGCATTAAGTTTTGGAACTCGACGCCAGATTTTGTTGATGTTTGTTGACCGAAAGGCGAAACGATAAAGTGCAAAACGTAACTTAATGTTCATTCTCCGAGAGGGAATCAAATCCACAACCAATCGCGTTCATAGCCAGACGGTGTCCCACGATGCTAGCTAGCTACCTGGTGCTAGCAATATTTTTTAACCAGTAAATAACTTATTTAATGAATAATATATTTAATTTTTCATGATTCTTTTAAGATATTATTAATTCACATACATGTGCATACACGGATAAACACACATTCACATATTTGCATACTTATATAAGCTAGAGTCCCGTTGACACGTTCCCATAGCAACAACATACACGTTGCTACTTTATGTAAACGCGTATGTCAATCACACGGTGATGTGTGTAACATTTATTTTATTATTTTAATGTACGTATATACATTATTTTTTTAAAATATTTTCGTTTTGCACTCCTTGTCTATATAAACTATAGCCAAACAGTGATAAATATCATACTCCTCAATTCGATTTATTTTAGCAAAGAAAGGGGTACACGGAGATTTTAATTCATTAATAAATAGGTAGTTTTACATAATTAAAATTAAAATTAAATTAGATCCTTAATGATAACATAGAGGAGTTAGAAAACATTTTTAAAAAAGGTATAAGAAAAGCAGCGGGATTCGAACCCTCTTGGAAGCCGGAAAAGTTTTATACGTTTTTTTCTAAATGTTTTCTAATCTAAGAAGACAGCTCTAGAATAACACTTTAAAAATAGTAAAATGTTAATATAGAGGCTTTATTATCAGCTTTCAACCGCAGCTCAAAGCCTGAAGGGGCGATTTTATTTTATTTTTTTAATAAAGTGTAACTGAAAACCAGTGACAATTGAGATCTTAGCTCTAAGCATCATTGGCTGAGTTACGCCTTATGTCATAAGTTTGAATTTATATGTTTGGTGTTTCGTATAGTGCATTTCTTATGGCAATAAATATGTTTATTAATATTATTATAATGATATTATTATGTATACTTTAAATATTATCAAAATTTCAATAATTCACATATTTTTCTTTTCCAGCCTATATATAAATATTTTATTACAATTTGGCATTTTATTACAAAAATCCTTATGAATAAATAAATATGAAACAAAAAATATAAAAATATTTAACCTTCCTGTGAACGTCAGGCTATAATTATTATTCGGAATTTTTAATATTTCCGATTTATTCAAGTTTATTTCCTATCTATCTTTATATCTATGTAAATTGAGGTCAAACGAATTTATAACAACAAAATTGATTGGCATATTAGAAAGAGTGGAACTCCTTCATTCTAGATTAAGACATTCATTATTAGCCGAATACGAATAAACTGTAAATATCGTGAGATCATTTAAAAAGTTATAAGGCGTGTTTTTGCACCTGCCGAGTTTTTCTTTGGCTTCACGTTTTCATCTCGCATAGCAGGGTAGATGAAAATAATTTAAATTTCCTCCGGCTGGGGAGTCGAACTCACCACCGACCGCGTTTGCAGTCAGTCGATGTCCCACTGCACCGGCCTTATCGACTTTCAAATTATTTCTTTAAAACATAAGGCCATTGTGGCACAGTGGCACAGAGTCTGCCTGTAAACGCTATTGGTTGTAGATTCGATCCGAATCAGGGAAATATAAAAATATTTCTCCGATTGGGATCGAATCCACAACCAGTATATTTTTCATTTGACGCTCTAAATTGTAAGACAATGCTCAGATATGAGACTCGATAGCAAACTTTTATATTTATAATGTAACACTTATACAGTCTTTCTAAAAAAGTAAAGGTAAAACGTTAATAATTACAATCAACTACGTAAAACATAAACGGAAACAGAAGTCTTAATGTCCATACAAATAATGTGCAAAATGTGCCCGTGACTTTGTCCGCGTGAGACTAATATATCAAAAACTTTGTTTTATAATTCTAAAATAAGTTTAGACAAAGTTAATTCTAATAACATCAACTGTCATCTAGTAACAGTGCTGTGAAAAACGATCCAACCGTTCCAGAGATTAGCCCGAGCAAACAGACGGACAGATATAAATTGAAAAAAATGTTATTTTGATTAACGAGTGAGTACCGTATATATATAGGTACATATGGATTTAAGAAAAATCTGTTCTTTCAATATTACCAACAGACGTTCCAATTTTGTTATTTGTAAAGAGAATTTAATAATAAGTAATATATAAATGATTATATTCATATTCACTTGATAATTGTACATTAATTTGAAAACTTCACAAGTATTTTTGAGGATTATGAATAAATATGAATTAATCGTTTCCTTTTAGAACTTTATAATAACATAAGAATATTATTATAATAAAATAACTTATACATTTTAAATGTAAAAGCTATCGTATATTAATAAAACCTTGATTTTAAATAAAACATCACAGTATTTATTTACTGTATATGGTTATAATTGTAATCAACGGAGTGTCTTGACACTAGGTTGTCTCTGACTACCCTACTATGCATGATAAGGCAAGAATACATGAATAATTTCATGAGTCATAAAATCAGCAAGTGCGTGCGTTACTTGTTAAAACACTGAAGAGCCTTAATAAGTTTTTTAGCTTAATTTTGTCGCATATTTAGTTAAATTTTTATGAGTTATCAATGATTTTTTTAAATCAACAACGATTAGATAAAACATATAATTGGTGATTTCTTCCTGAATATAAGTTTTAACATATTATATATATTACAAAGACATTAAGCACTTTTGACCTAACCAATGCACGTTAAAATTGATATAATTATTTAAATTAATTGATTAATATTTAATTGATATTAAAAAATAAAATACAAACCTGCCTAGCGTATTCCTTTCCAATTCCATCAGTGCTTCCGGTAACCACTGAAACAAAAGAAAATATATTAAATATTTTGTTTTAGCCCGTGATTTTTAATATTCGCAAGTCTTTATTTTTTCAACTTACATTTTTTATTCTACCCCTTTAGTGTTGTCTGTGTCCTGTTTCAAATAACTTAAATATAAAAACTCCCCTGAGTAGATAATCGAACCCACAACCGGCCTTAAGAGGAAGTTATATAATAAATATTTTAAAAAAAACCATATCATTACACCTACAATAAATAATGAAAAAACAATAAACCAAGTGCATAATAGTAGTGCAAACAAAAATAAAATATCAAATCAACACTTGCATTGACACATATTTACTTTGCAAGTTTAAAAAGGAATCTCCGTTGCTCTTTCAACTGTTTTTATTTTACTTTGGCCGAGGTTTGTTCTAAACTCCCGTTTGTTTAGATTCTCTCAGTCTGTAGCATCGCAGTGAAAGTTTAGGTTTTCAGTTTGCACATCAAACATTTCTTTGTAGCGTACCGAAATAAAAATGTTATTATCCTGACAGAGGAGCTCGCTTAACTGTGTAAAACTTGTTTATAAGTTTAAATTGTGTAGTATATTTCTTTCCCATATGTCAGTACTAACTACCAACATGCAGTTTTGCGCTTTCTTGGTGGATTTTCAAATAAAATCTAGTTTACTTTTAAGCTGGTAGATTTGATTTAGCAAATTGTAGGACTCCTTGATTCGAATAGTATTTTTATATAGTAATCAGTATTTTTTGATTACTTAAAATAATTAAAAGGTCTTTATATTAATATATTCGATAATTAAGTAATAATTTTCTTGAAATTATATTATTAATATTATATTAAGTATATTAACAATAGATTGAAATCTCCAAGAAAAACGGAACTATTCAAGAAAACTGGCATTAAGCAAACTTGGCAGCAGCGTATCATTGCTAAAGTGAGGCGGTATCAAGATCCCAATGTCGAGCTAGTTAAAACGCAAAGCTCCAGACAGATTGGGCTGGAAAAGCACTGAATACTCTTTATCCCAACTATGGAGACCCCTAGCCACCCAGGATACCCATCACAACTATATGGGTGCGTCATTGAGGTCCCAAGCAGAGCATTCAGCTAGTCTGATAAACCGAATAAAGGGGCAAAAGATCTTACATAGAGAAAGTCATATTGACCGGACTGTGGATAAATACGATAATTAAATACCGAATTGAATCATCTTAATAGCATTATCCTAAACGCTTGCTATCCAGTGATAGTGGCATTCCAATAACTTAAGTCTAATTTCTGTTTCAAATTCAACATGGCGAGAGCATAATCGTATATTCCCCGGATAAAGCCAAGTCAACAATTTACGTTGGAAGCTTGAATTTGCATAATTTGCAATTGATAACGCGAGCAGTTAGAGAGTAACAGACACGTCTGGAGTCTGGGAGTCAATATGATGAACTTGCTGAGACTTGATTGGTAATACTAACCGATCCATATGTATTCGAAATATTAATCAATTTTGATATATAATATGGCGTTAATAGTATAAGCCATTCAACTATATCCGCCTGATTATCCCGCTAGGTATATGGGGAGAAAATAATCGTCTGTATTTCAGCATCTCATATATTTTTAAATAAAGGCAGTATTTTCAGCAGTTTAGAGAGTATTGTTAAATACTACGCACAAATGAAAGAAATGTTTTTTTTAATGTACCGCGACTGGTCTTCGAAATTGCAACCTCTCAACCCAACCTGATAATATCCCTGTATGCATATCATAATAGTTATCCCTTATAAAGCTAATTTATTTTTTATAAAAAAAAATATTTTTAGCTACATAAGTATGTAGCTATCGCTTATATGAAACTCTTCCTTACTAATTATGTAACTAAGCGCAATAACTACCGGACGTAGAAAGCCTCGTAGGGAGTGTAAGGCAATAAGAATTACCTAAAATTCCTAAAAAAACAGAAGAAATTCGATCTTATTTTCTAAAATAAATACTACTAAAGTGTATACATCAAAATAAATCGAAGATTATTTGAAACAGAAACTTTAAATCTATATATAATATTAGTAACACAATGACATTGACACCTATTTTATTTACTAGAAGTCCTCAAATAAGGACAGATTACATAAAATCGATTATATTTTTAAATAATATTACTTGACCTTTTTCGAGATGACCTTTTAAATTATTTAATAAACATTTTTAACTTAAAAAAAATAATGCCAAGAAATAGTTTTACCTATTTTTATATGTTTTTAAAGCAATTGTATGAAAAATACTCCTATTAATATAAATATAATATATTTTATATAAGATTTTCATTCTAATGGTCATTATAATAAATGATAAAATTACTTCGCTGGCGATACGCAAAAACTCAATTTGCGACGTTCGATTGTTTCAATTATATTATATGGCTTTAATCAGCCTTAGCTTAATAATATTAGAAGGTATATCATCATTTAAAATTACGTAAACCACATTATATTATATTTATAACCTTTGAAGCATCGAAACTGGTATTTGGTATTTTAGATCTTTACTAAAATGTAAACAAAAGTAAATTTTTAATTAAATCCGGTGTAAATAAATATCCGCATTATACAATTATTATATTATTTTGTTCCTCATATTTTGTAATAGAAACGTGGTTAATGACGTTTAGCACCGCGGTATATTTATATGAATTCTATTGTATATTTATATATGAATCTACGATTATCGCAATTAGTCAGTTACCTACTATTCAACCACAAAAAATAAAAGAAATATAAACTTCACGAATCCCAAATATAAAGATAATCGGAGACAACTTAGTGTCAGGGAATTTCGTTCGCCGCTTATAGCGAGAATTTGAGACATTACTTATTAAGTTGCGGAACTCAAAACTGATATTGGTCTTAACAAAGCGAATTAGAATTATGTAAAATAAAATCACGAGTGGGAATTGAACCCAAAACTGATTGCGTTTATAGCCAGAAGCTATTCCACTTCCATTGCACTACGTTGGACAAATGTAAACTGATAAATAGAAAGTAAATTAGTTAATTAATTAAGCTCACAATTATGGTAGGTATTAATTACTAATTAGTATATTGTTTGTATAAAAGGTGTTATTAAAGTTTATTAGAGACCATCGTAGCGTAGTATGACAGCGTTTGACACTGTAAGATAAGGCAGAGTACGGCGTCGAGTTTGTGAAACAACACGCAATGTCTCGATTTTGGACGGATAACAGACAACGGAGTGTCTTGACAATATTTTCTCACTGACTATCCTGTTATGTGAGTAAGACATTAAACAGTAAAAATTATATATAATACATATTTTAGCTATTTTGCATTGTTTCTTATTTGTACAATATAATTTTTTAATTATGTTGAAATTAATAGTCTTTTTTATGTTTTATTCGACATAGATCTTAATTTGTTTTAAATAGCTAATCCTGCTGTGTCTTTTTTTAAGTTTTTTTTTACAATTAACGAGCAATTCATGCGAGGATTCCAAAATTATGATTTTTTACTTTAATAAAGCGTCATGTATAATAGATTGATTTAGATATAATTTAAAACCATTACTATATGTAATGCCATTGAGTTCATCAATAATTAATTTCCAACTGATGCACCATGCATATATTAACAAATACGTAAACAAATGCAATACAAACATTAAAACTAGAAAATAATATTTTATGAAAGCAAATAAATATTAAAAATAAATCATTAATTACGCATAACATACACTTCCTGTTTTTAAAACCATCTACTTTCTACTTCCGGACGGCGATACGTGAAACGATACCTTGCACGGTGAAGTTTAAAGGCCGGTTTACCTCGAACTTAGCTCACGGTGAAAGTTACGTACGCGATCAATGTTTTAGTTTGTTGGAGTTTGAATCTTATAGCAAATTTTAAATAGATGAATTCCTGCTGTGCTGCTGAGATGTTTTATTATTAACGGCTTCTACTTGTCATAGTACAAGGTTCAAATTTTACTCTATAAATTTATGAAATACATAGATTATAATAATTGGAGGCTGGCCTTGACGTAGTGTGAATGCGATCGGTTGTGGGTTCGATCCCCACGCAGGGGAGTGATTATATTTAAAATTATTACCACTTCCTCGCTCTGGTAAGACAGAGTGCTGCGTCGAGTTTCGCTACTCAACACGAAATGTCTTGAATTAGGCGGAAAGCGGACGTACGGAGTGTACTTGACACTTATATTTTCTATGCTGCTATGTGAGATAAAAGCATGGAGTTGAAAAAAGATACATTAAGATGTCAAATAATTTAAAGTGCAAAATGTTGAATTTAATTAAGGTGGCAATGATTAAATACACGTCAAAATTAGGACTATATAAAATATTTAAATTTTATATAATTTATAATAATTTAAATATTTTATATAGTTCTAATTTTGTCGAATTGTATATACAAAGTTCTATATACAAATCGTTGTATATTTTATAAATGTCATATTCACGTTGTCCGTTGGTAAAATATAAGTATTATACTTTTATATTACCATTATACTTTTATTTTTCCATATTTAACACAATTCAATCTATCTTTCAATTGAAAATAACTCTATTTTGATCGTACGTATTGGCATCGGATTTGCTGGAAATGTCCGGATCTGATGACAATAAAATATTTCTACAGCACGAACTTCACCTTGTTTTTACCTTGACGGAGCTACTGTGTTAGTGAGAAAATCCAATTAACTGTATTTCTTTTAGCTTTTTTTAAAAAACCTCGTAATTTGATTGTAGAGTGAGATAACATTTAACAGTACATTGATATACTGTAAAAAAAACTCTTATTAAATACTTCACTTAGAGCCACACAAGTAGAAATAAATAAGCTACAAACAATATTTCCGTAACAAACATTTATTTGAGTAAGTATAATATGATATATATTTTTCCTCAACCGTAATCATATGTTTACAATATATATTTCTTTTCCCCGTTTAATAAAATTTCATATTAATAAAAGATATATCACAATAGATTATTACATATGTTGCGAAGGGATTACGCCTCCACTGGAAGTACTACAATAAGATATATGGAAAATGTTGTTTAACTTTGCAAAGTTATAAAATTTAAATTAAAAAACTCATTTAAACATCAGTGTAACTGTCCATACATATAATACGACTTACACCGGCTTACCTTTTAAGAATTTTAACAATGTATACTATAATAATATTTTAAGCAGAAGAGTTTGTTTGTTTGTTTGAACGCGCTAATCTCACGATTTACTGATTGGAATTGAAAAGTTCTTTGTGTGTTGAATAGTCCATTTTTTGAGGAAGACTATAACATAAATCGACGACTAATGAGAGTGAAGCAGTAATACATAATAAATGTTGAGACGCACCGATAATAACAGCTTCAGTCTATCTTCTCCTCGAAAACAGATGTTAAAAGTTCTCTTACAGCTGTAAGAGAACGGTCATACTTGCGAGTGACTTAATTAGCAAGCATACCAGGTGGAATTGCGCGCTAGAAGCGATCTCAAGTCTTACCACCTCGCAATTCAACATTGTCGCGCTATTATCTCCTACTAGATTTGGGCCCCGGGTCTGTCCAGATATATAAGATTAGCCATTTTGCAGGGCGTCTATCTCAGAATGCGCTATCTATCGAAGTCCTACTCGAATTAGATTCGGATCACAGACTGGTACAGTCCCTCACGACATTAAAAATTTTATAGCGCGAAATACGCCGCAAATAGGGCTCACGACGCGTGTCCTACCCCAGACAACAGTAGAAAACTCTGGAGACTTCAAAATACTGGTAAGAGCCCGGTACACGGAGCTACGAGAGAAAAACTGGGATCACCGTTTAGCAACGGTCTCGCCATCGCATCTAGCGTTCTGGTCGCTGGCCAAGACCTTTAAAAATAAATCAATCGCGGAAATGCCCCCCTAAAACGTCCGAATGGAACCATAGCTTTAGACAACTTAGCAAAAGCCGAAAGTTTAGCAAATAATATTGGATGGCAATGCTTTCCTTCCGACCAAACGTATGGTCCAGATCATGTCACCGCGGTGGACACACGGGTTGAAACGTGGGTGCCGTTACTACCAGTAGGAGAATTCATCACAGTGACCTCAGTTGAAGAGGTAAAATCGATAATTATAGGCCTTAAGCCTAGAAAAATTCCAGAATTTGATCGCAGTACAAACAAGATCTTCAAAATTCTGCTCGTTCAGATTATTTCGCTACTCTTAGCAATCTTCAACACTCTTCTAAAAGAATGTTCGTTTCCTGGCCAATGGAAAGAAGCCATAGCCAGAACCATTATAAGCTTCCGTAAACCAGAGTAAGCGGAATCCAGCCCCTCTAGGTATCGCCCGGTCAGCCTTTTAAGCACCATGGGCAAAATCTATCAGCGTATCATACTTACGAATCTTCAGGCCATCGTTAAGGCCAAAATCATCATTCCCCCCAACAGCATTGGCTTTCGAGCCTAGCACTAAAGCGTTCATCAAGTGCGCCGCAACACAGCCATCATTGTTATCAGCCGTAATATTTTTTGTTTTGAGTATTCCAGTAGCTACTTCGAATGAGCAACTATCCATCCAAACCCGCTGGTGGTAAGCGCCTGTGATTACCATACGTCTTAGCAACGTATAGTAACGTAGCACTATATTCAAACGTATAAAGCAAAAACATAATGATCAGCTTAAAAAAATTCAAGCAAGCAAATTATTAATCTAGTTTCTTGTTATAAAAATATTCTATTATCACGTCATCTAATTCTGGCACGTGTGGAAAATTTGAAACAACTACTTAACATTAATAGAAAAACTAAGGCTCTTCTCGCGGTTTTGCCTGCGAAAAGTACACTTTTATATTTCAATATATTAATATTTTGTTTTGCTTAAGATACTTAAATCGTTCTTAGTGATTTTGTCATTCCTCATACTGACAGGGATACGTCCAATAGATAATGTATGAAAGAATAATAAACACCATACTGTGCCGAAGCTTTGACTTTACTGATAGTGTGAATCGGATTTAAATGAACTCAAGATGGCATAAGGTTTCGGTAAGATTTTGCTAAAGGTAATATGCGATGTGCGTCAGCTTCACCAGAATTTAAGACAATACTCGACAAATTAAATTTTGTAAATATATGTCGACTCCAAATATTTATGTTTTAATGTTTTATGATTCAGGTAAGTTTTCAATCGAGTTTACCGTAACCCTTGACGAAATTATTAATATACATATATATTTTTAAAACAAATATATATGCAAAGTCAGCGACGTCATCCATTATATAACGTTTATACGTTAATGAGAGTTTAATAAAGATTTATATGTATGTCATTATGTCACTGGCAATCATTCTTATAAGAACAACATAATTATGACATGTCACTATTGAATTAATTTTATAAATAAATAAAGAATTTTATAAATAATTGAAGAAGATTTTATTATTTTGAAATTATATTGAAATAATAATAACAACGCCAGAACTACAAAAATAGTTTATAGCTGAACACAACCTACGAAATCAACGAGTAAAAGATCCCCGGGTGGCTTTTGAATTGCTGACTTATACAGACATCGACAAAGGAAGGCAAAAGATAGTTAAAAACGAGAGTAGGTATTTTGTAATAGTATTCAAACGACTTCCTTTAATTCAGATCGATAGACGTCTCTTTAATTACTAATTTAAAACTTATAACTAATGTTACCTATTATAAATAAATAACGCTAACAATTCTCATTTACATACATTCAAAAATGCATTTCATCGCACTGCATTACACACATTGCATCTGAGTATAATGCACTAATAATATATTGCAAATTTAAACATTTCTAAGTCAAACAATCGCCTTCAATCGAATAAAGGTGTTATTAATATGGACTAGATTTTTTACATAATTAGAAATATACAAGAAACCTAAGTCGATTATATAGTTATTCGAATTGTTTATGTAATTTGGGTCACGTGATACACATGACAGTAAATATTTGACGTATTAAGTAATGTTGTTATACATATATCAAATTACATACATAATATACTATAGACTAAACGACTCCCGCACGTTTGGTTGTTAAGATATAAAAGTTGGTATAATATAATATTATATCAATTTATTTGTGATTGAAGATTTTAATTATTTTATTTCATTTTAATAATATTTTAGGTTAGTGGCGCAGTAGAACGGCGTCTGACCGTCAAAAATATGGTTATAGGTTCAATTCATCATCGGGGGAGTGACTATATTTAATTTTTTACAGGTTCTCTACTCTGGTAAGATGAAACGCAGCATTGAGTTTCGCCACTCAACACGTAATATATAAAAATCAAAACTTAATCTGCTCAGTGGAATAAAGCGTGAAATTTGAAACTATTATATATACAGTTTTACTGACTGGATATAAATATTATGATTTGGACTTCAATTTTCACTTTAGGATATATCCCATTTTCAACTAATAAGACAACGCAGCGTTCAGTTACGTCTCTCAAAAGACAATTCCTAAAATCCAGAGAGAAAGCGGTAAACAGAGTGTCCTTACAACAGATTCTCCTTGCCTATATTGCTAAGCTGCCGAAGGTGTTACAAAAGAGAAAGATCTCTGGCAATTTCTGGCTTTCTAAATATATATTATAAAACTCAACAAACGCAGGTTACAATTAGTGTACAATATTATATAAACAAAAGGCTATGAAAAGAAAAAAAACAAGACTCAGCCTCAACATGAAGATTATTTTTATAGCTTCACGTTCTTATACCCTATACCAGGTGCCAAGTACACACTTCGTACGTCGCTTTCCACCAAATTCGAGCGTAACATTGCGTGTTAAGTAGAAAATAAACGCCGCAATTTGTCTTTACCATAGCGAGTGAATTTTAGTTTAATGCCCCGAGTAGGGATCGAACCCACAACCGATCGCGTTTATAGTCAAACACTGCGCCACGACCGGTCTCTCTAGAGGAAAATTACATAAACAAAATTTTTGTAATGTTAGCAAAGTATTTTTAATAATGGTAGATAATTCACCGAATTCACGTGTTAAATGTGCCATTAAAATTCCACTAGATTACTTAAGGTGGTGTAACACGAGGGAAGGTATCTCAGAAATTTCATTAACTAAACACCTTTAATTTTTGTTTTAATTACTCTTCTTTCTTATAATTATCATTATTTCAAATTTTGAGACCATCACGTTTGGGTTTCTGGGTTCTATTTATAATGGGGGAAAGATTATATATGCTTCGCTGTGTTATTTTCTCATAAAAGTTAAAAACGGAGTGTCTTGACATAAGGTTATGGTTACCTTATTTAGGGCTATGAGGGAAAGAGCGTGAAGCTAAAAAAATAAATTCAAGTTTTACGAAAACGTTTATGTACGTACACATACGTCTTTTCTCGTAGAAAATATACAAAAAACATTGCTTTTATCCCTTTGGATGTTTAAAGAAAAATAGATAATTTACAGACCTACAATCTTGCTTTAAAAGTGTAATTTTATAAGTCCAAATTGAAAGGAGTTTTGAAAAGCTATACAATTAGATTATATATATAGGTGGTACATAGTATAAAAGAAATCATAGATGCGTAACGCACGATGCGTTACGTATCATTATTGCATATATATAAAAAAGCAATATGTTACGAGCTACGTGAGTAATTCAATTTGTTTTATTACTTGGCGTTTTCTTCATTGAACTTTCACCAACACGTTAATTTCCTGAAATATTTTAACAAAGAGTGACGTATAGGGTTAGCCTCTATCACTTTAGCCTCGGAATGCTCGGGTTCTCGACAGTGGATAGAAAGTGCATTACGTTCAATTCACGCTAACGAATTTCTTATAAAAAGACTTACGCTAAAACGTGTTAAATTGCTGTTATTGAAATTTTTCAATACCACAAGCGATTACGCTATACCTTATAAAGGTAAACTACTGACGGTGATGACTCATGATGTGTTTATGATATAAAGCGTTTCAAATTAGCGATTTAAGTAACTTCTGCATTATTTGTGCTGTTTGAAAGTAGGTATTCCGTTATGGCGCAGAATTTTATCGTAAACTCAGTTGGTTGTGGATTCGATTTCCATATCGTATGTAAATTATTGTATGTAAATTATTGTATGTAAATTATTGTATGTAAATTATTTTAATTGTCATAGTAATACAAAGGACGGCGTTAAATGCCTCCACTCTATCCTACTATGTTCCATGCATGCAGCTGTAAAATAAATTCGCATACTAGGAAAGAATCAATAACAAAGAATCAATACTAGGAAACAATCAATAACAAACCAATCAATCACAGGCAACATAAACAACAGGTACTTATCTTACTTTTTATCCCGCTTAGCAGGGTAGAGAGAGAGTACCTAGTGTCAAGACCCTTGGTACTTCGCTTTCCACGGAATTCGAGACATTGTGAGTTGAGTGGTGAAACTCAATTCAACATTTTGTCTTACCACAGCCAGGAAGTGAAAATGATATAAATATAATCATTCCCGCGAGTGGGAATTGATCCTACAATCGATCGCGTTAAGTCAGACGTAGTTACACTGCGCCACTACCGGCCTATATGTAAAATATTTTTATGAGAAATAATTTATATTATAAAATATTTATATGAAGTCGTAATCTATAAAATATGTGTACAATGTAGATGTAATTATTAATACATCAGCAATTTAAAACGATTATATACAGAAAAATGAAGTTAATGGAAAACAATCTTAGTAAAATATATAGAAGTACGAAAATTTATGACGAAATTATTTTATTTCTGACTGTAGACAATGCAAGGAAGTATGCAAGGACTATAGCGTTTTGCTCTCCGCTCTCTCTTATTATCACTCTAAAGAGCTAAAGTGTGAAACAAGAAAAAAAATAATGAAGATACCATATGATGGCCGTGTCGTAATCATGAAAAATAACTTATAACTGTCAAACGCCGATTTCAGATTAAACACAAAAGAACAGTGTTCGAGACGACCTTTAGAACTAGAACTTATAAAGGAATACAAGTGCAAACTCGCTTACTAACCTTCAACTAATTTATTAGTAGTTCACTTATTAAGGCATATGTTGTGGAAACCGGACAATTACAAACATCAACACGGATTAGTTTTACCTATCTATATATTGATTGAAAAGCAAAAACTATCTCAGTAAGCAAGTACCTCTTTACTTTAGTAAGTACCTCTTTTTACGAAAATTAAGCTAGGCGAAGGATTATACTATGGTGCTGAATACTAGAACTATATGTTTGAAATACACGTTTCCATAAAGTCTAACACACGTTGCTAAGACAACCAATTATTTACGCAACATGTAACATAATTCAATTGATTATTATAATACTGTAGATGTTAGTTTTTTGCGTTCATTTGACTGGTTTGTTGAAACTGAACAGTCATGTTTAATAGTAAATGAATAGTGGTTCCATACTAAGGCAATGATCATAAACTTATTGAAGATGAATAAAAATTTATTGAAAATTTCAGGGAAAAATAAAAATATATATAAACTTAAAATATCTATTTATGACATAAAATATGAGGTGATGTGACAACCGTTGATATCCTTTAACCACGGCCATCATACATTGATATTATTAATTACAATTTAAAATTTATTACATCTATGTATTTTTTATTGCTCAAGTCAAAGTCCTAAGTGGAAGCTTGCTATTGAATATATGAATTATTTTACTAACCGGAGATCAAGTTTTTAACATATATACTACAAAAAATATGTTTTTATAATAATTGTACATATTTTTTTAGAAAAACCTTACATTATATTACCTGACGTTTCGAACATTTTACTAGTGTTCGAAACATCAGGTTTCCAAAAATATATTTTCGAATACCAAAGTATACGAGATTAATCCATTTTTTGTTCCATAATATACAATGTCCTACACAAACAAAACCACAGGCACTGCAGACAATGTCGATCAATCATAAAATGATTAAGGTGTTTTTTGTTATAGGTGTTAATTTCCTACGTCATTTATAAATGGTCTGGTTAGTAAAATAAATATATATACAAAAAACATCCATATATGTTGTGGATTAGTTTGCTTATTTTATTTTTTAACGGAAAGATTTTGGGCAAAGTCAAAACTAAATAACGATTACGGTGACGTGTTACATACGTAAAGTAATTAAAGAAACAAAAAAATAGAGGGCAGAGTATCTTAACACCTGGTTGCTTTTTCACTCCAAACAAAAGAGGAAATGTCTAAATTTTTAAGTAATAATCCATAAGCCATCTAGAGGATAATTTTAACAGTAAATGAATGAAATCTACGTCATAGACGCAAATGCGTAGAAAATCTTAGTTATTACTTATTACTGGTGATATTAGGTATCATTTTTAGTTAGAGAGACTATCTCACAAATTTATAACATAATGTTAATATATACATATAATTCTAAGGTGACTGACTGACAGTCACTGACAATCGATATAGAGCAATTTTTACAAATTTCTGCTACCCAAAGATTATTAAGAAATAATCGTTTGGCAAGAGAAAATGCTATTTATTTTAATATTTTTTAAATGTTATTCCACACTTAGGACTAGAATTTTTTTTTCAAAACCGTAGAAACCCATTACTTAGACAAATTCTAAAAGTTCCAAGTATACATTTAGGCACTTCCTGCTTTTCCCATGGACAGCTCTAAGTGGCATCGTCTCGAGTATTAAGTGCCAGAAACCTACCTATACGTACCTGCTAAAAATAATTGATCATACTACATCGTATATAGATCAATATTATCATTATCAGTCACAAAGGTTGTATGATTTATTATTATTATATTCTCTTCAGTGGCTACAGCGTGATTGACTGACAAATATGAAATTTTAAAAAAAGAAAAACAGTTAGGTCAGACTTAGTATATTCTCGATATACATAAGAACAATTGATTTTTTTTATATAAACAAAATAGACGGCACTAAATCATTTGTGAATGTCCTAATTCCACGCGAGTAAAGCCGCGGGTTAAAGCTTGTTATTATCATAAAATTAAATATTAATGAATGTATAAACTTCGTAACAACTCGCTCTATACATACGCATGCGCAATAGAGGAAACAAAATTAACCGTTGCTAAGCAACGTGGAATATTGTAAATAAGGCCATTTCACTTAAACGGAAGTGTCGACTACAATACGGTCCATTATATACACAATATATACATATATTTGTTAAGAACAACATAAACAGACAAATTAACACCTACACTCGAGAGATTATTATAATATCATAAATCAACATTTCCATTATATAAGTATTTATCTTCAGTAACTTGAATGTACGTCATAATTATGATTTGAAAGATATAAATTCCAGTATTCGTTCGATATAGTTGAATTAGGTCACAGGTAGGTATGTTATTTTTTAAGGAATATATACAGATATATGTTTAATCTATTTACATATATATCATCTGTCAAATATAAAACTAATTATGTACATTGTAGACGAGTAAATTAAAAATATAGGTATTTAATTTACTAATTAAAAAGAATAGAAACAGCTTTATCATCAACTTCAGCATCTATTGACGATTGTGAAAGAAATTGTTTAAAGATATATAATATTTGTACATTACTTAGGTACTTTCTCATTTCACGTCGTCCGTCTTCAAAACTACAAACGAGAGTTTTAGACTTTCAAAATTTACCTAATATGTTAAGTATTGCCTGTTAAAATTGTAAAAAAGACTGATAGTGTCATTATAATGTAATTATTACAAAAAAAGAATGTCCGATAACTTAGTATGTACGGAATAATAAATTACTTACGTGACATCGATAAAATATATAGGTATACATACGGTATACGGTCAACGGTGAAAGATCAAAAACACTGAATGAGAGAGCCGTTTATATTTATGTATTTTTTATAATTAAGAATCAAACAGCAAATATTTGATAAACTAAATAAGATTTATCTACTAATATATAAATATTAATACTCACGTGCCCACTTTCCCTTAGATTTAAAATCCACTTTATTGATCGCCGGACCGATGACATAAGTGTACACTAAATTAACAACACATCTGATAACGAAATAAAAAAAGCAAAAGAAAAATGCCAAACCAAACTTTTCTAATAATGTAAAAGTAGCCATTTTTTATTTAATTTTAAAACTAAATATTCAATGTTTAATAAATTAGGTTATCCTGTCCGAAGTACCAGCTGACAGAAGTGACGCATGCGCACTGGCGAAGAAAGTGAGTTTGCGCAACCGAACGATAAGCCCGGAATGTTTATTGGAAAGAAACGGGATATATTAATAGAGCGCTGTCTCGCTCTCGCATTTTTGTGTTGATGTTTTCAAGTTCATGTGGGCCGCCGGTTGTACCACTTGTACATATTAATGTTGATTGCTAAATTATACTTTTTAGATTCATCAATATTTTTAGTTTGAAATATAAGAATTTGTTGGATAAATCCAAAATATACGTGTTACAAGAGATTATTGGCGTAGTGGAACGTTTGTAAACGTAACTGGGATCGATTCCCACTCGCGGATTATATGTATTTAAATTAATTTCATTTCTCCACTGCGAAATTGAGTTCCAACTACTTTCTTATGCGGGATAAAATGTGAGCTATTTTCTTTTTATCGATATTGTACAAAGTAACAACAACCTATTCTCAAATAAATGGAGATTTTTTTTGATCTAGAAGGGAAAAAGAGATCTTTAATCTCTGTACCCATTGTACAACAATTCCGCAACATTTTTCTACTCACCAAAAAAAGTACATTTCCTATATTCCAGCCGGCCGCTGGTGGCGCAGAGGGACCAGTGTCTTACTGTAAACGCGATCGGTTGTGGGTTCAAGCCCCACACGGAGGAGTGATTATATTTAAATTATTTTTACTTCCTCGCTCTGGTAAAAGAAAAGTGCGGCGTTGAGTTCCACCACTCAACACGCAATGTCTAGAATTCGATTGAAAGCGAAGTACGGATTGTCTTGACATAAAGTACTTTCTGTCTATCCCGCTATGAGGGATAAATATATATATATAATAATAAAATTATTATTAGAGTAATTCGCATTTGTTCCTTGAGTAGTCAGTCGTATGCAACATGATACTCTTCGCGATACATAACGGTTTAGCCGCGTAAGCTTTTTAGTTAATAATTAGATTACAAGTAATTTTATATTATTCAAGAAATCAAAAGAATTTTGTTGTAAACACTAGCTACGTGAATTCTATTTAGTGTTGTTTTAGCTTATATCATTGATTTATTAAAATACTCCAATTAAACATATTTATATTCAAAAATATCTACAATTGTAACTACCATTAACGGTTAATTAAGGCGAAATGAGTTTGCATAATACATAGATTGGCTTTACTGATAAGTAGCATTGTACTTACACGATTTTCAGAAATGTTATGAAAGTTGTTAACTTGCTAAGTTATCCGGGTCTCACAGTTGAGGTCCGGGGTCCTGATGCAGTATGGAGCTGAGGCGGGAGGAAATGATGAAGAAATTTAATAATCACATTAAATATTATTAAATTATTAATGGTTATGCACATAAAGAATGTAAATTACTTACAATTTAGACAATTTAAAATATTTTACAATTTTTTAAGTATTGCACACTTAGGATTGGAAAACATTTTTTAAAAATATATAAAAGTTGAAAATAACGGGATTCAAACCCGCGCCTCTTGGAAACCGTCCAAGCAATCTGACATATATATATATATATATATATATATATATATATATATATATATACATATATATATATATATATATACATATATATATATATATATATATCGCTACTTCCACGCATAAACTACTGAACAGATTAAAATGAAACTTTTCAGTATATATCGTATGTATCAAAATACCATAGACTATTATTTATAATAAATAATAAATTTATATAAAGTAACAAACATTTATTTAAAGTAATAATATTTACGTAATTTAAAAATAATACGACGATATTAGTATTTAGAAATGGAATTTAAAAACATATAATAAAAAATTAGTCACATATTTAATCACATTTAGAGACCATTAGAGCAATATTTCTATGTACATACAATATTATGTTTATCAAATGGAAGAATAACACTTGTTTATATTATAGTTAGTGTATTATTGAGATCAACTAACGTTGACTATATGAGTAGTATTGAATTGTGAGTTTAAATAAATACGTGATTAACACATTATTTATATATATTTTTTGTCTTGACGTATACTTAAAGTCTTCATTTGACGCTTTTTGTATATTTTAATAGTAATAAAACATATTTATCGCCATAAAACGTATTAATTTTATTTTAACTTTTCATAGCATGTTAGAGAATGCAAGCGTAAACGCAAACCCATACTTCGGTTTATATCCGAAATTGAGATATCGTGTATTACAAAGTGGCGAAACCCAACGCCACGCTTTGTTTGTTGTCTTAACGTATATAATTTAACTGATAGAAGAGATGCTCACCTAATTATGTACTATTACAAAATTGTTTTTGTTTAAAAGAATCCTTGTGCCTTTGATATTATATTTAACTTTATTTAACCAAATAAATAAACATATATTAAAGTAGCAGATAACACGTGTAAGAGAATAAAGAGGAAAATATGTGAATATAAAATACAAAAAGTTTTAAATACAAATTAAAAGAAAAACGCTCAAAAAGTTTTTTCCCCAATCCTGGTCATCCTGGCAAAGAGATAGTCATTAGATTTGGATTATTCAAAATAGCATTGGAACGCTATTTTATACTAATTCTTATATAAAACTCAACAAAGCGTGGTAAAATCATACTATATTAAAATATACATTAAAATCGCTCTCGCTTATGACGAAGTGCAAACCCTCATTTGGAAATTTTAATTAGCTCCTAAAGTTTATACTTGTGAATTTAGCGATAGTAAGGTTTTCAATCTACTCCTTAAGAGAAAACTTTGTTGAAATATTTCCCACTGAATTACATTTTTTTTATTAATCAAAGAACTATGTAATTTTCCGTCGTCCGAAGCGAGTCTTACGTTATTACTGCTTTTCTATATCGAGGTTTACGACCAATTCGCTAAGACTGAAGTTAAAATGTGAAGAAAGATATATATTTTCAAAGATTTTTTTTTGAACTGAATGAAAGTATAGGGTACAAAATCATTTAATAACAAACATATTAAAATATGGATCTTCAGGTAGTTATAAGATATAGTTTTTTAATACCAACAAAAATATTAAAATTTAATACATATTTAAATTCAATATATAATTCACTATATAAAATCCAAAACCACTGTTGACAACGATTATGAACACTGCGACTATGTATACATCCATTGCGCCTTTGGTTAAGCATTTGTAGGCGCTACGTTTGATACCCACTCAGTGGAATATAAACATTTTAAACATACATGTGTCTCCGACCTAATTAGATAAGTAGCACCTGTTTATAATTTAAATTGATTACCTTAGACTTAATGATAATAATCATATTACATAATTTTTTGTCAGATTTTTTTAAAATATTTTTATAGTATTAATTTTTTAGAACATTTAATTAAATTAAATTCCAACAAAATTTTCAATGTAAAATGAATTATTATAAGTAATCTTTTAAACTATCGAAAATGTATTGTATACTGGCTGTGCTCGCAACTTCGTCCGCGTGGAATCTCCCATCTCTGTATCTATGAGATATATATATATATATATATATATATATATATATATATATATATATATATATATATAGTAGCCTAAGTTACTCCTTATTACAATAGCTATTAGCCAGTGAAAGTCTTATCAAAATAGGTCCAGACGTACCAGAGATTAGCCCGGTACAAACAGACAGACAAACAAATAAAACTTGTAAAAATGTTATTGTTGTTTAAGTACTATGTATACACAGTGCACGGCTATTATAATGCTACAAGTAGACACTCAAAATTTAGTTATTTTTTTAGCTTCACGTTATATCCCGCCGAGCAGGATAGACAGAAATTACTTAGTGTCAAAACACTCCGTACTTCACTTTCCACCGAATTCGAGACATTGCGTGTTGAGTGGTGAAACTTAACGCCGCATTTTGCCTGACAGGGCAAGTAAGTGAAAATAATTTAAATATAATCACTCCCCCGACAGAGAATCGAACCATTATATATATATATATATATATATATATATATATATATATATATATATATATATATATATATATATATATATATATATATATATAATGAAGCTTAATATTTAGCAACTTTTCTAAATTATATTTTTTTAATTTGTTATCTTCGTATACAATTTTCGGTATAATTCTACGTTATTTCTGATTTCCGGTAAATTATTTATTAACTTAAATTCGATAACCTTCGGAATATTTACATTCGAATGATAAGATCGTTGACCGAAAAGCCTTAAAATTATTATAAACATTTTAAAAAGTACTTTTGTTTATTTCCTTCTCAACATACAGGTTTACAATGTTTTTTGGGCGTTTATTAAGTACACATATCTACACAATCTTGCTATAGATGTTGAAATAAAAAAAAATTTTTGTGAATACTATTCGAGCCGTTAAGAGCACAAATCGATTAATTCTACTTTTTTAAAAATCTTAAATTTAAGTGTCATAACTCTTGGTATAGTCATAAATTTACGTAGGTTTAATGTCTTTTCTGAATAATAATGATTAGTACCACTAAATTTCATTTTTTTTAGGCATTAAAAAGTAATTTATTTATTTCAGAAGCCATTTTGATTAACTATACTTCAATGAAATCGTTTTAATTGCTGCCTTATGAGAATGAAAGTACAATAAAATAAGTAAATCGCAGCCTATATTTTACTAATTTTTAAAGTGTTATTCCACACTAAGGATTAGAAATCATTTTTTTTTAAATCGTATAAAAAATTTAACGCAGTGGGATTCATACCCGCCACTCTTGCACACAATCCAAGCGCTCTAGCCGCTAAACCATACGTTCTACGACCAGAGCTGTGTCGAAAATTAAAAATACTTTAAAAAAAGGTTTTCATATCATTAGTGTGGGATGACACTTTAAAAAATAGGAAAATAACTTTTATTAATACTGCAGTGTGTTAGTTTAATACATTAATATAAAGCCATTAAAATATTTTATATGTTTTATTTTGTTATTTTATATTTGCTTATTGTAAGTGGTCTCAATTCACATCAATACAGTCCTTAAAACATAGAGGCCAGTTATCTATAGCAGCACATGCATTTTCTATGGATAAAATCGTCATTGCCAATCATATGAATTATTTCAGTGACTTCAAATTATCATGGTGTTCAAAGCAAGCCTTACCCTCGAAATTTAACCATAATTTATGATCCAGTGGATTTATATTAGTACTACATGACGGCCAATCGACATTATTCGTTTCTAATCAGTATTGGGTGAACTAGAGAATTGGGTGCATATAAATGACAGATTCCAAATTAGTAAGTAATATTTTGATTTTTTTTTACCAACCAATTAGATATTAAAATCATTTTTACTCAAATAATTACTTAATTCAACTCATCCGTAATGTCTGCTTTGGTAAAACAAAGCGTGTCTTGAGCTCGCTTATCAACACGCATATGTCTCATTTTCAGGTCCAAAGCAGTCAACGGAGTGTCTTGACACTAGGCTGACTACTGTTATTTAGAAATAAGTCTAAATTATAAGCTTAGCATCTCAGCCATAAAAATACCAGGATAGACCAGAAATAATTAAAGAGTTTCGTTGTGCAGTGTACAGAATTGGGGGTTCAATTTCCACTCTATAGAATATGTTTGAAATATTTTTACTTCCCAGCACTGTTTGGCGGAAACATTGTGTTGAGCTTCGCCAATCAATTATCTTGACAACAAAGTGTTTTGACATTGGCTTTCTCTACATTCCCTATTACGAGTAGATATGCGATAAAATATAAAAAAATGAAAAAATATTATGCAAAATCTGTTTTTTAATTAATGTCATATTGGATATTCATAACAAATATTTATTCTCAAACACACTACTTTCACTCTACGTAAATTAATATATGTAGGTCGGTCGTGGCGCAGTGGGACAGCGTCTGACTGTAAACGCGATCGGTTGTGGGTTGGATCTCCACTCGGGGAAGTGATTATATTTAAATTATTTTCACTTCCTCGCTCTGGTAAAAGAAAACCCGTGCGTCGATGAGTTCCACCACTCAACATGCAAAGTCTCGAATTCGGTGGAAAGCAAAGTACGGAGTGTTTTGACTAAGTACTTTCATTACTTACTAAGTACATACAGGGTAGGCAACCCTGCTATGCGGGATAAAAAACGTGAAGCTAAAAACAAAAAAATGTATGACTTATTTCTAATATGATATGGGTCTTAGTGAAATTCGATATCACAGTCAATGAATGTAACTTGATACAATTGTCACAACTAGGCACATAAAAAATATTTTGCATTTATAATTAATAAAGGTTTCATCGTCGAAATGTGTAGTGTACAGAAAAAAAATTATAAGTGTTGATGGAAAACTTTATATTTAAGATCAAAAGTTTGAGGTCACCGACTCTATGTTTGATAACCAACGCTTAGGCCGACCAAGGACAATATACCCAGATCGACATTATAGCTCATTTTATAAATAAGAATGATAAGAAATTTCATCCATACAAAATTCAGTTATTACAGGAATTAAAAGATACTGATCCTACCAATAGACTTAATTTTGTAAATGAAATGATGAACCGCTTTACTTCCCAACAATGTGTTATTTTTTGATAAGGCTCGATGTCAATAGGCAAATTTGTCGCCATATCAATAGGCAAAATTGTTGCTAATGGAGTAGTACAACCCAGGTCTCAAACATCAAGGGCCCTTACCTTACCTTACCTTATCATTAGGCCCATACTTTTTGGAAAACGAACATGTTTGTGCGGTTACGTTACTGTTACTTCGGAGCAGTATGTGGCAATGACGTTTTTAAGTCAGAGTTGCAGAACTTTCCAAGTTTCTATACCTGAACCTAGTTTCAACAAGATGGTGCAATTGACCATACCTTCAACACCATTATGCCCGTCGACCGTCAGCTTTTCCCTAACAAAGTGATTTCCCGAAGAGGAGACATTACATGGCCACCAAGGATTTGAGTACAATGGAATTTCTACTAAACAAATCCTCAGTCACTTGATGGACTAAAAGAAAATATTCGGTGTGAAATGTCAAGCATTTCAAGCGTAAAATTTTCGAACAGTGCAAGACGAAGTACAGAACAAACGCCAAGAACAAAATGGAGCACCTTTAGATGAAGTGGTTTCTAAAAAGAGATTACCTTTTCGTGTAAATTACTAATTAATTAATTATAATTACTAAACGATAAATAAAATTTAATATTATACATACATTTTTTAATATTTTTTTCAGTTCAAATGACTTATGGGACATTCTGTATAATCAATCATCCGACTAAGAGTCAGTAACCACAACCAACAGGTTTCCAATCAGACGCTCTTGCATTGCGCCACGATGGCCTTTTAAAATAAAAAAAATGTTTGATTTTTGCAATTTTACACATTTCAAATTATACTATTTTAATCGAATTAATCACTTATATTTTGGTATTTGAAAATACATTTTTGAAGTACTACAGTAGTCCATGGTCACAGTGTTCCAAGTAATTTTATTTTAAAATATTTAAAAACTATCTGTGTAAAAAAATTAAAACTTTAAACAAATATAATTTTATATTACATATTATATAATATAATTTACATATTATTTATTATATATTCATATTTAATAACATATTTAAAATATTTTATTATACTCTGTACAAGTTAGATTGATCTTTTTCACAGACGGGCTAGTGATGGAAACAGAAAATATCGAGATGATTTCGGTGTGTTATGTTCTCATTTAAATTTATTAACTGTAAGCGCGATCGGTTGTGGGTTCGATCCCCGCTCCGTGAGTGATTATATTTAAATTATTTGCACTTCCTCGCTCTGCTAAGATAGAGTGCGGCGTTGAGGCGATCAATCACTCAACACGCAATGTCTGAAGTTTGGTAGGAAGCAAAGTACGGAGTGTCTTGAAACTAGGTACTTTCGGTACTTTCGATACAAAGCGTGAAGCTAAAAAAACATATATAATTTTTACTACATTCACTTTCATTAAAATAGTAAAATATCCATATAAAAATTTGGTACCTTTTTATATATCAACACTTATCAATAACATAAATAAAATCTGTGTCAATCTTGTTATGGACGAGAGATGTGCGACATTTCCACCTGAATAATTTGACTGACTGACCTTGTCTCAAGACTAGACCGTTAGATTCTATATTTCCGTAATATTTACCGCACCGATTTTATACTTGCAAATTAGATGAAATGTCATTGTCGCTGTAGACAATGGTTGTGGATTCAAATCCAACTAATATACAGATTCTTTTTATCTTGTATAGCTGCGAAGTCAGAGACAACCTAGTGTCAAGACACTCTGCTGACTGCTGCCCGTCCGAAATCAAGACGTTGCGTGCTAAGTAGCGAATTTAACACAGAGAAGCGAAAATATTTTTCAATCAAAATTCTTTCTCAAAGTGGAATTTGAACCTACAACCAATCAATTATTATACGGTCAAACGATGTCCCACTACCCCACAACGGTCTCACAATTAATGTATTTACGTATATTTAAATTGCTGTAACTTTCGTGATAATTTAATTAGATATGAATTGATGTTAGGTTCTATGATTTAACGTGAAATATCTGTCAAAAAGAGAGGAGGCGGAGGATGAAATATGTTTATGAGTACTTGACGTTGCTGATTTCATGAAATGTGGTCAGAAAAAATACATATACAGATGTACATTGTACCTGCAACATAGAAACGTAAAACTTTTTTTGTTAGAGGTCGGTCGTGGCGCAGTGTGACAGTGTCTGTCTGCAAACGCGATCAGTTGTGGGTGCGATTCTCACTTGAGGGAGCGATTATATTTAAATTATTTTCAGTTCTCGCTCTGTTAAGACAAAGTGCGGCGTTGAGTTCTAGCACTCAACACACAATGTCTCGATTTCAGTGGAAAGTATCTGTCTACGTATTTTCTGTCTACCCTGCTATGCTGGATAAAAAGGGTGAAACGTAGATCGATATCCTAATATACCCTTGGTATATATATATATTTTACATAATGTATTCAAGTCACTTATCACCACTTACTGTACGTAGTGGTTTGAATGGACACTCGTTAGGTGGTATGTATCACGCTAACAGTATATTTAGGCTATATTCATACTTTCGCCACATTATCATACGATTTGGCCAATTATAATGAGAGAAATATAATTTTTATATTTTTTTCTGTTTAGATCAAACGCCTAAACGATACACATTTGTAGCAATATTTCTTTTTATTATGTGTATACAAATGAATATTTTTTTTTTAGTAAATTATAATTATAATGTATTATACTTTATAATATAAGTGTAATTTTTTTTCTAATTGAGTTATAATTTGAAATACATTCAGTATTTCAAATAATAGATCGAAACATTGCATAATGTGTGGAGTAATAAGAATAAATTTTTGAATATAATCAGCAAACAACAAACCCACAATCTAACTGTATGTAAGTAAGACAAAAATCAGTTTTTAGTTGCGCCATTCGACACCGATTGTCTAAAATTATGGTAGAAACGCGAAGAACACGACGCTTTCTCTGCAAGTATTCAAAGCAGCTATTTTTAAAACTTACTTACATAGACTTTATTCTAAAAATGCCCTAATAGAGTCCATATAGAGGACAATGCCTCTGAATTGGTAATAGCAATTTAGAGATCCGTTTTAACTTAATAAAGACCCTTTACAGGAAACGGTTAAGCTTCGCTGTACATTTGTATAATTAATAGAGCCCTTAATCGTAATACGGCTGAGAGAACTTAAGTACAAAGGTCAATCTATTTCATGCGCAATACACATAAAAACTGACTTTGTCGTTCGAAAATGCCTTCGGTTTTAGAAATTGGTAGTGAAGGTTTGCGTGGACTTGACGTCTTAAATGATATAAAGTTTGTCAAGTTGCAATAGTAAGAACTTAATTTATATGTAATAAGCAGTTCCCTATATCAGCGTACACAAACGTACAGACAAACAGTAACAAAATAAAAATAATTATTTTGGGACCATTACATTGATAAATATATAGTTATAGTTATAGTTTTATAGTTTTTCTCTTATATCTTCTATGTATAGACATCGATTAATTATATTTTTATTATATGTAATATATAGATGGATTTGGTAAATAATACCAAAATAACTTTTATAACTGAATCACCTCCGTAAAAGACACGTTGCTATAGCAACGCTATTTATACGCCCATGTCGAGGCTGTCTTGATTGAGTGATGACAGCATGTGATTGCAAATATGTAGATTGTCATTTCGACTACTATTTAAGGAAATGATTGAATTATTTTTATTGCCTCGCCCTAATAAGACAAGGCGCGGCGTTGAGTTTTGCCAGCCAGCTTAGTATGTTTCACATAGAACGAAGTGTCTTCATTCTAGATCTAATTATCCAAAATAAATATGGTAAACGCACCAGGGTTTACTTAATTCCTCAGTTAATAAATAGTCTCAGTTAATATACGATCTAAAATTACTGATAAGAACTACAAAATATTCATGTTTTATCATTATAAAATAAGACGAATATGGTACTCGAGATAAACCTAAGTGGTTCCTTTAGTGTTTATGTAAGTGATGCTTAATAAATTAGATAGTAATAAATAAAAAAATCTGCCTTTTATACTATATGGGAAAAAAACTTCGCTTTCGCTTCTCTTTTCTAGGTTCCGACAGTCTGTACTTCAGACTATCCTAACTAGATATTTTTATATTCATTCGTTGTTTAGCTCTAAGCAAAAAAATCTATTGACATACATTCATACGTCTATAAAATCCTTCTTCTGCTGCTCTGATTTTCAGCATTTAAGAAATTCACTGGCTCGAGTTAGCAATCACTCAGATTACAGGTATAATACATATTATTCAACGTGCCATAAATTTCGCCGCTTGAATTTTAAAAGCAAATTTTTCCATCGACATTTCTCTGTTGGTACGAATAAGCGCGCCACCTGCGATACGGGGATTTTCAAATATTATCCCCCTTACTGATTGGAAACGAATTTCAATTATGTATTGTTGTTTAAAAAAATTTAGATTATTTAATTTTGTTAGCTTAATGAAGCTGATTTGGAAATAATCATTAAACACCGTTTGTACAAAAAGGTGCTAAGTAAAAATTACAATATCGGTGTATTGTTATTTTTAATATGACCAAATAATGTGTTTATAGCATTAGTATGATATAAAATCAGCCTAACGCTTTGTTCCGTAAAGTTAGCCAGAATGAACCTGGTGTCAGGAGGTGTCTCATTTCTTCGCTTGAATACAATACATGCCTGTTAGTGACGAAATTCAATTTGACTCTATAATAAGAAATTTATAGCTTTAGCTTTTCGAGTTTTGAGTTGAGTAGCGGAAGTCAACACCGAGGTTTGTCTTATCAGAGCGAAGAAATTAAAATAATGAAAATATTTAAATTATTTTAATTTCTTCGTATTTGGATCATTTTCTCGAATGGGAATTGAACCCAAAACCGATAGAACTGCTACTATTTATCTAAGTGAGATTTGAACTCCGGATTAAGTTGAGTTAGATATGTTTCAACAGTTTCTATAGTTCACTTTTTTTAACTTCACGCTTATATCCCGCATAGTAGGGTAGACAGAAAGTACCAAGTAAAGTGAAGTACGGAGTGTCACTCCGTACTTCACTTTCTACCGAATTTGAGACATTGCGTGTTGGGTAGTGGAACTCAACGCCGCACTTTTTCTTTTACTAGAGCGAGTGGGGATGGAAACCAAAACTGATCACATTTGCAGTCAGACGCTGTTCCACTGCGCCACAACCGGCCTCAAGTTCACTTTAATTGTTTTTTAAAGTTTTGAATTATTATATGACTTAGACCTCTTTAATATTGGCGATTTGTAAGAAACATTATAATTTAAATTAGAATTATTTGTGGAAATATATTATTATTAATTTTTGTCTTTACATTCATTAGATAAGGAAAGACTATGAAAAATTAACTTTATTTAAATAAATTATACGTTTTGATGAGCCGAAATTACTAGTCATCAGATTAGTCAATTTCTATCAGAAATTACTAATTAGTAATTTCTAGTAGAAATTGTTATGTAAATAATGTATTGTATTTTTAAAATTGTTCCTTCAACTGAAAGTTAATTTTTAGATTATGGTTTTATAAGCTAACCCTTGAATAATGTCCTACAAAAATGAATATATTATATTTACTTATAATTAATATTATATGTAACCATTGCAGAGAAAATGTTTTGCTGAAAGACAGTGGTGGAAGGTAATTCATAAAAAATAAAAGTCAAGTAGAGATATAAATCAATTTTACTTCATTCGCTTTTTTTCAGATTCACGCTTGTATCCCGCATACCGAGAATCGCCTAGTATCAAGACAATGTGTTCTCCGCTTTCAGCTGAAATTCGAGACATTGTGTGTTGAGGGAGGGATTTCAGAGCGACGGTTTGTTTAACCCGAGAGAGAATAAAAAATTTAAATATAATTATTCCCTCTTTCTCAGACACTTACCCACTGCGCCATGGCCTAGCTTATTATATATAAGTATAGTAAATTCAATTCATTAGAAGCCAGACCATTTTTTATTACAACATCCTCCTAAAGACTTTGTATATATCATATCAATATTTTTCCTACCTTAACGAAAGAAAATTTAAGTTGTTACATGCGTATAGGAATTTTGACGTAGTCCAATAAAAAATTATGGCTTAATTGGCTAGTGCGCTTGCATGATTTCAAAGGATTGCGAGCTCTAGTTCCTCAACTTGAATATATAGAATTTTTTTATACTTTTCAAAATTTTCTCATAATTATAAAAAAATTAACTCCTTAGAATAAATTTCGATATATTTCTTCTGTTTTTTTTTAAAAAACTCAAAATATCTTTATTACTCAAAGAGCACATAAGCAGCAAGTATAATTTGAGAACAATATTAACATTTAACTGAAATGTATTTAACTTCCTATTTCCTTAAGCTCTATACAAACATTCAACTAACTACCTCACACAATATGATCGCTTAAATTCGATACGGAGCGGATATAACAAAATAAATATAATCATTTCCACTATTAAAAGCTCTATAAAATATCGGAAGCTCATTCAAGTCGGTTATAGTTCAAAATTCCATTTAACCTTTAATGAAGAGGACGTCGCTAAGTAAATTAATTTCCTATAAGCTATTGTAGCGTCGTCAAAACAACTTTCAAACTTTGCTGCCAGTTTTAATTAAAGTAAGGTTTACGAGATAATACTATAGGTTTTGTTTAATAAATTACTTTTATAATCTGATCTATTTAGATGACAATGTTCAATGTATGATTTTGATTTTAGACACAAAAGATGCTTAATTTAAAATTTATTAATTTTTTTTTAGATTTTGACAATAATTATGTTATAATCAAGTGTCATAATTTATAACAATGTTAGTATGTATTTTTAATGTTTTATGATAAAAAATTTTTACCCCCATCTTTAAATATTTATTATAAATATTTATTAATTGATTGGTTTTGGATTTGATTCCCAGTCAGTAGATACAATTTTGTTAAATAAATTTCATTTTATCTCTCCAACAAGACAAACGCATTACCAAGTTTCAATACAAAAGGTCACAAATGCATGTAGAAAATGGAAAACAGAGTGAAGGTAGTCAAAGGACGTTAGTATCAGAATACTAACTCCCTTTGACTACCTTGCTATGCGTAAAAAATATATTATATTAAGATTATTAAGACGTTCGTCGTGTCATCTTTAAGCTTTATTATTATTTATTCATTATAGAACAACATAAAATTACTTGTTATTATTCGTATTAATGAATAATGAAAGTTTGAAGATGATTGATTTATATAATATTAACACAATTTATATTAATACTGTTAATATAGTAAATTGATCTTAATAATCTTAATGCAATATATTATTTCGCATAGAAAGGTATTCACAGGAAACACTCCGTTTTGCATTTGTTAATCACGCCATGCTTCATCTTACCAGAGCGAAGGTAAACGAAGTTTAAACTAAGTATAAATGATTATTTTATACTAAACAGGATTCTATCATATTATATACAATTTAATATAATTCTAGTTGCTTATTATTTTATGAATAAAAAAGGCTTTCCGCGTAACAAGTCGTATAACACGTAGGAAGTATGTTTTTGTTTGTTCGTTTCTTAAAGTTTTAAATAACATTGAGCGTTTTAACCTTGTATGGGGTCGGGGTAAAATATATTTGACCCCCCCCCCCCCGTTAGTGAAGAGATTTCCGTAAGAGGCAGGTATCCCAATAATTTGGTGGTAGGAGGCTAATTTTCCATTCAATATCTGATTCCGGTTGGATGTCATGTAAGTCAGCGTTACCTATTTCCAACCCTTTCTTTCAGAGGGTAGTGCTTCTGACAGTTCTGGCTGTCAAGGCCACTACCCTATCTAATTTCACTTCCATCCCAAGGCAGGCAACGTATCCACAACTCTAATGTTGAAGATGTCTATGGGCGAAGGTGACCGCTTACCTTCAGGTGACCTTTCTTCTCGTTTGCCTCCATTTTCTATAACAAATAAGAGCGTCAAGATATGTGACTTTAAAAATATTTAATGTATTTGGCATACTTAAAGCTTAGATCTCAATAGATAAGATAAAATTTAACCGGTGTTCATTCTTCTTTGATGTTAGCTGACTTAGAACTACCAACGTGCAAAGTAAGGGCTCTAATTAAGTACAGTAATTTGTTAATGTCATTGTTAGTTAAAAGTTACACAGTGGAAGGGACTTAAAACTTCTTGGTGAGAGCTTTCAGGTGTTAACGAGAGCTTTTAGAAATACATGGATATACAGTTTTGTGTTAAAGTTTTGTAAGTTGCGGGTTCAAATACCGCATACATGTTTGTAACTATATAATCATTATGTGAAAGTTCCAGATTTTCTCGTCTAACGGAAAACTGGCGGTTATTAGATTTTCAGTCGCTGTGCAGGAATATGCAAACTTTACAGTATCCGTGTCGCGTTGGTATGATAAACTTATCAATTAAATTACTGAACAAGTCGAGATTTTTTTAGCCCGATGTTGGATTTTTATGATAAACGTATTGTTTATAATTACTAATTGATTCCATAGGAAATGTATTCTTTATTGCGATGTATTCATATTTAGCGATATTGCCAGAAATAACCTGATTAATATAGAGATTAGAATCTGTTAACCAATATTTTAGATATATGCTAATCAGAACCCCTCCTACAATATTTTACAGGACCTAAGATCAATGGAACAAGTATGTTTCAAGTACAAACAAACACTAAGATATGCAAGAAATCAATTTCCCTGTGTTTAAAATCAGAGACTTTTCATAACCCTCTTATTACGCAACCATTAAGCAATTTTTGTATAATACGAACCTGATTCATTCATTGTTAAGACCTTCCATTATCGGTTGTGGGTTCGATTCTGACTTCAACGCTCTGGTAAGACAAAATGCGGCGTTATGTTCCGCCTCTCAATACGCAATGTCTCGAATGTCGGCGAAAAGTGAAGAACGGTTGAGAAATATTTAAATTTACAGGAGATGTATTACTTTTATATCTATCTATTCGCAAAGTATACAACCAAGTAATACGAGTATATTTTTATAATATAAGTTCTAATAATATAAGGATAATAAATGTAATATCTACAAATAGTCGTAGATATGTGGCAAAAATATTTCTTCAGTAAGTATTGTGAATCATATAATCCGTTTCAAATGAAACTATTTTAAATGGATTAACCGCGTATATTTTGGTATTCGAAAATACATTTTTGATAACTTGACGTGCCGCACATTTACTACACTAAGATACAGACAAGCATTCTGCAAGAATCCAGAGCAGTACAAGAGGCAATTTCGAAATAGATGGCGGTAGGTATAACGACGAATGCCAACTTAGTCTATCTGTGACCACGTACTACCGTAGTGTTCGAAACATCAGGTTTCCTACAATGTATTTCCGAATACCAAAATAAACGCGATTAATTGCTTAAAAATAGTTTTAATGAAAAAATTGTTAACATTGTGGAAATCAAAGATAAAATCTTATAATATATATTAATATTATGAATGCGAAAGTAGCTCTGAACTAAAATGATTATTAACTGATTATGGTGAAATTTCATAAAAAGATATTAGAGAAGTCTTGGAACGAACTTAAGGTCTCTCAATTTTTTCCAGTAATTTTATTGTAGAAGCAGTGCAGTGCCAAGTTACGTGGTTATATAAATATATAAATGTATATATATAAAGTATATAAAATATGACCGATCAGAACATTTTCTCTATCAGATGATGAACAGTAGTTATCTACTAAGAAACAATTTGAAAGCTTTGTATTAAGTTTTTGGCGGACAGCTCTGATAGTGGCGTTAACGAGGATTTGTGATGCAAAACAGTGCAACTCCGCTGAACTTGAGAGTTTTTGCCTTACATCGTTTACAGGCGAAGCTTCGAAAAGTTAGGCAAAACATGCTCAAGCTACTATGAAGATCTCTCTATTTGCGAATATTACGCTGTTATTTTTTTTGAACTGTGCACTATTTCTGAAGAAATTACTTTAGTATGAAAATTTTCCTTAATAAGTAAGTTTTACGACCGTGTCAATACAAGTACTAGAATTAAGTAATTTTTAACAAAATAAATCTCTTATTTTTATGATTAAAAGCTGCTGACTACAATTAGATTGCGCGGCGTTGAATTCAGCCACTCAACACAAAATGTCTCGAATTCGGCGGCAAACGGAGTACGGAGTGTCTTGACACTATGTACTTTCTGTTTACCATGCTATCCGGAATAAAAGCGTGTAGCTAAAAAAAACAAACAATTAGATATAGGCTGTTTATAAAGCATAAAATAGTTCAAGAAAGCGAGACTTTGAACCCGCTACCTCAAATCTGTGAGCTAACCAATCAAACCACCAACCATCACCACCTCTAAATTTTTATACTATAATGTTTCAAATACTTCTTTAGCTTACACCAGAGCCATAATAAAAAAAGTCTTAACCCTGTCACCAACAGCTAGCGTACAATACGTGTTCAAGATATTGAGAGGCATTAAGTCATATTGCGTACACTTATCCCACTTCAATTTAGGACTGGTGAGATTATGTAGGTATGAATTCAATTCCACATTCTTAGATCGTGGAATCGTAAGGGGCTTATATCTTAAATTTAGTTGAAGACTTATTGAAATAAATTGTATCACAAACTAGATATTACAACACTACAGAATGGTAAAAGTGGATACGAAATATAAATTTATAAAAATCTTTTTAAAAACTATTTTTTTTCATAGTGTATTGTATTTTATAAATGAAGTACTTTCACTTGTTACCCGTATTGAGTGGATGGTGCAAAATTTTTTGATCCGCCATTTTGTTGCGGCAGCCATTTTAGATTAACAACGAAATTCATTATATATAATTTCATTGTCATCAGAAGTGAAGTAATAATCCGAACTTCAACTCAATTGGAGACTGAGAAGTGGGTCAAATTAAACTTGCAAGATATCACACACAGTAAATAAAACGACAAGCCAAATAGAAGCTTCTTTCATTTTAATCCTAAGTGTGGAATAACACTTTAAATATAGTAAACTATTGAAAATAAAATAGTAACTCCCCTGATTAAACGATTGTTTCTTGATGCTAACAACATAAGTAAGTTGTTAAGAAAACAAACGTATAAAAATTTCGATGCAGCCGGTAGTAAAACGCGTGGTTTAAATCACACTGCGTTCAAATTTTTATACGTTTTTACAAAAATGTTTTTTTAAATACAAGCTTGTAAAAAGACAAAGTATGGCATTTTGTAGTACTAATATTCTTTGATGCTTCACACTTTTATCCTGCGTGGCAGGATAAATAGCAAAAACTTAGTGTCAAGACACTCAATACTCCATTTTCCGCTAAATTCGAAACACTGAGTGTTATATAGCGGAAATCAACACTGCACTTTATCTTACCAGAGCGGGGTAGTGAAAAACATTTAAATACAATCGTTCTCCCGAGTAGGAGTCGAACCCACAACTGATCGCGTTTACAATTAGACGCGGTCCCCCAGCGCCACGACCGACCTCTCTCTATATAATTGAGAGAGTATATGTATATTCTTTGCGAAACGATAACATGTATATCTTTATGCTTAAAGGAATTTAATTACGTAAAAGCCATTGCGGGCAGATGGGAAAATATCGTCATATAAAATAATCAATCCGGCTATGATAGTTCAACACGCGTTGTCCACTCGTCAGAGATGACGGGACGAAATTGAATATTATGCACAAATGGACTACGCCCAAATCTGGCACCTGTCACTTATTGTGGAATTGCAAACCCTGTTATGGCTCGCAAATACGCTGATTTATGATTTGGATTAAGCCTAATGGAAGGGACGTGTTAAGCAAAAATATATAATAAAAACAAAGCTCGCACGGACAGACTTATTGAAATGCTACATCATAAATTTTGATACGTTTTATAAATTTTCAGTCTAAATTAAAATATTAGTCAGGTGTTGAATATTTTTAAGTATTTATGTGTTTTTTTTAGTCGTGTGTTCAATACAGAGTATTGTATTGTATTGTTTTGTATACATTTTTCAATACTTTACAAAATTAATTATTAATGACAAATATAATTCAATTGCTTCACCAAAATAATTTCGTAAAAGTTAATAACAAGTAATAAAACTAAGGTTTCGTAGAAATAAATAACAAAAGGAAATATAGGCGTCGTTTGCTGCGTAGCGTCGCATTGAAATTCATGAGTTGGAATCGGTAAAGTAGCGCTGACCTGGCATGAGCACATTATGAATATATGTATGTACGTATGTTTATATATAACATGCGTATGGTTTGTTTCTAGATTTCGGTATATTTTTAGTTTTTTGATGTTGGTATAATTAAAAAGCAATAGAGGGTTGAATTTTTTGAATTAAATAAGGGTAATATCTACTTATTAATCTCTCATCTCTCTCACTACTTACTAATCTCTCATTTAGATGTTTTAGTTCATAATACATTTCCCAATTGTAAATAAAGAGACAATGTCCTCGTTCTGCTTTAAAACTTATAAAGTTTTAAATGAAACAATTTAAGCGGGTTAATTTGACAGACTACCTGTGACCACGGACTATTGTAAAGTGCTCGAAACATTGGATTTTCAAAATGTATTTCCGAATATCAAAATATACGCGATTAATCCGTTTAAAATATATAAAAAATACCGAAAAAAATATTTATTTGTATTGTAATGTAACATATTAAAATTAAATAGTGTGAGAGTAAAATCAATAAGAATAAAGATTTTAGAGATATTTACTAAGAACAGTATTTTGAAAATATTTGAAAATTATTCCGTTTTGTTGATAAATAATAAAATTATGATAAGATCACCTGACATAAATTGTGACTTATCAGATATATATTTATATGTACATATAGGCTAGCTTTGCTTTGTAAAAGGTATTTCTTAAGGAGGCTAGGCTTGTTAACGAGTACATTATTTGATTTTTGCTCATTTCATATTATTAATAATAAGATTTTCACGATTTTATATGAAACTATTTTAATAGGATTAATCGCTTATATTTTAGAATTGGAAAATACATTTTGTTGTCACAGATCCTCTACCTGTGACCACTACTGTAAAACGTTCGAAACGTCAAATTTCCACAAAACATATTTTCGAATACCAAACTATACGCGATTAATCCGTTTAAAATAGTTTCATTCAAAATATTATTCACGTATTTTTTTCAATTTCATCTATTTTTTTTAATTCCAAATTATTGATTACGCACCCATCGAGCCATGTTCCAACTATATTCTAACATATATACCTCTATTTCTTCCATATTATACAATCTTAAAAAAAATAAATATTTTTTTTAAACTTGGCATCTTTAATTTATCCCTCTCCATCTTTTATAAGAACAAAATACACATACCATGTAAATTTCCTCAAATCGACATCGGCGTAAATAACAATGACAAAGGAAAATACAGGCATCGCTTACTACGACGTCGAATTGAAATTCATGAGCTGGAAATCAGTAAGAGTAACGCTGATCTAGCTTTCACATATATGTACGGAAATGCAATAAAATTTGCAATTCGCTTTAAACACTTATACTATGAAATGGGATTATGTTAAAAAAATCACTTTTGATGAATTTTGTGTTGTGGACGATAATTGATTGACCGTAACAGAGGTCGGTTTAAATTTCAATTGAAAATTAGTATTTGGGGAAGAAAAAGAAGAAGATTTTTAGCTTTCCATGGATTCACCATGAATCTCGTAACCGTACCTAAGGTTTTTGGCCCAAATATGGCCTTGAGGCACCATCCTAAAAAGCGAATTAAATTATATCTTAAATAAATTTGATATGATCCTACTAATGTTGCTTTTGAAGTGCTTCATAATTCTGAACAGGTCATTACGCAAGCTTAAACGAATCAAACTGAATTGGGAGAAAAATTTTCCTGGTCTGTTCCAAAAAGGAATCATAGCTCAACACGCAATAAACTTTGTTATTTTTTTTAACTTCACGCTCCCATCCTTCATAGCAGGATAGACAAAAAGTAACTAGTGTCAAGACACTCCGTACTTAGCTTTCCACCGAATTCGAGACATTGCATGTTGAGTGGCGGAGCTCTACGCCGCACTTTGTCTTAGCGGACCGGTGAAGTGGCCTCAAGCAATATATTAAAAATAATATAAAGCGGAGATTGAAATTTCTCACCACTCTCTACACAAACAACATGAAAACGTGATGAAGAAACGCCATGAATTTAAAGACACAATAATTGCATTACGATTAGTATACCATGTTTAATGTTTAGTTACCTTTTTCATTTTCCATACATTATTCAACATATCGATCACAATAAATGATGAGCTTAAAGAAATACACAAGCCATTTGTTAACAAAAGTTATCGTTTAATAAGTAACCCGCATTTACCCTTCACCGTTCGAGTATAAATTTGTATTCAATGAAATTCTTATTCTTATTGGCGTCGAGTTGATTGGATGCTCATTCAAATTCGAGGGTTTGATTTCACAAAGCCAACAATCAAACGTATATCGTATACTCTAATACTACACAAAAAAACCTTTCATTGGGAGCAATATTGAAAATGTATTATATTGTTCCAATTGTTGAAGCTTAATAATAGTACGTACGTAATACGTTCCACGCTCTGGTTAGACAAAGCGCGGCGTCGGGCTCCGCCACTTAACACGCAACGACTCGAATTCGACGGAAAGTGGAGTATAGAATATCTTGACACTAGTTACCTTCTGTCTACCCTGCTATGCAGGGTAAAAGCCTGAAGCAAAAGAAATATATATCCAGAACGAATATGTTGTAATAAGATCTTTGATTTTCTCGATTTTAAATCATTTTGAATGAAATTATTTTAAACATATTTTTTCAAAATAAGATAGAATATTCATAATATTCACATTAAAACAAAATATTCGCAATAAAGTTAAAATGTCCTTTTAAGGAGAACGTTCTACATAGTTATTTTCAGTTTTAGGTGCGGTTTATTCTGTATAGCAGGGTAGGTAGAGAAATTAGTGCACACTGCTTACTTTGTTTATATACGTGCTAAATAAATTAATAATTGATTATTTATTTTTGTATACTAAAACGGTAACGGTAATATGGTGACGCAATGGGACAGGGTGACTCTAGACGCGTTAGTTGGCGATCGCTACTAGGAGGAATAACATAAAAAATATTTCGAATTCTTTCCACTGACACTGGTAAGACGATAAGATAAGACAGAACGCGGCGTTATTAGTTATGTTTATACTAGGTATTTTTTGTTTATAATAAGTACCAAAAATACATACATAGTTTGCTTGATATATCTTACTTAACGTAAAGTTTTAAAATTCGTCGTTCCAGCCTTTGCAAGATCAACAGCCAATGCATTTAAGAAACAATATAGGTTATTTACGTATATTAAGATAAAGAGAATTAATTTTGTTGTATTTTTTATTCAGTGAATCGTTACTTTAGCGTCTAATGACGGTATTATTATACCTACCATTATGCGAACATTTTAAATCATTTTAAAATGTAACCTTGAACGTTTCCATATAAAGCAAAGATTGCAAACAGCATCGGACTGAGTATTAGTGTTTACAGTTAATTGTGTTTAAAAATATTTATAGTGAGTTTTTTATAATTTTTAATGTTTATTTTAATTTTTTTGTAAGATCTTGTATAAGACAAGTTAGTGCCATCGTCTTCGTCAAGTGGACTGTATAGTTTATTGAACTACCTGAACAGTAATTTCCAGATAGTTACTAAATAAGTAAAGAGATTTATACAAATTAATTAAACATATAAATATTACATTACGGTATAATATATATATATATATATATATATATATATATATATATATATATATATATATATATATATATATATATATATATATATATATATATATATATATATTATTAACATAGTATTAAACGTCGGTAGTCAGAAACAACTAAATATCAAGACACTCAGTTGACTGCTTCCCACACGAAATCGACACTCAACACCGCACTATGTCTTACCAGAGCGAAGAAATGAAAGTAAAATTTAAATATAAACATTTCGCCGAATGGAAATCGATCCCACAACCACTCGCGTTCAAAGACATACGTTGTAATATTGTGCTATGACGACCTCGTGTAAACCGGTTAATATTAATCATAGCCGCATCATTAAGTTAATCCATAACGTACAGCTATAACAAAATATAAAAGTCTACTAAAGGGAGTGCGAATTTTTTGCGTGATTGATGATCTCATTGCCCTAATTATAAAGTATTTATATATTTTTTTGGTGTTAAATTAAGAATCGAGTTTGTAAAGAAATGAGAATACGTCTGTCACTTCTCCCTATTTTAAGACCATAAGTCATAGATGCCTTTGTGAGACTGAGTGTAATTGAACATTTTTGAATTATTTGAATATTTTTGTATTAAAGGGGTCATCGTGGCGCAGTGGAACAGCGTCGTTAGGTAATGCGTTTGGTTGTGGTTTCAATTCCCACTCGAGGGAGTGTTTTTTTAGTTTCAAGCTGTATTCCTGGTGGGGTAGTGAGAGAGAGAAAGAGCGGAGAGCCAAACTGTTCCTGAATGCTTCTTTAGCCCGGTCCACAGTCATTAACATCTACAACATACACGCCCTTCGAGGCAGATACGTCCAGTATCTTCGATACTGTGTTTTAGAAGGTCAAACGTAGTCAACACTTACGCTTGTCGTTCTACATATCTCCTTCATATCCGGTCAGATAAACTGAGTCCACATATCCGACAAAGAGATTGTTGTTGTCAACTGAGTTTATCTTATTATCTTTTTTTTGACACACCCACGTTTCGCCACCGTATGTCAGTATCGTTATCAGTACTTCATTGTGAAAGGCAAGACCTGCAGGTACGTTGATGTTTTAGCACATCAACGCAGCCAGAGCACCGTTAACCCTGTTACTGGCAGCAATACGCCTTATAAATATCCATTTCATGCCTTCCATCTTCACTAAATACACTTCCCAGATATACCACCACATTCACTTGTTCCAAAATCTATCCTAATCTTGCATTTCGCAATATGGGCTTAGATTATTAGGCTTAGATCATTACTTTCACACTCTTCTTTCGGAATGGTGAAAAAAACTCCATATGCATATAACAGACAGATCAAATCACCAACTTCCACTCCATGATTTCCTTTCACTCCTCCGGAGATAGCTATATAAATATAAATTAAGCAGCTAAGCTGACATGGCGCAGCCCTGTTTGTCACTTGATTATCAAACCAAGGCAATATGCCGGTCTTACTCGTACACTCGCTAAGGGATCTCGGTAAAGAAATTTTACAGCCTACAACTAGGGTCCGATCACATTGTACCTGGGCAATAACTTACATAATTTATTAGTATTTTAGCATAAATTTTATTGCCCATGCTAATCAAACTAATAGCCCTATAGCCTATCTGTGAACCTTTGCTTTCATACAAAGGCACGATGACTGCACCACGCTAACCATCCGGGACCTCTCTCGTATTCCAACATACATGGCATTGAAAAATGAACAGGTCCAAGATGCGCTGCCTACCACATTTGGTCGTGTCTCCATCTGTGCCCGCTGCTATATAACATTTTAATTTTTACGCAGTTATTTAAAACAATATGTATTAAATAATTTGAATTCGGGCAAAAACGTGGAACGGAGTGTTTTGACATTAGCTACCCTCTGATCAATTTGGTGTGCGGGATTAAGTGTGACATTTTTTTTATTATCAAGACCAGAAATATAATGTTTAAAAGAGTATCTACGTATGTTAAATAACACAGAGACTAAAATATAGAAACAATAAAATATTTTTTTTATTATAACTAGCATTATTAGATAAGGCGATACCGCTTGTTTATCACCAAGTGATAAGCAATATTAAAACATCCAAACATACTTGTACTTCATATGTTTCTTTCAGAACATCAACAGTAAAGAGGAATAAATTATACCAGTATTTAACAATAACATTTTATATTGCAACATTGAAGATGCTTCGGCTTCGTGGAGAAACGTAAGCAATTTTGAAATCATTATTTTTTTTATCTTAGTCGCTTACTTTCTATAGAATAAGCAGAAAAAAAGTAATTATTCTGACCAGATCTGGTATATTGGAAAAACTTTTCATATGTAAACGTTAAAAATATTAAAAAAAAAATTAAACTTATATTTATTTTAGCTTCAAGTGACAATTTTTTATATAATCATCATAACCCCTCGTGTGCACACTATATTCTTTGTGACTTCATGTGTACACTGGGTCTTTAAAGGAAAATTCAATTTATTTAAATTTTCTTATATTTTCGAAAAAAATGAAAGAAACGTATATTACCGATTGGATGTCTTCTTTTACACTCAACTAATTGTAAAGTCAAATAGTTGAAGCTGCCATATATAAAACATAAAAATAAAAAACATAAAATCAATAATATATTGAACGATAATTTGCTATAAAAAGAATTCACAATGCAAAATCCGAACAGAGAAACACAGTATTCGATAAATATCATAATTCTGTACCCCAATTCTTAGTGTTCATGTTTTCAGTCCATTTAAAATTGTTTTATTCTTTTATAATTGAGACTCAGCCTGGCTGTCCTTACTGATATTTGAATCCGTTATCTTTTTTGTTTTTTTTTTATCAATTTTTTCACTCGAACTTTCTTCGCCATAATACACATTTTTGCGATGGCTGCGACTGTTAAAAAAATATATAATGTATGTAATAATTGCGTGGAATATAAATAGCGTATAAACTATAGAAACCGTAACAAATTACGTAAATAATTTACATGTATTGCAAAAATAATAAAGCTGTAAGAAAAAATATTTTGGTTTACTTACATTTGAAAATACTAACGTCGTGTGAATGCTGAGCCTTTAAGAGAACGGTAATCACTTTGACTGTCTCCTACAGAGAGATAAATTGCCGGACTTTAAAAAACTGACACAACGTAAAAAAGAAATCCTGATAACAAATAATAATAAATAATAATAATAATGATAAATAATAATAAAATTATAAATAAATAAAATAAATCCTGATAAAAAAGAAACAGGTGTTTTAAATTTCGATTGTGTCTTTAAAGACCCAGTGACCACACGAAGGATTAAAATAATTCATATTATGTGTTTATCTTTTTTCTTTGTTAAAGACAAAGATGAATTCGTTTATAGATTTTGTTATGAACGTTATCTGCAACTTTGTTTGCGCGAACTTTATAATTCCCATTATATGATTTCCATGGTTGCTTTCGACAATTTCGATGGGAAGACCTACTTTTTTAAATAATTTTTATACGTTTTTTCAAAAACGTTCTATACGTTTTTTTCTAAAATATTAAAATAAAATAGCAGTCTCTCTTGTTAAACAATTATTTCTTAATAATTTTTAAATAGCAGAAATTTGTAAAAATCTCTCTACAGAGATGTTAACAACGTAAAAAAGTTGTATCAAAACATATAAGAATTTTGAGGATGCTGGTAGTAGAACGTATGGCTTAACGGTCAGAGCGCTTCGAGGGTTTCCAAGAGGCGGGAGTCCGAATCCCGCTGCGTTCAAATTTTTATACGTTTTTTTAAAAATGTTTTCTAATCTTTAGTGTGGAATAACCCTTTAAAAATTGTAAAATGTACATATGTATTTACATAATTAATTTTTCAAAATGTAAATAATTTATCTCCCGAGGATATCTAGCGTTTTAACAATTTCACTTCATAATAAAAAACGTTCTATATAACGTAATAAAAAGGACAGACAACAACCCGCAAATGTGATGTATATAATTGGATCACGTATTATCTGTTTTTTATATCAGTAATTAAGACTGTATTCATAGATCGCTACATTGTTGCAGCTTAACATTGTATCGGTATAGATTAATATATGTATAAATTTTCCAGCTATCACTTGCTAAGTACTTGTGGGTACCTAAAGAATCATTTAGATAAATTAAAGTATAGAGGTACTTTAATTTATCTAAATGATTCTTTAGCAGCTTCACGCTATGGTCCATATAGCTGTAGTAGCAAGTAGTTAGAGAGAACCTTAGTACCTTCGAGAAATGTATCTACATTATTAGTTTTAAGAAGGTCAATCTTAGACTTTGACCTAGACTTTGGTACTTCATAACAAGAAAGACCTTTCATGAAGGCCCAAGAGTGTTTCCTCTGGGACACGGGTTTCGGCCTGCATATTTTCTTTTTATTGACAGGCTGTGGAGTGGAGAAATTCTAATTAAGAACAACATTTTCATGTAATAAAAGAAATAAAAGAAAAATAAGGGAATACTCGGATTTGAATTAAATACCTTCATATTAATTCCTGGCTTAAATTATGCCTGGCTAGCGAATACTGACACAGATACTTCAATATATTGATTATTAAAATAATATAAAATAAAATTATAATCAGCTCTTTAAGTACATTTATCACTGATTAAGTAACTTTGATTGTTACATTGTTGTAACGTTATTAAAATCATTCAAACCTTTATCATTTGATTCAGATTAGTTCCAAGATTTTTATTTTCATACAATATTTATATATTTTTGAGATAGATGGAAGCTATAGATTCTCGTTTGAGACTAAGTAAGACATATTGTAAAGTATATTTTGTCGCCCAAAGAATATTTCTACTTACAACCATCAAAATTTGGCCAGTCTCTCTTACACCAAAACCATAATAAACATAATAAGAGGCATTGTTGATGTAAAACTCAGCAATGTGTATGACGCTTTATAAAAAAGTGCGTTCCGTTCATAATATCAAATTTGATATTCCTACATCCGTCTACTTTTCGTATAATAAGTCTAAGCATTTTTCTTTACATATTAATTTAAATACACCTTTATATTTTTTTAGTTATAATGATAGAATGGAACACGCACCAAAACATTCACTATTAGAAGTGAGTCAAGAAGAAATGGAAAAAGTACGACAATTCTACAATGTGGACAAAACGGCAATACTACAAGACATTGAGATAATTGAGGAATGGGGTAAGAAGCAGGAACATCTGGTTGAAGCCATGAAGTACTTGCGTAAGCTATTTCTATTTCCTCATATTTTTTCACAAAGCAAGATAGGAAGATAGAACCTCTCCTCTCGTCGTCCTCTTTCCGTTAGAATCAGTGGCGGGACCCAATACGACGTTTTGTTTTAAAATAATGTGAACCACCTCGATTACATGACTAGTAATTAAGACTACACTCATAGATTGCTACATTATTGCAGCTTGACATTGTATCGGTATAGATTAATATTTCTAGTTATCACTTGCCTAGCTGTTTGTAAGTACTTAAAGAATCGTTTAGATAAATTAAAGTACCTCTATTAGCAGCTTCACGCTATGGTTCATATAGTTGTAGTAGCAAGTAGTTGGAGAGAACTTTAGTGTCAAGACACTTCGAGAAATGTATCTATATTATTAATTTTTAGAAGGTAAACTTTAGACTTTGACCTTGACTTTGTTACTTCATACCAAGAAAAACATTTCATGAAGGCGCATGAGTGTCTCCCCTGGGACACGGGTCTCGGCTGTTTAAAAATTATGTCAATATAAGCATGCTTCTGATTGTAGATCCAATCCTGAACCACCTCGTTTACAGACATGACTGACGCAGATGCTTTTTATGATCCCCATTAATCTTTTTTATTTTTTTAATAATATTGGGTTTCCCAATAATAACAATTTATTTTGAAATTGAAATAAAACATGTAATATATGTTCAAATTTCGTGTCCAATGGCTTTATTTGATAGGAAATTTTATGTTATTTATGATTTAAACAAAATATCGTTCAAATGACCGCCATGACTTTTTTGCACTGGTGAATACGATCGGTCCAATTTACGATGACTCAGTGCAACATTTCGGCTGGTATGGCCGCTATAGTCGCTCAAATGTTGCGTTCAAGGTCTTGAATCGTAGCTGGTTTATTGACATACACTTGAGATTTTACATACCCCCACAAAAAATAGTCCAAGGGTGTTAAATCGCATGATCTTGGTGGCCAATTGTGAGGACCGTTACGAGAAATAGCCGACTCACCAAACTTATCACGCAACAAATCCATTGTAACGGTCGCAGTGTGGCATGTTGCACTATCTTGTTGAAAATAAAAGTCGTCTGCATCGATTTCATACATTTGAGGAAAAAAATCGTTCAACATGTCACAATAACGGTCGCCATTGACAGTAACAGTACGGCCTTCGTCGTTTTTGAAAAAGTACGGGCCAACGATTCCACCGTACCATAATTCGCACCAAACAGTCAAATTTTCAGGATGTAATGGTGTTTCATGAACCACTCTTGGATTTGACTCACTCCAGTGACGACAATTTTATTTGTTCACATAACCATTGAGCCAAAAGTGAGCCTCATCTGAAAAGATGATTTTCCTATAAAATTCGGTGTACGTTTCCATCATTTCAAGCGTCCAATCAGCAAATTCACGACGTGGAACGGAAACATTTTGATTTTCTTCGACACTGGCTGATACGGCGGCAATATTTTCTTCACTACGGCCTGTCCGATGTCGTGTTGGTGGTCTACTATCGTGCAAAGAATATTCACTTTCCAGTTTTTGGATTATGCGACGTATAGCGAGCTCAGACGGTGCACCATGACGACCATATTTAGCACGAAATGCTCTTTGAGTAGAGACAATAATTCTCGAATTTTAATAGAAAATTTGGACAATTTCCAAACGTTGAGGTAACGTGAACTTGTTTATAATTAAATGGCAAACATAACTGAACACAAAACAACACAAATGTCAAATGTTAAACAACCAAGATGGCGGCTGTGAGCTATCAAAATCCTATCATCCCATCCATTAGGAAACACTGTATAACATCGTATATCTAAACTGTTATTGTAATACTAATACTATACACAAGGAGTGGTAAAACTTTCAATGTCTATGAATATTATTGCAATGTATATATATAGTTTTAAATGAAACTGTTTTAAACTGATAAGTCGCGTATATTTTGGTAATCGAAAATACTGTATGTAATACTGTATGATAGTATATCAGGTTAGTCAGAGAAAATATAGTGTCAAGACACTCCGTTGACTACTCTCCACCCGGTATCTAGACATTGACACGCCTTGCTTTGTTTTATCAGAGTGGAGAAATAAAAATAAATTTTGTATATAATCATTCTACCGAGTAGGAATCGAACCCAAAATCAAAATATGTAGATACCAAACTATAAAATAACTTAATAATTACTATTTTAAAGTATTATTCCACACTTAGGATTAGAAAACATTTTTGAAAAAACGTATAAAAATTTGGACGCAGCGGGATTCGATACCGTGCCTCTTGGACACCGTCCAAGCGCTCTGACCGCTAAGCCTTGCGTTCTACTACCAGCTGCGTCGAAATTCTTATACGTTTGTTACAACTTATTTATATTGATAGCATCCCTGTAGAGATTTTTACAAATTTCTACTACTTAAAGATTATTAAGAAATAATCGTTTAAAAAGAATACTATGTAATTTTTATACGTTTTTTCAAAAATGTTATAAAATAACTTGCATATTTTTGTGTACTTGGTTTTAGATCGAGAAATGTTGGAACGCTTATATTTAACAGCAAAAGGATCAGTGGAGGGAACAAAGAATATAATTGAAAAGTTATTTACTATGAGAGGAATGATATCCGAATTAGCCCTTAATAAATCATTTGGTGAATTTAATAAGCTTTTAGAAAACATGTAAGTCGATTGATTTTAAAAGTGCAAATATTATGTGCATTAATTTTATCAATTTTTTGAACCAATTTGTTGAAGTAGTGAAATATCACAATTTTAAGTTTACTATTTTTAAAGTGTTATCCCACACTTAGGATTAGAAAACATTTTTGAAAAGACGTACAAAAATTTGAACGCTCTGAACGCTTTGAACGTATGGCTTAGCGGTCAGAGTGCTCGACGATATCTAAGCGGCGCGTGTTCGAATTCTTATAAGTTTTTTTCAAAAACAATTTTAAATAACATAAATCAAGTCCCTCTTTCGACGCAGCAGGATGCATGGCTCATCGGTCAGAGCGCTTAGAAGGTTTCCAATAGGCGCGGGTTCGAATAATTGTACAACTATACTTATATATAAGTTTATTTCTGTAATAAATTTAGTTTTTTAATATTATTTATAGAAAATTCGTAGTTATGCCTAAGTTAACAGAAGATCTGTCGAGAGTTACAATGATTCAATTCGCAACTGGCAAATGGGATGGTTTTAATTTTCAAACATTCGTACGATATAATTTCTTGGTAAGTATACCTATTTTTTATTTTTTTTTAGCTTCACGCTGTGTCCTTGAGGGGGCAGTCAGAGTCAAACGCTACGGTCCCTGCATACCTCTTTCGCCTCGTCCACAGTCATCACCCCCTTCATACACGCCTTTTGGGGGGTGCCCTCATGCTTTTCACGTGATTTTAATAACTTTTAACATGATATGATTCACTTTTTTAATTACATTTTGCAAGTTTGTTAACGTAAGTATATCGGACATTGAACTTCTGATAACTAGTCTTATTACTTAAAAAAATAGTTGATTTGAGTTGCATTGGAACAGCATCTGACTGTAAATGTTATTAGTTGTGGGTTTGATCCCTATTCAGAGGAATGATTGTACTTAAAATTTATGTTCATTTCTCCGCTCTAGTAACACCAAAGGCGGCGTTGAGCACGCCACTCAACACGTAATGTCTCGATTTTGATCGGAAAGCAGTTCTACAAAGTGTCTTAAATGTCTGAGTACTCTGCTGTACGGGACAGAGCGTGGAGTTTCTCGGGATAAAACAAACCCCCAGTATAGCCAAATGCTTTAATATTGTTTATTGTTTTAGTTGACAGATTATAGAATGCATTACGATTACAATATATCCGAGACTTACATTGTGGATTTAAAGAATTTGAGTATCAACGACGTCACAAAGTTCAACCCGATGATAATAAAAAAAGGAGAAATTCTAAGTTTGGTAAATATCTTTTTTTAATGTAATTTTAAAATTTACATTATTCAAAGTCAATTATATTACAAATTGCAAAATATTACAATATCTACTAATTACATATTTTACTAATACAACTAATGAAGTGTTTCATGCGTTTATATAAACATACAAATTTATTCTTTTTTTTTAGTTGCACGCTTTTATCTTGCATAGCAGGGTAGACAGAAAGTACCTAGTGTCAAGACACTCCGTACTTCGCTTTTCACCGATTTCGAGACATTGCGTGTTGAGCGATGGAACTCAACGCCGCTCTTTATCTTTATCAGAGCGAGGAAGTGAAAATAATTTAAATATAATCATTCTCCCGACAACGAAGGACGACGGCGGCAACCGACGCGTTTACAGTCAGACGCTGTCACACTGCGCCACGATCGGTCTTTTACTATATAAGATTATATCTATAACGGATACATTACTAGCCGCACCCGCGATTAAGTTCATATATATAAAATTAATATAATTTTATTTCCTGATCATCAAATCACCTATCAGCTAGCGTAAGTCAATGTACGATTCAGCCCGTCAGATAGAGAGTCAAACAAATATTGTAAAAAACATATTTTATATATATATATATGAGTACATAGTATTTAGTAAAAAGCCATTATTTCAATATAACAAACAGACACTCCAATTTTATATATTCAAATAGATAATGTTATATAACATTTATTACATAAGATTAAATGATCAAATCTGAATATATGACATTTTCCTAATCTATTCCTATTTCGTTTTTGTTTCAAGTTTATATTTAGATATATATTATCTCTCACTTAAATTATAAATAGAGGCTATCGTGGCGCAATAGGATCACGTTTGACTGTAAGGGCTACTGGTAGCGGGTTCAATTCCCACTCGTACGAATAATTACATATTTAAAACTTATTTTAATTTCTTCTCCCCTGGGAAGACAATATCGTCAGCTGTATTGAGTTTTCCACTTGACATTTAATGTATCGATTCAGGGTGGAAAGCAGTCAACGGAGTGTCTTGACACTACGTTGTTTCTGATTACCCTCGTCCGAGAAAAAGCGTGAAGCTGTTAAATTGTGTATTCATTCACACAAAAACATCGAGACGAATTTATAGGAAACTGTACAGAAGTAGCTTAAACATAAAAATAACACTTAGGCAAAAATTTATAAAGATTTTATATAATTACTAATATAGCCATAATATATCAAAAAGTGTCCAGTACATTTAACGTGAAGAAAAAAATGAGAATTTTTAACGAAATAATGCGGATGGAGTAGTATGAAATTTGATACGATTTCTTTATCTTGAGCATATACAATTGTACATATCTCTTAGTTTGTTTGTTGGTAACAATAATATGTTAAAATATAATATATAATAAGTAGCGAAGGGTAGAATTTTTAAAGGTCAGTACGTAATAGAAGAAGCTAAAAATTTTTGAAATTATATAAAATATTGATATATATATATATATATATATATATATATATATATATATATATATATATATATATATATATGTTACATTGCTTCATGCTTTTAACCCGCATATATCATATCAGGGTAAATAAAAAGTACTTAGTGTTGAGCGATTAAACTCAACGCCTCACTTTGTCTTACCAGAGCGAGGAAGTGAAAATAATTTAAATATAACCATTCCTTCTACTGAGAATCAAACCCACCACCGATTACCTTTAATCACGTAGTTTTCTTGAAGATTTAGATTATTATAGATTTTTATATGAATTTTCTTAGTTTATGTAATAATTATATTTACTATAAATTAATATAATCAATTTATTAAGATAAAAACTTCACCAAAGGTAACGTGCTGGAGCTCGTTATACCACGAGTCCCAGCACGGACACTTTGCCACTGGCATATAGGCATGTCATAAATCTAACCAAAGTACAGACTTTTAGCCACAACTAGTACGAATTACATTTTAGGGCTGAATTGATTCTATTGCTTTTCCTAACAAATAAATGACTCACTGAGAACGACTATACTCGTTTTTATCGGCAAAATACTTTATGTAAAGCAAATTAATTATTTCTGTTTGATTCTTCTCTTTGTTTAAACAATGTTTGTAAATTATGCATACATTTTCCTTATACATTCTTAAGATCGTATTCCAATTAAGTTAATTGTACGTCTAATTTATTTAAATGACAAGCAGTTACGGTTTCTCGTACGGAGTAAGTCAGAAATGAATTATATTTTTTAACACCTGAAAGATTTTTTAAATTTTATTTAATTCTATTCCTTTATTGATATCAATAAAATAATACAAGTCAGCAATTATTGCGGCGGGTAAACGAGTTCTTGGTTTTTCTAGGGGAGGACGAGTCATCGATAGGGAGACATGGTGGTAGAATGACAAGGTGTAGGAGATGATTCGTGAAAAGAATGTTGCCTTTAAGGAGTGGCAGATCACCGATTAGACAGAGTAGGTTATATAGCAGCCAAACGTGCCAGTAAAAGAGCTGTAGCTTTGGTTTGGCAGGCTCTGGCCTGCAGTAAAAAGTTGTCACCACTATATGATAAACTTGAAACTGCGGAGGGGCAGAAGCTCATTTATAAATTGGCAAATTGGCAAACTTGGAATTGCCTTCGACGCATGAAAAATCGAAAAGCGGTGGGACCTGACGACATTTCGATCGAAATAATTGGGCCCTCTTGGTATACTCATGTTTACTCTGGAACTATGCCACGTCAATGGCGGTAAAGCTTTATAACCCCTATTTACAACGGGTAGTGTTCCAGATTGTGGTAGTTATAGGGGCATTAAGGTTATGAGTCACACTATGAAGCTGTTTCAGCGCGTGATCGACCTCAGGCTTCTTCGAGAGTGTATTGTCTCTGGGTGTCAATATGGATTTCAGCAAGGATCGGGTACCATAGATGCCATTTTTGCCCTCAGAATTTTGATGGAGACATACAGGGAAAAGAAGGAGAGTTCTGCACGTAGCATTTTTAGATCTGTAGAAGGCCTTTGACTGTGTGCCTCGCCAATGTGGGTATTGCGATCAAAAGGGCCCTGGGCCCTATAGGAATCCCTGAGACCTATATTGACATTATCATAGATATGTACCGCGATCCCGCTTCAATGGTTAGGACTGCTATTGGCAACACGAAACCCTTCCCGATTAAGGTAGGGGCTCACCAAGGCTCGGCTCTTAGCCCGTTCTTGTTCAGTGTTGTGCTCTGATACTCTCGGCTTATATCCAAGACCAGCCTTCCTGGCTGATGATGTACGCCGATAACATAGCACTCATTGATGAGAGCCGGGTTAAGCTGGAGCAGAGAGTGAACCTCTGGAAGGAAACGCTTGAGAAAGGTGATCTTAATCTAAATGTATCGAAGACCGAGTACATGGTTTGCAGAAGCCCGGCCTCTAGCACTATCCATATAGTTCCTGAACTAGCCGTTAAGTCAAAGAGCTCAGGTACCTTGGATCCATAGTGCATGGGTCTGGGGGCATTGATCACGACATCCATGCCCGTATCAGCGCTGCTTGGGCCTAATAGCGTGAGGTCACAGGTCTGTGAACGCAAAATACCGCCCAAACTCAAGGGACAGATATATAAGAGCATAAACCGATAATTTCTCTTATATGGCAGCTAATGTTGGCCAGCACTATCTCGGCACACTCAGGAGCTTCACGTCACGGAAGTAAAGATGCTAAGGTGGATGTGTGGCGTAACGCCGGCTGACCACATACGTAACACATTCATCCGAGGTAGTCTTGGAGTCCGTGACGTAGCGGATAAGCTTCAAGAGAGTCCCCTGAGATTTTATGGACACGTTGCGCACCGGCCTGAAATCTATGTCGGACGAATATGCCTAGATATGTCTGTCCCTGGAGCGTCTGTCCGTGGACGCCCAAGGAAGCGTTGGCTGGATGTCGTGAAACAGGATATGAGAGCCAATGAAATTATAATATTATATTTTATTAGTAAAATTATATATTAGTAAATAATATTTTTTAATATCTCTTTATATTTTATTTGTCACTTTACATAAAAAGTTATAAACCTCCAAGTAAGGTGTCAAATCTCATATTCGACCAAGAACAGTCAGTCTGGCAAAAAAAATAAAGACATGATTGTGTGACAGAAATGATTTTCTGTTAAAATCTTTTAATAATCTAATAATTTTCAGGGGTGTTACGGCTTAAAAATAAACGGAATTCACTTAGTGAATGCCCCGTCGTTCGTAGACACACTAATAACTATAGTCAAACAAGCTCTCAGGGAGAATATGGCTGGGAGGCTCCATGTTCACAATAGTTTTGAGGATCTACAAAAAGCTATATCTAAAGATATTCTGCCGGAAGATTATGGCGGTAACAGTCTGAGCATTGAAAAACTATCTGGTAAGATACATAATAAAAGGTGTAGGTATATTAATAACCAGTCAAAAATAGGTAAAACTAATGAATTTTCTGAATCGAAAACTAAAATTGTAGCAAATTTAAAAAAAAAACAGTTGTTTTTGTAGCCAAGTATAACACTTTATATACTTTAGAAATCAAAGTTGATTTCTATCAAAATATTTATTTATAAGTTCATATAACTTTATCATTAGAAAATCTCTTCTTTCCATTTTCCACCCCAAAAAGAAACATTGTATATTGAATGACGGAACTTGATACCGCGCTTTGTCTTACCAAAGGTAACAATGTAACTCACAAACATCGCGTTGGCATATTGACATATATAGAGTGTTCCATTACAATGTATAACTTTAATGTATATAATTTTACAAGCATATTGGAAATAAATTAAGCCTTGTGTGAATATTAAAATAATATATTTTATAGTTAAGAGTAAAATATATAATAGAACTATGTACATATATTTTACACATTAGAGTCAAGGTAATATGATCCGAAATATCTCATATTTCTGATCATATTACCTTGTCTCAAGTAAGTAACGATTTTTTTTCTAAAATTAATTAAATTTGTATGTTTGTATACTTTTAACAATATCTGCAGTTGTATAAAATAGAGTTGTTGAGCTAAAATCTGTTTACAGTAAAAAAAATGTTGAGTGCAGAAGACTTAACAATCCGTGAGAAATCAATGATTCGAAAAGATACTTTGCACTCTAAAAAATAAAACCTATTCAATGAAAAATGAGATACATATTAAAAAAACTGTTTATATATACATTGTTACACTGAAAAATGACAACTGTCTGTCCATGCGTTGTAAACACTAAGTCGCGGGTTCAAGTCCCGTTGTGTTAAATGTCTAATAATATTTTTTTTATTTCACACCAATTATATTAATGGAGGATTTGTAATATATGTATGAACAACTTCACTCTTTATCCCGTGTAGGAGGAAAAACAGACACAACCTAATGTCACCACACACTATTGACTTCTTTCCGCCCAAAATCGAAATGCGTTGTATGGTAAGCTCAGCGCCTCACATAAACAATCACAACAAGTGGGAATCGAATACACAACCCATAGCCTTTAAAGTCAGAAGCTGTTCCACTGCGAAACAACAGCGCAAAGGGTCAGTCAGTGTCTGGATGTAAACGCGATTAGCTGTGAATTCGATTCTCATTCGGGGAAATGATTATATTAAAAAAAATATTTTCTCCGCTCTGGTGATATAAAACGTGACGTTGAGTTCGTAATCTCCGATTTTAAGCGGAAAGCAGTCTACAAAGTGTCTTAACATTATCTGATTACATGGTATACATACTAACACCGCTATGTATAATAGAGCAAAGTTCTCAGTAAATCTGTTTTTTTAACACATTAGGTTCTCTCTGATACCTGTAATATGTGAGATAAAGCCTCAACCTGAAATACCTAATTGTAAATTGTAAAACTTAACAAGTATTACGTTTCCAGAACTTTGGCAAGAATGTCTTGGTACAGAAGAAGCCATGCAGATTGTAGAAAATACTAATAAACTCGTCAGCGATGAATCCAAGCGGAATTCGTTTAAGTTTAATGAAGAATATCTGGGAATGCCCGGCTCGTTTAAAAAACTGACGGTTGATTAAATATATATTTATATTTTCTGATCAATATGCATAAAGACTTGTGAAGCTTGTTAGGACTAAAGTGTCAAGCAAAAAAAATCATCAAAATAAAAATATGTAATTTAAAGAGGAAAAAATATATAAAATGCATAGATTTTGTTTTGTTATTTGTATGTGTCCCACCATCAACCTTGATCAATAAATAACGTAGTAATAATACTTATATAATAATGTGGCCTTAGCTCAGTGAGTACAAATAAAAATAAATAAAATTTAAAATAAAACAAACATAAAATAGGACATTTACACTCTACTATAATAAGTATATTATGAAATGATATAATACGTATATTATTTAATATGTATATTATGAAATAAATGAAAAAAAAATATAATAGAATAAAAATAAATTTCATATTTTTGGCGGCGTTGAGTGGGTGGCGACCCAACACACAATGTTTCGAAATTGGTAGAAAACGGAGCACAGAGTGTTTGACACTACGTACTTTTACGTGCTTTTCGTCTACCCTGCTGTGCATCAAAAAAAAATCATATTTTGCAAAAATCATATTTTTGTGCAAAAATCATATTTTTCCTTATTAGTACGTCCAATTTTTTCAAATTGGCTTAGAATAGTTTTTTAAGAGTATAAGCACGCACCCGATCACGCACACGACGCACACACACACACAATAAACACGATGAAACCTTATGTTGGTTGGTTCTAAAATAAGTTGACAAAACTTCTTATAACAAACGTCACAATAAGTAGAAATATTATAACAAAATATTATAAAGCCTACGCAAACAGGGTTGGGGGCGAACACTAGCATTTTTTTAATCGTACACGTAATTACATATTGTTAATAAATATTATTATTATTATTATTATTAATATTATTATTATGACTTATTTTATTTACACCATCGGGATATATTTCGAGGTGAATGTGAATTTAAATTTCACTTTATATTTAGACCAAGGTGTTGATTCTTATATACAATATATATTGTTCCTAAATGAGCAAAAAAATTAAAATAAATTTGCTCATCCACTATGTTAATTCACTATATTTTTAAGGTAGTTTAAAAATTAACTATAATTAGACAATTTATTCCTATTTACATATTTAGAGTATCCAAAGGTTGCTGATCATTTTGTAATCGCAAGTGACTTCCAAAGTTGACAAAGGTAATTGTGAGACCTTTAAAAAGAGCAGTTTAGCAAAAGCATCTTTCTGATAAATCTTTTGACTATATAAGAACATACTGCCGACTGCCGAACACTCATAAACTTAAAGCAATAGTCATTTTTAAATCAGTCAGTTTTCAATTTTAAATTTCAATTAGGATTCCGCATTTATAAAACTCAATTTTGATACTACTTATATATTTATGAATTTCTGCTTTTCGATTAAGAACTTGAAATTCTCTGGAATTTTCTTGAAATAATTCACTACAATCACTACGTAATTTTGCCTTTTTTCCGGTAATGCACATTTTTTTAACAGTCTCCAGTTGAATCTTGAAAATAACCAACAATTACGATTTTCATAATTCTTCAATACTGTCTTGAAGTGAATAAATCGCAATTACGTAATTTTAATAATTCTTCAATACTGTCTTGAAGTGAATAAATCGTAGTTAATAATTATATTCTCTTCATACTAGTTAACTTTTTTTTTTACACTAAATAAGGTCCTGAGTCTTGTTTATCTTAAATTATCTCATATTTTACTAAAGCTTGTAACTTAAGTTTTCGTTTAGGGCGGTTTTGTTTATTTTTTTTTGCTCTTTCATCGTAAACGCCATTATTTATAAACGTCTACTACAGAGGACGTTGCTTACTGAACTACATAATCAACTCCAGAAGAACTAGTAATAAATTAGTACTTATTGCCAAACTGCTATACTAGTGAAAAAAAAAATAGTAGCGATATTGATGGAAGACGACCTTTACATTTACTGAAAAAATACGTATACATATATATAGATATAAAAGCTGACACGAGACAGTTGATCGAGAGTTCTCTATCGCAATGGAATCATTACCAACAGACTCAATTCTAGAATTCAATCCCGACACTTTACAATTTTTAAGGCAGCAGTACAACTTTGACAAGCCAGGAAGGATTGAAGAAGCTATTAACTTGCTGGAGGAATGGATAAAGAAACAGCCGCATTTTAGGAAGAAAGATTTTCGTAACTATATGTTTTTATAAAATAATTTTATAGTTTTTGTTTTTATTTGAATTATAATATATTTATTGCATTAAATTTTGAGACATAATACGTTAAATATTTGAATCGGACTAGGAAAAAAGTTATAATTTGTGGAAATAAACCTAGATTGTACGGAATAACGTTTTCGTATGTCCTTTTTATAGATTTATTCTTAGCATATTTTTAAATTAATATTTGTATAACTTGGGACAAAAGGTTAGGTTTTTTCTTAAGTTTCTTTTCAACTTCATGATTTTATCCTGCACTGTAGGGTAGACAAAAAGTAACTAATGCCAAGTTGGGATCGATCATACAACCGATCGCGTTTACTTTCACAGCCATCCCGCTACGCCACGACCGCCCTCAATTCTTACTCTTAAAACACAGATTTTAATTTGCACTCACGTGCTTCAATATAAGGAATCCTAAGTTTTCACTACATTACTTAGCGTAAAGCACTCAATTTTGAAAAAAGAAACTACGACGAATTTTCTGATCATAAACATTTAGAACACTATTTTCATTAAATTAAATTTCACTATTTCCCGTATGAATGTTATATTTATATTCAAAGATACTCGTATATGTAAAAACTAACAGATCTGTAATTTAGTCTGTATTTAACACTTCTGAATATCTATAATAATAAAATAAAAGTAACTTAAGTCCTTATACTCGTTACTATACTAGCTATCTGGTGTGACTTCGCAGTATCCGTTTGTTCGTCCGTTTATAAAACCAATGTACATATGCTAATAATAATAACGTCACATAATGTATTGGTAATTTTCTAAGCATAATATGAATAAATTTACTTTTATTTTATTGTATTGATTATTTCTATAATTATGCAATACATTTCTTTCAGCGAGGGATTATTTAGAGAGATCGATTATCATTAGCAAAGGTTCAGTGGAAAGAGCTAAGATGAAATTGGATAGAATATGCACATACAGAACTCTGTACCCTCACTTCTTTGGAGTACGTGATATAAGGAAATGTGAAACATTGACCTATTTGTAAGTATTTTTTTTACTATATCTTCTTCGTACTTCGCTGTCCGCCGAAATAAAGACATTTCGCGTATAGTTATGGAGCTCAACGCCGCAATTTGTTTTACCAGAGGGAGGAAATGAAAATAATTTAGAAGTAATTCCTTCTCTTGAGAATCAAACCCACAACCGATCGAGTTTAATCGCGTAATCGTATGATTTACATTTAAAAGAGATTTTTTAATTAATATAATTTATTTAATAAGACATTTTGTCTTATTTTATGTATTAAATTGCCAATAACCAAACTTCAAAATTTTATATAGTAAGTATTTTTTGTAAAAATTAAAGTTCTTTTAACGATTTACCTTTCAAGTCATAGATATGGTGTGTTTAAATTTTTAGACGAGGCGTCTTTCTGCGTAAACTAACAAAGGAACATTATAGAACATTTGTATTTAAAAGTGAAGCCAACACGTATCCGAAGGGGTTGCTGGAAGTGTATCAATATTTCTTCATGGTAAGATTCATAATTTACAATAGTTTCATATCATATATACCTATATATGTATATAAATTTAGTAGGTGCTTAACAGGTTCGCTGCCAACGCGTTCAGTGCTGATCGACAGCGTACATTCCTTTAAGGCCAAGCAAAATTCACAGTTCTATCAAAATTTGTTTTTTCAAAAAACTTTCTATATTTTATATCAAAATGTACTATTTTTACAAACAAAAGTAAAATTTTGTTACTAATTATGAATATTACACGTCGGTCAGCACTAACATGGCCTGAACGGAAATCTGACCGATGCGGCTGGTATGGCAATATATATATATATATATACATTTCATATATATGTTCTTTTTAACGCTTAGGAAAATCCATTTTCATTTCAGCAATGTGAATATATACAAGCGCACGACTACTGTAATGGCTTGGTATTCCTCGTGGACTTTAGCGAAGCAAATATTATGGAGACGTTGAAGGCATACAATCTCACGGAACTACGACAGGCATTCCTCATAATAAAGGTAATATCTAGAACTTAATGTCTAAATTAAACTCAATTCTGTTTATTATTAAAGTCTAATAACTTAAGTTATTCCATTTTGTTATATTTACATAGTGTATGGTAATTGTATGACAATAGTATGTATGTATTTATGTATTTTTGTGTATATGTGTGCTTATATATATATATATATATATATATATATATATATATATATATATATATATATATATAAGATTTATACATACGTATATATATATATATATATATATATATATATATATATATATACGTATGTATAAATCTTATTTTTTTATTTCTTTACTCTATTAGGATAAATAAAAATTGTTGTTAGTTTGTGTATCTAATTTGTTTGTTTGCACAATTTGATATTGACGGTACTGTAAGCTGTAATGTACCAAAACTTTTATAGTAAAGTAGTTAAATATATATTTGTATGTGCAATAAAGAATTATTATTACACTTACAGTTATAGTATTAAGATAAGATGTGATTGGTGAAATCTTCTAGAGGTCTCATTTCTAGATGAATTAAAAAAAATAGATATCTTTTAACCTCTTTCTCATTTTTCAGGAAGGATATGGTATGAGAGTTAAAGGCATACATCTTATATCCCAATCGAAAGCAATAGACGCGCTTGTGGCACTATTCAAACAAGTGTTCAGCGCAAAACTTGCAGCTCGCATTGTGGTACACAAAACTGTGGACACATTCTACGAATACGCGCCTAAAGATATATTGCCACAAGAATATGGTGGTAAAGAAAAAACATTAATTGAATTGCATAGTAAGTTTTATTTTATATTATTGTGTGAAATTAATAATTTAAGAATAAACATATGATTCCGTCATGGCGCATTGGGACAGCGTCCAATTGTAAACGCCATTGATTATGGGTTCGATTCCCACTTGAGGGAAGAATTATTTTTGAAATTTATCATTATTTCTCCATTCTGGTATGACAAAAAGTGGCACTGAGGCAAAAAGTGGCACTGGCCACTAAACACGCAAAGTCTCGTTTTTCAGGCGGAATGTTTTGACATTAAGTCATCTATGACTACTATCCTGGTATGCGGGATAATAAATATTAAATATTCTTAAGGATTTTTTTTTCAAGTTTTATACAACTTTCATTACAGATGAGTTCCTAGACATTCTTACAGCTGATAAATTCTTAGAATATATGAGTGAACTGAATAAAGCGACTACAAACGAAGACTTAAGGGTGTTGACGGACGACGATCAGGCTTTAGGTGTGCCGGGCACTTTCAGAGCATTGAGTGTCGATTAACAAGAAACGCTTACTATTATTTTTTACAATAAAATATTTTTTATTATAATTACATATCAAAATATGCTTTATTCAAATATGCTGCTAAAACTTTTAAAGTATCAGTTAACACGAAAATGTCAGTTTTGTCAGTCATACTATTGGTAGTATAGTGTTATAAGTGGGACTGACTATACTTTCAATATTTAACACACATTTTTAAAGTAAAATTTTAAGTTAGGTGGTTGTGGAGTAAAGGCAAAAAATAAAATATAAATATATATTATACCTGAATATGTCATTTTTATTTTGTCCATCAATAGAAATAATAACCTTTTTGACTCTGTTTAATTACAACTGAACACTTAATACAACAGTAATAATTTATAGGACTATAGTAACTGTCTATAGCTGGGCAAGATAATAATTAGATAATATACTGCATAGCAGGGTAGACTGAAATAACCTAGTGTCAAGACAATATGGACTTCGCTTTCCACCGAATTAGAAATATTGTATGATGAGTGGTGGAACTCAACGCTGCGCTTTGTCTATCAGAGCGAAGAAGTGAAAATAATTTAAAATATAAACAATTCTCCGAGCGGAGATTGAACCCACAACCGATCGCGTTTACAGTCAGACGCGGTCCCACCGCGCCGCGATCGGCCTGTTGATGGAGTTTATTGTCTAATATATATTTGACTATTTGTGATAGTTTTATTTTGAAAATTCGAATGATTACAAAATTAAAAGCTATATAATCATGTATATCAGTTTAGTATATTTTACCAAGCATAGGTAAATAAATAGACTAAATTATTTATTGAGTATAAATAGTAAAAAAAAATAAAAATACAATTAAAATATGTAATTAAGATATGTTGAGGCCGATCGTGGCTCAGTGGGACAGCGTCTGACTATAAACTCGAACGGTTGTGGGTTCGATCCCCACTCGCTCTAGTAAAGACAAAATGCGGCGTTGGGTTCGACCACTCAACACAAGTCTCGAATTCAGTGGAAAGCGAAGTAAGGAGTGTCCTGACACTAAATAAGAAAGTATTGAATCTACCCTGTTATGCTGGATAAAAGCGTAAAGCCTAAAAAAAAGTTTTAAAGCCGACTTCATAAATATTAGCGATCTAATACAAGCAAATAAGAATACCTATTGACATCGAAGCACTGAATACATTCGCGATATAAAAAAATTGCGTCACGACTTGTCCCGTTAGTCATAGACAACCTAGTATCAACCTAGTATCACTCCGTTGACTGCCCAAAATCTAGACATTGCGCGTTGATTGGTGAACTTAACGCCGCTTTTTTACCAGAACGAAAAAATGACCTAATTTCAACAGTTTTTCTATAGTATTTATATAGTACTTTATTACTGTGACCACGGATATTCAAAAATGTATTTTCAAATACCAAAATATACGCGATTAATCCGTTCATTCATTCAAAGTTTCATTTAAAATTTATAAACATAGCGAAAATCAAAGATCGTATTTAAAAGTCAAGACACAGCCTGTATATAAACAAAAGCTTATGTCCTCGAATGTTACAAGTACATTATTTTATCACCCATAAATAAACATAAAATAAAATTTTATGGTTATATGTTTTAACTAACTGATCTTAGTTGATTATTAAAATTAATAATATATATTTTTACTTTCATAATAATATATGATTTAAGGCACGTAAAGTCAGTTTATATCGCTTTTTATTACTGTGTACATATAGACATCTGATCGTAAGGTATTCACATTTTCGTAGTTTGACTAACAACTACAAAAACTGAATATCTCGCTGACGCGTAAACAACCCGTTGCCATAACAACCTGTTTTATTTTTTGATTACCGCATAATAGAGTCTGTTACATTTATTTTATATAATTCTTTATTGTGCCAAATTTTATACCTCTTTGTCGTATAAGTTTCGTAAAAATTGGTACAAAATTTTGTTTTATCATAATATTAGCTTTAAAAAAGGCAGTATTTTATCGAAAAATTGCGTGTTGAATGGTGAACTCGGGCCACGTTTTATCTAAATATAATCGTTCCCCAGTTCCAGTGGGATTCGAAGCCACAACCAATCGCTTTTAGTCTCACTGAGTCACTATGGCTTCATTTTTTCTCATATTGTATTGAACTTCGTTATCCTCTCTACGTGGCATTTTAAATTTATTAGCGTTTGTATTCTTTTTTTTTAACTTCACGCTTTTATCTCCCATAGTTGGGTAGACAGGAAACTACCTAGTGTCAAGAGACTCCGTACTCCGCTTGCCGCCGAATTTGAGACATTGTGTGTTGAGTCGAGCCTTGTCATACCAGAGCAAGAAAATGAAATTAATTTTAATATAATATTTCCCCCGAGTGGAGATCGAACCCACAACCGATCGCGTTTACAGTTAGATGCTGTCCCACTACACTACGGCGAGTCTCATGCATTCTTCTATGTTTTATTTATGTAAATATATATAGTTATAAGTTTTATACTAACTCATAATAATTAGTTAATTACGTATATTCACATATAAGCTACAAATTACTGAACTTAATACCTTTTTAATACTATACCCTTCCTATTCATAACCGAACAATTGTTCTGCTTACAAGAAGACATGCCATTAAAAAAATTATTTGTCTTGATTACTGCCTATTGCGTTCTCATTAGCAGCTTCACGCTTTATCCCACACAACAGGGTGCTAGTGTCAAAACACTCCGCTGATTTTATTCCGTCAGAAATCAAGACATTGTATGTTGAGTGGCGAACTCAGCGCCACTTGTGTTTACAGTCAGACGCTGTGCCACTGCGCCACCACTGGCCGTGCACATATTTTCATAATATCCAACAATTGGTTAATAAACAGATAATACTTTACAAATGACTAATTGAGAAAAAAAATTAGACTCAATTGTCGACTAACAGTCTAGAAATTAGTTTTTTTTTAATATATTTATTTAAATAGCAGACAAAACACAATTTGACATCTATAAGACGGGGAACCTTAAGCATAATTATTTCATAGATAGCTCAAGTTTCGGGCAGCTAACTCCTAAAACGGGTTTAAGTTTTTGTTTTACATATTAATACTTAAATATCTGTATTTAAACTGTGCATTTTTGATTTCAAGCTTCACGTGTATTGAAATGACAAATGTTTCTAACTTAACGTTCTAATAAAAAAAAATCATATTATGTTCCATAAAAAAATAAAATAAATAATTCATGAGGCCTTTGGTGGCTCAGTGAGACAGTGTCTGACGGTCAACGGTATCGGTTGTGGGTGGGATTCCTACTTGGGGGAATATTTAAATATAAATTATTTTCATTTTCTCGCTCTGGAACAAAGTGCGAAAACAATTTTTGCTAAAACAGCTTTACGGCACACACAAGGTAGTCAGAAACTACTTAGTGTCAAAACACTCCGTTGAATAATTTTTCCGGAAATCGAGATGTCGCGTGAAATCAACATCACACTTTCTACTAAAATAATCTACATATATTTTTTTATTCAAATTTGTATTTTAGAATCATTCGACATGTCATCAATCAGTGTCAGCTACATAAAATATTTTTATTTAAAATAAGGTAAAATATATAGAAAACTATGGTTATTACTAGGTATTAGGTTTATTTAAAATTCTAATAGGCCCGACTCCAAATATGGTTAATGTCATTTTTCTTTAAAATATTAAAAATGAAATAACGTCCAGTGTTAGCGTAGTAAATGACTGAAAATTTATTATTATTTTTATTAGCCCCATTCTTTTATCCGGCATTGTGGGATAATTGGGAGATTGCGTGTTGAGCCGCGGAACTCAACGACGCGCTTTTTCTTGCCAGAGCGAAAAAATAAGAGAAATAATTAAATATTATTATTCTCCCGAGTGGGAAACAAATCTACAACCAAACCAAACAAAACAGTAGATATAGGAAATAAATTGATTAATAATCTGGTTTTACTTTAAAATAAGATAATATAGGCATTAGGACATTTATAGACAGACGTCTCTGATGCAGGGATGTAGTAGGAGATCGGTTAAGCATGAATCTACTGGTATTACGAAATTAAATTTGTAGGATTTCTGAGTTTTTGGGTTAGAAACGCTTATCCTAGACTTTAGTACTTAAGTCAACTTAATAATTTTAAAATTTACATGACTTTAACATTCTGTTTTTGGTCACATTCGACCCAAAATATATATTTTATATAAATAAACATATTGAAAAACCATTAAATATCGCATCTACTGGACGGCCTTCAACTCATATCAGTATATATTATATGTACAATTGTTTACAAGCACAGTTTAACGAGATATCTCTATCAAAACACAATGGAATCAATACCAAAAGACTTAATCCTAGAGTTTAATCCCGACACTTTACAATTTTTGAGGCAACAGTACAACTTTGATAAGCCAGGGCGTATTGAAGAAGCAATCAACTTGTTGGAAGAATGGATTAAAAAACAACCGCATTTTAGGAAGAAAGATTTTGGTAAGTATATATTTTCCTATAATTTTGAATCTTTTGCTTTTTCCATGATGTAAGTGGCTAATAAATCCTAGTACCTGCTCTTATCCTCTTTGTCTCGTAAATAACAATAGCCTAAGCTATGTTTATACTACTTATATAAATGTTTTCGAATGTATAGTGTTGAATTTATTTACATAAAATATTAATGACATTATGTATTATAGCAACTATGTCAAATTTCATGCTCCTTCTTTTACCTAATTTCTGTAAAACGGGAATCAAATATCTTAAATTCACGTATAAATAATTCTGTATTTTAGATCTTATTTAGAACAAAATTTAATTTTTTTATGTAATTTTACTTAACTGGCTATCACGCGCTACTATGCTTGTGTGGACTCTCTGACATTTGTCATACTATATTTTGACTATTGTACTACTTGTTTTGATTATTTGATGTGAACTGTAGAAACCTTTTTTCCCGTTATATCACATTTCCAAAGAAATTTCGGAAAATAGTCTCTTAATTATCTCATTACCGATCGTGGCGCATTGTGTGACTGTAAACGCCATGGATTGTGGGTTCAATTCGCACTCGAGGAAATGATTATATTTAAAAATATTTTTATTCTCTCACATTGGTACGTATTGGTTGAGGCCGGTCGTGGCGTAGTGGGACAGCGTCTGACTGTAACGCGATCGGTTGTGGGTTCGATCCCCACTCGGGGGAGTGATTATATTTAAATTATTTTCACTTCTTCGCTCTGGTAAGACAAAGTGCGGCGTTGAGTTCCATCACTCAACACGCAATGTCTCGAATTCGGTGAAAAGCGAAGTTCGGAGTGTCTTGACACTAGGTACTTTCTGCCTAGGTACTTTCTGCCTAAAAAAAACATTGGTAAGTCAAAGCATGGCGTTGAATTCCTTCACTTAATACACTATGTCTCGAACTCGGTGGTTCACTTTCCACTGAATTCGTACGAAGTTTCTTGACACTAGGTACTACCTGTTTACCCTGCTATGTGGGATAAAAGCGTTAAGCTAAAAAAAATTATCTCATATATCCTACAAGATTATGAGTAATCTATCAGACACTTAATTCATAACAAAATAGTTATACAAGTATTGATCATAAATACGTTATTTAATAAGAAAAGCATTAACTATAGCATTAACTATAAAATGGAAATTTAAAATGAAGATAATTTACGAAATGCAAATCCTATGTATGATTTATGTTTCAGCGAGAGATTATTTAGAGAGATCGATTATCATTAGCAAGGGTTCAGTGGGAAGAGCTAAGATCAAATTGGACAGAATATGCACATACAGAACTCTGTACCCTCACTTTTTCGAAGTGCGCGATTTGAGGAAATGTGAATCACTGGCGTATATGTAAGTGTGTATGTTTAGAGTAGTTGACAAATGTCACGTGTGCCAAGTGCTAGACACGGTTGCACAAAAAAAATTCTAATAGTAAAGTAGATGGTAATAATGTTTTACCGGTCCTGTTAGACTTATGCTAGCTAAGTCGTAAATGGACATCAAAGCTCCTAGCTAACTTAGTTTTTTTTGTTTAGCCTGATACGATAAAGAAAATGAGAAAAAGAATCGCCATTGATTTACAAAATATAAATTTTATTTCTAAATTCCCTATTTTTATTGTTTTAAGTATTTATAATTCATTATTTGTTATTTTTTAGACAAAGCGCATTCTTGCCTAAACTCACAAACGAGCACTACAGAACATTTATCGTGAAGTCTGAAGCAAAAACGTATCCAACTGGATTTATGGAAACGTATCAATTTTTTTTCGGAGTAAGATATTTCATTACACATGTTGTGTACATCTATATAGCAGTATATATATATATATATATATATATATATATATATATATATATATATATATATATATATATATACTATATAATTTTATAAGAAGAAGAAGAAGAAGAAAGAATATAAGTTGCAAATGCACCTAATGAAAGCACTGATAAAGATGAAGCGTGAAAAGTCAAGCATGAAAGAGACAACAGATTGCCAAACAATTTCCGGGAAAACACGAAGCTTTTCTGGTGAGAAGTTAGTGATTCTCGGCGTTTTTCGACAATCTGTAGGGGTGCTTTCCGAAGACGGTGAAATACTTATGGAAAGAACACATGATTTCCAACGATGGGCGGAATTCTACAAGATGTATGAATGTGATGACGCCTCTGTTTCAAGCGACAGCAATATTGTGAGTCTTGATGTAGCAGATGGCGAAATCGGTATAAAAAAGTAAAGAATGCTATACGAAGTCTGAAATGTGGTAAGGCAGTGGGAGCAGATGGTGTTATTGCAGAGATGATCAAATATGGTGGGTCGCGCATCTTGGACCTTTTCTTTTTTCTATGCAATTTATGCTGGAAAAGAGAGTGGTCCCGGATGATTGGCGAGGCGCAGTCATCGTGTCTTTGTATAAAGGCAAACGTTTACAGACAGACTGGGCAAGTTATAGGGCTATCAGTTTGATAGCTTAGCCAGTAAAATTTATGCTAAAATTCTAGGGAGAAGAATGCAAGAGAGATCCGAAAGGCTTTAATGGGAGGCCCAAGGATTTAGACCTGGAAGAATGTGCATGGATCAGGTCTTTTCTCTCCGCATAATCACGGAAATGGTTTTGGCTATAAACCAGAAAAATTTCTGTGCTTTTGTGGATTTAGAAAAGGCATTTGATAGGGTTGTAAGAAAGAATTTATAGGGAGTACTGCCCCGGTACAATGAGAACGGACCCTTGTTGCAGGCTTTAAAATCTCTTTATCGAGATCATTCAGCCTGTATACGAGTTGCTGGCATGTCGCCTCAGTTTGATATTCAATTGGGTATCAAACAGGGCTGCGCCATGTCAGTTGGGCTGTTCAATTCGTATTTGGATATCCGTCTCCAGGGAGGGAAAAATAGTGTCATAGGGGTGAAAGTTAGTGATTTGATAGTAAACTGTGTGTTGTACGCAGATGATACAGTGCTAATTGCATCATCAGAATGCGAATTACAGGCTTTGGTCACCACTCTGAAAGAAGGTTGTGAAAGTAATGGTATAAACCTGTATGCGAGTAAAACCAAGATTCTAGTATTTGAAAGAAACGAAGAAATAACGAAATGTAAGATTATGGTAGATTGAAAGATTTTAGAACAAGTGAGTAAGGTGGTATATGTGGGAAGTATGTTTAGTAGAGATGGAAGATAGGAAATGGATGTGGAAAGGAGTATTGCTGCCGGTAGCACATTTCAATCGACCAATATATCGATATTGCGGTATCAGCTATGTTTTAGGGTTATGCCATTCTAACTATGGTAACACTTAATGAAAAAATAAGTTTGAAACATAATGTACTCGCCTCTTGGACCATACAATGATTTCTGTTACGTATATTTAATATAAATATATTTTGATTGCAGCAATGTGAATACATTCAGGCACATGATTATTGCAATGGATTGCTGATGCTCTTGGACTTTAGTAAAACTAACCTCTTAGAGACGCTGAAAGCATATAACATATCTGAAATTCGACAAGTTTTACTTATAATAAAGGTAAACTGAAAATAGAAGTATTGATTTTATGTTATTATGTATATAATTTTTCATCAAATAATAATTTATCAATTACGTATAATAAAAGAGCTTAACGTTTTCCCTTATGATACGTGGAGATAGCCGAAGAAGTTCAATGTCAAGACACTCTTTTTACCGCCGCCTGAATTCTAAATATTGAGTACTAAATGGCAGAACACGACGTCGTCCTCTGTCTTGTTACAATTTAGAATTTATAATATTTTATACATAAATAATCATTTCTCTAAGTGGGAACAAAAAAACTAGGTCAGCGGCTGACTGTAAGCACGGTCGGTTGTAGGTTCGATTCTTACTCAAGAGAGTGATTATATTTAAAATGGTTTAGCAAAGTGTGGCTTTGAGTTCCGGGCGGATAGCGACGTACGGAGACCCTTTACATTAGGTACTCCCTGATTATCCTGGTATGAGGGATAAAACGTGAAAGTAAAGAAAAACGCAATAAATATATCATAATAATAACACCTCTATTTTTATAGGAGGGATATGGAATGAGATTGAAAGGCGTACACATTTTATCGGAATCAAAGGCTATAGACGCAATTGTGGGATTATTCAAACAAGTGTTTAGCGCAAAGCTTGCCGCTCGAATCGTAGTACACAAGACTATAGATACATTCTACGACTATGTACCAAGAGAAATCTTACCAAAAGACTATGGCGGTAACGAGAGAACGTTATTTGAACTTCATAGTAAGTTATACTTTCATATGTATTTTCTAAATAATTTAACCATGATTGTTTTCTTTTGAGGTATTTATCATGGAATTATGGTGTCCATGAATTTATACGATCCTGTTTTATTCTTAATTATAGGGATTTCTTTATTTTACGATGACGGGTGGGGAGCACTACAAGGAAATCAGAAGGAAATCAGGGTCCTACTTTTAGTTTATTTGAGGAACTAGAGGAGTCCCTCCTTAAAGGTCCAATCTGGTGGTCGTAGTCTTCTCGCTCGTTAATCCACCCATGTCGAATGTTTTAAAAATATTATACTCATATTAGGACAAGAAAAACAACTCACGCCTCTTGGGAACCCTCCAATAATATATTGGATTTTTATCTCCAAGCAATTAACGGGAACTTCACCATTTGAACAGCCATAACATATTATCTGTAGACTGAGATTAATTTAAAAATATACAATGAGGATAGAATATTTATATATATATATATATATATGAGTGTATTTTTTCGTATTGCATTTAGATTTATGTTTTGTGTATTTTTATTTTTTTCTTTCTCGTGCACATTGATATGTGTATATTATTTTTTTTATTTAATTTATTATTTATAATTTGTTCTTAACACTTACACATTTATTTTTCACATGAGAAAACTGGCTGATGGAGAATGTCGATAAGCGTTAACCCCGCCTTTAGTGCATTCTTTTATTTAAATTGTGCTCAATAAAGTGTATGTATATATATATATATATATATATATATATATATATATATATATATATATAAAATTTACTCACACACTTCACATGTTCTTAATTGCATTAGGAGATTATCAAACAAAGGATTGTCATACTGGTTAATAATAACTTGTGTCCCCGTTGACGTGTGAGATATACGTTACCTAAGCAACGGTTATATCAATTTTTAACGTTCATAAAATCGATATATTTGTTATTTCTAATTGATTATAATAAAAATGGAATAAATGGCTTTCTGCACTTCGTTTGCAAATAACCTCTCAGTATGCCAAATTTCATAGTTTTTCGCCCGTACATTCTATTAAAATTTTCACGTAATTATATATTGATAATACTAATATAACTTGTAAATTTACATTACAGATCAATTTCAAGATATCCTGTTAGGTGAGGAGTTTTCAGAATATCTTACTGAAATGAATCAGGCGACTACAAACGAAGACTTAAGGGTTTTGACGGACGATGATCAGGCTTTAGGCGTACCAGGGACGTTTAGAGCATTGAGTGTCGATTAATTATCAAACTAGTATACAATATATTTTTTATATATTTTTTTTGTAAAAAAATCTTACATAAAAATGAGTTTAAATTGGTTATGGACTCAATGAATTTATGTGAAAGTATTTATAATATATTTAAATGTATTTGTTGGTTTATGAAAAATTTATATTTTTTGACACAACTTCAAATTTAAAACTGTCGTTTCATTTGATGTTACCTCGGTGAGTTTTATAGTTTACCAACAACATCATTGTAGAGTGTTTTGAAAAATTTTGAACGATTTTTTATAATTCCATGAGAATAATTAACTTTTTTATTAATTTTTGAGGCGTAAATAGATTAGTGGTTATCATATTTCACTACATTGGTCTTGCTGTTTACCTTAGTCCTTTTGTAAACGCTGTATACAATACGGTTATTGCCATCAAGTACTGTCAGGCGTCACGTCTCACGCACATAGGCCGTAAGTAAATTCAGCGGTTTAGTTTTTTTATATTATTTCAAATTTCAAAATAAAGAAAAATTTCAAACTATAATTTTTTATACTCTTTCTGAGAAATCAAATATATACATATAGAAATATTTATTAGCGCACGCTCGTTTGCCTTGCCTTTTTCTTAAAAAAAAACTAAAATAAAAGTTATTTATTTAAATGTCAATTCTTAGTAGAATTACTTCTCGTCTCAAATCATATAAAGTCACAATATATGGATATAGTCAATTTCAGTAGACTCAACCAAAATGTTAGTCAATGTGTACTGTATTCTCATATTATTTTCAACAGTCATTGCCTTCAGTTCACTTCTAGAATAAGTATTTTTTTAGCTTCACGCTTTTATCCCGCATACCAGTGTTACACAGGAAGTACCATGACACCTGGTATCAAAACATTCTGCGCTTCGCTTTTCGCTGTAATTGAAGCAATGGTGTTGAGTAGTGGAACTCAACGCCGCGATTTGCCATAGCGAAATGAAAGTAATTTAAATATAATAATTCTCTCAAGTGGGTATCATAATTACAACCGAATGCGTTTACTTTCAGGCGCTATCCCATTTCGCAATGACCTGCTCCTAAGTATTAAAAATAATAATAATTAAGGTGGAACTGTATAAATTGAAATCTTTATTTATTAATACGAATTCAACTATGAATTTGGATTAAACATATCAAATATCTTACATAATTATATTATATCATTATTGTTAGTATTTTAAAAGTATATATATTGATCACTATTCCAATGCTTTCATGCAATATGGAAAGCAAAAAGCAGTTTACAGCAATGTTGTTTATCTTGTTATAATAAGATCTTTGATTTTCGCGATTTTTATACATTTTAAATGAAACTATTTTAACCGGATTAAATGCTTATATTTTGGTATTCGAAAATACATTTTGGACACCTGACGTTTCGAACACTTTACAGTAGTCCGTGGTCACAGGTAGACTGAGGTGGCATTCGTCTGTCAGTTGATACAAAAAATTAATTATATCAAACTACCGGCCATCTGTTTCTTAACTGCCTCGCGTACTGCCCTGGATTCTTGCAGAATGAGCTCACTGTATCTTTGTCTTTGGTGTGGTGGATTTGAGACTTTAAATTTTTAATAAGTGGGTCGCCGTACGCCGTAGTAAACCACCTAAATCTAATCTTTTTTGTGATGAATTTCGTGCTCTTAGAAATTTGCGGCAAAACGAAGACATAACAGTTCTCAAAGCGGATAAAGGTAACGCGACGGTTATACTGGAACGTCGTCGTCGTCAGCCAATCGCAGTCCACTGCTGGACATAGGCCTCCCAAGTTTGCACCAAACATCTCGGTCCTCCGTAACCCTCATCCAGCCCGCTCCGGCACCCTTGCGTATGTCGTCAGTCCAGCGGGCTTGTACTGGATACCGAGGATTATAACCAAAAAATGTCAGTACTGCTATCGGATGAAAAAACTTATAAATTTTTTGACAAAGACCCTACAGCAAAAATACTTAAAAGAACATCCGAGTTAATATCAAAACACGCGAAGACATTACAACTTGACATTAAATCACTCGTGCCTAGTTGTGTTAAACCTCCAAAGTTGAATGGGTTACCAAAAATACACAAAACTAATGTACCACTTCGTCCAATCGTTAGCCAAATCGATACGCCGACGTATAAACTGGCTCAACATGTCGTGAAGGTACTTTCTCCCCTGCGTGGTCACACAACATCTTATGTCAGGGATTCTTACCATTTTGTTAGCGGACTGAAAGATCTTAAGTTAGCTAGCAATGAAACCATGGTCAGTTTTGATGTCCAGTCGCTATTTACCAGTATACCTATAAAGAACTGTATCAGGATTGTCAAGCGGAAGCTAGAGAAAAACAAGATGTCTATTGAATATCTTGAACTTTTAGAATACTGCCTTACATCTGGATATCTCGTGTTCAATCATGTATTCTATTTGCAAGTGGATGGCATTGCTATGGGTTCGCCTGTATCCCCTGTAATAGCAGATATATACATGGAGGATTTCGAGGAGATGGTTCTTGGCTCTGCACCATGTCTACCTAGAATATATAAGCGGTACGTAGATGATACTTTCACCCACTTATTAAAAATTTAAAGTCCCAAATCCACCACACCAGAGACAAAGATACAGTGAGCTCATTCTGCAAGAATCCAGGGCAGTACGCGAGGCAATTAAGAAATCGATGGCGGTAGTTTGATATAATTAATTTTTTGTATCAACTGACAGACGAATGCCACCTCAGTCTACCTGTGACCACGGACTACTGTAAAGTGTTCGAAACGTCAGGTATCCAAAAATGTATTTTTGAATACCAAAATATACGCGATTAATCCGGTTAAATAGTTTTATTTAAAATGTATAATAATCGCGAAAATCAAAGATCTTATTATCTTTAGCTTTTCTTGATGTACTAGTATTACTAGTCCTAGTCCTAGTCCTAGTATTAAGAATCCTAATGGCACATTAGGCCACACAGTGTATAGGAAACCTACCTATACCAACAGGTATCTCAATGGCGAATTCCACCATCACCCTACACAGTTATCTACTGTTGGCAAATCTTTGTTTCAGAGAGCTAACCATCTTTGCGACGCTGAACACCTGGGTACGAGCTTCGACAGGTGAAGGGTGCCCTTCATCAGAACAAGCTGCCAGTTCCCTGCCAGCGTTGTATGAAGACCAACAAGCCACCCACAGTGGAGAGACAGCCATCACTTCTACCGTTTGTGAAGGGAGTTACAGACAGGATTGGCAACATCTTAAGAAGAGCTTCTATCAAAACCATATTTAAGCCTAATAAAAAGGGAGCCAATGCTTGAGACCCGTGAAATATAATATTCCTTTGCAGTGTGCAGGCGTGTATAAACTAGACTGTGACTGTGGCTTGTCATACATTGGTCAAAAAAAGAGGAGCATTAGGAGGAGGAGGGTTAGGATGAAAAAACACATATCCGATGTCAAGAATGGGCGTGTGTTGCAGTCGGCTGTATTTGAATATACAATGAATAAGTCCAACCACTACATCAGGTTTGATAAGCCACATATCCTCGCTAGGGAAAGTAGATATGTTCCTAGAATGATCCGCGAGGCTATTGAAATTCAAAAACATAAAAAGTTCAATAGAGAAGATGGTTGAAAACTATCTACTACATAGGACCCACTTATTAAAAATTTAAAATCTCAAGTCCACCACACCAGAGACAAAGATACAGTGAGCTCATTCGGCAAGAATCCAGGGCAGTAAGCGGGGCAATTAAGAAAGAGATGGCGGTAGTTTGATATAATTAATTTTTTGTATCAACTGACAGATGTATGACACTCACAGGTAGACACCTGTGACCACGGACTACTGTAAAGTGTTCGAAACGTCAGGTATCCAAAATGTATTTTCGAATACCAAAATATACGCGATTAATCCGGTTAAAATAGATTCATTTAAAATATCTTGTTATAACGTGTAAAGTTATAAAGTTATAAGTATTTTCTATTAATGTATTCTCTTTATTAATGTGCTGCCCGTAACTTTGTTTAGATCATATATGTTTCATTATATTTTTTACTCTTTTTTTTCTTCTTAGTGTCTCCACACTACGTTTTCTCTGTCTGAAATCAAATAAAAAATATAGTTAGAATATATATTATACAGATGTATAAAATATACTTATTAACAGTCATTAGATTGATGTGTCTGGAAATATGACAAAGCGAATGACTGTGACTTTATTTTATTTAATAAATATCTATGTTTCCAATAAAAATGTAACAGATCACTGTTTTTATGTAGAAGGTAAATGAATAAAACTATTACTGGGGGTGTTTATCAATGGAAAAGAACCTAAACCAATATTTTATAAAATTTTGGTTTGTTTGTTTGTTTGTACACGGTAATCTCTGAAACGGCTTAACTAATTTAAATACTGTTTTCATTATTATATTTTTGCAACCTTCCCTTATCATTCATATCAATGTTTGTTTTATTTCAATACATACAAAAATAAAAAAAGTTATATAAACTTAAAGTATTTTGTTTGAGAAAATTAAAGCAAGTGTCAGGTTTAGGCAGACGAAGCTGCGGGCATTAACTAGTATAACATATACATATACTCAATTAAAGCTATATACATGTGTTCATTTAAATATACATATATTCAATTAAAGCTATAACCATAACGATGGTCTTAAATTCTTCGCTGTAATTTAGTTAGTAAGTCAATAAATTATTTGATAGATATTAAAGCATTTTGTAATAGTTTATTAACATAATAATAGAATATATATATATATATATATATATATATATATATATATATACATATACATATATATATATATATATATATATATATATATATCGGCTAAATTTACTTTAACTAATATATCTGTCATTTACTATAAGTCTTTTTAACTATTGGTGAAATAAAATTTTACTTTTACTATCTTTTTTTAGAAATAGGTCGATGTGTATTTTCATATTTTCCAATAAATTGGGGATAATTTGTCATGGTAAACAAACAGCTAGTCACTGTTTGTTGTTATAATTTTCAGAAGACATATCTATACAACTTTATTTATTTGCGATCTCGGTTTTCTGTTTGCATTCCTCGTCTTACTCCATTTGACGATCTGCTTAAAAAAAAATCAAATATAAATATAATCTTAAACAGAGATAGAACCATTGCTTAGAATCGAATCTATTTATCCATTTTTTTACATTTATAAGAAGAAGACCATGGTGATAAAAAAGACATCGATTACTATTATAGCCTTGTAGTTTCTTATCACGTATATATTCGGTGCGTTATCACCCGAATTCTGTCATTCCCATCTTTTCCTTCGCTTTTATAGCCTCTCAGGGCGATATAGCAGACATCATCACATTACTCGAAATTTATGGACGCAAAAAGTAAAGAATATAACATAGCAATTCATTAAACAACGAGAAATAATATGGAATGTCTTTGATGGATCTTTATAAGTAATATTCTTTACTATCTTCATTTCTAATAGTAATTATTGATTTTATTAATTATGTTTTTAGTATAGTTTAAAACTTTTATCTCACATAGTAGAGTAGATAAGAATTAGTGCCTAGATACTCTTGATACTCCGCTTATAACCCAATTCCAGACATTGCGTGTTTAGTGGCTGAACTGAACGCCGCGCTTTATCTTACCAGATCGAGGTAATATATATAAATGTTATGTTTACAATTAAAAGTTGCCCCTCTGCTCCATGACATGCATGATAGCCATGATTGTCCTACATTTCAATTCCTCTAGAGTAAAGGGATGGGAGATACGCGTACCGCCTTTTACATGTGTTTTCACATGATATAATGGTCCATATGTGATTTCACTCGTTCACATATAATACCGTGTTCCACGTGTGACTTGACTTATCCATATATGATATTATGGTCTAACTTTATGGTCCATGTATGATTATATTCGTCCACATACGACATCATGGTCCACATGTGATTTTACTCGTCCACATATGTTATCATGGTCTACATGTGATTTCTTCCATCCCCATATGACACCTTGTTACCCCATGTGACTATATGAGTTTGAGTCTAATGAAGTTATAAACATTAAATCATTTACGTGTACAGCCAATTAATCGTCAGGTCATCTACATTTACACATATTACTTTATTTGAAATCTTAAAGACAGCAATCCAAAAAAAATTGAATTAGCCAGAATACCATGACTCAACCCTATTAGACACTCAATTAAATATCACACCTAGGCGACAAGCCAGTTTCTACTTTTTACTGAAAACAAGACAAGTGATCTGGACAAAGAGATTTTGCATCTAGAAAAAAGTACCCTTTTCGTACTCACGTTCACACTACGTTCTCTATTCCAAGACATTGTGCGCTGAGTGAATGAGGTGAAATGTTACGACATAATATCTTAATATTTCTTGACCTTCACCAATACAGAAGTATAAGAATCACACATATATTTTTCACTAGGAAATTAATAGTTGGGTGCGACTGGACTCTACCCTTTGTATTCGAAGGTCACTTAAGTTTTCACTGAACTAACATTGTTCTCACAAAATGTTTACAATTAATGCAATAAAGATTTATATATGTACTATTGTTCAACATTCAATTTTAAAATACTTTCAGTCACGAAATAGAAGTCAAGAAGGATCCGTGCGTTATATGTACGGTGTCTCCTCGACTCCGTAATATCAGAAGTATAAAAAATGAAACAAAACCAGCAATATACAACATATTAGAACCATTAAAATTACACAACGTAGTCTTAGTAACGAATTTTAGTATAAACCTCAACCCCAATAATTATCCTTAGGACTTGAATTTTACAACATTCCATCTAAGTGATCATCTATATTTAAAAAAACGACCGCAAACGTTTTACAGTTCTCTAACTTTTAGTAAAGAAGTTTCATACAAACTTACAACTCACAAAACAAAACGTCACACAAATAAATTTATGTTGAATTTCCTATCCTGAACAGTGTCGTGTCTTGGTAAGGATCACCTACGTATTAAAAAGAACTACAATGCAAAATTTACAGTTTCATACAAACTTTCAATCGCTCATAAAACCCTCATAGTTATTGCTATTTTTTATATGCTAATTATTATAATATTATTATTTTGTAAAGAATAATAAAAGTTCTCTTTCACGAATTATTATAGCAATGATATTTTAGTATCTAAGGTTTTTTAAAAGCTCTGCATACAATATGTCGATTGCTATCAAGAACTTTGTGGCGTCACGTCTCACGCACATCTGTCCTAAGTAAACTCTGTGGTTTGGTTTAATTATAACATTGAAAACAAACGTATACTGCGATGTAACTCGGTAATTAAATTATTATTCCAACAAAAATATTTGCAAAGTCTGTCGTGGCACAGTGTCTGACTCTAAACGCGATCAGTTGTGTATTTGGAAACTTCACTTCCTTACTATGGTAAGACAAAGCGCGGCGTTAAGTTCCGCCACTCAAACGCAATATCTCGAATCCGGCAGAAAGCGGAGCACAAACGACAATGAAACTAAAAAGATATATATGATTCTATTTCTTAAGATAGTCTTGAAAAAGACTGTCATTGTCATTTTTGTTATATGTTCATCACAAACACTATAAGAATTGATAAATAGTTCTGTCTAATTTGAAAGGCATAATAGAAAAAAGAAGAGAAAAAAGAGAAAATAAATATGAAAATAAAACGTTAACAAGAACTTCATATTACGAACAATGGAGGTGTTAAGGGTATAAAAAAACCGTTTGTGTAAATGCAGTTTAGTTTTTTACGAGTCTTGTCATGATTTCACAAGCGCACCTTGATTTATAATGAGTATTTTTATTATGTGGAACAATCATTTGTAAGTGCGTTTTATGATATTTATTAATATGAATTGTTTTATAGGAATTGTGTATGTCTTTTTCAACATTTATTGTGCATTTTTTAATTCAACAGCAGGCAGGGTAGCAAGAGAGAAGGGAGTATTTTAACAAGAATATTATAGTTTTTAAAAAAACAAACCGACAAAGTAAAATTGGTAAGGTACCGATAAAAAAAAGGGAAGTGGCAACTGATTCACAATATTTATTCAAGTACTTATGAAACTTCAGGCATAAGTCCGAATAAAATATATATAAATATTTTATATATTATGTAGAACTAGTATTTTTTTATGATTAAATATATTTAAATAAAATTTATTTAGCTTGATAATATATTGTATAAAATTTTTCCTTTAATGTACATATTAAATATTGTTTCCTCTACAAACATTATTTATTATTTATTACGTCAGAGAAATAAAGGCTCTTACATAAAGACACACATTACTTTAATTGTTTTTACTTTTACAGTTCATTTCAAATGTTATATTATACTCAACATGAATGTCTTAGATTTGGCGGAAAGCGGAGTAAGGAGTGTCTTGATACTTTTTGTCTACCCTACTAGCGGGATGAATGCATGCAGTTAAAAAAATATTATATATTTTAAAAGTATATAGCAAACGTGAGAATCTTTGTAATTATTATTGATAAGCCTACGCAAATAAAAAATTATAGAAAATTAAGACCTTACAGTATAATTGTAGTTTGTGACATGCCTCGGTATCCAAAAGACACAAGTTTAAATTCTTAAAAGGAACGTTTCAACAAAAGTTTTGCAAGATATACTTATAAACAAAAAATTGAGAATATTTGAAATCTGTCGCGTTGATTTACTGTATTACTTGATACATATTTTAAATTAGAATTTCCACTAACTCAAATGTCACTTAAAAAGTATCATAAAATATCTCGAGAGGGCACGGTTAGTATTTTATTATAAAGTTAAATTATCCACCACCGCTCTCGTCGGAGTTTATAACAGGTTCTACGTTGCTTGAAAGTGAGATATTTATTTTCTTTGAATTTGCTTGATAATGCAAGTTCAAAACACATCTATTTCATCACTTATAATATCTTTACAAATAAATAAAACTCAAGGATCAGTTTGCAACATTAAAATAACCGCTTTATAAGAAATTCATATGTACTTCATGTGTTAATATCGTTATCAATTCTATATGTTTGTCGGTTTGTTTAAACTAATCTCTAGAAAAACATGACCGATTTTGATAGGACTTTCACTGGCAGAGAGCTAATATAAGAAGTAACTTAGATTTTTTTAAAATTTAGATGCAGGGACAGATAGTGTATACATATATAGGATAGAATCCCGGAAATTACAATCTCATCATGAGTGCCAATATTTCCAGTGTAAGTGACTTAATAGAAAATTGTAAATTTATGGTTCAAAAATGTATGTAAAATTGCCTACAAAAATTTAATGTATTTTACTATAAAGATATTTTTTATGCTTTGCACATGTTCTCCATAATTAATAATAAACCGTTTGTATAATTTTAAAAAATCATATTGAATAGAGACATAGAATACTCGTTATCAAAAATATATATCAATTGTCGTAATTATTTTATTATTTGATGTATTTTAACGGATATTGGCTTGCAGCATTTTTTTATATTTCGTCTGATAATTTTGGTACAAAAGAGGTTTTAACTATTTTCACGTACTCATGCAACCTAAGTGGGTTCTATAACAACAATGATCGTATATAAGCAGTAGTGTCACTCGTAAAATATTGAGATAGAAGAGTGTTTAGTTCACAAGATATTTAAAGGTAAAACATCTCTAGACATGTGAATAAAAGATTTGTACTATACCTTTCCGCATTGGGGGCAACGCTATGTAGCGCCTCGAAACGATGCATACAAAATGTATGTAAGCAATGATATACTCTATCGATATATGAGGGATAAAGTGTTAAGCTATTTTCAGCTTAACACTTTATCCCTCATAGCTGGATAGTCAGAGATATCATAGTGTGAAGATTTTTCATTGACTGCTTTTCGCCCAAAATCAATATATTGCATAGCGAACTCAATACCGCGCTTTGTCACCATAGCGGAGAATTGAAAATACATTTTTTAATTTTATCATACGTCCACATGGGAAGCGAACCTAGAACCAATCGCGTTTACAATCATACGTTACTTTATCCCTGTGAACGGATAGGGTAGAATACAATTTCCCTCTGCCGCTGGGCAGTGTCCCGTAAGAGGTGGGTACCCCAGTAATTTAGTGGTAAGAGCTTAATCTTCTGACTTGCTCGCGACTATTATCATGACAAAAGCGACCTGCCAAATATCTGATGATGTGTTCCGGTACGTTGTCATCAGCCAGCCTTCTCTGTTCTCACCCTTCCTTTCTCTCATGTCCTATCACTTCCATTCCAAGACCAGCATTGTATCTACAACTCTAATGTTTTAGATGTCCATAGGCGAAGGTGATCACTTACCATCAGGTGGCAATTCTGCTCGTTTGCCTCGCTGCTTTTAATCACTTAGAGATGACAAGCGCGAAACGTATTTCTATTTGTAGCTAGAAGTCATAATACTTTTATTTTTAAATACTGTCGTTTTTTAATATAGTATTGTTAAATGAGAAAAAAAATATTCTCTTAAAATAATTGTAAATAAAACATTATCAAAGATGTATTACTTTCAACAACTAATAATTTATGTACATTCATTGAGTAATCAGCCTCATTTGAATTATCACAATGGTCTATTGGACTCTTATCTGAAGTTTTTAAAGCCGTACTAAAAAGTTCTCTATTCAACATCGATGCCTATGTAATAAATATAAGAGTTTGGCTTACAGAAACGATTATTAAAAAAGTACATCTTTTTTGATTAATTAATTAAATTCATCTTCACATTTTTATCTCGCAAAGCAGGGAGGCCAACAAGACAGGAAGTATTTAGTGTCTCAATACTCTATACTTCGCTTTCCGCTGAATTCGACACATATCATGTTGAGTGGTGGAAGTCAACGTCGCGCTTTGTCTTGCCAGAGCAACGAAATGAAAATATTTTAAATCTTTACTCCGAGTGGGAATCGAACCACAACTGATCGCGTTTTCAGTCACTTAAATTCCACTACACCACAGGCTGTTCTTTATTATTTTAATAATTCTATTATAATTACAGTATTGTTATTTCTGTTAAAATCTTAAATATTCAATCTCATTTTTTACAAGAAATATTATTTAATATACAATAAGAAAATATTAAATATATTTTTGGTTTTCTAAGCTTAAATCTGCGTTTCACGGAGGAATGGAGTAGCTCCTGTAGTCCCAGCTAGTGGTGATAGAAGAGAACCACCTGAGGTTTATGTGGGTATACGAACAGATTACATCTGCCAGTCTAGATTTCCATGCAACCCGTCTCTTTCCGTAAATGATTTCCATATGCTAAAAAAGCTTCAATCTGAGAACTCTTCTATATTATAGATGTTCAAAAAGATGAAAAAATATTAATATTATCAGCATATTTTATTAAACATTATTTATTATAATATTTAGTAAATAGCCTTGTCTCTTGTCAAACGATTATTTGTTAGAAATAATCTTTAGGTAACTAGCGTATAAAAGTTTCGACGCAACTGGAGGTAGAACGCATGGCTCAATGATAAGAACACGTGGACAGTGTCCAAAAGGTGTGGGTTCAAACCTCGACACGTTCAAAATTTGTTTATAATGTTTTCTATCCTACGTGTGAAATAAAACTTTAAGAATTGTAAATATTTTATTGCAAACAATGCAGTCTAATGATAAATTATTTCAGTCTGCTTTTTCTGTCAATTTCAACGAATTGTTTGTACATGTACATATATTCTAAGTTAAAATATAATCATCATTATCGTTATCAGCCGAAAGACATCGCTGCTGGACATAGGATATCTTCATAGTACCCGCAATTGTAACTAGGTCTTCCGCTCTTGTGGAGGACCGTCCCAATATATATATGTATATATATATTAATAACGTTTAATCTGAGCAGCTTAAAAACAAGGTACGTTTTACCATCATTCAATATTTCATGACAAACTGACGTACAATTTAGGGTTGCTTGTGTAAACAAAAAAGCCGACCTTGTAAAATATTTACATGTCTTTTGCCTTTTCTGTCTCGCTATTATATATTCAAACCTCGTACGCGTCGAAAATTGTTTGTATAAAAAATGTTTAGAAAATTTGTGTCCTTTTTATACTCTTTATTTTTCAGGTATTTTACTTGGATGAGGGAATCTTGTTTGTTTGTATAGCTGTTACATTTTAATTGATAGTACTTTATTACTTATTTACTCTATTATAATTTTACTCAAAACTTTATTATGTGTTTACTTACTTTGGGTTAATATGAATTATATGACGCTCAGTGGGTTGGCTCCCTACTAGGTGGAAAGACGATCTGATAGAGGTTGTGGACAAACGCTGGATGTGAGAAGTGCAGTGATTGGGAAAGGCTTATTATCTTAGCAGTGGGCGGTATAGGGACTATAGTTTTTTATTCATATAAATTTTTAATGTTACACGGTTGGTTGGTGCATGGCAAAACTCAAATAACTACACTATGAATTTGTATTTATTTTGCTTAAATAAATAAATATACAATAAGTTTATCTAGTGGATGTGTTCACTGCATTTTGTTGCTAAATGATATTGTAATTCGAATATTTTTATAAATAATATAAAGCTTTTGATATTTAAAGACTTTAGCATTCTCAAATTATTTGTGTACACAATATAGTGCAAGCGAAGGTTAAAAAGAATGTAGTAAAAATATCTTCGTTTCCTGCATCATGCATTTCAGAGGAGGGTAGTCAGAGATAATTTAGTGTCGGGTTACTCCATTTCCGGGATTCAAGACATAGCATGTTGAGCGGAGGGACTCAACACCAGACATTATCTTTTCAGTTCGGGAAAAGAAAAATAATTGTAAAATAATCATTTCCATAAGTATTTCAAAGCCTGAATTTTTTCTTTGCCAAAACTTTTATAAAGGATTTGTAATCTAATTCAACATTTTGCGTTCAGGATATTAATTCTGATGCACTTGGCGCTGATGTCTTGACTACTATACTACTATACTATACTATATGTAATATTGAACATTTGTTGTATTAGTACGAGAATGTATGATTTTTTACACTTCATACTAAATTTATATATTTTTTACATTTATTTGAAGTGATTTTCGTTATTACTTTTTCAGTTTGTTAATTTGTTATTGGTTTTTGAAATGACTTACTAAGCTTATTTTGGAATGGCTTAAAGAGGTGTCCCAATCTATTATTAGATTTGTGACTACTACTAGGTTTACTTCAGAAGTCTATTACTATTGGATTTGCTTCAGAAGACACTTGATCGTTGAATTGTAATATTTTATAACATTTGAATAAAGACAAAAAGATAACTAAGTTCTATATATTATTATCAAGTAAAGCAGATTATGTAAATGTCGACGCACTTGTTATACTTAGAGATAACACTGATAAGAATGTTATCAAAAAAAAGAAAGTAAAAGAAAGTAAAATTTGACATTCAGTTACTTGGTGTTAACAAACGTTACGTTAGCAAAAAAAGAGCACGTAAGGTACATGATGTAGACGGGACAGTATGTCAGCCGACAGCTAAGCAGGGACGCTGTACATCGTGTCCCAGGAACAACGGCAAAAAAACAAGTGCCAACAAAAGGTTATAAGTGTTTTAAATTTATTTATTTATAATATAATATATAAGCATGAATTGAAGAAAAAACGGTAAAAAGTTTATTTCGACTAAGACGAAACTGTTCTGGAGTCTTAGGTATGTTTTTCTTTTGAAAATATAAAAAAATAAAGAACTTTATTATTTTTTATAATATAATCTATATGGTTTCCCTTTTTTAAAGCTTTTTCTTTAAACTATTTTTGGGATCTTTACTATTTTTAAAGTGTTATTCCACACTTTACAAAAATTTTTATACGTTTTTTCAAAAATGTTTTCAAAAATGTATTTTTGGGATCACCAGAGACCTTATGTAACTAATCGTGTCACTTACTTAATGTGCCTCAAAAAGGAATTAATGCACTATTACATAAATATAATTGAAATCTAATATCTAAAGATTGGAGACTCCATTAAAAGTATAGAAAATATTTTAGCGCCTTTTATAGAAATAGTAAGTAAAACTCGTAGAGTGGATATTAAAATATTTTTCTTTCATTGTATATTATTCTTTGTAAGAATTTCCGTCACTTGTTATTACAATTCTATAAAAGAACAAGCAAGTAACGTCAATAAAGTAAATAAGTATACAGTTTAAACAATATTTTAAATGTATTGATACTCATTGGTAGTTCATATAAATATGCCAGTTGTTTATAATTTTTACCATATAAAGATACGAATTTATTGAAATCGCTAAATTTTTATAGTGGTATAAATTAATGTTATAAAATTGTATTATTAAAAAAGAGCAACGATATAGGCGAGGGCCTAGAGTCCCTCACTAGGTAATAATCCTAAGTATGTATAGCGATATAGTCTGTAAGCAAACGTTGTTGTTTTTAGAGATGGATAAAATTTAAAAATAATAATAAAATAGCTTAATAAGATATTTGAGGTAATTAAGAAACAGAGGTAATTGAGAAGCCGTTAGGGGCGCAGTGGAACAGCGTCTGACTGTAAACACGATCGGTTGTGGTTTCGATTCCCACTCGGTGGAAATTTTATATTTAAATTATTTTTATTTCCTCGCTGAGGTAAGATAAAGCGGAATTCGGCGGAAAACCGAATTTGGAGGTTCTTGACACTACTACTTCCTGTCTACACTGCTATGCGGGATAAAAGCGAGAAGCTTAAAAAATACTTTATAGACATGGAATAAAAAGTAATAGATATTGTAATTTAAAAAAAGCCTGGCACAAAGTCGAACTTGCTACATCATGATACTATACCATGTGTACACGAGTCCTATGCTATTTACTTACGATTTTTTTATTTCTATCAATATAAAAATATCTTTGAATATTATTTTTATATCGTACAAGTATCTTTTTTATTATAAGTGAATTAAGTATCAGTACATCAGCGTTGCGTTGTAAATTTGATACTTTTCTAGACAGCATAAATAATATTATTTTATTTTATGTGTCTATATGTTTTACGTAAATACCACACCCTATAAATATTTATTTTTCATATTTATTTCTATGTGTTGTTTCAATATTTGTATGCGAATTTAGAAATATACGATTGGAGGTAGAATTACTAGAATGCCGAAGAAGAAGAAGTATGTAGCTATAATAAATATACTAATTTCAAGTGTTAATTCACACTATGGATTAAACAACATTTTTAGAAAATGTATAATAATTTTAACTCAGCGGGTTTTGAACCAGTGTTCTCCATCGGACTGCGTCCAAGTTTTTATTTGAATGTTGCTTATTTTGGTTTGTAGGAGGGCTTAATGATCAGAATGATGGCACGAAGAGGCGTGAATTCAGTTCAATCAATTTTTATTATATTATCTAAAATTATTCCAAATATAAATAGATATATACACATTTTTATTTTCACTTTCTTGCTTTGGTAAGGCAAAGTGCGGCGTTGAGTTTCCCTACTCAACACGCAATGTCTCGAATTCTGCGGAATCCGAGGTTCGGAGTGTCTTGACTCTGGGTACTTTCTTTCTATCCTACGGCTATGCAGGATAAAAGTGTGACACTAAAAAAAATCATTGACTCTCTTATTCAATATAATGTAATATTATTTTAAGACGACGAAGGACAGATTTCAGGTAGTTAGCTTCAGAGTTCAATACTTAACTGCTAGAGATACACCATTATGGACGCCAATACTAGAAATAGAATTGAAATTCTACAGAGTCCATTATGAATAAGAACATATTTTAAAGTGACCTTTACAGCAATAGTAAGTAATACTCTCAACAGAGTGCTGAAATGTTTTATGATACAAGTTTGAATAAAGTGTACGGGCCCATACACTTTATTTGAAATAAATAAAGCCCAGTTCAAAGCAAATGATTATTAATAATAAAGTTCTTAGTATATTAAAATAGTTGTTTAATCTAGAAATAACCTTTGATGTCAACTCCAAAGTCAATGATATAGTCAATAGGCGTATAAAAGGCACGAAAATTTATAAAAATACTAGAGATAGAGCCAATAAATATTAAAAATATATAAATTAAATTAAAATTTCATGAATTCTATATATTTATTTAATTCTAATTTAAAATGTAGTTATTAAGTTAAGTTTCAATATGTAGCATAAATTTGAGGCCGATCGTGGTGAAAAGCGTCTGATTGAAAGTGCTACCAGTTGTGGGTACGATCACTCGGGGAGCTGACTATGATGACTATGAGTTCACCACACAATATCTCGAATTCAGCGTACGGAGTTTTTATGCAGGGTTCGGAGTGCTATGCGGAATAAAAGTTAAAAAAAATATATTTTGACAGAAATTAATACCGTATAACCCTTAGGTATACTTTTAAATTTTCATGTATAATTATTTTAATTGTCTAATACATATATTAGACAATTAAAACAATTATACATGAAAAATTTAAAAGTCGTTTCAAACTGACATGCAAGCTACATGAAGTCTTAAAGGAGCAACACGAACTTAAGAATATAAGTAATTGGATTCCTGTATCAAATTTCCTACGAAAAGTTAGCGGTTTATACTATGTGTTATTAAAAAGGGCAATAGTAACTTCTTCTATGTGTTCTAAAAGAGTAGATCGTTCGATTCTTGCTTAAACATTAATGCTTATATTAATTTCATAATTTGTTGGGCTTAATAAGTCCTCATAGTGCCCATAGCGATTTCAAGAGATGAGTTCGGATAAAACAACACGACTCACCCATACTGTAAAAACTCCCAGCATGCTTAAAACATTGTATTATTAAGAAATAATATAAAGTTGAAAAATGAAAATTATCAGACAACTTAAAAAAAGTTGTAACAAAACATATAAGAATTTTACCGCAGCTGGTAGTAGATCGCATGGATTAATAGTGACAATTGTGTGTATATATATATATATATATATATATATATATATATATATATATATATATATATATATATAAGTGTCATTCAATTTAATTCAAATCTTATAATCTTGAAAAAACAGCAAACATATATTATATATGTATATGTATATATATATATATATATATATATATATATATATATATATATATATATATATATATATATAAACAGATTGAAATTAAATGATTAAATGCCTACAATATATGTACATATTAAATTGATTTACAGACCTTGAGATTAACACATGCGATCTTCACGCTCAGTCAATTTTGTGATACAAATTACCTACATATTACGCTACGTTGTTTACAACTCAAGTACGTTTTTTTTCTAACTTACTAAGGCTCACCCTTTTTATCTAGCGGAGTAATCAGAAAGACCGATACGCCAAGTATTACGGTCCCTGCATACTATTTTTCCATTGTCTATAATCTTCCATAATCGTCTTTGTACATGCCACCACTCCAAACCAATCGTATTATGCGACCTCACTATAGTATCATTGATATTGTATTCTCAAAAGTCAACCGAGATCTCTCTCTAGCTCTCTACCACTCACCTTTACTTCATATATCTTTCTCAACATTCCTTCATTACTCACTCTTCCAACATACTCAAGCCACCTAAGCACTTTCTTCTTCTTTCTGACTATTATGATCTCTGTATAGAATATGCAGAGTCAGCTTAGCTTATCGATTTTGCAACGAAGAGATGCACAAAGGGCTAAGTGTATATGGAGAAATTATGAAGATGATAGAAGCAAACATTTTAATAGTAAATCGACAAAAATAACTATCACACACACAACCACGTATTTGAAATACACGCAGCTAAGGCAACGCGAATTGTACGCGTCAACGAGGGTAGTAGTATATATTAATATATCAATATGTAATTAAATACCCATAATGACAATAAAATAACGGCTGCGGTCAACGGCCAAGAGACAATGGAAGGCAGTTCTGTTTCGATCATAACTCACACTGGCCACGCCTAGTCGCTAGCAGTTGTTTACAGATGCTGATTTATATAGGTATAGATTTGCCAAGGGTCGAACTGTCGATGATATATATTTTTATTTATCTTTTATTTCTTTTTTAATTGTAATTATATTTAAACAATACTTATAAGTTTAGAAATATTACTTCGAATTAGTTTGCGTGTTCCAAAATAGCCGCAGTAACAAAATGACGGATTAGGTATATATTTATGAATCCATCTAATATAGAAATCAAAGATCATGCAATTAAAAAATCGAATTTAGAACGTCTTCAAAAGCCTGTTCTCAATAATCTATTTATATGCGAGTCGCAGGTTTTAACAAATTTGGTGAAGTTATAATTTGTCTACATAGAAAACTTTGATTACTTTGTAAATAACTACTAAGACAAATAAATATTTCATAGCAATTTTGTCAAACAAAGAACTCATATAACTTTCTTATTTATGAATCGATTGAAATAAAATCAAACATTTAGAAATTACAAAATAGTAAAGAAATTGGAAATTGAATTTAAATCAATTAAGTCGTTTTTGAGATTAATGTGCTCAGGCCAACGAACATTTTAAAAATAATGTTTTGGGCTATATTTCATATTATATATATGAAGTAAGTACTTCTTGTGTATACATTTCATTATATACATTAATCTGTTACAATGTAAATATATGTATGAATTCACATTTACAACAATTTCAAATAAATTTTAATGTAGTTTTGTACTTAAAAAAAATATTATTTTAAAGATCATTAAGCATAAGCCTAATTAGAGAATATATACGAGGTAATTTTATATTACCTTACTACGTGCATCTTAGCATTCATTATCATTAGTTGATTACTCATAACTAGCAAAATCCAAGTACATATATTCATTTTTGTTTAAATTAAATATTATTTTGTTCAGGAGAAAATGTAATCCGACTGCATAACTATGTTTATATAGATAAAAAAATTTCCACGAAATTTCTTAACGCACCTTACATCGTCTTATAAAAATGCTATACGCTACTTGGATCGAGCGTACTCCATACAAACAAACTATAATAATATATGTATATATATATATATATATTTATATATATATATATATATATATATATATATATATATATATATATATATATATATATATATATATATATATATATATATATAGAATAGGTAAAAACTAATGCTCAACTAACATTATTTTTGTAATTTACTATTTATTTTTATATAATGTATAATGTTATTATCTTTATAGTTTTTATGAATTAATATTTTGCTACTGCATACTTTTGTCCACAAAAAGTAACGAGCGTCTCTCTGTTCTATATTTAGCCAGTTAAGTTATTCAAAAAAAACTCTAATTTTCGTGATTTTTCAAACTTGAACACGATGTTTTGAACAATTTATAATAGTAAGTGTTTTGTGGTCTAGTCTGTTTGTGATTACAGAATAAATTTAGAAACATTAGATTTTTAAAAACATGTACATTCTTATACAAAATATACGCGATTAATCTGTTTTATATTGTTTAATAAAAAATATATACACTAGTGAGCGAGGCCGGTTGTGACGCAGTGTGAAAGCGTCTGACTGTTGTGGGTTCGATCCCCACTCGGGGAACTGATTATATTTAAAAATGTTTTCACTTCCTCACTCTGGTAAGACAAAGTTCGGCTTTGAGTTCCAGCACTCGGTGGAAAGCGAAGTACAGAGTGTCTTGATATAGATACTTTCTGTGTACCCTGCTATGCGAGATAAAAAGCGTGAAGCGAAACGCGTGAAGCGAAACTAAAAGAGCTTTACTCTTAACTTAATATATTTAGTTAAATTATTAGTATAAATATTTAGTTAATTTATTTAGTCAAAGGTGTTGTCATATCTGTATCGTTATTGTTACGTAATATGATCGATGTGCACGACATGAGCTTCCACAATCAGTGACCGATGACTAGTTCTAATTAAGCTATTAACATCAACGTCACGTAGTCGAATTGATACAGTATCAATATCAATTTTGGTATACCTGCTACATATGTAAATATTTTGTCCCGTCTTTGCTCGGAACAAGAAAAAAGGTACTGTTTTTTTAGTGTCAGGCCTTTGTCCCACATAGTAGACAGGTAGATAGGAAGTACCTCGTGTCAAGACACTCCGTACTCCGTCATTGCGTGTTCAAGGCGATACTCAATGCCGTGCTTCAGTCTTACCAGACCGATGGCACTGAAATAATTTAAATATAACCATAACTGATCACATTTATAGTCAGACGCTGTCCCACTGCGTCACGACCGAACTCAATATTTTTTTCTAAACTATTACTATATTAATTGTAGCATATGCTATAGGAGGTGGATAGGTTGATAATTAGCTTATATTTTATTTTACCTACAAAGTAGAGTAGTCATAGAGAGTCAAATATCGAGAGTTCCTCATTTCTTCATTTTCCACCGGAAATTAGAGATATTGCGTACTAAATGGCGCAAATCAACGTGCTTTGTCTCACAAGTGCAAGACAATGAAAATAATTTAAATATTAATATTTCTCCAAGTGAAAATCGAACGGTTCTACGTGCTATACCGACGGCCGTCATAATCATAATTGGGAGAGATTTGAACGGTTGAGAGGCTGCAGAGGCGTATGAACGTGTTCACGGTGGCTATGGTTATGGTGGTCGCAATACAGAGGAAAAAAATATTCTAAGAACCTTTATTGTGTGTGACTTGGCTGTCGTGAACAAGTTATTCAAAAGAATCCTCTGCACCTTATCACGTATAAGAGCGGATCCCACTCAAGTCAAATATATTATCTGCTGACCAGGCGGTGTCATATGTGACAAATTTTTAAGTCATTTCAAATGAAATCCTAATGCAGACCGACTTCCTGGCAGAGGCTGAGAATCAAAATCTGTTGACTCAAACTGCCTAGTTGCGATAGAACCCAGTCAGCAATCATTGCGGTGGGTAAACGAGTTCTTGGTCTTTCTAGGGGAGGACGATATCATCGATAGGGAGACATGGTGGTGGGATGATAAAGTGCAGGAGATGATTTAATGAAAAAAAAAGTGCGTTTAAGGAGTGGCAGACCACCAACTCTCCTGAAGACAGAGTAGGTTATAGCAGCCAAACCTGACACCCGCAGTAAAAAATTATCACTACTATATGATAAATTAGAAACTGGGGAGGGGTAAAAACTCATTTACAAATTCTTACGTGCTGGGGAGAAGCCAAAGCAGGACATCGAAAAATATCATTGCATCAAAGACTCCCAGATCACGCTGCTATGTAACCATATCTTTGTGAAGGAGAGATGGAGGTGCTACTTCAAGAACACCCACCATCCGTGCAGTATCCCAACCGAACCACCCACTAATCTCGGATTTGTTACTCTAATAACACCTAACGAAACTCGGAATTATCTTCAACCCATAATGAATCGGTTAGCGGTGGGACCTGACACCATTCCGATCGAAGAGTGGAAATCACTGGGATTTCTTGGTGTGCTCACTGACTTTTTTAACCGTATCTCGAACACTGGAACTATGCCACATCAGTGGCGGTGTAGCTTTATTACCTCTGTTTATACAGACAGGGGCAGTGTTCAAGAATGTGGTAGTTATAGGGGCATTAAATATGAGTCACACCATGGAGCTCTTTGAGTTCGTGATCGATCTCAAGCTTCGTTAAAAGTGTACTATTTCTGGGTGTTGATATAGATTTTAAGCAGGATCAGATACCCTGGATACCATAAATTCCTTTCTTGCCCTCAGAATTTTGAGCCTCCAGCATACATGGAAAAAAGGAGAGCTCAGCACGTAACATTTTTAGATCTGCAGAAGGCCTTTGACTGTGTGCCTGTGTTACGGTAGGTGTTCATCAAGGTTCGGTTCTTAGCCCATACATGCTCAGTGTTGCGCTGGATTCTATCTCGGCTTATATCCAAGACCAACCTCCATGGCTGATGGTGTACGCCGATGATATAGCTCTTATTAACGAGAGATTATTATTAACCTAAGTATGTCGAAGACAAAGTACATGGCTCACGAAAGGCCGGACTCTAGCACTATCCATATAAGTCCTTTTTTTAACGTGAGGAATCACATTACGAATACCTTTCTGATTGGGGACTCGGGACGGAACGACGACTGGTACGACCGGTACGACGAGTAACCTGTACTTGGGACTTCGAATTGGCAGATATAGTTCGCCCCGTTTACCAACTAAACCTCACTCTACCTCACTCCATCTCAACCATCATTAGACGAGTTACAGGAAGTTCTTCCGTAACCTTGGCATCGTGGAGTCAAGGGCGGTGGGTCACCCTCGATGGCCTGATCTGAGTAAAGCGCGCGAGTGACCGCGCGCGCCTACTCGGGTCAGGTGAGTAGGCGATCAGCTTCTCTAAGCTGACTGCCCTCTGGCCAATTAGGGCAGAAGGCAGCGGTTTTGGGTCGTCCTTTGGCGACCCAGACGATTGCGGTGGTGGGAGAGTTCGAAAAAAGCGTCTATCTCCCGATCCATATAGTCGTAAATCAGCCGTTAAGGCGAGAAGTTCAGGTACTTGGATACATCGTGCATCAGTCTGGGGGCATTGACCACGAAATCTATGCCTGTATTGGCGCTCCTTGGGTCAAATGGCGTGAGGTCACAGGTGTGGTTTGCGACCGCAGAATATCACCCAAGGTCAAGGAGCAGATATACAAAAGCATAATCCGACTGATTCTCTTATATGGCAGCGATGCGATGTTGGCCAGCACTCAGAAGCTTCATGTCACGGAAAGGAAGATGCTAAGGTGGATGTGTGGCGTAACGCGGTCTGAGATATGAGAGCCAATGGACTTACACCGAGAATGCCAAAGGCCGTGCAAAGTGGAGTAGGTTAAGTGGGAAGGCAGACCCTGGCTAAGGTTGGACAAATGCAAGGAAGAAGAAGATTAGTAATAACTAACATACCTTGTCCTTAAAGTGACACCTTCAGGCGAGATGCTATTTAACAAAGACAGCCAGCTTATGGAGGATAACAAGACTCTTGCTGAATATGGTCTTTATCTGCTACAGCTAAAGCTCAATGCCCTGTACGTATTGGACTTGCTTTAAGGTATTGATTTTTTTAATTGTAATAATTATTACAATATTTGTGGCCTTATATTTCTTTATTTAGTAATTAGTTAACTAGATCATTCTGTATAAACAAATATATATATATATATATATATATATATATATATATATATATATATATATATATATATATAATATGTGAATTCTGTTATGTATGTGAAATTATATCACAATATACCTTTGTTTATTTTATTTTATGATCAATGTAAAGTAGTGTGTAGTGTTTAGTTTGGGGTTGAGTGTACATATTTAAATTATTACAACATATTTTGAAGGATTATATAAGGTAAAGTATTTTAAATGAATTATAACTGGAATTTTGATGTTATTAAGCTTTTTATTTGCTATACATGTATATTACGTATGTAATTTATTAATTACGTTCTTACTTACTTATGTAAATTGTGATAGTAAAAAACAAAAATGAACGACCATGTGTATGCAAACTTTAACAATAACATAATTATCTATTTACATATAGCACAAAAAAAATGAGACCATCGTGGCGTAGAGGGACAGAATCTGACAGTAATTACAACTATTTGCGGGTTCGATTCCCACTCGAAGAAATGACTATATAAAAAATGTGTAAAAGTATAAAGTATATCTTGGCGTTAAGTTTGCCACTCAAAACGTAATATCTCGATTTCAGGCATCAAGCAGTTAACGAAGTGTCTTGGCGCTAGCTTGTCTCTGACTACCTTGTTATGCGGAATAAAAGCGTACCAAACGTTTTTCACACTGATATTAATTTAAAGATTTATTATTCCTAAGATAATATCAGCGTTTCGAAAACAAAAATATTGTAAATTATAAGACGTAGATCTGAGATTCGTATTACGTAAGATATATAAAATAAAAATTCTGTGTTTAATTTTTTAAAAAGATATATCGATAATAAAGTGATTCAAAACTAGAGAGATAGAGAGAGAAAGAGAGAGAGAGAGAAGTTGCATATTATCAAATGGAATTGTGAGATTAATCTCACAACTATAACGCGCATATACTCATTGCATAAACATTTTGATTTAGAGAGATCTATGACGAATTCCCGTCCGAAAGGGGATTCGGAACCGGTTATCTTGAACTCCAGACTTTGTCCGTATTGTATTGCATCATCACCGTGCTTTTCTTCGTCATCGACTAGCTGTGCTAGGGAGCCCCTACCTTACATGAGGCAGGTGGATGCAGCGTAAACTTATTTCAAACACTACAACGTTAGCATAAATAAAATTGTTTGCAATTCTTACAACCACCTCAAATTATACAGTGTGGATTCATTAGAATTATTTATTACTAGATTCTACGAGCTATTAAATACAGATAAGCCAAGAACAATTATTTTTCGTCCGGAATTTGAGCTCAGATGGTGAACGGAGTGGCTTGACACTAGGTTCTCTGAACTGAACTGATGGGTGACGTTGCGAAATATCGCGTTGACGCGGGATAAAACAAGCAAACTTCTTATAAGTTCAAACAAATATTTGCCTTTAAATAATTTTGGTAGCAAGAAATCCCATGGAAAAATATATTTTTCCCCGACGACGTTGACAAAGAGACCCTCAGTCACGATGCAGCTGTCACAACACGACCCGGTTTCGTCTCGCGAAATCACAAAAGGTTGAAAGTTTTCCATTTTTATTTTTAAAAAATTTTAAAAATATCGCACTGAAATCGTTTATGAGCTTTTCAAACGCTGACCGTGCGTTTGATGAAAAACGCCAGGCATTGCTATTTGTAACCTGGACTACATAATATGGAATTTTAAAAATTATATAAATGTTTTAAATAAGAGAATACTTATGCAGAAAGAACAAAGTATAAACCAGAGGGTAGAAAAATTATAATCAAGTTTTTTTTGGTAAATTGCGTATTGTAACTTTTAGAATTGAGTCGGGTACAACTTAGTGTTAGGCATTCTGTTGACTGTTGCCCGAAATCCAGACATTTCTTGTTAAAACGACACTCAACGCCGTGCGTAGACAAATATGAAGTTAAAAAGTGCTTTATAAAAATGTCAATTTTATTTCTATTGTGATGTAACGAGCAATAAAGAGACGCTTATGATTCTACTTTGATTTCCCTTTAATTTGATTTAGCTTGGACGGGTTCAATAAAACAAAATTTAAAACCTTCTATTTTATATTTAAATATTTTTTTAGGAAAACTGTATTACATACTATTAAATATTACAATAAATTATATTATATTTTTATTATAGATTATATTAAAACTAACAAAACCATACGACTACAAAAGTAATCTTAGATATTGTGAAATTAAATCAATCCAAATCCAATTTCTTAAAGGAGCCGACTAGGTATTCTTCTTTGAAATCACCGGGCCTCTTCTTTTCATCAGAAATTTGTTGACAACAGCCTATTAGGAAGTTCTTTGTATCGTCTTTTTTAATTTCCCGCATGTATAGTTCTAAAAAGAGACAAAAAATATTAAGTAGTAAAGTTATAGTTTCCCCAAAACCGAAGACTATGGATATTGATGTGAGATTCGCTAGTATCAGCTAAAAATGTAATAAGAACATTGGTCAAGTACGAATTGGACTCGAGCACGACAGTTTCCGCGCCAGTATTTATGAAAAACGCTGAAAAAACATAATGACTGTGGTAAGACCCCTCTTAAGTATTTCTTTTATTATAATTTAATTATTTATTTTTAAATGTAAATTTATAACTAAATATTCTGTAATTATTACAAGTGTGTACCTATTGCCGTTATTAATATCGAACATAAACGAGCAAACAAATTATGTTTGTTGAATGGCACTTTAAATATTTATTTTATCCTATTTCATTAAAATTTTGTCCTTGTTATTAATGCAACTGAAATACATCATAAGTGAACATTTTAACAATCTAACTGTTACGGTTCATGGGTAGTGTAGCCTGGTGACAGACAAACAGACATCAAAGTCATAGTAATAGAACCAATTTACCCTTTGAGCAGAGAACCCTAAAAATGTTATAATCGCGGTGGGTGTTGTTTCGATTTCCACTCATTGGAATGAAATTACATTTGAATTTCGTTAAATCAGGTGGAAAACGTAGTACACTAAGTTCTAAGTATACACTAATTTCTATCAGTCTTCTGCTATGTGGGATAAAATGTGTGGCTAAAAAAAATCAATACCTTTAAACTCATTTAGGGAGGGTTGATCACCGCCATAGTCTTTGGGCAAATACATCTTCGGAATGTGCTCTTGTAAATCTTCCATGCTATTGTGGGTTACAATTTTCTCGACTACTTTCGGCTTAACGAACTGTCTTATCATATTAATAAAACTTTGGCTTAATGATGTTGCATTTATTACGTGAATTTCAAATACTTTTATGCCTATTCCATCCTAGAAAGAAAAAAATACTATTTTAAAAGTGTTATTCGATTTAAGATTAGTAAACATTTTTGAATAAATGTATTAAATTTGAACGTAGCGGGATTCAAACGCGCCTTTTGAAAACCGTCCAAGAACTCTGACCGCTAAGCCATACGTTCTACTACCAGCTTCTTTAAATAAATATATGATAAAGTCACAGTACGAAAAATTTTGAAAAATGTTCAAAATTTTAACATCTAATTACGTTGCAAAATACATATTAATTAATAACAACTTGAGCTATAAAAATATTAAGACATGTTATAAAGTGCTTTGTTTTTAAATTTGAGGAAAAACCAGTTTAATATAATAATATGAGTTCACGAAAACAATGGATACGGTGGGCATAATTAGTATAATGATATAAAAAAATATTTGTTTTCTAGAGTTATTATTTTAATTAAAAAATAAACAAAGTTTTGCGTTTGACGTTAAGTGTCAGATTTTATATATATATATATATATATATATATATATATATATATATATATATATATTTTGGTATTCAAGAATACATTCTTAAAAATCTAACGCTTTGGCGGTACACGGAGGTGACTTTCTTTGAAAATGTTACTTACTTGTAATATATTGACGAATTTCTGGAACAAAAGTAGATTGACCCGTAGTAAATGACTGAACGAAGCGTTTTGCAAATCCAAAATCCAGATATCTCCTAGCATGTAGTCGTATTTCATCCTTAGGTCTCCGAGCTATAAACAAGCAATATTTTAAATAATTTGGTATATTTTAAAAGTTGCTTAATATATTAATATTTTTTACTGAAATTGAGGAATATTTTAGAAAATTTTTGAACGAATGAAAATCGAACCCGCGTCCTTTAGAAACCACCTAAAGTATATCGTTGTTAATTATTACAAATTGGTACGTAGTAGATTACAAATTTTATGAGGCATTATAACGACCACTATATCTCTTTCATTTAATTATTAATTTCCCAAGAAATTCTAATATCTTCCATGTATAAACTAAATATAACCACTAAAAATAATAAAATACGCTACATACATACTAAATCTATAAAAACATGAATAAAACATCAACTTTTCAATTATAATTAAACAGCAAAACATGTTAATACATGTTTATATTAACTACCGTAATTCATAATGTATTTTTCTAAATTAGTTGAAAGGAAAATTTTAAAATAAAAATAATGCTCCAGGTGAGGCTCGAACTCACAACCCCGGCATTGCTCACGAACACTGTCTTATAAGTACCGTGCGCTAACCAATTGCGCCACTGGAGCTTATCTATGAAACGCCCGATTTTGATAGTGTTTGTAATGATATGATTTGACGAATGTATATTTAATTTAACTATAATGGTAATAGTAATATTTTATCTATATGTATATATATATATATATATATATATATATATATATACACAAAAATTAATGTCAGACTTTGTTAGTTAACTGAGACAAACAAAAGATGGTTCTTTAATAATCGGGTGATTATCTGGTATAGCGTTAATCATTGTCCCGACTGGAATCACTACCCACAACGATTGCACCTATTACAGACATTTTTCATACCCACGCATGTTTATCAGTACTTTATAATTAAAAAAAGTAATGTATAAAAAGTAAATTAATTCAATTATTAAAAACAAAATCCATAGGTATTTTAATTTAGCTTATGATATAAGCAAACATAACTTTCTAAATAGAAAGTAACTTAACCGTTATATTTTTTTCAATTAGATATGCTTATATATATTTTTTTATTTATATAATCGAAAATCATTTTTAGTTGATAGATTCCTATATGTGTTAAAAAAACATGTCACAGAATGAATTGTGTATGGAAGACCTATACAGTATTTTCTAATATGTATGTTTTAACGTTTTTACTTACGTTCGCCCTAAATGTGTAAGTAACATAAGATCAGTATGTATGTTTGTTTGTATGAATGTTTTTGAATTGTATTTTGTGAATTCATTCTCGCAAGTTTTATATCTATATGTATTTACATATACGTCTAAGTGTTTTCTTCACCTTCACGCTTTCTCCTCTTTGGTACGGTAAACAAGGCAAGCGGCGTAGTGTCAAGACTCACATTTCTTCTCTCACTCTCTACTTTCCGCCCAAATTCGAAAGAACAAGGGAGTGTTAACATTTAAGTCAAAAAATCCCTTAAACGGAAATCAAACCATGAACTGTCGTACATAATGTACTGTCATTTATTTGACAGGTAGCTAGAAAGACCCTCTGTTATCTTTTGTTTGTATCGAAATATAACGAATATATGACCTACCATAATTGTATTCCTCAGTATAACTTCAAGGGACATTTTGCTGGCATTTGATTCTGTTAATTTAAGTACGGATATCCTTTTCCCATTGTAAAGTTGTAACATAGCGGCTTGGTGACTGTTGAAACAAACATAATTGAGTATATTTTAATAATTTTATACTATATTTCCTGCATTGCAGGTTATTGATATGATTTGATATATCCCGTATTCAGCAGCGAAACTCAACGCCGTGGTTCTGTTGCGACGTTGAATTCCGGTCACGGCGTCATGATGCTTTATGTTAAAAATCAAAACACTTTCAAAATAATAAAAAATTGATATATTACTAAACATAATCTATAATAGAGTAAACAAAGATTGATTTTCATTACTCACTATGTGGTCCACGGATCGTAATTTGGATCATTAAGGTCATCAATTCTCTCTTGTATGAGTTCCGGTGCAAGCGATCTATATTTGTAGAAATTGTCAATTTTACGTTTCGCCTTTTCTCGCGAACCTTTAGATGCGATCAACGTCTTTTCTATATAATCGCGGCCTAGAACAAATAATGAATAGAAGAAAAAATTATAATAGATTATTATAATTTTATTTCTATACTAGTTGAAGAGTGGAATTTTGCTTGCTAAAGATTGTACATTTTAACCTATTTGCAAGATTTTTCATTAATGCTCCGCTTTTGTAGTGTGAACTTTTACAGAATAGAGTATTTCATTTCATATTACTTGTATATCATAAAAATATTTCGAATCTATCAAGTACTTTCGTATATAATAGAGTTTAAACAAACATACAAACAAAGTGTTTAGCTTTAAAATATTAAATAAAGATCTAAAGATGTCCTCGTGGGTGACGTAGGTGGAATGCGAAGGTTACAATTGGGTAATGTTTATATTAAAAAACTCATTTTCGTTTCCTTTTATTACGTTGAGTTATTGTATTGCCTCTAAAATGTGTAGAGAGTAGAGAGTGGAGTGCTATTGCTTCGTCCAGATTCCGTCACCAGTATCAAAAATAAACGGAAAAAAGCCCGCTAATCAAGAAGCTTTCTAAGCTGATATATCCCAAAACATAAATTTTGTATGAAGTTAATTTAAAATTTAAAAGAAATCAATTAAAGTTGATAAGTCTATAAACCTAAATACATATGTATGTATAAATTTCCTATAAGTAAATAAATAAAAAAAATATATTTGTGTCATAATACTTGTATACACAACTTTTGGATGTTTTTTTTTAATACTGTGTGTCATATTTGGTAATTTTCATTTGGGATACTTTGTAAGACACTTTATACAAAAATGTATTTCAAACAGATGGCATGTACAATATCGATTTTGTTATTTTAAAGTATATAATAGTTTTTATGCGAGGCCATAGTACAGTACAGTATAGTTATGAGTTCAATTCCTATTGGGAAGAATGATAATACATTACTTATTTTCTCTTTTCTATTCTAATAAAACAAAGCGAGGCGTTAAGTCATTCAATACGCAATGTCAAATTCGTGGGCAAAACGGCGCACCTTATTCTTTGACATTAGGTTGTCTCTGTCTATATAGCTGATATGTAAGTGAAATTGCATGACATTAAAACAAGTTATTTTTTTAGCATTAATATACAAATAAATGATTAATTAAATATTTATTATAATATATTTTATTATATATTATTATATTTACTATTTTTTTATATTATTCCGTCCGTCAGAGACAATCTAATGTCAAGACGCGCCGATGACTGCATTTCGCGCAAGATCAAGACATTGTGCGTTGAGGGGCGAACTCAATGATGCAATTTGTCTTACCAAAGCGGAGAAGTGAAAATAAATTTTAAATATAATTCTTCTCTCACGTGAAATTAAATCGACAACAAATTGCATTTCCTATCAGTCTGTGTCACGATTACTTAAATCGGATTAATGTACTTTTTTTTAAATAACTTTAACTACTGTAATTTTCATAATAATCAGTCTGGATAATTTGCCTATTTCAAATAACATCAACTTAACGCCACGTTTTGACATAACTGAGTGAAGAAATTAAAATATTTAATAAAAATATTCTCAAGTGGCAAGTAAACCTACAACTGACTGTACTCTTTTAAATTAAACTATTTTAACCGGATTAATCGCGTATATTTTGGTATTCGAAAATACATTTTGGACACCTGACGTTTCGAACACTTTACAGTAGTCCGTGGTCACAGATAGACTGACGATTAATCCGGTTAAAATAGTTTCATTTAAAATGTATAAAAATAGCGAAAATCAAAGATCTTATTATGACTGTACTCTATTTTTCTGCCTCTAATTTCACTATACTTAATATTATATTCATCTACCTATAGGAGCATCTACAAGATGCGGTTGTTTTTGGAACCATTCTATAATCGCGTCGATATCCTCCTGCAGTATACTTTCCTTGAACCCCAGCTCTTTGCGGATCTGAAGGCGCTCATCTTCACTTGAAGGATAAAAAGCGTGTTGATCTTTAATATGCATCTGTAAAAAAATATTAATTTAGTACGTCTTAATATTGAGTATAATTTAGTTATAACCAAAAGCAAATGTATTTAAGTAAAGAAGTAATAGATTATTGTGTAATATAAAAGTAAAATAATGGAAGATACTTTTTACGTCAAATTTAAACAGAACAGAAAGCAATTAACAGCATTTCTTGAGACAAGGTTGTGTCTGACTATCCTGCTATACGAGATAAAACGTCATTACAAAAATCATCTTCACGCGTTAACGTTATGAAGCGTGAAGATGATTTTCGTAATGACGTTTTGCCCGGTAGTCAGAGGTAACCTTTGCATGTGTGGCGAACTCAACGCCACCTATTACAAAGGTATGTTATAAGATTTGCGTTATGTATATCAAAAATTAAAGAATATAATAGAGATATAAACACTTATATTCTAAACGTAACATCCATTCTGATTTTTATCGGAATAAATTCATCTTCACTGAGAATTCTTATATTATTTAAATCCGAAAAAAAATCATGATGAGGCTGGTCATGGCGCACTAGAACAGCGTCTAGCTGTAAACGCAATCGATAGTGGGTCCGATTCACACTCGGAAAAATGATTATATTTAAATTATTTTTACTTCCTCGCTCTGATAAAACAATGCGCGGAGTTCCGTTGAGTTATTACTCAAATTCGGTTGAAAGCGGAGTACAGAGTATCTTAATTATAGACATTTTCTGTTTACCACGCTATGAGGGTTATAAGCGTGATGCTAAAAACGTAAGTTGGTATAACAACGTTATAAAAAGAAGAATCATTATACAAAATTAAATGAAAAAAAAAGTTCAACCACCAGTAATTTATCACAAAAATATATAAAATTAATTATGAGAAAAATGCTAATTTAATAGTGTATGCTATTGTAAAAGAAATATAATAATAAGAAGAAAAAAAATGACGGTTCAAATTCTTGGGTCCTTGAACAATTGATAAAAAAAATATGTTTTGCAGCTTTCCGTCCTAATTTGAGAGATTGTGAGTTGAGTTGGCGGAACTCAGCACCGCACTTTGTTACAATTTAATAGTTATCATGTCGTCGAGTGCTAATCGAACCCACAACCGATCGCGTTTTCAGCGAGACCGTGTTCCACCACTCCCAGCTCGGACTCTTCCAGACTTTCTATTTTAAACTAATTAATTTATTATTTCTTCCAGAATGTTTTCTCTTAGAGTTACATTCACCAAATCTTTAACCTGTTCCATAGTTAATGCCACTCAAATACATTGTCATGACACTAAAAGTCAGCTTGCATGATTTTTGATTATAAAATCGTTATTACAAAGACGTATAACAGTCATAAAATAGTCATGTATATATATATATATATATATATATATATATATATATATATATATATATATATATATATATATATATATATATAGTATAAAGTCTATGTTAGTCATGTATACAGTAGAATATTACACTATTTTTGTAATATATATGAAATGCTTCGCGCTTAATACCTCATAGCAGGGTAGTCAGAGACAATTTAATTTCAAAACACTCCGTTGGCTGCTTTCCATACAATAATCAAGGCGTTGCGTGTTGAGTGGGGAAGTCAATGCCGCACTTTGTCTTACTAGAACGAAGATACTGACATAAATTTGAAATATAATCATTGCTCCGAGTAAAAATCGAACGTATAACCGAATGAGGTTACAGTCAATCGTTATCCTACTGGGCAAAGATGGCATTAATTGCAATAAGTGGTTATGTTAATTTTTGGCAGTTTAAATTTTAATAACGTCAATCAAAATCGCACAAACTTAACAAAACATTAATTTCCATCTACTTGTGGTTTTTAAAAATGTATTTTCGCATACCTAAATATATATGATTAATCCGTTTAAAATGGTGTCATTTAAAATATTTTTTTGTTGTTCAAATACTTTTATTAGTAATATGAAAATAAATTGAGGCCGATCGTGGCGCAGGGGGACAGCGTCTGACTGTCAACGTTATTGGTTATGGATTCCCTGCCCTGGTTAGTCAAAGTGCGGCGTTATGTTCCACCACTCAATACGTAATGTCTCGAATTCGGATGAAAGTGAAGTACAGAGTGTTGACACTGGGTACTTTCTGTTTACGCTGCTATTAGGGATAAAAGGCGTGAAACTAACAAAAATGTAAAAAAAAAATTATGAACTCATATTTCCTATTACTTTTGTTATAATTATTTTTTTCTCAAAAAAGTTATATGTTCTATGTCTTATGTTTCTCATGTCCTTAATTTGGTTCAATATAATTTGGTACACAAATAAAGTAATAGTAATATATTTTTTACTTCAACAGATATTTGTAAAAAAATTTGCATATTGCAAATAAACTGTAAAATTTAATGTTAAATTCATGAAATTTAAATGATTTTTTGTTATTCCAAACTAAAAGCTCTAAGTTACGGTTTATTTAACGTTTTTGATTTTCGTAAAATGGATTAATTATGTGTATTTTGGTATACGAAAACACATAAGTATATTTTTTAAAGATCTTTACTATTTTTACTTTAGCGAATGCGATATATTAATATATACGACTAGAATATATTCGATAGTATGCCGTTTGTAATAGATTGAAAATGTCTGAAATTAATTAGTAGTGCAGGACAAATAATTTGACGCCATTATACACACCTTATACACTTGGATAATGTTTCCCTATGGAATATTTATATTTAAGAATTATTCGCATAATCTCAGTCTGTTTAAATAAATTGCAGTGTAAAGTTTCTAAAATCGTAAAATCTCTTAATTAGAGGACACAAGCAGAAGTTGACTTGGCGTTCTTCACAGGAATCATCCATATCCTGTGAAGTACGCCAAATTTATACAAGTAAATAAAATTTAATTGTCGGTTTTTAATATTAAAATAATTGTTTTTATTCAATGCATATGTATGTTTATACGGTGATATTATTTTTAATTTTTGTTAGTATGCCTGTTTGTTTGTTCCGGCTAATCTCAGGAACGGAAAAGGTAACTTAGGCGACTTTTATTTTAGAATTATTAAAAAAGCGGTCACGGCTAGTACGTTATTAAAATAAAAAAATGCTCCTGTTATTAGAAACGTTTATAAGTCAAGCATGTTGTATTAAATGCTTACCTTGTCTTCACAATATTTTGCGCAATACTATTATTTATTTCTAATTTCTCAAATGTTTTCACTGCACTTTTGAAAATATTCAATGAATAATTTCAACTACAATATAAAGCAGCCTGTTCACTCTAAGACGCGTCAACAACTACTGCTTGCTGAGCTTTGGCTGCGATCCTTTAAAACCTATGCTGTCAAGAAAAAAAACGAGTTTCGAACGGCCTTCTATATTCATAACATTAATTTAAATATTTACACTAATTGATACACTGTGATGTACATTTTTATGAAAGCTATAAATGGAAATTTATGTGAAGGGATGTTTTATAAAAAATATATAAAATAATAATTCAGAAAAGTTTGTATACAAAACAAATGCTGAGTGGTTCGTATGAATATAGGTACTTCGTATGCACATGTTATTTTAGTATAGCATATACTTTTTTTTATTTTTATTATTTCTTGAGCTTCTTTGCTTTAATCATCTCCTATATATACATAATGACTAAAATTTCACGGTGCCCCTCCTCGACAACCACTAATCGGGATTCTGGGTCCACTCTATCCATTCTGGAACACATCTTTGAAATTAGAGAAGAGAGTGGAAGCAATATGCGTGTGCCCAATTGGACCAGGAGACTAGGGGATCAGCTTCGCCAATCTGACCGCTCTCTGGCTTTGTCGGGTGGGAAGAGGATGATAGTGTGCCATGTACCGACGGCTCCAGTCACCTGCGAAGATGGTCAGCTTCACGAGCAGCGAATCGCGTCCTAAGACTGTTTATTTGTTTCTTATATTTTTCTATTAATTCATATTTAAAATTCTTCATATTTTACTTTATGTTCGCCTTGTCCTGTTATGATTACCGTATAGTGTACGGTCTTGCAACACCAGGATTATCATGTCCTTTTCGAAATTTCTCAACCACATCCTTTGAGGCTTACCTCTCCCCCTCTTTCTCGTAGCCATTAAAAGGCATTTCTTTACAACATTACTAGGGGATCCTTTTATTACGTGCTCGTACTATCTGAGCCTTAGTTTTGACAGTTACTCAGTCATAGATACAGCCTTAAATTAAATGAAATCCATGTAAATATATTTTATCTATTTGTTGATATTAGCGTTTCCTAGAAATATAAAACAATGATCTTGTTAATGATTTGATAAGAATATTAGGATAACAATTGAATTTTGTACTTTTCCTTATTTATTTTATATAAAAAAATTCCTGAAATTTTAAATATAAAACTTCTTGTGGAATTTCTTAACTTTATTGATAACATTCCTTTTTAAGTATTAATATATACATTTAAACGTCATATTCTACCAGTTTTGACAAAAGTTAGGAGAATGAAGATTATTTTCGTACAGCACACAAATTTATGTGCCTGAACAAAAAGTGCGGGAAGTCAATATTCCATGTAATAATGTATTAAAGATTCTCCGCTTTTCGCCGAATTCAAGACACTGCGTGTTGGGTGGCAGAACTCAACGCCGCGTTTTGTTTTCAAAAGCAAATCCAATAAATGAAAATAATTGAAGTACAATCAGTTCCTCGAGCAAGAAAGAACCAAAAATTGATTGAGTCAGATGCTGGTAGAGTTAAAATAAGGAATATAGTAATAATTCATACAATAAACACTATACAAAATACTCTTTGTTTCAAATTAATGTTTTTGTACGCGTCAAAAAAGCCTTTAGTAAAAGTCAAAGAACGCTTTCTTCAGCCGTCTCCAATATTCGGACACTAAGTGAAAAGAACATAGTGTCTGGACACTCCTGTTCTCCATTTGACCAACGGACTAAGTGATATCATCTGTTAGATATTTAGTGTCAAAGTCATATACTGCTAATAATACTCTCTTTCATTTTACAGAACACCATTAATAACGACAATATAGATACTTAGCAATACCATATTAAAATAACATACGACGATTTGTGATATGTGTGAATTTATTAGTATGTATTTACTTAATAATTTAACAAGAACGTGGATTTAATATTTACACTATTAAGTATAATGCTTAAATAAAACATTATCTTGTTAAAAGCTTATATTTTAAGTACAATCAAGAAAGTCTACGTCATAATGTTATAAATAAACTTTTTGTCAGTGTAAGATGATATTTGTTTCGAAAAAATTTTGAAATGTTGATTTTCTTTGTTGAATTTAAAGTAGTGTAGTGTGACAGCGTCTGACTGTAAACGCGACCGGTTGTGGGTTCGATCCCCACTCGGGGAATGTTTATATTTAAAAATCATTTTCACTTCCTCGCTCTGATAAAGACAAAGTGCGACGTTTAGTTCCACCACTCAACACGCAATGTCTCGACTTCGGTGGAAAGCGAAGTACAGTGTGTCTTGACACTAGGTACTTTCTGTCGACCCTGCTATGCGGGATAAAGCGTGAAGCTAAAAAATTAATCAATTGAAATTTTAATAAGGGAAGGTAACACTGTTGATCCTTCTTTTTAAATATATGCAGATAGAGAAGAATCCAATATTTTACGCCATTGACATTATAATATTTATTTTGAGTAACGTACACGTTCTTATTTATATTTAAGGTGTCGACAAAGTTTTCCACTAAGAATAATAAAAAAACACCTTATCCGTTGACGGCTTTCCGTCCGAAATCGAGACTGCGTGTTGAGTGACGACCTTAACTCCGTGCTTTGTCTTACCAAAGCGGAAAAACAAAAATTAATTTTATATATAAGTAATATACAAATATAATATACAAGTATGATATACAAGTATTATATACAAGTATAATATACAAGTAATGCATTCCCTCGAATTAAAACCGAACCCACAATCACAATTAGACAGTGTTAAAAATTATATTTATTTCTCTAATTAGGCTTTACGCTCTGCTACTCGCAATGTATTAAAAATACATAAATGTATGTGACCATTCGATGCAATAAAATTATCTTTGCGATAAGGAATTACTATCTTTACGATAAGGAAGTACAAAAGCTTTTGAAATTTTAAATAAAATCTTTAATGTTTTTGTTAGCTGCTAAGTGAGCTATGGAACAGGGTCTTATAATGGAAGTCTCAGAGTTCCTGTGTTATTATTAGATATTCCTGTGACATGATATGGAAGACCTTCGATTTTGGCTATAAAAATGAAATTTCGCGTAGTAATAGTTTTCAGAAATTGCATTTAAAATTAAAGTATAAATATTTAGATAAAAAACTATTTTATGCCAGGTCTGAATCGGTTGTGTATTATAAATTGACTTTTCAGCATACAAATAATTTTTGATGTCCACAATTCTCATTATACTATTCTTAACACGATTAAATTAAAGGTCATTATGATATGGAGAGGCTTATGACATCGAAAAGATATTTTTATTAGGATACAACAAAAAAAAAATCATCTCATTACATACAATTCCTTTGTTCATGACAAAAAATATCATGTAATTTGTTTATAAATACCAACATCCAAGTGAACTTAAATATGATAATTCATTTTTTCAGACATGTGTCAGTTTTAATGACGATGATTTTACTGATTTGATAATAATTTAGACAACTTTTAAAGAGATTATGGATTTTGATGGCGGTACCATGCTATCTATTTATTGCATAGATTTGATATTTTCTGGTCTACCTGCTGCTGCTATCTTAACCATATTGTTTGTATATCATCAGCTTAGAATACTTATTGCTTAGGTAGTCCTTTATTCATTTCTAGCTTACTTTTGTTACATTGCACACTGTGGAGGGGAAGGAATTGAAAACACAATTAAGGTATCAGATATAATAAAGTTATGATTTAAACCCAATAAATTAATATAAAATATAGTCTTTGGTGAATATTCATTGTCTTTTTTTATAAATAGTCAATAGGCAAGATAATTATTATAAAATAAGACACACTTTATAAACGTGATTATTTTTTTATTAATTTGCGTAAGTAATGGTTACATTGTATTATGAATGTACAAACGCAACCATCCAAAGAGATCAGTATATATATAATTGATATTTTTTTTGCCTTTTACAACATGTACATGGAAATAATAATAATAAAAAATTATAACGATAGGATATGATAATTTTTTTTTATTATATAAACCTTCGAGTCATCTTTCCAATAAAAAAATAATACAATAAAAATGCTTGCCTACACAAATCATAATTGCTTTTAATATAGTTATGTAATCTATACAAATAATTAAAGCTAGAGTATCGGTGTGTAATATTAAAAGAACCACTAACTAAATCTATATGTATATATATGTACGAGTATATATACCGTAATATTTTTTTAAATATTTTTGTATGTATGTCTGTCTGATGCGGCTGGACTGATTTTGACGAGACACTAGCAGAAAGCTAATGTAATTAAGAGAAAATTACTTTTATTTTAGAATTATAAAATACAGATCCAGAGGTGTCAAATTCAGATAAAGTCATGAATACAGCTCGTTATATATAGTAGAAAGATATTTATATTACTGCTATTATCGTGTGTTTGTGTTTGTCGTTAGTATTACGTTAATATCATAATAACCGCCTTTTATTCTGATATTATATTTCATCTTGAATTTTTCTAAGTACATTGTACTGCCTTACGTTACTTTACGCCTTTTATTGGTAAAGGCTTCCTCCATTGTTCCCTATCATTCGCCCTTCTCGTCTATTTATTGTCTGCGTTAGACTTTATTTCATATACCCGTAGTCTGGATGTTTCTCCTTTTGTTCTTAAGATATTAGTATTTAGTACTTTTTTTATACCAGATGTATAATATATTATAAATATATAGTTATTATAATATTTTTTCCAACGTCTAATATATTTTATCATTTAAGCAAAACGAGTCAAAAGCTACTGAAACAATTTGCTATTGTAACATTTAAGTTTAAATATGAATGTTTTCAAGGGCGTATGAGAGCTCTGCATAAAATTTCAACACCAATGACACTTAAGACAACGTCTGAAGAGTTTCAGGCAAGTGACTCCAAGTAAGACAATGTTATGTTCACTATGAATATGTTATTTAAATACGACGTTGTGAAATAATGTACTGATCAGTGAATGAGACAATAGTTTTACTTTATGATAATTGTTAGTTTGATTCCCATTTGAAGTAACGATTACAAATACCAATACAAATATACTTTATTGCTCTAAAATAAGGCGACTTTATCGCTTAAAGTGATCTCTTCCAGGCACCTTTGGACGTTGGACTTGTATAAAGTGACCATAGGTGGTGCATTGAGTAGTATATATGTATATATAAATAATGTAATATACAAAATAAAAAAAGTTACATATTTAAATTATATCTATTGTAAGATTTTTTATGTGGCAAAAAGTTGTAAATCATTGCAAAAAGAAGAATTAATTTTTAATTCAATATTTTTTAAAGAAACTACTTAATAGCAGAAACATAGTTGTACTGAACTTGTATTTTTTTATGTTTTCTATCTTTTGTTTTTTATTCTTAAGCTATCCTGTTAATTAAATAATAAATCTAGTATGATAGAGTATAATTACTCGTATCCCATACCTCTACCTTGAAACCATTAAAAAATTATATCATTAACAGATTAAAATCAAGTATTATTTTTCTTTAACACAAAAATATTAGCTTTTTACTTAAAAATATAAAATTGTAAAAAAGCAATTTCACACTTTAACTGTACAGTAGCGTAGTGAGAGACAACTTAGTGTTGAGACACTCCGTTTAATAATTATAAATATTATAATTTTTTTAGGAAATTTCTAAACTATTTTTACATAATCAAAAGATTGTAAATCTTAATTTCTTTGATAAATATTTGATAATTACGTTTTATTTAAGATTTACATTGTCTAATATCACAAAAATACCAACATGAGTAATTTTATGTAAATCTGTGCCTTTAATAACTTTATATGCTACTATCTTAAGAATAATTATAATTACTATGTATAGTTAACTTTAGTTTTAAATTAATGTTGTATTACCGGAACATGTCCATCAACGGGCTTCTATAGTTAACTTACAAGATAAGAGTTTAGTGGTTTAGTAAGATAATTTGTGTTTTAATTGCGATTAAATATATGTTATTGAAAATAATTTAGTTTATATATGGTATATGCAGATAATCTCAGAAATATGGGACAATAACTAATAATAGGTATATATATATATATATATATATATATATATATATATATATATATATATACATATATTTGCTCCACATTGGTCCTCATACTTTTAATGTAAGCCTCCTCTAGTATCATTGGTACTATATTTCGAAGGTCAACTGAGACCTTCCCTTAATGTTCGTTCGTACCACTACATGAAAGCATTTTTCAATTTTTTTTTTCTTTTTAAGCAGCGTATATTATACATAGAGAAATTAAAAATCGATTCCAATTCTAGGGAGAAGCACCGAACGGAGTGCATTAACGTTAGTTTCTCTAGCACTACCCTTCTTTTTAAAACACTTTAGCGTGATACAGATTTTTTATATTAAGTTTGCATTATTTGTCATTTATTAGGAGGCAAAATGTATATTATAATTATTTTTATTATTTTTAGTTTCACACTATTTCGCATAGCATAGTAGACAGGATGGAATGTTTATATACTCCGTACTCCGCTTTCGAATTCGACACACCAAATTGTCTTACCAGAGCGAAAAAATGGAAATAATTGATACAAAATCCTTCCCCCATTCGGGAATCGAACCTGCAAACGATTGCGTTTACAATCAGAAGCTGTCCTATTGCGCCACAATCGGCGATTGGCACTAATACAATGTTTACTAAATAAAATTCACAAAATTAATCTAATATTTAAGTGTTTTATACTGTGAATTTCTTAATTGTATTTGCGTCCATAATAGAAAAATTAATCATTCTTTAACATTGAGTTCGTGTTTTTATAATATTCAAACACAAGTTTACGGCCAGCAAAGCAATATTATTGAATAAAAAAGGAACGAAATTGGCGGAAATACTTTAGTCATTTGCATCTAAAATTCTGACCTCATTTGAAGGTTAAGGCGACAAGGTTTCGTCGCTATAAGTCCCGTTAACTATATGTTCAATATATCTATAATGTGTATATGTATATATATACAGAACTTCTAATAAAGAACTTTTCTATAAATCTGAAAGCCTCTTTATATGAACTTTATTATGTCAAGTTATTAAAATGTCTTACTTGTCACTTTTTATACATGTATATGTGTACTTTTGGCAGTCAGATAAAAAGTGTATTTCAAACGTATTATAGTCCATGTAGTATATTTAATTAATCATATATATTTCGAAATAAACACGTTCAAAATTATTTAAAATATTAAGAAATAACATTCTACCTTGCCAAACGATTTGTATATCAATTAAAATATTGATTTTTGTAATTCTTACTTATATATTAATATATGAAGAAAAATCTATATTAAATTAATAAAATGTAACGCACACTACCATGTCCTTAACATACGCATTTATATAAAATGACATACTTTGCTAAGGCAACGCGATGTCGACGCGTCAAGATGACGTTTAGTTTTAGAAAAATATTGTCAAAAGTTTTCCTTTAGGTATTTACGTATAGATATCACAAATTGTAAATATGTAAAAATACACTATTAGCTTATATATAGAAGTGATGAAGATATTTTAAATGTATATATATTTACATATTTTAAATGAAATTATTTTAAACGGATTTATTGTGTATATTTTAATATTCAAAAATAGACAGACTACTTGTGACCATGGACTACTGTAAAGTATTCGAAAAGTCAGGTTTTCAAAAATATATTAACAAAATATACGCGATTAATAGTTTCATACAAATTGGGTTAAATTCGCGAAGCGCGAATGATTTCTGGTTCTTGGTTAAATTATCACTTACTCAAATAATCAGAAACATAAGTAGTAAGTATTTAAAAATACACTATTTGCACTAATGTAGAATTGATGAAGTTATTTTGAATTTATATATAGTTACATATTTTTAATGAAACTATTTTAATAGGATTTATTCTGTATATTTTAATATTCAAACATAGACATACAAACTATTTGTGACCGTGACCTAGTGTAAAGATTTGAAAAAGTCAGATTTAAAAAATATATTAACAAAATATACGAAACTAATTCGTTTATAATATTATCAGTTAAAGTGTGTTTATATTGCAAAGCCATTGTGGTGCAGACTAAGGCCTAATTATAAATGCGATTAGTTGTAGGTTCAATTATCAGTTCAATTATCATATTATTATAATTAAAAAAAATATATTTTTTCCGCCCCGGTAAGACAAAGGGCGGCGTTGAGTTCAACATGCAATGTCTTGATTTCGGGCGAAAAGCAGTCTACGAATTGTTTTGACACTGGGTTGTTTGTGACTACCCTGTTATACTGGATAAAGAGTGAAGCTGCGAAAATCAAAGACCTCTTTATATGTTTTTATAAATAATGGATTAATTTATCGACCGGAAGCTTTAAATAAATATTTATAATCCACAACGCATTGTAGATTTCAAGGGTAATTGTTGCTAATACATTTACATAATTTACAACAGCTGTTAGACTTATCTTATTAGGATATTAAAATTCATATAGCGGCCTTGGTATTGGTGATTGACGCTACTAGCTTAATACTATATTTTTGAACTAGTTTTGTTATGACTTTACTTGCGTTCAGATGAAATATTTCTAAGTTAAATATAGTAAATAATAGATCCAAAAAGATGTATATATTTTTTTTATTTTGTCAAAGGATTCAGATAAGCTTTCAACCAAGTCGAATAACCTAAATGTGGAATAACATGTTAAAAATAGTAAATATTAAAATAAAATATCAATCTATCTTTTTAAATGATTATTTCTTAATAATCTTTAATTAGTAGAAATTTGTAAAAATCTTTTTGCAGAGATATAAATAAGTTATAACAAACGTATAAAAATTTCGACGCAGGAGGTAGTAGAACGCATGACTTATCGGTCAGAGCGCTTGGACGGTATCTAAGAGGCGGGTGTTCGAATTCCGCTGCATTAAATTTTTATACGTCTTTTTAAAAATGTTTTCATTAGTAATATAATACATTAATATAATTAGCCAAATAATGAAGAGGGTTCTCCTTCATTATTTGCAATATCATTCATGAACTTTCCATTGAGGTCATCTATAGCTCGTCCGAGGAAAAACCGAAGATGCGTCTTATTTAACCCTTTGTTATAAGTATCCTTAGCTTAGTTATAACAGAAGGGAAATAGCTTAATGGCCCCTCCCCGCCATATGCCGTGATTCCCGACCGATCGATGCACCCGACCGACCTCAGAGTGAACCCTCCGAGACGCAACGAAACATCGAACGTATATGTTACTTACAATGCCTTTGCAAACGAACAATTATTAGTTATTTATTCCGTCCGTGTGACGATCCCTCAATGAGATTTATACTTAATGCACTTTTAAATATATATCTCGATACTTAAAATTACTTACGATATTTCTTTAAGTACTTTTTACGTCTAAAATATATTAAGAATGTATTATAATTATATACTTGAATTGGTTTGTAAGACCAGAAGATAATATAATATGCCACCGATTGGTTTGTGAGACCATTATATATCGTAGTTCGTTAGACCATTGTATATCATAGATTGGTTTGTGAGACCATTATATGTTGTAGATTGGTTTGTAAGACTAATATATTTCGTCTATTGGTTTATGAGACAGACATAAATTGATGATATGTTGATTGGCCTGCCAGATCAATATTGCTTGCCGGTTCGCATATCAGTTCAAACATACAACCGCAGGGCGGCTGATTATGCTATATTCACGCACAGCACATACGTAGTAGTCGTTTGCCATAACCAACAATTAAACTCGGTTCTGCGTTCTATCACCAAACAAGGCGCTAGACAAACAGTCGAACACAATTACGTACTACAGAATTTCGTGAGAAAGGAGTGCTATACACTCCTCGTAAGGACGCCACTAAAACATACTTCGAAACGCATGAGGTATAAAAGTGTTACATAGCCATTCATCCACCACCAGCATCAGAGAAGATACAAGTCGCTCCACCGACATCAATTTTCAGTAAGCTATACTGGCTCACGCTCACTCACTCACAGTTCACCGAACCATCCAAAATATGAACATTCAACGCCATACAAGCATCATTTACACAACGAGAGACAGCAACAGACTCGATACAACCAACCAACCTCGCCATTGCGGTTCACCAAAGCCCACTATAGCAGCCTCAGTGGCGTCAAGCAACATCGAATTGCGCCACCGACATCAGTTATCAGTAAGCTGTAACACTCACCGAACCCCGACAGTCGCGAGTACATGACGGATCTCCAATATATTTATAAATATTATATAAATATAGCCATAAAAAGCTTTTATTTGTTTAATATATCATATTTTATTAATTTTGATTTATTAGTTACCGTTCACAGCGCTTAGTATAATATTTAAATATTTTAGAATACTCAGTAAATGCATATAATAATATGTTCATACAACACTATTCAAATCACTATTCTGTGTTCCACCAAATCACTTTCTTTGTAACTTTTATATGTAATAGCTAACTTATATATTTTATTTTTTTTAACCACAAAAATTAACTCTTTCTTTTTTAATTTATTATTGCATAAAATTTTGAAAAAAAATCATAAATTAAGCTTACTTCAGAGAGAAAGCAATATAAATATTGTAAAAAAAATAAATTATGTCACTGACTTTATAACCTGAAAAATAAAAAAATAAATTTAAAAAGATTTATTTGATAATGTTGATCTGGAGATAAGTGACAGTATTAAGAGTTTGGGAATTTGGATGGATATCACATATTCCTGAGCGTCCGACATCTCCGAGCTTAATTGAGAAGACGGAAAAATCTTTAACCCTTAAATACCAACGTATTCTTAGTAGTTATTCTCGTACTTTTGACCTTCCTTTCTTTGACCATGCTGATTCCTGCTACCTACATTTATCCCAGATGGTTAGTAAGCTCGAGCGGTTACAAAATCTCATTTATAATGATTTATCTTCGGTGTGAGGAAGTATGATCATGTTTCTCAATACCGCGCTCAACTCATCGCTACAGGTTTTTGAGGTCAAATAGTCTCCACACCCTACAACTCCATTCCCGCAATAATTACCTCCTCGAAGTTCCTTTATGCTGTACGAGATGCTATGGTGACTATTTTGCTGTGAAAAAAGGTAATACTTTGGAATTAACTACCACTAGAAGTAAGATATTCCCAGGAAGTCGGGATATTGAAACGACCTAGAGATCATTATATTAAGAAGAACCTTTAAATATGTATAATATATTTTATGCATATATGTTCATGTATATATGTATGTGTATACGTGTATTTGTGTTTATATACGTATATTTAATATAACTTTTGATAAATTTAAGTAAATTATATATGTAAAATTTATTGCTACGTACGATATAAGTGGTTGCATTCAAAAAAACTATTAAACACATTTTTAAAAAATATAACTACTATTAATTGGTTTTGTTACTAACGGTTTGAAATCAGTTCTAAGCCAAGATGCCTTCAGTGTAGGAATTATAAAACCAGAGTAACTGTTAATCGGTACATCGTGTACCGTCTAAGAGTTCTACATACTCACATACTCACATCAGAGATAATTGAGATCTAAATGTAGATTTGAAGGCGAAACTATATATAAGAGTTATAAGATCTTCGATTTTTATACATTTTAAATGAAACTATTTAACCGGATTAATCGCGATCAGGTAGACTGTACCTGTGACCACGGACTACTGTAAAGTGTTCGAAACGTCAGGTGTCCAAAAATGTATTTTCGAATACCAAAATATACGCGATTAATCCGGTTAAAAAGTTTCATTTAAAATGTAACTATATATTTTTTAGGTTTATAACCATGCGAAAAATGATCCCTTAGTTATCAGTATGAAAATAAATTTGTGAATATCAGTATTTTATATAGTATTTTATTTGTTTTGCATGAAAACTGCTTTAAGTTTTAAGACAAAAACTGTTCTATATGTACCACAGGGTTATAAGCTTATTTATTATTACCAAGCCAAATTCATTTAATTCTAACCAGTAGTTTTTACGTGATTAATTTACAAAAGAACCGACAGACAGACAGACTCAAATTCTATTAAGTGGCTTTTTAGCTCCTATGCCTTTTTCATAAATAATTTATCTACAGAGTTTATTTTTCTACTTATTTATTATATATTTAGATATAGATTGAATATTACTTTTTTCATTATGACGGATGTATGTATTTATATTTCAAATTGGGTTTATTAATTTCATGTGTATATGTGTATATAACTTGTGGATAAATACAAAATGGATTACATTTTAGCTACCTTTAAATACTGAAATGTTACACGTTTATGATAATTTAATACACGCGAGTCAACACGTGATTCAGTATGGGAACAATATTTCTTTGTTACCTTTAATGACTTTGGCAAGTCAATTAGCTTGCATCTGCAATGTCAAAATTTGCAGCCGTTTGTTTAGAATATCGACCTTTACTTAATCACTTGAAACAGCTTTTTTTAATATATTGAAACCCAATAATTTTATTGCAGGTGCTCACTTTATCCAGCAGGGTAGTTAGAGACATCAGACAATCTAATATCAAGACTTTTCAATAATCAATAGAGAAATCAATAGAGACTGCGTGTTAAGTAAATTCAACGCCACGATTTATCTAACAAAAACGGAAAAGGAAAATAAATTTTAAATATAGTAATTCCCTCGAGTGTTCCAGTGTTATTTTCAATGGTGGCATATGATTTTGTATACTATTGTAAAGAGTATTAGAAAGAAAAAAACTAAAAAAATATTGTTTTACGTTCTTAACACTAAAGGAAATGATTTTATAATTAATCTTTAAAATGCTTTGATTTAGTGTATTTTTTGTAAGTAGCACGTTTATTGCAAACTAAAGTACACGCCACCAAACACGTGAGTTTTAAATATTCACTGTAACTTTTATAATTACATGAATAATTTTATTATTCTATACGGAATTAATAAAATCTTTGAGCAGCTTTAGTTTTATAATTTTTTGCATTATAAAATTATTAAATAGCGCAAATATGGAGGCCCGTCACTTAACACGTAATGTCTCCAATTTGACAGAATGTGGAGTACCAAGTGTCTTGATATTAGATACAAAAAAAAATTGCTCGTAGCTTGCTTTTTCGCCTCGTTCTTCGTATTTTTTGGATTTAATTATACTAACAGTAGTTATTAGTTTACTTACAAGATCTATGATTGCACAATGGGATAGCGTCTGACTGTAACCAAATTTGGTTGTGAGTTCGATTCCCACTCGAGGAAATAATTAAATTTTAAATATATTATCATTTCTCCATCTGGTAAGATAAAGTGCGACGTAGGGTTCTCCACTCAACATGCAGTCTCGATCAGTCAATGCTACTATTGCTACGGCTACGGTGTAAAGCAAACATCTGCTTTTAAACTGTGTTGTATTAATATAACATATAAGTTATTTATGACTAAGTAAATGTGGATATTCTAAAAAACACTATAGATTTTGAGCTTAGAAATGCAAGTTAAACGACTTGCCAAATATAATATATATAAAATTTTCATTTTCGCCAATTTTTGATGATTTCGATTTTAAATAATTATAGTTAAATGCATATTTTACTCTAAATTAAAATAATTTTAGAAGAATACAATTAAAATTACATATATTACTTTAAAAATCAATTTTAAACATTTACATGCATTTTTGAAACGCAAAACAGTCACCACCATGATATGGTGTCATACAGTCTGTTTATAAAAAAATGTTATATTTTTTACTATCTAACTATAATTATTAGTTATTAAAAAATTGTAAGTTTTTTTATATATGTTACGTTTTAAGGATGTAATAGATTAATTTGAGACATAAAATATACATTGCATATTTCCTTTTGTAAACCAATAAATTAAACTGAAACAATATTTTAGTTTTATCCCTCCGACTTTATTATATAGAAACACTATCTGACTTAGATTCTGACCTCCGATCAGCTCGAAGGGAGATTTGACATCTCAGAAAAGCTAAGAATGCTAATTTGTAGCTAAAGGGGGCTACCAGAGCACACGATACGTGTCCAAACACCGCGAACCGTAACCGTTCTGGGCGAAGTCAACAGACACAGTAGCGACAATGCATCCACTCACTAGATCCGACAACACCGTAGCAGCCGACGATAATAAAGAGGCAAAATGCTTCACGGATATGTTAGAATTTCAATAGTCACCGAGTACACAGAACTAGTCAACCTAACGAGCGTAGACTCCGAGATCGCAGAGTGGGCTTTGATGCCCCTAAACGGCAAACCAATTTGAACAACTGATGCTGACAAGGCCAAAATCATCCTCAAAATTTAAATCTGAAATGTTGTGGAACCCGAAAAAATGTAGAGTTTTAAAAACCCTCCTGGATCATATCATTTCCCTGTTAGTCGTCGTAATCTTCAACCCATTACTAGTAGGATTCTTCTTCCCTAGCGAGTGGAAGAAAGCTATAGTCATAGATATATAAAAACAAAATAAACCCGGCAACCTCCTCTCTAGTTACTGACCCATCAGCCTTATCAGCTGCTGAGCGCTGAGCTGATTATCTACGAGAGGCTCATTTTAAGTTAAAGAAATTGTCAAAGCCAAATAACTGTTCATTACGAACAGATCGGTTTTAGATCCCTCCAGCATTGATGTACGTTTCGCGATGTGTTCCGCGTAACGGAACACATCGCGAAACGTACATCAATCCGCAGCGAAACGGCTGTCATCCTTTTAGACATAGCGATAGCGTTTGACAAGGTCTAGTTTAACGGCCTGCTCTTCAAGCTCCACCGTTTGGCGCTCCCAGACACCCTCGTATATGTAATCCGGGAATATTCAACAAATCATACGTTCAGATACAGACTAAAAAGGACTCTTTCGTCCACTCGCTACGTCTATGCATAAGTCCTGCAAGACTCCACACTCTTGCCCTTACGCTCTCTACACCAATGACATTCCCGAACAGACAAGGTGGAGCTTCCAGACATTTGACGTAACAGACAGACTGACAAGCGAAAATTAAAAAGCACCAATTAGTACCACTATTTATAAATATGTATTTACTAAAAAATATTATTTTTGTATATGTACCATATGCATATATGTATGTATATGGTATATATGTATGTATATGGTATATATGTATATGCTTTAATTTTATTTAAAAAAAACCGCATTTGTCGTATCACCAGTTTTCGAGGACACCCCCCTTAAAGCCGTGCCCGTTATCACTATATTGGGCCTGAGCGTTTTGATCGACTGCCAGTATCGAGATCATCTGTAAAGCAAGGCCAAGTTAGCCTCGAAAAAACTTGGTGTCATCGGCAGAGCGAGACTGTACTTCACGCCCACACATCGTTTGGCCCTTTATAAGACCCAGGTTCAGCCTCACATGGTGTACTGTTCTAATCTCTGGGCTGGTGCACCTGTGTATCGGCATAAACCGTTTGATCGCATACAACGGAGAGCCATTCGGATAGTTGAGGACTCAATTATCTGTGACAGCTTTGATTCTTTGGCGCTGCGTAGAGACGTTTCATCGTTATGCGTTCTCTCGCGCATATAGCACGGGGAGTTTTCTGGAGAACTGTTTGACCTAGGTCCTGCCGCTGAATTTTCCAACAGTACAGTACGTAACAGAACGTTACAGTACGTAACAGACTAAAATAACATCCCTACCATTTGAATATTAGATATTAGATCTTCAATATTAGATTTTTAACATATTAATTGTACATAATAAACCTGTCTCTCACATATCTTGAGAATGAGAAATTTCTCTAAAATATACATACATGTTTTTTAGCGTGAAGCTAAAAAAAATTTTTCCTGCATAGCAAGCTAGACAAAAAGAATCTAGTGTCAACACACTCCATACTTCCTTCCTTCCAGAGCGATGAATTATAAAATAATTTAAATATATTCACTACCTCCAGCGGGAATCTAACCCACAATCGATCGCGTTTACAGCCAGACACTGTACCACTGCGGCACGACCGGTCTCAATTATTAAATTATTCATTTTTGGTAATACTACACTAACAACTATATAATTTTAATATATTCAAAGTTTGACAAATTGTTATTGAAATATATACATAAAGCTTACATTGAATCGCGACCTACGATACAATGGCCACGATCATAATTATGTTTACGATGTAAAGGTTTTTTAGTTTTTTCGAAAAAAGTTACCAATCATTTGTTAATTATTCTTCATAATTTTGTTTAAGGTTTAAATGTTTTAAAGATTTCTTTTGGCACTTAGAATAACTAAAATATTTTAGAAAACGTAAAGGATTTTGAATGCAGTTATTTGGTTTTCAAACGTACGCTTCTTGGAAACCGCTCAAGCGATCATTAAACTATGCGTTCTATCCAGCTTCTTTTACACACCACTATCTGACCTTCATCCCTTCTTTGACAAGAGGATGACAGATAACACGCAGTCAAAATTTATTCATACAGAAATATGAAAATTAGTAAATTGCTTTTCTAGATTGCAGGAGTAAGGGGAGAATTCTAATATTCCTACGGTACCTTATAGAAGCGTAGTTTTATCGTTTAAAATCAAGCTACGGAAGACGAATATAGAAATGGTATAAAAAGGGCACGTATATTAAGTGACTTAAAGAAATTAAAAAATACTATCAGTATTTCTATTCCCGCAATAGCAGGTCCAGCCAATTCAAGCTAACAGAGGTAGCAAGTAGTACCGTGTGTAATATTAATGTTATAAAAACCATTTTAAAGCACTTTTCACTTAAACACGCCAAATTTTGTTCTTGTATTTAAACTTTCGAGATATATATTTGCTCCAGACCGTTACTTCGATATTAACATCCAAAAATAGTCCTTTTCGTCACTGGCTGTCCTTTCGATCAAAATTATTACTCATTTCCAGATGGCTTATAAAGTTAATATTTAACATCTAAACAAAGCACAAAACAGAAAACTAATTAAATTTTATCATTTAAAATTAATTGATTCTATTAGAAATTAATTTGTGCCTGTAATCATTTTTTTAGCTTCACGCTTATACATCTCATTATATTTCGCATAGCAGGGTACTTTGTCTTACCAAAGCGAGAAAGTGAAAGTAATTGAATTAATATTAAAAACCCCCGAGTGGGAATTGAAACCACAACCGATCGTGTTTACAGTCTGTCTTACTGCGCCACAACAGGCCTCTAATCAATTTGATATTAACATAATTTTCAATAAGTAACTAACCTTCTATTGTTATTTATACAAAAAATTATAATATCCCATCAAAAACATAAATAAGAAATGAGAGCCAATTTCAATATTAAGATACATGCCTATGAATATTTTAAAACAATAAACTTCGACTTGGTTGATTGAAAGTCAAGGTTTAAGCTTGAATAAACCTTGATTCAATATGCTAAAATCTTGTTTAAATCTAAAACTCAGTCATTCCAGATCTTAGGTTTCAATTTATCATTCTAAGCTTTTTTTACTTCACGCTGCTGCTTTTTTGCTTCACGCTTTTATCTCGCATAGCAGGGTAGACAGGAAGTACCTAGTGTCAAAACACTTCGTACTCCACTTACCGTCGAATTTGAGACATTACCTGTTGAGGTACGCCGCACATTGTCACAACCGATGACGTTTTAGTCAAATGCTGTCCTACTGCGTCAGGGTCCGCCTAAGTTATATGAAGGAAGGATACTTATAAATTGTTATATAATATTATGATTCAATGAATGATGATGATGAATGATGAAACATAAATTATATTGAGATTGGCTTTTGATGGAATTATTTTCAACAGTAACAATTTTAAAAATTATTATATTTACTAATGTTTTATTCTAAATAGTATAAAGTGAGTAGAATTTATATAATTATCTCTAAACTAAAATAAGATTTTCAATTGTGTTATGTTGTACAATGGAAATGAATTAATTAATTAAATTGCATTCTTTTGGAGATATCTCCAGAAGAAAAAAAATTGCCATAAAATATAGCGACCTTAGCTACCTCTTGGCTATTGACCTTTGAATTATATTAATTCATCAAAATATCTTTATTACACCTTTGTTGCGCAGTAAGGATATCGGCATATTTATTTGCTAGTTGAAATGTAAACAAGTTTTGCATTTAAGTATATAATATATTTTTTTTAACTAGTTTTATTACCACTGTTTGAAGTAAAAAAAAATTAGGCGTGTTCATTTATTATTTTCCGTATGTCTATCTTGAGATCATAAAAATCTTAAGAACATGGGTATATTTTATTTTCACATGATAAAATAAATTACAATATGAAAAATTAATCCATCTTTTTCTAAATTCATTTGAAAATTAATTATCTTAAACATGGTTTTCATACAAAAAACATATACAGTTATTTTCACATTTTATTAGTATAATTCGTACTAAGTAAAGAATATATAACGTATGGATAGACACGCCGTGAAGCTACTTTTGACTACCTCATAACTAGAAAATTATTTCACTTAAACGTTAAATTTAACTAAATTAAATCTTTCAGATCAGAATTACTACCAAGTTCCAAATTGTCTAGATTTTTAAAATTTAAAAACAAATTAAAATTTAAAATTTAAATTTAGTATAATATTTCAGTTACAATGAAAAAATCCTGAAACTAGTATATTTTTATTAATTTACTATTTCTTAATAATTCTACAGTGATGCTAACTACGTAAACAAGTTGTAACACAGTGTATAAGAATATTGACGCAGCCGGTAGTACAAAGTATAGCTTTTTTCTAATCCTATGTGCGGAATAACACTTTAAAAATAGTGAGATATTACTTTCGTTTTGAATAAGTGCCTACCTACTAATATTTTTGTACGGAAAGTAATAATATCCCAGTAAAACATATGAGATAAATGAGAAATAAAAGCCAAGTTCAATATTATGATAGATGCCTATAAATATTTTATATAACATCTTAATATATCCTTTATTTTAAGTAAGTTAGTTATCAAGTTAATTACTTAATGTTTGTTAGTTGAGTTTTAATGGGAATAAATCTCGATTCAGATACTGAAAAAGGTACCTTGAAAGCTAGATATTTCAATTTGATATATTGTGACTTTTCTATATTGATAGGATCTAGTCAACAAATGGCATTATTAACTTTAAAATAATAAGATAATAAGATTTTCGCGATTTTTATACATTTTATATGAACACTTTACAGTAGTCAATGGTCATAGGTGGACTACCAAATATACGCGATTAATTCGGTTAAAATAGTTTCATTTAAAAAGCTTTAAAATAATGTTTTTTATTAAAACAACAAAAAAATCATAGAGATTTTCCTCGTTTAATTTATACATTCAATATTTTTAAATTATATTAAATCGTAGCAATGTAACTGAACGACGAATTTTCTCGATTTGTTTTGTATTAACCTTAATGTAAAGAAAAAAATGTTCACAAAAAATATATTTATTTACTTATTAAGAATTGTAAGCAATTAACATAGAGGCCAGCATAGATTGTAAATGATGTTGGGTTTGGGTTTATATCCCACTCAGGAGAATGATTATGACCAGCTTCACGATTTATCACATAATGTCATGACATTGTGTTATGTGGCGGTTTCAACGGTGCAATTTATATTTAATGGATAGTCCATTTAAATTATTTTCTACTGGTGAGACGAATCACGGCGTTGAGTTCTGCCGTTCAAAAGTGTCTTGAAACTAGATTTTCTCTGTCTATCAAAAGTTCCTATACGCTTCGGAATAAAAGGCCATCGTGTATTAGGACAGTATCTGATTGTAAATACGAATGGCAGTGGTACTGATTTGAATTCGAAGGAATTATGTTAAAATTATAATATTTACTACTTTTAAAGTGTTATTCCCCACTTAGGATTAGCAGTCGGAGCGCTTGGACGGTATCCAAGAGGCGCGGGTTCGAATCCCGCTGCGTTCAAATTTTTAGTTTTTTCAAAAATGTTTTATGTTAAAATTATTTTAATTTCTTCCCTTTTCCATTGAGTTCTGTAACTCAGTGACTCAAAATATAATGTTAGATTATTGTTGACTAGTTATATCTGAGTACATAGGTGCGCATTGGAATTTCTTCTTCTAATATCTTTTGAACCTTTTTTATAAATTTTTCGATTTCTCAATTTTATCCCGCATAGAAGATAGACAGGAAGTACCTGGTGCTAACATATTTTGTACCCCGCATTTCGCCGTATTCGATTTGTTTTACCACAACGAAGAAATGAAAATAATTAAATATAATCTTTATCCCGAGTGGAAAGCCACAACCGACCGTGTGTATAATCAGACATAGTCCCACTGCACCATGACTGTCCCCAAATTTTAATTTTTATTTTTTATATTAATCCGTCATAATCGTTACAGAGAATAGTCGGAACAACATACAGACAGACAAAAATTGTTTGTTTGTTTTTTAAACATCTTTATTTATGAATATTTACTATAATCTTACAACTCAATTTAAGCAGCTTGTTAACACCAAATAATAAAATACTTTACCTTATAAGACCCCTCCAAAAATTTCAGTGTCTATCTCGAAAACTAGTAAGAACATCACAATTATGATTTAAAGTTAAAAGAAAAGTGTTATTTTGGCATATGTAATGTGTATACATTTATTATAAAAGGTGTTGTTTTAATATTTCAAACAGATTCAATTTTATTTATTTATATAAATAATAAATATTTTGCTCGAAATACGGCGATTTTTAAATATATATTGTACAAGAATTATATACAATATGTAATTTTTAATATTATGTAAAATCCTTGGGATCAAAGCTAAATTTTTTGCATGTTCTTTATCAACCGCTATTAGCCTTAGTGCGTTAACGCAATTATAATGTGGGGAAGTTAATAATACATCTATTGTTCTATTTTACACAGTATATTTTGATTGTGAGAAATTATTTTATTATTTCAAAATTACATACGAGTACCTTGTAAAAAACTAACTTAGATTTTAAAATTCTATTATATTACATTATTTTTGTGTTTTAAAATTCATTTTTTACACTTTTTTTATTATATTATTATATTTTTACTATGTCCGCTATATTTTTTACAATACATGAAGTTACAATACATTATTTCAAAAAGAAGTTTTAAAATATTTAGTGTTAACTGGGTTTGACATACAATTTGAAATTTTATAACACTGACACGACTCGTCTCATTTTGACATTTTATGGGTTTTAATTCAGTCTCAAATAACATGATCGACATTGAATTTTCAAAATCCATATAACATATTGTAAAATTTACAAACACTTTTTTAAACATAAACATATGTGTGCATTTTTTAAATAGGTTTAATTTAACGTTTACTGCTTATTTCTTTTAAAGTACTTTTTTTAATAATTATTTTATTGATGTATCTACAATTTAAGTTTATGCATTTATATAATACAAATATGATTTCCAAATATTTGCAAATTGCAACAGAAATTGCAAAATAGACTTACAAGAAAGTAAGTGTTTTAATAGAAAATCATTTTTTGTATATTTGCATCGGGACTTACTAAATAACTTTCATCACTAAAATAGATTCTAGATTATAAAGAAACCTAAGCTTTCCTTAATTTATTAGTTTAATTTAGTCTACACTCAATAATCTGAATGTGCCGGGCATGCCAGCGCATTGCTCGTTAAACGTGTCACTGCTCCTGCAAGACTCGTCGGTAGAAGCCGCATTCATGTCTCTCAAGTAGTTTATATATTCTTCAGATGATAGGACGTCCAGCCATTGATCTAGAATGCAAAAATATTAGGATTACTAATACATTACTATTTTATGTACGAAGTTCCCTAACTGTGAATAAGTAAAAATCGTCACGTAACGACGTTGTGAGTGTACGCGTGTGTGTGTATTAAGACTTACTACAAATGAAGTTGAATAATTTTCTATTACTTCCTATTTAATTTGGCGCTTGGAGCTTGGTCTCGTAGGTACAGATAAGTAGTGTCGTAGGTACAGATAGGTACATAAGATAAGACAATTTTAAAATTTAAAAAATAATATATTTTTTTCTTTTTATTTCACTTTTTAAATTATAATAAAATCATGTATTCGGAGTACGAAAGATAAAGAAAACGTCAGATAAAAATAAAATACCGAAAACCAATGAATACTTAAAATCAACAACAATAACGGCAGTACAGTATTAAGATTTAAAATAATATTTTTTATTTTTTATTTATCTTTAAATAAAGTATAATTTACTAATTGGCATATCTTTTTTATGAATAAATATTTATCCGGAAATGTTGAAAAAACTTTGTTACGTCATTCGTTACTTTATACTATTTGCCTTGAAAAAATAATAAAATAGCGTTAAGTTACGTAGCAGTATTGTTTAATAATCTGTAAGAGATAAACAAAAGACAAATGTATGAAAAATAGCCTCACGCTATATCCGGTACAGCATGGTAGTCAGAGATAACCTAGTATCAAGACACTCACACTCACATTGACTGTTTTCCACCAAAAATTAAGACATAACGTGTTGAATGGTAAACTTAACGCAACGCTTTCTTTTACCAGAGTGGTGAAGAAATAAAAATCTAATTGAAAATATAAATATTTTTATATTAAACCTTGTATTTCCTTTATCGATCTCTCTTCGCCGCCATAATCTTTGGGAAGAATATTTTTAGGCACTATTTTATGTATATCTTCCACAGTTTTGTGAACATGAATCCGTCCTGCTACTTTAGGATTTAATACTTGTTTCACAAGTGAAACCAACGTTTCCACTAATTTAGATGAAGATATTATGTGTATACCTTTTATTTTCATTCCATAGCCTTCCTGAAAGAAAACGTTTATAATTTTTACAAGTAACTCTAGATTAATCACCTAAGTAGAGTACTATATAAATAATTTTAGATATATTCGAAACGTAGAGTTCGAATACAGCAACTTATTATTTTTTTTGAGCTTCACGCTTTTTATCCCGCATAGCAGGGTAGACATAAAGTACGTAGAGTCAAGACACTCCGTAACTCGCTTTGCCTAACCAAATTCGAGACATTGCGTGTTGAGTGGTGGGACTTAACGCCGCACTTTGTCTTTACCAGAGCGATGAACTTAAAATAGTTTATATAAAATAACTCCCCCGAGTGGGGATCGAACCCACAACCGATCACTTTTACAGTCAGATGCTGTCCCTCTCCGCCTCGACCAGCCTGTAGTAGCTAAATACATATGTAGTTTTATTAATTTTATTAACATTATTGCTACATAGAAAATAAAATAACGTTTTAAACCTCACATTTTATTTATGTTTACTTTGTTATATGATTGCCCCTTGAGCTTTACTATGGCAATATTTATACAGAACTACTTAATAACATATTTTTAATAATAATGAAAGTATAAAAAATAATGAATGTAATAATTCAGAAGACTGTACATATTACTATACTATAATGTACATATTATTTATTTTATACACTATAGTGTAGTAGTACTTTTTATATATTTAGATCTTTGATTTGCACGATTTTTACACATTTTCAATGAAATTATTTTAAACTGATTAATTGCCTATGTTTTGGTATACATTTTTGAAAAACTGACGTTTCGAACTCTTTACAGTAGTCCGAAGTCACAGGTAAACTGTAATTATAAAATAGTGTAACTGTAAAATAGTGGTACAGTATAGTATAGTAATACTTTTTCATTAATTATTTTAGTCTGTGTTTTTGTTTTATATTAGCTATTTGCTTTTTATTCTTTATTGAATGACGTTTATGAGGGTGGTAATAACAAAGTTTAGTTAACAACGTTTGAAATAAATAAATATAATAAAACAATTTATATATTGTTTTTAAAAACGACAAAATTATTAGTCATCATAGTCTGGGCACTGTTAGGCATAGGTCTCTTCATAGGATAGCCTCTGCTTTTTTGCTGTCAAAGAAGTACATGCTATTGACCCTGTTCTTTACAGCGTCACTGGCAGGGGGAGGAAAGAGGGTATTCTATTCATGCAAAAAATAGCAAACACTGACGTGGCTACTTGAGAGGTAGTCGACAACCGTAAGGGTGGCCTCTCCGGGGTTGAACCTCGGCTTGCGATCTCGGATTGCGATAAGGGAGCCTAACAGTCCCTAGCCGTTGGACCCAGCCGCACCAAGGCGCGGACGGGCTGTTAAATAAACTGGACTACGCTATCGTTTTCGTCGACGGTAGTATGTGTGAGTTGTGTGGGTGGAGTTTTTCCTACCAAAATTGTATTTTGCCGTTAGGTACCGTAATGGGGTCGTCAGGGTCTAATAGGATGCTACGTGGGCGTCTGAGCTTAAGATGCGTGGACGGGGAGTAACTATTCGCCCGTACTACCAGAGGATTCGCGTGAACATCTGCGCGCTCATAGTACCGCCTTGATAATATAGTGCACAACTCTTTGGTCGATTCCAGTTCGAAGTCCTTATGTAGATTAACATTGCGAACGTACCAGGGGTAACCCAATGCCACTTATTGGAATCTCTTTTGAACCACTTGAAGTAGTTTATAAGCTCAGTGTGCGTGAATGCTACACTGGAGTAGGTGAGGACGGTCATTATGCAGGTTTTGTATAATGTCAGATTATTTCTAAGTGACATTTTACTACGTTTATTATGCATCTTAACAGATTAGTTAAGATAGAAGCGGGCCGAATTACACACACGACTAATGTGTTTTCAAAAGAAGAGTTGGGGGTCTAAAGTTACTCCGAGGTATTTGACTTGTTTTTGCCAAGGTATAGGCTTATCTAAAAGTAATATGGTACCGACTGTTTCGTGGAGCCCTGGGGGACTCCAGCGCGAATTAAGCGGGGAGAGGATAGAGTACCTTCCACTTTAAATCTGAAATATTTGTTGGTGAAATAGTATTTAATAACGCGACCTAAATGGGCTGCAAGGCCGGCAATGCGCAGCTTGTAACTTAAGCCGCTGTGCCAAACTTTGTTCGAAAGCTTCCGCTATATCGAGAAAAATAGCTGCGGTGGAGCTGCAGACACCAATTCTAATATCAAATCTGGCTATGTGCTCCACTAGCCGATGCACTTGGTAGATAGCTGAGTGGCTCTTTCGAAGCCGAATTACTCGTTTCAGAGCAGCGATTTTGTTTCTACCACTTCAGAGAGTCTACTTACAATTATCCTCTCGTGAATTTTACCTAAACAACTTAACAGACTGATCGGCTTGTAGCTGCTGGGAAGGTTCCTCGGCTTGCTGGGCTTTGAAATACCTATGACGATTGCCTCCTTCCATTGCTTTGGGAAGGTACATGATTTGAGGAGGCAATTAAATATGACCATTAATAAGGACATGAACTGGGTCGGTAACTCTTTTAAAGTCCTATTATTATGACAGTCTTTCCCCGGCGTCTTCCTGTCTTTTAGGTTTTTAATAATATTTTGGACCTCACTGGCAGAGGCCGGGCGAAGTGGTTCACCCGAGGGTAACGATGCTCAGGTTGCTACCTCGGAGTCAACCCTTATCAGGTGGTCCGTGTCACAAGGCTGATCACTGGGGGAATATTGAGCCTCTAAACTATCAGCTAAACATTCCGCTTTTTCGGTATCATCGGCGGTGAAGTATTGTCGGGCCTAATCAGAGGTGGCATAATCGAGAGACCGACCGAAAATCTTGCGACAATGCCCATAAAGCCTGGTGCGAAGGCGTGAGCCCCTCGCGCTTCTTGTCCCAAGACTCGCCGCGTGGTATGTCGAACTTATGTCGAACACTCCTCTTCAGCCTATTGAGTTCCCTATGGTTATCATCTGTCGTGTAGCAGTCGTGGTCGTATAACAGCAGCGTTTTTACGCCTTATTAAATTTCTAAGCTTTTCTGAGATTTAAAATCGCCCTACCAGTACGTTTGTAACTTTCTTTCACTGTCTTTGGAACAGTTGAGGATTGTGTTTTCAATGTAGCCAGTGGATTTATTAGCCACGTCTATTGCTAAATCAACCGAGTCAGTGATGTCTGGTATGAGTTCCCTGAGCGGAGAATTGTTGGCGCGAAGAAGCTTAGAAAACTTCTTCCAATATTTTATATAGTTTTGGTGGGCGCTCTACCCCTTATTTAATTAAAACTGGTTTAAGTTCAGAATCTAGTTCCGGTTGCGATTCAATAGAATGTTGCCAGAGGGTAACATTCTTAAGAATCGCTATGTCTAATACCTCCGGGGTGCCATAGTGGCCAAAGCCAATCATGGCCACTTGGTGTTTCTCAGCTATTTCGTCGAGAATCTTACTTAGTTTTCGCGTAATTCCAGCTGACATATTAATTATTGAGATCCCCTGTCAGAAGGACTGAGTCACCCATGTCGAGGAGCGACTTGATGTTGCTTTCTAGAATTGCCTTATTTGGCGAAAAATAAATTGAGGCTATGACTATTTGCTGATGGCCTGTCATGAACACCTGGCACACTGACGTTTCGATATTAGCAAGCGACGGAGGGTCTAACAGTGTAAATTCCTATTGTTATAAATCATAGTGCCTCCCCCTGCAGAGACCCTATCATTCCTCACAATCCTAATTATAAGAAAAAACTCCTGTATACAGAAGAAATCTAATTGACGAGAATGGACGTACTCACACATTAATTCTTTTTGGTCTTTGACATTGTTTCCGTTAAATGTCGCTATTTTTAGGGTTACTGGTTTAACGTGCGCGAGACGTAAGTCAGCGGGCAATGGGGTGAATCTATCTGAGACCTCCATCGATTACTGGTAGTGACTTATTTTATTTAGCCTGGAAGCCATCGTAGGCCATAGTAGGTTGGCATGCTCGTATACCGTTTGTAAGTGAGCCATGTTTGCACCGTTTGAGTTACGGAGCTTAGCCACAAATATGCTAAGCTTTGTAAAGTCGAGTGCGCTCACAAAGTCCATTACAAGCTATAAGGCCGAAGTTTTTTCAACGGTGATATTCCACTATTAGTCTCTTGTAGCGGGGACATTCTACCCTAATCCCAGTCAGGTTGCATACGGATCGGAGGTTGAAGACCTCCTGTCCGGTAGCTTACTATTAACATCATAATTTTTATCTATATTAATTTTAAACAGAGAAAGTCCTGGAGAAACATTTTTTCGAACATTATTGCCAGGTCTCACAAGTTATCAGCCAGTAGAAGCACAACATCGGCATAGCGAGGATGAGTAAGGTACTCGCCCTATATGTTGATGTCGCCTTTTTCCATTCCAGTAATATTATTCTTAGAAATATAAAAAACGTTGCAACGTTGTCTTATTTGAACGTTTTGTGTTAAAAATGAAATCATAGTACTTACTATGTAAATTGACATTGCTTGCCTCAATTCCACAGGACTGAGCTTAGTGACGACGTCCATGAGGTTCACTTCCGAGTAGTCAATAATAATCATAAATCCATTCAGATAATCATGGATTTTTAAATATTCAGCTCGCTGTTAGGGGAAAAAGATAAGATATATTAATGTGTGTACAAGAATATAAGAATTTTGTATGAGCTCCAAAATATATAGAAGAAACTTCGCGCTTTATTCTGTCCAGCAAGGTAGTGAGAGAGGACCTATTGTCAAAACACGCTGTTAAGTGCTACTTTAAGTATTAAATTTACAAAAGAATATATTTTTTTAATTTTGATAATAATGGTTTCAGAGATTCATATTTGTACTCTAAGTTATAAAATAAAGATGGAAAAAAAATTAAATTTATATTTATATGCATATTTTTTATATTTTTTAAGACTCAATCTTTTTCCCGTATAATAGTTGTCAGAAAGTGCCTAGAGTAACTGAGTAGCTTATTCGTAATAATGTGTCAACTTACTATGATATTCGCTTTATAGAAGTCCATGACTTCTGACGCTTGAATGGAGGCCGTAGATAGATCACCTTGCAGTTTACATAAATAAATCCTATAATTATCTTCACTTAACTTCGGTAGCATTATCACTTTCCTGAAAAAATAATGTAAATTTATTTAAATTTTACAAAACTATATAAATAGCTAGAGGCGTCCATAATAGTTGATAGCGTCTGACTGTGAACGGTTTTAGGTTCGATTCCCTTTCGGGGAACTATTATTTACACTTTTTTGCTCTGGTAAGACAAAGCAGCGTTGGGTTCCACCATTCAACATGTAATCTCTAATCCAGTGGAAAGCGAAATACGGAGGTGTCTTGATACTAGGTACTTGTACCTCTTGTCATGAAGATTTCAAAATATTAAAAAACATGTAATTATAAAACGAGAAAATTATTTTTTAATGCATGTAAAATTATTTTTCGTTACGCTATGTTGATAAATATATCGGGTTCATATTATGAATTTTGTAGAAAATCGGATGACAAGAAGAGAATCCGCATTAAAATTTTGTATATTTGCTAATATTTTCCTATATTGATTGATTGATTAAATATATACAAAATATATAGAATAGAGGTTAATAAAAGTTTGATTACACTTCAATTCTTGAATAAATCTAGCATCTGCTATTTAATCATTATAGAAGTATTAAATATTATATAATATTAACAATTGTTATAAAATAAACTAAAACTAAAAGTCGTAATGAAAATAGTTGATGTTTGAGGAGATAAAAAAATCATACTAACTAATTTAAATGGATCAATCACACATATTTTGGTATTCATATATAGTAAATACATTTTTGAAAAGCCAACGTTTCGAACACTTTACTGTAGTCTATGGTTAAAGGTATACCTATACCAAAATAACCGATTATCTCCATTCCAATCCGGTTTTCGTCCATCTCACAGCACTGTTGGTGCCTTGCTGAAGATAACAGAGGATGTGCGATGTGCTATGGATAACACCAAGCTCACTGCAATTGTTCTGTTGGACTTTAACAGCGCTTTCAACTCTGTTGATTTTGACATTCTTCTCGGTACTCTTCGTGTGGCTAATGTCTCTCCCCTTGTTATTGACTGGTTTTACTCATACCTTTTCGGACGCCAGCAATGTGTGAAAACCGATTATGCTTCTTCGGACTAGTTGGAGCTCACAGCTGGTGTTCGTCAAGGCGGCGTACTTTCACCCTTACTGTTTTCCGTTTTTATAAATAACATCTCCCGTGTCATAACTTCTCCCTTCCATCTGTATGCAGATGACTTACAGCTTTACAGAGATTTTAGTTTGGCTGAGTTGCCCAGGACTGTGGAGTTATTAAATGAGGACCTTGCCGCTATAGAGTCATGGGCTAAATCTTTTGGCCTTCTTGTCAACCCTAAAAAATCTCAGGCTGTAATTGTTGGCAGCAGCAGGCTAAGATGTAAACTAGACTGGAGGACAGTTCCAGAATTAAAATATGCTGGAATTCCTATCCCTTACAGCGACTCAGTGAGGAACTTGGGCCTTATTATTGATTGCAATATGTCTTGGGTAGCCCAAGTCAACGAGGGTAGTAAACGCATGCACTATACTTATCACTCTCTCAAACGTCTCCAATATTTTCTCCCTTTCAGTACAAAAATTATGCTAGCGCAATCTCTTCTTAAACCTATCCTCGACTATGCTGATGTGTGTTATTTGGATGTGACTGAGGAGCTATTCAATAAACTGGAACGTCTCCAAAATCTGTTCGTTTTATTTTCGTTTTACGTAAATTTGACCACGTATCAACATATCGCAATCAGCTTAAATGGCTCCCTATCCGCCTTCGCCGTGATATGCATATCCTTTCAGTCCTCTATAATATTCTTTAAGATCCTAATTCCCCCCATTACCTACGCTCCCGATTTAATCTTCTTCCTCTTCCAACTCGTTCTAGACGTTCCTGTATTACTTCAGAGCTGGAGGTACCTAGGAGTAATACTAAATTTGCTTGCAACTCTTTCTCTGTAAGTGCAGCTAAACTCTGGAACGAGCTTCCTAAATCCATCCAGAGGAGTCCTAGTGTTTATTGCTTTAAAAAAGGGTTAAAGAGCACTTTTTCAAACAACTTTCGTCTAACTAAGCAAATTTTCTATTTTCGATATATTATGTGTATATGTGTAGATATGTATGTGTATATATATACATATATATATATATATATATATATATATATATATATATATATATATATATATATATATATAAATATGTATGTATATCATTATATATGTATGTATGTATGAATGTATAACATAAATGTAGTTTATTTATTATTATATTTAATTGATACCATTCTTTCATTTGTCTTTTGCGCTATATATATACTACTTGCTAATTTACACTATCTCTTTTAACTATGGGTTGGCTGGAAGAGATTTCTTATAGAAATAAGCCCGCCTTTGTAAACAAATTATATTATGTAAAATTACTCTAAAACGGTTAATGTGCAATAAAGAATATATATATATATATATATATATATATATATATATATATATATATATGCATTTGATTCATTTAAAACAGTTTCGTTTAAGAATTATTTTCTATATAAATTCATTTTCCTGAGTTATAAATATCGTGTTCCCAATCGTTCACAGCCAGACGCGATTCACCACCGATGGCCTCTAGTAAAAAAATTAAAATCAATATGTATGTACTTACGCTACATCATTTAACCTGCCAAAATCAGTTTTGATGTTGTAGGCGCCAAAAAACTGCGGTAACAAGGTCCTCATTGTGCATATTTTGTCAAGTTGATTTTTTGCTCTCTCAATGGAACCTTTGCATGCAATTATTGTTGTCTCAAGATAAAAGGGACCTGGGATTAGAGAAAATGCATTAAAACATCTCATATATCCTATTATATATAATAAAATAATCAAGATTTCTTTTTGTCAGGCATTTGTATATATTGAAATAAAAAATTTAAATAATGTGGTTTTTTTTGTAGCGTTTTAAAAATTCTGATTTAAGCTTGAATCTTATCTAAATATTTTATCTTTAATGAAGATGTTATCACATCATCAAATCGGATGTTATATATGTAAATTCATTTATTTATGCTAAACAAAATAAAGTCGCAATATATTCTAACTTCTATTGAATGTAGTAAAGTTTATTTATTTGTTTTACTCAATGGGCTTATCTCTGGAGCTGCCAGTCAGAATTTAGATTTTTTTTAATGTTTATTTTTTAAGAATATGACCATCACATTCGTATAGATAACCATAGGGCATCAATTATTATATACATTAATATTATTATTAGGCAGGCACATTAAGGTTAATAATAATAATATAAGCTGAGAGTAGTTCCATTATTTATGTAAGCTTTATTTTTGATCTAGCAGTAAGGCAAAAAATTTTCATGCACATCATTTCTTATTTAACAGCAAATATGTTAGAATTTTATAAAATCTAAAATTTACAAGCTTCAGCTCGGGTCTAGAAACCAAAACCGAAACCACGTTGAAAAATTGATCAATAACAAAGAAATATTTCATGAATTTTCACATAAAAATTCTTTGGTGCAGCCACTTCGATATTTCGTGAAAAATTTAACCTCTCGTGTACAACAATAGCTCTACATTAATGTGGAACATGTACGAATATGTTTACCCACACATACCGTGTAAAAATTCCACTGGCGTATAAAGACTAAGCAGGTATGTAGCCGCATGGGTAGAAGGTAAACGGTGCCTTCAATGAAAAATCTAATATCACTCAAGTCGGGCGAAACTCAACAATTGCGCCTCATGAATTTTAACGAGACATTTTCTTTGCGACGCCCAAAGTGATCTGGGTGCTTAATCTCGCACCTGAGGAGGTCGGGGCATAGGAGATTATAGTTAGAAAGCAATTTTGTGCATTGAATATTTTAAAATATAGCGTGGATTTTCTTTTGAAAATAACTAGATTGTGTACAGTGGCTTACAATAATAAGGGATATAAAGGAACTACTGAGTTTTATAATATTATTTATGTACATTGGTCATTTGTAGTCTGTTTAATATCGCCCTTTTTATACAAATAAGAAAAAAAATATTTGATACAACTTTTGGTCACAGGTAGACAGATTTTCCAGACAGGTAGAGTCTACCTGTGGCTTCGGACTAATAAAATAATTACGTAAAGTATTCCAAGCGTCATTAAGCCGTTTAAAATAGCTTCATATTAAATGTAGAAATGTCATTAAAAAGAAAAATATTATAAAATAATTATTCAAATGAATTTAAGTTTTTATTTTGTAGAGTTTTCTATTTTAGTAAAATTTGTCTATAACAAAAGAATTATGCTGGTATTTTAGAAATATGTATATGATTTAACTTATTTTAAAATTATATGGTAATGCGTATATTTAGAGTTAAGACATTTTTTTTTCAATTTGACTTATTCCTAGTTTTAGAATTGACTTTTGGTCTATTTTTTTCAAAGAATATCTTATTTTTTGTAGAACATATTAATTGGATAATATCATAACGTAATTGTGACCAAGAGCAGCTTTTTAAAATTTGTTAACAGCTATCACTCATATAGCCACCCGTTGTCTATTTTCTTAAGAATAAAAGCAGCAAGAAATCTATCTGTTTCAGAAAATTTTGAAATGACATAAAACTTAATACCTGGGTTTCCCTATAATGCTTCCATTTATACATTAATGATAATATATCTAGGAAGTCAGATAACACTAGAAATAAATTGTTTGAAATATTTTATTTTTCTATTTTTCTTTATTATAAATACTTAATATTTTAAACACAAGCGAGCTTTTAAATCATCAAAACAGTTGTAATATTCGGGAGCCCATGTCAGCGACACACGGCACCACCAAAGTGTTTCCTGTTACCGCTTATTATATTTTGAATAGAATATACAAGTTCAAATTTTTATTGAATGAACTATTAAATGTGAAAATTAAAATAGAATCTTAATATTATTTATGATATTGGCATTTAAATGCCAATATCATAAATAATATTTAAATTTTTATTAATAAAAAAGAAAAAAAAAATAATTTGTATTCTCTTTTACTACATTACTTCATCCATGTATATAATTCTAAAATTAAATCTTTGCTACATCAGCTATTTGCCGATAAAAATCCCGTCAAAATCGACACGGCCGTTCCATAGATTAGTCGAGACAAACAGAGAGATAGGCAAAAAATGTTATTTTGATTTTTGTACCGCTTATACATATGTATGCATTTAGTAAAAAACGATTATTTTAATGTTGCAAACAGACCCCGATTTTATTTATTTAGATAATAATGTTCCTACACAAATTTTCATAGCAATTATTTGTTTGATACGTATAGCTATATTTATATAGGTTAAAACCTTATGTTAAGAATTGAGATCCATATGTACTAAAAATATTATAAATGCGAAAGTTTGGGAGGATGTATACATGTATGTTTGTTATTTTTTCATGAAAAAACTACTGAACCGATTTTAATAAAACTTTACAGTAGTATAGGTTGTATATGATAATGATCTGTATCATATACAACCTATAGGATAATATATAATGATTTTGATAATATATTTCAATTAAGTCAGCTTAAAAATTTTCTTTCTGAGAGCTATCTTGGCGTGCGCTGACTAAATTGTTGGAGTTATGAAGATGATATAAAGGTTTTTTTTTATCTAAATAGTTTAAAATAGAAGTTCGCAATAGCGTACTATATCTTTTTTCTATGTGGAAGCCACTATGAACAATAGTGAACCAAAAATGTAATTAAATTGAATACTTACAATTCACATTTAAGAATATTTATGAAATCCTTATCAAAATCAACATATTCAATAATTTATGTATTTAATGTAGATAAACTTTGCCTTTAACACTAAGTAATTTGGCCGAATAGTTTAAAAATTATAACGATATAATTGACTTATAAAGTCTATATTGCATTATAAAGTGGCTGCTAACAGATTATAGACTCATTTTCGCAAAAACTGCTAGAAGAAAGGATTTAGATGAAACGGCAAATATTTGTATAGGTCATCAGAATAAAATAAAAGTTATAACTTATAACCATTTTAATTTCGTCATAGTATAAATAATTATGAAGAAGTAAAGTATTTTTACCAACACACCACGCGGGCAACGCCGCGAGCAGGATCTAGTGCATTATAATTATTATTTATCCATATGTTAAAATTTCAAAAGGGAAACTACCTTGCTCCTGTTTTACTTAGTTCTGAGGCACTAATTTAAGCGAACCGGTGGCAAATTATTTGGCATTCAAAAAATGAATGTTCAAGCTTTTTATTTGCATTATAATTATTTGACCTTGACTTTGATCTATGTATAATGAATATAAAGAAAAGAGAAGTTAAGAATATATTTTTAGGTTCACGTTTTTATCCCTCATAGCAGCAGGATAGAAATAGAAAGTACCTAGTACCAGTACCAAGACACTTCGTACTACGCTTTCCGCCGAATTCGAGACATTGCGTATTGAGTGGTGGAACTCAACACCGCATTAACCAGAGTGTCTTACCGAGTGAGGAAGTGCTAATGATTTAAATATCACTCCCCTGAGTCGAAATCGAACCCCCATGCGATCGCGTTTACAGTCAGACGCTGTCCCACTAAGTCACGAGCAGCCGGGAATTGTGTTTATCTCTTAAATATATTTCTTTGCTTTAAACCTCACCAAAACAAGTGTCCATAGATTAAAAATAAACAAGTAAGTAAATAATAAAAAATAAACAACTTTTGATGTAAGATTTGACGTTAATAAGTTTCCTTGAAATATTTTTTTCTTTCACCACGATGTTTTCCTCGTTTTTCTTGTAACGAAATTTAAAATTACATTTCTGGAAATATTTGTAAATAAAAATTTATTTTATAAGACTTTTTATGATAAAATGATTTATAATTTTCTTTTACGTTTATTATCTTGTTTATATTATTTCATTTTTATTTTTTTAATCAAATAGTCTTATTCATGAACTTACGAATCAAATCGTCAATCAAAATAAAACGTCAGGCCGACAGGGAGCTACCAAAATCTCGGAAAGCAGTTCTGGTGAAAGAGCTGACGAGCAACTTAAAAGTTGATCTTTTCAAAAATAATTTTACAATTAATTTAGCTTCACGCTTTATCCTTTGCAGGATATTCAGAGAGGACGGAGAGTCAGGGACGAAGCGCTAAACGCTACGGTCCCTTTATACCTCTTTCGTCTCATCCACAGTCATTAGCCATTCTGCGTATCTCCTCGCTGCATATACGGTCAGCTAAACTGAGTCCGCATATCCGGCGAAGAGATCACATCTCTACTGCATTTCTTTCATTCTTCTTTTGACACACCCACATTTCGCTGCCATATAAGAAGGATATTCTTGAATTAAATCAGAAAAAAATAATAATATTTTTCCTTAAGATGTTTTTAATATTGACTATTTTAACTCTCTCTCTCTCTCTTTTTCTACTTTAAGTTGAAGACATGTACTTACGCAAACGATGCATTTGGAGTATTATAAATAAATAAAATTAGAATGTCTGTATTTTAAAATAACTGCTTTTTATTCAAAGTACATACACTAAAATAACATTTTTCGTCTATCTGTTAGTTCTGCTTTACGCTTTTATCCCGTATAATAGGGTCAACAGAAAGTACATAGTGTCAAGACACTCCGTACTTCGCTTTCCGCCGAATTCGAAACATTGCGCGTTGAGTGACGGAAATCAACGCCGTACTTTGTCTTACCAGAACAAGGAAATAAAAATAATATAAATATAATCACTCCCTTCAATGGCAAATCGGACCCAGAACTCATCGCGTTTTCAGAAGCTGTCCCGCTGTGACAAGTCTTTAATTAGTTCTAGCTAATCATTAGAACGGCTGGGCCGATTTTGACGGGACTTTTACCAGCAGATGTTCATGCTCATTTAACAAAGAGTAACGTAGGCTTTTTTATTTTAGAATAATAATAATGAAGATATCAAGATATTAAATTTCTTTTTAATTTATTAATTTCAAAACAAGCCACTAAAACAATTAGACCTTCTGAAAATATTTCACACTGTAAAATTAAAGTGGTCTTGAAAACAATATTTTCTACCAAAAAGCGAGAGCTCTCGTTAGCATTTACAGATCTATTTATCAACTGTTCGTTCAAACAAATTGCCTATTTGAAGTCTATCTTTTGTTAGTTGATCATTTCAATTCTCTTTACAAAGCACCTATTGTATGGGAAGGTATAAAAGGGTTTGCAATAGATACAGGATCGTTCTGGTTCATTTCGCTACCTAATATTATGTGGTACATTGTGAGTTATACATTTGCGTATTTTATGTTTGCTTTATCTATATTTAATTATTTTTAAGCTGTGGGTCAGTCTTTAATAGGTGCGATTTCGTATACGGCTGCGTTCAAATTTTTGTTTTTTTTTTATATAGATTTGTGGTTTTTTTTATGATTATGGCAGCTTGGATGTGATACTATAGTAAATTAATAGCACTTGTTTGTAATGAATCCAAGCGATAAAATTCTTTTGTAGATTTCCAGCTTCATCAGAAGACTTTCTGTCAAGACATCATTATCTACTTTTGGCCGATTTCGATGCATTCCGTCATTCTACATGTAATGACGTGTAGAATGACCGAATTTAACGTCTCTTTTTACCAGAACGGAAAAATGAGCCTAAAATAAATATTACAACTGAAGAGCCAGTAGTGTAAAACAATGTAGACTCCTAAAGATAGATAGTTACCAGTCAGGTATTTATCTACCTTTAGGAGTACCTGTCAAGTAATCTTCCATGCGTAGACAGTTTGCCTGCGACCACGGGCTACTGGAAAGTGTTCGAGTCATCGGATTTGTAAAAAATATTTTTTCGAATATAATACGAAAATATATGCGGTTGATCCAGTACAATATTCTTTTTTTAGCTTCACGCTTTTAACCCGCATGGCAGATTAGGTATTTAGTGTCTTGACACTCTGTACTTCACTTTCCGCCAAATATAATATCTCGAATATTGCGATTTGAGTGACGAAACGCAACCCCGCACTTTGTCTTACCAGAGCAAGAAAGTGAAAATAATTTAAATATATTGTGTGGAAATCGAACCCACAACCGATAGTGTTTACGGTCAGACACTGTCACACTGCGGGACGATCGGTCTCACCAGTTTAGTATATTTTATTTAAAAAGACAATATAACACAAAGTTAACTGTCAAGTAAATATATGTATGTAAGTACTGTACTTGTTACTCATATATAAAGTCATAGTCATTATAAAAATTTATAAGTATTTATTTATAAAAGTCATTAAAACTACTGGAGAAGTGATTATCTCTGAATTGACAGAATATTGTGTGATAGAGTTCTTTACAAGTGTTATCATTGTTATTGTAATTTATTATATTATTTATGAGACTATTGTGGCGCAATACCATGTCTCCGTTAGACATCGCACTGCACCAAGCCAAACAAGTTTGGTTGTGGGTTCGATTCACATTCGAGGGAATAATTATATTTAAGAAATGTTTCTGTCACTTAACACGCAATGTTTCGAATTCGAGTGCAAAGTGGCGAACGAAGTGTCTTGACACGATTGATGAATGCCATGATTTTAAGTAGAAAGTAGAAAGCAGTGTGTCTAGACACTAGGTTGTAATCAAGCTTGACAAGTTCCTTAAATATATCATAGATCATTATGTAAATTATAGGAAGGAGGAGGACGCTCAAAGTGTACCAGTTCTCATGTATACTAACTACAGTAATCCATGGTCACCGATAGACTGAGTCGTCGAGATTTGTCATTCAATTCAATACATTAAATAATATATTTTATTCAATTACAAATATAAGCTTGTTTGACTTGTTATGGTTTTTTTGCATAATAAAAATCGAGTTATTTATTTGAAATTTGTGTTTAAAAGGCAGAAACGAGGTTTATAATGAATTCGTTATGGTTAGTAATATAATATACTAATAAAACCATTCGGAAGTGTAACAGGAAGCAAAAATGTTTTGGATATATATATATATATATATATATATATATATATATATATACATATATAAAGAAACTTTTTTACCATTTTACCAACAACATTTGGACCTTCTTAATACACTCGTTAAATTCGTTCTAAATGACAAAAAAAGTATCATTATAAATTAAACAGGCTATATGTAATCATGAACAAGATATTAAAGGTAAAACTCGTTTTTAGGATAAACTTGTTTAAAACAGATCATTGATCTGTTCGATAAAGCGAATTCAAAAAGCTTGAATTACGATATATTTCTATAAGGCGTAAGGGACTGTGTTCTTATTATTTCAACGTTTATGCAATACACTTTATCCTGAATAGACATATAGTCACTCCGCCTGCTCTTTTTCGGTCAAAATTGAAAGACGCGTTTGAATGCGCAGCTTAACGCCACGCTTTGTTTTATCAGAGCGGTGTAAATAAATTTAAAATTAAATTCCTCTGAGTGCAAATTGAACCCACAATCGTGTTTGCAGTTAGAAGGTGAGCCACTGTACTACAATGGCCTCTAATCTTTATGCAATTAGAAATATAAAAGTCTCATAATTCATTTCCTAGACCGGGGATTTATAATACAACAGATTTATGGGTTTTTACGAGTATCATATAGATTTATCAGATAATAATTTATAATTTAATGTTTAAGTAACTTTACCTAAATAGCAGTTTCCATACAAAATGAGCATAATATTCTCTATGGTAAAATATATATTTCATTAACTTTGACCAGTGTCAACTTTATAATTTATTGCCATACACGGTTTTACGTGACGCAAGTAAGTAGAGTTCGAGTATTTCTAGATATTTTAAGTTATGTAATAAGGATTTAATGTAGAATGAATAATAAAATTAGTAAGACTTTTTTTTTATTTTTACACATTTTAAATGTAACTATTTTAAACGGATTAATCGCGTATGTTTTGGTATACGATAATATATTTTTGAAATATATACACATCATGACTTTTTATATTCAATGTTAATCCAAAATATTTATTGTACGAACAAAATATTTCTTTATAATTACAAAAAAATATTAATCCTATCGCAGTAAAATCATTTTTGACTGGAAAAAAGTTGATTGTGTACTGCTAAGACAAAACGCGGCGTTGAGTTCCACTACTCAGCACGATCGGAAAACGGAGCTTAGAGAATTATGCCAATTAAAAAAATAAAGTGAAATCTTAGTCTTAATTTATTTTAAGAAATCAAGGTAATATATAAATCTTCCATTAACTTTGTTTATTGACTTATACTTGGCTTAGGAAGATTTTCAAAAGTCATTGACCTCTGTACAGTACTCTCTGTAAGAGTAGGCAAATATGTATTAGTTTTTTTTAATAGGTACTATTATATTGTTCCAGCACTTAGAATAATAACGGTACGTTACAGTTACTTATACTGATCCGTTGATGTTTTGTTAGAAAAAAAAATATTAAACGGCGTTGAGTTTCGCCACTTAACACATTGTTTCAATATCGCGCGATTGTAAAAATGCGCAACGTGATTGTAATAAATATGTAGCCTGCATATTCTACAACTTAAAACAACACGATAAGCAGAAAACGATTGCTTTCACAATGCCTGTGCCGGTTAAATATTTTTCACATAACATTATATATGTACGTATCTATATATATATATATATATATATATATATACATATATATATATATATATATATATATATATATGTACGTATCTAATAATATATAGTGATAATTAAAAAAGTTTTTGGCAGCTTAGGGAAGGGGGCTTCCCACATATCATCGATTTCCACATGAAATAAATACATAGAATATTGGGTGGCGGAACTTAACGCCGCTCTTCATCTTATCGTGAGTGAGTGGAGACATAAAAAATCGTCTATATATTTTGTCGTATAGTTATTTACAGGTGATGATTTTTAAAATAAAAAAAAATATATATTAAATTTTACCGTCTAAAATAATGCCGTAATTTTTGCCACACGAAAATTTTACAACTTCATATAAAAGATCGCACAAAGAGGATTTTCGCATACATTTTACAAGAGGCACATGATTTGCAAGGTTTTTGTTTACGATATAATTTTTTAAATATGGTATGAGATGAAGTGTGTTGATATAATAAATATTAACTACACTAAACGTATTTCTATATGTTGAATAAAATAAACATCTCTGTATATTTTAACAGTAAACAAACATAACAAAAGCAAAGCTAATAATTAAAAAGCAAACGACAAAAAATATGCAAAAAGCGTGTAATTAGCTAGGGGTAACTGATTAGAACATAGCATAGCCTAAATAGTTAAAGCATTTGGACGATTTCCGAGAGGCGCAGGTTTGAATCTTGCAACTATTCCAGTTTTCTAAAAAAATTAACTTACTAAATATATTTTTAACTATAGTAACACGAATCTGAAATCTATATATATATATAAAAATAAATAAAATTGAAATGTATGTTACAATTTTTTTTATCTGTCCGTCTGTTTGTTTTAGGTAATCTTTGGAGTAAGATGTAAGTTAGGATTCTTTTATTTTAGAATTTTTAAATTAATCATCTATAAAGTTAAATTTCACTTTGCGTTCACAATTAATATTTGAAATTAAAATTTTCTTTTTTTATAAAGACCGACAATTGATAAAACAATATCATAGTTGATATATTGAAATCCTCTGCCATCTACCAAAACTACCATCTCCACTTAAGACAGTTCTGCTGAAAAGCCGAAGTCAAAAAAAATCAAGAGTTGTCTTTTTAAATACATTTTAAGGTTGTAAACGATTACTAACTTCGTAATTAGAATGTGGACACAAATATAATTATATACATTAACATCGCGAAATTGTAATATTCTTCAATTCAAATATACTGCTTAATAATATGTTATGAAATTGAATACCTAAATAAATTAACGGCAAGATTTATTAAGTAAATGACATTTAATTCAGTGACATTTAATTGAATGTCAGCCGTAATTTTAACGTTACAAACAGACACTCAAATTTTTATGTATAAATTTATGTATAAAAATCTTTTAGTACCAGTTATCTTATATTTATCTTTACGTAATTAATAAATTTCTGTGTACATTTTTCTATTTTAATAATGTTAATTATTCAACTTAATTCCTAGTTTAGTTGTAGATTGTTTTAATAAAAACCTTCATAAATCTTATCATGAGTCAGAATCTTATTGTAAATTACAGTGTAGGAAAATTGAAATATATTATACTTATATAAGTAACTACCGTTAATTACCGTTAATTTTATATAAACATTGGATCCATTTTATAAAAATCGCAGAAAAATTCTACTGTTACCAGGGTAGACAAGGGAACCTCAGGTAAAAGGAATGTTCTTTTCAACAATTGGAAATATTACAAGTTAAGCAGCGCAACTTAACGCCGCGTTTTTTAATTCACTAGGGCGGCGAAATAAAAATAATTTGCTCATGGCATCATGGTGTTATTATTACAATTGCAAAATTGTATAGTCCTTATGATCGTAATGTTAAGTAAAAATAACGTATATATTTTAACATTAAGAAGCTATAAATAAGTATGATACTTCATAGCAAAAGCACTTTGCAAATTATATAATCGTTTCAAACCATCAATGTTATTATGATGCAAAGAATTGTCTAGATGACATGCTTTCAGTGCTCTGTAAAAGCATTTAATGTAGACTCGCTGGGTGTGGGTTCAAAGTTAAATAAAATACGTCATTTAAAATCGTTCTGAAATAAATTATGTAAGAATACTAAGTTCTCTAAGCTTGCTTTAAGCATTATTGGTATTATATGAAAATATATATAGAATTTCGCTCGTATTTTCTTACTGTGGTGAATTGATTCTACAGTGATGTTTTAATTTATGAAATTAAAACAAATTAAAGAATAAAAGAGAATTTTAAAGCCTTTTTAGTCAAATAGTGTCAGAATATTCCTTCCTCTTGTTTCCGCCAGAATTTAAAACAAAAATGTTGATAGACCGAAGTGTCGTAACACTATGTTGTTTCTGACTAGCCTGTAATCTGGAAAAACCTTAAAGCTATAATGACTTTAGGAAGATTTTTGCAACGCACTTTTTGACTTTGTATTTTTATAAATTTATCTGTTTACAATACGTGAAATTTCAATATAATAAATAGATTACCTAGAAATGTATTTACGCTTCTTGTAAGTTTCCTTGATTCATTACCTTTTAGATATACATTTATCGAAATTAATTAGTTATCATGTCTCTCGTATAATTATTTCAATTTCTTTTTTTAATATAAATTTTAATTCTAAAATACTTATTACAACATTAATCAAAATTAAATAATTATCTTATATTTATAAAATGTACTCACTAAAATCCTTCTTCTTAAAATGGGCTTGTTTCTGCACCCACTCGTTGAGTATATTGATGGCGTCTTGCATACTTCCAAGTTTATCCAAATCATATTGCTTTCGCACCTCGGTTAATAAATTCGGCCTAAACTCTAATATTTTGTCTTTTGGAAGAAATTCCATATTTATAATGTTAATGTTAATTTAATTTTTAATTATATATTATGGATATGACCTCTCAGCACAGCCTCTTGTAATGTACTGAACAAGAATTGCATGTACCAGACAATTAATTAAGAGTCGTAAAGCCTTCGGAGGTATCGAGTTCGGTAACTTGATTTTTAGGGTTCCCCGTTCATGTTTTTAATTCGTTTAACATTATAGTCGATTATTTATGATTATTTTACAACATGAAATGGAATAACGTTTCAAAATGTGACTAAAACTTATAACGATTTTTCTTATTTTGATTGTATATTATTATTATTATTATTTATGATTTTAAATAATACTTGTATTTACAAGTACTATTATTTTATTTATTTATTATGATTATCTAATAAAAATGATAAATTATTTTTTTTCTTTTAACATATAATATATAAATATAGTTTTATATGTGTTATCTATTACTGAGTGACTAGATAACGCATAAACAAAAGTTTACTAGAAACTAACATTCGCATTGAGTCTCTTTAAAGAGTTTATGGGAAAAAAAAACTTTGTGCAATTTTTGCAAATTGCATTGCTTTGTGCAAATTTGTATACAATTACTTCCTAATCGTACATATTCATCACCGATCAAACTGTATTAGGTGTAGGTAACTGAAATCTAAAAGTATTCATAAAGTAAGATAAAGACATAAAGCAACATTAGCAAATTTCCTTACAATAATCCTGCGCGCAAACCGATGATTGAAAACCAGTGTCCGTGAAGTGTATGCTAGTCAACCCAAGCACACCTAGAGCTTATCCAGAACTAACGGAACTGTGTAAAGTATTGAAGTAGTTCTTTCGTATTGTATTTGTCGTCGTGTCAGCCTCAATAGAACTTACAAGATGATCGATCGTGCCTTCATCTGATAGTCGGACCACCAGATAGGAGGCCTGCCCACTGAGCGCTGTCCAGTTGGTGGTGGCCATTCGAGTCTTACCATCCTACGGCAATTCATGGTTCGTTTATCTATATATACAACCAAGTAGAAGTAATATTTCTTCATCAAATAACTAATATATTATAATAATTCAGATAACTATAACAAATCGCGAATTCATAGGATTTTCGTGATTCTCTTAGTGTTTTCCTTCTTTATTTCTTATTGCTTCTTTAAACTAGTGGCTAAAAGTATATTTTTTTATAATTTACGCAAACGAAGTGGCCTATTTTAGCTCAATAATATTCATATAACTATTTTTATAACAAGGTACATATAATATTTATGGGTTAGGTAAGCGATCTAGTTATTGGTTACTGCGTCCGATATTTTAAAGAAATTGTACGGAACCAAATTTTATTTTATGAGAGCTTTAAAGTTTTCCAGAAATATTATACTTATATTAAACTCTTCCGTTACTCATTGAGAACGTGTCAGTTAACGCTTAACGCACAACAGGTCGTTATACAAAAAGGTGGATAAGGGTGAAATTTTGCATATGGATTCATAGAGAAATTTATAAGAGGAGTCTAGGAGGGTTTCGTTTGATTCTGGCACTTTTTAAATAGAAACTACGGAAGATAGAAAGGGAAATATGCAATGGTCATTAAGTTTAGCAGTATATAATAAACAATCCAACAGGCTTTGCAGAACCAACAAACTTCACGAACAATCGGATCAAGCAAAAAGACAAGCTATCATCACCAACTTATGTGTTTCTTTTTAAAAATAAACTTAAATAATATGTTAAGTTAAAAAATTACATACAAAATTTAATTAATACTGATGAATTTGTTTTGAAATGACCTAATCATTTATTTAGACTTTTTAAAGTTATAATTTATTTTTGCACATTCATTAACACAATATCCTGTTTGATTATCGAATTTCCTCCCCATTTCTCCGTAGGAACTTTTGCTGAACCATACTCGCCAAGGATCCTATACGCCTAATTATAGCTCAGAACTTTCAGCTATCAGATATGTATCATAATATATTCCTTCCTTTAAATTAATATTTTATTTCAATGGATTCATAAATAAAAAACGTAATATCAATTTAAAGTATTATGAAATGCTTCTTTGAATTTCCAAGAAGTGAGGTTTTCAATATAGACTATATTTTCAAATAACAAATGTAACAAAGATATTGTTAAATAGTATATAAATACAAGTGGTATATATATATATATATATATATATATATATATATATATATATATATATATATATATATATATATATATATATATCCAATTTAGGTAAAAAACAAAGTCTAAATAATCGCACAAAAACATCCACATTAATATTTATATTAATTTTACGCCAATTGCCATCAACAGATCTTGTGTTTCAATTATCCATATAATCATGACTTTACTGTTTTTTATGCACAAAACACATGCTGTTTTTTGCACACAAAAACCAGCATGTCGCTAAATTCCTAATATGGTATACAATAATACAGGTATGTATACTACATAAAAGTTCGTTTTTTATTAAATTTTAATTATAAACAGAGCGCGGCGTTGAGTTCGCCACTCGCAATATCTTGGTTTTAGGTAGGAAGCACTCAATGGAATTGACTCTAGTTGTTTCTCACTATCCTGCTATGCGGGATAGTTAGAGACAATCGAAATTGCTTTTTTTCATTTGAGACAATTTTAATTTAATGGAATGATTAATATTATTTTTATGGAATTAGACTGTAACGAATTTTTGTGAGTTTGATCGTAGCAGCGTTAATCTCCGCCGATATGGAAAATAAAAATTGAAGTTATTAACTAGATTGTAACTAGCGTACAATATCACCAGGAACGTTAAATGGAGCCCCATACGAGTGCAAGTATTGACTGGACATGGAGGCATGTCCAGTTATTTACATCGATTTAAACTAAAGGAAACACTTCGATGTGAGTGCGACCCCAGCTTCAATGAGACCGTGTGGCATATTACACTAGACTGCCCATGTTTTAGCGTAGCCCGCCAGAGCCTGGAAACACTTATTACGATAAATCTTGAAAGACCGGGTCAGGCCATTCTGATAGCTGATAACTTAATACACCTTATCTTCCTTAAATACCTAGAGGAAATCTTTCACACAGCCATGTAAAGATACGGCAGCAGAACAGCAGAAAGGATGATTAATAAAGAAGAAAGGCAACCCTTAGCATCGACTCAAGGAGTCAAAACTGTACTAACAAGGGATCATCTATTGAACACCCAACGTTTCCTGCAAAATATACACCCGAGCTCGCCCAGGTTAAGATTGAGATCCATAGCACTTTTTATGGACAGTGACGAGGAGAAACTAGGACTAAGCTTTTGCGTCGTAGGATCGACAAAGTTGGTCTAAATCTCGCCAGGCCTAGCTGTTCTAACTTAGGGCAGTACCAGCAAGGCCACTATGAGAAGATTGGAATGCGACAGCATGCCCACCATCAGAACAGAAGTTTGGGAGTACCGGATACTGCGAATTAAAAATAAGACTATTGCACTATTCGATAGAAGTGGCATGCAGAGTTCTAGAACACCTGAGCACTTTCAGTTCACAGGAGACAAGAATTGATGCCATGAAAGCAGGGCACGATAAGGGAGCAGTTATCGATCTATTACGACCCATATACGCATCAACAGCCCACAATGTAGTCACGTATGAAGATAGGGGACAGGACCTAGCTTTTCTTAAGGAAAGAAAACTGAGGGATAAAAGACCACTTACGTCAACGACTAGCCGAAAGACTAACCTCAGAAAAGAAACAGCTAGTTTCATAGTTTAGTAGGCCCTTGTCCGCTAATAACAATAATTACTAGTTTTAGTAATTATTTTTATTAGCGGACAAGGGCCAAGTCACAGTACTCGACTTGACCCCGACTCGAGTACACAGGGGCTGTAAGGAAGACAATTAGGAACAATCTTGCAATTTGCGAAAAAATTAGGAAAATTTTCTAGCCTAAAAACAAGGTTCTTCTGCGAGTGTTACTTGAAGAAGAGAAGGCTGCATTTACGACTAAAACAAACTGGAATACTTAAAGGGGAACCCACGTAAATCCTCCCACATGGCGGCCTACAGTGTTAGAAAATAGTAGTAGTAGTAGCTTCGTGTATAAAGTCGAAACAAATAAAACCACTTGCCCACCAAAGTATACAAAAACCACGGACAACCTAATCCTCTATGTCGCCCGTTGCACGGAAGTCACGCTAGAACTTAAAATTCTCAGCATGGTGTTCACTCACGCAACTAACATCTGGGAGCAAGGGCAGACACCGTAATTTCAATGGATAAATGGAGTTCCCAGCTGTGGAAAGTCCACTTGAGTGGTAAATAATTTTGTCCCTGATAGTGATCTAAAAGCAATTACAACTACTGAAGCGACGGAGTACCTCAGAATCACTTTTACTTGTATCAGGGATGCCAGGATGAGAGTTCGCACGATTGCTTTAATTTTAGTGAATGGTGTTTTAGAAAGGCCCTCACGACTCATCGTGGACTATACTATCAAAGGCCGAAACGATTACTCTTATTGGGGATATAAACCAACTACCATTCATTGCCAGACTCAACCTTTTTAAAATGGATTATATCGGCCCAGAGTTCATGATGACCATCAGTCTAGTGCTGATCAGATGTCCACTGGACATTATCTATGTTCTAAATGAGGTCTACGACGGAATATTTTCAGCCCAACCGACGACTCGCTCCCTGAGAAGATCTAAATATCCCGTAGCTTCCACCACAGCAGACTCCCCAAACATACTGTACTTGATTCACACGCAGGCGGAAAAGGTGGACCTCATACACAAGGGGTTACGGAAAGGGAAGTAAGCTCACGCATCCTTACTATCAACGAGTCTCAGGGACTAACATACGAGTCAGTAGTCATCATCCAGACAAAATCTACCAATAACGTCATACCAAACTCTGTTGAATGTATGTACTACACTGACGCCGAATGAGATGCAATCGGCAGGTTTATCCGTCGGGCAAACGAATGTTCCCTAACCGATATAGTTGATTACAATTAAAAATGGCAATTTCTCGAAAAGGCATGGATGCGGTCCGCAAACTAACTGGACGACGCGCTGCGACCCCAAGCACGTGACCTACCAGTGGTCAACAACCACTAATGATAAATTACAAAATCTATGATGAAGGTTTCATTGAATATGTGATTACTTAACAAAATAGTTATGACAAAGAAAGATATGTTAAAAGTAATTTCAACTAGCGCCGTTGTTAAAATGCGATTTTTAAATTTAAATATCTATTTAAATTCTTCTAATGTGCAAAAATACATAAACATAAAAAACAATTAATTACGTATTTTTGATTAATGATTTCTGTGAGTGAACTAATCATTTATCATTATTCTATATAAATAATGATGCCGGTCGTGGCGCAGTGGGACAGCGTCTGACTGCAAACACGATCGGTTGTGGGTATGATCCCCACTCGGGGGAATGATTATATTTAAGTTATTTTCACTTCCACGCTCTGTATAGACAAAGCGCGACATTGAATTCCGCCACTCAACACGCAATATCTCGAATGCGACGAAAAGCCGAGTAGGGAGTGTCTTGACACTAAGTACTTTCTGTCTACCCTGCTACGCGGGATAAAAACGTGAAGTTATAAATAAATAAAATTGGAGGATATATTTATAATATTAAAATAACGGATTTTTACAAAATGCAACTAAAATGACGTTTTTTTAAGTTTTTAGTCTACTTTTGTGTTCCGGTTTATCTCTGGAACGGCTGTACTGATTTTGACGAGACTTTCTCTGGCACATAGCTGGTGGACTAAAGAGAGAAGGTTACTAGCAGATGTAATAACGAGTAACTTAGGCTACTTTTATTTTAGAATCATAAAATAAAAAATCCAGAGGTGTTAAATTCCATTGACACAGATCCTCGTTAATACATTATAATTAAAAAATATATTTTATTTATCAATTTGACAATAAAATATTCTCCTGAAAATTTAATAAATATACAAATACCCACATATATTTAAAAATCTCAACAAATGAGTAACATGTTTTATTAATCTTTTTTCCGTTAAAACACATTTTTGCAGGTTCCAGGAAGCCATTTAAAACGGGTTTTAGTTTGTTTACGTTTTTCTTTTTATATGGTGTAAAAATAATTATTTTTTACATTGAAGTGACCCTATATATACAAAGGCGGTCACTTACTACGTATGAGTTAACCGCTTTCACGTAGTTCTTATTTGGACAAGGTTAGTAAATGAGCCTCAAAATCTCTGATTGAACGAAAGAGGTTTAAAGAAAACTAAAACCGTGAATACCTCGCTATAACTTGTTCACAAAGTCATAGATAATTATTAAATGATTGAACTTTAGATAAAAGAATCGCATTTAAAATGCATATCAAAATAACTGGTTTTTATATAACAAAAATAATTGTAGCGTACTATTATATTATTAACCAGTCTTGTCTTTCATTTTATAAGAATTCTATTGAACAAAATATTTTAAATTAATTTAATTTTCTTATTAATTAATTGCTAGAAATACAAGAAATACTGAATGTGAATGGAAGGTTACCAAAATACAATAGTAAAAACTGCATTTAAATCAGTTAAGCCGTTTCTGAGATTGGCGTGCACAAACGATATAAAAATCATTGTTTTGTGTTCTATTGAATTTATAAATGATCCCAACAATAGTTTTTCTCATACATCAACCATATACAGAAAGCAAGGAGTTACATTTTCATATTGCGCCACATTTTGTTTTACCAGAGCGAGGAAGTGACAATAATTTAAATATAATCACTCCCCCGAGTGAGAATCGAACCGATAACCGATCGTGACTGCAACTGAGAGCCCCACTGCGTCACGATCGGCCTCACAGTTTTGTATGAACATACATACATAATGATAAGAGACATTTCTATACTGTAATGAAATTTTATGTCAAAACTTTATTTCTATATATAATTCTTATATAATTCTCTTCATTTTCTCGCTCTGGCAAGATAAAGCTCGGCTTTGGGTTCCGCCACTCAACACGCAAAGTCTATACCAGGTAGACCACACTGTGCGGGATAAAAGAGTGAAAAACAGGTATAATATATATAATAATTATTAGAGGACTAAAAATATTTATTAATATGTTATTATTTTTAGAAAATATGTCTTAAATGATCGTTCCACATTATACACTAAAGTAAGGATGGATACCAGTTAAGGATATCTACGTTTAAAACTTTTACACCATTACGACCTTGTGCCAATTGGATGTAAATATACATAAAATAATTATTCAAAAATTACTATATCACATTAATTATACGGAAATACGTAAGCGCGTATTTTTAAGAAAAAAACTGTTATTTTAATACCTATGGGTAGATAAACATTTACATTTACGTATGTTTTTTAACTTCACTCTTTACAGGACACTCTGTGTGTGTTGCTTTCCCTCCAAATTTTGGTCGTTGCGTTTGAGTGTCGGAACTAAGAGAAAGTTCTAATTATTTCATAATAAAATTTTGAATTCCAATTAGGTCCTTGCCTATATTCACATAAGATAGTTTCGGAATATCTTATCTGTCGAAAAGTGTGGAAGGTACAAAAGTAATAAATAATAAATTTATTGCAAATTTATCCATAAATTTCCATTTATTATTGCCTTACGATGATTTAATATTTATTTTAAAATACAATTCCTAAAATCAAATATCGATACTAACTAAAAACTAAAAATACTTCACTATTTATTCTGCCACAAAAACGTATAAATTCATCCCTTCTTTTTGCTATACTGCTGACAATTTTCGTATCAATTTGAGAATCATGTGTTTCTTTGGGAATTACTATATGCTGAACACTGTTCTCTACTTGGTAAATATTTAAACTTATATGTTTATTACTGAACAAAAAACTACATTAAAGTTTAGAAAACATTTTTGAAAAAAATTTTGTACTCAACGGGATTTTTATACCTTTTTTCAAAAATGTTTTCTAATCCTTAGTGTGGAACAACACTTTAAAAATAGTAAATACATTAAAGTTGTTTAGTTTAAAGTTTTTAATAATAAAAAAAAACTACATATAAATTAAATTATGACGTAAGCACTGTTGTTACGAACTAAATTAAAAAAGACATTATTTTTTTTTTCAGATTGTTTTATAAACAGATATATTTTAAAAGTTCTTAGTTAATAATTTAAATTTAGAAGTATAATTTTTTTTTTCTTTTTTTTTTTAGCTTCACGCTTCATCCCTGGCGGGGTAGTCAGAGAATACGGAGCGCCAAACGCTACGGTCCCTGTATACCTCTTTCGCCTCGTCCACAGTCATTATACCCTTCATACTTTTCATGTCCTCATACTTTTTACGTGACCTTCCTCCAGTATCTTCGATACTGTGTCTTCGAAAGTCAACCGAGGTCTCCCCCGACCTCTCGTACCCCTTCACCTTGGCTTCATAAATCTTTGTTACCATTCTTTCATCGCTCATTCTTTCAACGTGCCCAAACCACTTGAGCACGTTCTTATTCATTCTTACTGTGACATTCACGCTTACATCTGCCATTCTGCGTATCTCCTTGCTGCATATAGGGTCAGCTAAGCTAACTCTGTATATCCAACCAAAAGATCTCATCTCTACTGCATTCATCTTTCTTTCATTCTTCTTTTTACACACCCACGTCTCACTGCCGTATAACAACTTCAGTATCAGTACTGCATTGTGACCGGCAAGACGTGCAGGTACGCTGACGTTTTGCTGTCGCATCAATGCAGCAAGAGCACCGTTAACCCTGTTACCGGCATCAATACGCCTTTCCACATCCATTTCGTATCTTCCATCTCTACTAAACATACTTCCCAGATATACCACCTCATTCACTTGTTCTAATATCTTTCTATCCACCTTAATCTTGCATACAAATACTCAAATACAAGAGTCTTAGTGTTACTCGCATTCAGGCTTAGACCATTAATTTCACACCCAATTTCTCACATCAATTTTTATCTTGCAGAGTCACATCTCAACAATCACATCATCACATCAATTTTTATCTTGCAGAGTCACTCACATCAATTTTTATCTTGCAGAGTGGTGAACAATGCTTATAACTCGCATTCTAATGATGCAATTAGCACTGCATCATCTGTGTACAACAGACAGTTTACTGTCAAATCACGAACTTTCACTACTATGCCACTATCTTTCACTCCTGGGAGACAACTATCCAAATACAAATTGAACAGCCAAGCTGACATTGCGCAGCCCTGTTTGACACCCGATTGAATATCAAACTGAGGCGACATGCCAGTTCCTACTCGTACACAGGCTGAGTGATCTCGAGAATAATAAAGAGATTTTACAGCCTGCAACAAGTGTCCACTCACATTGTACCGGGGCAGTATTTCCCATAATTTCTTTCTTTCAACCCTGTCGAATGCTTTTTCTAAATCCACATGAGCACATGAGCACAGAAAATTTTCTGGTTTACAGCCAAAAACTTTTCCGTGATCATGTGGAGAGAAAAGATCTGATCCATGCACCCTATTCCAGGTCTAAATTCTCCTTGGTCCTCCCATAAAAGCCTTTCGGATCTCTCTTGCATTCTTCTCGCTAGAATTTCAGCATAAATTTTACTGCCCAAGCTAATCAAACTGATAGCCATGTAGTTTGCACAGTCTATCTGTAAACCTTTGCCTTTATACAAAGGCACGATGACTGCGCCTTGCCAATAATCCGGGACCTCTCCCTTTTTCCAGCGTAAATTGCATAGAAAAAAGAACCGGTTCAAGATGCACGGCCCACCATATTTGATCATCTCTGCAGTAACTCCATCTGCTCCCGCTGCCTTACCACATTTCAGACTTCGTATAGCATTCTCTACTTCTTTTATACCGATTTCGCCATCTGCTGCATCAAGACTCAGCATGTTACTGTCGCTCTAAACAGAGGCGTCATCACATTCATACATCTTCTTATAGAATTCCGCCCATCGTTGCAAAACGTGTGTTCTTTCCGTAAGTATTTCACCGTCCTCGGAAAGCACCCCATTCATTTTACAAGTTGGCGAACAACGCCGAGAATCACTAACTTCTCGCCAGAAAAGCTTCGTGTTTTCCCGGAAATTGTTTGTCAATCTGTCGTCTCTTTCACGCTCTGACTTTTCAAGTTTCATCTTTATCAGTGCTTTCGTTAGGTGCTTTTGCAACTTATATTCTTTCTTCTTAATCTCTCTCATACTTTTATTCTTACTCGAGGCTTTATAGTCCTGCCATGCTATCTTCTTTCTTTCTACTGCCTCTTTCACTTCATCATCCCACCATTCATCGCGCTTTTTACTAAAGCCTCTTTTCCCAATGCCACATACCTCAGTTGCAGCTTCAATCATACAATTCCTAAGATTCTGCCAGCATACTTCAACACTTTCAGTACCTATTTCGCAGCTGTCTAGCTTCTTGGAAACCCTTTCTTTATATTCCTCTCTAAACTGTGGATCTTGAAGTTTCCAGCTTCTTATGCAATTATTCGCCTCCAAGTTTAGACACCTCGTGCGGCTGCGCCAACCGGCAAACAGACCCCTTATTCTAGCAACTACTAGATTGTGATCTGTTTCCAAGCCGGCACCCCTAAACACACGCGTGTCCATAACTTGGTTACGAAAACGCTGATTCACTAGGAATAGATCTATCATGCTTTTCTCTTCCATCCGTTCCCACGTGTACATATGAATTTGTTTGTGGTCAAACATAGTGTTTGCCACAAACAAATCTTTTTCCTTACATAATTCCAATATGAGCTTACCAGCCTCATTTACTCTCTTATCACCATACTTCCCTACTACGCGTTCGTAACCATGTCGTGTAGTTCTGAATCATCCATTCAAATCACCACATACTATTAATTTTTCATTCCCTCTTACACTATCTAGAACTTCCCTGACACTCTCCCAGAACTCCTCTAGTTCACTTGAAAGAGCTGAAGATACCGGCGCATACGCCACTAACAAGAATATTCTTGTTATCACCAGCTTGAAGCGAACCCAGAGCAGCCTCGGGTTGATCGCCTTATATTCTACCATTGCACTCACCAACCGAGAGGACAATAACACACCTACACCTTGACACCCTCGTTCACTTTCTGGAATTCCCGTCCAGAAGGTGACTCGGTTGCCCGGCAAATCGGTCATGCTATTCCCCTTTCTTTTGGTCTCAGTCACACAAACAACATCTAAATCTCTTTCATTCATCACATCTAATAATTCATTCATCTTCTGTTGCATCTTTCCTTTTACATTCGACGTAGCTATTTGTAGCTCCGTTCTCCACTTCCCGCCGTTACGGACATTGCTTGCTGGGTGGCGGTCCTCAACGCCGCATTCGTCGCCCCTTTTCACACCAGCGGAAACGCACTGCTGCGCGTCGCCTAGGGGGGACGCCCTAGCATGATGCGCCCTGGTGCTCGCAGCGGATGGAATGTTGCAGCCTCACACAACTATTGATGTTATGTAAGGCTGGCAGGGGCCACTGCTCGCAAGTCTTCCATCGTTGACCCCCATCATTGTATTATAATTTATAATATATTTATTTCCAGAAAAAACTGAACCGCGAGTTATATATGCAAGGTAAGTTTTATCTAACACAGGTTTTTATTCCTCATAGCAAAGTAGTCATGAATGAGATTTTGTGTGTTGAGTGTGAATATTACATTGAATTTTTATGAATATTCTATATTAACTAAAAATATAAACAAATAATAACAGATCCAGATGCTTTGGCAAGTGAAAAGAGTGGACGCGTGCTTTAAATTAATAAATACAACTTAATGCAATGTCTTTTAAAAATTACTTCTAAATAGACGACTTAACTGACTGTGCTCAGCCCCTCGCTTCACCTCAGCTGAATGAGATAGCTGCATTTTTTGCATAGACAATTCTCTTAAGGTCAATTTATTATTAATTATCTATACCTAAATGTGAGCAATAAAATGATCTTGAGAGTGAGCGTTTTACGTTCACCACCTTTAACATCTACAAGGCGGCTCGCAGCCCGGTCTTTCTAATTCAAACGATGATACTTTGAATGTGCATAATATAACGCAACATAAACGAGAACAACCAGAATGCAACTGCAAATATGAAATTCGAGAATTACGTAAGGAAATATCTGGAATGGCCTTTCTACTTCAATAGGTAGCTTTTAAATTGAGCAAATTAAAATTACAACTAATAATATATCCTTAGAACAGACTCGCCTTCAGAGTAATGTCAAAGAAACTTACTAGTAAAGTTTCTAATAACGAAGAGAAAATTAAATATTTTTTATTTGCTATTATTAGCGAGAGCAATTAGTGACAGCGATTAGCGTTATTGTTATTATTATTAGCAATAGCAAGCAATTAGCGTTAGCGGTAGCGTCAGCGATAGCGTCAGCGATAGCGTCAGCGATAGCGTCAGTTTAATAATAATATATTAATTAAGTAATAGAAATACAAGAAATACTGAATGTGAATTCCATTAACCTTCCGGTAACCAAAATACAATAATAAAAACTGCATTTAAATCAATTGAGCCGTTCCCGAGATTAGCGTGCACAAACGATATAAAAGTCAGTGTTTTGTGTTATATTTTGTGCTATATTTACCGCTACCGCTATCGCTACCGCTACCGCTACTACTATCGTTACCACTACCGCTATCGCTACCGCTATCGCAATATTATTAGCTACAGCAATTAGCGATAGCAATATTGTTAATTTTATTATTAGTGACGGCATTACAAATAGTGATAACGATAGCGATAGCGGTAGCGGTAGCGGTAGCGATAGCGGTAGTGATAGCGGTAGTGGTAGCGGTAGCGGTAGCGGTAACGATAGCAGTAGTGGTAGCGGTAACGATAGCGGTAGCGGTAGCGATATCAATGGCGATAACATTTCTTTAATTTTCTTTTTCGATCGAGTCTTTATATTTATTGATATAACCAATAGCCACGAGTAATTTGATAATCATGAAAAGATTGCTGATTTTGCTACTGCTATCGCTATCAGTTTCGCTATCGCTACCGCTTACGCTATCGCTTACACTATCGCTAATTGCTATTGCTAATAATAAAAATAACGATAGCGATAACGTTAGCGTTAGCGGTAGCGTTGGCGAAAACGTTGAAGATAGCGATAGCGGTCGCTGTCACTTTCTTTATCGTTATCTAATTGCTTTCGCAAAAATAACAATAACGATAATGATATTATTAGCTGTAACAATATTTCTATTCAAATTATTAGCGAAAGCAACTAGCCGTAGCGATAGCGACAGCGACAACGATAGCGACCGTTATATTTATCTATCGCTATCGCAATCGCAATCGTTATCGCAATCGCTATCGCTTACGCTATTCCTAACGCTATATATATATATATATATATATATATATATATATATAAATATATATATATATATATATATATATATATATATATATATATATATATATATATATATATATATATATATATATATATATCTATACATTACTCTAAAGGCGAGTCTGTTCTAAGGATATATTATTAGTTGTAGTTTTAATTTGCTCAATTTAAAAGCTACCTTTTGAAGTAGAAAGGCCATTCCAGATATTTCCTTAAATAATTCTTGAATTTCATATTTGCAGTTGCATTCTGGTTGTTCTCGTTTATGTTGCGTTATATTATGCACATTCAAAGTATCATCGTTTGAATTAGAAAGACCGGGCTGCGAGCCGCCTTGTAGATGTTAACGGTGGTGAACGTAAAACGCTCACTCTCAATATCGTTTTATTGCTCACACTTAGAAATAGATTATTGATAATAAATTGACCTTGAGAGAATTGTCTATGCAAAAAATGCAGCTATCTCATTCGGCTGAGATGAAGCGAGGGGCTGAGCACATCTAACAAAGTTGCTAGTCCACTAATGACAGTAGCAAAAGTCACGATTACGATAATAGTCACTCACTCCAAAATAAGCTTTAAGTCATCTATTTAGAAGTAATTTTTAAAAGACATTGTATTAAGTTGTATTTATTAATTTAAAGCACGCGTCCACTCTTTTCACTTGCCAAAGCATCTGGATCTGTTATTATTTGTTTATATTTTTAGTTAATATAGAATATTCATAAAAAAAAATTATGTAATATTCAAACTCAACACACAAAGTCTCATTCATGACTACCTTGCTATGAGGAATAAAGTATAAAGATTTTCTTCCTCATGTTTGCTTATTACAACCAAAACACAGGCAATTTATTTATAAATACAAAACTTCGACTTTCGAACCATCTTAGAACTTTATTGCAATCTAAATTTAGTTCGAAATAATTTTCCTAAATCAGAAACTCGATTATTCGGAATTCAAATCCTCGATTATCCGGAAAATCAACTCAGAACGTAACTATACATGCATACCATAAAAGTTGCAGTATTTTAGTAATTTAAGAATAATTGTAAATAATATATCAACAAAAGTATTAATAATAAACATTAGTTTTATATTTAAATAAATTTGTGAATAAATTTGTGTAATTGAGGCCGGTCAGGCGCAGTGGGACAGCATCTGACTGTAACGCGATCGGTTGTGGGTTCGATCCCCACTCGGGGGAGTGATTATATTTAAATTATTTTCACTTCTTCGCTCTGGTAAGACAAAGTGCGGAATTGAGCTCCACCACTCAACACGCAATGTCTCGAATTCGGTGGAAAGCGAAGTACGGAGTGTCTTGACACTAGGTACGCTCTGCTTACCCTGCTATGCGGAATAAAGGCGTGAAGCTAAAAAAAAAATGTGTAATTTTTGTTTTTTTTCTGCCTAATAACTAGAATAAGTTTGGTTAATCAAGATTTTACTGTATACATTTTCAATGTTTGGTTATTATATAAAGTGTAACAGTATGTATGACCAACTCGTTCGCCAGTCGCAAGCCAAGGTTCGAGCCGCGCAGGGGGGCGCCCTTGCTATCGTCGACACTCAGCCACGTCCTAACGTAGCCAAGCCCTAGCTTGTAGTTCCGCAGGGATAGAGCACCCTCTTCCCTCCCCCTCCCGGTGTCGCTGTAAGACCTACATGGTCAATATCACGTACTCAATTAAATTAATTAACCAACCTTTGTTAGATAAACCTAACCTTGTATATATAACTCGCAGTGCAGATTTTTCTGGAAATAAATATATTATAAATTATCATACTTCTAAATTTAAATTATTAACTAAGAACTTTTAAAATATATCTGTTTATAAAATAATCTGAAAATAAATAAATAATATGTTTTTTAGTTTAGTTCGTAACAACAGTGCTTATGTCATAATTTAATTAATATGTAGTTTATTTTTATTATTAAATACTTTTTTAGCTTCACGCTGTTTATCCCGCATAGTAGGGAAGTACAGAAAGTATCCAGTGTCAAGTCACACTGTATTTCGCTTTCCATAGTATTCAAGACATTGCGTGTTGAGTGGTAGAAGTCAACGCTGCACTTTGTCATAGTAGAGCAAGGAAGTTAAAATGATTTTAAATATAATCACTCCCTCGAGTAGGATCGAACCCACGACCGATCGCGTTTATAGTCGCGACACAGACGCTGTGAAACTGCGCCACGGCCGGTCTCAATCTTACTTTAATGTTTTTTTTTTATTCCAGTTCATACTGTTGTGTAACAAATATAGTAATAAATATATAAGTTTAAATATTAACGAAGTAGAGAACAGTGTTCAGCATATAGTAATTCCCAAAAAAACACACGATTTTTAAATTGATAGGAAAATTGATTTATAAATAGAATATAGTGTTTTTTTTATTGTCAGCAGTATAGCAAAAAGAAGGGATGAATTTATATGTTTTTGTGGCAGAATAAATAGTCAACATATGTTAGTATTTTTAGTTTTTAATCGATTTGATCGATTTGTGATTTTAGGAAATTTTTGGATAAATTTGCAATAAATGCATTTATTATGGTATGCTTTGCGCATCTTTCATAGCGTTTCTACCATACTTTTTGTACCTTCCACACTTTTTGACAGATAAGATATTCCGAAACTATCTTATGAGAATATAGGCAAGGAAATAATTAGAACTTTCTCTTAGTTCCGCCACTCAAACGCAACGTCCAAAATTTGGAGGGAAAGCGACACACACAGAGTGTCCTGTAAAGAGTGAAGTTAAAACACATACATAAATGTAAATAGGTATTAAAATAACAGTTTTTTCTTAAATTTCCATATAATTAATGTGCTATAGTAATTTTTGAATAATTATTTTATGTATATTTAAATCCAATTGGCAAAAGGTCGTAGTGGCGTAAAAGTATTATTAGATTTAAATAAGAGTGAAACCTACTACAACGGAAATTCGAATTAATCTAGGATATTTAATAAATATTACAATTTTTTACAAGCACTTAAATATTTTTCTATATTCTACTAAAATATTTTTTCTGGCGCACAGATATTGAATTGGAATACATTTTTTGCCAAATTTATAATTGTATCAATAACAGGGTAACAATTTACATAAGTAATCAATCAACATTAAATTTTCAAAAAGATCCCAGCATTTCCGAATACTATTCGTTGAAATTTGCGCAATTACGCATGGACTCATCATTTTCGTTATCGCTTCTGGCTATTGCTTATGGCTATCGTTTATCGCTATCACCTATCGCTAACGCTATGGCTAACGCTATGGCCAACGCTATGGCCAACGCTATGGCCAACGCTATGGCCAACGCTATGGCCAACGCTATGGCCAACGCTATGGCCAACGCTATGGCCAACGCTATGGCCAACGCTACGGCCAACGCTATGGCCAACGCTATGGCCAACGCTATGGCCAAGGCTATGGCCAACGCTATGGCCAACGCTATGGCTAACGCTATGGCCAACGCTATGGCCAACGCTATGGCCAACGCTATGGCCAACGCTGTGGCCAACGTGGTTCAAGCTGTGGCTCACGCTATCGCTATCGCTCATTGCTATCGCTAATATTTTCGTTTACTTCACTTTAGAGGCCATCGTGAAGCAGTAAGACATTATGACTGAAACTCATTCGGTTATGGTTTAAACCCCACTTTAATAAATGATTATATTGAAAATTAACTAGTATTTAAGACAATAAAGTGCGGCGTTAAGTTCGACACTTAACAAGCAATGCCTCGATTGCCGGCGAAATCAGTCAACGGAATATCTAAACACTTCCCTCCTACGCTGGATAAAGCATGAAGCTGTTTTTTATTTACTTTGACCTTTTTAATTTTTTTTATTATAAAAATTTTAGATTCATTATCATTTAAGGCTAAATAATTCTGAATATCTTCACAATTTTATTAATTGATGATAAATTAATTAAACATTTGTATGTGTTTTTGTTCAATGCAATGTAAAATACCTAAACCTATACATTTCAATCTTACGAATGAGTCATAATAACAACAATAATTAATAAAATGAAAAAATAAATATATATCGGTATTAAATGTCGTTCAAGGAAGTTTAACTGAAATAAATTTAAGCATAATTTCCGTAAGCAACTTTTACAAATAATCAGGGTTTTGTTTTAATTATTATATCTTTAAAAAGTCCTTATATATTTTTATAGTGTTCATTGACCCCAACTAAATTGTGAAAGGAATTAACCAAATAACATGCGGATATCGATTGTATAGACATTTTTTAATTCTGATTTTCGATATTCCTTTTAGTTTTTTATACTTGAAGCATTATAGACGTTTAAAGTATAAAAATATATTAAAAAAATATAATTCATCGATATCTGTACGCAGAAGTTATCTGAGAAAAACGATTATTGGGGGTATTTGTCAATGTAATAGAACCTAAAACAAACACTTTAATTTTTTTTCTGTTTGTCTTTACGGGTTTACACGTTAACTCGGAAACTGCTTAATCGATTTAATTTTTTTTAGCTTGACATTTTCATCCCGCATACCAGAGTAAATAGAAAGTACATAGTGTCAAGACACTCCATACTTCACTCGCATTCGCATTGCGTGGTAAGTGGTGGAGCTCTATTTTTTCTATTTTATCATGGCAGTAATATCTTAATATTTAGTGTTTGTTTTATTTTAATCGTTTCATAAATAATAAAGTAATGTGAATTTAAAGTATTTTGTTTAACAAAATTCAAAAAGGTATCAATTTGACGCAAACGAAGTTGCGGGCATTATATAGAATAAACTTTATTGCACATAAATCATAAAAAAAAACATACTAATACAAAATACGAAAACAAAATGTATGCAAAGGCGATCTTATTGCTACAAGCAATCTCTTACAGACAACCTTTGGTATCAAATGGACTAAATAAAGTGAAAAAAGTTGTAAAAGGAATAAAATGGATTTACATACGAATTAGACAGTGTATTAGTGCAAATATATAATATTCTACAATAGTAAAAATTCACATTCATACTACAAAGCAAAAATAATTAGATATACATATACGAACATACATTCATACATACATATAACAAATAAACTAACGGATTAAATTAAATAGGTGCTGTTTCAGACCAATTTAAAAATAAAGAGTGACTTTGAATGTCGAACTTCTATAGGAAGTTCATCCCAAAGAATCGCAGATTTCACAGTAAAGGAGTTAGAATAGAATTAAGTACAACTGGAAGGTAATTAAAGGAGATTGTTACGACGCGATCTAAGCTCGAGGTGTAGTAGGGAATCTGAACATAGGAAACAGAACCGTTCTTTTAAGTAAGAGGGAGACAGAGAATTATACAGGATCGAATAGGAGTGTAAGCATGCGGAAGTTGCGGTGGAAACAAATAAGGAGCCATCCAAACTGACTACGATGATCGGAGACATGATCATATTTATGCAGATTAAAAACAAATCTTATATATAGATTTTGTAACCACTCTAGTTTATTTATCTGTTCCTCAGATAAATCTGGGTAACACAAGTGTGCTTAATCTAAAATCGGTAACAATAGTGAGTGCGGTAGAGTAGTTTTGGTTTTAATTGGTTGGAAAAATTTCCAGCTTATTAAGGATCCAATCGTAACAAATATTTTTCGACTAGTCTCAGCTATCTGCACTGTTCAAGAAAGGGAGTTATCTATAATAATATCGTTCTTAACGTTAGTACTAAGGTTCAAGTTGATGCCATTTAATTGGATAGCGAGAAGAATATTCCAATCAATTTTTTTTATTTGTTTGATGCTACCAATGATTTGATAGTAACACCAAAATACCTGCATCACTTGCTAACATTCTGTAAATCCTCGTTAATTATACTAATACCTTCAATGATATTTGTAATATTGAAATAACAACTTTTTACATATAACAAAGTAATATTTTTTACTAATTTTATCTCTCTGACGGCTAGATACGATTTTGACAGGACTTACACAGATATCTGATATAATAGGTGTTACTTAGGATACATTTAATTTAAAATTATCAAATAAAGATACAGCAATGTTAAATTTTACGGACGAAACCCCGGACACAGTTGCGAGCTAGTGTTTTATAAATAATAAATAATTTACAGATATATTTTTATTAGTCGTCTAATCTCACAAGAAAATCAAATACAAATGCAAGGTGTTTAACAATTAATATAGTATATTAGTTTAAACAATCACGAAACGCAAACGAAACAAAAAATATATTTCTTTTATATATAAAGCTGTTAAAGAATATTTTTAGTAAGGATTTTTCATAATTATTTTCTTAGCAAAAAAAGCTAAAGGTGACGTGATGTAGTAGATGTTAGATATTCCTGAAGATTTCAACTAATGTTTAGTTAGAATATACTTCTTATATTTTTTCTTAAAAAAAAAAAATTGACTTTTTTTTTATATATATGTATTAATCGAAAATCTGTATATTTGTAGTGACGCCGGTCGGACCGGCGTTTTACTGAAATACGATGGGTTTTGAGTTCGATCCCCATTCGAGGGAAGATGTATGCTTAAATTAATTTCATTTCTCAATGGTCAGGGCGAACGAGTTCCATGACGCGGGGGTTCGAAATCCATTCCGTTCGTTTTTTTTATTGCATTTATCTGTCTATTTTTTTAACCTGTCGTCGTTAAGTGTTGAACGTAGACCTCCCTTATAGAGCGTAAACCACCCCGGTCCTTTTTATATATTTATTTAAAACATGAAATTAATACACAATTACGTAAGCCATTTTACAAATTGCTATATGGGTAACATTGTTGGAATATCAAACACCAGCAAAACCTATACATCTTCTTTAAGTTCAACAGAACAAAGCAACTATATTTCACTCAACATCTGTAAATGGAATAGAAATTCGAAGTAACAATGAAATTTTGATATTTTTCCATATATATGTTTATAGAACTAAATAAATAAGATCAGTCTGAAAACACGATTTTGGGTTTCTTTGATTATTTAACTTATTTTCTTTGTTGCGGTATGACAAGGCGCAGCGTCGAGTTCCGTCGTAAATGGTGGAAATATACGTGATAAGACACACAGTGTTCTTTCCATACATAGTGTTCTTTTACCAAGTTATATTTTTTGATATTCATAGATCTCCTGTATATATACTATTTTTAAAGTGTTATTCCACATTTAGGATTAGAAAACATTTTTGAAAAGACGTATAAAAATTTGAACGCAGTGGGATTTGAACCCACGCCTCTTGGATATCGTTCAAGCGCTTTGCTTTGCTTTCTACTATCAGATCTCTTGTATTTTTTATTATGTCAAAATGTTATTACCATGTTTAAACGATAGCCATATATAATTACCTGTTGCTTTCTCTTACTAAGTGTGTTGTTATTATAACATTTATTTTCATTATTATAACTGAGGCAGTAGGCTATTTTACTGTATATTAAATGATTTATAGATATCCATGAAATATAGAAACAAGTATGACTTAAAATTGATGTTAAATTGTAAAATATTAGAGAAATTGAGGTGTATTTATTTTCAAAGACTGGCCGGTCGTTGCGCAGTGGAACAGCGTCTGACTGGAAACGCGATCAGTTGTGGGTTTGATCTCCACTCGGGGGATTATATTTAAATTATTTGCTCTTCCTCGCTCTGGTAAAGACGAAGAGCGGCGTTGAGTTCCACCACTCAGTACGCAATGCCTCATATTCGGTGGAAAGCGAAGTATGGAGTGTCTTGACACTGCGGGATAAAAGCGTGAAGCTAACAAAAACCAAAATAAATTCACTTTTGCATGAAATCCGTAACTATAACCTCTAGTTACTATAATACTGACAGACAGTGCAATAAAGTGACACTCGCCGACGTGTTTGTTTTATTAAATATACCCTTTTCATTTCTGACGGGGATGAATCGGGTGTCAATTTATTTGTCTTTCAATGTAAAAGGATTATTTTGGATAATTTGTTTGCAATATTTTATAGTATATATTTTATGGTATATAAAATATTACATATGAATATATGTTTATCTTCCTTATTTAGTGTTAAGACACCCCAGTCTTCGTTTGCTGCCTACCTTAGATTTATAAAAAAGCAACTTCACGCTTTATCATATCCAGAGAGAGCCTAGTGTCAAGACACTCAGTTCGCGCTGTGTAATATTTGTATAGTCTATATAAGTGCTAAAAAATAATGAAATAAAGAAAAATAAATAATCTTGCATCATTCAAAACTTTTGTACAATTTTAAATAGTATTTTCAATGCAAGTACTCATATGAATAACGTTTCAAAATATACTTAAAATAGTTAAGTAATCTTTTATAATTAATACATATTTGTTTAGCCAAGCCCTACAGAGGTAGCAAGTGTTAAAAGAATTAAAGGAACAGAAGATACAGACAATTCTTTACGCTCTTCCTTGGAATTTAATCACACTAGAAACACTCCAAATCTAAGTATACATATAAAAAAGGTACATATTTTTTGTCAGTATAGCGTAGTGATATGCTTTGCCAAAACAAGAAAATAATAATAAGTTTAAATTGAATTGTCACTTAACTAAAAATCGATGTAGAAGCATTGCGTTTATAATTAGAACTTGTCATGTAACACCACAGTAGCCTTACGTACCTAATTGCAGTAAATGTAAATTTTTTTAGCTTCACCCTTTTATCCCGCATAGTACCCTACTATCTGAATGTATCTAGTGTCAAGATGTGGTTAAGTGGCGGAACTCAACGCCACACTTTCTTTTACCAGAGCGAGGAAGTGGAAATAATTTTAAATTTAATCAATCCCCCGAGTGAGAATCGAACCCTCAACCAGTCGCGTTTATAGTCCGACGCTGTCCCACTGCGCTACGATCGGTAATTAAATTGTATTTAAAAATTGTGTAGTTATAATATTTCTATATTTATTAATTAAATTATTTGATTTTAAAATTAACATTGCAATATAATATGAAAAAAAAAATAAAAAAACACGATGACCAATATCATTTCGTCATTACCCACATAAATGATGCTAGTAAATTTTCTGTCACTACCAACTCTTTGTTATACAGATACAAGCTTTGTTGTTCATTCGAGGTTCTACACAAACTTAAGCCGATTTTGAATTTAACAATTCGATTCATATTCGGCCCCCTCAAAACTGGTCAAGTATTTCAATATCAAGCTCAAGTGGATTCTTGTTTGTTGTCACCTAAATTTAGGTCTTCCTGTACTGTATGTCCTATTTTTCTTTCTGATTTAAAAGATAAGCTTGATTTTATCAGACCACTAGGGAATGCAGTTTATTCTTCACGCAGATTAAGGCAACTAAATCCTTTCTATCTATGTATATATATATATAGTGTTTTCCAATAGGGATAATAGGATTTTGATAGCTCACAGCCGCCATCTTGGTTGTTTAACATTTGACATTTGTGTTGTTTTGGGTTTAGTAATGTTTGCCATTTAATCACGAGCAAGTTCACGTTATCTCAACGTTTGGAAATTGTCCATATTTTCTATCAAAATTCGAGAAGTATTGTCTCTACTCAAGAGCATTTCGTGCTAAATATGGTCGTTGCACCATAGGCGGTAGACGGTGCACCATGTGCACCGTCTGAGCTCGCTATACGTCACATAATCCAAAAACTGGAAAGTGAATATTATAAGATCTTTGATTTTCGCGATTTTTATACATTTTAAATGAAACTATTTAACCAGTTTAATCGCGTATATTTTGGTATTCGAAAATATATTTTTTGGACACCTGACGTCCGTGTCCGTGGTAGACTCTACGTGTCTACCTGTGACCACGGACTACTGTAAAGTGTTCAAAACGTCAGGTGTCCAAAAAATGTATTTTCGAATACCAAAATATACGCGATTAAGGCGGTTAAATAGTTTCATTTAAAAAGTGAATATTCTTTGCACGATAGTAGACCACCAACACGACAACGGACAGGCCGTAGTGAAGAAAATATTGCCACCGTATCAGCCAGTGTCGAAGAAAATCAAAATGTTTCCGTTCCACGACGTGCACAAGAATTAGGCTTATCCAGAATGACAACCTGGCGAATTTTACGTATGGATCTTGGCCTACATCCATACAAGATTGTGTTGGCACAAGAAATCAAGCCAGCAGACCATCGATTACGTCGTGAATTTGCTGATTGGACGCTTGAAATGATGGAAACGGACGCCGAATTTTATAGGAAAATCATCTTTTCGGATGAGGCTTACTTTTGGCTCAATGGTTATGTGAACAAACAGAATTGTCGTTACTGGGAGTGAGTCAAATCCAAGAGTGGTTCATGAAACACCATTACATCCTGAAAAATTGACTGTTTTATATATATATATATACAAATATATTTTTTTAATAATATTATACCAGACGCTATCACAGCGGCACGACGGGCCCTTAAAATTATAATCATATAATACTAATAACCAACGAATGCGTTGACGCGTAAGGTACTCGTTGCTCTAGCAACGTATTTGATATAGAATATATGTATACATCAAGTTCGTTATTGTCAGTTATCGCAATATTAATTTTTTCGTAAAAATTATTGACACTACTTTTTCATCTACCTTTAAACGTAAAATATAATATTAAATTTCCTACTCCGCCGTCTATAATAAAAACGGATCTATTTTTTTTCTTTCACTTATGTAATACCAAACCTGGCAAAGACAAAACTTGGCGATGAGTTCGGCCACCCAACACATAATGTCTAAAATATATTTTTGTATATATATTTTCAATTTTCTAAAGTATCGTTTATATCCCATAGACATATTATTTAACAATTTCGTTAACATTCCCCTATTCTTCATAGACACTGCAATAACCTTTGACGATGGACAAGACCTTTGCTAAAAGTTTCACGAAATTCCACGTTAAATCTAAAATGCCTTAGGAAAAGGCTTGTACAATGTTTATTAAAATTTAATCTTCCATTTTACGCCTCTTTATATGGGCCGAGGGATATTTTTAATATCGACTTATATTATGAGGTCTGAAGTTGTCGTAAACGTAATTTTTATATAGAAAAGGATAATTAGTTTAAAGTGTTATATTTCAAGGTCAAAAGCGCACTAAAATTTTTAACACCAACAAATTATTATCAATCATCAATATTAAATGTTACTTTTTTTAAGTGTTTTTTATAAGCTTATAATTATATGTTAATGCATGCATGCATTTATGTATGACATTTACTCCACTTGAATAAATGTCATACATAAATGCTTATAATTTTTTATCGGGTTTTGTATCGAGTGATATTTTAGCTATTTGGGTTTTGACGATTGGAAAAAAACTCAAAATCTTGGCAAATATGTATGACTTTTTTTTTAAAGATAATTTTAAATGATAATCAATAGGGATCCATAAAATATTGATGCGATGCGATGCTGACAAACTTTTTTTACCCCAAATTGTAAGAATTGGGCGTTAACAACGATAAACATCAAGCGTTTGGCCCCGTCCATTGATCGCTCGAACCATACCCACTAGATTATTTTTTGTAAAGTTACGTTAAGTTTCATAACTACGCGGACAAGTCAGCTACAGTTGCCGCCTTGAAAGAGAACATTGGATGCGTTATTAGCAAAATCCTGGCCAAACATCTTGGAGAACCTAAAACCAAATAGTTTAAAAAATCATCCGATACAACGTTGCGATGGTTTTCTGTTATAGTTGTTGTTGTTTTAATTACTTACATCTATGTGTCTATTAACGTATGAACGCTATTTTGACCTATTGCCAGCCATCTCATTTGCGCATCGGGGCTCCGGTATCCGTGCATTATTATCCTTAGCATTCATTTCATTCTGCAGATGCCGAGCTCACCGGGTTGTAGTAACAGAAGGTCGAATGCATTGAACTCAAATGAAGGTGTTATATAAAATTTCTATAATGTCCAGATTTAAAAGATTGTTATTTTAAGATAATTTCTTGAAGATTCCTATTTGCTTATACCGTTTTGTACTTTACTTTATAATCAAAAGTTGTGTAACTAATAGTTTATAACATATAATGTGTAAGTTGACCATTTCTAATTCTACGAAACTACACTTGAGCTAAGCATTATTAAAATCAAAATTTAAATATTTTTTATTCTAATACACTTGTAGCTTTTATTTTTTTTTGTAGAATAAAAGGAAACATATTTAATTTGGGTTATATATACATTTTGCACAAACAGAATGTTTTATTTTTAATTGTTTTCCACTGCTTGGCAGGCAGAGAAAATAGAAGTAGAACACACTATTACACCTATATTCGATATACTGTCTGACTGTGAACGCGGTCGGTTTTGAGTACGATCCCCACTCGGGGGAGTGATTATATTTATATATATATATATATATATATATATATATATATATATATTTTGTTGTTGTATATATATATATATATATATATATATATATATATATATATATATATATATATATATTATTTTTTGTTGTTGTATATATATATATGTTTATATATATAGATATATATATATATATATATATTATGTTTTTCACTAGTTGATTACTCGATCCTGCTATCGATTTATTTCAAAACATTTGATAAGACGAAACGTGCCAAAAATTGGAAAGAAAGAAAGAAACATGACAATCTTACGTGACTTAATTTAACTAACAGGTTAAAATAATTCTACGAATATTTTATCGGTACATAAACAAGTGTTTATAGCATTGTAACAGCCTGTCATAATTTTAAAGCAATTTACTATTCTGTTAAAATTGCAATCTTTCCTAAATTTTAAAGGAGCCCATCGTGGTGGTGTAGATCAATGACTGACTAGAAACGCGATGGGTTGTGGATTCAATTTTCACTTGCAGGGATGATTTAAAAAAATATATTAACATTTCTCTTCTCTGATTAGACAAAGTGTGACGCTGAGTTTGCACACACCACTCGTGATCTAATGTCTCAATTTTGGGCGGAAAGCAGTCAACCAGGAATTCAACGTCGCGCTTTGTCTAGCCAGAGCGAGGAAGTTACCTTTATGCGCGGTGGGTAAGGATTCGAGCCTCATTTATTTATGACTGCACGCTCTGCACAATATATGAAATATTTGTACAATATACAGAGAGTGAAAAGGAGTAGTTATTTATATTAAACTTATTGCATTAAATTTATTCCTTATTTTTATATTATTTCTCTTACAAAACTTTATTAATATTTTACTTTCTTAGAAATTAGAAGTATAACATAAATATAATTGATAACGTAAAAGGTTTGTTATATTATATATTTAAGTGAGTTTTTTTAATAATTAATTTATTTTAATTGTTCGAGGTACATAAGCTAAACTTAAGATCAGTAATACTATATATATATATATATATATATATATATATATATATATATATATATATAAATGTACACCTAAAGATCTAGCAGGATATGAAAAGAAAAACAGCACTATAGTAAAAATATGAGAAACGACATTAAAAATTACGTACGCTACATAAATATCTATAAATAGAAGCTTCTTGAACTGTGTTTTACTAAATAATTTTTTTGATACATTTTACACGTAACTAACTATAATAATTATAATAATTTTGTCTGTCTTTCTGTAACATTATCACAGTTAAAACGCTGAAGTGATTGTGATGAAATTTCACATAGAGATTGATAGACATATTAGGTCTTGGAATAAACATAAGATATATTATCCCCCTATTTTTTATAATTTTTCCAAAAATGTCATTATTTTTTTTTATTTATAGGTATAAATTTATACATGGAACATCACCCCGCAAAAAAAACTTACTATAAGAATTAAAGCACAAGTTTAACTGCATTATTATTTCTGATGAAAAGCGGTAAAAATAAATCAATTTATTAAAAGCTGTGACGTTTACCTGCCTCCCTCTCCCTACAATTCTTAAAATATACTACTATGGCACACGATACATCACGCGGTTTGGACCCATTATCATCGTGTTCGCAATAACTAAAGAACTTTTAGATTGAACATTGAGATCAGATTGATTGAGATTGGTTTGTGAAATCATTATATTTGTAAATTCATTATCTGGTTTGTGAGACCAATATAAGCCGTGTATTGGTTCGTGAGAATAGAGAATATAAGTTGATGATACGTCGATTGGCCTGCCAGACCAATATTTCGCGCCGGTTCGCATATCAGTTCCGAGGCACTACCATGGGCATGGGCAGCCCATTGTGTTATATTGACACACGTGTCATAGCTAATAATTAAACTCGGTTAGGAGCCACCGACACCAGTTATGAGCATTAGGTTTGCCGAACACTGACAGTCGTGAGTCATATTACGCGTTCTATTACCAAACAAGGCACTAGACAAACAGCCGAACACCATTATGTACCACAGTATTTCTTGACATAATAGTACAGCATTCTTTGTAAGGAGGCAACTTTGAAATGCATGAGATATAACTGTTCATCCCACTCCAGGGGTACAAAACGATATAGAAACAGATTATCCATACCCGACGCCGTACAAGTGACGCATGCGCAACATAAGACAACGTAAGAGAAGATACAAGTGGTGACATCAGTTATCAGGATACTGTAAAGCTCACCGAATCCCGACTACGTACCACCAGTAATATCAACGTCAGTCATCGAACAAACACCGCTGATGCAACGCAAGACAGCAGCAGTCAAGATGTAGTCAACTAAGCCAAGAACATTAGACTCAGTTGTGTCAAGCAACGTTGGACCACCGACATCAGTTATCAGTAAGTTATAATGCTCCCTGAACCCCAACAATCAGGTGTCGCAAGTTGTATCTACATGCGACGCCGTACAAGCAACGTGTATGTGCAGTGAGACAGCATCATTCATGATATTACCGACCAATATCGCCAAAGCAGTTCACCTAAGCCAACTATATCAGCCTCAATGACGCCAAGAAACATTGGGCTGAGCCACAGACGTCAGTTAGCATATATATAAGCTATAATGCTCCCCGCACCCTGACAGTCGTCTGTCAGAAGTTATATCAAACTCCGACGCCGTACAAACATCGCTTACGCAACATGAGACTGCAGCAGATTCGATACAACCAACCAAAATCGCCATAGCAGTTTACCTAAGGTAATTATAGCAGCCAGTGACGCCAACATAGGGTTGCACTACCGACATCATCAGTAAGCTCAAGCAGAATCCTAACAGTGGACGCGTACATGATGGATCTCCTACATGTTTAAAATTAATGTAATATGTTATGTTAGCTTAGTACAATATTGAAATATTTTATAATATTTAGTAAATATATATATTCTCATACAACACTATTCAAAGATGGCGGCGGACGCTTTAGTATATTTGTATTATAAATATAATATATCTCATAGAATTTACATTTCAAATCTTTAATATCTTTAACATTACTATGTTATTTAATAAATATTCGCTTATTATAGATTTAATATTACTTTCATATTAATAATGGAAAAAGAATTTGCCAATAAATTCTTCATATTATGAAAAACGTAATTCTTACCATGAATACCAAAAACAACAATTCTATTAATATATATATCCCATATTAAATCATGTTATTAACATTCACATCTAACGTATTTTATTTGTATTATTGTAAATTAAATATTAACATTACGTTATTACTACCTAAAAATATTATATAAAATAATATTTAACGTCATTACTAAATTATTTGTATAATATATATCTACGTACATATTTACGTACAGTATGTATCGCCAGTGAAATTTTTCTTAGCTTGTTCTGTCAACAGCTCTTTGGACCACAAAATAAAGACTTAACACTTCTTTGTTACGTGCAATTTTTGTTTAAAATAATCGAACCGTTTTCCTTCACCATTACAATATTCCATATAAAGTGCGGCGCTGAGTCAATATACATATATCATATAATAGAATGCTTCAGACGTTTTCACTCGCATATTTCGTATAAAAAAATATTGCAGTTCTTAAGTGTTATACCATATTTATATTAGTATATGAAAATATATTTTTGTAAATATGTTTAAATATTTAAATGCGGGATTCAAATCCGCGCCTTTTGGAAACCGAGTAAGAGCTCTGACCACTATGCAATGCATTCTATATACGGCCAAAATATAAGCTTATTAGATATTTACAGCTATGAAAAGAAATTCTTTTCATAGCTGTAAATATCTCTCGACATAAATGCTAACAATCAAAATAAATGATTATTGGCTAAGTTAGTCAAAACTTTTGAACTACTTCCAAGACACGCGGGTTTGACTCCCACTCTATAAAAAAGTCTTATACTTTTGTAATTTGTTTAATTATTTTTATATACATATTATTCCTAAATCAACGATTTCCATTTTCTGACATTGGACGAGGGATGTATAATTTTGTAGTAAAAAAAAAATAAATTCTATTACATTATATCAATTTATTTAGTATCATTTATAAAATAAAATGGATCACCTACACCTAAACTCAATATAATATATATGCCATGTATAGCCATGATATTACATTAATTATGTAAATTACAAAAGTCAATATGAATTTGTCAAACTTCACATTTTCAAATAATATAATAAATTAATCCACATCTAGTTTTCTAAACGACCCTGGCAAACCCATACATTGATTATTCAATTTATCTTCCCTTCTCAAAGCTTCATTTGTTCTCCTTTCATTCATTTCATTGAAATAATCATTAAATTTATCAGAAAACAACACTTTCTTCAATTCAACTGTAACAAAAAAAAATTACATGAGAAATATTTTTTAGTTAATTAATAAAGAAGAAGAAAATATCTCGATTGCAGCCAAAATGTATGTAGATTATATAGTAATTAACATCGCCTTGCAACATGGTTTCGATTCACCATGGTTCACTTTTATATATAAGACGATGAGTCCATTTTCCCATACGTATTTTATATATATATATATATATATATATATATATATATATATATATATATATATATATATATATATATATTTCAAAATGTTGTACCCTACAATACACATACAAGTACACCGCCGCGTCAGATAAAGTTAGAACACTTTAACACGGAAACTGAGGCCGACAGCGCAAAATTATTTTATAAATAATTATATTTATAAATAGTATATAGTGTCAGTCACCGAGGACTAACACGGCTTAATTGGAATAGATAAGTGTCAGGCACCAGTGACTGACAAAGTGGTCAATGTATTAAGAAAAACTTACCATTTGACTTACTTTTAAACGTCTGATTAATTTGAAACTTTGTGAAAAAGCCCGTAAGTTGCTTTTTGAGATATATACCTACCACTTAAATTATAGCTTAATATTAGGCACATTGCACACTTATAATACAATGTAAATATTATTTCTTACAACATTGTCAAATAAATTAAAAAAATATATATATTTATTTTTTATTTCATAAAAATGTATTTTTTTAGTTATTATCTATTGTTTAAGTACAACTCTATATTTTATATATATTTTGCAACACAATTGTATTGATTATAATAAATATATAATAGTAATAAATAGTGAAATAATAGATCGTAAAAACGTTTAATACGTGAAACAAAATATTTCAACCCCTTCTTACAAAAATTACGTGAAGAGGGATATGAAATTACGCACAGTTACAATTTACATAGAGGAGTGCGGAATGCTAATATTTTTTAGTAATAATGTATGAAAATATTTAATTTTAATTAAATAAATGTAATACAAGCTACCATGTATGATGTACACGTTTATATAACGTGACATACGCGTTGCTGAGGTGGCGTGTTGTTAACGAGTCAACGGGACATCTGGTATAAATAAATATAACAATATATTTTATAACAATAAAATATTACCTTCTTATTTTCTATCTGCTCATAAATAACATTGTACTTCAATTTTAATTTAAACAATAATTTTATTTCAATGTAAATAAAATAAATATAGATGTGTTATAACTTACTTTGAAGTTCCTCTATGCTCTTCTCGTTACCACCAAAATCGGATGGTAATATTTCTTTCGGTACAAATTCGTATATGCCTTCGATATTTCTGTGTACTTTGATCCGTTCACCTAGTTTCGCACTTACCACTTGTTTAAATAACCCTATGAGAATATCAACCGCTTTCGACGGAGTTGTGAAATGTATACCTTTTAACCGCATCCCGTATCCTTCCTGAAATCAAATGTGTATATGTATTTTTTATTATGAACTTATAAAAAAATTAGTTGTATATATATATATATATATATATATATATATATATATATATATATATATATATATATTTATATATATATATATATATTTAACTGATATTATTGACAAAGTCTTCTTAAGATCTGCGTAAAACCAGGGTCGGAGTCAAATATAATGAGAGCGTAAGAGTATGAATGTGGCCGAGACAATTAACGACCCGGTGCACGAGCATCTGGAGCTAGAGTGGTCGAAGCAAGGCAAGTATGAGAAATTTATAGGTATATAAAACTTACACAGACTAGTTAGAGATATGGAGTGTCGAATGGTGCAATTTTATGTTGTCTTACCAGTGCATTGTATGAAGAAATGAAAACAATTTAAATATAATCATTTTTTCATATGAACAATACAATTCATTTTTTTATAAGTTCAAATTCAAATTGGAAACTTATTTTTTTTTCAAATGTTTGATCCAATAACGTCTTTACAATTACTAGTCACTATTTTGAAACCTGAGCTGAGCATTCACCTATGCTATAAAAATCAATTTGTATCGATACACACATATAAAATAAAAATATACATTTCTAAAAATGTATAATAATAAAATCAAGAGATGTAATTTAGATTAGATACTTGTGTAACTGTGTTTATGATCATTTACCTGTGTAAGGGATCACAAAATCATTTCAGTACTGGCGGCGGAAAGGATAGCTCCACCATTTAAAAAAAAATTACTCTACATAATTTTTGGCTTTTAGAAAAGCTATGTACTTTTTTTTATATTTATATCGTCAGATATCGGTAAAATATATAAATTGTATGTAAGTAATAATATTAAAAAGGAAAAGGAAATAGGGAAATGAGATATTCGAAGAAAATTATGTTATCTATATAAATAAATAAAATTGGAGTATTTGTAAACCGTCTCTTTACTGAGTGCATATGTATACACGGTACATATATGATAAATAACATTTTTACAATTTTTGTCTGTCTGTTTGTTCCGGACACTTATTGGGATAGCTGGACCGATTTCGAAGTAACTGATTGGCAGAGAACCTATGTGACTATGAGTAACATAAGTTAGTTCTATTTAACTTGTGATGAGAGATGTTAAGTTCCATGCGGACGAAGTCGCAGAATAACTAGTAACATTTCTGTCAGCTGATATTATTGACAGAGTCTTCTTAAGATCTGCGTAAAACCAAGGTTGGAGTCAAATATAATAAGGGCGTAAGAGTATGAATGTGGCCGAGAGAATTAACGACACGGTGCACGAGCATCTGGAGCTAGAGTGGTTGAAGCAAGGCAAGTATGAGAAATTTATAGGTATATAAAACTTACACAGACTAATTAAATACATATTTAAAAAAAAAATATTTGATTAATTTCATTTTATATGAAAATATAAATAATAGTATTGTATAAATAAAAAAAATTCGGCTACCCGTTACATATATGTATGTATTCGTGAAAGTATAGTACACGATCGTGTTCATAATATAGCTATATCCGATTTTTTTTAAAAGCCTCACGCTTTTTCCCGCTTTTTCCGAACGCAAATGGCTTTACTTTTCAATCGAATTATTTTATTTTTGATCCGAATTAGAGATATGAAGTGTCGAATGGCGCAATTTCATGTTGTCTTACCAGTGCATTGTGTGAAGAAATGAAAATAATTTAAATATAATCATTCTATCATGTGAACCTTGATCTTTCCTGTCATACGCTGTCCTACTGCGTCAAAAGGGACATGGTCATATTATGCAATTTTTGACATTTTGTTTTTGCTACCAAAAAATACCCAACCGTAGTAGGTTATTATATAACTTATGATAGTCATAAAATAAATTAAATAAATAATCATTTGAAATATGTTACATCTTATATAAAAAAAACAACTTTTTCTTTCTATCTTCTCTCTTTTAATCTTTTTGTCTGTTTGTTCCGACTAATCTCTGAACTGATGAACCGATTTTGGACGAATTTTCACTAACAGATAGCTGATATAATAAAAAGAGTAACATATGTTACTTTTAATTTTAAAAATAACATAAAGGACCAGAGATGCCACGAAATGGAAAAGGAATTCCACGCGGACGGAGTCGCAGGCAGAGTTAGTCGATTATATATAATTGCATTGACATAAACACAGATGGTCTACTACAAACTTCAGCTGAATTAGGCTCTGAAAAGTAGAATTCAGTTTGCAAGATTCAACTAACATGTTAATGCATTTTATTTCTTTAAATGGCTTGTAAAAGCTTAAGTAATTGATTGTAAGAAAATTGATTGAACAGTTTTTATATATATTTTTATACTATTAAATAGTTATTCTACACTTATGATAAGAAAAAAATACACAAATACATAGATAAAATATGCATCAAAAGGATGTAGGATGTGTACGTATGATTTAGCGGTCATATTGCCTAAACGGTTTCACGAGGATCGAGGAGGTTCAAAGCCTGCTGCTTTATTTTTTCTAGTCATAAAAATATTTTGTACTTATTTAGTTTAATTTTTTTCTAAATAAAAGTGTTAAGTTTGAACTTATTTGAAGTTAAAATTAATATTAACAATAGCCAATGGTAGCGCAGTCGGACAGTGTCAGACTGTAAACGCGACCGGTTGTAGGTGCGATTCCCACTCGGGGAAATGATTTTCATTTCTTCATTGGTAATACAAAGCATTTCGAAAATATTTCAAATTCGGCGGATAGCGAAGGTCGGAGTGTTTTGAGACTTGGTACTTCCTCTTTACCCTGCTACGCGGGAGCTAAGCTAAAAAATGGAAAATAACCGCTATATATACATTGCAAAATAAAGCCAATTTAAATAATTCTAAATAGTAACATTTTAACATTAGCCCATGGTAAAATTTTCAAATCATTAAAAACGACAAAGTACTTAAAAATGACCCTCACCTGTCGTTGTACGAAATTTAATTACAATAGACTTTTATACCTACTTTACTACGTTTTTGAACTTGTTGATATAGTTGCAACATAAGGTGAAAAGGAACGTAAAAGTAATTTACAATATATGTACTCGTATGGTTGGTTGTGTGGAATCTTGTTAATCATAATAAATTCATTTATTTTCATGATTTTTACACATTTCAAATGAAACTATTTTAAACGGTTAATCTCGTATATTTTGGTATCCGAAAATAGTCACAGGTGGACTACCTGTGACCACGGGCTACAGTAATATATTCGAAATATCAGGTTTCCAAAATTATAATGATGCAATATTCCAAGTACAGGCAGAAAATAGTCAGTCAGTGTCTGAACACTAAATTGTTTCTGATTACTCTGTTGTGCAAGTAGATACGTGAAGCTTTATTATCGCAAATATTTTCAACAAAGTTAAAAATATAGCTCGAAACGCATGAAAGTTTTTCTTATATAATTTCTAACTACGCATTTTAATGCTAATGAAATTTCATACAACAAATGGTGACCGAGGGTCATTTTTAAGTACATTGTCGTCTTTAATGACTTGAAAAATTTATAATCGACAAATACTGCAATGTTAGTATTTAAAATAATTATTACATTTTATACTCTTTTACATTTTTAAAACAATGAAGGTTTACGCATTACTTTTAGATTCATGTTTTTATCCCGCGCAGCAGGTTAAACAGGAAATACCTAGTGTCAAAACACTCCGCACTCTGCTTTCCGCCGAATTTGAAACATTTTCGAAACGCTTTGTCTTATCAGTGAGAAAATTAAAATAATTGAAATATAATCATTCAGTCAATTCAATCACCATATTTACTATTTTTAAAATGTTATTCCACACTTAGGATTAGAAAACATTTTTGAAAAAACGTATAAAAATTTAAATGCAGCGGGATTACAACCCGCGCCTCTTGGATACCGTCCAAGCGCTCTCATTGCGTTACTACTGGCCATTGTCAATTTTAATCTTAACTTAAATAAAATCAACGTAACACTCTAATTTAGACAAAAAACAAAATTAAAGTTAACAAGTATAAAACCTTCTTCTTAATTATAAAAAAGTTAACACAGCAGGATTCGAATCCGGTTCTCGCAGAAACTATTCAAGCACTCTTATCCTAAGCATAAAATATCATTTTAAAAGTATTAAAATAAATATAAACACTGTTCAATTAATTTTCATACAAACAAAGCAAACAAAACAAATTCATAAACTTTGCGAGACATTTAAATCAATCAACTTGTTAGTATGTGAGTTGAATCATGCGAAGTAAATAATAAATGGACTTTTGATATAACATTATTATACTTTGTCAGTTAAAGCCGCACACCTCCAATCGTTAACCTTCAATAGCCTTTAAAAGATCAAGATCACTTGTGTGGTTTATTTGACACGTGCTTTAACAAATCTTGAAATCAAAAGTAACTTTAAAACAATAACAAATATTATTTATTTTATTATTAAAAACAAACGTTATTAGAAAATCTAGTTTATACTTTTAATACTAACATAACACTTGCTATAAATTTATATTTATTTAACTTGTACTAAAATTATAATTAAATTCGACTAAACTAACAATATGGTCAAACTATAATATTTTTGTGATGGAGAGAATAAGGAGATAAATCTTAGTGACTAACAGAGAAATGATGACACTCTTTAGTTTCTAGCATCCTTGCGTATCAAGTATGAGCTAAGGGGGCCCTTAAAAATGTACATTAACTCACTTTCACCTTTCAAGGTGTATCCAAGGTCTGTTTGTTAATCGTTGACCTATGCCTTATATTATGCCACAAACTGAATTAATTTTAAAAGGCATAATTTAATAGTAATTAATTTCATTTCTTGCTATTATATAATGGATGTTAGTGTGCAGCCGGATGTAGAACGCATCGCTTAGCGATCAGAGCGCTTGGACGGTTTCCAAGAGACGCGGTTTCGTTACCCGCTGCGTACAAATTCTAAATATTTTTTATAAATGTTTTCTAATCCTAATTCTGAAATAACACTTTAAAAATTACAAGTATTGAGTAAATTGAAATCTCTAGTAAAAATAGTCTTTGGGTAGTGAAAATTTGTAAAACTTTCTCTACATAGATCACATTAGAATTTCGACGCATACGGATATAGACCGCATGGCTTAGTGAGCTCGGATAGTTTTCAAGACGGTTTGCGGGTTTGAATCGCTGCTTTCAAGCTTTTATACGTTTTTGAAATATGTTTTCTAAAACTAAGTATGGAATAACACTTTAAAAATGATTAAAATGATTATATCTAATTCGTAAGAAGACCTTTGGTCTAGCCAAGTGAATTATGTAAAAGAATGAAATAAAATAGATACTCTCTTTAACAACGAGAATTGAACAAAAAAAATTATTTAACCAAAACTACAGACCATATATCCACGGATGTTAACAATGATATTGAAATTTAATTAATCATTAAAATCGATGTATATTCTTATTCAATTATTTTTAACAGAATAAACTCTTGGTAGTTAAAAATATCAATTTTAATAATAATAGTTATTGAGAATACTCAAAGTTATAAAATCTTTGATTTTTACTACTGATTTTATCCACCTGTGACCACGGACTCCTGTAAAGTGTTTGAAACGTCAAGTTTCCAAAAATATATTTTCAAATACCAAATATATACGAATAATCAGTTTAAAATAGTTTCATTTAAAATACTCAAAGCAGTTTACATACAAAACTCATAATAAAATCATATTAAACAATCTTATTAGTTAAAGAGTAAGAAATTTTACTATTTTTGAAGTATTATTCCACGCTTAGGGATTGAAATTCGAAAATTCCAAGTCTTACCCGGTTTTTTAAAGACGTGGATTTTAATCCCTATATATTTTTAAAGCTTTAGACGATACCTCGACGAAAAAACATAAAAAAATAATGACTAAAGCTTCTAATACACGACGCGACTTTATTGTCGAACATTTTGTGTAAAAAGAACAGAAATTGCACTTACCGTGGCCATTCTGAAAGTTTGTTGTAATTCAAACAAATTCAACACTTTTACAACCTCCATCAAATTGGCATCAGAGTAATCGAATATGCATATTATGCCAGCGCAATAATCATTTGCCTGAATAAATTCACACACCTGAAAAAAAATACTTCTTCATTTTCAACTTAAATATTTTAGTTCATTTTTTTGACGTCATCATGGCACTGTGGGTCTGCGCCTGTCTGTAAAGACGGTTGTGGGATCGATTCCCACTCAGAGTAGTTATATTTAAAATCTATTGTATTTTTTTGTCATTGGAGAGACACAGCGCGACGTTGAATCCGTCACTCATATTACAATATCGAGCAGAGGAAAGCTATTAACTGTGTCTTGACACTGGTTTATATGACAAATAGCATAAAGAATAGTATAAAGCATGAAGCTGCTTTTATTTTATGTATATTTTTTGCTTAAGGCATAATACGGCCAGATAACGTTGTTTCAACACATTTCGTTCTTAATTCCGCCCGATTTCGAAATATGGCTGACCTTGAGTGGCGAAGCTTAACCACGCTTTATTTTAGTAGATCAAAGTAGGAAAAATATGTATTAATTCAATTTCTAGAGTATTTTATTTATAAAATTTTTATTTTGACAAATCTTAGTATAGTATGAAAATATATATTTAGTTTTTAGATAGCTTATTTGATGTAGATGATATAGACGGCAACGATATTAAAATTATAAAGTTAACGATATAAAGTTAACGATACTTAAGTATCCATTTTTTTCCTTTGACATATATTTTTCTTATAACACGTAAAACTATTATTTTACTAGTGTCAAAACACTCCGTTGCGAGTGATATCAAATGTTACCTGACATTGTATGTTGATTACAGTTTTTATGATAAATTTCCAAATATACATTCCACTATTAATAAGATATTTAATATTTTTGAATTATATTGAATATAATTCATATTAATTATATTAAATATTTATAATGTTACAGACTTACTTATAGTATTACACACTTATATATAAACTCACCCTTATTGCATATCTATAGAAATCTAGGAAGCCAGAGTCGAACCGCTGCCCGCAGTTTTTGAACATAAATATTCTGTGGTAGTCCTTTGTCATTTTTGGTAGAATTGTCACTTTTCTGTAATTAAATTTATGATATAAAATTTTATTATTTTAATTTCGTCTTTCTGGTTAGACAAAAGGCGGCGTCGAGTTCCGAGACTCGGCACGTCTCAAAGCAAAGCGGATTACGGAGTGTCTAGACACTAGGTATCCTGCTATGCGGGATGAAAGTGTGAAGATAAAATAACTATCACGTGGTATAAACTTGTTTATCAAGTGACATATACGTCGTTTAGGTAACGCGTAGTATACGCGTCCACTAAACTACCGGTATAAAAGTACAAAACAGTACAAGTACATTTTTTACTAATGAAAAAGTCACGTGTTTTGCAATAATATGTGCTATAACCACTCAGGGGAGTGATTATATTTAAAATTATTAGAGATTAGACTGTTTATCTTAAAATGTGTAAAATCGCTAAAATATAATCGCTAAAAGATGTTAATATGTTGAAATATGGAATAACCCAGCTCCTCGACGAGTGTCAATAAAATGTTTGAAGTGACGTGGAAGATTTAGCACCATAATTAAAAATGACTATAGTACTAAGTGTTTAGGTATAAATCATTATTTATTTTATATTTAGTTTATGCTTTACAATGTATAAGTAAATAATGCATCATTGACTCAAGATCACTTGCTATATTTTTAATATTATTAATAAATTTTCATCGTTTTAACTACTCATCGAAGAAAGTGTCAAAAAAGTAGCTTCTCGGTTTATTCCGCATCCTACAGAATATTATATGAAAGGATCCAGTATGATGACACATCTTTAGCGATTTTCCACCTATATTCGTGAAGATTACGTGCTTTGTGGCGGTACTTAGCGCCGCACTTTATCTTAGTAGAGCGGAGAATTCAAAAAGGTATTCACGCGTATGAGTATACCGCATAGCCAGGTAGTCAGCAGTAACCTAGTGTCGAGATGCTCCGATGGAACTTAACGCTGTTTGTTTTCACAGCAGAGAAATGAAAATAAATTTTAAATAAAATTATTTCCCAGACCGGTAATAAGACTAAAAAGTGTTAAATAAGACTTTATACGTACATGCTTTTTAGCTTCACTTCAGTTCATTGGCGGAACTCAACGCCGCGTTTTGTCTTAGCAGAATGAGGAAATGAAAATAATTTTATTATAGTCATTTCCCCGGGTGGGAATCGAACCCATTACCGATCGCGTTTACAGTTAGACGCTCTGACATTGCGGCACGACCGGTCTTTATGTACATATTATAAAACAACAAACATAAAAATTGGTTTCGCAAAAAATAGCAGTGTATAGTATAAAACAATGAAAAATAGCAATAATAAAACCATGTTCAAGTACGAATATACCGCGTCAGAATTTGTTAGTGTAATATTTGCAAGATTATTGTATTACTGGCTAAATAAATAAAAAATATGTTTTTTGTTAGCTTATTTGTATGTATGTATTGGAAAATATTATCTTTGCATGTAAATAAAATAACCGTCGTACAATGCTAATTATTTCCTACTAACTGACTTCTTCTGTATGAAATTTAACATGTTTGAATTTTAAAATAAAAGAAGCCCAATTTACTCCTTATAACATCAGTTATCAGCTAATGAAAGGCCTTTTAAAATCGGTTCAGCTATTTTAAGATAAGCCAAAACACAGATAGATATAGATTGTAAAAAAAAATTTTGTCTGGGTACCGTGTGTTAGTCAGCGTACGCATAAAATAATATTACAAACAAACACTGCAATCGTATTGATTTGTATACAAAAAATTATATATATATATAATTAATTAAAATATATATATATATATATATATATATATATATATATATATATATATATATATATATATATATATATAGTAAGTATTGATGGTGACTATGCAATGGGATGAGGATGGGATGGTATAGCATCATCTATCCTTAAGGACACTATAACTGCAACCTTTGTCTATCTCAAGGTATCTTCCCAAGAGTGTTTAAAAAGGCTGTTGTTCACCCAATCTTTAAGAAAGGTTGTAAGGGTCGTGTGAGTAACTATCGACATCGAATTCTTGAAAAACTTATAAATAAAGGACTGGTCTCTTAGCTGAATAAATATGTCTTGCTGTCTTCTAACCAATATGGTTTTAGAGCTGGTAAATCTACGGAGGATGCACTCATGAGCTTAATGGATGATGTAGTACAAAACATTGATAAAAAACAAAAACTCTTTGTATTTTCTTGAACATTTCCAAGGCGCTTGATACAGTGTCTCTACCGATTCTGTTTAATAAATTGGAAGCAGTTGGTATCAGAGGAAAAGCTTTGGATCTCTTTAGGAGCTATTTATCAGATAGAACACAAATAATTACAATTGATGGCATCACCAGTGACGAAGCAAGTCTCTCGTGTGGTGTGCCTCAGGGTAGTGTTTTAAGTCCCACACTCTTTTTAATTTATGTTAATGATCTTTTTAGCACCTGATTCGTTTTCAATAATAGCTCATAGTTGTTGCTTAGAACTGAACAGCATTTGTAATTATAGTACAATAACCCGGGTTTGCACTGTAAAATATCTCATTGATGAAAATCCTAGCACCACACAGAAGAACCACATCCTAGCAATGGCTTCTCGTTTACGAAAGCTCGTATACATCTTTAAGCAACTAAGAACTAGCGCTAACATACAAGTTTTGATCATGGTCTATTCTTTCGATCCTTGTACAATCAATACTTTCCTACTGTATACCAGCTTGGGTTTGTGCTGTGAAAAACTTTGCTTCCACTAGAAAGAGTCCAGAGGTATATCTTAAAGATTATCCTGTCTAAACCTGTTCGTTTCCCAACAACTGATTTATACCAATCGTGTAAAGTGTTAACAGTCCGGCAATTGTTTGTTCTTTGCTCTGTTCTACGAAAGCATAAGACTCACTCGCTACGAGTTAATGTCCAGTAAACGCAGCGTTGATAATTTTTTTAAAATTGAAAAGCGACGTACCATATCTTCTAAAAAACAATTTTATTTCTTAAGTCCCATATTAATAAAAAAATAAATATTTACCCTCTTACTTCTCATCAATGTAAAATTAATTTAAAAAATTGTTTCTTAAAATTAAATTATAATCAGACACAAGATCTCCTTATTACCTAACAATACTTTGGTTTATAAGTGTAAACATCACACTCACACACTCACACAGTCACACAATACACCCACACTCCTATTCACACAAACACAAACATAAGCTCACCTTCTCTTCATAAACTTGCACACTACCATATATTAACCTTTGTATCAATTCATAAGATCTTGGTATTATTTAATTGTATAATGAACGATATTATCAGTTTTGATGTTACTTTGGCTTTTTAAAAAGACTCTTGTGAGGCGGGCGTTAATGACTGCGACTCAGTTTCAAACTAATGCAGTTATTATCGATATTATTATTATTAGTATATATATATATATATATATATATATATATATATATATATATATATATATATAAAAACATTATACGTTGAAAATCAAGGACAAATAAAAAAAATATTGCATTTCTACTTATAGTTACGGATTAATATATCAAGTCAATCCTCAGTCTGACAAATCTGGCAGATACTCATTGCATATAAAAGAAAATATTTGGGTTTCGATATTTAGTAATTGCATATTTTAATTTGTCGGTAATCTACATGATTTTTAAAAATAATATTTTAGTTAGTTATAATATTTTACTTAGTTATATCTCAAGGACATTTTGGTGCATTTAATGTTAATTTTATTTACAATAATTATATTGATAAGGATACCCTTTATTTTTAAACCAAAAACTCGAACTTTTCAAAGTGTCAATTATTGGTGCCATGGTATAAAAATAGTAAATATATAAATATTAATAAGAGTGAAAAGACCAAAGCCTCTATTAATTTTTTAAGGCTGAAAAAAAATCTATATTCTAAACATTATCATAACTAATTAATTCGTTTAATTTAGATTTTTTAATTTTATACTAATAAATGATTTGGTTTACTTCTTATCGCGAAAGCGTTCTTTTCTAATATATTGCTTATTTAACTTTACGCTTTTATCATAGCATAGACAGAAAATGTTAAAACACTCCGTATTCTTCGCTTTCCACCGAATTCGAGATATAGCGTGTTGAGTGGTGTAATTCAACGCCGCACTTTGTCTTACCACAGCGAGGACGTGAAAATAATTTATAAATATAATCACTCCCCCAAGTGCAGATGGAACCCACAACCGATCGCGTTTACAGTTAGATCACACCGCGCCACGACCGACCTCAATTCAGTTTCTATACACAATGAAATAAACAAATAATTGCATAATATAATCTATGTATATTTTCAATATAGATAATTTAAAATAACTGAAGTTATACTTACACATCGTTCAAAAGTTGACTGTTTTCTATATCAAATGACTCAAAAAAAGCAGGCAGCAAAGTCCTGAACGTGCATATTTTATCTAATTTTATTTTTGATTTTTCTAAGGATCCTTTACATAGTATGATTGTCCGCTCCAAATATTCTCTAGCTGTAAAAAATATTTTATTTATATATAAATACGTGAAGCAAAATCTTTATATACCTTTTTACGAAAATAACAGAGTATGGAATTTGGTACAGTTATAGTATACATAAAAATATATAAAATTAATAAAATAATTATAACACACACTACCATGTATTTGACATACACTTTTATTTACAGTGACATTCACGTTGCTAAGGCAATGCGTTGTGAACGCGTCTGTGGGACTTAGTAAGTCACGTAATAGCCAAATTTTTCCTTTTCAATCATTTAATAAAGGATGATTGCGAATTGGGTGAGAGACCTCAACGATGAGTTGCAAACCAAAGGAAAGAATACTGGAAAGGTAGCATATTTAACACTACAGGCGCTTTTGTCGATAGATAACACTGATATTTTAATATTATAATATACAGTGTTTCCCATTAAGGATGATAGGATTTTGATAGCTCACAGCTGCCATTTTAATTGTTTAAAATTTGATATTTGTGATGTTTTGTGTTCAATAATGTTTGCCATTTAATCATGAACAAGTTCAAGATACCTCAACGTTTGGAAATTATCCAAATTTTCTATCAAAATTCAAGAAGTATTGTCTCTACTCGATGAACATTTCGTGCTAAATATGGTCATCATGGTGCGTCGTCTGAGCTCGCTATACGTCGCATAATCCAAAAACTGAAAAGTAAATATTCTTTGCACAATAGTAGACCACCAACACAACAACGGACAGGCCGTAGTGAAGAAAATATTGTCGCCGTATCAGCCAGTGTCGAAGTAAATCAAAATGTTTCCGTTCCACGACGTGCACAAGAATTGGGCTTATCCAGAATGACAACCTGGCGAATTTTACCATCCAAAGCCAGCAGACCATCGACTACGTTTCACCATTACATCATTACATCCTGAAAAATTGACTGTTTGGTGCGGATTATGGTACGGTGGAATCATTGGCCCGTACTTTTTCAAAAACGACGAAGGCCGTACTGTTACTGTCAATGGCGACCGTTATCGTGACATGTTGAACGATTTTTTTTTTACTGAAGTGTATGAAATCGATGCGGACGACATTTCTTTTCAACAAGATGGTGCAACATGTCACACTGCGATCGTCACAATGGATTTATTGCGTGATAAGTTTGGTGAGTCGGTTATTTCCCGCAACGGTCCTTACAATTGACTACCAAAATCATGCGATTTAACACCCTTGGACTATTTTTGTGGGGGTATGTTAAATCTTAAGTGTATGCCAATAAACCAGCTACAATTCAAGATCTTGAACGCTACATTCGAGCGACTATAGCGGCCATACCAGCCGAAATGCTGCACCGAGTCATCGAAAATCAGACCGATCGTATTTTACCAGTGCAAAAAAAGTCGTGACGGTCATTTGAACAATATTTTGTTTAAATCAATAAAATTTCCTGTCAAATAAAGCCATTAGGCACGAAATTCGAACATATATTACATATTTTATTTCAATTTCAAAACATATCGTTCTTATTGGGAAACCCCATATATGGTAAAAAGACAAAATGCGGCGTTGAGTTCCACCACTCAATACGCAATGTCTCGAATTCGGTGGAAAGCAAAGTACGGAGTGTCTTGACACTGGGTACTTTCTGTCTACCCTGCTATGAGGGATAAAAGCGTGAAGCTAAGTAAATTGAAACATGCAATGTTTTGGATTCGGTAGAAAGCGGATTACGGAATGGCTTGACACTCGTGTCTCTATCCTGTTATGCAGGATAAAAGAGTGAAGGTAATAAGTCAATATATATTAAATATCACAATAAAAAGTTTAAATTGATTAAAAATCCAGTCATTTTAGTACCTAAAGGTCATATAAACACACGTATACGTCCTTTACTTGTATCATTTGATAAGTTTACGGGAGAAAATCCCCAAACTCAATTTTACTTTGTACCAACTCTCATTTTAATCTCAAAGCTATTTTATTTAAAGATGAGACTTTGAACTCTTCATTTTTTTGTCAAAATTAACAAAATTTTTAATAGAATACTCGTAGAGTACATATTCGACTACATTGTTTTAATATTTTTATTTATCTTCATGTTTTTAACCCGCATAGCAGGGTAGACAGAAAGTACCTAGAGTCAAGACACTCCTTACTTCGCTTTACGCCAAACTCGAGACATTGCAAATCATAAATTTAGCGCCTTCTAATATCTATTTTTTTTATGTTTTTAAACTAACTAAAATAAACAATAATTCGTAACGTAAACAATCTCCCATAAATTTAAAATCAACATATATAACCTAGCAAATTTGTTTTTGCAACAAAATATATTCCATACATTAAATCATGATATCATCTTGCGAAAATTTCTATCATTAAAATGGTAACGACAATAATTCATAATTATAATGTTACGGTGTAGTTTTCAAACAAACGTATTTCTCGCGTCCTTAATGTCCATTTTTTACTTAAACTTATATAGGCATTATATAAAAAGCATTAGCTATAAGTATAATGTGTAACTAAATTAGGTTTAATTAAAACTTATTTTAAAGAACATTTTCTCTAATTGTATGCATGATTAGTTGTGGGTTCGATTCTTTCTCGAGGGAACGATGATATTCAAAATTTAATTTAATTTCTGCGCTCTGTTAAGACAAATCGCGGCGTTGAGTTAACGATTTCAGGCGGAAAGCAGGCCACGGAGTGTTATGAAACTATTTTGTCTCTAACACTTATGCAAGCTTACAATAAGGAATAGATTTACTGAAATATTGAGAATTTACTTGAATAATAATGAGAGATCAATAATAATAATGTTTTAATAGCATCTGGAAAATTTATTATTCTTTTAAATACAAAAACTAATTTGATATCTTTTGATCAATTTAGATTTTTTGATTTTTGATTTTTGACTCGATTCCCGAAATGTCACAATTTGCTGTGTGATAATACCAATAATATCGAAATGCTTAATACTTTTCAAATTACAATTCTCCCGGCTATCATAATTAATATCTTTTAATTTAATTTACTATAATATACAGATTTACGTAAAATAGCAAGAGTAAGTGCGAAAATGTAACAGTAACAATAAAGAAAAACGCTTAGGGATAAAGCGTAAAATTAAAGAAACATTAAAAATTTAAGTGTTCCTGTATTTATTAATAAATGATATTACAACTAAATCGTTAAAATGGTTAGTATATACGAAAATTAACATAATTTTAAATTTATATTACTTCATATTTCTAAATATAATATTATACTCTTATTCCTTCGCTCTAGAAGAATAAACGTGGCGTTGAGTTTCGTTTAAAAAATCATTATCTCAAATTCGGACGGAAATCAGTGAAGTGTCAAGACACTCATTGATACTAGATAAAGCTAATAAAATAATGAAAATAGATTATTTTACTGAAAGACAAGAAATAGTCAGTGTCAAGATATTCCGTAAACCGCTTTCCAATGACTTCGAGATATTGCGTATTGGGTAGCAGAACTCAAGTATGCACTTTGCCTTAGTCCTCCGAATGGGAATTGAAACTACAACCGATCGCAATTGCAGTCAGTCGCTGTCCCACTGTGCCATGACCGGCTACAACCATTTCCTATCGTATAGTCTAGTTTTAATTTGAACTTACTTGTAGAGCTGTTGGTTATTATAACTTATCATAAACTAGACAACGCAGCATTAATTCAACATTTTTTAATAATTTATAATATATAACATCTACAGAGGTCATCGTGGCACAGAGGGACTGTAAATGCGATTGGTTATAGGTTCGATTCTCACTCGGAACAATGATAACATTTAACATTATTTTTTATTTCTTCGCTCTAGTAAGGCAAAACACGGCGTTGAGTTTATTATTCAATACATAATATCAGGCGGCCTTCTACTACCCTGCTATGTAGGATAAAACGTGAATTTGCCAACGCTTGCTTAACATGTTATCACTACGTTATCAGGTCTTGATAGTATATTTTGTAATATTAATTAAAATAACATTTATTTTATCTTTAATTTTTGCATGGGAGTTTTTGTTATAGTTTCCGGGAAAACATGAAGCTTTTCTGGCGAGAGTTTAGTGATTCTCGGCGTTGTTTGTCAATATTGAATGAATCAAATGAATGGGTGCTTTACAGAAAGACTTACAGAAAGAACACACGTTTTGCAACGATGGTCGGAATCTACAATAATGTATAAAAGATGATGATATGAAAAATGTATGAATGCTACGACATCTCTGTCTCAAGCTACAGCAACATGCTGAGTTTTGATGTAGCAGACGGTGAAATCAGTATAAAAGCGAATACGAAGTCTGAAATGTGGTGAGGCAGCGGGAGCAGATGGAGTTACTGTAGAGATGATCAAATATGGTGGGTCGCGTATCTTGGACCTGTTTTTTTTCTATGCAATGTATGCTGAAAAAATGTCAGAGTAAGAATGAAAAAGAAAGTGCACAGGTGGTTTAGGCACGTTGAAAGTAAGTGATGAAGGAATGGTAAGAAAGGTTTAGGAAGCAAAGGTGAGTGGTACAAGAGGTCGGGGGGAGCCTCGGTTGACCTTAAAAATATAGTATCGAAGATAGCGGGGGACGGTAACGTAAAAATCATGAGGACCCCCCAAAAGGCATGTATGAAGAGGATGACCGAAGTGTTTGGTGCTCCGTTGTCTCTGACTACAACGGAAGCGTGAAGTTAAGAAAGAAAGATTTAAGATATATATATATATATATATATATATATATATATATATATATATATATATATATATATATATATATATATATATATATATATATATATATATATATATATATATATATATATATATATGCCTTTGTTAAATATTATTCACTTGTAATAGAAAACTTAATATTCAAGATGTAGATGGTTCGAACACATTAATGATATATTATACTTATAATAAACAACACACAGTTACCTTAATTTCAAGGTTACAAGTTTAGGCACGTTACAAAACTTGCTTAAACTTGTACTAATAGCCATAGGTTATATAATTTTAATTTAATTCTTTTTATTGAACTAAATTTTCATTATAGCCCTAAATATATATATATATATATATATATATATATATATATATATATATATATATATATATATATATATATATTATAAAATGCTTCGTTTAATTATATTGTTTTCAGTTGTATATTATGTCCCCGAATAATTTCTTTCTAATACTTTCTATTAGATGTTATTTAAGAAAATGAAGTAGTAGAAGTACTGAATTATTATATTTTTTTAGTTCGAAGTCTTACTTGCATAATAAGATAGTTTAAACCTAATGTAAGTATGTTCTAAGCTCTCCGCCTCTGTTGAAAGTTATCCATGATCAATTACTGTACGAAAATGTGTAACCGCCAAAAACATATCACTTTTTTATTAACTTGCGTAAAAAAAATTGAAATAGTTTACCAAAATTTAAAACTAAAAACGTAGGGCCTAATAAGGAAAAATCAATATCATAAAAATATTAACTTACAAAAATCCTTCCTAACGAAATGATCTTGTTTCTTGATCCATTCGACCAAATGGTTGATGCTGTCTTCCAATCTTTCCTTTTTATCCAAATCATACAGTTTTCTAACATAATTCAATGTGTTATCATTGAATTTAATTATCGGTGCTTCTGGCAATGACTCCATTACCGCTCACTACGAACTCTATAGAACAACTATGAAATATACATACGATACTATAATATATGAGGTTGATCGAAACAAAATCTAGCAAGTCCTCGACACCACTTAAATGTATTTACTACGTTACTTTTCTTATAGCGTATAGTTTAAAAAAGCTTGTAATATTCACTATTTTATGAAAATATCTATATATTATAAAATTATGAAATTTGACATAGTCAAAGAGTTATATATTAATATAGTTGCATACAATTTAAAGTTTAATCATTCCTCCGAGTTGGAGTCGAACCCATAACCGATCTCGATTACAGTCCGATATGCGCTACTATGGCCTCTATGGCCATACTAGGCGCTACTATGGCCTCTCATCAAAATACGTTTTTAATCGTAAATGAAGTTTCACCCAAAGTAATTTGGACGAATTACGAAACACGGAAAGACTGACCTGAATAAGGGTCCGTTAAGCTTACTATTTGTATCACTGGCTAAGACAAGTAGAACCGCTGTACTAAAAAATCCCCTTTCATAATTTTAATATGTTAAAAATGACATTAATAACTTCCGTTTGTGTATTTGAAGGCATGTTTTACGGTTTAAAGTTAATCTTATTAGAATATTTACCGCACTCCGTAAATTAAACACTTCATACAAGTCTAATAATTACAATTTATTACTCAAAACACACTATTTCTTTCCCAAAAATCCTCCGTCCTCTTCTTCACAACTCTCCTTTTTTCTTTCTTTTCTATTACCCTCAATTAATTTTTCTTACAGTGTTGCCATGCTTTATTTGGCTACTATTTAAATTATAAATTAATCAATATTTTTTTATTATATTAACAATTACCTTTAAAATAATTGTGAAATATTGATAAAATCAAAACTAACATTAATAAAAAAAGCTTAATATGCAAACAATCTGCTGAGCTGTTTTTGATGAAATTTGTTATCAATGACTTACCGCGTCTGTTACGCGATATGGCTCATATATTAAGATTTATAAGGTACACGTACGTACTCTAGTAAACATATAATTGATACATAATTGCATATGTCAATAATCTATATATATTATAAAATTGTAGAAGAGTTTATTTCCTTCATTGAATAAAATCTTGATTTGTGATTGAATGATTCATTTGATTTGATTGTTTGACCGGCCTCAAAGTTGCGGCACAGTGCGACAGCGTCTGACTGTAATCGCGGTCGGTTGTGGGTTCGATTCCCACTCGAGGGAATTAATATAATGCAATTATTTTCATTTCGACGCGTTGTAAGACAAAGTACGGAGTTGAGTTTCGCCACTTAACACAAGCAACGAACGGCAGAAAGCGGAGTATGGAGTGTTTTGACACTAGATACTTCCTGTTTACACTGTTATGCGGGATAAGAGCGGGAAGCTAAAAAAATGTTACAGAATCCAAAAATATATTTTTTTAAAATTTTGTCTGTCTGGGCGTTGGTCAGGTAGGCAAACTTACAAAACTAACACTACATGATAAGTAATTATTGTTGACATAAAAAAACGAAGGTCTGGAGTACCTACCTTGAGAAATATGAATATAACCTTAGAGAAAGATACGGCCAACAGCATACTTCACATTCGAAAAAAAAGTAATAAACGTAATAATATCTGAAGCTCTGAGTACTGTTAGCACTCCACACGATGAAGGCAGAAACAGTTTAGTATTGGCTAAAATCCATCTTTAATATAATAATTCTGAAATTCTTAAAACACAACAAATCTTTCTCAGTGTTCGAGCGACTGCAAACGAATGAGGCAAGGAAGACCTCAAGAAGCTGAAGAAGAACATGAGATGAATTTAACGAACTAGACTTTGTCCACGTGGAATTTAACATAGATATATCAAAATCCAGAGGGATTTTATAATTCTAAAATGAAACTAGTCCCAGTTACTCCTTATTACATTAGGCTGGAATTCACATTCAAATAGTAAAAAATAGTAAAAAAATATTCTTATCTAGTACATATATAGTATCGTGTACGAGTACTACGTACGTATGTATTTATTTATTTATACACAGACATTCTAATTGTATTTATTAATACAAAACAATACTTCTATAAATGTGTGTATTTGTGTGTATATTTATAAGATTTTATCAATATACGTGTGCAATTAAATAAAATTGGTAATTTTTTTATTTTTGGAATTATAAAATAAAGGTCCAGAGATCGCAAGTACTTACACATAAAATTCCACTATCAATTGCCGATTTAAAACTATTTGAGTTGTGTTACTATTTAGTATAATGAAATAAAATTATTAGTTTGTTTTATATAATACATACATTATGGGACTTGCGTCTCATTAACGTGAACGTTCCAAAATGTAATTAAAATTATTAATTTAACATAACTGGTTTGCTTAGAGAGATGCGAGATTATATATAAGAAAAAAAAGCTTGAAATGATAAGACGCCTGATTATTGTAATTAGCCATAGCAAATCCTCAACGTTGCTTGTAATAAAATGTAATATAAAAATCCAAACTACTAGCTAGTGGAGTTCCATACGTTTATCAATGTTACGTAAAATACAAAGGTGAGTGGTAGAGCAGATAGCAGTTGACGTTGTTTGACCTTTGAAAATATAGTACCAATTGTACTAGAGGAAGCTCATGTAAACAGCGTGAGGATATTTGAGAAGACATGTATTTATAGTTTAGTAATGACTACAGACAACGCGAAATATGCAGGGGCAGTAAAGCCTGTCTACCCCGCTAGTGATAAGTAGCATAGCATGTATATGGATTTCAATTTCTAGCTTTTACAAGAAGCTTTTATGTATTCGTATACATTCTTAGATTGTACAGATAAATTAAGCTGCTGTGATAAGTTCTTTTGAAGTAAAAATCCATAACCAGTCACTCTCTAAAGCTCTCTTCTTTAGTCAACTGGTTAATAATATTGAAATGAAATTAGCGGCTATCTCGGCAAAACAAAATCAAACTTGTAATAGTTCTAGATATAAAAATATCGTTCGTATTCATATAATTGGTTTATCCTTTTAATGCACTATAAGAGGACATAAAGTAATCCTTATAGGGTTAAAGAGCACAATCGTTTAGTGTAAAGCAATTAATTATGTATGTCGGAATCTCAAACATATGTTCAAACTATTTACTTATATTAACATGTAACTATTTATTTAATTCTATACTTTACATCTTTTGCGTGGACTTGAGTCTTGCTATAATTTTGCCGAAAAAATATTTTAAATTAATATAATTTTAAATGTTAAGAAAAGGTTGCCAACATACAATACTCAATACTGTTTCATTTGAAACCGTTTCCGGTATTAACGTTCAAAAACACACATATAAATAGAAGAAAAATAAAATTGATTATTATCTTAATCATAGTTTATCTCATATATCTTCCATATACAGGCATCAATCAAGTACATTTTTATTATAAGTATAGAAAATGTACTTATAGCGCGGCATTGGTCTCCTCAAAATATAATTTAAAAAATTCTTTTGATTATCTACATTTCCCTAAAATATTGCTTATTTTATTTTAGTAATCATTTCCAACAAAACTTTTTTTTTACATCGCAAGAATGCAGAATTAATTAATGGAGCCTCAGCCACATCTCACAATGAAACCCTCTTCAATCTTGCCTGTATAGGGTCTTTCACCTTAATTTAGAGGAGAACTTCGTTTAAGTGACTTTTATTGCAAGCAACAAAGATTCCTGAACAATTTACAAGCAAACAAATGTACACGCTTATTTTTCTCAAACTTTCGCCCATTCCCGTCATTTTTAATGTTCCGAGGTAGGCCAGTATTTCCTCGCTACTAAAGCAGTAAATTTGCAAAATGTAATTCTACGCTGTTTTTGTTTACTTTTATCATTTCTTTCTTTTTCTTTACAGAATGAATTGTTGTTGATGAGTTCTAAATTAAGAGATTTATGAAAGTGAAGTTGTTTTCAGTATATTATTTTTGATATCAAATGCATAACCTTTTTATTTTAAGTTTAATATTTTAAATACAATTTTAAAAGTCATTAAATAGTTTACATTTCAACTAAAAATACTATTAAGGGCTGATTTATTTTCCCATAAATAAATATCGATTTAAACTAATTTATTATTACGTAAGTTACTTTCATAATCTATATATCAAATATGTATATATACATCTATCTATATATAATAAAAATATAATTATCAAAAATTACAATTTTATAAAGTTATATTTTGTAATAAACATAAAAAAAACGGATGTCACATAAACATTTAATAATAAACCGGTCAGCTTCATCATTTCAACTTAATTGAGTGGAAAATTGATATAAACTTGTGCACTGCTTCATAGGTGTCGTTGTGTCTTGTTAGTGTTATATTGTCCATAATTATGCTAGAGGATATTTTATAAACCTCTGGTCCAATTTCATCTAAGCAAAATAGCCTATAGCTATAAGCTTTAGCTTCAACATGTTATTTAAACATAATAAATATTAATAATATTCTAAGTTGTGCTTTTTAATATTCTAAAGTGCGGCGTTCAGATCCGCCACCTAACGCAGGAGAATGTCGAATTCCACCTTAATTCGACATTTAGCGCAGCGAATACAATGCTTATGTCTAAATTCTATCTAACTACCGTATTATGCTTATTTCCAAATTTGTAGAGAATGTTATAGAAAAAAAATAAAAACAGCGTCACCTCTGTCAGTCAGGTTGTAAAATTCACGCATTATCCCGCACAACAGGATAGGCTGAGACAGCCTAGTATCAAGAAACGCCAATGACTGGTTTCCGTCGAAATTGAGGCGTGTTGTATGGGGTTTCCCAATAATATTCTATTCCCAATTTTATTCTATTGTACGCCTTATATAATTTATAAACTTACCATCCCGGGTATAGTCCAAAGAGTTGTTTCGTTTGTGATTCCTCCACCTACGACAGTTAGAGGTTCGTTGGCTGGCGTAATTCCCCATATTTTTATACCATATTGTTGATAAAGTTCAGCGAATCTTTAAAAAATACAATTATGTTAGTTTCATTAAGTATACAAGGTTTTCGGAAGTCAAAAACTGTAAAGTAAAAAAAATATTGTATAGACATATGGAATTTCCCAATAAGAACAATATTTTTGAAATTGAAATAAAACATGTAATATTTGTTCGAATTTCGTGCTTAATGGCTTTATTTGAAAGAAAACTTTATGCTATTTATGATTTAAACAAAATATCGTTCACATGACCGCCATGACTTTTTTTGCACTGGTGAATACGATCGGTCCAATTTTCGATGACTCGGTGCAGCATTTCGGCTGGTATGGCCGCTATAGTCGCTCGAATGTTGCGTTCAAGGTCTTGAATCGTAGCTGGTTTATTGGCATACACTTTAACATACCCCCACAAAAAATAGTCCAAGGGTGTTAAATCGCATGATCTTGGTGGCCAATTATGAGGACCGTTGCGAGAAATAACCGACTCACCAAACTTATCACGCAATAAATCCATTGTGACGGTCGCAGTGTGGCATGTTGCACCAACTTGTTGAGAATAAATGTCGTCCGCATCGATTACATACACTTCAGGAAAAAAATCATTCAACATGTCACGATAACGGTCGCCATTGACAGTAACAGTACGGTCTTCGTCGTTTTTGAAAAAGTACAGGCCAATGATTCCACCGTACCATAATCCGCACCAAACAGTCAATTTTTCAGAATGTAATGGTGTTTCATGAACAACTCTTGGATTTGACTCACTCCAGTAACGACAATTCTGTTTGTTCACATAACCATTGAGCCAAAAGTGAGCCTCATCTGAAAAGATGATTTTCCTATGAAATTCGGTGTCCGTTTCCATCATTTCAAGCGCCCAATCAGCAAATTCACGACGTAATCGATGGTCTGCTGGCTCGAGTACTTGTGCCAACACAATCTTGTATGGATATAGGCCAAGATCCATACGTAAAATTCGCCAGGTTGTCATTCTGGATAAGCCCAATTTTTGTGCACGTCGTGGAACGGAAACATTTTGATTTTTTTGACACTGGCTGATACGGCGGCAATATTTTCTTCACTACGGCCTGTCCGTTGTCGTGTTGGTGGTCTACTATCGTGCAAAGAATATTCACTTTCCAGTTTTTGGATTATGCGACGTATAGCGAGCTCAGACGGTGCACCATGACAACCATATTTAGCATGAAATGCTCTTTGAGTAGAGACAATACTTCTCGAATTTTGATAGAAAATTTGGACAATTTTCAAACGTTGAAGTAACCGTGAGCTTGTTCATGATTAAATGGCAAACATTATTGAACACACTACAGTACAAATGTCAAATGTTAAATTACCAAGATGGCGGCTGTGAAATCCTATCATCTCTATTGGGAAACACTGTATATATACTGAAACCTAACAGAATCTCTATCTAACTATACGAGATTATAATGCATTTATATATAATTAACAGATTGCTATTAATCTCAAATTGCGGATTAGATATTTTTGTATAATCCATCCAATAACATATTTTTCTATAATATATATATATATATATATATATATATATATATATATATATATATATATATATATATATATATATATATGGTTTAAATATATTGTTTTGTGTTTTACTTTATATTTTACATCAGTTACTATGTAATTTAGTGTGGTAATTGTATAATTATTATTATTTTATTCTTCATATTTTATATTTATTTTTATGGTGTTTTGAAAAGATGTAGTACTTATTAATGATTCTATTCTAATCATTTATTTATTCTTTAATTTCAATCACTGTTTTGTTTTGTTCATTTTTTTCTTTATTTTATTGGTTCTCATTGTTTACTTCCGATTCTTAATTATATAATAACATATTTTAAATCATATTTGGTACAACACTAGTCATTATCAATACTCCTGTACATCACTATTACACGGTATACACAAATACATACATATATCAATAAATAAATTACAATCTACATTAAGTAGCTTACTCAGGGAAATACTTCGTACAATATTCATATTCAATTAGAATTAATTGTTTCATTGTAATTTTCGTGTGGAACGTAATGCGGAGGAATTTAATGTATCACAATCTTAAATTGATATTAAATGCTTATATAAGCATTTAATGTCAATTAAAGATTGTGATAACTTAGTGTTGCTAGTAACAAGTAATTGGCAAGTAATTGACTGACAAGGCGGAGTTCGTGCTTAATTCTCGCTCATTATAATGATTTTTATTCAATTTGAATATTTTTATTTCGTTGTATGTTGTAACATATTTTGTATTTCATTGATCAGTTAAATTATTTTTTTTATTGAGGCCGGTCGTGGCGCAGTGGGACAGTGTCTGACTGTAAACGCTATCAGTTGTGGGCTCGATCCCCTCTCAGAGGAGTGATATTTAAATTATTTTCACTTTCTCGCTGTGGTAAAGACAAAGTGCGGCGGTGAGTTCAACCACTCAACACGCAATGTTTCGAATTCGGTGGAAAACGAGGTACAGTCTCTTGACACTATGTACTTTCTGCCTACCCTGCTATACGTGATAAAAGCGTGAAGCTAAAAAGAGAATAAAAAATGTATTTAATTGATCAACGAAATACAAAATATGTTTAAATTTTGTATTTCATGTCTATCAAAACTTTAATTTTCTTGTAGTCAGATACAATTAAGTGTCAAGACACTCAATTGTCTGTTTTTTTACTCATAATTGAGGCTTTACGAGTAAGTGACGAACTTACGCCGCATTTTGTCTTACCGAAGTGGAGAAAAGAAAACAATCAGTCCCCCGATTAGGAATAAAACCCACAACAAATTGTGCTTACTGTCATTTTATTCTATTACGTTTGTAACGGTATGAACTTATGTGCATATTGAAATTTTAATATGTTTCAATATTTATATCAAATATATCCATTTAATGTACACGTAACAAAATTATATATTAAATCGACAATAATAAAATTATTGTCTGTCATATTGTATGTAATGAACAGATTGTGTTCCTGTATAGAGGAAGTTTGTAACGTTTATCTCCCTCCCATATAGTATATATCAATACTATATTTATAAAATCATGCCTTGGCTCATGATACGTCACGTGGTTAGTACCAATTTATTGTTGTATTCGTATGTAACTCAAGATCTTTTAGAGATTCAGAGATAACAGTGTTAAGAAATTTCAATCGCAATATATTAAATTTATATAATTAGCCATCAGAAGATAATCTCATTTATTATATATTTGCCATCAAAAGGTATCGACTCGTACATGAATTTATTTGCCATCAGATAGGGTTTTTCATATTTGTAATATCTTTCATTAACGTTCCATTGAGATCACTAACGGCTCGTCCGAGGAAAAGCCGAAAGCGCGTCCTACCTTTCTCCCACATATAATGCACCATTGGAGGTAATCATAGTAAGAGAAAAGGTAGCCAAAGCGGCCCCACCCCGCCGCTAGCCGTGAATTCCGACCGACCGTGATTCTTAAAACCTTGGTATATTGAACCCTCCGGGACGCAACGCAGTGGAACAGTTAACGTATATGATACTTACAATGCCTTTGCAAACGATCAATTATTAGTTACCTGTTCGATAGTTTATTATAAGATAGATTTGTGATGATGATTGGTTTGTGAGACCAATATAAGCCGTTGATTGGTTTGTGAGACCAATATAAGTCGCGGATTGGTTTGTGAGACCAATATATATCGTCGATTGGTTTGTGAGACCAATATAAGCCGTGGATTGGTTTGTGAGACCAATACATGATGATGATACGTCGATTGGCCTGCCAGACCAATATTACATTCCGGTTTGCATATCAGTTCAGACGCACAACCGCTAGGCGGCCGATTTTGTTATATTCACGCACAGCACATACGTAGCAGCCGTTTGTCAAAACTAACACTTAAACTCGGTTGGGTGCCACCGACATCAGATATCAGCCATAGATTCGCCGAACACTGACAGTCGTATGTCATATTATGCGTTCTATTACCAAACAAGGCGCTAGACAAACAGTCGAACACCATTACGTACTTCAGCATTTCGTGAGATAATAGTACAGCACTCCTCTCCGGGACGCCACTAAAACATACTACGAAACGCATGAGACATATAGGTGTCACATAACCATTAATCTCACACCAGGGGTGTAAAACGACATAGAAACAAATTATATCTAAACCCGACGCCGTACAAGTATCGCATGCGCAACGTGAGACAATGTCAGAGAAGATACAAGTCGCGCCACCGACATCAGTTAACAATAAGCTATAAAGCTCACTGAACCCCGACAGTCGCGTACCACAAGTTATATCAACGTCCGACATTGTACAACCATCGCTGTTGCAACTCAAGACAGCAGCAGTCAAGATATAATCATCCAACATCGCCATAGCCGTTCACCTAAGCCAAGGATATTAGCCTCAGTGATGCCGAGCAATATTGGTTGCGCCACCGACATCAGTTATCAGTAAGCTATAACGCTCACCGAACCCCGACGGTCGCGTGTCGCAAATTATATCAACGTCCGATGCCGTACAAACATCGCTCACGCAACGCGAGACAGCACCAGACGCGATAACGCAACCAACGTCGCCATAGCAGTTCATATAAGCCAAGAATATTAGCCTCAGTGATGCTAAGCAACATTGGGACGCGCCACCGACATCAGTTATCAGTAAGCTATAGCGCTCACCGAACACCGACAGTCGCGTGTCGCAAATTATATCAACGTCCGACGCCGTACAAACATCACTCATGCAACGTGAGACAGCACCAGACGCGATAACCTAACCAACGTCGCCACCGCAGTTCACCTGAGCCGAGAATATCAGCCTAAGTGATGCTAAGCAACATTGGGTCGCGCCACCAATATCAGTTATCAGTAAGCTACAACGCTCACCGAACACCGACAGTCGCGTGTCGCAAGTTATATCAACGTCCAACACCGTACAAGCATCGCGCATGCGACGCGAGACAGCATCAGTCATGATATAACCGACCAACATCTCCGTAGCAGTTCACCTAAGCTAATTATATCAGCCTCGGTGACGCCCAGCAATATTGATTTATGCCACAGACAACGAATATCAGCAAGCCATAAGCTCGCCGAACATCGAAAGTCAGGCGGCGTGGTGTCTCTATCAAATAGATCCACTATATGTATCGCCCCAAATACATTATTTATATTCTTATTAGAATTTCATTTGTATAAGATCGTGCCAATATTCGCCATAAAGCCATATATCATATTTATTTTATATGCGGTACGAGTCTTTCAGCTCATCATATATGTTAGTACCTTAGTACATAAGGGGTTGACTCGACCGCCGCATGCTGCCTCCCTATATATGCCACGCAACTGTTCTGACATTCAGGACGGTGTAACCTAAAATCTCTTTATACATTAAGTCAGAAACTCTATGAAAGACGACTCGGCCCGACGACGCACGACATCGCCGACGTCGACGAGCCCGGCCGCCTTATTACATGCACAACTGCAACTTCTTATATTACACGAACGCAATCTGTTCATTACATAGTATATTAAATATTCTATATTTTTAATATAATCTATTATAATATTATATATTGTTATGTGTACTTTTAATAGACAAATATGATTATATGAATCATATTAATATATTATATATGTACGTAAGTACATAATGTTATATTGTATACACAACTGCAACTTCTTTTATTAAACGAACGCAATCTGTTCGTTACATACTTTATTAAATATTCTTTAATTTTATTATAGTCTATTATTATTTATATTGTTATGTGTACTTTTAATGGGCATATTTGATTTAAATATTGTAACATATTTATATTTCAATATGTACATAAGTACATACCGTTACAAGTTGCAGTTGTATATGCAATATAACATTATGTACTTAGGTACGTATATAATATATTAATATGATTTAATATATTAATAAGACATGTCTATTGAAAGTACACATAACAATATTATTTAATAATAGACTACAACAAAGTTATAGAATATTTAATATACTTTATCTACTATGTCGACGTCTGGGCGTAACTGAGGCTGATATAATTAGCTTAGGTGAAGTGCTACGGAGATGTTGGTCGGTTATATCGTGATTGACGCTGTCTCGCGTCGCATGCGCGATGCTTGTACGGTGTTGGACGTTGATATAACTTGCGACACGCGACCGTCGGTGTTCGGTGAGCGTTATAGCTTACTGATAACTGATATTGGTGGCGCGACCCAATGTTGCTTAGCATCACTGAGGCTAATATTGTCGGCTCAGGTGAACTGTGATGGCGACGTTGGTTAAGTTATCGTGTCTGGTGCTGTCTCGCGTTGCATGAGCGATATTAGTACGGCATTGGACGTTGATACAACTTGCGACATGCGACCGTCGGGATTTGGTGAGCATTATATAGTGTTTCCCAATAGGGGTGATAGGATTTTGATAGCTCACAGCCGCCATCTTGATTGCTTAACATTTGACATTTGTGTTGTTTTGTATTTAGTAATGTTTGCCATGATTAAATATCATGAATAAGTTTACGTTACCTCAACGTTTGGAAATTGTCCAAATTTTCTATCAAAATTCGAGAAGTATTGTCTCTACTCAAAGAGCATTTCCTGCTAAATATGGTCGTCATGGTGCACCGTCTGAGCTCGCTATACGTCACATAATCCAAAAACTGGAAAGTGAATATTCTTTGCACGATAGTAGACCACCAACACGACACGACAATAGACAGGCCGTAGTGAAGAAAATATTGCCGCCGTATCAGCCAGTGTCGAAGAAAATCAAAATGTTTCCGTTCCACGACGTGCACAAGAATTGGGCTTATCCAGAATGACAACCTGGCGAATTTTACGTATGGATCTTGGCCTACATCCATACAAGATTGTGTTGGCACAAGAACTCAAGCCAGCAGATCATCGATTACGTCGTGAATTTGCTGATTGGGCGCTTGAAATGATGGAAACGGACACCGAATTTCATAGGAAAATCATCTTTTCAGATGAGGCTCACTTTTGGCTCATTGGTTATGTGAACAAACAGAATTGTCGTTACTGGAGTGAGTCAAATCAAAGAGTGGTTCATGAAAAATTGACTGCTTGGTGCGGATTATGGTACGGTGGAATTATTGGCCCGTACTTTTTCAAAAACGACGAAGGCCGTACTGTTACTGTCAATGGCGACTGTTATCGTGACATGTTGAACGATTTTTATTTTCCCGAAGTGTATGAAATCGATGCGGACGATATTTATTTTTAACAAGATGGTGCAACATGCCACACTGCGATCGTCACAATGGATTTATTGCGTGATAAGTTTGGTGAATTGGTTATTTCTCTCAACGGTCCTTACAATTGGCCACCAAGATCATGCGATTTAACACCCTTGGATTATTTTTTGTGGGGGTATGTCAAATTTTAATTGTATGCCAATTAACCAGCTACGATTCAAGACCTTGAACGCAACATTCGAGCGACTATAGCGGCCATACCAGCCGAAATGCTGCACCGAGTCATCGAAAATTGGACCCATCGTATTCACCAGTGCAAAAAAAGTCGTGGCAGTCATTTGAATGATATTTTATTTAAATCATAAATAACATTAAATTTCCTATCAAATAAAACCATTGAGCATGAAATTCAGACATACATTACATGTTTTATTTCAATTTCAAAACAAAACGTTCTTATTGGGAAACCCTTTAGCTTACTGATAACTGATGTCGGTGTTGCGGCCCAATATTGCTCGGCGATGTTGAATGATTATATCTTGACTGCTGCTGTCTTGAGTTGCGCAAGCGATGTTGATGATGATGGATGTTGATATTGCTTGTGACACGCGACTCGGGGTTCGGTGAGCTTTATAGCTTACTGATAACTGATGTCGGTGCCGCGACTTGTATCATCTCTGACATTGTCTTACGTTGCGCATGCGATACTTGTACGGCGTCAGGTTTAGATGTAATTTGTTTCTATGTCGTTTTACACTCCATGTGAGGGTTTAATGGTTATGTGACACTTTTATGTCTCATGTGTTTCGAAGTATGTTTTAGTGGCGTCCTTGCGAGGAGTGCTGTACTATTATTTCACGAAATGATGTAGTACGTAATGGTGTTGGACTGTTTGTCTAGCCCCTTGTTTGGTAATAGAATGCATACGATTGTCAATGTTCGGCGAATCTATGGCTGATATCTGATGTCGATGGCACCTAACCGAGTTTAATTGTTCGTTTTGACAAACGGCTGCTACGTATATGCTGTGCGTGAATATAACACAAACGGCCGCCTAGCGGTTGTGCGTCTAAACTGATATGCGAACAGGAAAGTAATATTGGTCTGGCAGGCCAATCGACATATATCATCATGTATTGGTCTCACAAACCAATCCGCGACTTATATTGGTCTCACAAGCCAATCATCATCACAAATCTATCTTATAATAAACTATCGAACAGGTAACTAATAATTGATCGTTTGCAAGGGCATTGTAAGTATCATATACGTTAACTGTTGCGTGACTATTGCGCTGCATCCCGGAGGGTTCAATACCAAGGTTTTAAGAATCGCGGTCGGTCGGAATTCACGGCTAGTGGTAGGGCGAGGCCGCTTTGGCTATTTTTTTTTATTACTTATGATTACCTCCAATGGTTCATTATAAGTGGGAGAAAGATAGGACGCGCCTTCGGCTTTTTCTCGGACGAGCCGTTGGTGATGTCAATGGAACATTAGTGAAAGATATTATAAATATGAAAAACCCTATCTGATGGCAAATAAATTCATATATTAGTCGATACCTTTTGATAGGAAATATTTAGTAAATGAGATTACCGTCTGATGGTTAACTATATAAATTTAATATATTGAAATTGAAATTTATGTATGTATGTATAATATTTATATATGTATGTATGTATAATACTGTTACCTCTGAATGTCTAAAAGATCTTGAGTTATATATGAATACAACAATAAATGGGCCCTAACCACGTGACGTATCATGAGCTAAGGCATGATTTTATAATTATAGTATTCATATATACAATTTGTGGGGGAGATGAACGTTACATGTTATACTTTATTATGACTACTATATATTTAATAAGATATATAAAAATAAATTAAAAGCCAAAAACTCTTTATTAAAATTAGATACAAAAATCTTGACACCTTAAAACTGTAATGTGAAGGTAATAAGTACAGCTATTAAGTAATGTTGAGGAAAGTAAATAAAATTTTATGACGAAATCTGATTTCCATTAGACTCCAGAGGCGATGATATTTTTCCTTTTCTGCTAGCAAGCTTACCTTGATAGCGAACAGGTATACCAAACTTTTTGTACCTAATCATAAGTATACCTATTATGATGTGAATTCGTTTTTAACATAGTAATTTAGAACCTATATATTTTTAGAGGTCATCGTAGCCAGTGACACATTGCTTGATTTTATGTGCGTAAAGCTTATTTAAGTTTTAATTTTTTTATTTAATATATTTAACATAAAGAAAAATATCATTCTGGAATATCATAACCTGAAGTTGGACCCTATTAATGGTATATATAAATAATTTAAAGACATTTTTGTTTTTTTCATCTGCTGAGATTACATAATTTTATTTGCAACCTTAAAAAGAAAAATGACAACCGATTCCAATATACAAGACGAAAACTGCCCTAGAAGGTGAGGAAATTTAAAATCCGAAGACAAAGAATATTAATTAATATTAATATTAAAACAATAAATATCAATTATTAAATAAATAGAAATAAAAAGCTGTTAACAATTTCACATTTTGTTATTCACCTCTAAGCTTTTGTTATTATGATTTTTAATGAACATAAATTACTTGAACATATTCCACTTAATTTGCTAATTCCGTTTCCATATGATTTTCAAAGAATTTACTGTTAAATATTTATTAATATATATATATATATAACCCAACAACTACACCCAATTTATTTATTTCAATCAACATTTAAAGTTCTGAATGTTCCTTGTGTTCCCATATACTCCTGGTTATTATCGCCTTGTCTTAAACTTTCATCGGTACGCGCCTTGTTCATTTCTCGCAAGTATTCACTGAATTCATTAGATGTAACAGCGTTTTTGCATTCCTCTGAAATAAAAAGATACGAATTTGATATTATCATAATTTTAAAGGTTATTTCTCACATTTTTTCCTGATCTCTAGAAACCATATGGATTTTAAGCGCAGTGGAACTCGATCCCACGCCTTATCGAAACTGTCCTAGCGCTCTCATCACTAAGCCATATGTTCTATATCTATATCGGTTTCGTCGAAGTTTTGACAAACCGTTTCTTTTTACTAAGCCTTGACTAGTGTCAAGGCTTTATATCTTTAATCACAGATTAAAGGAGGTTATTTTATTTAAAGTATTTTCAAGGTTTACAGTCAGTTATTTTATTTAAAGTATTTTCAAGGTTTACACTGATTATGATAAGTTTTATTATACTGATTTTTTTGAAAAATATTTCAAAAAAATCAGTATAATAAAGGCATATAAGAAAACTATACACACATACGATTGTCTTATGAAACTTAGAACTGATATGATAATAAATAATAATGATAATGTTATCAAATATCTATCTATTTTATTGCTGCCCACAGTTTTGTCATCACACAAAGGTAAAAAGCAAAAAGTAATAATTTTTTATTTATTTATTATTGTTATTAACCTACAGACTTATTGCTTTAATAAATATTTATCAGATTTTTTACTTTAAAAGTAGAATTTTTAAGACTCATAGAGATTAACCAATTTCATAGTTATAATGGAATTTACTGCCTTTCTGCAGTATTACTGCATATAAACTATATCTATGTCAAATCACATATTCCTCTGTCACCATAATTTTCTTAAAAGGGATTGTACACCTTTTAATTATCTATAAGACTTTTAAGATTAGTCCCTCTATGAATTCCTTTCTAGTACCGTTATGACCTGGCTAGTACGTGGCTGGTGTGATTTCCCATAAAATAAATAGCAAATAATTACTTACCGTGAAGTTGTGACAGCGACTTCTCATTACCTCCGTACTCTACTGGCAAAATATCTTTGGGAATATGTTCGTAAACGGATTCAATAGTCTTATGTACATATATACGACCTATAAGTTTTTCGCTCAACACTTGCTTAAAGAAAGCTACGATCGTCTCTATTGCTTTAGAGTCTGATAATAAATGTAATCCTTTTATCCTCATACCGTAACCTTCCTGTAATAAAAAAATATTTTAAAATTTTATTCCATCAATGAATTAGCTTTAATACTTTAATTTTAACAGCTACTTGTCCAATAATGCTAACTTTAACATAAGATCCTTTTATTTATGCTTAATAAATTATAATAAGGCCGCGGCGTGGTCCATAAAGTGATAATCCAGGGCTGATTGTTTATAGATTCGATTCCTATCAGGATTGATTTCCATTCTTCCGGTCTCGTAAGAAAATGCGCGGTGTTTAATTCGCCACACATCACACAATGTCTTGAGTTCAGGCGGATTAAGTAGTTTCTTGAAATAAAATCGTTTGCGATTACTGTGCGGGATAAGGAAAGGCACAAAGTATCAAACGTAAGGTTGCTCTGTTCTTTACTAGCCGTGCCAATTTGAGACATTGTACATATGTTGAGTTACGGATCTCAACGCCATGCTATGTCTTACCAGAGCGGAAAAATGGTAATAATTTAAATAAATTATACCAAAGGCTAAGTTTCGAACCCATAACCAAATATTGTTGAACTACACCACGACATCCTTAAATATAAGTTTTAATATGGAACTGTTTATGTGAATTATTTTCTGTTGAATTAATTTGCATTGACTTACCCTTATAATAGTTACTGCATCTTTTATATCAACGGGGTTTAGCCATTTAAGTGTTTCCATGAAGTTAGCTTGGTTATAATCAATTAGTAAAGTAAGTCCGTTGCAATAATCATACGCTTGCATGTATTCAAATTGCTGTAAAAATAATTAAAAGAATAACTCTACAATATGTAAAAAAAGGAAAATCGAGGCATATTCTACCTTAGTTTATAATAACGATTTATATTTTTTCATTCAATATTATTATGAATTATAATATGTAGGGATTCGAATCCACTACTATTACAACAGGTAAAATTATGGTTCTTATATATAAATTTAAAAATAATTTAGAAATATTTATTTTTATTAGATAGTTAAGATTTTTCCTCAGTGTTGCAATACTATTAATATTTAGGATTTTGCTTGTTGACGGATGATGTAAAGGGCTACAGAAATTCACATGTAAAATTTAACTGGGTTCGTCTAAATTTAATAGTTATTGAATAGATTTTATTAGCTTTTTGTAGAGTCTTCTGGTTTCCGTTTACTCTGTTACAATTAATTTTCATTTTAATAATTTTGTCCCATATTTTTAAAACTTACCATGAACAGATATCGATAGAAATCCAAAAACCCATTATATTTTTTACCCTTATTAATCATGACATATACTCTGTAGTGATCATTTGTTATTTTTGGTAAAAGCACACCGTATCTGCGAAAGATTAAAAAGAATTAAGTTCATTATATATAGATATATTTAATTGAGTAGTACTTTAATATATTTTTCAAAGTTTTTTTTTGCTAAGATAACTTAATTGCTAACACAAATAAAATGGAGATTGTATAACATAATCGTATTCTGTGTAGCTAACGAATCATGCATTGCCATTATCCATTTTTATCAATTTATTTTATAAATATATTACATATAAAATATATTTTTAAAAACAAAATTGAGCCATTTTTAATTAATTTCTAATTTTTTGATCGGTTGTGGGTTTCATTCCTACTTAAGGGAATGACTATATTTAAATTGTTATATCTTCCTCGCTCTGATAAGCGCGGCGTTGGGTTCCATCACTCAACACGCAATATCTAGAATTCGGCGGAAAATGGAATAAGAAATGCCTTGACAAAAAAGAGGAATATACTTAAATAGAAACAATTATTGTACTGTCAAACGTTTCAAATAATTCCTTGAATTTCTTAAGAATGTAAGGAAAATGTTCGCTATGACGCGACAAGGTTTTAAATATTGATTGGTTTTATATTGAAATCAACAATTGACGCTATATGAGAATTAATAAATACATATTTTGCATTAAAGTATCGTACACAAGAAGTATCTAAGATACTACATTTATATTCATTTCAATAACAACATTGTGTAACATTAGCCTAATTTAAACTTTGTACTTTTTGCGTATAAAAAATCTTTTCTTTCTTATTATTATTTAAAGTTAGATTAGAGAGGATCTCGGATATTCGACGTGGGCGCTAACGCATTGTAAGGGGCCTTAAAATACGCAAACGTCGATCTAGCAACCACACGATGTATACATGGAATGTTAAAAAATATCTTTTCATTATTTATAAATAGCTTCATAATACCTTCTTACTATCTTAAGATAGTATATTAATACGTGAAGCGAAATCTTTGTACTATGTACTTTTTATGAAAATTATGCGAACAGAGAAATATGACATTTGGCACTGTTGTAGGTTGTACAGTGCAAGAGTGCAGAATGCTAATATTTTTTCAAAAATAATGCCTAAAATATATTAAATTAATTATGTAACACACAATACCATATGTTTGATATAAACGTTTATACAAAGTCATACACGTTGCTAAGGAAAGGCGTTGTCAACGCGTCAACGCGTCCATATAAAAAAAATACATTTTTCAAAGAAATATTTAACGATTTAAATATTTAATTGATTTTTTTTAAATATGACTACATTTAAGTTATTATATTTTTTTATTATTATTAGTATTATACAAAATTCCATACACATATTTTAGGAAAAAAAATTTTCTTAACAAAATGGCTAACATTTTTTTCTTTTTTTAGCTTCACGCTTTATTCCTTGCCGGTTAGTCAGACAGCAGAGGAAAAAATATATCCAATTAATTATTATTTTATGCTAAGTACTGTAATTATACAAAATTTATTATGTAAGAACTATTGTTTTTTTTATTATTATATTTTTTTTATTCTAATCGCTTTCAATAAAGCAGTAAATAAGTAATACATTGTGATGCTGTTATTACTTTAATCTACATTTTTCCTCATATAATTATAAAGTATTAAGACACTTAATTCTCAGTTTTTTTTTCTGAACAAAAGTCATTGTGTATTGAGGGGGTATTCAACGCCGCACTTTATACCTATGTTACAGAAAAAACAAAGCAAAGCATTAAACAAAAAAAACATTGAGTGACGTAATTACCTGTAAACAAGGCATACTGTACCTACTAATATATGATCAAAAACAAATCCTACTTACTGGAGCAATGTTAGATATAATTATATTACCTAATTACATTATAATTATTGAAGTCATCAATATTTAATTAAAGACGACAATAGGTAGTGGACAGCCTATGGAACGTACGGTATGCTAAGTGCATATCGAGTTTGAGTTTAAGGTATTTTAGTCCACAGAATCTGAGTCTAAATACTTTTTATAATATTTGCAACTTGTCATCATTTTTATAATATTTGACAAATCAATTTCGGTCGGAAACCAATCAAATGAGTGTCTTGACACTGGGTTGTCTCTGGTTTCTGGATAAAGAAGAGAGAAGTTATTCCCCGCTTTCTTTCTTATATAATTAAAAATGTAACATTCCTTCAGAGGCATAAAGAATCTAGTGAGTGAGACAATCCCTTTTCTGACTTCTGTCTGAAATAGATGTTAGCTAACTCAACACAGCACTTAGTAAGCACGTAGTCTTTCCGAAACAGGTAATGACTATAATAGTGTATTCCTTCAAATCGAACATGATCAACGCGTTTACAGTCTTTTAGGCTGTCTATGCGCATCATGCGTCATATTAAAGACATTACGCATTAAATAACGAAACTAAGCGCCGCGCTTTGTATTACCATGACAGAGTTATGAAAGTAATAAAATATAATCACTGAGAGTAGAAATTGAACCCATAATCAATTGCGTTTACAGCAAACGAACTCTGTCACTGCGCCACAATGGTCTTCATCCATGTTTGTTATGTTATTGTTATGTACATCTTCACATTTTTATTATTAATTTAATTCAGTACAAAAACCAACATAAGGAAAATAAATACTTCATATTTTAAAAATATATGTTGATGATTTTTTTGCTGACCGTATCATGTTTACGATATTTTTTGTGAAGTACAAGAAATACTTATCTCTTTCTTCTTTATTGAGTTAGATAGGGATACATAGTATTCATATTAAATAAATATTTTGTGTTTCATCAAAACAATTAATGTATGATGCAAGCAATATATTTTTTAATTTATATTGAATTATTAATTCACATGGGAGGCATTCAGATTTTAATCAATATTACTTAAGTTATACGAAATATCTATATATTTTAACCATAGGATAATAATACATAACCTAATATGATCAATTCCCTGCTCTGGTAAGACAAAACGCGGCGTTGAGTTCCGCTACTCAACTCGCAATGTTTCGAATTTGACGGAAAGGGGAGTATGGAGTGTCTGAACACTAGATACTTCCTGCCTACTATGCTGTGTAAAAGCGTGAAGCTAACAAAAATAAAAAAAAATCTTATATATATTAAAATTATTAATGTCCCATAGGGCTCCATTAGGACTAGAATAAAAAAGAAACAATCAGGCAGGTTATATCAATTACATAATCGCAAGTAACTTTTTTTCAATATAATTATATAAATCCTGGCAAATGACGCAAACCTTTATAATTTAAACTATTCCTCATTCATACACTATCAATAAACGACTTCATTTATTGCGTACATATTATATATACCAATAATACTTGCTTGATAATTGTTTTATATTTGACTTATACAGTATGTAATTCAAATGAATATCTTAGAAGCTATCACAACTTCAAAATATCATTACAATACAAAAGATAACGAAAATTACTGTAGTAAACTGATATTCTGTTTATATTCAAAGAAAAACATTTTTTAGATTAAACATTAGATTTTGTAATATAATTATTTTCTAAATTTTAAAATATTTAATGTTATTATTTTTATTTTTCACTACACTTATCTTAAGAGATTGCTGGAACATTAAGATCACTTTTCTTTGGTTTTGCGAATATTTTCAGAATACAATAATTTTTTAAATTTAAATTTTTAATTAATCACATTTTATATAGGTAAATATTATAGAGAAACATAGAAAGAGATGTTTATAAAAATATATATGTATTACTTACAAATCATTTAATAGTTCATACTCATGCACGTTGTATACACCAAAAAATTCTGGGCACACGGTCCTAAACGTACATATTCTATCCAATTTCTTCTTTGCCTTTTCCACGGAGCCCTTGCTTATTATAATTGTCCTTTCCAAGTAGTCCTTAGCTAAAATGCAATCAAAATTAATGTCATTTTAAAGATTATTTAATACGTGTTGAATTTAAAAAAAATCTTTCTTAACTTTATTAGTAAAAATTGTAATGAAAGAAACATTTTAAAAGACATTGTTTTGGATTCTACTACATTGATACATACCTCCAATTATGTTCTATTTTTCTCACGTATTCTATAAATAGACAGCGACAGTTACATTATTATTATATGTATAGCTGTATCGTAAGTTAAATGATAATATTTATATTTGGTACATAGATAAACACCTTAACCTGCATAGCAGGGTAGTTAGAGAGTGTCAAGACACTCCGTTGATAACTTTCCGCCAGAAATAGAGATATTATGTGTTGATTGGCAAATTCAATGTCGCGTTTGTCTGTACTAGAACTGGGAAATTTATTAATTAATAAATATTTAATATGATCATATTTTGAACATATTGTCAAAACAATGAACTACTTGCAGTAAGCTGTTACGTTTGGTATATAGTTGCAGGTCAAACAATTATGAAACACGAGTAGTAATGTTAAAAATGCATACTAATGGAAAGAAATCAAATAACAATCAACTTTATTAGGTAAATAATTAAAAACATATCTATATAAAATAGTTACATGTATTTATATATAATGAGTTACTTATTTATATTGATTGTTTATGGAAAATTTCGTTAATATAAAATATATTTTACGGATATGACTAAAATCCCACACGAATTTTTCACAATTTTTCAAAAGTGCTAAATCATATGTTTTTTGAATCTAGTTTATCGTATCACCTATAGTTTTTTACTGGGTACTCTTTTTTTTTTAATTTTTTTTTTAATTATAATCAGCTACTTAGAACTAAAGATCTATATTCAAATTTAAACAAATTCTTGACACATTTATATAAATTATTTTACATATTGAACATATAAAACTAAAGATATTTTAAAAACCGTTATGGTGGTGGCGTCACCGCCTGGTTCCTATCTTTTAGCCATCTTTAAATTGTATTCCATTATATCTTTTATCGGTGCCTTCATTGCGTTTCGAATAAGCGAATTCGCGTCATCTTCGCCATCGCTGTTCGTGTGACGTGAAATTACAACTACAGCATGCGAAATGCTGCAGTTTTATAGATTTAGTGTTTACTACAACAATGGTAGCGCTCTCCTCCCCATCCCTGGTTGGTCAGTCGTCTTGAGTAAAAGTAAGAGAGAGGGTATCTCTCAGATATTTCAGCACTGGTGTTATCTAGATATTTTTTAAAAGAAAAGGAGTGTACTTTTATCGAAGAGTATATACCGGGGTCTCTCGCAGAGTGTAAGCGACGTCCGTAGGATTTCTATGAGTACATAAAAGATCTTGCGTAAATACCTGGTGATCTGCGGTAGAATATGTTGTAGAATATGTTGAGGTTATATCGACCTATATAGCTGATTGACAACCCGGATCAATAGTATTTCCTCTGCTCCGCAGACTCACCTTTCTGAATCTTCTAGTGCGGTTTTTGTTGTTTATCAGATTCCTTTTACGCACCGACAACCTCTCTCGAAGTTCTTTAGCTGTTTCTTTTGTACTTGTGATTGTTATGTCTTGTACTTAAATTATTTTTTCCACTATTCTAGTAGTTTTAACACATCTAGGAACACCACTGACTCATTTTATCCTAGGTAACTCTGCATATATGGTGTTGTGGAATCCTGAGTACAGTCAAGGCATGTAAGCTTTTTCTAGTATCCTATCCCACCAACATTATCCTCAAATATTTGATGATAACCACAATGGAATCATTATGTTGGAGTATTGAACTTGAGCAACCCTGTTCTTCTGGTTTCCTCTTCATTCACCTCCACAAAGCCAGATGTTGTACTGAACGCCGCCATATACGTAATATATTTAATTCTACCCGGGATGGTCTGGCTACTTTATTTATTATATATGGCAGCTTCTGCCTCCTTAATTTTTATTTTCAGGGTTAAGTATTCAGCTTGGTAAGCATTCATAATCTCCTCGCACCTTCTGAGTTTCATTTACTTAGTGGCTTGAAATACGGCAAGATATACTAGGAAAGCAAGCAATATTGTAATAGTCTTTGTGTTCCTTTATTGGTGCCAGGTTTGGTGGTTGTAGGTGGACTATTAAAGACTTTCTATGAACTCCTCCAGTGCCACCGCCTGTCTGTAATTAGCCAGTGGTTTTTTCCCGCCTAATATACTATCTACGACTGCACTAAAAGCGCTTTACATGGCCCGGCCATGTAATGCGCTTTATCTCTGCACTTTTAGTTTTATCTTCTGCCATAGTTTGCTGAAGGCGTTTTAAACCAGATTCGGTGGTTGTAGGGATTAGTCGTAGATCGTCCGCTTGGGTTCTGGAATAGGCGGTCTTTAGGTGACTAAGGTACTCCTTTATACTTATGCATTATGACCTCATGCTGTTCTGAGGATTTAATAGAACCCAGATGGTCTGCACCCTTTGTTATATTCGACCTTTGCATCTACGCTTATTATACGCGCTCCTTGTTCATTCAAATCACCTATTTTATTGAGTAGTTTGGAAGCCCGTGTAAATAGTGTTCTTTCATTCCACTCAAGCAGTATTATCGACTTATTATTCAATTTTACTACTCGACAGGCGATGTCCCCAAACATCCTCGTGGGTAACGCGTAAATTTTCCGTCTTAATGTAATTCTACTAGTGCTCCCATAAGCTAACGAGTCTAGGAGCAATCGAGATGAATTTAATGAATGAATTTCTATACTTGCAGAAGCTTGTGCTTATCTTTCGGTGTTGTTATTGATAAATAGAGCCACTCCTTTAGTCTTCCATTCTGCCTTGCTCCTTTGAGCGTGTTGTAGTAACTGGATAGTGGTTTTTTGATTCTTATTTTGTGAGTGTGTGTATACATCCCGCTGCTGTACGCGTATGTGCAAACAAGCAAATGCATTGTAAGAGTGCATGGAGTACGTAAGTACTCTCAGTTTCTAGAGCTGTTTCGGTTAAATTAAGTGCTGTTTGCATAATGTGGTATTAAGTGCTGTAATTAAGGAAGATCTGAGGAGAGCCCTGTCCACCATAATATTTAGTAGATCGATCTCAGTCAGATGTCCCTCAATTTGTGCTTAGAATACAAAACGATAAGCATCAAATCTGGGATATTTCAATAATGTGTGCATAACCGATTAAGTCCTTTCTTGAACACAATCGCAGCTCTGGGAATCTTTTAGTTTAAACCTGTATAGATATTCTACTACAAGTTCCCTTCCAACCCATTTCTTGCTCTCGCGTGACTCGCGTGCTCTTGTATTCTAATATCTAGTGGCAATAGCCCACAGAGAGACAGCAAAACTTTTCTGGAGCGCGCTTAGCTGATTTTAAATCGTGTGTATGTCCATTGACGAAACCAGACGTCAAATGACCAGCACATCAAAATGAGTTCCTTGGCCACTATATATATATATATATATATATATATATATATATATATATATATATATTGTTCTCGTGATTTTGAATTTATACCCCTGTATACGCTAGTATTCACTGCTTTTTCAGAAGACCCTGTACTATTGTCACTTTTGAATTAATTCAGAAGACTTTACTTCTAATCTCCATTTTAAACGTAATGAGATAGTTCTTTGAAATACACATTTTTATATTAAAAAACTAAATAGTCAAAACCGACGATGAAACCATGACGTCAACAAACTTGCCGGCGCGTAAATATATAGGAAAATATAAGCTCTTACACCAAAACGCAAACACTGCTTATATATCTATAGTAATGATTTCGTCAAGGGATACAGTAGACTCAATTGAAACCTTATACGAATCATAAAACATAAAAAAATAAACATTTATTTAGATTATTTAAAAAAAGAAAGATGCAAGTCACCATATTTTTTTTTAGCATAACATCACTGACAAAAAATGCCATCTGGAGTTTGTTGGAGTCGATTCACACTATCAGTAAAGTCAAAGGTTTGTGATAATTATTGTTACATACATTATCAATTGAACGTATCAATGTCAATGACACAGCGATTGCCGTGATGCTTTCAGTGGTTTAAGCAATTTATGCAAAAGTAAATATTTATACATTGAAATATAAAAGTGTAGCTCTCACAAGCGAAGCCGCCATATAAAATCCATTTGTAAAACTGGTTTTTGAACTTGTCCTATAAAAGCAAGTGTCACGAACTATCGAAATTCCCCGTGAACTCGACAACTGCGAGTTCAAATGCCATTTTCTACAAAGAAATTGTCTTTATCAACAATGCTTTAATAACACAAAATTTACAATTATAGATAATAAGTGCAAGCGAAGCCGCTAGTAGACTCCTAGTATTGACATAAAGTTGAACTAATAAAAAATACGATTCAAAATCCATTTGCAAAACTGGTTTTTGAACTTGTCCTATAAAAAAAGCAAGTGTCACGAACTATCAAAACTCCCCGTGAACTTGACAATTGCGAGACAAATGCCATTTTCTACAAAGAAATTGTCTTTATCAACAATGCTTTAATAAAACAAAATTTACAATTATAGAAAATATAACTGGAATGATAATCCCTTTTTTGTTTACTATTCAAGTAAAGTTGGTCATATTCATACGATCGTAAGACAAAGTAATTATTATTATTATAAAAATTAAGAAATATTATAATAAAATATAACAATGTCAAATAAACTTACGGAAATCCTTTTTGAGAAAATGCGGTTGCTTATTTATCCAGTCTTGAAGTAGAGAAATTGCCTCCTCAATTCTTCCAGGCTTGTCCAAATCATACTGTTTTCTCAGATAAATCAATGTATCTGAGTTAAATTCAAAAATACTATTTTTCGGTAGAGACTCCATTACTGCATCAACTGGATGTGTACGAATGACAATTCTCTTCACTTTTAAACTATTTAAGTGCCTATAAGATTCTAAAATTGATATTACACAGAAAGCGTAACGTAAGCGTTAATATATGTTGAAATAAAATAAAACTGTAAATAAACGTCGATAAAGCGTAGTGTTAGTGTTCGCAACACGAAATATACCACCGAAATAGACCACGATAAAGCGTGAAGCTGCTTTTTTATTAATAATCGTAAGGTAACATTTTAGTTGTTTTTCAGAGTTATATCTCGAGGTGGAATAGAATTATTCACTTGGTAATGCAAGTTAGCTACATCAACTAATTTAAAGGCGTTATATTCGTAACGATTCATAGTTTATTTCTGATAAACGCTAGTCAACGTCTTTAAAGACGACTTTTATCAATATATATGTTTTTTATTAATACGAAAAAAATAAGTTATTTTTATTTCAATAAAATAATATTTAACCAAAAATACACAAATAACACACTCAATCGCTGATGTATGTATTTCTATAAACATACATCAGCGATTCATAATTAGCTTTGGTGCTTGTGGCTGCAAAATTTTTATCGCCTGGCGATAAAAAGTTTTTGTGTGACAATACCTATTTTATTTTTTTAATGGTAGTAGTAATCTTCATATACAAACATTAAACTTAACTTACATTAGTACCGTTAACGTTAATAAAAAAATAATTATAATTTTAACTTAATTTTTGTAGATATAATCTTTATCTCATTGGTTTACGTACAAAGTATATAAGACATATGAGTGCTCATCTAAATGTCATTAAAATAAATTTAAAAAAATGAAAACAAATATATGAAACATAAATTTTGGTAAAATAAAATATGGTTTTTTTGTATCAATTTGGACTAGAACGATATAATCGGAGATGCGTTTTATATTGACATGCGACTATATTTGAAGTTTGGTATCACGAATGCAAAAGCTGTAAAAGTAGTTGTAGTACCTGTTGCAACTAACTTGTTTAACTGGTCATTCAATTTATAACTTAGCCCCTTTACTAAAAGGCCATTTTATTAGTGACCTGAATGATATTTAGTCATTTAACCAAACAGCAAGGTTAATAATATAATGACATATAGAATTGAAAATCGAGTACATCTAGAAAATACAAAAATCCGAATTATTATTTATTCGATTGCTTTTAGTTATAAAATATTTTTCACTAGTTCAATTTCAAAAAAATATATAAATAGGACATCATTACCGGGAGCTATATTAATTTAAATACGAATTATTGAAGAGAAACCATCAATATAAAGAAAAATGAAATAAGAGCCATCGAGTACCTTTGTCAAAAAAGTCTACCAAAGACATACACAGTGACTTAGATGAAACATTATACTAGTCTGCTCTTCCATATTCCGAAGACACACGTTAGGCAAAAGAATTGAAGCTGGGAAGAACCTCCACTGAAGATGAACATCGCCCACTGCACTGAACATGCCCATCATGTCCATTACCGTAGAAAATGTAAAAAAGTGGAAGACATCGTGTTGACCGATCGAAAGGGAACCGTAAGGCATGTAGCTTGTATTTTCAAAAATCTATTGTCAACGAACTTCATATGAAAAAGTGTAACGGTACGTACTATACATAAATATGTTTGTAAATATATAATATAGTATGTACAAATAATTTAATAATAACGTTAATTTATATATTATTTTATTTAATATTTTCAGGTAGTAATAACATAATTAATAATTTTATTTTTATTAAATATAATTTTGGCTGAATGAATTACTGGCAGTCTAGAATGATCCAATGGATTTTTTAAAAAGAAAAAGGGAATGAAGGATTGGCGGGAGCGTCATGTGCGGAAAAGTACGCTTGAGAATAATATTATTATTAATTTGGAATAAAAGAAATACAATATAAAAAAAGAATTACAATACAATGTAAGTGAATGTTATAACAATATTTAATATCGGAAATACATAGGAATATGATGATCATTGTTTTTATGGTATTCGTGGTCGGTAAGATTTGCTTTTGATATATTATGAAGAATTTGTTGACAAGTTTTTTTTCCATTATTAATATAAGTGTCATTAAATGAATATAATATTATTATTACTAAAGTAAAATAATCATATTATAGATATTAGACGTTTAGAATGTACATTCTAAGAGATATATGAAATTTGTAATATAAATATACCAAAGCGTCTGCCGCCATCTTTGAATAGTATGAACGTATTATTATATGCATTTACTGAGTATTATAAAATATTTTATTATTATACAAAGCTCTGCAAACAATAAGTAATAAATTAATATAACATCATGTATTGAATGAATAAAGCATTTTATTTTTTTTTCATTTTTTTTTGGCACACCCACGTTTCGCTGCCGTATAACTACGTCGGTATCAGTACTACATTGTGAACGGCAACACGTGCAGGTACGCTGTCGTTTTGACGTCGCATCAATGCAGCAAGAGCACCGTTAACCCTGTTACCGGCAGCAATACGTCTTTCCACATCCATTTCGTATCTTCCATCTCTACTAAACATACTTCCCAGATATACCACCTCACTCACTTGTTCTAAAATCTTTCAATCTACCATAATCTTACATTTCGTTATTTCTTCGTCTCTTTCAAATACTAGAATCTTAGTTTTACTCGCATACAGGTTTATACCATTACTTTCACAACCTTCTTTCAGAGTGGTGACCAATGCCTGTAACTCGTATTCTAATGATGCAATTAGCACTGCATCATCTGCGTACAACAGACAGTTTACTGTCAAGTCACCAACTTTCACTACTATGCCACAATCTTTCACTCCTTGGAGACAACTATCCAAATACAAATTGAACAGCCAAGCTGACATGGCGCTGCCCTGTTTGACACCCGATTGAATATCAAACTGAGGTGACATGCCAGCTCCTACTCGTACACAGGCTGAGTGATAAAGAGATTTTGCAGCCTGCAACAAGGGTCCACTCACACTGTACCGGGGCAGTATCTCCCATAACTTCTTTCTTACAACCCAAATCCATGTCAAATGCTTTTTCTAAATCCACAAAAGCACAGAAAATTTTCTGGTTTACAGCCAAAAACTTTTCCTTGATCATGCAGAGAGAAAAGACCTGATCCATGCACCCTCTTTCAGGTCTATATCCTCCTTGGGCCTCCCGTAAAAGCCTTTCGGATCTCTCTTGCATTCTTCTCGCTAGAATTTTAGCATAAATTTTACTGCCCAAGCTAATCAAACTGATAGCCCTGTAGCTTGCACAGTCTATCTGTGAACCTGTGCCTTTGTACAAAGGCACGATGACTGCGCCTTGTCAAACATTCGGGACCTCTCCCTTTTTCCAACTTAAATTACATAGAAAAAAAAACAGGTCCAAGATGCGCGGCCCACCATATTTGATCATCTCTGCAGTAACTTCATCTGCTCCCGCTGCCTTACCACATTTCAGACTTCGTATGGCATTCTCTACTTCTTTTATACCGATTTCGCCATCTGCTACATCAAGACTTAGCATATTGCTGTCGCTCGAGACAGAGGCGTCATCACATTCATACATTTTCTTATAGAATTCCGCCCATCGTTGCAAAATGTGTGTTCTTTCCGTAAGTATTTCACCGTCCTCGAAAAGCACCCCATTCATTTTACAGGTTGGCGAACAACGCCGAGAATCATTAATTTCTCGCCAGAAAAGCTTCGTGTTTTCCCGGAAATTGTTTGTCAATCTGTCATCTCTTTCACGCTCTGACTTTTCACGCTTCATCTTTATCAGTGCTTTCGTTAGGTGCTTTTGCAACTTATATTCTTTCTTCTTAATCTCTTTCATACTTTTATTCTTACTCGAGGCTTTATAGACCTGCCATGTTTACTTTTTTCTTTCTACTGCCTCTTTCACTTCATCATCCCACCATTCATCGCGCTTTTTACTAAAGCCTCTTTTCCCAATGCCACATACCTCAGTTGCATTTTCAATCATACAATTCCTAAGATTTTGCCAGCATACTTCAACACTTTCAGTACCTATTTCGCAGCTGTCTAGCTTTTTGGACACCCTTTCTTCATATTCGTCTCTAGTGGGTGGAACTTGAAGCTACCAGCTTCTTATGCGATTATTCGCCTTCAAGTTTGGACACCTCGTGCGGCTGCGCCAACCGGTAAACAGACCCCTTATTCTAGCAACTACTAGATAGTGATCTGTTTCCAAGTCGGCACCCCTAAACACGCGCGTGTCCATAACTCGGTTACGAATACGCTGATCCACTAGGAATAGATCAATCATACTTTTCTCAAAGCGTTTTATGGTTATATTTATATAATAATACATGTAGGAGATCCGTCATGTACTTGTGTTACGCGACCGTCGGGGATCGTGAGCGTTACAGCTTACTGATAACTGATATCAGTGGCGCAACCCAGCGTTGTTTGGTGTCACTTAGGCTGTTGTAGTTGACTTTGGTGAGGTGCTTTGGCGATGTTGGTTGGTGGTATCAAGTCTGCTGCTATCTCGCGTTGCGTAAGTGATGCTTGTACAGCGTCTGACGTTGATATAACTTGCGACACGCGACCGTCGGGGTTCGGTGAGTGTTACAGCTTATTGATAACTGATGTCGGTGGAGCAGTCCAATGTTGCTTGATGCCACTGAGGCTGCTATAGTTGGCTTAGGTGAACTGCTATGGCGATGTTGGTTGGTTGTATCGAGTCTGTTGCCGTCTCGCGTTGCGTTAGCGATTCTAGTATGGCGTTGGATGTTGATATTGCTTGTGACATGCGACTGTCATGGTTCGGTGAGCTTCATAGCTTACTGATAACTGATGTCGGTGCCGCGATTTGTATCTTCTCTGATGCTGTCTAGCGTTGCTCATGCTTAATACGTTACAAAAGTCTCTGCGCATTGGTTGCCGAGAATGTTAACCGACTTCTTATTTGTTCTGCATAATAAGAGCCTGTCACAGTGGCCCCCTTTTCGAATATTGCACCATAATAACTTCTTCAGCATCTCGGAATACAGAGGCTATAACTATTCCGACAGAACATGACACTTTGAATTTCTTCGGCGTTAGCGAAGAGGCTCGTTTCCTAGTCTTTGACTTTTGTTTAATATTTGGATCAATGTGGTGGATCTAGATCCTTCTTGTCCATGGTTACAAAATGTGACAAAAAAATTCCGTATCAGCTTGAAACTTTTCAAGATTCAGCCTGGAAGTGTCGACACGTTTCTATTTTTGCTCGTCGGTTAACATTCTCGGCAACCAATGCGCAGAGACCTTTTGTAACGTATTCCAATATATATGTAATGTATTTTATAATTAAAATAAACACAACTAAATAATATATCATATAAAAAAAATAGATAAGTATGATTACCAATTGTTGCCTGTGATAACTTCTTTCACCTGGCGCTTGAACGCCTCACGTGAGGGAGCTCTTCTAATGGACTCAGGCAAGTCGTTCCAGAGTCTGGTTCCTGTGACAGCAAATAAGTTCTATATGAATTCCGATGTATGCACAGGTATAGAGAGTACGAGGTTTGACTGGGATCGCAAGGATTTATTGAAGAGAGAAAGATTTATTATTTTCGAATACTAAAATATACGCAATTAATCCGTTCAAAATAGTTTTATTTAAAATGTTTAAAAATCCCGAAAATAAAATATCTTATAACTTTTCTAAAGTTATTGATTTATTTAATATAATTATTTTACTAAGGAAATAAACCAAAATAAAGGAGGTACCTTGGGTTAGGTTGGATTTTTTATCTTGACTGATTCTTTTGCGAGTAAAAGCATATTTGAATACATGACTATAGGCTAGTTGGATACTTTAAGTATATTTATTTGAAAAAGACCATTATTTTTTAAAAAAGACTTTAATAATCAAACCCATGACAAAAAAACCCCTGTGTGCTTATTATAGCTGTATGCATTCAGTACAGCAGTGTCTCTAAATAGAGAGAACATAGTGTCAAGCCTCTCTGTTCGTCGTTTATGCGATTATAGCAAATTCGTCGTTTATGCGATTATAGCAAATACTAGGCTTGTCTAAGTATATTTAATGTAAACTTTTGAATTTTTTTATTTTAAAAATTTTAATCGCGTTTGAAGTTATAATTATACATTGTTTTATATTAATATTGTATAAATTACTTTATTATATAAGCAATATAAAATAAAAGTATTTTAAACAACAAAACGGACGTATTTTATGGCTATAAATAATTTATACTAATTAATGCTGATCTTGAATTATACAATGTTCAAAAAAACTGATTACGTTTCGTTTTTTTGTTCTTAGTCTACAGTGTTAATAAATTTAATGAAAGCATTAAGAATATTAAGAAAACCTTATATGTTTGTTGAAGGTTATGAAACATTATTTGTTAGATGTAGTAGAATTAATTTCTAAAATTAAAAGAGATACCAGTGTCATGACACTCCGTTGTCTGCTCAGTTCATTCTACAAGAATCCAGGGCGGCACGTGAGGCAATTAAGAAACAGATGGCGGTAGATTGATATAAATTTTGTATAAATTGACAGACAAGCGCCACCTCGGTCTACCTGTGACCACGTACTACTTGTAAAATATTTGAAACGTCAGGTTTCCAAAAATCTATTTTTGAATATAGAAAAATACGCGAACAATCCGTTTAAAACAGTTACATTTAAAATAATATATAGATATTGATATGTTAAATTACTTATTTTTATTTGTTGTAGCTGCAGACATAACTAATTGCTAATAATAAATTAAAGGAGCTTAGTAATGATACACATACATGCCTTTTTTAATTAGAATTAAAAATAACAATATATATATATATATATATATATATATATATATATATATATATATATATATATATATATATATATATATATATATATATATGACAAAATTTTACAAAATTAGTACCTAGTGCTAAGACACTTCATACTCGACTTTCTGTCGATTTCGAGATCGATTGTGTGTAAAGTAACGGAAGTCAACGCCACGCTTTGTCTTACCGGGCGAGGAAATAAAATTATTTAAATACAGAGAACTGGCGTGAGGGTCAAAACCACGAAAGTCCGTCAGATCACTTGTATCACTTCACTACGTGTGGTCTATTTTATGGTACAAAATAATATTATGACAATATAAAAGGATCAAAATAAAACAATACATTATAGCGTCGAATTCCATTCATTTTATTATCTCTTTAATTATTTTTTACCGTTCTTTGACCGTATTAGATTAGCTTTATGTACCCTTGCAAAAATCACTTTGAATTAATCCACAGCGAGCTTCCTAAATGAGCCAGGCATTCCTAAATACTCTTCGTTAAACTTGATTTCGTTGCGTTTAGATTCATCTGCTACAAGCTTATTGCAATCATCTACAATTTTTCTCGCTTCTTTTGTCTTAAGGCAATCTTTCCATTGGGCTTGAAAGGAGAAAAAATAATACATCATTTTTTATATAGCAGGTTCACGCTTAGCAAGCTAGTCAAAGTTAACCTAGTGTCAAGAAGCTCGGTTGTGTGCTTTTGGTCCACACACAATTTGACACAACACATTTACACAATAAGACATTGTTGACATTGACACGGTGTAAATACCGCGCTATGTCTTACCAGAGAAATGATAGTACATCTTGAATATAATAACTCTTTCGAGTAGAAATCGAACCTATAACCAATAGCTTGTAGAATGAAAGGCTGTCTTACTGTGCCACGTTGGCCTCCCCTTCTTTTATAATATTTTTTTTTTTTTTCTCCTTCATAATCATATAGTGTGACATTTTTTTAGCTTTACGCTCTTGTCCTACCCGGCTAGGGTATACAGGAAGCACATAGTGTCAAGACACTCCGTACTCCGCTTTCCGCTGAATTCGAGAATGCGGTGTATAAGGAACTCAAAAAAAATACACATTTATTATAAACAAAATGATCGTGAACAATGTGAACGTAAGCGGAGTGTTTTAACACTACATTTAACTTTACCTTAACTAACATTCTATGCGAAAGTTTAATTACTATTGGTGCATTTTTGCAAAAAAAAAGGAAGTACACTTGGTTTATTAAATTAAATTAATATATAAAAATTAACTTTTAATTAAAAAATACTTACCGGCTATTTTTTCCAAGCTTGGCCCGTCGCCACCATAGTCCTTAGGCAAGCATTCTTTAGGTATCTCCTTATGTAAATCTTCGTAGGATTTGTGCACGTGAAGTCTACTTGCAACTTTTTCTCGAAGTCCTTGTTTCATTATAAACACAAACTTATCTACAAACGACGGTGCGTTCACTATGTGTATGCCTTTTATTTTAGTACCGAAACCTTCCTGAGGGAATTAAATATTTTTAGTAAATTTTGTCTGCGTTTTAAAATATATTTATATAAATGTATAAAAAATAATATGAGGCCGATCGTGGTGGGGGTGGGAATGTAAACGCGATCGGTTGTGGGTTTGATTCCCGGACGGGAATCATATTTAGCTTATTATTATTTCCTCGCTATGTTAAGACAAAGCGCGGCGTTGAGTTTCACCAATCAACACGTAATGTCTCCAATTTGGCAGACAGCGGAGAACGGAGTGTCTTGACACTTGTACTTACTGTCTACTTTCTGTAGTGTATACAAAATTTTGTAAATGAATTTATTGTATGACATATTTATAAGTAACTATCTCTTTCATATTTCACTTATAAAACAGATAATCTTAATTTTTACCTATGAAGCGTATAGAGCTTATTTTCGTGAAACGACATTTAAAACATATATGAATATGGAAGTGCATCAGAAAATAGCGTTATTTTCGTATATACTCTCGGACTGGAAATCGAATATTGTTAAAAATAATCTTTAGCTGAGTGGGGATTTAACACACAATCAACGCGTATACAATAATACTTCGCTGAAGGCGACTTTCTTTTATAATATTTACAGGTACCATATCTATACAAATAAATATAATTGGAGTGTCTTTTTGCAATATTATAATAATCACTTCTTACTATGCATGTATACGTATACACAGGATATATACCAAAATAATACTTTTTACAATTTTTGTCGGTCTTTGTGTCTATTACCACTAAAATTTGTAACAGCTGACCCGTATTCCACGGGACTTTCAAGAGCAAATAACTGATGTAACTCATCAATTAATTGTAAAATAAAGATCCAAAGATGTTAAATTCCAAGCAGACAAAGTTGCAGGTGCAACTAGTCGTAACTAAAAGTAATGACGTTATTCCTTGAAACTATTTTAAAAATTTAATTAAGTTTATTTATTATTACCAAAATTTAATACGGGGTACGAGGGGTACGAGAGGTCGGGGGAGATCTCGGTTGACCTTCGAAAACACAGTATCGGAGGAAGGTCACGTAAAAAGTATGAGGACCCCCCGAAGGGCATGCATGAAGAGGATAATGACTGTGGACGCGAAAGAGGTATGCAGGGACCGTAGCCTTTGGCGCTCCGTACTCTCTGACTACCCCGCCAGGGATGAAGCGTGAAGCTAAAAAAAAAATTAATATTAACTTACTGTGCATAGTATTTCCCCCTTTTTTAATAAGACTGGATTGAGTTTGGCGAGGATACCTATGTTTACATTGTTGAGGTCCAATATATATCTTTCTGAACACGAATAATCATTATATAATCTGTGTTCTCCAATCTGAAAACAAAAAAACATTTAAATAACAACTTAGCCTAATTTAAAATTAAAATAAAAAAAATTAAATAAGATTCACTAATCTATAATAAATGAAAATAGTAATAGAGTTTACTAATTAAAATATATTTATATTATATTGTATTTTTAGCGCTATGCGTGAAACAAAATGTTTGGTGCTAGTAGTTATACGTAGCTTAGCTTGTTTCGAAAACATTGTAATAATAAACAAATTGTAGCTTTCAACGCAAAATAACTAGTTTTTTATCAATCAATCAATGAGTAACGTAAGTTTTTAAAATAAAAAACATGTGTAGATGTTATGTTTTTCTTTCATATTATTACATCATTTATTATCGACATGCCAGCCCATTTCTATCTCTTTCTTCTGCCTTAAGATTGCCTGGAAGATATCGCTGTTTTAGGGATAACATTTCTACTTGCACATTTTACCCATACTTATTATTTTATTTAAGTGAATAGATAATATATAAAATATTATGATGTATATATATATATACTCACCAAAAAACAATATCTCATATAAGCTAATAAGTTGAATTCGTCTACCCTTCCCGGTACTAGTTGAGTTACGTGAACTCTCGAATATTCCACAGGACATAACCGGGGCAGGGGCACGAATATTCTGTAAAAATTTAAATAAATACAGAACAAAACACCAAACAGTATTTATTTAAATTATTATATAATACTGAGAATATAATATTATTATAATCTTATTAGATTAATACATTATTATGTAAGCCGGTCATGGCGCAGTGAACAGTAAATGCGATCGCTTGTGGGTTCGATTCCCACTCGGGGGAGTGATTATATTTAAAATTATTTTCACTTTCTTGTTCTGGAAAAACAGAGTGCGGCATTAGGTTCCACCACTCAACAAGCAATGTATCGAATTGCTATGGGTAGAAAGCGAAGTACGGAGTGTCTTGAAATTGGGTACTTTCTGTCTACCCGCATAGCAATGCAGGATAAATAGTATCCATAATTTGTTTTGTACTTTTTCCATACTTGTCCTATTTCGTATACCTACATACATATATATGGACACAAATAATTTTAAGTATTCCGACAATAATAAACATGTTTTAATTTTCAAGTTATGTATAATTATACATTATGTGTAATAATAGAATGCGAAGGATATCTGCCACTCAAACGAGTGCGACAATGGAGTGTCTTAACCACTAGGTTCTCTCTGACAATTCAGTTGAGGGGCAAATCACTAAAAAAAAATATGCCTTATCTTTCCTTTGCAAATAATGAAAGTATTCATCATCTAATTTCATTCAATATACAGCCATTATATTAAGTGATACAAAAATCAGAACAACACTACGTAGTTTCAGCTAAAATATATTTTAAAATTCTAAACGTAAAATATTTGTTTATTACAATTATTGCTCTTAACATGCATAAGGCGAATATGCTGCGCACACGCATGTAGTCGTCCTATACACTGTATAAAACTATTATAAGTTCATTTTTAGAACATATTTTGAAGAAAATATTACTATTAATTATCGTTTCAAATTAGAGAGAGATTAGAAAGAAATAAATCCCAGTTTTCCATCTAAGCTCAACGGTATGGGCGGCTTTGTACTGAACATGACTATTGTAGATGTCAATTTACTTTACCAGAATACTTATATTTACATTATTGATTCGGGTCAAAGGTGAAAAATAAACTCAGCAAATAGGCGCAGTGTGACAACGTCTGATTGTAATGCGATCAGTGGGTTCGATCCCTACTCGGGTGTGATTATATTTAAATTATTTTCACTTCTTCATTATGGTAGGACAAAGTGTGGCGTTGAGTTCCGTCAATCAACCTTCAATGTCTCGAATTCGGTGGAAAGCGATGTACAGAGTGTTTTAACACTAGGTACTTTCAGTCTACTATGCTATGCGGCATAAAAAGCGTAAAAAATAAGCAAAAATAAAAAACTCATGGTAAAGCAGATTTAAGTAAAGTATAATACGGTTATCGTCTAGTGCATGACGCGGGGACACTAAAATTTTAGACCCAAAGTAGTTATCACGTGGAGTTACGAGTGTCTCCATACGCCAAAGCGCTTTGAAAAGATAATGCATTCCGAGCACAATTTGGCACATCCAACAGTTTAATGTAAGAAATAAAAGCTTAAAGTACTGTAATAATAATGAGGTAAATGTTTGTAACTGATTTTTTTGATAATTTTGAGATTTTATCTGTTGAGAACAGTTTTATTTTTCGCAACGTCATTTTTATTGCTTTATTTAAAATTTTGAAGTACGTTTTTAATTCTTAAAATAATTGTAAAATTTGCGTGACCTTACGCAAGTCGAAGAAAACAAGCAACGGTATACAAAACTTTATCCAATTTACTTGTATGTTATGAGCAAACTGTTTAATGACAAATAGACGTTTATACGTTTTTATGTTTTTTTTAATGTTTTTCATTTAATATGTTTTTTTTGTTGAGAAGACATATATGTATATGTATATCGAAGAGCAGAAAATAATACCACACTTTGCATTATTAGATTAAATAATGAAAACAAATTACATCTAAAGAGGCCCTTTGTAATAAATCTAACTGATCTATTGCAACGGCCGTCTTTATATTACATATAATATATTATTTTAATAAATCAACTAAAAGTAATACGCAAATTATTACTATTTAGTACTTATTATATAGTACTCAGTCACTTTGCATTATTACATTCGGGTCAAAGGTGAAAAATAAACTCAGCAAATAGGCGCAGTGTGACAACGTCTGATTGTAATGCGATCAGTGGGTTCGATCCCTACTCGGGTGTGATTATATTTAAATTATTTTCACTTCTTCATTATGGTAGGACAAAGTGTGGCGTTGAGTTCCGTCAATCAACCTTCAATGTCTCGAATTCGGTGGAAAGCGATGTACAGAGTGTTTTAACACTAGGTACTTTCAGTCTACTATGCTATGCGGCATAAAAAGCGTAAAAAATAAGCAAAAATAAAAAACTCATGGTAAAGCAGATTTAAGTAAAGTATAATACGGTTATCGTCTAGTGCATGACGCGGGGACACTAAAATTTTAGACCCAAAGTAGTTATCACGTGGAGTTACGAGTGTCTCCATACGCCAAAGCGCTTTGAAAAGATAATGCATTCCGAGCACAATTTGGCACATCCAACAGTTTAATGTAAGAAATAAAAGCTTAAAGTACTGTAATAATAATGAGGTAAATGTTTGTAACTGATTTTTTTGATAATTTTGAGATTTTATCTGTTGAGAACAGTTTTATTTTTCGCAACGTCATTTTTATTGCTTTATTTAAAATTTTGAAGTACGTTTTTAATTCTTAAAATAATTGTAAAATTTGCGTGACCTTACGCAAGTCGAAGAAAACAAGCAACGGTATACAAAACTTTATCCAATTTACTTGTATGTTATGAGCAAACTGTTTAATGACAAATAGACGTTTATACGTTTTTATGTTTTTTTTAATGTTTTTCATTTAATATGTTTTTTTTGTTGAGAAGACATATATGTATATGTATATCGAAGAGCAGAAAATAATACCACACTTTGCATTATTAGATTAAATAATGAAAACAAATTACATCTAAAGAGGCCCTTTGTAATAAATCTAACTGATCTATTGCAACGGCCGTCTTTATATTACATATAATATATTATTTTAATAAATCAACTAAAAGTAATACGCAAATTATTACAAATACGCTATTTAGTACTTATTATATAGTACTCAGTCACTTAGAACAATTTAAACGTTTTCTAAAGATGCTTTCTTAGGGTAAATGTCAGCCGCAGCGTGTTGCGCGATTATGTATATTGTGAGGAAGATAAAATTACACTTTGTGTAATTTTATCTTCCTCGTTTATCGCGCGTTTCCTCACGGCCATGTCAACTTAGCCTTATACTAACTATGGAATAATACAATAAAATTATTAAAAAAATATATTTCATAAATAGCAATCTATTCAGCCAAGCGATTGTTCCTTAGATACTGTGTCGGGGCAGAAATTTATAAAAACAACAAAAACAAATTGTAACAAGCATATATAAGAATTTCGACGCAGAGCACTAGATGGCTTAGTCTAAAATCCGTTTCTAAAATTTAAAAAATATTTTTTTTAATAATTAATAGTTATCACAAAAATGGGATTTTTTATAATTTAGACATTACTTTAATTAGAGTTTGCTTAAAAAATACAAATAAAAACTACTCACACGGTGTCACAAAAATTGTCAAATTCTTCAATAGATTTGTTTAGACATATTTCGGGAATCATTCCTCTCATTGTAAGGATTTTGTCTATTTTAATTTTTGTTGCTTCCACTGATCCTCTGGCTATAATCAAGAATCTTTCTAGGAGTCTACGATCTGAAATATTCATAATATTACAATTATGAGTATTAAATAATTTATTTGTAAATAAAAATGGCGCGGCGTTGAGCTCAGCACTTAAATTGAAATCGGGCGACAAAGTTGTCTTTGACTACCTTTGTGCTATAGGAAATATAGCGTAATTGCTATAGTAAAGATAATTTCAAGAAATATTTTCTTTTCTTAGGATTGGTTTCATATAACATTGCACATTAATCCATATAATAAGTTAAAGTTGAAAGAAATTATAATATAGATTTTGAGGTCGGCTGTCGCGCAGTGGGACAGCGCTAAACTGGTTGTGGGTTCGATTCGCACTCTAGGGATTAATTATATTTATATTATTTTTATTTCCTTGGTCTAGCAAGACAATACGCAGCGTCGAGTTCCACCACTCAAAAAATAATGTCCTTAATTCGGCTTAAAGCGGAGTATGGAGTAACTTGACGCTAAATAATTCTTATCATGGCACTAAAGCGTGAAGATAAAAAAGTGAAGATTTTTCTCTCTAAGCAGTAGGATCATCTTTGACGCATAAGCTTACATGCAATATGTAATAAAATATCAAGTATATGTATTCTGAGTAGAAATCTGAGTTAGATATTTGTAGCTTTTTTTTATAGAAAAAAAAAGGCAAACGAGCAGAAGGGCCATGTCAAGGGCCAAGGTGGCCATTCGCCCACCGACATCTACAATATAAAAGTTATAGATGCGTTGCCGGTCTTGGGATGGTCGTGAAAGGAGATGAGGAAAAGGGTGGGTGGGAATAGGAGAGCTGGCTTATATGACATGGGACCGGAACGCATATCTCCATATCTTATGAGATATATGGCGGAGGATTAACCTCCTACCAAATTAGTGGGACTCCTCCTACTAAATTAATTGTATTCTAACCCGTCTCCTCATAAGGGACATTTGCAGCTTCACATCTGTTTATGGTTAGAGCTTCTCTGAGCTCGTAGAGCTTTTTGAACCTCTTTGTTCTCTCAAGGAAGACGGAGAACATAGTGCTAAGACACTCCATTCACAACTCGAATTTGAGACGTTACATCTTAAAAGGTTTAACAAAATGATATAAATGAAACTATTCCTCTGGATAGACATTAACATAGACAGATCAAGAATCTTACCTTTTAAATATTGTAATGCTGGTACCAGATGGTCCTGTTTTTTGCACCACTCCTCAATCGAGTCCAAGCTCTCACGAAGTCTCTGTAAATCGTCCAAGTTGCATATTTCCAGAACCTTTCTCATTTCATCTTGTGTCACTATGAGAAGTTCATGATTTGTTATTGATTCCATTTTTAGTGAAGCTGAAAATTAATATTATATATGTAATTGAATTCATAATAAGAACAATGAAATGATTTTGTATTTAATTATTATTTTTTCACTGATGAAAGTTTTTGTATCTTAAATGTATTGTTTTTCTTTGGTCTTATACAAAGTCACTTTAAAAGCTTTATATATAAGAACCAAAAAAATGTTATAAGATTATCTATCTTCTATCCCTTCATTCCATATTAATCGTATAATCAGTTTAAAAATGAAACTAGAAAACCTACTTATAGTTATTTTTTCATTATCCTGGTCACCCATACTAAAATTAGCCTATAATAATATATTTATATAACACATTTCCACGGTAAATGGCTTTTATTTATTCCTTATATTTATGTTTACAGCGAGTGTAATTATGCGTATTACCTTTGACACAGTTCTTGTAAATAATTATATAATATCGATTGCAAGAGAAGTGGAAATTAGTTTGTAGAAGCTTTTATTTGAGATCATTGTGGCGCAATTGGATAGCGTCTGACGATAAAGGCAATTGGTTGTGGGTTCGATTTCTAGTCGTGGGAATGATTGATTATTTTTAAAATTTATTGTCATTCCTCCGTTCTCATAGTCAGTGCGTGGCGGGCGAAATACAGCCACCGGAGTGTCTTGACACTGAGCTAATTCTGACTATTCTGTTAAGACGAAAAAACGTAAAAAGTTGTGATATAGACAGACCAACAGGGTTTTTCTATATTTAATTATAGCATTAATAAAAACTAACGTGATGCCATACTTGGGGAAATAATTCATTACATTTATATAGATTAAGATGGTATATGGTACGGAAACGAAATGTGGCGTCGAGTTCTGTCACTCAAAAGAAAGAATACGAAGTGTTTCGAAATCGAAAACGTTATAAATTTATTATGTGATAATAATTTATACAATTCTATTAATATGATAATTTAATTTGAAGAAAATTGTGAAGCTATACATTTCTTATACACATATTTATAATCACAATTTTTTTCTGAGGTTCAAAACTGTCCGATTATATGGAAATGTACATCACGAAAATATATAATAATTATTAATAATTATATCAAAATAAATTCATTCAGAGGCCGGTCGTGGCGCAGAGGACAGCGTCTGACACGATCGGTTATGGGTCCAATTCGCACTCCAGGATAATGTTATGTTTAAATTATTTTCAATTTCTACCCTCTAATATGACAAAACGCGGTATTGAACAATCAACACGCGATGTCCTAAATTTGGCAGAAAGCGGAGTATGGAGTGACATTAGATACTTTTCTTTCTACCCTGCTATACCCTGCTATACCCTGCTATAATATTTATCAATATAGTCTAGTAAGCGTTAAGCTATAAGAAACAGGTATTAAATTTACAATTAAAATTTTTAGATATTAATTGTTTTCCATATCGAAATAATATTATAATATTTTGATAGAAAAAAAACAATTGAAAAAAACATAGTATGAATTAAAAAATAAAATCATCACACTAGAAAAACCCGTATTTAATTATTAAATTGCTTACAAATATAAAACATTATATTACATTTATAACATGAGTGTTGTGTTTAAACGTAAAGTGATATTACGTCATTAGCTAAGATTTATTTAATTAATTTTTAACCGTACTTAGGGACTTAGGTATAAGAGATGTTCATAGTTTTTCTTATTTTATCTTGTACTTATATGAAAAAAAATATGCATTCTATTGGACTTCATATAAATGGTTCGAGTTGATTCGCACCTGCACTACACGGCCCTAAAAAATACATACATAAATATAACAATATGATTAATAAAATTCACAACTTAGAAATCGCGTGATAAATATATTTTTAGCTTCACGTTATTATCCCGCATAGCAGGGTATACAGGAAGTACATAGTGTTACGACACTCCGCTGTTCGCCGTATTCGAGCCATTGCGTGCTTTGTCTTTCCACAGCGTTGAAGTTATAATAATTTAATATATACTTATGTTTTAATATGTTCACTTTCAAGTTTTATTTATTTAGTAGTTAGCATTCTCTGCCAGTTGATTGGGTTGAAAAATAACTAGATACTATCTAGATAAAGAACGTTTGGCTTAGTGGTCAGAGCACTGGAACATTTCCAAAAAATGTAGGTTCAAATTCTGTTATGTTACATTTTAATAATTTTTTATTAATGAAATAAATATATTTACTTTTGTTTAATAACATCTGAGCCAGGATGACGTTAATGACACGAATTGAATACTAACTCTATTTTAATACACGAATCGTTTGCAATACAAATATTTACGTGACGAATTTACACACCCTTATAAATTAAAATAATTATAGAAGATTAAAAAATTAAAATAATTTATAAATTTATCATGATATTGATTAAATAAGTTTTTTTCAGCTTTGTTACTACTTAATCTTCTTATTGATTTTGGTAAGTACATGTTTTTATTTTTAAGCTTGTGTACATCGAATATTATAATTTCCACAAATGCAGCCTTTGACTTCTCAATGGCGGTAGGACTGTCGACACTGTAGTTATGAGTTAGGTCTCAAGGGGAAAATTATATTGAAATTTTTTTTTCTTCGCTATGTAAGAGACAGTAGTGACGTTGAGTTCTACCTCACATCACTTAATGACTTGTGTTCGGGAAAAAAACGACTGGACTGTATTGACTGGTTCTACCAGCCCGCTATGCGTAAATAATCTTAAGTATGCCATTAAAACATTATAATCGAGAAGGAAAAATTGTTTCCATAATGCTTAAATAGCAAATACATCCATGACATTGCAAAAAAATTATAATTCCTCAAAGTCATTGATAATTCATAAAAAGTTATTCACCCTAATATTATGAATAAATTATCTCAAATAAACATTGAGTAAGTAAATAATAAAAATTAATGAAAATTTTAAGATTCAGATAGAATTGCATCATATTTACTTTTTAATATAAAAAAATAGCTTCACGCTTTATCTTCCTGGCAGGCTAATCAAAGAGAACTTAGTGTTAAGGCACTCCGCCTAAAATCGAGACATTGCATGTTGAGTGGCGAAATCAACACCGCGCTTTGTCTTAACAGAGCGGTGAAATAAAATAAAATTTTAAATTCGATCATTCCTCCGAGTAAGAATCGAACCCACAACCAATGGCGTTTACAGTCATACGCACACAGAAAAACCTCTGCTTTATTATCATAATAATCAACACAAAATATCTATTATGAAAATATATCAAGATGACTTATACTAAGTTTATAAAGACAAAGAAAACTATATGTAATTGATATATTTACATAAAAGAAGTTAATTTTCCTTATACAGATTGAGTAATTAATTATATGGCAATTATTATTTCAATAACAGATGTTAATGACTAACATGCGACCAGCATCCTGACCTAGATGCTTATAGTATATTATAATATATACATACATATATATATTATATATATATATATATATATATATATATATATATATATATATATATTTCTAGATAGACATTGTTTTTATATCACAAATTATTACGTATTTCTTTTTTTGAGCTTCACGCTTTCATCACGCATAGCAGGGTAGACAGAAGGAACCTAGTGTCAAGACACTCCGTACTTCGCTCCACCGAATTCGATACATTGCGTGTTGAGTGGTGGAACTCAACACCGCACTTTAAATATAATCACTTCCCCGAGTGGGATCGAAACCACTACCGGTCGCGTTTACAGTCAGACGCTGTGACATTGCACCACGACAGGCCTGACGTATTTTACTAGTATACGTTTTCATACGTTTGAATAATATTAATTGTTACGTGTAAAGGCTAGGTATTAAATACGTGTGCACTCTGCACATAAACCAAACCGTTTCGAGCTTCAAGTTTTAATATCATTGGTCATATTTCAATTAAAGGTAACAATATTTTTATATGAATACAACACTCAGTCAATTGTGTACGCACTTCCTTATTTTTTAAATTCCTAATTTTCTTCACTTTGTGATCCTTGTACCAGTCTCACCAGTGCAGTCAAAATTGACATTCAATTAAACAATATGTTTTCAAACAATTCATTTTTATTAATAAATAGTCCAGATAAAATAATATATGTAAACGTAAATTCTATCTCAAAATGTAAGTAATGTAACTTATTTGGTTTGTAATTGAGATATACTGTGTGTTTTTTCGCTTATATAAATGAGTTAAGATGGATCGTATTCATAGTGTACAGTTGTTAACTATAAATAAATACATATATAAATTTAAAAAAATTAGTTATTCAAGTCATTATTTTAATTGTTTTGTTTTTAAACATAAAAAAGAAAACAGAACTTGATATTTGAAAATTGTTATGTTTTTTGAAATCTTCAACAATTAACGTCGACACGGTAAATTAATTTGCTAATGTATAAAACATTATATCATTTTGACGTCATAAAGTGTTCATAGCGTTTCACAGTTTGCGAGATTGCATTTTTTTTTCAGATTTTTTTTCACACAGCAGTTATTTTCAAGTATTAATTTTTTTGCGGAACTCTACACTGTGTTCTGTCTTACTAGATGGTAGAAATAACAATAATTTAAATATAATTACTCAAACATAAACCTACCTGCTGTCTAGTTTTACCACATTGACCTCGTAGAAACAAGAATACTTTATTTTTATGGTTTAAGGTTAACAAAGTACGTATCATAATGTTTTTGATACATTTATAGCATATATACAGAAGAAAACTAGCTTGATAAATTTACATTTTCCTTATGTTCTATTCCCATATACATTTTATATTGTTAGATTTTTATCAAAATAAATACATTTTGTAAGTTTCCTTGTAACTTTTTAGATTCTTTTGTATAATTTTTCTTAGGGTTTATAGTTGGCTAATTGTTGCGTCATATCTATGTCAAGCCAAACACACTAAGAAAGTGTAAATTAATTAATTATTATTTAATGCATGCATTTACATGTAGTCTATGGTCAATTTATTTCTCTATAATTTCAAATAATAAAAGAAGGGAATTGTGAAAATATAGTCTGTATTGTGTTAAAAATAAAAGTAAACATAGTCATTCTCGCTTTCATTTTAAATTTATTTCAGAAACACGGCACTGTACTGCATTGTCGGCTTCCAGAACCCAGTTTTAACCAGACAGATAGATTCATTTAATAATAATATTTATTTATTTTTTTATTTCTTTTCTCTAGTGAGTAAGACAAAATGCAGCAGCTTTGTCTCTGACTACCCTATTATGCGGGATAAAGCGTTAAGCTACAGGAGAATAAAAAGCTTTTCATAAAGAAATCAAATTCCACAATAAACATGTTAATTGTCGAAAAATGTCTTTTAAAATAATACACATGTCTTTTAAAATGCCATGCTTTTAAACGCCATGATGGTCTATTTTGCAAATTCAATGATTTTACTGTTAAAAAATAACACGTAATTATCTAGACGCATTCATAAGGAGATAATTTTAAAAAATACAGCAAATATGTAAAACGGTGACCATAATATCTTTACCCTGTTATTGCCTGAAAGGTTTAATCTGGTTCTATCCGTTAAATATACGAATACTGTACTGGCTTATTATAAAATAATTTAAACATATTTATAATGCTTTTTATTTAAAATAACGATACACTTAATTGTTATTTCTCTAAGAATAATTTTTCGTCATACATTATAATTGATTCTTTAGAAGTTATGTTTTATATATTTCCCTTCGATTATAAAAATTGATGTGTAAAGTTTATACTATGAACATTGTAATTGGTTTCACAGGGATATTTTATTTTACTTCTTATATCTACATACGGTACTTAAGTAATTACAAAAATTAATTCACATTTTAAAAATAAAATAAAATTAATTTCTGTTTTATACGCACTAAATCACATTAAATTAAAAAGTATAGTAAATACGTAATTTTTAATAAATGGAAACAAACTAAGCATTTCATATAAGATAATTACTTTTACTCTAGTTTATATGAAGATTTATTAGAAATTATTAAAAAATATGTTATTTTTTCAATAAGTTATAATAAAAAATTTAAAAAAAAATTATTTTCAAATTAAAATTAAACCTTAATGTATATTACATATTTATAAATAAGATTTACCTGCAAGTGTCCAGTTGTTTGCAACAGCACAGACCGACTAAGTTCTCAACCAAAGTATTACAGATACAAGGATATCACGTACATACGTACACAATTGTATATATATACATATATGGAAATGAATCGTCAATGAAGATATAAGCCGTCATATATATGCTTTTGATTTTTTATTGTGTCTCTTTTTTTCATTGTTTTTTGTTTTTGAATTATTTTTCGCAAAATATCGAAAAATATTGTACGTTTTTGAATAACGTACTTTTCCGCTTCCTTATCTATTATGATGATATTTTTATATGCTTTAAATTGAGTGTAACTATTAAAACCATAAAACATATATGGCCTATGTGTTTTCAATGGTTTTTGTGTTCTATTTTTAACCTTAGAGCAACAATATATATTAAAACTCAATGGTTGATCCGGAAACTTTGTTTCACTTAATTAAATAACAAATAAATAAAATATCCAAATACACTGTAAATCGTTTTAGATTTATGGGATATAAGTGACATATTTATTTCCAGTTAAATATTTTTGATGTGCTCAGAAATTTTCTCAGAAATATATATCAAGTTAGAAAAAAATATTATCTTGATAATTAAAATAAAACTTCTTTAAAAGAACCAACGACAGATTAGACAATTTCCAAATCATCTCACAATTATACGTCTACAGTTTAGATTAAAGTATAATATTTCTTAATCTAAGTTGTGTTTATACTCAACTAGTTGGTGTCCGTAATTTCGTTTGCCTGACCATTTTGGTTCTTGCTACAGTAATTCCGTTTATATATCAAACATCGCGGCAAAAATCATAACATCAAACACGATTTGTCATTTCTATATTTAGTACGGTGTGGCTGACATCTTATTATAGTAAATATACGCCAATAAAAGTATTCCTCAATTCAAACCACTTTTAAGCCCCATTTCCATCTCTTATAAATATTACCAGCAAATACTCTAGATGTTTAGTTTTGATTATAATGCAGTAACGTCAATAAAAGTAATGTAGTAACATTATTAAAGCGACATTATATGTATTGTCGAAAAATGCTGTTCAAGCTGATTTTTAATTATATATTTTTCTCATTTGTTAAGTTTAGGTAGTTTTTTTGATTGTACATCAGGCGTTCTACTCTTTGAAATTAATTATACCCTAAGCTATTGACCCTCGAGCAGGACGCTCAGGGTCACTAGCTACACAATAATAAAGGATCATTAATATATATTTTTTATTTCATTCATTAATATCCTTATTCAATAACGAACGCTCATTAATATAATTATTCTAACCAGTAACTACGAAGATGTGCGCGTACAAACGGACATACAGATACAAATTTTACAAATCATACTTTCATATTCTATGATTGTTTTATAATTTATTTATAAATGTTTTTTCTTGGTTTACCTTAAAGCCTATGCAGACAGCAGACCGAATGAATCGATGAAGACAAGCTACATTATGTTTCCCATAATTTGATATCCGATTAGATAAGGATTTATATATATTAGGTGTATTGGATTTTTTTTATTTCTAGTAGATTAAATACCTCGACACCTGACACAACTTACCTTGGTGGTAGAAGAGATGCGATAAAAAAAATTGTGTTTAATTTTGTTAATTTACTCAGAAATACGTAGATAATTTGTAATTATTTTTGGTAACTGTTGTAAAAACGGAGTTGTAAAAAGTGGCGCTAAATTAATATGAATTATAACTGAAGATTGTTTCTTGAGTGTGATATAGTGACTAAAATCACACTCACAACCCTCCTGTGTCTCCCCTAGATATAGTAGATTGTTTGTGATAAGCTGTTAACCACTCTTTTCACCTACTGTCCCTCTCTTCAAATTTATTTTTATATTTTTCAACAAATAAATATTCATAGCTGCTTTGTATGAAAAAAAGAGCACTTATCATACTAAGTATAGCTCCATATATATGTTCGTAAAAAACTAATATGAATTTCGTATACGCAAACATTAACCTTTTGATTTGAAGTATACATGGGTAATTAAAAATAGTGTTCATTTAAACGTGTTCTTGTAGCTCATAATGCACGTTTTATGATCTATTTTTCTTTATAGTTTTGTGAAATTTTTCAAAATAAAATTATTTTTTTTATATTATATTATGATACGTTATTTTCTACAATAGTTTCTTCTCTTCTTGAAACGTCAGGAATGTTTTTGTAATTTTTATTTACGTTTACGTCTATCTTTATGGGAACAATTTAAAATAATTAACCATCCTGAATAGTAAATGAATGAATGATTGATAATTTTTTTTTTAAGTTTACCCTTTTATCCTGCATAGCAAGGAAGACAGAAAGTATAGTATGGACAATCTGTACTTGGCTTTTCGCTGAATTCGAGACATTGCGTGTTGAGTGGCGAAATTTAACTCCGCACTCCGCACTTTGTCGGAATATAATTTAAATATAATCACTCCGTTTCCAGTCAGACGATATCACACTGCGTCACGACCGGCCTAATTTTTTTATTCACTTAATTATTTAAGATTTATAAAATGTTATTCATACTCTAAAGTAAGAGGATAACTTAAAACTTATACTCTCCGAGTCTTGGACACAGCGAGCTACATCCAAATTTTTATACATTTGTCGCCACTCAGTTCTGTGGTAGCATCTTTGTAGAGACATTTATACAAACCAAGGAGGACTATTCCTGGGAAAGATAAAAATACAGATTTTTTTTTAAGTAATATTCACACACGAATGATACAAAAATATTTCAGATAAATATCTTATATTATATATTTTTTTTTTCAATGACATATGTAAATATTTCATTCATTTAAGTGTATATAATATATTTTTACAATAATAATGTATCGTTTAAATGGTTAGAGACTCGGATTTCAAAAAACAGGCTTTTATTTTGTGATATTTAAATTATTTTCTCACTGCAATTGTGTAAAGAACTGTTAAAAATAATATTTGTTCACTATAAAGACAAAATAAATAGTCTTTTAATAAAAATAGAAATAATAATTATTATTTATTCGTATTTTATATTTAGGTGAACAGGTCTTTAATATTGTATTTATGTTATATATATATATATATATATATATATATATATATATATATATATATATATATATAACGAAATATATATATATATATATATATATACGAACATATTTAACTAGCAGCTATTATATTTTTATGTACAAACAGTTATAATCTAATAAACATACTCTAGTAGAAGTAATTTTAATAAATTATTTTATAGCACTATTCGACGATGATCCCATCAACAAGCATAAATGTGAAATGAGAGCTAAGTTCAAATTAAATATTTATTAATATCTTCTTAATACTTTGTAGAACATTTTGAAGCCTAACGTCTAATTTTATTTTCAACCTGTTTTGTTAATTTAACGTTTCAACATATGAATCAAGGTTTATCCGTACTGAATCCGTGATTAGCCAGTCAAATCAGAACTATACATAATTAGTAAGTTCCTAATAATAAGTTCCTAGTAGTAATCGACTAGTTGAAAAACTATAATAAAATGATAGAGGCCGATAGTGGCAAAATGGTATGTCTCACTGCAAAAGCGAGCGATCGGTTGGTTGGTTTGATACCCACTCGCGGATTTTTTATATTTAAAGTATTCTCATTTCTTCACTTTGGTAACACACAATGGTTTGGTAACACAATATGGTTCTTGCAAGTTATAATTTATTGAGGTAGTTAAAAGTGGATTCAAATTGTTCACTTAATAAAAATAACTACCTACGAGTGTCTTAAAAAACGAAATATAATATTAAAAATCAAAGTATGAAAAGAAACTGAAGTAAAGATTTTTGCAATTTTTTTTTCTTTAATAAACTTTTGATATTAAAAATACCTATATCGTGTTTTGAACAACTTAACTTAATGACGTAATCGTTAATACATCTATATTTAGAGATAAATCTCATCACAATCATAATAAGATATGTGTATATTATTTGGCATTTGGCAAGTAAAATTAGGTAAATTTAAATTAATTTTTTTTATTTAAAATTAAGTAAGTGTTCAAAAATAATTAAGTGGGCACTTCAGAATGACCTGACTCTATCTCTGGTGTGGATTTTAAACTTCTATATTTTAGAAGTCAGTTCCAGATGGTAGATGATTGGAAACTCTCTACAAGAATCCAATACCGTACATGAGGCTGTTAACAAAAAGATGGAGGGTAGTTTGCTATAAAAAAAATTATATCATTTTCCACCTTGTGGCTTTTCAAAACTATTCAATTAAATTTTTGAACACCAAAATTAACATGAATAATTCTTTTAAAACAGTGTTATTTACTATTCTTTATTATAATATAGTTAGTATTAAAGATTATAATTGGCTAATAATTTTAGAGGACGTTTTAAGATTTACTACAATTTGTTATATATACGAACAGCTACTAAGTATATTAATTAATGTTTTTTTAAGTAATATAGTATCAAAACATTCCATACTCCGCTTTCCGCCAAATTCGATACATGGCAGACCAAGGATATTTTATAGAGCGAGGCAAATAATTTAAATATAATCACTCTCTCAAGTAGGAACCGAACCCACAACCGATCGTATTTACAGTAAGACGCTGTCCAATTGAGCCACAACCGTACTTTGTAATGTTTTAAAATAATAAAAATATATTTAGGTAGGAAAAATAAAACGTCAATCTGATTACCTGTTACTTATTCTATTTAATGATAATTACACAGAGGTATATGCAATCTGTGTGGTTAAGGCGCTTGCTAAGGTCGTTCTAAGATATTATATTTCCAATTGTAAACTAGCAAATGGTCTGAATCAAAAATATAATTACTTGGTTATTATGATGTTATCTAAGTAGAGTTGTGGATTGTGCAAGCATGTTGCTCGATGAATGTCAGTTCGAGTTGTTAAACATAGTCCAGGGTTAAATTTCGGCAGCTAATTCGCAATTAGTCAAGATAGGCGCAAACTTGATAACAGGAGGTGGTAGTAAGAAAACTGTCCAAATATAATTTTTCCTGATTTTGTGAATTCATGTTTTAAATATTATAATTTAATTATTTCTTCATTCCTTTGAATGCATTTACAGTGTGCTCTGGAAGACAAAGTGCAACAGTGATATCACCACTCAACTCTTTGTCATCACACTCAACCTTGATTTCGGACAAAAGATATTCAACGTAGTGTTTTGTCCCTAAGTTCTACTTGACCCTGCAATGTAGGATTAAAAAGAAAATTAGAGGGCAAAAAGAGAAGCTATTAACATTTTTCCACATTTTTTATTATTTTCTAAATAATAATAAACTGATTTCTATTCTTAATTAAATGATAAAACTAAGTATTTTTCTATTTAGCTTTATCTTTTTTTTAGCTTCACGCTTTTTATTTCAAGACACTCTGTACTTCGCTTTTCACTGAATCCGGAACATTGTGTGTTGAGTGGTAGAACTCAACGCCGCACTTTGTCTTACCAGAGCGAGGAAGTGAAAATAATTTTGAATATAACAACTCCCTCGGGAATGAATCAAACCCAAAGCCGGTTGCATTTACAGGCAGATTCTTTCACACTGCGCCACGACAGACCTATGTAATTATTTTCAGTTCTAATAAAGGTTTTTATTTTAATTTATTTATTGGAATACCTTGAACGCAGCGCAAAGGTTAAAATGTATCATTTAATTATTAAAACGTCTCTTTGAGAGTTACGAGTACATATATAAAAATATTTATTTGTTCTGTATCACGTAGTAACTTTTATAAGTAATTATTTAGCGTAATAGTTCGCAAGGTCTACCAAGTAATTATTAAGCCCTGCCGATGTTAAGTTCAAGAACAATACACAAAGGTAAATATAAATATATAAAATTTCTACACAAAAAAATTGCTTTTGTGGCTAAATACAAACAAGTTCTCATGGATAACATATCGTAGTGATCGTCACATTGTTTTCTGTTTCTTTCCCATTTATTGACATTGTATACTGCGTGGCAGGGTTGAACGCCGCATTCCGTTAGGTATACTCACCGAAGCCCGATGGCCTCGATCTGCCTAACAGAATGCGATTTCCCGAACCTAGGATAGGCTTACAATCACTGTCCCATTGCGACACGATTGGCGCAATAATTATTGTAAACATGATAGGTTTGGGGTATTCGATTTCCATTCTAAGGGAATGATCATACATTTCATATCTCAATTCCAGGCTAAAAGTAGTCAATGGAATGTCTTGACACTAGGTTACCTTTGACTATTCTGTTATGCAGCTTCAAGATAATTCTTAAAAGAGCATTTTTTATCCTATGAATGGAATAACACTTTAAAGTAGTAAAATATAATTACTAAATGTTTATCAATCCTTTCATGTTTTCAGTTTAAACATCACCATACATCTTAAACAATATCAATATAATCGACGTCAATAAATTAATACCCAACTACGTATATGGTGTTGGACCCAAGAGAATATGAAATATATAAGTATTAAGATACACATTTTTCTTATTTTCTGGTGAAGATCTGCCCTATCTCGTTCCGCCAAAAACTTGTATTGTTTTCCAAGAATTCCCCTTAGATTGTTCAAAGTAAAGGTGCTTTCATACGTTATATACTTTCGATCTCTTTATTATATTTTATGGAATCGCTAATTTTGGGTGATATGCCTTTTCTATGGAAGCAGTCATATATGGTGCCAGTATTTAAATCTGGAGACAAGCGTGATACACTGAATTATAGACCTATATACAAGCTGTGCATCTTAGCTAAATCTTTTGAGAAGATTATTTCCAATTTTATTTTTGTTTTCTGTTATAATAGAATAACAACATGGATTTTTAAACCACATATCAACTGTAGCTAATATTTGTGAATTAACACATCGCGTTTCTTCTTTTGTGGATGAAGGTTTTTAATTCCGCTGTCATGTACCGACTTTTCCAAAGCTTTTGATAAAATGCCACATAAACATTGTTGCTGAATAAATTGAATTGATTTGATCTCCTTCAGCGACTGCATTAATACCTTCAAAATCGAAGTCAGACGGTGACCATCAAAGGTTTATTATCATTCCTGTTGCATCTGGTGTACCCCAGGGATCTCATCTTGGTCCTTTACTATTTATTCTATATATCAATGATATCATTGGCATTATAAAGCATTCCTAAATACTTTTATACGCACACGACATGAAAATATATAGAAGAATCGTGTCTTCATTTGATTGTTCTCTTTTACGAGATTGAACTTGTATTGTATTGTAGACAACTTAAAAAGTGTTTTGAACATAAAAAATGTAGTATCATTTCCTACACTCAAAGACATCATCTCATAGGATATGACTACCGTCCTTGATAGTGCTATTATAAAATGAGTATCTGAGGTTAGGGACTTGGGCATTCATCTTGATAATAAGCTTACTTTCAACCTACATATCAATAGAATGATAGCCAGAGTATTTCGCATGTTGGGCTTTATATTCAGTATCCAAGAATTTTAAGAAAACTAGAAATTGTACTTCTGTACAATTCTTTTATTAGACCTAATCTTGAATATGATTCTACTGTTTGGAGTCCTCATTATAATACATACATGTAGCTGGCTAGAACGCGTTCAAAATAAATTTATTAAATTTGTACGTTTTAAAAAACAAATCGGCAATGAATCTCGAGATTGCTCAATAATGTCATCACTTGCGTATAGAAGACTGATAAGGGAATCATTGTTTTTGTTCTAGTTCTTAAGAATTTTTCTTGGAGTCCTCGTTCCTCTTAAGTCACATCAATTTAAAATGTAACAAAGAGCTACACGTAAGCTTTTCTAATTCAACACTCCCATGTAGCAAACACGCTCAAAATATTTTTAATTAAACATGCTTGTGTCAAATTTAATAAAGAATTTATAAATATATGACAATTTGCCATTTATAATATTAATGTTGTAAAAAAGATGTTGATAAAATACTGACTGATAGATAATAGAACTTAAAATGTAAAGCTTGAAGAACTCCTTTTGAATTATTGTTCGCGTACATACATAGGTCTAAGGAGATTTTAAGTATAGCGACATAGTAAAATTGCTTCAAATAATTAAGTTCATTTTTTATTGATTTTAAAAGACACAGATTGTAATGCACATGAAATATCAATTATTTCATGATGGCGCAGTGGGTTTGCTTCTAGCTTTAAATGTTAAGTGTGGGTTCGATCCATATCTTTGAACATGGGAATATATATAAATTATTTAGAAGGGCAAAACAGCATAGAGATTTCGCACTCAACATAGAGAATATTTCTGGCAACACAAAAAAATTTTTCTAAAAAAGTTACAAGGAAAGTCATACATATATGTTTTTTCAGAGACAACTTAGTGTTAAAGATACTCCGTCGACGAAATCGAGACATTGCGTTTTAAGTAGCAAACTCGACGCCACTCTTTATCTTACTAAAGCGGAAAAATGAAGATGAATTTTAGGGTAGGATTTGAATTCAGAACCTATCACGTTCATAGGCAAACGCTGTGTTACAGCGTCGCGATGGCTTCTCGCATATTATAAAAATAATATTTGTTATGTTGCGTCTGAACATCCCTTCTTTTAAGGTTTTCCCGTAGGGTACAATTTATGAATATAAAAAGAGGCCTCGCTCAGTTTGATTGAATTACGAGATTCTGGTAAACTAAAACGTACCATGCACGTAATCTTCACTTATTATTATATTTAAAGTGTTTCAGGAACATTTTGATTCTGCTTTTAGATTCTTTTTTTTAATTTTTATTTTCAACACGAGATTTTATAACACGGTTTCACGGTGTGTTCTCGATTTTGCCCATTTTACATTTAAAAATCTTTTCTTTATCTTTGAATTCTAATATAAATATTTAAACAATAACATTTTAATTTTACAAAACCCCAGATTTATTTATTAGTAAAGATAATAAAATAAGTCTTTAGCTTACGTATACTCTGTGTGTTAGTGAAAGCTAAAAAGATATTAATGGCCTTATCGTAATTTGTTTTTTTATACAAAAAGGAGGCAAACAAACAAAGGAACCTCCTGATGTTGGTAAGTGGTTATCTGTTTCTTCCTGTCATTTATCCCAGTTCTAACTAGGGTTTGTCTTCCCACTTAACTTACTCCACTGTGCACGGTCTTTTGCATCCTCGGTGGTAATTCCACTGGCTCTCATATCCTGTTTCACAACATCCAGCCATCCCTTCCATGGGCATCCGGGAGGTCTTACTTCAGGAATGGATATATCAAGGCATATTCATCAGATATAGTTCTCAGGGCCGCCGCGCAACTTGTCCATACCATCACAAGCGACGCTTTTGGAGGCTTTTGATTATCCCATACGACACGGACTCTAAGACTACCTCGAATACATGTGTTACGTATGCGGTCAGCCTGCGTTACACCACACATCCATCTCAGCATCTTCATTTCTGTGACGTAAAGCTCCGAGTGTGCCGAGAAAGTGCTGGCCAACATTCGCTGCCATATAAAAGAACCGGTCGGATTATGCTTGGGTTGTATTCTGTGGTCGCAGACCACACCTGTGACCTCACGCCATTTTGCCCAAGCAGTGCTAATACGGACATAGACATCGTGATCGATGTCCCCAGACACATGCAGGATGGATCCAAGACTTGAACTTCTCCGGCTTTCATACATCATCAGCCATGGAGGCTGGTCTTGATTAGAAGCCGAGACTACTATCTCGGCTGAAATTGGGCGGCAGTTTAAAAAGGATGTGGGGTTTGATATTTTTGGAATACAATTATAACTAATACATAACGCTATGCATCACGAAATTCGCAAGAGGAAAGGGAATAATTAAAAATGACCTTTCAATAAAATAAGATTTCCGAAAGAGAATCGAACCCATAACTTTCAGTGCTTTTTAGTCAGACGCTGGCAGACACTCCGTACTTCGCTTTCCACCGAATTCGCATAGACATTGCCCGCACAATGAAATGATTTAAACAGATTAATCACGTAATATACGTGATTAATCTGTTTAAATCATTTCATTGAAAAAACGTTAAAATCACAAATATCAAAGAAAGATCTTATTTTGTTTTATTATAGTATAGAATAAAATTTCACACAAGACAACGTTCTGTAAATATAATATTTTCAATTTAATAATTTTCAAACATTCTTATTAATTTTGTTAAATATTTTAAGTTAACTTACTGGATGTCAACGAACGAACACTTGTCTTCATTTTGTGATATTAGTAACTTGTTCTTTCATGCGGGTAGGCTAGAAGAAAAGATATGAACCAGAACAGAAAATTCGGCAATTTTTTTTAATAAAATATGCCGTCGAAATACATTAAATAAAAACAAATGTACACTGTGGTGCAATGGGATTGTGTCTGATTGTAAACATGAATGGTTGGGGGTTCTATTCCTACATTCCTACTCAGGGAAATGTTTATATTTAAAATGTATTTTCCTTTCTGCGCTCTGGTAAGACAAAGGGAGGCGTTGAGTTTCCCACTCAACGCACAATATTTCAAATTTTAGGCGGAGGGTAGTCAACGACAACGAGTGTGACATTTGACATTATGTTTTCTCTGACTACTTTGATATGTGCTATAAAGGGTGAAACTGTAAATATATTTAAATAAATATGCGATTATTGTAAGCTGTTGTATAAAGTGTATGTCATATTGAACACATACACGTTGCTAAGGTATCGAGTACTTTACACGTCGGATTGAAGATTTTAAATTAATAAATTAAAATACCATTAATAACAGGGTAACAATTTACATAATTAATCAACATTAAGTTGCTAAAAGATCCCGGCATTCCCAAATACTGTTCGTTGAAATTTGCGCAATTACGCTTGGACTCATCACTCTTAAGCTTATTCGAGTTTTCTACAATTTTTCTTGCGCCATCTGATTTAATATATTCCTTTCATTGTTCTACAAAAAAAATAATGATTGAACGTAATGATAATAACAAATTAATTTTAAAAAAAGCAAAAGAGTCGAGTGACACCGATCGTGGCGCAGTGTGACAGATTTTGACTGTAAATGTGATGTGATCGATTGTGGGTTCGATTCCTACTCGGGAGAGTATATAAATTATTTTCACGTCTTTGCTCTGGTAAGACAAAGTGCGGTGTTGAAGTCCGCCACTCAACACACAACGTCTCGAATTCATCGAAAGCGAAGTACGGAATGTACAAAATTGACACTAGGTAGTTTCTGCCTACCCTACTATGCGGGATAAGAAACGTAAAAAGAAATAGGCTTGAACTTATTTTCTTTTTAATATTATATGATGTTCGTCCAGGCAAAGGAGTCAGTGTCAGCCAGGTTGCCAAAATGGATGAGTGGGTTGAATATAGGATGGAGGTCTTAACACAAGATTTTCTGTGCTATAGGGGAAGAATGAATGAATGCATGAAGATGATTTTCCTTTACATTTTACACTTCATTGTACGTAAAAACGGAAATTGTACTACAAGTGCAAAAAAAGTTGCGGCCAACAATAAATAAATAACACAAGTGTATTACAACTGTTAATTAATTCAAGAAAACTATCAGACCTCTATCGTTGTGAGCTTCTGCCAAATATCCTTCTGTCTCGCACAAAATGCACTTAACATAGAAACAATTGTGTATTTATAATTTATAAGATGTCGCCAAGTTGCCGATGGCATATGATGCTACCAAAAAACAAAAACTGCACGGCAAGTGCATTCGGAATGTCAATCAGCAGTGAAATCCTTCACATACACATTCGGTGATCTTCGTATTTACTGTAGAAAATGAGTTTAATCAGCTCACGGAAACCACAGATATTCAATCTGATTGAAGTACTTATCTAAATTAATTAATCGTTCTATACGATAGATAATAATAGTCTATCGTTCGATTTTATTATTTTAATTTATATTAGCATGAACTGTAACGTTATAGTATGAAATAGATTAGATCATCACATAGAGGAGACGAGAACAGAAGAGAGAAAAGGAAAGACGTGGAGAGAGTAGGACCGAATAGAATAAAAGATGAGAGAGAAGGAGAGAAAAGGAGATAAGGAGAAAGTGTGGCGTTGAGTTCCACCACTCAATACGCAATGTCTTGAATTCGGTGGAAGGCAAAGTACGGAGCGTCTTGCAGACAAAGTGCTTGTCTCTTCTTATCTACCTTTAACCCCCCTCTCTACTCTTCTCTGCTCTACTCTTCTCTGCTCTTCTCTTCTTTTCTCTTCATCTTTACTCTCTTCTCTTCTTCTCTCCTCCTTGCTCTATTTCTCGTCTATTTTCTCTTCTTCTATCATCTTCACTCTTCTCACTCACACCTGTTCTCCTCTTCTTTACGCTTCTACAGTATTCTCTCCTCTTTTCTGCTCGCCAATTATATTCTCTCCGTTTCTCTCTTGTTCTCTCTCGGTCTCGCCTCTACTGTCATCTTCTCTCCAGTTTACACTGGTTCTATCCTCCTCTTTGCTGCCCTCCTCTTCTCTTTTCTTCTCCATGTTTCTCTCCTCTGCTCCCTCTTTCTTACCTCAGCTCTCCTCACCCTTTCATATTTTTGTTTTGATTCATATTTTTGTTTTGATTGTCTATTAACTCTGGGGTAAAATTAATTTTAGCGTCTGGTCAACCGTAAGAACATCATTTTTATTCATTACGTTGTAGTTGTATCCCACTGATAGCGAATAAATCGTGGCGTTGAGTTCCTCCACTCAACACTCTATGTTTCATCTTCGGCGTACAGCGAAATATGTAGTAAGTGTCTTGACATTAGGTACTTCCAATCTACCCTTTATTCACCGCTATCGCTATATTTTTCGCTATCGCTACCGCTATGATTATCATTATTGCTATCGCTATCTCTTATTGATATCGCTAATAATAATCGCTGTATCGCTCACGCCATTGCTTACGCCATCGCTTACGCCATCGCTTACGCCATCGCTCACGCCATCGCTCACGCCATCGCTTACGCCATCGCTTACGCCATGGCTTACGCCATCGCTTACGCCATCGCTTACGCTATCGATGACGCTTACGCTATAGCGCTAGCGATAACGCTAGCGATAGCATAAGCGATAGCGTTAGTGATAGCGATAGCAATAGCGTTAATAATAGCGATAGCGATATCTGTAGCGATTAGCGTCAGCGATAGCGTCAGCGATAGCGTCAGCGATAGCGTCAGCGATAGCGTCAGCGATAGCGTCAGCGATAGCGTCAGCGATAGCGTGAGCGATAGCGTGAGTGCTATCGCTTCAAGTCAACTACAATAGTCTCACTTTTCGATTTTTGCGTGTGGAACGCGAGTTTCTTTCTTGAGATTCTAATTTATCCTCGAGCTCCTTTATGCGACATTTGCAGCTTTTATTTTCCTATTCCAATAACGCCACTTGATTGGTCAGTTCGTCAATTGATTTTTGAATTTCGTATTTCTGTTCTTTAATGGAGTTCAGTGTTTTTTTGTAATTATTTCTATTTTTTTATCTTGTTTAGTAATAAAGTCCGTTATTATTGACCTTATTTCGGAGGTAATTGTACTAGTGCTATCTGATAAATCTTCAAATGACCGTTTATATCTTTTTTTAATATTAATGTTAGTATCAAAATTCTCTAAATTATTTAATACTGCATCGTGTAGCTCGGAAGTACTTTTGGATATATTTGTGTTAGGTAATAATAATAACAATTTAATTTAAAAAAGAGAGCAAAAGAGCTGAGTGAGGCCGATTGTGGCGCAGTGTTACAGATTTTGACTGTAAATGCGATCGGTTGATTGTTCTCTGAAAATATAAAGAAACGACATTTAAAGTTCACTAATATCGCCTCCTCTATTATATCTCTTTATTTTCTTACAAAATCAAAGTTCAAAGTAATCTAAACATCTCTGTCATTCAACCATCAAATGCCCGGCAAATTGACTTTCAGCTACAAATGCAGCAAATTTGGAATAATGAAATGTCATTTTATTCCACCCTAAGAGCGAAAATTCTAAATAATATAATCTACTATAAACGAAAATATTAAATAATATAATCTACTATAAACCAAAATTCTAAATAATATAATCTACAAGTTATTTTCATATTCGGTTTCTTCTACCTCATCTGCTGTGATAAGTTGTAATTTTGTTATGTGAAATAAAGTTGATTCTGTTTTCCTGTTGCCAGTGTCAATCATATAAATGGAATTCGATATCTTCTCTATTATCTTGAAAGGGCCTATTTTTAATTCGTCTATTTTTTTTCTATTCAGTCTATTTCCATTTTCTACATATATACTGTCTCCTATCTCGAACTCTAGCATTTTCCTATTTCTATCAAATATTTTCTTATTGTACTTATGGGATTTTATTGTATTCTCTAATGCTAATCTTCTATCAGAAATCCACTTGTCTTCGGTTTCTATTGTTTTAATTTCATTTGGTACAATACTAACATTTGTTCCGTTCAGTAAATATTTTGGTGCAAAACCTGTAACAGAGTGGTCTGTTTCAATATATTTCTCTATACATTCTCTTGCTATTGTTGTCCATGTTTTCTTATTATTTTTCTCATTTATTTTACATCTGATTTTATTTGCAATTGTTTGGTTTAACCGTTCGTTTAAGCCGTTCGAGAATGGTGTATTCACAGCTGTAAAAATTAGTTTAATGTTATTTTCCTGCAAATGTTGTTAAAATTCTATTGAATTGACGCCTGGATATTGATCTGTCAGAATTATCTCATCTATTTCTAGTACTTTCTTTGTTAATTTTATAAAGTCACTCGCGTTCTGTGTTTTTGAAGTTATAATAAAAGCATATCTTGTGTAGTGGTCTACTAAAAGGTGTAAGTATTTTTTTGTGGACCTGCATCCTCCGAAGCCACCTATAGTATCTATTGACATTATATCAAATGAATTTGTCGCTGGCCCCTGTTGTGACATTAACCCGAATTTTCCTAGACATCTTGATTTATTTTTTATGCATATTTCATATGTTTACAAATATTATATTTTTTGTTAGGTTTTTAGCTGTATATATTGGACTTATTTTTTTCTGTAATTGTCTGATTCCAATATGACAAAAGTCTTTATGCGCCTTTTTTATTAAATCTTTACTAAATATTTCTGAGAGTATAATCTTTTCATGTTTCTTTATTTTTTTGTAATAGATTTTATTTTTTTGTAGTAAGTTTTGTTTCTTTTCTTTTATTGTTTCATTTTTCTCTTGATACGGCGGCAATATTTTCTTCACTACGGCCTGTCCGTTGTCGTGTTGGTGGTCTACTATCGTGCAAAGAATATTCACTTTCCAGTTTTTGGATTATGCGACGTATAGCGAACTCAGACGGTGCACCATGACGACCATACTTAGCACGAAATGCTCTTTGAGTAGAGACAATACTTCTCGAATTTCGTTACAAAATTTGGACAATTTCCAAACGTTGAGGTAACGTGTAACTAACTTGTTCATAATTAAATGGCAAACATTACTAAACACAAAACAACACAAATGTCAAATGTTAAACAACCAAAATGGCGGCTGTGAGCTATCAAAATCCCTATTGGGAAATACTGTACATGTATGTAGTTGTATTTATATCCTATGTTTGAAGAAAGGTTTGCACTAAAATTATTTTTAATAGCTTCTTTTTAATGTACCTTTTTTCGCTCTAAAGACAAAACTCAAGGTTAGGCTCCGGAAGGGGAATGAAGAATGTTAATCTCAGACTTGTCTACAATGAGTAGATAAGCGTAAAGTTGGCCCTTCTTATTTTTTTTCCCACTCTGATTTTTTTCCTATAAATTGCAGTGCGGACAAAAAAAAATAATTGAAATAGTGTTTTTACGGACCAATAATCCTTTTACCAGTCAATGAAAAAAAAACCTTTGTTTGACTGAACCTGAGTATATCTGAGGGTATCGCGCAATGATCTAATTACAGTCAGTTGCAGCAACACAATGGTTTCCCAAAATATTTTAATACTGGAAAGTGTTTTACCAAAGAATATAAAAGCATAAAGCTTATTTAGAAGCAACATATTTTGTCAAATAAAAAAATTGCCCCACAAGTTTCTTGTACAGCTATAATTTATAGTATACCTTTACTACCTTAAAAGCTGAATTTAGTTAGTAGTCGTTTACCAATTATTGTAATTGCTTGGAGATCAAAGGAAATAACCAGTAACCGCTATATTCAAGTACCGTTAATTAGTCCATTGCTAGGAGGAAGTCAAAGTTTAGTAGAAATTATTTGCGCTAGTTGATTTTTAATAGAAATTTTACTTTCTGCAATTTTAGATATTTTACATTTAAAGCATATTCGGTAGAAATAAATTTTAGATGAGCTGAATGTTTTTGAATAAAAGGTAGATTGGTACTTCCAATCCTAGTGTCAATACACTTACTCCATATTCCGCTGTCCGTGGAAGTTGAGACATTGAGTGTTGAGTGGAGGAACTCAACGCTATTTGTCTTGCCAGAGTGAGGAAAAGGGAATATTTTAAATATAATAATTACCTCGAATTGGAATCAAACCCATAATGGATTCCGTTTACGGTCAGATGCTGTCCCACTGCGTAACGATTACGACAGTGTAATTAATAATAATAACTTTCTTATTAATTTTCTCAAAGAAGGTTTTTCGGCTAATATCTCACGCTGTAAAAATCGTTTATAGTCTCATTCATAATATTCAGTAAATGTCTCTTCTATTTTTCTAAAAGATTAATAGATTTAAATAAGAGCGAGTTGAAACCCACTACAACGAAAAATAGAATTAATCTAAATATTTTATAAATATTATAATTTTATAATAATAAATAATTAAAAAACAAGTATTTAATTATTTTTCTACTGATAAAAGTTTTTCTGGCGCACAGATATTGTACTGACTTTGGAATACATTAACTGCAAATTTTATAATTATTATAAATAATTTTATAATTGTAAAAACTAATTCTCTTATTAGGTCCAAAAATAAGCGATTTATGAGTTCCTCCTGCACCCGATATCTCTATAGTTGAATCAAAAAGCTGAGAATCTAGTGATATATATATATATATATATATATATATATATACATATATATATATATATATATATATATATATATATATATATATATATATATTTCATTTTGAAGAAAGAAAAACTATTTAGATTTGAACCCGCACCAAGGAGCTCGTTTTGCAAAATATATATGAAAATATTAGGTACCAAACAACATTGAAGATAATTTTTATCAAGTAATATTATAATTACAGAAAATGTTAACAATGTCAGAGAATTATGTAAACATCGTCCAAATCTAAAAAGTAAAACCCTTAAATAAGTCTTATCTGTTGTTTTATATAAACAGATTCAAAGTTCGTAAAATTTACACCTCCATGTAATTAAGATAAAGCGCCGAAACAGAGATTATCTTGAAACATTTTTCTTTCTGAAATAAAAGGGACGACTTGTGTTAGTTGTAAATTCTAAATGGTATTTCACAAAAAGAGGTTATTTTCTTTTATAATATTTTGCTAACTTAATAATACAATCCTTTACGTTTTGCTGTTCATTGTGTTAATAAATGTTTATTGTATTTGTAAAGTTACGTTTATACGATACTAATTGTATCATTATAGCAGTAATTGGTTATAAATTCATAATATATTTAAATACTGATATTTGGTGGCAGTGGTGCAATGGGACAGCGTCTGACTGTAGATGCGATCTGTTGTGGGTTCGATCCCCACTCCGGAGAGTGTTTATATTTAAATTATTTTTACTTTCTAGCTCTGTTAACACAAAATGCAATGTCTCGAATTAAGCGGAAAGTGAAGTACGGAGTGTCGTGATACTAGGTGAATTTAAAAAAAGCCCTTAATGGTCTCAAAAAGGTCTTCACGAGAACTACAACTTCTCAAAGATGATTCTACTATATTGCTACCTATATTTCGCACGTGGCTTCGCTCGCATTGTTATCAACCAAATTACTTGACGTAAAATACATAGTTAATCTATATTAAATTTTTAAAGGTTTGATAAATATTCTAAAATGTGCATTGTAAGAAAGTATTCAATTTAATTAAATTTATAGATCACTATTGTGATCACAACGGCTTCCATATAAAGGATAGATATATGCTATCCCGGGTGTTTATTTAGAACTATTTAAGACAAACAATACTACACAGCATCATGTTTGTGTAACTCCAATGGATTTTTAGTCGACTTTATTGATATGTATTATTATATTATAACCAAATTAAAACAAAAAAGTCTAAGCTGAAGCCTAAATATTATTTTGATTTACAACCTGTAAAGTGTCATCCAAATCAAACATACATCCTCAAAAACTTTTGCTTTTATAATATTAGTAAGAAGACTATCGACACTGTCAGCCAGCACCCACTCGCCTCACTGCTGTACACACACCGCACATTAATGTGCGCGAGGTATTAGACGTTATTATTTCAAAATGATAATAGTACTTTGCATTTTAGTTGAATTCAAATACCGTCAAAGGCAATTTTGTTCAAAAATGATAAATAACGATAAATAACAATATATATTTGGATAAGGTTAATATTTAGTTTATAAGAACACTTTCGCAAATAATATATTATTTTAGAACTAAAAATATATACATAATAATTGCTATACACATGTTGCTATAGATTTTTTTAGAGCTTTTAAAGGGGAACAATTTTTTCATACATAATTCACCGTTAACTCGGCGCACGCAAGTTTAAGCTATTAAAAGTAAGCTTTATAAATGTACAAGATTTCCCCTTTTTCACTACATTTATTATTTCCGCTTCACTCTCTTCTTCAATAAATGGACTATTCAACACAGAAAAAAAATTTCATTTCCAATCAGTAGATCCTAAGATTAGCGCGTTCAAACAAACAATCAATGAAACAAACAAACTCTTCTGCTTTATATAACTGCTTTTAGAATTTTTATTAGTTTTTTAAAAATATTTTCTACTTCATATACTTTAAAAATACATATTTTTAAAATAAGGTTTAATTATATTTTAATATCTAACTATAAGAGACACTACACCGAACGTATAAAACACATTTTAATGTTAATCCACAATAAATGCTTAAATGATTGATTGTAGAATGTAAGAAAGAATTAAATTTAATTAAATTTATTTAATTAAATTAAAATTATACAATTTAATTAAATTTATTTAATTAAATTGAATACTTTTAAATTTGAATTTAACTCTTCTCCTTTATATTATTAGTATAGATTAACATTGCATTCGATAAGAGTATATATTTGAATTTAAAAGGTAACTTACATAGTGAAACCTCAGGGCATTTTAATAAAAAAAAATATATTTTCAATATTTCTTACTAGATCTCTAACGAATGACGTCGAAACTAATGTAATTTTTGATAAAAAACTAAAAAAAGACCTTATACCATTATAATCATAATACTGGCACACCATAATTGTTCTACATGTGTTCTCACCCGTAGTGAAAGCGAAATAACGATATTACACGCAGCAATAAAACCCTATTATGAAACGAGGAAGCATAATAACACTGACAACAAACATGTAATTGCATTTGATACAAGTCGAAGTCAAAGGTTACAAGCACTCTATGGAAATTAACGTCCTAATATAGTAAAGTGCAAGTTATCGTAAACTATACATGAAGTAAACTGTCTTGCTCATAATAACAATTTGTTATTTGTTTAAAAATATTTCAATTTGTTTTAAAATTAAATCAGGTATTAATTCGGTGTAGCGTCTTTTATAGTTAGATATTAAAATATAATGAAATCTTTAAAGTATACGAAGCAGAAAATATTTTTAAAAAGCCTATATAAATACTAAAAGCCAGTGTTATCTAAATCAGAAGGATTTTTATTATTTGTTTGTTTGAACGCGCTAACCTTAGGATCTACTGATTGGAATTGAAAAATTCTTTCTGTGTTGAATAGTCCATTTATTGCGGAAGGCTATATAACTTCACTCTACGATTGATAAGAGTGAAGCAGAAATAATAAATATAGTGAAAACGGGAAATCTTGTATATTTTTAAAGCTTACCCGTAATAGGTTAAGCTTGCGTGCGTCGAGTAAACGGTGAAAGTTACGCAAGAATGATGTATGACAAAATTGTTTTCCTTTAAAAGTTTTAAAAATGTCCAGAACAGCATATGTTTAGCTTTTACGGTTGACCCACTATAACAATTATTATGTATATATTTTTAGTTCTAAAATAATATATTATTTGCGAAGTTGTTTTTATGAACTAAATATTAACCTTATTATTTTTGAACAAAATTACCTTTGACTTTTTTATAAACATGCCAAAGATATAGATAATCATTTTTTAGGGTTACACATCTTACCATTGAGGACGAGGTCCAGTGTCATAGCAGTCTAAGTACGCTTAGGCGTAACCGTGCAAGAATATTTAATTCCAAAAGAGAAGTGTCCACCGATCTACCCAATAAGCTGGTTTTCTGACTGACTCGATTGTAGTAAAGCAAAACTTTTCAACATTTTTTTTAACTTCACGTTTTTATCCCGCATAGCAGGAGAGGCAGAAAGTACCTAGTGTACACTCTATACTTCGCTTTCGACCGAATTCGAGACACTGCGTTTTGGGTGGTGGAGAAAGTGAAAAAATTTTAATATAATCACTCCCCCGAGTGGGGATCGAACCCATAACCGGTCCCGTTTACAGTCAGACGCTGTCATACTGCGCCACGAACGGCCTCACTTTTCAACATGATCACTATAATTCAAGGTCAGTCTAGAGATGTCAATGCCTCATCATGAAACCATTTTTTGCTTTTGTATTCTGGCCTCGCGTAGAATCCGATAACACTGCAGACGCCTATATTTATGACTATAATTTTATAACGATATGTGATAGGGATTAAAACTAATTTAAAGGATAAAATGGATAATTTAATAAACTTTAGAAAATAAACAGGACAGTGTCTATTAACTGCATTAACAGTTGGTTCTATTCTCTCTCAGGAAAATGATAATTTTTTAATTGATTTTCATTTCTTCATAGTGGTAAGACTGACCGATTGATCGGAAAATATTCAAAGGAGTGTCTAGGTCATTAAGCTCTCTCTGACCACCTTTCTATAAGGTATGAAGTACGAAACTGACAGAAAATAAAAATAAATTTCATCATTTTCAAAAATTATAATCTAGTTTTATATCAGCTTACGTTATCTAACTTAAAATGAGTACTTCTTATTTAACTTAAATTAGATATTTTATATAGTGAATTTTATATAGTAAAATAAATCACCAATAACAAAACAGTAGCTAGGATAGGTGACCTTTGACTGACCATTTAGATGCCAGATAAAATACTTGTAGGTTAACATACTAATTTGTTTTAAGCTATCTAATGAATCGCCATCGTGGCGCAGTGAGACCAAGGCAGACTGTAATCACTATTAGTTGTGAGTTCGATTCCTATTCTAATTTTTCTTCGTTTCTCCGATCCAGAAAGATAATGTTTTTACACAAAGTTGTCCCTGACTACCCTGTTATATAAACTCAACTCACTATACTATAGCTATTTCTTTCTTTTTACCTACACACGTTTTTGCTTAAATCACAGATAGCTAAATTTGTAATACTTCTTATATACAATATTTATAAGAATTTATATACACTTGTGACTGTGTCGAACGTCGAATAAAGATAAACATTTTTTTCTACCTCCAAATTTTATATTATCTTGGACAGGTTATATGTATATGTGATTCCATACATCCACTTATGACTTCCCTTACCTACATACGGCAATGCGGTCTTCTTGTGATTTTATTCACCCACGAATGACATCATGATCCACATCTAATTTCACTCATCTTCACATGCCACCATGGTCCACATGTGATTTCACCCACCCATATATGATAGACACCATAGTCCACATGTGATTTCACCAATCTAAATATGGTTCACATGTAATTTTACTCATCCACATAAGATATCATGGTCCACATGTTATTTGACCCTCCCACATATGCCACCATGGTCCACATGTAATTTTACTCGTATGCATATGACATTATGGTCTGCATGTAAATTCCCCCTTCCACCTATGCAATCATGTTCCACATATGATTTTCCACATGTGACATCATGGTCCATATGTGATTTGACCCTTTCATACATGCTGCCATGGTCCACATGTGATTTCACCCATCCACAGATGACATTTTGGTCCAAATATGATTTTACTCGTTCACATATGACATCATGGTCCACATGTGATTTGACGCTTCCACACATGCCACCATGGTCCACATGTGATTTTACTCATCCACATATGATACCATGGTCCACATGTGATTTCACCCATCCACAGGTGACACTATGGTCCACATATGATTTTAGTCATCTACATATGTCATCATGGTTCACCTGTGAATTCCCTCTTCCACATATGACATCATGGTCCACATGTGATTTTACTCGTTCACATATGACATCCACATGTGATTTGACCCTTCCACACATGCCACCATGATCCACATGTGATTTTACTCGTCCACATACAACATCATGGTCCTCATGTGACTTCCCCCTTCCACATATGCCATCATGTTCCACATATGATTTCTTCGTCCACATGTGACATCATGGTTCACATGTGATTTGACCCTTCCACACGCGCCACTGTGGTCCACATGTGATTTTACTCCTTCACATATGAAATCATGGTCCACATGTGATTTGACGCTTCCACACATGCCACCATGGTCCACATGTGATTTTACTCGTCCACATATGATACCATGGTCCATATGTGATTTCACTCATTCACATATGACATTTTGGTCCACATATAATTTTAGTCATCCACATATGACATCATGGTCCACATGTGAATTCCCCCTTCCACATATGCCATCATGTTCCACATATGATTTCCTCGTCCACATGAGACATCATGGTCCACATGTGATTTTACTCGTCCACATATGATACCATGGTCCACATGTGATTTTACTCATCCACATATGATACCATGGTCCACATGTGATTTCACCCATCCACAGGTGACACTATGGTCCACATATGATTTTAGTCATCTACATATGTCATCATGGTTCACCTGTGAATTCCGTCTTCCACATATGACATCATGGTCCACATGTGATTTTACTCGTTCACATATGACATCCACATGTGATTTGACCCTTCCACACATGCCACCATGATCCACATGTGATTTTACTCGTCCACATACAACATCATGGTCCACATGTTATTTCACCCTTCCCCACATGCCACCATGGTTCACATCGATTTTAATCGTCCACATATGACATTATGGTCCACATTGTAACGGTTATCTCCTCTCTCTTTAAAAAATACTTAAATAAAACTATTTAAATACTAATACTACACATGATACATCACGGGGTACGACCCATTGTCGTCGTATTCGCAATAACTCAAGTTCTTTTAGAGATTTAGAGGCAACAGTGTCAAGAAATATTCGAGCCTACCAATTATCTTTAAATTAATATAAAACTTTTAGAAGAGATTATAGTAATAGATTGTAGTATGTTAGATATTCTGTTGTAAATATCTCCACCTTTTCTAAGGAAAGCCGAAGATCTTATTCAACCTTCTGTTAGAAGTATCCTTTAAGTATAAGGGCAAAATAGCTTAATGGCTCCTTCCTATCATATGCCGCGAGTTCCGACCGATCGGTGCACCCGACCGACCTCAGAGTGAACCCTCCGAGACGCAATGGAACATTGGATGAATATGTTACTTACAATGCCTTTGCAAACGAACAATTATTAGTTTTTAGTACCGTGTAAAAATCGCTCAGTGAGGTTTATACTTAATACGCTTTGAAATTCATATCTCGATACTTAAAATTACTTACGATATTTTTTTACTTACCTTTTACACTAAGAACTTTTATATTACGAATATATTATAATCCTAATTTAAATTTATTTGTGAAACCATTATATATTATAGTTTGGTTCATTGTATATCATAGATTTCTTTTAGACCATTAGACCATCTTTTGATCATTGTATGACGTAGGTTGGTTTGTGAGACCAATATAAGGCGTGGATTAATTTGTGAGAACAATATAAGTTAATGATACGTCTTACTTACTTACTTACTTGCCGGTTCGCATATGAGTTCAGACGCACAACCGCTAGGCGGCCGATTGTGTCTTTACGTACTACAGCATTTCGTGACATAATAGGCACTCCTCGTGAGGAGGCAACTAAAACATACTTCGAAACGCACGTTATATAATAGTATCACATTCATCCCACACCAGGGGTGTAAAACGACATACAGTAGTTGAATCTATGTCCGTCGCCGTACAGGTATTGCACAAGCAACGCAAGACAGCATCAGAGAAAATACAAGTCGCGCCACCGACATCAGTTATCAGTAAGCTATAAAGCTCACCGAACTTCGACAGTCGCATGTCCCAAGTAATATCATCATCCAACGCCATACAAGCATCGCTTACACAACGCGAGACAGCAACGGACTCGATACAACCTACCAACATCGCATAGCGGTTCACCTAAGCCAACCTTAGCAGCCTCAGTGGCGCCAAGCAACATTGGATTGCTCCACCAACATCATTTACAATAAGCTGTAACATTAATCGAACCCCGACGGTCGCGTGTCGCAAGTTACATCAACGTCTGACGTCGTACAAGCGTCGCTTACACAACGCGAGACAGCAGCAGACTCGATACAACCAACCAACATCGCCATAGCAGTTGACCAAAGTCAATTATAACAGCCTGAGTGACGCCAAACAACATTGGATTGCTCCACCGACATCAGTTATCAGTAAGCTGTAACGCTCACCGAACCCCGACGGTCACATAACGCGAGTACATGACGGATCTCCTATATGTTTAAGAATATTATATAAATATAATATCGTACAATGATCATCATAAAAAGCTTTATTCGTTCAATACATCATATTATATTAATTATGTTTTATTAAATATTGTTGGCAGTGCTTAGTACAATATTAAAGTACTTTATAATACAAATTGTAATTTAATAATAACGTTAAATATATAAAAATATATATTTAACATTATTATTATATTCCAACATGTTATTCATTCTCCCTTATATCAGAGAATTTTTTAAATAAATTTTTTCTTCTAAATTTCCTTATATGTCACAATGTATATTAATGAAAATAGTGATAAAATCTGTTACATAGTTTGAAAGATCTAAGCGCATCGTCCACAGATGACATTTGTACGGCCTAATGACATCTAATGATATATACATAACATTCATCAATGATTGTCAAAATATTATATTAACCAAAATTATACATGAAAATTAGTTCTATATAATAAGATCTTTGATTTACGCGAGTTTTAAATATATTAAATGAAAATAATTTAAACGGATTAGTCGCGCATATTTTGATATTCGATAATACATTTTTGAAATTCTTTCGATCACTTTACAGTAGTTCGTGGTGACAGGTAGGCTACCGGTATTTTCGAATATCAAAATATATGCGATTAATCCGTTTAAAAGAGTTTAATTTAGTTCTTTATAAGCTAGAATAAACTGATAAAATCTAATTGAGTAGATACTAATCAGGTTCATACGGCCTAGTATGGGGTACGGGTAGTTAGAGACAACCTAGTATCAAGACACTCCGTTGACTGTGTTTATCCCGAAATCGAGACATTGTGCGGCGAATGAAGAACTCAACACCCTACTTTATCGTATCAAAATAGAAAAATTTTCCCGAGTGGGAAAAATCGTGTAAAAATACAATATAGTTAGCTTATGAACAGCACTCCTTAGTATAAATTTTATAACGATATCTTTAACAAGTATCAAGAAAATAAACTTTTTGCATAAGTATTGTAATCATAACTCCGTATGTTGAGGGGTACATCTTTATTTCAGATGAAATAAAGATTGTCATCCTGCTTGCTAGACCCTTTAGCTTAATTCTTATAGATTTTACGTTGTTATAACACAATCTTAATCATTAATCAATTTATTATATTTGTAAAATATTCATATTTTATTGATTCTAAATTAATATTACTTTACTATATTATAGTAAACACCGGTAAACATTTAGTTAATAAATTAGCTTAATTATATATTAAAACTCGCTTAAAATATTATATAATTTTCAGAAACGGGGAAATTTAAAAATTTTCAAACAAATTTGATAACAAAGTGTTGATGATGCTTTCTTTGTGGATTGATGAAATACTAATATTTAAAATCAATTATTTGATTCTTATGAAATAAGTAAACACATAACTTATATTTTGTTGTTTGTTTTTCTAATAACTAATAACTATGTGGGATTAGAAAGATTTTTTCAAGCTATCGGCATAATTTGACGGAATCGGATTTTTTATTTTCTTTAAAGGAATTACATTGAATCAAATCAATCAAGATCAAATTAACCAATATGATATATATATATATATATATAAAGTACATTTTTGATTATACACTCTTATAATAAGGTGAAATTCGACGAATTAAGTTTGGATTTCTAAAATAATGAATACTTGATATACTATTAACACATTTAAACCATTCATTCTAATTAAATGGAATGTGAACACCAAGTGTGACCAAATTCCAAGTTGCTAAAGTAAATAGCATATTTAACTACATCGCAGACAACGGGAGTGGCTATTTAACTATTAAAAGTGTTTTAGTACTTTGAAATAGAGTAAAATCTAGAATTGTTCTAATAATGTTTAAAGGTTTAATGTATTTCTTTAAGAAAATATAACGAGGCCATTGTAATGGGATAGTATCTGACAGTATATGAGCGCATGTAGGGTATGATTACCTTTTCTGCTCAAGGGAATGATAATATCATACTGTCTAGAATAATTGTGTGTTTATTTTTAGCATGAATTTTTCATATTATAGAATATGGAGCTCCGGTAGTCAACTCCTGCAACTCCCTATTATTTTAATCATATCACACACTTTAATACTACAGTCAATTTTGTAATTAAATCAGACCAGATACATATGAACTAGCAAACCATTACTATTACATTGAGATTTGAACCGATAACCTTCAACTGACCTTGACATCTTCGTACAGTACCACTAGTGACATATTGTAATTATTGCCGCTAAGTTTGACTTTGGCATAGCTATGGGGTAGCTGATTAAGTTTGGTCCAAGTTTTCAGTTCGTCTTATATTAATTTCACACTCGGTGAGTTGCTTGTCTCGGCTCAACATGGAGCAAGAAATGAAAATTAAATGCGCGCTGCGCCGCATAGTAATAGAGTGGCAATTTGGGGTATAAATTTTGTTACCGCAGCGAAATTGCGAGCGCTCATTGAAAGATAGTTGAATGCTACATTTATGGATGAATACCTTGTGAAATTTGTTGTGGGAACGACTTTCTGTGTTTAACGTGTAAGATTTTTTATGAAAAGTAAAAATCTTCCAACTCCCTACAGATAGTTGTCACAGTAATAATTTAATTCTGCTTAATGTGAAATCACAGAAAAGATTCAAGTCACAAATCAAACTAAGTATATATATATATATATATATATATATATATATATATATATATATATATATATATATATATATATGTAATTGTATAATTGTATACACTATTATACAACACAGATAGTTAGTATTCGTGTTTATAATTAGTATTCGACATTATAACTTACTGGCTTATCCATCTAAAATCATAAAATTAAATAAATTTAATGAGGCCGGTCGTGGCGCAGTGTGACAGCGTCTGACTGTAAACGCGACCGGTTGTGGGATCCCCACTCGGGGGAGTGATTATATTTAAATTATTTTTACTTCCTCGCTCTGGTAAAGACAAAGAGCGAGCAATGTCTCGAATTCGGTGGAAATTGAAGTACGGAGTGTGTTGACACTAGCTACTTTCTGTTTACCCTTCTATGCGGGATAAAAGCGTGTATATATGAATTTAGTAAAAAAGTTTAATTTAATATTACATACATTCCAATTATATTTATTTGTATAGATAGATAAGGCATTCCTTAAAATAATGATAGTACAGCGTTACTTTATTAATTGGAAATATGAGGTTTCCCAATTAGAACAATGTTTTGAAATTGAAATAAAACATGTAATATATGTTCGAATTTCGTGCTCAATGGCTTTATTTGATAGAAAATTTTATTGTTTTAAACAAAATATCGTTCAAATGACCGCCACGACTTTTTTTGCACTAGTGAATACGATCGGTCCAATTTTCGATGACTCGGTGCAGCATTTCGGCTGGTATGGCCGCTATAGTCGCTCGAATGTTGCGTTCAAGGTCTTGAACCGTAGCTGGTTTATTGGCATATACTTTAGATTTACCATACCCCCACAAGAAAGAGTCTAAGGGTGTTAAATCGCATGATCTTGGTTGCCAATTGTGAGGACCGTTGCGAGAAATAACCGACTGACCAAATTTATCACGCAATAAATCCATTGTGACGGTCGCAGTGTGGCATGTTACACCATCTTGTTGAAAATAAATGTCGTCCGCATCAATTTCATACACTTCAGGAAAAAAAATCGTTCAACATGTCACGATAACGGTCGCCATTGACAGTAACAGTACGGCCTTCGTCCATGATTCCACCGTACCATAATCCGCACCAAACAGTCAATTTTTCAGGAAGTAATGGTGTTTCATGAACCACTCTTGGATTTGACTCACTCCAGTAACGACAATTCTGTTTGTTCACATAACCATTGAGCCAAAAGTGAGCCTCATCTGAAAAGATGATTTTCCTATGAAATTCGGTGTCCGTTTTCATAATTTCAAGCGCCTAATCAGCAAATTCACGACGTAATCGATGGTCTGCTGGCTTGAGTTCTTGTGCCAATACAATCTTGTATGGATGTAGGCCAAGATCCATACGTAGAATTCGCCAGGTTGTCATTCTGTATAAGCCCAATTCTTGTGCACGTCGTGGAACGGAAACATTTTGTTTTTCTTCGACACTGGCTGATACGGTGGCAACAGTTTCTTCACTACGGCCTGTCCGTTGTCGTGTTGGTGTTCTACTATCGTGCAAAGAATATTCACTTTCCAGTTTTTGGATTATGCGACGTATAGTGAGCTCAGACGGTGCACCATGACGACCATATTTAGCAGGAAATGCTCTTTGAGTAGAGACAATACTACTTGAATTTTGATAGAAAATTTGGACAGTTTTCAAACATGGAGGTAATGTGAACTTATTCATGATTAAATGGCAAACATTACCAAACACAAAACAACACAAATGTTAAATGTGAATCAACTAAAATGGCGGCTGTGAGTTATCAAAATCCTATCAACCCTATTGGGAAACACTGTATATATTATATTTCTCATAATATTACGCAAAACCTAAAAGTAATATTACTCCACCAGTTTCCTTTTGTAGGAAAATTGTATGCGATGCAATGTTAAAAACATAAAGATTTAGAATACAAGATTAATGGTTTAAATTCTATTTTCTGTCCTAGTAATTCTTATATCTAAAAAATAACCCAAAATTATACATTTATATTACGTAAATACCTAAAATATTTATCAAAATATAGTATGATATAAACGACGACTTTTGCTTAGCGTGAAAATAAGAAAATGCCACCAGGTACTGCCAACATCATTCGCAATAAATGTCACATTTTCGTCTTAGTCTTGAAGTAGCAAAGTTATCTCGTTAAATTCACTTGAAAACTGAAAATGAGAGCTCGACTTTGAAACTGACGACCAGCACAAGTTGATCTTACATATTTGTTCTAGATTTATATACTTATATGAAATAAAAATGGCCATCTCATTTATTTAGTGTATAATTCTGACATTTTTTACAAATGCGTCTGAAAGTTTGGCTAATTTTGATTTCTCCGCGCTGGTAACATAAAACAGCTTCCATGAAACAAAATAATTAAATTTATAAAATAAAAGACTTTTACAATGCTTTGATTTTGGACGGAAAACAGTCAGCAGAGTATATTGACATTGGCTTGTCTCTGACTACCCTGCTATGCAGGATAAAGCATGAATATACTGTAATCTATTTAATGTAAAGTAATTTATTTTTCAGGGAGTTAGTTTTAGATTCTATTTTTATAGACATTTACAGTGACTATTTATGATAATAGAGGAAGTTGAGATGATGAGAAAGACTTGTATGTACTTGTTAACGATTGTGGACGAGGGGAAAGAAGTATATATGGCGCTTCGTTTTTGCTGTCGCCCCTGTTAAGAATAAAGATTGAAGCTTTTATTAGATATATATTTATGCAATACTTGAAACTTTATAATAATTTAATAATGACTAACGATTTTTATGCTAGAAATAATCTGAATTATTATTTTTGCAGGTTACTACTACATAATTTCACTAACAATTTTAAATCTATTGTTCATTCGTTCACTGTTTATTTTCCAGCTCTAATTAGATGAAATACGGCGTTTAGCTCAGCTACTAACTAAGCACGAAATGTCTTGAATGTAGGCGCAAAGCGGAAACGAAGGGTAACGAGGTGTAGGTCATTTGAAAAATATTTCCACTAAAATTTTCTCGTTTTGAGTTGAAAATGAAAAACGGAGTGATTATAAATTATCGTTCTTAATAAAACTAAACATATATTTTTATAAAGTAGAGGCTACATGAATAATCTTCCCGGAACACCATTATGCGAGGTCATTTATAACTGATCCGTGAAATATTGTTTCGCAACACTTTGTACTATTCATTATATTTCCTGCTCTAACATGAATATTTTTATATATAATTTGAACAAAACTGAGCTATTTAGTTTATAGAATAACTATGAGTTGTAAATTATTTTATATTTATCTTAAAGATAAAAACGAAGCATCCGAAAATCTATCACCATACAAAACTATAAAAATCCATCCTACATAAGAAAATCTATAAAAATCTTTCTTACATCATTTTTGTGACTAAAATCATAAAATTGTTAGGTTCTCATAAAGTTGATGTCAGTTAAGTCAAATGTTCTAAATATTAATATACTTATTAATAAGTAATATATTCATAGTAATTTTAATAGATGATTTCATATCGTCATTCCCCTAATTACATGGAGCGTTTTCTTTCAGACAGAGCGGTCAAGCTCCATATCTGTATTCTCACCGATTACAAGAATATTGTAACTTTGAAAAATTCTCAATTTGTGTTAATAGAAAATGTGCCTTAAATGTTTTGTATTTAGATATATTTTAGGTTTTTCAACTTTGACTTAGTCCCTCTCCGTTTTAAGCCTTATGTAGTGAAGTAAGATTAATCGTGTGAATGATGTTACACTATCAAGGATGAGACGAGCGAAACGGCGGCCTTTGTGTAGATAAGAAGGATTCTGTTAATTTAAGATAAAAAATTGCCTTATTTACTTTTATGATGTAAGGTTAAAGGAACAGACGATGTATTCTTTATTTATATATATGGTGTTTAATTTTCGCGATTTTTACACGGTTTGAATGAAACTATTCCAAATGGAGTATTCTATAAATACCAGATTCTTATTAAAATTTAGCGCATAAATTTATAAGTAAGTATATTTATTTTCTTACCTAAGTTATTATTTAATTATTTCCAAGATTTTTTAATTTATCTTATTGTTGTTTTCTTATCATTCACGTTAATCTTAATCAATATGGAGTGCACAAAGCTCAAATCAGATTATAATTGTAATCAAATGCAGTATAGTTTTAAACATGCATTGTCTCGAATTCGGCAGAGGAGTATGAAGTGTCTAGGCACTAGTTAATTCCTGTAAATAAAGGCGGATAATAGCGTGAAACTAGAAAATTTAAAACACACATAGTACGTGAACCAAACCTAACTTACTACAAATGTAACAAAACATTTTCACAAAATCTAGCATTGCGCTGACATTTCAATTATTTGTCATTTTCTGAATTGTGTCGGAAGGAATTTTTATAAGTCAGCTCGCATGGACAAGGATGTTTTTATGTATCGAATGTTCTTTTATTGAAAGTTTTTTTTTGTTATTTACCATTACGATCGCTCAGCCGAGTTTGGGTTATTCGTGTTAATACAATTTGCGAGATCGTAAGGATTTCTTACGCAAACATATCGCACGTACATATGTTTAGGGAACGGGACCGATAAGTAGACGATACAGGCTATTGGCGTTACTTGCTGTTTGGCTACGCATTTGGGATACGTAGAAAGATGTTATTTTTGTTTTGAATGTTTTTAGTATTCACTCGATGTTCATTTTTAAAATGACAACCATTTACATACATTAATATTTTTAGAAAAAAAAACAATTATTAACAAAATTATTGCGATAATTTCATTTTTTATTTTTTTGCTTCTCGAATCAAATTTAGAGCTTCTTTAATATTGTGGTAATTTGCTTCATCATTATATATTTGCCCATAAAATTAATACAAATTATATATCATGATATTATTGTAGCCTTTCTGACTTTTCAACGGGTGTAGGTGTCCGAGATAAATGAACTGATTTTTACCTGGCAACCTTTGGAGGTGCCAGTAAATACGAAGCACAGTGTCACTAGGGTGGTTTCTGTGATACTCAAACCTCGGCTTGCGTACAGTTTTTTTAGTGAAAGACGTTGCCCCGCTCAGCCCTAGATATTATGTTAGAAATGTATAACGTAGTGCTCTCCCCATCGAATTTTGATATTCTCGCTATTCTCTATAGTAATATTGTTTCAATTTGCCACTTTCTGAAATCTTATTTAGAAATATCGCTCTGGGTAGATATCCGCAAACGCCGCATTTTATTACTTTTGCACATAAATTGCGTAGTGGAATTAGCATCTGACTAAAAGCGCGATCGGTTGTGGGTTCGATTCCCACTCGGGGAAGTGATTATATTAAGTTTATTTTCACTTCCTCGCTCTACTAAATCGTTCAGTTCCTTCACTCAACACGCAATGTCTCGAATTCGGTGGAAAGCACGGTATGGAGATCAAGGTATTTTTTGTTTACCCTGCTATGTGGAATAAAAGCGTAAAGCTAAAAAGGGAAAAAAATAGAATAAAATATAATATAACCTAACAGAGATTCAGGATTTATTAATAAGTAAATTACATGTAAAATTCTACAAACGACTAATAATAATTTGATGAAATTTTATCCCCTATAGCAGATTCGTAGAAGTTTACTTACTCGTGCTAATGTCATACGATTGTGAACTAAGATTTTATAACGACTGCACAATAACCAAAAGTAATTTTTTTAAGACAGAAAATAAATAACGAAGCAAAATGTCACATGTCAAGACACTAATTTCATTTGTAAAAGGCTTATTTTGTAGGAACAAATATTATTCGTCAGTTTAGATTTTTATATACAAATAAACAAGCGGACTACTGGCTGTGAGAGCTACACTATTATATTTCAATTTGTTTAAATTACTTAAAATATTAAGAAATAATATATGAAAGAATAATTATAACGATACTGATAGTGTGAATCGGCTTTAACGAACTCAAGATGGCATTAGGTGTGAGTAACGTTTTGATATAGAAAATATGGTAATTACGATTTGTCAGTCAGCATCATTAGAATTTAACAAAACACTCGACACTTTAAATTTTATTTATTTCTTTTACAATTCTTATATATACGATACGTTTATGATTGGCAAAATTATGATTATAGATTAAAAATATTTATTCTTAATATTATTATTTATGTAACATTTCTATATTTTTCTAATATTACACAAATGCTATCAAAACACAAATTTAACAGAAACAATACAGTCAAAGATAAGGCCAGATCCTAATTAGGGTTACTCCAAAGCAGTATAATTATATGAATCGCAAATTAATTGACCCAAGCTCTGTCTTACAATAAATCTCTTCAGAGAATAATGGCCACATCAATTTCATCAGGCTCCGTTTTAATAAAAGACGTCGGTTACTATTTATCGTGAGGAACAACGCTACTGATTTTCATTTCTCCTTTCTTTTTATAAGTTGTTTGTATAATTTATTTATGTGTAAGTTTTCTATTTATCTTTTGACTTTTATTATTATGTAAAGGAATAAATTTACGTAAATTATGTGGATATTTTTAAAGAAAAAAAATGCAGGAACGTCAATATTTTCTATAATATTTAAAAGAAATAAATGAAATTGGGTTTAAGCGTGGTATTGAGTTTACCACTCAACACGCAGTGTCTTGAGCTTTATTGGAAAGCGGTTGCAAGCAACGGAGTGTCCTGGCACCAGGATGTCTCTGATAACCGTGCTAAGCGGGATAAAGCGTGAAGTTATTTTTTAAGATCTATAATATTATAAAGTTACAAGGAAAATTTTAGTTCTATATCTTCTATCTCCACCCTGTCATCCCGAATGGCAGGGTAGACAGAAAGTACCTAGTGTCAAGACACTGTACTTCGCTTTCCGCCGAATTCGATATATTGAATGTTGATTGGCAGAACTCAACGTTTTATTTTGTTTTATCAGAGTGAGTAAGTAAAATGATTTAAATATAATCACTCTCCCGAATGGAAATCGAACCCACAACCGATCATATTTACGGTTAGGCGTTGTCACACTGCGCCGCGACCGGCCTCTACTCTAACTCTAACAAGGTAGATATATTAAAAAAAACAACAATATTTTTTGTAATATGTGTAGTGCGGTCGTTATTAAAAATATTTCTTGAGGTGAACACCATCTTCATTCAGCCAACTAACACTAGTTGGATCCCGAATTGGCAATATACAAAATACGTATCACAAGGACCTTCATAAATAATATTTAGTTTGTTTTAAAGATTCTACACCAATCATTTTATCCATATATCTTATTTGTTAAAATATTTTTACCTATAAAACAACATAATTAAGTTCTTGTAAACGTAAAAGAATTTCGACGCAGCCTGGTGTAGATCGCATGGTTTATCGGATTAATATATCAAGGAAAGTACGGAGAGCGTAGTGCCAATTTTCACATTTCTGTATAAATTCTATATAAAAATATATAAATAAAAAATTATAAAGGATAAATACCATCTTTTATTTTTCAAATTACATAGAGATGTTTAACAAACAAACACATGGCTCGTATTATTCAATATTTAGCCTGTTTCAAGTCACCTACAAAATAGATATCAGACCTCATAAAATTTGATTACAAACTTTATTCGGGATCGTTATCAATTTATGAAGGGCACTGAGCACCTTAAGATATCATTATTTATGACCTGCCTTTTAACCTCCCGCAATTTACGCCTTCTGGTTTCGTAGCTATTATTTTTCCGGAGCAAAGGAAGGGTGAGGTATTTATTATATTCAATTTATTATACCAACTTGGTAAAATTTAGCAGTGTCATGATATACACGACTGGTTATGGATTCTGTTCCTGGTTGGTGGATTGTTTTTATTTAAACTGTTTTCATTTTCCCGGCTTTTTAAGAAAGCGCGGCGTTGAGTTTCGCCAGAAATGTTCTAAATTATTCCTAACTTAGTACACTATTTCTAAATAGTTGGAAAGTATGCTTATATCTTGATTGGTAATTTTAGTGTGAAATTAAGATCGAGGCTTGTCGTGGCGCGGTGGGATATCTTCTGATTATAAACGCGATTGATTGTAGGTTCCGTTCTCACTTGAGGGAATGAATATAATCAAATTATTTTCATTTACTCACTCGGATAAGACACAAATGCCTCGAATTCTGTGGAAAGCGAAATATAGAGTGTCTTGACTCTAGGTACTTCCTGTCTGCCCTGTTGTGCTGGATAAAACCGTGAAGCTATAAAAAATAAAGAAATAAAGATAATTCTTTGAGTACTTAAAGAATATTATTTTCTATTCACTTAGTATTTCTTGTTTATTAAATATACAAAATATGTATTACCTTTAAATAGCAAGTAGTGTAAATTTCAAAATCAGTAATTTTTTTTACCTATAAAAAAAACTTTTTTAAATTAATCATTAGCAATTGAAGAGATATTTTTTCAAGTATTTTATGAAACAGAATGGTTACGGGCTCTAATTCTTTTTAAAATTAATATAGATATTTTCCCGATGTAGTTACGGTAGCCTCCACCATTCAGCATGTAATTGGTGAAAGCCAATTATACACTTTACATACTCCAAGCCATATACTGGAGTTCTCGTTCCAGATAACGTAAAAAGAAAATATTTCAAGTTAAAAAATATATTTTGATAATGTACTTTATTTAAAATTTAAAACTGACAGCGTCTGACTGTAAACGCGATTCAATTCCCTCTCAGGAAGTGATTATATTTAAAATTATTTTCACTTCCTCGCTCTAGTAAGACGAAGTGTAGCGTTGAGGTCCGTCACTCAACAAACAATAACTTGAATTCGGCGGAAAGCGAAGTTTGGAGTGTTTTAACACTAGTAGCTTTCTGTCTTTAGCGTAAAGCTAAAAAAACTGATCTCAAGCAACAAGTCTTTTTTTTAGCTTCACGCTTTATCCCTGGTGGAGTAGTCGGAGAGCACGGACCGCCAAACGCTACGGTCCCCGCATACCTCTTTCGCTTGTGGAAGTCATTATCCTTTTCAAACATGCCCTTTGGGGGATCCTCATGCTTTTTACGTCACTTTCATCCAGTATCTTCGATTCCGTGTTTTCGGAGGTCAATCGAAGTCTCTCCGACCTCTCATACTCACCTTGACTTCATAAATCTTTCTTACCATTCTTTTATCGCTCATTCTTTCAACGTGCCCAAACCACCTGAGAAGGTCCTTCTTCATTATTACTGTGACATTCGCGCTTACACCTGCCATTCTGCGGATCTCCTCACTATGTATACGATCAGCTAAGCTGACTCCGCATATCCAACGAAGAGATCTCATCTCTACTGCATTCACCTTTCTTTCATTCTTCTTTTGACACACCCAGGTTTCGCTGCCGTATAACAACGTCGGTATCAGTACTGCATTGTGAACGGCAAGACGTGCAGGTACGCTGACGTTTTGCCGTCGCATCAATGCAGTAAGAGCACCGTTAACCCTGTTACCAGCAGCAATACGCCTTTCCACACCGATTTCGTATCTTTCATCTCGACTAAACATACTTCCCAGATATACTACCTCATTCACTAGTTCTAATATCTTTTTATCTACCATAATCTTGCATTCCGTTATTTCTTCGTCTCTTTCAAATACTAAAGTCTTAGTTTTACTCGCATTCAGGTTTAGACCATTACTTTCACACCCTTCTTTCAGAGTGGTGACCAATGCCTGTAACTCGCATTCTGATGATGCAATTAGCACTGCATCATCTGCGTACAACAGACAGTTTACTGTCAAATCATCAATTTTCACTCCTATGACACTATCTTTTATTCTTTGGAGTCAGCTATCCAAATACAAATTGAATACCCAAGCTAACATGGCGCAGCCCTGTTTGACACCCAATTGAATATCAAACTGAGGCGACATGCCAGCTCCTACTCGCACATAGGCTGACTGATCTCGATAAAGAGATTTTACAGCCTGCAACAAGGATCCATTTATATGGTACCGGGGCAGTATCTTCCATAACTTCTTATTTACAACCCTGTCAAATGCCTTTTTTAAGTCCACAAAAGCACAGAATTTTTTCTGGTTTACAGCCAAAAAACTTTCCCCTGATTATGCGGAGAGAAAAGACCTGATCCATGCACCCTATTTCAGGTCTAAATCCTCCTTGGGCTTCCCATAAGAGCCTTTCGGATCTCTCTTCCATGCTTCTCGCTAGAATTTTATCATAAATTTTACTGTCCAAGGTAATCAAGCTGATAGCCCTATAGCTTGCACAGTCTATCTGTGAACCTTTACAATACAAAGGCTCGATGACTGTGCCTCGCCAATCATCCTGGATTTCTCCCTTTTTACAGCACAAATTGCATAGAAAAAGGAACAGGTCCAAGATGCGCGGCCCACCATATTTGATCATCGCTACAGTAACTCCATCTGCTCCCACTGCCTTACCACATTTCAGACTTCGTATAGCATTCTCTACTTATTTTATACCGATTTCGCCATCTGCTACATCGCTCGAGACAGAGGCGTCATCACATTCATACTTCTTCTTGTAGAATTCCGCCCATCGTTGCAAAACGTGTGTTCTTTCCGTAAGTATTTCACCACCCTCGGAAAGCACCCCATTCATTCTACAGGTTGGCGAAGAACGCCGAGAATCCCTAACTTCTTGCCAGAAAAGCTTCGTGTTTTCCTGGAAATTGTTTGTCAATCTGTCTTCTCCTTCATGCTTTGCCTTTTCACGCTTTATCTTTATCAGTGCTTTCGTTAGGTACTTTTACACCTATATTTTTTCTTCTTAATCTCTCTCATACTTTTATTCTTAACGAGGCTTTATAGTCCTGTCATGCTTTATACTTTTTTAAATTGTGTTTTTCACTTCATCATCCTACCATTCATCACGCTTTTTACTACAGCCTCTTTTCCCAATGCCACACACCTCAGTTGCAGCTTCAATCATACAATCCCTAAGATTCTGCCATCATACTTAAGCACTATCAGTATCTATTTCGCAGGTGTCTAGCTTCTGGCTTCCTGGAAACCATTTCTTCAAATTCTTCTTACCAGCCAGCCATTTGCTCTGTTATCACCATACTTTCCTACTACACGTTCGTAAACATGTCATGTGATTTCGACCCATCCATTCAAATCATCACTTGATAGAGCTGAGGATGCCGATACAATAACACACCTACACCTTGACACCTTCGTTCACTTTCTGGTACTCCCGTCTAGAAGGTGACTCGGTTGCCCGGCAAATTGGTCATACCCTTTCTTTTGGTCTCAGTCACCCAAACAACATCTAAATCTCTTTCAACCATCACATCTAATAATTCATTCATCTTCTATTGCATCCCTCATCTTACATTCCACGTAGCTATTTGTAGCTCAGTTTTCCACTTCCCACTGTCCCGGACATGGCGTGCTGTTGGCGGTTCCCAATGCTACATTCGTCGCCACTTCTCACACCAGCGGGGGCGCCCTGGTGCTCGCGGCAGATGGAATGTTGCAGCTTTACACAACTGTTGATGTTATGGGTTGCAGGGTTCCCTGCGCGCAAGTTTTCCATCGTTGACCCCCAACAACTAACAAGTCTTTAAGTCTACCTAATATATTTATTTATGAAATATGCTTCAGTCATTTTTGTTTATTATCAGATTCAGTTCCCACTCGGGGAATGCTTATATTTTAAATTTATTTTATATTTCTCTGCTCTGGTTAAGACAAAACGCGGCACTAAATTGTGCCACTCCACTCCATTTAGCAAGCAATCAACGGAATATCTTGACACTTTGTTGTTTCTGCTATGCGTTTTAAAGCGCGAAACCAAAAAAAATATACTATAGTCCTAAGATAATTACATAAGACATGGAATCGTAAATAATGTATGTACATCTAATAAGATCCCGCAGGATTCTAGTTTCTGCAATTTGTGCTGTTGAATTCATTACACCACTACAATAGTGTGATTACTACAATAGGCATCGAATAGACTATTGTGTTTCGATTAGTATCGTAGTATGTAGATATATGTATTTATATACGAAAGTCATACAGGAAAATTACATCTAGTTATATAGAGCTATACATATGCTTAAGAATGAGTTAGTTATTTGGATTATGCCACTCGAGCTACCGGACGTATACATTTTAATTTGCCTATGTGGCCTACCAAAAAAAATTATAAAACAGAAATAAGAGAAGAAGACAAAAGAATTCGACAACATCACGTTCGTGGTACCGAAAAATATAAAAAATATATCAATAAATAATTACTTAATTTCGATTGTATCTAATTGATTTACCTTAGTTCTTCACCTTACCACTGTCACTATCACTAATTGGATCAGTATTAAATAAAATAACTCCCTCTCAATAACTTCCATAAATTTAAAATAGGAGAAAATATGTCTTAACAATATTATTATATATAGTCATACTAATAAACTAAAATGTTCCATTTAGATGCGGAACTTACCGCCGCGTTATGTCTGATTATAGTAGAGTCAAAAATAAATGCTATGAATTAGGACTCGAATCCACTAATGCGTTTATAGTTTAACTCTATTTCTTTACACCACTACGAACAAAAGTTACTTATCATTAAAATTAATCAATTATTTATTCTTAAATATATGGAGTATTTAAGAATAAATAATTAATTAAATTTAATAATATTAAAATATTATTATTTCATTATTTTTAGGTAGTGTTGAAAAAGTAGTAGAAATATCTAATGTCAAGACACTCCGTATTACACTTTTCGCCGAATCATTGCGTGTTATTGGAAGAATTCAACGCTTTGTCTTATCAATACGGAGGAATGAAATCATTTTAAATATAATTCCCTAGAGTGGGAATCGAACCTACAACCAATTGATTTTACAACCAGACGCTGACCCATTGCGCCACGATCGGCTTATATATGTATATTTCAAATATATACGCTACTTCCACTACCTACAGTAAATTGTTAAATTAAAACAGCTCTAAGCTACACATATCCAAAGCCAGTAGAATTGGATTCCCCAAGCGTAAATTGCATTTAAATGTCCGAAAAATCTCTTCACATTTCCATCTTTTAGGATGAAATAGAGAAATATATGCAACGAAAGATAAATTTGTCGCTCGGATTACAAAGAGTTTACGGTACAACTATTTTGTCCACGTTCTGACTGAAAAATGGAAGCTATTTATTTCTATTTTGTGAGTGCTGATGAGTTTAACAATTATTTAAAATTCAATTTGTCGTTGCAAAGCGAGGCAGTAATAATATGCATTGTTTGTTATCTGTTTTCCATTATTAAATTTATTAACTAAGATATAAAATCAAAGCTATATATTTTGTTATATTTTACAAACGTAAAAGTATTATTGATTAGGCGGTATTTTTATTAAGGGATCTGCTACTATATGCCAGAACAGGTATCTTCTAAAATTTAACTTTAGAATTAACTCTATTCATATATCATTATTATCGAGTATACTCTTTTCTTACTTTTTTACAAGCAGGATAGTTCGAGAGAAGAGAGACCACCAGAGTTATAACTCATTTATATGAGTCCAGTCAAGGCGCAGTAGGACAGCGTCTGCTTGTAAACGTGATGGGTTCTGAGCTCGAACCTGGAGAGTGCGAAAATAAAGCGCACAAAGCGCGGCGTTAAGTTCCGCTAGTCAACACGTAATATCTCGAATTTTTCGAAAAGCAGAGTACGGAGTGTCTTGACACTAAGTGTTTCCTGTCTACCCTGCTATGCGGGATTAATGTGTGAAGCTAAAAAAATAATATTTCACTTATCTTCATACATCTGATGATAATATACTCAGGTGAGACTAAAACGACTTCATATAATTTTTTGATTTATTTTCTATAATACTATGGACACAAACTTTTTGTTACGTTCGTTCTTTTTACTATTATATATTTTTTTATACAATTTAAATTCCTCAAACTTATAAGACTGAAAGAGATTACCTAAGAGAGTCAATGTATTACATTTTGGTTAAGTAAATCTAATACTGCACTTTATCATCCCAGACTAAATAAATAGGTCGTTAAAAAAATAATTCATTATTTGAATTTGAACCCACTATATAAGACGTAAGCTAAAATCCACTGCGCCTTTGGATACTGTACTTTATTTTTTAATGTAATAAAATGACAAAGGATAAGTATATCATATGCATCTAATATACTTCCAACCCTACTTTTCTAGTTAGATGATTTTGGTCACTATCTGAACCATATTCACCGTCATTTTCCCCAGAGCATAAGTAGAGTGGAAAAAATATACGAGATAGAATCGATACAGCCTAGTGCGGCCTTTAGGGGATTACTTACAATAATATTTTTTGTGAACTTCAGACGTAAGACAAGTACATAATGTTCATTGCTTACAATAATTGGAACTTTTACCTGCTATATTATTTGTTACATAATCATTAATTCAGCAGTTTCCGATTTAATACATATGTTTTAGTGTAAAAAGTCTTTTATATCGAATATAAGTAATTAGATTAACAGTTGTTACGAAAGCCAGTCGTGGCGCAGTAGGACGCGATCGGTTGTGGGTTCGATTCCAAATTTGGGAAATCATTATATTAAAAAATGTAATTAACATGAGAAATGCTGACACCATATAAAGATAGGACTTGGCGAGGTAGGATTACAACTTGGTGTCAAGTTGATTGAAATAGAAATATTGCATATAAGTTATGTAGTAAATATCATTTGCTTAGAAAACTTTTATATTCAAATTGTGTCAAAAGTCTAAAATTGTGTTACTTAGAGAATTCAGTGGAAATCTTCGCTTAATTATGATTTTTTTTTTCAGTGATCAAAGAACAAATGTTTTAGTTTAAAAATGCCTAAAATTCTCATTATCATTACCCATTTCAATATCGTATCTAATAAAATGATTAAGCGTGATTAGGTGAAGTGATAAATTCTTTTAAATATTATTTTTAAAAGTCTTAATTTTAAAAAAAATTACCAAAAAAAAATTATGATGAAAATAACAGTTGAAGCCTTATAATGTAAAACATCCTACCTCTTATAAAAGAAGAGTCTGTTACGTTTTATATTCATGTATGTATATGGAAACCACACAAAGTAAGTATTTTAAAGTGCTCTCCTACATGTGTCAGTCACTGACATGAAAGTTCATAATTTAATGTTGTTTCAAAGCTTTTCAAAGTTACTATAATTTGTTCGCAGTGAACTTTGTTGTACTTCTCATCAAAAGTTCAAGACTTAAAAATTCTGAAATTGAAACAAGCGCTACTTTTGCATCTAATTACATTCTTAGGTATCAGAATTTATCCCTTACTGTTTTAAATACTTTTATTATTTACATTTATTGATGTTTTTTTAAATTTAAATTTATTGATTTTTCAAAAATAACAGAATTTTTTAAATATTTTTTTAATATATACCTGATTCCTGTATAAGCGCTTGATATAACGAGCCTTCTAATCTGTGTATTATAACATAGTTGACACAATAATAAAATAAAAAAATTATTGATTTAAATATTACAATTATAACTACACACCATTATCGTTTCCAGGAAAATCGATTTGCTACATACTAGCCAAATACTTAAAATTTTCTACTTAACAACGTTGCATCAAAATTAATTCCAAACTTTCCTAGTGCTCGCAAGCTACTACAGCCTGTGGCTTCACGTACGTATGAGTTCCTATTTAGTTTGCTACATCACAACTTGACCTTATATGTACGTGTATATATGTAAGAGAAAATACAATGGCTTGCAATGAAAATACAATACAGGAATCTACTTGTTCTAGATACAGTAACAGAATTACAAATTTTTCAGTATATATGAATTATATATTTAAGAATTATGAGTGCTTTCTGAATACTTTTTTTATAATATATTTAAATTAAAGAAACATTTAAATTTGTTAAGCTGGATCTATTTTATAGAAAAAATATGTCTTTTGTGATTTCGATCAATAATATAGATGTTATGTATTATAGGTCTGAAGAGAGTGAAATTTTTGATATAAAAATTTAATACATTTTGTGAAAATATGTAAACGTTGCGCTTTGTTTTCAAAGGGATATAAAAATAATTTTAAATTCTTTCAATAATAACTTAAATTCCTAAAAGCTACCTCTGTTCTTAAAACCTTGTGTTTTGGCTTTTTATTGTTGCTCTTAAACGTAATAAGACGTTTTAAATGGGTTTTTATATGGAAAAAGTGTTCTTCTGTGCCAGGTTTATAGCTTTTCTTAGGCTATAAAAAAGTGAATGAAAATAATAAGCAACCATCGTGAGATAAAACCTCAATTTATATGAAAAGTTGGACTCAATAACCGATTATATGTTATTTATTACATAGAATTCACTGGCTACATACCTACGTGTATTTCTCTTAGGTTTTCTTTGCTTTTTTCATTTTATTGATCATGATCATTCTGGTCATTTTCTCAATCACAATTTTCTATGTAAATTTTTTTGGGAAAAAATTTTTATTCATGTAATATTCTGGCATATCGATGTCAATGATTGTTTTAGCTTCACTTCAAGACACTTCGTACTCGCTTTCTATTGAATTCGAGACATTGCGTACAAAGTGGTGGAACTCAACGCTGCACTTTGTCTTTACTACGGTGAGGAAGTGAAAATAATTTAAATATAATCAATCAATCAATGGAGTGGGGATCGAACCCACAATCGCTCGCGTTTACAGTAAGACGATGTCACACTGCGCCACGACCGGCCTCAATTTCTTAGTTGTATAAAATGAAAAAAATTAATGCGAATATCTTAATTTTTTAACTCAACGTATTGCTTACGTAGATTGTTTAGTTCATATCTATTGAGTATTAAAATATTAAAAAAAACAGTACACATTATTTCATAAATTCATTTATTTTTTTAATAAAATGATATTTTTACAAAGATAGTATTCACATGAAATTTATTACGTCTATATTTTATTATTAACAGTTGACAATCAGTTTGAGATAAAACTTGTCTTGACGTATAAGAAATATTTTCTAAACCTTACAAAGTATAATATTTACAATAATTTACATTTTAATAGTTACATACAAGATTTTGAAAATAAATTCGACAGGTACAGATATAGTTCTCATTAAATGATAATAGTTTAGATTGTATTGGATCACAGCCAGTAAATCAATAAAAACTATAAAGTGAAATAGTAGAAAATATTTTTAACATGCACTATGGTATTTAGGTATTTACATGTTCAAGCATTTCAGGTAGAGCATTGTACGCTACCATGTTGCCTAAGGAACTCTTTGGTTCTTTTTTTGTTACTATAGCAACAATTTCTTCCTCTGGAGGTGGAGGTGGAAATTCTGTATTAGTATCAATTGCTAATGATATATCATCTACACTTAAAACTACTTCCCTATTGTCAATCTCAACTCTATTCCGTTCTACTGTAGAACTATCCTCCATTATACTGTACAAATTTTCAGATTTACCTTTATACATTTGTCAGGAGGTCATGTAATATGCTTCGCTAATATTAACCTCATCATTAACAATATTGCTCTTTTGTGACCATTCTTTTTGTTGGTGTTTTATCCTATATATGATTTCATCATGGATTACACCGAAACACATAGCAGTTAGTGCTAAGCCCGTCAATGTGTAAGCTGAACAGAACCATAATACTGTTGAGTTTATTGTATAATATCTCACTCCGTTGATGGTAGTGTAGCTCATGCCAGGAATGATACTGCCAAAACCAATAGTACTTAAAGCCATAAAGCAAAAGTAAAATCCGTCTACGATACTCATATTATCTATATTTAATAGTACAATAGCTCCGAACGTTATATAAATGAATATCGCCGCAAGACACAGTAGTACTGGGGCTAAGATGCTTAAACCGTGCATTGATACTTTTGAATCAGTGTCTGGCCAACTGATGATATCGTCTTTGGCTGTACTCGTAGTAGGTCTCTCTGATAATGAGGAATCTTTATGGCTATCAGTTTTCAGAACGTAACATTCCTCTGTGGGTGTCTTACTAGTATTTTGACTATTAAGCATTTCTTCTTGCTGCCTCTTCAGTTTCATTCTTCTCTCTTTTTCTGCCATTCTTCTTTCGTCGTAACAACAGTATCCGCAATTAGAACAGAGGCAGCAACATAATGCTCTGCTAAATACACTCCTCGCCATTTTAGATAGCAGTGATCCGACACTAGAAAGGTATACTAGTGTTAGTGGAATTCCAAAAAGAGCATATACTATGGTGACACCTTTGCCTAATATAGTTCTTGGAGCAATATTTCCGTAACCTGAGAACAATAGAATTCGTTTACTTAATTTATAAAATTATATATGACATAAACACTCATAAATTTCTGTAGTGGATATCTTAGGGCAGACGCATTGTTTTAAATTGTCCAATATTTTAGGTATTGCGAGGGATAAAATCGTAATATATAGCTTTGTTCTCTGTTTTCCTCCTATTTAAAGACTTTTTAGGCAAAAATTTAATCGGTCTTACATATGTATATAAACGAAGCGAATAATATTTTAATAACTTTATTTAAAACTAGTTAACTTAAAAAACTAAATAAAAAAATATTCTAATTCAAATAGAAAATACATTTTAAAATTTATTTTAAAGTTATCTTATCTCGTTAACTTACCAATTGTTGTGAGAACAGTTAAAGAGTAGAAAAATGCAAGTGCCAAATTCCATTCGTGCTCCTCGTAATGGTTGCTAATGTCGTTCCCGGTAAATTCACCGAGCGCCATCTCTCTGTAACTAACGCCATATTGCGATGCCATCTCAGTAGTAACCCTCTGCATCAACTCATTTTGAAACTTTAAAATTTCCTGTGCAGCTAACCGAGTCCAATTTTCTCTATACAAAATATTTAACGATACTGTTATCTCCCAAATATTTTCAACTGCTCTGCTTCTGGCGTCCCAAAAATAATTTGCGGATAACGTTAAGTTACCATAATCGTAATCGTATTCGTCCTTTTTATTTGGATTTTCTTTGTGTGTTATCTTTTGTTTATCAGGCAATATTCTAGGTCGGACTGGGACTTCCGCTCCGCCCTCTATTGACAAAAATATGACCGAACCTAGGAAGGTATATGCCAATAAAACCGAAAATATAACGCCATTAGTTAGACACCCAATAATAAATTGTTTTCGTCTATATTTAGTTGTTTTAAAACACAGGCAACAAACAACTTTCTGTCTCGGAGTTTGTACTCTCTTTCTGCTATTAGATGCCATCGAATCCGCATCCTGGCACTTGTCCAAAGGGATACCCCCATTGAGAGCGGGCTTTGCCAACGTATACTGTTCGAAACGGTTGATTGCTTCTTTATCCAATACTACATGGTTGATATCCATTTTTATCTTTTATTTGTTTCGCCAACTTTGTTTGGTGATGACATTATCTTTTGGTTTTCATCTGAAACAATAAAATACATATTAATGCCAAAGCTGTATTGGAAGTTTTCCCTAAATGGATAGTCATTTTTCAAAGTCTTTTAGGGCGGACGAAAAATGAGCGACAAATGAAAAAAATGAAGTAAGTGATTGATTAACCTTGGGCTAAAATGTTGTGCTTAGTAGAGAATATATTTCAATGAAATTGGTTTTTACGGTATGTTCATTTATATTAATTTATATACGTAATATATTATACTAGATACAGATGCGCACATGAACTGATCCTTTCTGTACATACAAATTTTATCAATTTTAATAAGTAACTCAAGACTACCTAACTATAACAACTTTATTATCCCATCCATACTATAGCAGTGATGTGAACTGTATCTATATTTACGTATTCCACCCGTGCTTAGCCGCCTGTAGCGTATATACCATACAATTTATTTAAGATATTTTTCAAAATATGTAAATGCATATATATTCTAATAAATTTACTTTAAATTTGCTTTCTGAACACGTACAATTGGTTCGATTTCGAGACGAGGCGAATGCTGGTAACGCGCCATGAATAAAAAAAATATATTATGTTTTATTATAGCGAAATTCATTTTCACACCTTATAAGCGAGGGCCGAGGAAATTGATACTTTGATGGATTGATTACATTTTTGCCCTCCCAAAGGGAACTGCTTTGCGTATGAGCTAGTAAATTGGGCTCAATAAAAATGTTGATATATTTGTGTAGTATTCAATACTGCATAAATATATCAAATCAAAAGGCAAAAGAATTATGCAGACGGTGTACTGTTTAGCGCTCGATTACCATTGACTTTCTCGTTATGGATAGAGCGTAAACCAAAAAAATATTTAATCAATATTTACATACGAACTATTATTTCTTTTCTATTTCTTTTTTAAAATTAAAATTTAAAAAAATAAAATTTAAATAATTTTAATTAAATGAAATTTAAATGGAAATAGAAACGAATGTAAGTTAAATTAAATTTGAAATTAAGATAGAATATGATAAATAAACAAACTCACAAGCGACAACTGGTGTATGTACAATTTACAGACACTGAAACTAGAACTTAGTATTGCAGTAACAAATTATACGTCAAGAAGACATATTAGGTAAGCGGGTTTCTCGGGGTATCTCATAAAAATCTTCAATCAAATTATATAAAGCTACTTCTTGATGTTCAAAATAAATGTGGCTGAATGAATTGGTTGCATGTTTATTACAAGCATGTTTATTACAAGAAAGAATGTTTATATTACCGTATTATTAATATAACTAATATAAATAATATAATTAATATTAATATAACTGTAATATTAATAAAACTGTTTATATAACTGTACAAATGTGCAGGGTTTAAAATACAAATATTTTATTCAGCAACTTCACAAACTATATATTAATGATCTTATTATTCTTATCTTATTTTAGTTATATTTAAAATATGCTTACAAAATAAAATTTTTAAATAATATTTTCTTAGGAAAAAAATATGCTAGGTTCACAAGTTGCACGAAAGTTTATTAAATAAACGATTTTTTGTTTATGTGCATTAGTCCGAGAAATTGGCATGTATACTCAAACCGACTAAATGAATAAAAAAAATATTGTGGAGTCGGGGGCATCCCTGTCTGGAACGTGTTTTTTTTTAAACTTTGAATGTAATCCGGAAGTATATCAATTTAATTTTGCATTATTATTTAAAGGCAAATAATGTAATGGAACGAATTAGTACGTCAAAGCGTTTCATTGAATATTACAGAAAACATTTATTCTTAAAAACAAATATATAAATATATCTCTCCCCGATTTATATTTTCATTATCTATTTATGTATTTAAATATTATGTTATATAATACTTATAATTGTTTATTCTTTATATTGATTATTTTTTCATTGTATATGAGATATGGAATAAAAAAATTTATTAGTGGTCAGGAAACAGTTACAATTGCATCAGTTTATTTACTTATTCACTGACTTTTCTGAACGTAGCATCTAAAGAAGAATCCTCTTCAAAAACATCGACAGTGGTAAGAACATAATCTGAAATTAAATATCAACGCCTTTTCGCAGTATAGCTTGGCGCAGATATTGTGAAAGATCGAAAATTACTTTATCATAGTCAAAAGAAGTTATTTTAACGTTAAATGCAAAAAAAAATAATACGACAAAGAATACATTGCTATATATCTTTCGTTATAATAAAGAAAATATAAATTGTTAAAAGAATATACATATAAATTTTGTTTCCAAATTTATATATTTGAGAGGTTTGGCCATAAAAGAATGAGACTATATATATATATATATATATATATATATATATATATATATATATATATATATATATATATATATATATATATATATATATATATATATATATATATATATATCTAGAGAGAGAGAGAGAGAAAGCACGGAGCGCCAAACGCTACGGTCCCTGCATACCTCTTTCGCCTCCTCCACAGTCATTGTCCTCTTCATACATGCCCTTTGGGGGGTCCTCATGCTTTTTACGTGAGCGTCCTCCAGTATCTTCGATACTGTGTTTTCTAAGGTCAACCAAGGTCTCCCCTGACCTCTCCTTCCACTCACCTTGGCTTCATAAATCTTTCTTACAATTTTTTCATCACTCATCAGCTCTCAACGTGCCTAAACAACCTGAACATGTTCTTCTTCATTCTTACTATGCCATTCGCGTTAACATCTGCCATTCTGCGTATCTCCTCGCTGCATATACGGTCAGCTAAACTGACTCCACATATCTGACGAAGAGATCTCATCTCTAATGCATTCATCTTTCTTTCATTCTTCTTTTGACACATCAACGTTTCGCTGCCGTATAACAACGTCAGTATCAATACTGCATTGTGAAAGGCAAGACTTGCAGGTACGCTGACGTTTTGCAGTCGCATCAATGCTGCAAGAGCACCGTTAATCTTATTACCGTCAGTAATACACCTTTTCCATATCAAATTCGTATCTTCCATCTCTACTAAACATATTTCCCAGATATACCACATTATTCACTTGTTCTAATATCTTTCTATGTACTCTAATCTTACATTCCGTACTTTCTTCGTCTCTATCAAATATAACAATCTTAGTCTTTCTCGCATACAGGCTTAGACCATTGCTTTCACATCCTTCTTTCAGAGTGGTGACCAATACCTGTAACTCGGATTCTTATGATGGAATTAGCGCTGCATCATCTGTGGACAACAGACACTTAACTGTCAAATCACCAACTTTCACTCTTATGACACTATCTTTCACTCCTTGGAGACAGGTATCCAAATACAAATTGAACAGCCAAGCTGACATGGCATAGTCCTGTTGATACTCGATTGAATATCAAACTGAGGCAACATGCCAGCTCCTACTCGTTGAGAGACTGAGTGATCTCGATAAAGAGATTTTACTGCTTGCAACAAGGGTCTGCTCACATTGTATCGGGGCAGTATCTCCCATAACTTCTTTCTTACAACCCTGTCAAATGCCTTTTCTAAATAAACAAATCACAGAAAATTTAATGGTACAGCCAAAAACTTTTTCGTGATCATGCAGAGAAAAAAAACCTGATCCATGCACCCTCTTCCAGGTCTAAGTCCTCCTTGGACCTCCCATAAATGCATTTTGGATGTCTCTTACATTCTTCTCGCTAGATTTTTATCATAAATTTTACTGCCCAAGCTAATCAAACTGATATCCCTATAGCTTGCACAAACTATCTGTGAACCTTTGCTTTTATACAAATGCACAATGACTGCACCTCGCCAATCAACCGGGACCTCTCCCGTTTTCCAGAATAAATTGCATAAAAAAAGAACAGGTCCAAGATGCACGGTTCACCATATTTGATCATCTCTGCAGTAACTCCGTTTGCTCCCGCTACCTTACCACATTTCAGACTTCATATAGCATTCTCTACTTCTTTTATACCGATTTCGCCATCTGCTACAACAAGACTCAGCATATTGCTGTCGCTTAAGACGCACATTCATACATCTCCTTTTAGAATTCTGCCCATCGTTGCAAAACGTGTGTTGTTTCTGTAATTATTTCACTATCCTCAGAAAGCACGCCGTTCATTCTACAGGTTGGCGAACAACGCCGAGAATCACTTACTTCTCGCCAGAAAAGCTTTGTGTTTTCCCGCAAATTGTTTGTCAATCTTTCGTCTCTTTCATGCTCTGGCATGGTATGTTGGGTGACGGTTCGCAAAGCCGCATTCGTCGCCACTTTTCACACCAGCGGGGTCGCACTGGTGCGCGACGCCTACACCCTGGTGCTCGCGGCAAATGGAATGTTGCAGCCTTACACAACACACACACACATTATATATATATATATATATATATATATATATATATATATATATATATATATATATATATATATATATATATATATATTAGTAAATACCTAGTGTCAAGTCACTCCGTACTTTGCTTTATAATGAATTCGAGATATTGTGAGTTGACTGGTGGAACTCAACGCCGCACTTTGTTTTATCCGAGCGAGAAAGTAATAATAATTTTAAATATAATCACGTCTCCGAGTGGGGCGAGCCCACAACTCGTCGCGATAGCAGTCAGACGCTGTTATACTGCGCCACGACCGGCCTCAATATATTTATTAAGTATAATAAATCTGACGATGTTATTGAGGCTGAAGTATATTCTTATTGAACATTAGTGCAAAGTCGAAGTTAAAATTATTAATTTAGAAAATAAATTTATATATATACAAAGATACAAACATAAATACGTAAACGCGATCAGTTTTGAGTTCGTTTTCATTTTGGGAATGATTATATTTAAATGATTTTATTTTATTCGTTCTTATAAGACAAAGCATGGTGTTTAGTTCCAACACTCAACAAGTAATGTCACGAAGTCGGCGGAATATTTTTATTTATATTTTTATTATTCAGCGAATACGGAGTGTCTTGACACTACGTACTGTCTTCGCTGCTATGAGGAATAATAGGGTGACATTAATAATACTTCCCATCAAATATGGACGAAATTCGATAAAAAAAGTATATATAACAGTACATTTTTACCGAAATAAATGTTAATTTTAACGTCATGATACTGGACTAATATGCTAAATTAAATTCTTAAGAAAGCTGAAGCTTGAGCCCAAAAAACAAATAAATTATGTAATTAAATATCTTATAAAATTTCTTTATATTATTTTATAAAAATAAACTGGGCCTAAAATAAAGATAACACAGTCGACCCCATTAAAGATTTACCCAAAAATTAATTCAGTAACGCTAGCATAAGTTATTGTTATATCTTAAATATTCAAATTTTCCAATACCATTGTGTAAAAAGCCTTCTTAATAGGCTTATATTTGTTGTGTGATTAAAACGTTTTGTTTAATGCGTAGCAGTGTGCTGTCCAATTTCAATAAAACCAGCTATAATGTAGGATAATTTATTATGATTTTTACTGAATGTCCGAAATCATTTATTATATATAAGATAATATCCGCGTTATTATAAAACTGTGTTGCGGCTATTATAATGCCCACCTCACAAGCACAATATAACAGTACCAAAATAATGCTAATAAAATGATGTACATATATTAAGTTAAAAAAATATTTTATTATTACATTATAAAGTTATTTAACAGAACGCAGTATTTAATATCATAACGAATATTTCTTATCATAGATGGTTAAAATTAATTATAGGTAGGTAGGTAAAATCAATAATACTCCTAGTGTTAAGACACTCCATACTACGCGTATTAAAGGACAACGCCGTACTTTGTCTTACCAGAGCGAGGAAGTGAAAATAATTTATATATTATCACTCTACCGAGTGGAAATCGACATCACAATCGATCATATTTACAGTCAGAAACTGTTACACTACGCCACTCCCGGCCTGAAACACAATACTATTCTACATTATACGCTTTTACTTCTATGCCTTATCCCTTTTCATAATCACCACACAATTCTAAATTGGGAGGTTGTAGCAAGTGACGTCTGTAATATAAACCTAATAGCGCTTATATTTAATTATAAACCTCATGTTAGTAGTATTACGTAACGTAAAATACCTAATAAAAGGCCTTTAAATTGTCATATTAAGTAAGAGTACGAATATATTATTGGTCTAAATGTAAACATTATACAAATTTACAATTTCTAAGTTATTAAGGCCATCTTGGTGAATGAGACTCTTTTTGTATTCTCAGTTTTGCTTTGTAAAAAAAATGCGGCGTTAAGTTCCGTCACTCAATGTGTATTATGATCAAGTTAATTAGAAAGTAGAACCTGAGTGGTACTTCTTTTACCAAACATTTTTGTAGGAAATGCTTGAATTAAAAAAAATGACATGACTAGAATATATTTTGTAAAATTATCTACAAATCGAATCGAATGCTTAGTTTTGTGAATGGTGTTTTAGTAATTGTTTATTATATTATTTTAAAGAAAACTATTTAAAATCAATTAATCACGTATATTTTGATATTCGTAAAAATATTTTTGAAAATTCCACATTTCAAACAATTTCCAGTAGTCTTTGATCACGCATAGATAATTAATTTGTGTGTTAATAATCACAAATTCTTAAGATCTTGTAATATTATCTATATCATATCAGTAAAAAACATTTTTCATTTTAAAATATACACCTTAACTCGTTTCCCACCGACACTTGTTGTGATTTCGGTCGCTAATTAACAATGTATTGTTTGTTTCCGGATGTTGGCATTCTGTATGGTCAACAAAAATAGTTTTAAAATATTTTTTTCAATTTAAATCACGACTTTTTGTGTTTTACAGTTGTCATAACATTTTTAAGGTAAATAAGTTGCTATTTATTTAAATTTTTATATTTAAAATTCTCTTTTGATTTTCTATTATTTTGTAGAAGTCTTTAGGTTATATAAGAATAGGAGTTAGCTACAAAAACCTTGTAACAAACGTATAAGATTTTTTTTTCTTTCCTTAACAGTATTACGTGATATTTTTGCTGGGAACCCAATATCAACTTCACACTATATTTGACTAAGGGCATATTTAAGATTAAACAAAAACACCCTTTCATTGATCAGACCAAAGAAGATTATACGCAAGTATACTATGTACATAAAACGTATATTTTAATATAAAATACCAAAAAATGACAATTTTCAAATACAGTTTATTTTTTAAATGTTGCTAAATTTTTGATCTTCTCACACTTTTGGTATCAAAAAAAATATGTGTTTAATTGATATTGTATTACAAATGTGAAGTATGTTTAAAAAAATAATTAACATCAAAATTAGCAAAAAAGATTGCTATCGGACAAAACCGGCTATTCGAAAGCCGAAATGTGTATTGGGGATTTCAATACGACCGGAATAAAAGAGGATAATAATACTTAAGGCGAGGGTATATATTTCTTAATAATATAATCAATATTTTTTATGCTTGCAGTACTTTTGATGAACAGGCTTGATTAGTGTAATTACAATAGTTTTAGTAGCCCATAAGCCTGTTTAATCCACTGTATTATGTCACTAATATGCGGTTTATGTGGTTATTAGTCCATTCAAAAGATCTCCTATTACACCATTGCTATACAGAAGCATGTGTTAATTTCGATTATTTTTTAACATAACTGATATCTTCTCTGAATAATTGCAAATTTGAAAATGTTCACAAAATTTTCGTTAAGCAGAGAATGGAGTATTTAAACACTTAACTTGTAAAATGCGTCAGATATGAAGCAAAAACAGCAAAAAATGTTTAACATTGTTACTATTTCCCAATAATTCAATTGGGCCTATCGTCGTTACGTTGCTCCGCTGGTCGTATCGGACGTTACAAAAATCTTCTACGTGTAAAAACACTCGATATTGTATCAACATTACAATATAATCGGAAAGAATTTTTGGGAAAGTTGGGTTTTTTTATATAAGCTGACCTATATTTGCATTTAATTTGGTCGCATACTGCCACTGTAGAGGACTCTGAACTATAAAAAACACTTTTAGTAACTAAGCGAAGTATGAATATTAAACATGAATATATTGTAGACATGGATAGTGCAGTTGGCACTTTTCTAAATTTAAATGTAGAAATTGTAGAAATTGAATAAAGTAGCTTGTTCTTATTGAGCTTACTTATTGAGCTTAGTTAGCTTGTACTGACTGATTAGTCATCGTCGAACGAAAACTATTAAACTAAGAGGATTATTTTTGGTCTGAAACGGTCACTAAAAAAGGATTTTTTGGAATTCAATTTCTAAAGGTATGAAATAGGGGTTGAAAGTGTGTATGAAAGTTTGTCAATTTTGATGTTCCATGCGTGAAATTTTTTGTTTGGGTTACCCATTAAAAATAAGTAAATATTTCAGGTTTGTTGAATATCTGTGCATAAGGTTTATATAGAAAGTGCTTTCCCAGTTTTGATATTTGAAACATGACAATTGTTATTTGCTTAATGATTAAAATGTACTGACTACGTATTTCAGCGAATGTACAAATTTGACCTCTATAGGGGACACATATATATTCAATTCATTAGTGAATAATTGATCCAGTATTAGTAAAAATTTCTTCCCGAAGGAGTAACAAATAGCTTGACAATATGAATAAAAGTATGTAATTTTTAAATTGAGCGACATGAAACTATTTTTGTGTAATGATAAAAATTTACAATTTTTTTGAGCTCGTATAAAAGTCCGTTATAAAGATTACATTGTAGATATAAAAGCACAAAATTTTCTTTTTGGAATGCTTATTAAAAATGTATAATGCCTTTGTGAGTGACGTAGAGATTGGAACATTATCAATACAATTTTGATTACTTACTCTGATATAAAAAATAAATGAATTATTATTTCTGTGTTAATGTAAGTTTTGAGAACATAGAGGTAACAGAAGAGTTTAATATTTGTATGTAAAAAGTTTTTGTTATTTTTTTAAATTAGAAATTAAAAAAAACAATAATAAATTAGTATTTTATTTTTGGGTTACTGATTGAAAATGATTTTTTGTGATATGAGAATTTTATGTGATATCTTAAAATGCCTTTGGACTGCTCGTCATCTGCTAAAAATATAAGTGTCTTACTGGAACGAATGAGATAATGGAATTCATTGATAGCTGAAACCGATACTATGTAATAAAACTTAGCCTTTAAGGGCATTCGGATCAAATTCCAGAGCACCCACGGCTAAGACGGGAATATCAGCCTCGAGCATTACCTCCTAGAGACGGGTTGTGGCACAGTGGGACAGCGTCCGACTATAAATGCGATCGGTATTTAAATTATCTTATTAGCGATATTTAAATTATCTTCACTTCCTCGCCCTGGTAAAACACAAAGCATGGCGTTGAGTTCCACCACTCAACTCGTAATGTCTCGAATTCGGTCGAAAGCGAAATACGGAGTGTCTTGATACTAAGTACTTTCTGGCTACCCTGCTTTGCGGGATAAAAGCGTAAGCTAAAAAAAATTACCTCCTATATAATATATTTTTTTGATTTTTTTTTTTTATTTCAATATGTTTTTCTATAAATTGGACTAGCGAATCCACATCGCGGCTTCATTCAGTGTGACGACTGCTTCGTAGCAGGAGACTTTAATAGACCAGTTCCTCTTTCTATCTAATATGAGGATAGAGATGCACCTGGACTGACAGCACGTTTTAGTTCTCGAAAAGTTTAAGGTCTATATTCTTTAGGAAACTTAGGGGTTTTCCCAACTTTAGCAGTATCATGACCAGATCTTCTACTTCCCCACCTGGGGGAAAGTAACTCAACTCCAGGGATGCGTTGAAATTATAGCCAATGCACCCTATGCAGTATAGACCCTCATAGGAAAGGTATGATCTGTCACGCAAAGCTTTAATTGGATGACATATGTATAGGTAAAAATCCAAATTTTGTATCTTCAATAATAGTAATTAAAATATACCTATTATATATATATATATATATATATATATATATACTTTAAAATACTTAAAAAATAAACTACATGCGAGGCCAGGTCTGGCCACTAGTATACGCTAAAGTTATAGTCAACTATCCTATTGAATGGTTATTCTATTGCTCTATATGACATTATTTCTCCATAAAAAAAGTGTGAAAATTATTTTACACTTGAAACTAAACGCCGCATTTTCACTTATATATAAATAATAATATAGAGATTTAAAAGTAGTGTAATCATTTCCCTGAGAACACAACCAATCGTCTATACAGTTACCTAAATAAACTAACGCGTCTCTGATACCACTTACACTGGTCATTTATCATTCAGATCCCTTAATTCGATTAATTATACGTACGGTTTCATTCCGTTCATTCATACTTTTTTAGCCTTAATCTTATAGTAATAACATTTTAACTCTTTTATATAACTACGATATGATTAACTAATAAGAGGCCAAGCATAAATTATATCACATGAATAAATAAATTATATCGCATAGTGGCACAGTAGCACGCTTCTGGTTGTAATCGCGATTAGTTCGATTCCCACACGTTGCTTAGTTAATATAAAATAGAGTGTTGAACGTGTTCTATCTATATCCTAGAGTAAGCCTAGTTGTATAATATAAGTTGTAAGCTAGATAGCAATAATTTAATATTTTACTTTATTTATATTTTTAAAGTTATTCCATACTTAAGATACGAAAAAACATCTTATATTAGTATAACATTTAAACGAAATGGGATTAAAACCCGTTCCTTAGGAAATTTCCAAGACTTGGATAAATCTTAGTCGGTATCCAGATGTACAGGTTCCTATTCCATGGAATCCGAATTTTATAAAATATTCTAAAAAACATTTTAGAAATAATTAAAAAATAAAAGGATTAAAGTGACTTTACAACTGTACTGGTCATCCTCGCGAGGATCATCACTATTAATTAGATAAATTTAAGCGAAATGAACAGTGGTGGTTTCCGTTGCTTCATTTTAAAGATAAACTCTATTTACATATATCATTTTTGATTGGAGCACCTATAGTCGAATTAAGTATACATACATATCAATAAAATTATTTTAAACGAATTAATTGCGTATTTTCTGATATTCGAAAACATATTTTTAAAACTCTGACGTTTCGGACACTTTACAGTAGTCCGCTGTCATAAATAGACTCATTTTATTTTCTAATACCAAAATATGCGCGATTAATCCATTTAAAATAGTTTCGTTTTAAATATGTAAAAATCGTGAAAATCAAAAATTTTATTATGTTACCATATCTATTAGTACTATAACTAAATGATTTGACGATGAATCAAATTATTCAGAAAAATAATTTTATCATTCATAATTTTGTCATTTTGAAAACGTGAAAAAAATTATTATATTTATAATTGTATATAATAAATTTATTTATATAAGACACGAGTCGTCTCATGGAAACCGTGTAAGCGTTAATTTCGTATACGTTTATTACAATTTTTTTTTAAGTTGCTAGCATTTCTGAAGAAAGATTTTTACATTTTTTACATTAAAAAGAAAAACATTTTTTAAAATTTAAAAAAATTATAATTGAGGATAGCACTTTAAAAATAGTAAAAGTATCCTCCATTAAATATAAAATAAAATAAATGATATAACTCCCCCGAGTGGGGATTGTATGTCTAATTATATTTAAAATTATTTTTACTTCCTCGCTCTGTTAAAGACAAAGTGCGGCGTCGAATTCCGCCACACAACATGCAATGTCTCAACTTCGGTGGAAAGCGAAGTACGGAGTGTCTACTGAACTAGGCATTTGCTGTCTACATGCTATGTAGAATAAAAGCGTGAAAGCGACATAGATGTTGCTAAGGTAACGGTAAAGGTAAAAATATAAATGAAATATTTACCTAATTAATAAAACGATTAAGTAATTTAAATAAAAATAAACTACTTGTGATTTTAACTAAAATAATTAATAATAAGTTTGCTGAAATAATAAAGTGTGGGATGAGTATAAAATTTTGTACACAATTTCAATAAACTTACCATAATTAATACAGGAGTGTTAGCTTTCGACATTATCGAGTAACCTGAAACAATGGTAAAAATTATATAAATTTAATTTCTTGAAAATGATTTTAATGAAAATAATTTTCCTGCTTAAAATTGTCAGACAAAACCTAATGCTCCGTTTGCTGCTTTTCGCCAAAATCTAGATATTGTGTGTTAACTGTTAGTAGTTAAAGCCGCGCCTTGTCCTATTAGAGATTTCATTTAGAGTCAAAATAAGTATTTTAAATATATTACAATCAAGCAACATAATATGATACATCATGTAGATATAGAAATACTCGAAATTCAATACCATATAAATAAAGAAAGACATACACAACTTTGTTTTTGTGTGACAAATAACGAAATAAAAACTATCAAAATTACATGGCGAAAAGAATATAGATCCATAGTTGTGTAAAGAGGAGTGAGAGAAAGTCTCAAAATTCCTCTAGGGATAGGGAATAGTAGGTTTTTATATTTACAATGTAAACTAAGGGAGCTTGAACTGTTCCTATGAACGAGTAAAGGTTTATTGCCAAGCAAATGATAATGGGTGGTGGTAAATGGTAATGGTATGGCGTGGATAATAAAGTCCACGCAATGGAAGTTACGTGCAACAACTTATAGTTAATATAAGAGCATTCTTTTGTTATTTGTTCTTCAAACAACTGCATATTCTTCAATCATAGATAAAAGCATAGTAATAGAGCAGCTTTCTGGGGCTGACGTTTCTGTTATCAAGATTAAGATTTTGATAACAGAAACGTCTGGAAACCATAACGGTTTATGCCGCAGTCGCGTAGTGTCTTATTAAATTTTATAATTATAGTTTTAAATGCAACGGAAGGCAAAATTTATACTTTTAACTCTATCTTAAAAACTTAGTTACTCTATCTCAAAAAAAATGTTAAGGTTATTTTTACTATTTATAATCTGCGAAATAGGCAGACAAAATAGAAACAGATGTAAGTTATCGTTAAATTTTCGCATTAAGCTATCGTGGCACAGTAGAGGAGGGTCTGAATGTTGATAGGATTGACCTTAGCTTTAATTCCGGCTCGAGGGAATGACTACATTTAAAAAAAAACATTATTCCGCTCTGGTAAGACAAAATGCGGCCACGAGTTCGCCACTCAACACCCAATGTCTCAATTTCGAGAGGAAAGCAGTTAACGGAGTGTCTTGTCTCTAACACTACATTATTTCACACTACCCTGCTATGCAGGATAAAATGCGAAGCTGAAAAAAAGACCCAGAAATGCTTAACAATATCAAAACATCTAAGCTAATTATAAGAATTATTATTCTCAAGCCATTCACAAAGCCAATTGTCAAACACATTGTAAATTGTAATAATCAATACCAGGTGCAACTGGGTCACCTATCTTTAAGTGACTGTAGTATTTCTATACGAGTTTATATCGGGCTTCATACAACGATCTGCGCTATAAATCTCTTCTAGGTGCATGTATGGAGGGTTTATTGCTACTAAACCGGTCGGCGATAACCGCGGGCGTGAAAAATGAATTTGCGATGTGTTACTACATTGTAAACTTATAAAACTTGCTGTTAGTAAGCAATTTTATAGCTAGGATTTGTTCGAAACGATCCACAGAGAATATATAATATTTTCATTTATTTTACGCTTATCCTGCAGATTACGGGGTCGGCAGAATATTCGTATTGGTAAGTCACTTGACTATATACATAATAGTATAGACATTGTACTTAGCGTATATATTATTTCAGTATATTAGGGTAAGGAGAGAAAACATAATTCTTTTTTGGAACTTTCCTAGTTCTTTCTAAAACTTTTCTTGTCTTAATATGAAACATTACGTGTTGAATGACAGAAATCGATGCCTCAAAATGAAAATTATAATAATTACAATCATTCCCCCTATAAAATCAGTCCCACGTTAACAAGACCGTCTCAAAAATATATGTATGAATATATATTATATTTTTTTTATTAACTTACTTCTATCGTTTTAATAAATCACTGTTTTTATATATCTAATTGGATGCATGCTTAAATTCTACTGAGTTTTCACCTGAAAAATGACGACTTGGTCTTTTTTATTTTCACCTAAGAGTTCTATGATACTTACCTGATGATATCTACCTCATATATCTCTTAATGATACCTCTAATGATTCTCTATTAGAATATCTACCAAATCGTAACTAAAAATGTATTAAGACAAGATTTATGGTTTTATTTTTTTATATAAAAAAATATTTACATAATTCGTAAAATATAATAGAGTTGTAAAAATGAAAAATATATAATGATATCTATATGTAAAGCCCAATAACTATTATTTATTACACTCTTTTACGATTCGCAATATGACTCAGTTTACGATCAGTTTTACTGGGGAAAGTATGCTATCGACTTACTTTGTTTGTGCTTTCAGACCAAATTTAAGACAAAAGTTGAAATTTAAAACCTATTTTAGAATGGAAATGAATTTTCAAAGTTAAATTTCATCTCAATTTACTTTTTAAACACTAAAAAATAGCTTAAAGTATTCATTTGAAGAAAGTAGAAACCAGAATATGGTTAAAAAATATTATTCGTATTGTTGTACTTACATATATGTAAACGACTTTCTAGTGACGTTCTAGTCGACTTTTATATACTCGATAGACGGCGGTTCAAGTCCCAACTATGGGAATTTTCAAATTTGAAATATTTTAGTTATTTTACCTAGCTTAGAAAACTCTACATCTAAAATTTGGCAAAAGCAAATAAGGAACATATCATATCGAACATATCGTCTTAAATATGCTGAAAACAAATAAAGTAAAAAAGTAGAATTTCCTACTATAAATTAAATCGCAAACCATACAAAAGAACGCACAGACTTAAAAAATAATGTCAATATTAGCGAAATATTTCCGTAGTTAAAATAAACATTTTCACAGCCGAGCTTTGCTTTTATAAAGTTATTGCAAACACTATTGTCGACTTCAGCTCGCAGAGGACTTAAATAAATTGGAAAATTGTTTCTATATATCAGTTGTAGAAGCGAATTGATATAAAGACCAGAGTATAAAAATTGAGCAAGAAACTAAAATGTTTTAGTAAATATATATATCCATTTTCACACAAATTGACTACCAAAAGATTGCAAACATTTTCCGTTATATTCTCAACGCTATACTCTTTTTCGATTTCAGACACGAGAACAGTTTTTTAAGCAAATCATGTAAGCCAAAATAGTATTGTAAAATTTTTATTGATCTATGACATGTTAACCATACTAACTGACTTGTTTAATATTATTAGTTATATATACATACAACCTTTAACTTTATTCCGAATAGAGACGTAGTCAGGGATAACCTAGTGTCAAGATAATCTGTTGACTGCTGAACACAACACCGCGCTATGTTTTTATTGTAGATAATAGAAGGGATGCAAAGTGACAACCTCACAGGGAAAATCATTCTACAACTTATGTAAACTTGTCTTAACAGGAGCTAAGAAATTAACACAAGAGTTCCATACTCCGAGTGTCGAATCCACTACCAATCACGTTCACAACCACTGCACCATGATAGCTTTAATATGTATAAAGAAAATGATAATAATTTATCTATAAGTGTCAGTTTTGTAATGATATTGTAAATTGACGTTGAAAAATGGCTATAGAGTTTATATAATGAAACATTTTAGATGATCCTTTGATGGATTGGCTCAAAAATTTTTCACCAAAAATATGATGGAATAGAATTTTCTTTATAATATACAAAATATGAATATATGACACATGAAAATATGTATAGATAAATATAAAATGTATGCAAAAGAGTTTTATTGTTTTAAGAAATTTCTTGGAGAACACGTTTGGTAAAGAAATGAGTCATTGTAGATCGTTTAGCTTTGGTATAAATAAATTAATGTAATATATAATTAATAATATCAGAACAGCTTGTGACGAGGTGTTAAGGAGTAACGACGCCACAGAGTCCTCAGAGGGAGAGTGGCATTTATCTCCCGCCTATAGTTTGCCTTCATTGGTTGGCAGAGTGTATTAAAAGAGCTACATACATGCGCTCATGATGATAAAACCTTTCGAAACCTTTTACACCCTAAGCTTATCATATATTTATATATTACTATTTACATAGTCTGAAAGTGACCGACAAGAGCTGGTCGTCACTTATCGACTATGTAGCTCGTAAACTGCAGGTTAAATAATTAAAATATAAGGGTATAAAATGTCGTACGACGAGAAGCTTCGTACGACATAGTATCAAGATACTCCGTTGACTGCTTTCCCTATTCAAAGTGGCATTGTGAGTGTGCCGAACTAACGCCACGCTCTCCAAGAGCAAAGAAATTAAAATAATTTTTATATACAATCACTTCCGAATAGTTGAACCCACAACCAATCACGTTCACTGTCAAACACTGCACCACTGCACTACTAGGGCCTTTGTCTATGCCTACTAATTGTGCATTAATTGATTTTTATAAAATTATAATACTTAACGCTCTGTTTCACTAAATCGAATCCGTTAAACGGTTCATTACGTCATGTACAAAATGGTATAATTAAAATTATTAATTATATGAGTAATTAATATATATTCATACCATTTTAATATGAAATTTATAATACAACTATTTAGTATTTTATAAAATTTTGCAAATAATTACTAATATGTAAAAATTTTCTTACAAAACAATACGTAACTTGAATTAACTAAACAAAGCCACAAGCTAATATCCTACCTGATTCTCATTATAATAATAACAAATACTTAGAAAGATAACTATATTTTTTACAGTTTTACATTTAGCAAGTAACAAGTAATCTGCGATAACCTAATGTCATGAAACTTTTTTAATTGCTTTCCGTCCATATTGAGATATTGCGAGTTGCATATGAAGATTTAAAGTAGGACAATAATAAGGTTCTATTAATAACATCTTCTATTTCACTATTTTTACATATTTTAAGTAAAACTAATTAAAACAGCTTACAACAATTATTTAAATAGTTTATAATACCACGTCGTCACATTAAAACATATCTTATTTTTCTTTATTATTTTCAAATATCAAAATAAATGCGATTTTTGTACAGCTTCACGCTTTATCCCGCGTAGCAAGATGGGCGGAACTTAGTGTCGTTGACTCTATTTACTCTGCTTTCCACGATAATCCATTTAAAATAGTTTTATCTACATAAATAAAAAAGTGAATGTCTGTTTGTAACAATTAAATACCGGAAATTTACTTGATATATGATACGCCTAAAAAAAATTTTTTTTAGAATATTTGTCTTTTGGTATGTCAGTTTTTTATGGTTAATATCTGTAACTGTTTTTCACTTACAAGTAGCTGTTATAATAATGAATAACTTAACTTCTTTTATTTAAAAATGTATTCTGTCTTTTCTACCTAAAGGTTTTCAAAAAACCAATGAATAAATAATTAAAAGAGTAAATAACAAATAAAAAATATAAAAAACACCGCTATTCTCAGCTTAAAAAAACCAGATTTCATATATATGGTGTTAACCTGTAGCTACTTTATTTCACTTGCATTTTTTACCGCTCTCGCATACAAAAAATTTTTAAATTACATATTTTTATTTCCTACATGAGTCGATTTTAAACGAGCTTTTGCACCAATCTCACGTTATTTGAGTAAAATATTGATTGTGTAAAAAATATATTGGATGTTGTCATGTTATGATAGTACCTACTTATATATCATATATATATATATATATATATATATATATATATATATATATATATATATATATATATAAATAAAGTTTTGTAACAAAATCTATGACAATTATCATGTTGCGGATTATAATTTTTTTTTCGCTTTACGCTTTATGCTTAGCGGTGCAGTCTAAGAGAACGGAGCGTCAAACGCTACGATTTCTAAATACTTCTATTAAGTCATTAACCTTTTTGTACATGCCCTTTATGGGATTCTCATACTTTTACGTAACCTTCGTCCAGTTACACCGATACCGTGTTCTCGGATGTCAACTGACATCCCGACCTCTCATACCACTTATTTTTGCTTCTTTTCTATTCTAATATGTTACCATTCTTTTATCACACTCACCCTCTGAACCTGCCGAGATCACTTAAGCTCGTTCTTGTTCTTGTTGCAACTACACTGACGTTTTACCGTCTCAATTAATGCAGCCAGAACACTGTTAGCCCTGATACCGCTAGTAATACGCCTTTCCACATCCATTTTCCAATCCAAACCAAAATTTGAAAATTTGATAACGGCGTCTTACTGTAAACGCGGTTGGTTGTGGATTCGATTATCACTCGGCGTAGTAATTATATTTCAATTATTTTATGTTTTTAGATTTAATCTGAAAAGACAGCGCTGCATTGAGTTCCGCCACTTCACACAAAATATCTTGAATTGGGCGGTATGCGGTGAGCGGAGTGTTTTGACGAGGTATTACCTGTCTACCCTGCTACGTGTATTCAAAAATACATTTTTTTTTGGAAAACTAACATTACGAACACTTTACACTAGTCTGTGGTCACAAGTAGACTGACAAAGCATTTCAAAGCCGGTTGATACAAAATAAAAAATCGCGAAAATCAAAGATCTTATTATATAGTAATATAACTTGTAATCTAAATAGCTCGCAATGTTGGTAGTACGGATTTTAAATATAATTTGTTTCTTTTCTGTTTTCATAAGAACTTTCTAAATTAAACATTTTTAACACTTTTAATAATTATAAGAATTTTCATTGCACGGCCAATAGTTATACCTGTGTTTTCTTTGAGACACTCAGTGACAAAAGAATCAATATAAACACATAAATTAAATATTTATTTTATACAAGCCTTAGCGTTGAGCCACAAAGTGGGCCACTGTAAAGCAAACTTTGAAAGCGTGGAACGTAATTTCAAAGGAAACTTGGAAACGTGATATATTAGTGCTTAGTTATCAATTTAGTAGTTTTATTTTACCTTTTATCTTTGAATGTTATATAATACTTGACATTTTTAAAGGCTTAATTAGATAAAAAAATTTTTTAGTCAGCACCTATGGTTAAGAAGCTTAAATTCAGGTTAGGTTTAGATTTTCATTTTTCTTTGCAGTCGAAACTGAGACATTTGCCTTACCCGTGCGAGCAAATGAAGATAAACTAAATATCTTTATCATCAGATCGCGTATAACGTCAGACCAATTTCTACCAATAAATACTACCCAGGTAATTATTGACTGATTAATATATATATATATATATATATATATATATATATATATATATATATATACTATGTTATTTCATTAAAAATGTAAATCTTTTCAAATATATAAAAGAATTTTCTTACAATGGAGCACAAAGATGAGTAAATGCCGTTGTCGCGAACGTAATGGTTGGAATTGCGTTATAGTTCTAGAACATTCCCTTTTGTATGTACACAATGGTACACAATGAGCTCGCCTGTAGACAGATACTAATTCCAAACGGTATACATTCAACCTTTGACGAAACTTATGAGGCGAACGCATTTTGCTGTATTTCTCGCGTGGCCCATGAACTTTTGAAATATAGCTGTATTTCCGTGTTTTATTCGCGTTTATACCATAGGGTGTTGTTTTTTTTTTTCAAGGAAAACGTTTTATAGACAATATAACAAGTTATTTATTATTTTTTGTTATTATGGCGAAGTTGAAAATTATTTGAGAGAACACAATGACAGGTTGAACACTAAGTAAGGAGTAGATTTTAATATTTAAAAAAAAAATTGGAGTGCAAATGTCTATTTGTAATACAAAAATAACTGCTTTTTACTAAACATATATGTATGTACATATAACATCATACATCGGCTAATCCCTGAAATAGCTGGAAGGATTGCTAGATTGGATTGGCTGGACCACAGGAGTTTCTTTTATTTTAGAATTATAAATTATCCAGATATGTTAAATTTTACCTAGTCAAAGTCGCAAGCATAACTTGTCTAATATGTAAAAATACGATCAAAGAATCGATTTACGAAGTTATATAGGATTTTATCTTACACATAATTTTAGAAAAGTTAATTAGATAATTAATTTTTTATTTAAACATTATGTTGACTAAAGAATCAGAATTAAATAATTATGTTCCCTTACAATTTGCTATAATATTTGCCAAACTGTCTTTAAGTACAAGGGTATAGTAACTACTAAATAGTTTAAATACAAAATAGAGTAAATAGTTCTATCGACTTCTGTTAATCTTGAGGCTCACTTTGAAGTTTGATTTGACTTTCAAAATAATTACTGTAATATGAAAGTCCTAAGCATACAACATTTTTTACAGATTCAAGCTTTAACCCGCATAGCAAGGCAGTCAGAAAAGAAAATATTCAAGCACGCAATTTAACGCTTTCTGCTCTATTCAAAATATTGCGCGTTAGGTGGCGTAACTCAACGCCGTGCTTTATCTTGTCAGAATGAAGTAATCAAAGTCTTTTAAATGTAATCGTTTCCACTGAATTAAACCCTCAACAGGCCGCGTTTACAATCAAACGGTGTCTCTTCTCCAGTATAGCTCTTTAGCATACAATAAATTTGTATATTGTGAAAAATTTGGAATTAACTTCATATTTAAAATTAGCGTACAATTAGCTAGCCACATTTTTTTAAAATAAATTACAACGAAAGCCTTATTTGTTTTATAGTAAAACAAAAATATACAGAGAAGAAAAACTAGAGGAACTGCAACTCTTATAAGACACTTTAAAATAATTCTTGAATTAACTCTCAATAACTTTGAACAAGAATCTCTCGTCTTTAGTTAATTATAAATATTATTAATAAGTATTTTAAACGAATTATTCGCGTATATTTTGGTATTCCAAAATACATTTTTGGAAACCAGAGGTTTCGAAGACTTAACAGTCATCCGTGGTCACAGGTCGAGTCTATCGAATCGAGTCTATCAAATACCAAAACATACATGATTAATCTTTTTCAAACAGTTTCATCTAAAATGTATAAAAACGGCCATTAGAAAAGTAGCAATAATCACTTGTAATATTCATATATTCTGTGCTAATAATATTATTATGCAACGTCACACTTCTACCTGGGAGAACGATTATATTTAAATTATTTTAATTTATCCGTTTTGGTAAAACATAACGCAGCGCTTAGTTCAGCTGCTCAATTATTTAAAATTGATATTTTAAACTTTCAGACGGAAAATCGAAAATTTATAGACTTGACAACATTCTCTCTTCTGCCTATCCTCCTTTGCCGGAAAAAGCACGAAGTTCGAACTTTTTGTAGCATTCTTGCAACATAAATGCATAGGAATATATGAAAAATAGGTGAGTTAATTTGTTCTCAACTTAATACCTAATTACATATAATACTACTGTAGGATTTGGTGCCTCAAATACAAATGCTTGTAGAAGTAACTTAACGGTATGTATAAAACAGTTCCGTTAGTTACTTAACCAACCACATGGACATGGAAAGTAAAGGGCGGCTCTAAGAAAATAACTTGAAATTCCTATGAGAATTGAATAAGGATTATAGGATTATATAATGTTTTATAATTAATAATACTTAAGATTGTTAAAACGATATCAAGTGGTAAATGGTGTTACAAGAATCATTAAATCCAAACAAGCCATGACAAATCATTGTTAATTCAATATATTTTTTCTTCCAGTTAATTCAAATTAATAATTAATTTCACTTAATTTCTAAATAAAAAAAAAACCTAGTAAATGCTTACAAAATTACTATTTCGGACATAGCTCTGCTATCTTTAGAGTAATCTTCATTCGCCCAAAGTTTTCATCAAGGCAAATACTTTTTACTACATTGAATCTGAATGGTTATTATTCAGAGCATTACATTTTTATGTGTCGACACAAAATGGAAGAACAGAAAACGAATTTATTATTGTCATAACATTGGGAGTTTTTATAGAAGATAAACTGTTTAAACGACGAAAATGCTCCTTTATATTTTCATTTTACGAGAGCCTTTACTGGAAGGTTACGGTTCCATAACCGTAGTTGGTCATTCATTATTAAACGACTTCATTTTGCTATATGTATCAATGTATGTATCAATTTTACTAGCCGCTCGTAACTTTGACGAGAGAGCTGCGATACTTTCCGTGAAGAAAGCACGAAAGTAAAATTTCATCGTTTCTCCTTTCAGACGAGTTACTTGTTACATATATTTATAATAAAAACACCTTTATGATTTATCTCGCATAACAGAGTAGACAGAGATAACAACTGTGGTAGAAATCAGGATAATCCGTGTAGAGAGATTATCAGAGCGAAGAAATAAATGTAAATTTGAAAAATAATTCTACTGAGTGGAAATTGAACCCACAACTGTACCACCTAACGTTGTCCCATGGCCACAAAAAAAACTAAATAAAAAAGGATAAAAAGTTATAGTTTTTAAATTCTAAACTCTATAAACATCTTGGAATAGTGAAGCGACTTAAAACTATAATTTATTCTTGGTGTTATAAGTAAAGAGAGACAGAGAGAGAACACTAGAAAATTCTAAATATTCTTTTCAGAAATTGAAGAATAGGGACCATGATATTAAGTAATGTTTCAGTAATTTTCATTGCACCGTTCTTCTAAAACAAAGTGCGGCGTTAAGTTCTGCCACTTAACGTAAAGCCTTGAATGCGAGAAGTGGGGGACTAAGTGTCTTTACACTAAGTTATCTCACTACTCAGTTTTGTGGAATTAAATATAAAACGATATAAGTATTCAAAAATATAATATTTTGTTCAAAATAAAATAAGGAACAAGTTGAACCAGAGTAGTATAAGTGGTCTACAAATTTTAGCACGTTCATAAATTTTATAACCTTTTGACAACTTCAAAATTGCGCGTATATTTTGTTAACTTGCACTGATTTAACAACACTATCTCCTGAGTGCACGGGAGGCAGTTACTGAAATACTGATATAACTCTATTTTTTTATTTTTTAATATTGTTTTCAATTTTTATAATTTCTAAAAAATATATAAAGCCAGAGATAGCGTTCGTATAAACGTGGCTGATTATGGGTTCGAGTCCGAATTGAGAGAATTATAATATTTAAATTATTTTAATTTCGTTGTCCTGGTATGATTAACTGTAGCTTGATATCAGTATCAGTGTCGATACTAAGTTCTCACTACCATTTTACGCGGTAAAAAGCGTTTGCTTAAAGTTATAGCTGTTAACACGAAATATGCCTAGGATGAGTGAAACAGAGTGCCTTAATACTTTTTAACCGACTTCAATACATATATAACCTCGGACGACTTCTTCTATTACACAATAGATACAATACAACAACAATACTATATTTTTGGATCAGTTCAAATTTAATTAAAATCCGTCTTGTACATATAGCTAAATTAGGTAGGGTAGTTATTATGAAGTCTGATTATTTTTTTATAAATTAAATTATTTTAATTTGACTACTCAACATGGTTTTCGTTTATTCATTGACTCTCACCTGTGTCAGAAAGCGTCCTGAATATTACTCAAAGATATTATTGTTGTAGCAAACTCACTCAACTCAACACTCAACAACTACTCAACACATAACGTCTTTCAGGTGTAAAATTGAGAACGAAGTACCTCGAAGGACTCTTTAACTACTGTAGTTTATTTCTGTATTTATTATTTATTTACTGTAGTTTATTATTTTCTTTATTGTTATGTAGTATGATGAATAAGCGTTAAGCTCTAAAATACAATGATTATTTCATTAAGATTTTCATATTAATAAATATTTTTCTATAAAACATTTTTAAATGGTATGTAAATATATAAAATTTGTAGGTTATACCACTTTCATATTGGTCTTTGAACAATGCCCATATCGTGTAGCCATTTACGCAACTTTCAACTTTAGTACGTAGAGAAAGGGGTAGAAAACATATATCTCCAGATTTACTCAATTTCCAACGCCATTATTCTTTTGAACATCGTTACTGAGTTTCGGAAGAGAAATAGTTTGGAAGATACACGGTGAGTGATTACCCTTGAAGGGTATCAAATATATTATAACGCTTTACTTTTAGTTTCGTAACAAATATTAACGTTTAGATACATGCATATGTTTTTTTTTAATTATAATATGAATATTTTTTATGACAACACTGATTAATCGCATATATTTTGATATTCAAAAATATATATGAATAAACCAGACGTTTCCAACATTTTAGTGGTCGCAGCTAAACGACGTACATGGAACCACTACTTAGAATATGTGAAAAACCACGAAATTCAAATATCTTAAAATATTAACGCAAAGGTGAGCGGTATGAGAAGTCAGGGGTTAACCTTTGAAAACACAGTGTTAACTGGATGGCATGTATGAAAAGGTTGATGACTGTGGAAGAGGCGGAAGAAGTATGCAGGGACCTTCCGTTAACGAGGACGAGATTAACGAGAAAATATATAACGAGACTCATTTGATTATAAATTCATATAAAAAAACATTCAAATTAACTTATTTAAAAATTATATAGATTTACCAAATAATGAGTTTTGTAAAAAATTGAATTTCAAATATATCATCCAAACCTGTATACATCGTATTGTAGTTTATCGCCTGCTAGGTGACAATACAGTATTGTGGCACGTGTCGGCGCTGTCGCGTTAGAGGAAACGTCGCTTAACAGACATTCCAGCACAGTCCACGATCTATTGACAGACGATTGTATTCATTTTATCTTTTCCTCAAAGAAAAAAATACACTATTATGAGATGTTATTGACAAATATTATGTGATATAATGAGCATATTACTAATGATTGTGTTAGGAAATTATTGTACATATATTTTGTTTTTGCTTATAATATTCATTATCGCGTTATCTCAATAAATCTTAATATAAAAAATCAAAATCTTAATAAATCTTTCCTGAAAAACTACGGAACGGATATCGATGAAATTTTATAATATATAATAATTTATGATGATGATTATGATACAAATCAATGACGTCGGCAAATAATCTGCCCTCTCAGAGCCCTGTATATTGGCGGGTACTGAATATTTTTTTGAATTAATTATTTATTTTAAATAGTACTAAAAAAAATTCCGTTACAGTATATATTTATCTTTTATGTCAAACTACTATGAACAAAATTGTAAACCATATTTATGTTTAAATTGGATAATTTAAGGCAATGCAAATCTTAGCATATTCATCAAACCAATATATCAAATAGTTGAAAAGTTATAACGATATAATGACAAAGAAATAAACCAAAATTTGTGTTAATACTAAATAAGGACATGTAATAGAAAATTTAGTGACAGGAGACGCCCAATAACAAATTTAATGATTTCTATGAACATATCTTATAAAGAACACTCACGATTCCTTGTAAAATGTATGAATAGGTTCAGTTCCCTCTCAGGGGATTCCATAGCAAACATAAAAATGGAAATAAAACTCAAAAAACATTCATTTCTCTCAACACTTTTGGTCCATTACACGAACAGTTACAAAGTGCCTCATTCTTTGTCACACAATTGGCTTTAGAATTCCCCCCAAACTGATGGATTGTCCCCAAAGTTTGTTTGCAAATTGTTAATTATCATAATTTGTGTCGTCAGATCGAATTGTAGTCACAAATTTCTGAATAAATACCTTTTCATGCAAATTTCTCTACATAGCATTTCCTCGCGGCCAGAACCGCAATTTCCCTTTATAATTATCAATTATTTTAGATTCCCCCCAATCAGAATCCAGTGACATGAGTATAATAGAAACATTGATCTTGTTTTATTTTGAAAGTGAAAGCTAATTTTGTGACAAATGTTTTAATATAATATTATACACGAGAAATTTTGTTTGTACAGTAGATATGTTATCATGGGGTAATCCATAAGGAATGCAAATAATTAAAACTTTGGTATTGCTAATATCTTGCATAGCTTTATCTTTAAAATAAGACAATATATTTAAAATAATATTTGTTAACAAAAGCAGTGTTTTTAGAAAATACATATATTTTGTAAGAGAAAGAAACTTTAAAAAAATAAAATCCTAAAGTTACTTCGTATTGGGTACAAATAAAATATCAAGAACAGTTTAAAAAAGGATTAATACAATTCCCGAGGGAAAGCACACCTAGCTGAAACGCTCTCTGACTCAATATGTAGGTAAGGCATTATTTTCACGCTGTAACGCGCTCAGCACAAATAAGCCGATAAAAAATGGTCCCACTTTCTTGTTTCCAACGACGACGAAAATGCTTTATTTTCCTCCAGTTAGTTGAATAAATCGTGCGTGAGCCCCTTTTTTACATTATAAATAAAATCGCCGATCCATTGATGTTGAACCCGTATACATGAAAGGTGCAATTAAGACGAGGTTTTTCTATTTTTTTTTTGTTTTTGTATATTTTCATAGAAATAATTGCTTAGTTTTCACTATACTTCTAAAAATTGAAGTCATTATACTCTATATTGACATATTTAGCTGCTTTATTTAATAATTAATTCTAAGTAGGAAACGTACCTAATTATATTTTACATTTATTTCTGGTTGTCATATTTTTAACAGAACTAATAATATGAAAATGTCGATCTCCACAGCTTCCCGTACAGCAGAGTAATCAAAAACAAAAGACATCGATCTGATCGATCAATCGATTCGGAGAAACTCAGTGTTTTGTTTAAACAGAATGGAGAAATCAATGTAAACTAATTATTCCCCAAGTGGGAATCGAACGCACTATCCATCAAGTTTACAAAACCTAAACCAAACCTATCACAGCTTGTCATGAGTGCGTAGATATTTTTGCTTTACTTTTGAAATATTTATAAACACGTATTGAAGCAGCCTGCAGCCTCTCTGACTATCCTGCTTAACGGGATAAATTGTGAATTTACTTTATTAATGTTTTTTTTTTCAAAGAATAATATAATAACAACTTATATAAAACGTCATTTTCAGCCTTTAAACATCTTCGTATGCAGTAAATTACAAAGTATTTCTGTACTTCTTATCTGTTTGCGTCACCCGATAAGAGCCGACGCTCTCCCACGACATTAATCATTGCTTTAGCATTGGATTTATTTCTTTCTTGTTTTGTATTATTGAATTTAATAGGGAAAAGTTTATTGGCTTGTTATGGCGTGCAGATGTTGGATCTCGCTGTATTTAATATTATATTTTTGTTTATATTATGAATTATTTCAGTGAATTAATAAAAGTTTTACGTTTAATAATCATTTACCTGGCTTCTCTTCCTACGTGTATCGAATTTTGGTGTAACGAACACTTAATTATAAATAAAAGTATTATATAATATTAGAGAATTATAAAAAATACCTGCAATGTCTTGATTTCGGACGGAAGGTGTTCACACGCTAGTTAAGTTAACTTATAATATAAACTGATTGCAGATCCATATTCAAGGGAGAGAAAATTTCATTGCTCTGGTAAGACAAAGCGCGGCGTTATGTTCCGCCACTTATCACGCAATGTCTCGAAATTGGCGGAAAGCAACGGAGTAATGGGCAAAAAGTCAAGAACCATGTTATGCAAGAAGAAGTGTGAAACTTAAAAAAAGTATACACTTTTTCGTCCAACAACGTATAAGGTACACGCCAATTCACATAAGTAAACGAGGTTACCTTAGAAAATTTCGCCAAGTTCCGAGCTACTCGTGGAGGCAGATTTAAATTTTACGCTCAATTTTGCCTCTCCAACAATAGCCAGAATTTCCATGTACAAAGCAAGTTCGAAATTGGTTTTAGAGCTTCTTCGCCATTTACTTTCACGTTGTTACTTTTTAAGTTGATTAATTCGTTTTTTTTATTTTTAACAAGAACATTGTACGTTGTCTGTTTTTGAATTTATTGATAATAGAAAAAAGTATATTGGAATTTTTGATATTAATATTGTAACGAAAATTTTTAATTTATTTGTAATACTTTTCTTGAATAGATTTTTTCAGGTTTGTTAAAAACGTAGTTTCTTATTAAAAAAAATAAAAATACATATTAAGATACATCACTAATCGATTCCTAAGTTAAATTATATGTGTACTTTACATTGTCGTTCAATAGATTGGGACTTCGTTAAAAGCTAAATAAAAAAATATAAAAAAAATATTTTTGTAATGAAAAGCTAGCAAATTGATCTCATTCCTGGCATTCAGTATCTATAGTGTATCTCAGTATCTATTTTGGGAAAATTAATAAAACCTTTATTTATTATTAACGTTGAAAAACATATTTTATCTTTCTTCAATTTAAAATATACTACATTGTTTTTAAAGCAGATAACGAGGCAAACGTTACACTTCTACATAAAAGGAGCAAAAGCACTGAGACTATAAAACTGTTTCAGTTAAATCGTCTGAAAGATAATATTATATATGTTACATAGTAAATTTCAGAGCAGTTTCCGATCGTAAGTTACTGGATGAAAGTACTAGTTATTTCAGTAGACAGGATCGAACCTATTCATTGTCTACTGTTTTATTTTAAAACAACTACTAAATTAAAGTTTTCTTTTACCTGCCCCGTTATATCCTACATAGCAAGGTAGATAGAAAGTACCTAGTCTCAAGATACTCTGTACTTCACTTTACGCCGAATTTAAAACATGGTGGCATGGTTTGTCTTATCAGAGCGACAAAGTGAAAATAATTTAAATATAAACACTCCCCCGAGTGGAAATCACACCCACAACCAATCACATTTAAGTTTAAACGTCACACTGCGCCAAGACTGGCCTGCAATATATTTCTCTTCAGTTATATTATATTATGCATACAAATCTCTTCTTCTATAGAATCTCTCTCTTATATAGATTCCTACTATTATCCACATAGCAATGTGATCTAGTAATGCAAAGAAAATTTTATCTCAAGATGTTGACCGCTGTGTAACTCCGGCTAGAGGTGCCCATATTCCGGTATATTGCAGAACTCAACGCTGCAATTTATATATATCACTGGACGAAGAAATAAATGAAATATTCCAATTTCTTTGAGAAGGTATCGAAACCGACGCTGTTCCATGTCAGTCGACTATTATATTTATTTAACTAAAAAATAAACTTTTTCGGCAAGATATTTAACATTCAATTACTATTTTGCATTTCGTACAATTTAAGAATAACCGCTAAGAAATTGATATATCTGTTAAAATTTATAACATCTGACAAATTTCTGATAAAAAGAGGATATTGTGGTGCAGTGGGACATCGTCTGACTGTAAACGGTTGTGGTTTTCATTCCCACTCAGGGGAGGATTCTAATTCAAATTTATTTTAATTTCTTTGCTCAGGCAAAACAAAGCATAGCGTTATTGAGTTTGCAAGCAGTCAACGGAGTTTCTTGCCAAAAGGTTTTCTCTGACTACCCAATTGTGCGGGATAAACATGAAGATGCTTTTTTATGTAGTAAAAATATGATAAATAAAAAAATAAAACGTTTTTATTATATTACCCTAAAATCAATAATACTTTAATCAAAATATTTTCTGTAAAATAGCCCAAGGCAGATCTTTTATGGACATTAAAATATAAGGCGCTTTTCATACTTTTATAAAGCATCCATTCAGTCTTTGTCGTCGTTGCAAACGTTGAAAAAGATCATTTGAAAACCTAATCTGATTAAAAGGCTGAATTTCGGTGATATTGAAATAAACCTGGATTTAAAACCATTTAAATGAAATTAAATGCGGAAAGCGGTTTAGTTGAGACGGATTGCAAATACTTTGCAGCCCTTTATTTTTTAACAAGCTAAACAAAAACAGATTCAAGATATAGAACTATATGATATCTGTCTGCAGCATCATAGCTTTAATATTTTTTAATACATTGAAGCCATCTGGCGGTGTCTGACGTAAACAGTTGTGGTTCGATTCTCACTTGCAGAAATAATTATGTTTAAATTCTATCATTTCTCCATTCGGATATGACAAATAGAACGACATTGATCTACTTAAAACGGTATGTTTCAAATTCGGAAGCAGAATTGCGGAAAACAGTGAACTGGCCTCTGCTATACTACATATAATAATAATAAGTTAAGGATAATATCCTTAACAGATTTGAATACAATTTTGCAAAACGTGTAAAAATTTGAAAACAGCGGGATTCGAACTCGTGCCTCTTGGATACCGTCCAAGTGCTCTGACCGCTTAGTGTAGAGAGATTTGCTGTAGAGAGTAGAATGAACATTTTTTAATAATTTTGAATATTTTCAGTTTCAAAAATATTCTATTAAGCTTTCAAAATTTTTAAATTAGTCATTTTTTTATCTTATTACTAAATTAAATAAATTTTCGATATTCGCTTTGAAAATGTATACTTGCTAGACGAAAGCTCTGTATTGAGATTTTATAAGCTATTGTAGCTTTTCCGGAAGCCATATTATCTTATAAGAGAAGGAAATTTATTTCATGATAAATATCATATATTATACGTATAATTTTATTTATAATTTTAGAAAACAACAATGTGTAAAGTTCATGATATGATTTTTCGTTATTCTTATCGAAAACCTTATTTCTCTTTTTAAGTTGCATACTTAGTAAAGTAATCGGAGAGCATCTAGCGTCTAGAATTGTTTTACCAGAGCGAAGAAATAAATATAATATAATCGAAATTTAGATAATAAATTAATTTCTTAAGTTTCACATTACAATTTTTCTCCTTCAAGGTATATATTAATCTCAATTAAAATCTAGTTAAGTAAATCAATCACATATGTCTTATCAGAGTACTTCTTGAAATGGACTATCGTTTTAGATTGTGGATTGTGGATGTCCAATGAAGACCCTACCATTCATTACGTCAGATCCCCATTCTGTGTAATAGATTCTTTCAAGTGCATCAATCTTTGCGTTTCTTAATCGAATTCTTTTTTATGTTGGATATATTACTTTTGAAGGCCATTGCGGCTTAGAGAGACCGCATGTGATTGTAATCACAATCATTTTTTGGTTCAATTCCCCAGTGGAATCGGGGGAATGATTAAATTGAACATTTTATTTTTTTTCTATATTATATAATGAAAATCCTATTCACTAGTACTAAAATCAGACAGATAGAGTGTGGCGTTGAGTTCCGCCAATCAACACGCAAAGTCTCGAAATCGGCGGAAAGCCGAGAACGAAATGTCTTGACACTAGGTAGTTAGATAAAAGAATGACGCTAAAAAAATCAGATTTAACATTATTTATGAAGAAAATTAATATCAACAACTGACTTTAAGCGGCACTCTACAGAAGTTTATTTATTGTGTCCAACCCACAAAAGTTGGTTGAAAATAGTAAACGAAATCGCCAAAGGAGAAATCAGCTAGAACTTCTGAAGCTCGAAGACTTGAAAAATAAAATTATGCGAAAAGTTGCCTCGGCTTTTATGTAAACAGGGGGTACTGAACGGATACGAATAAAATGCTTTATTTGGAATTTCTCCTGAAAACTTTACTTTGAAAATTAATATGCCTTTTGTATTCAAAATGCTCAGTTTCTGTCAGACAATAATTTAAACCATCTCTGATGAAATGTGTATATAGTATACTTAAATTTTCTTGAATCTTCCCCTTTATCGCTTTTATTTGCATGTTAAGGTAAATAGAAAGAATCTAGTGTCAAAACACTTGCCGTTACAGTTTTATTTTCAAAACATTACATATTGAATAAAAAAATGTACGTATTTTTTTGTAAATTGGCTAAAAGGTAAACAAAGTTAAAACGATGTCATACAACAAAACGTTTTGTATGGATAATTAAATTATACGGACGCGTAGAATTCGTAATTCATGTTTTACATCATGCATAAAACATACCACGAAATCAAATAATTAACGTACATTTCTACTGGCCGGCTTGTTAAATGTAAATCAAACGGGAATATATATAGTAGTTTTTTAACTTTAATCTCTAGGATACTAGTATTAGGCTAATTATATGAAAACTACAACAAATGTAACGTAAAATAATAACTCTTCTATATATCTATTTATGTTAGTTTTAGTTATGTTCCACTAAAAACGTAATGTTTCAAATTAGGGTAGAAATAAAATGGTTCAAATTAGGCAGTACGTAATCACTTTATTCTTTTTGCCTGAACTGATTTGCGTAAAATTAAAGGCCTTATTTTTATAAGTATTTTGAAACCGTAGTTTGTCTAGTTATTCCTATTCTAAAAATAATTTCAAAATAGTGTATTATTTTTTGCATTATTTTAAAATACTCTCTAAATAACTTAAATACATTTATTTCTACTTGAAATGTGTACTATTAAATCTTAAATAATCTTAATAAGACTTTCCTTATGTGGGTATTTAAGGTGCCATCAGTATTGTTGCCTTGAACGTAGATATACTTAATTTGTCATTTCCTAGAAGCTTCAGACTGTTTAGGTAATTAGGCAGTCGCGTTATTCTGACGATTTAATGCATAGACGTAAACTACTTCAAGACGCTTGCTATAAAATGACAGAAACTAGTCCAAGCCAGCCGGCTTATATAAACTAGTTGACGTTTACGCGACATACGCGCTTGCAACTGTGTACAAAAATATACCGATGATGAACTGATGGAAGTTTCTGTAATATAGATAAATATGTGATACATTTTTTAGTTATACGAGTAAATGACTGTTATTGATGATAATGAATGTTATTACCACCAAACCGCTGAACTGATTATAATTTAAATAATAGACATTAGTGTTATACATTATTATCACAAATAACAAAAAAATCTATACCTACTGATATACATGTAAGCATTCCTCTAAGAGAACCATAGTTTTTTTGCTTCACGCTTTCATCCCGCATAGCAGGGTAGACAGAACGTATCTAGTATCGAGACACTCTGTACTTCGCATTCCCCCGAATTGCGAGACATTGCGCGTTGAATGACGTTGTCTTACCAGAGTGAAGTTGTAAAAATTATTTATATATAATCACTACCCCGACTGGGAATTAAACCCACAACCGATCATAGTCAGACGCCGTCACAATGCGCCACGACCGGTCTCATAGTTTAAATAAACGCGTAATTCATTAACAGACATTATTCATAACCAACTATGAATAATACACCTACAATTGGTGTATATCGAACTTTCATTACGAGATATATGTATGTATTTGTGAACAAAGCTATTCGATGATCTGAATTTGCCCGAAGCTATTGTAACTCAGTGCTCGATAGAGCGTAATGGTAACTGAAATGTATTTTGCCCTCAAGAATATTCATCGTGTAGGAGTTATTTTAGATAGATATAGTTTATTGTTGTTATTATCAAAATGTTATAATACAAAATTCACTATATGACCGAGTGATAACGTACAGCTAAAGCTACCGGGTGCTTTGGCATACATGATATTTGGTTTTGGGAAAGCAATAAGAATGATTTTTAAGTCGAAAAATAGTTAATCAAAATGTGTATGGTATATACACCATCATCTGCATTCACCTCATAAAATATTTAAAACGTATTATTATCAAATAATATGTAGACAAAGCCTAGGTAAGCTACTCGTTATATATGTATATTAGAATTCTGAACAACAAAGCTGACTAGGGCATATGTTACTTGTAACATCCTCTATGACGATTATTATGAATCAAATATACATTTGATATTAAAAAAAATAATAATAATGTCCGGTCGTGGCGCAGTGGTACAGGGTCTGACTGTAAACGCGATCGGTTGTGGATTCGATCCCCACTCGGAGGAGTGATTATATTTAAATTACATTTTTGAAAAAACGTATAAAACTTTGAACGCAGCGGGATTCGAACACGCGCCTCTTGGATACCGTCCAAGCGCACTGACCGCAACATAAATAAGTTGTAACAAAAACGTATAAGAATTTCGACGCAGCTGGTAGTAGAACGCATGGCTTAGCGGTCAGAGCGCTTGGACGGTATCCAAGAGGCGCGGGTTCGAATCCCGCTGCGTTCAAAAAAAAAATTTTTATACGTTTTTCCAAAAATGCTTTAAGTTGAAAATCAAAAATGTTTTAATTAAGCGCGGTATACATGAAAAAATAGTCTAAATCGGTTAAGAATGCGCGATCATGCACACCGAATGAAAAGAAATTCTCCTTCGTTTTTCTTATTCAAAATGGCGTTTGTGCCAATTTATTATATTCGTGATCAGGAAGTTAAAATTATTAAGACTAGCAAATTTTAGGTCAATCGGCAGTATGCGCTTTTCGGTAGTACACCCAACATATTATATTCACTTTATAAATTATTATATTCATTTTATAGATCAGATTATTTTCATTTTATAATTGGAAAGGAAGATATTGATTTTCTGCTATATTTCTATATATCAAATTTCATACTCCTCATAATTCTCATACGAAGTCTATTGTTTTCTACACGTTTAACACGTAATAATTCAAATATACTTTAGACAATTCTCAGCTAAAGTAACTCCATTAATAATATTCGAATCTGCGAACCACCTTAAACCATCTTAAACCACATACTAAAATATCGTTCGCATTATGAAACCGGTATGCTAGCGTTTTAGTATTATTCATTGCCAATATAAAATATTTAGTTTACTGAATGTCACAGAAAATGTACAATTATATAATTTATTCACAAAATATTTCAGCGTTAGTTTCTGACAGTTTAATTACTAAATTAATTTAGTATGAAGAGTCCAATGCCATATATGAACATTTGTACATCGTGACATTATGTCAACATCTGTTACTGAGACATTGTAGTGACAGATAACATATATAAACTAATCAATACGTGTTGTGGTACTGAAATACTCTCTGATTGTGTCCAATGATTGTAGGTTTGATTCCCGGTGAGAGAAATTTTAATATATTTTTTTTTATTTTCACACTTATACCTGCCTGCCTGCTTATAAAGTACCTTCTGTCACTAAAGACTAAGACAGTAGGTACTTCGCTTACGCCAAATTCGAGACTCAGAATTTAACACCGCACTTTGTCTTAGAACGAAGAAGTGAAAATAATTTAAATATAATCACTCCCCCAGAATCGAACACAAAACCGATCGCATTTACAGTCAGACTCTGGTCCACTGCGCCACACCAGCCTTTGTATATTATACATAATTAATTTTAAACGTCACGTTGTAGGACCCAAAATCGTCGTGTTCGCATGTAACTCAAAATGTTTTAGAGATTTAGAGGCAACAGTGTTAAGAAATGTTAAAATCTATCTATTACCTTACCATTGGTTTAAATCTTTCAGAAGAGTTTGTAGTAAGAGATTGTATTATGTTAGATGTTAAAGGCGATATCATCTTTTGCTGATAGTCATAACATAAGGGAAAATATCTTAATGGCGTCTCCCCGCCATATGCCCGTGAATCCCGACCGATCGGCGAACCCGACCGATTTCAGAGTGAACCCCCCGAGACGCAACGGAACATCGAACGTATATGTTACTTACAAGTTACTTATGCAAACGAACAATTATTAGTTATTTGTTCCGTCCGTGTAAGGATCTCTCAATGAGGTTTATACTTAATACGTTTTTAAATACATATCTCAATAATTAAAACTACTTACGGTATTTCTTTACGTACATTTTACGTTTATTATATTAAGAATATGTTATAATTATTTATTTGAATTGGTTTGTGAGACCATTATAAGTCGTATATTGGTTTGTGAGATCATCAGCAACATTGGATTGCTCCACCGAGATCAGTTATCAATAAACTGTAACACTCAACGAACCCCAACGGTTGCGTGTCGCAAGTTATATCAACGTCCGACATAGTACAAGTATCGCTTACGCAACGCAAGACAGCAGCAGACTCGATACCACCAACCAACATCGCCATAGCAGTTCACCCAAGTCAATTATAGCAGCCTCAGTGACGCCAAACAACGTTGGGTTGCGCCACCGACATCAGTTCATGATCAAGCTGTAACGCTCACCGAACCCCGAGAGTCGCGTAATGCGAGTACACGACGGATGTCCTATATGTTTAAGAATTTTATATAGATATAATCATAAAATGCTTTATCAATTCAATACATGATATTAGATTAATTGTGATTTATAAGTTATTGTTTGCAGAGCTTAGTATAGTATTAAAATATTTTATAATATTCATTAATGACACTTTTATATTAATATTGAAAAAAAAAGAACTTACCAACAAATCCTTAATATTATACAAAAGCAAATCTTACCGACCAAGAACACCACAAAAACAATAATAATCATATTCCTATGTATTTCTGATATTCAATATTGTTATTACATTCACTTCCAATGTATTATATCACTTTTATTCCAAATTAAATATTAAGAATATTCTTAAGCATCCTTTACCGCACAAAACACTCACGCCAATCCACTCTTCTTTTTTTAAAAATCCATGGCATCATTCTAGACTGCCAGTAATTTATTCAGCCAAAATTATATTTAATAAAAATAAAATTATTAATTATGTTATTACTACCTGAAAATATTATATAAAATAATATTTAACGTTATTATTAAATTATTCGTATAAAATATATTATATATCGTACATATTTATGTATAGTAAGTATTGTTACAATGAGAAGAATAAAACCCCATACATATATTTGAACCCTGATAAAAACAAGAAACATTTAAGGGTCTATATTGTGTATCAGGTTCTTATACAGTTTCACGCTGCTAATATAGGAGAGTTGTAAGACACAACTTAATATCAAGACACTCTGTTGACTATTTTCTTCCGAAATCGAGACATTGCATGTTGAATGACGAGCTCAATACCGCGTTTTGTCTTGCCATAGCAGAAATTTGGCAATACATTTGATATAATCATCCCTCCGAGTGGGAATCGAACCCAAAGCCGATCGCATTTTACAGTCAGTTTTCACGATGGCCTCTTATGTATTAGTTAATCTCATTAGGTTTATGTTATCTTTAATAGTCAGAGTTAATGGACCGTCAAACGCTACGGTCCGTGCATACATCTCTCGCTTCATCCACGGTCACTAACCGCTTCATACATGTCCTCATGGAGGTCCTATGGAGGACATGCTTTTGACGCGATCTTCCAATATCATCGGCGCTGTTCTCAAGATGCTACCTAGGTAACCTTACATCGGAAAGTTTTCAAATATATGAAAAAATAGCTTCACGGCTTATTCCACTTAGCAAGGTAGCCCTACAAAAGCACTTTGTCTCTCACCAGTTTTTAAATTAGACTCTCTATTAAAAATTGTGTTCTTTCTTTCTTTCTTTTTTTTTATTTGTATCAATTTTTGTCATTTGTGTTAAGTCTTACTAAAATAGTAATAAGCCTGAATTTTTTTTAATAAATCAATGATCCTTTGGTTACGATTATTTATAGAATTTTATTTTGTACGAAAAATTTCTAAAAAAACAATTGTAAAATGAAATTTGGTTTTAGAGAAAAACAATTAAAGTTATACTTAGAATTGTCAATTTAATTCACCACTTTTTAGGCCAGTCTTGGCGCAGTGTGCCAGCGTCTGAAAGTAAACACGATCGGTTGTGGGCTCGATTCTCGCTCGAGGAGTGATTATATTTAAATTATTTTCACTTTCTTTCGATGGTAAGACAAAGTGCGGCTTTGAGTTCCACTACTCAACACGCAATGTCTCGAATTCGGTGGAAAGCGAAGTCCGGAGTGTTTTGCCATTAGGTACATTCCGTCTATCCTGCTGTGCGGGATAAAGCTAAAAAAAAATTAATTTCTGTTAAAATACCTACAATATAAAATTCACTGTGGCTTAATAAACCTAACTCGGTTACTTGTAAAGAGTTTAAAGATCTTGAAGAATTGACATCTTAGTACGTTCGTAATACTCGCATTTTTGTAACACAAAGCGCGGCGGTGAGTTCCACACTGAATACACGATGTTTGGATTTTGTATATAAAATAGTTAAACAGAGTGCTTTAACACTAGGCTGTCTTTACCTACCCTATGTTAGCGTAATTTACTTATAAATAGGTAAAAATTATTTAAAATATTAGTTGAAGTCTTGATTTTAATAGTTATATTTTAAAGGAAGTCATTTGAATTATAATATTATTACAAAACACCTACCCTCCTTTTTAACTATGATTTACCTTCTTTTGTTCAATGCCTATATAAGACAGCAATTAAAGCCACAGGGGGCTCTTTTACTCGTTGACTTTCAAATAGTAGGTTGTGTTCGGTGCGATGACAATAGGTATATTCTTCTTACCCTGACTTTATTATTATTCTTTCTATATAATTCACTCTATCTTTCTATAAGTGTATTGTAAAAATTTAAATTTATATATAATATATTCATTTAAAACTGAATATATTTTTATTATTGACTATTATTTTAATAAAATTAATATACATTTTTACGATAGCCTATTAGCATTAGATAGCTGAATTCGGAATAAATCGTGATACTGAAAAAAAATATTGTACCGCTAGCTGCCAATAGAATTATCATTTATAAGGTTAGAACCAATGAAAGGATTGATGGTAAAACCTCCTATTGCTGTTATATGAGCAAAATTGTTTAAATATTTATTTTAATATTATTTGCAATAAAAAGTTTTATTATATTATTATTACTATTATTGAGATAGGTATATCATAAAACTATCCATATATTCAAGTTTTACTTTGAGTAAGATAATTTTGTCCACTATGAACAGTAAAAGGGGTGGTAATTTGCAAGCCGCCTCGACCGACGCCCTTTGACAAGTAAATTGCGACCTCGGACTTGAGATTAAACGAGTATTAGATTTGTACAATATTCACCACACTTGGCCACGTTTTATGTGAAACATTTAAATTACACAGCGTGTTTCTCTTGTTATTACGTAATTCGTTTTAAATGTTAAGAGGGTAGATATACATTTTGAGATAAAGTGTTGTATATTCGCTGTATAATGGGAGATTTCATGATTTTGTTATAGAAGTTAGCAAGTAGAAAATTGTTTTTCACTTTACATCCGGGAAATATAAATAAAAACGTTAGGTTATTATATCGCAGTAGGACATGTCTAACTGTAAACCCGATGCTTGCGAGTTCGATTCCTACTCGTTTCATCCCCTTACTCCGAAAAAGCTAAGCGAGAAGTAGAGTTCTGTCATTTCATACGTAATGCCATTAACTAGAGCGATAGTGGACAGCAGAATGTCTGACATATGGTTCTCTCTGCCTATTCTGTTATACCGAAAAATGAAGAAGACGTTAAAAATTGACTTGGCATCATGATGATCAATTCGTTAAAGATATATTAATTTAAAATTTTCGTTTAGCCTATCCAGTCATATTAAATGTGATATCAGATTTTATTAAGTTACTGGTATTAGTATGTTAAGATTTTTACTAAGTGGCACTTCTAGCTGCTCTTATTCTATACAAGTTTTTTTATCTACCCTACATTTCGTATGCTACAACAACGAACTCGTATATATTTTAATGTCTCATGTAAAAATAAAAAAAAACTACGTATTCCGTATGACATGGGACAATTGAGAAAGCTAACTTATTTGCTGTGAAATAAAAACAACAATTGTATTGCAAGAACTGTGCTGCTTTGTAGTATGCAAGTTTTAAGACATTCTACGTTGTTATATACTGGCAGTGTAGCGATATTTACTTCCGCCGCATCCTCAAAGGAACTTTCTGTCTCTGCGGTATACCTAATTTATGAAGTCTGTATGCTTACAGCAACTGAGCTCACGAACTATAGTTAAAATAAGTTTAAGTTTAAGTTTTTTGAGGGACATACTTAATAAATCAAATATGATTTCAGTTTACATCTACATATATCTTCTATCTGTCAACACATTGATACATAGCGAACGATTTGTCAAATTTGGCACACTACAATTTGTATGGAGAAAAGTCAATGCTTGAATGAAAAAAATAAACAAAACAGTTAAGTCATTATACTTCAGTAGGGCACATCTGACTGTAAACCTGATGGTTATGAGTTCGATTCCTACTTTTGGCAATTATAATGATGTATTTTAATGACTTTCATCTCTTTAATATTGTTTTAGAAATACGTATATTACATTAATAAAATAATACTACACACACTACCACGCATATAACCTTAACATATTTTCAATAAAACTACGGAATACGAATAGAATACAGGGGAAATATAGGGGATTCAACAAGATCTTGATAAGTAACGTTCCAATTTTACGATTAAGGTGTTTCGTAACAATTATACATCAATTTTACAGGAGTTTTCTCATTAGGAAAAAAATTGCTTGAATATGAAATCACGCTTTAATCCCACCTAGTTAGGCAGACAGGAAGTACTTAATATCAAGACGGAGTCGTATTCCGTTTTCCGCCGAATTTGAGTCATTGTGTTTTGAGTGGTGGAACTCAACGCCGCACTTTAGAGCAAAAAGATGAAAATAATCTAAATATAAAATCATCTCCCGAGTGAGAATCGAAATCGTCGTGGTGCAACGGGAAAGCCTTTCTTTGATCGTAATGGCAATTGAACCTGAGTTCGATTCCCACTCGAGTGGAAAGCATTCAACGGAGTGAATTAACACTATGTTGTCTCTGACTAATCTGCTGCGTAGGATAAGCGTGAAATTGATTTTTTTATAGAGAATGATGGTAAACGAGCTGAAGGGCACCTGAGGTTAAGTAGTCATCTTCGCGCTCTTGGATATCTACAAAATTAAGGTTGTAGATGTGTTGCCTTGAGATGGAAATGAAAGGAAATGAGGGAAAGGTTGGATGGAAATAGAAAAACAACTAATTATAAATATATTATTTAACAACACTTACCAAATTAAGAGTGACAAGTCTGTCGGATCTGAAAGAAAGAAATACATTAGAGTACACTTACAGATACTTATATATATATATATATATATATATATATATATATATATATATATATATATATATATATATATTATCTTATTTTTAAAAACGATATGAATTTAACAACATAATTTATTATATCTGACTGTGGTTGTTATTTCAAACACCACTAAAAGGAATATTAATATTTCATTTAATTTTTTTCCTTATTTGCCAAAGACATATGAAGAGGACTACGGATGCGGATCAAACGATTTCAAGAGCCTTTCTGTTGTGTTGAAGATGGCAATCGAAGGGATTTTAGTGGGCCAAAATCTAACATAACCCGCTTCTAAACTGGATATGAGAAATTACCCCTGCGTAGTAAAAAAAGGAACACGCTTATAATTATTTTGCTTCTAATCTGACGGTCGTGTCAGAGCATCATGTACTTTTTGTTTTTTTGTTTTTTTTTAGCTTCACGCCTTTATCCCGCGTAGCAGGGTAGACAGAAAGTACCTAGTGTCAACACACTCCGTACTTCGCTTGCCACCGAATTTGAGACATTGTGTGTTGAGTGGTGGAACTCAACGCCGCACTTTGACTTACCAGAGCGAAGAAGTGAAAATAATTTAAATATAATCACTCCCCTAAGTGGGGATCGAACCCACAATCGATCGCGTTATAGTCAGACGCAGACCCACTGCGCCACGACCGACCGATGATTGACGACGATTTTATGATTTATAAATAACAGGATTTAAATCTATGGTGTATGTTTGTCTTATCTATTATAATGCTCTTTTAAGACACTTCATTGTTCACTATGTAATTTAAAGTTGTTTGAAAAATGTGGACTTCGCTTCTTGTTACTTTAAAAACTTTTAAACCAAATTTTGATTCTTAATTCGTGACACAGTGTCTGACTGTAGACGCGATCGGTTGTGAGCTCGATTCACAATTGAAAGAAAGATATGTTTAAATTATTTTCATTTCCTTGCTCTGGTAAGGTAAACGCGGCGTTGAGTTCTGCTACTTAACACGCAACGCCTTTAATTTGATGGAAAGCAGAGTGCCAAGTGTACACCAGGTGCTTCCTGCATAAGTAATCCTATGTAAGTATGTATAAATCTACGTAAGTATAAATAAATAAAACATCGTAAATTGTCTAAAAGTAAACTTGATTCTTCAAAGGTTCCAAAAATATATACAATAAATTTACTGTATTTCCAATTCACTTGCGAATAATTTTCTCATAAACGTTACTCTGTTATCCGAAAGACCAAAAAGCATTGATTAAGGTAAAATGGCTGAAGAGCAATTTGATTTGAACTCAACTCCGACGTCAATTAAATAAGTCCCATATATAAGTGGATTTTCTATTTTATAAATAAAAAGACATCGCAATTCCATTAACGGAACACGAGGGACAGAACTAAACAATGACAGGGAGACAAAGAAAATAAGGTTTTTCCTTTTATTCAAATGAGAGTCAAAGTTTGAATAGGTACCTCAAATGACTTCTGAACCGTAAGAAAGCATAACTTTTACTGGTATTTCCAGCCCACCTTATATTCCAACCGCTGCGATTTACATAATCTGTAGAAATCAATCGTACGGAAAGGTGTATTATTTATATATGTATATATACATATATAAATATTTAAGGTGCGTATTATATACAATATAAAATTAATAACGCTTGCAGCAAAAATTTCAGTTTAATTTCTCTACTATTAAAAATAACAAAATATTTGATAAATTATTAAAATTATACTGAGGTTATAATAATTCGTAACGTTAAATGAACGTGAACGTCATACAAATAAATTTATCGTATTTTTTGCTTTTTCTTCTTCGCCACTCAATCACATTGTTTAAAAAGTACACATATCATATTATAAGAAATTTAATATGAAACTGATGACGACATTTTCTCAAGTTAATTGGAAATCAACCTGAAATATATCTTCTAAGAAGTTTTAATGAAAACAGGAAGTCACGAATCTGTTAAGCTAGACTGATGATGGAAGCGGAAAATTCATCAAAGCTTCGATATCTTGCAATAAAAGTAATTTATCTTTTTTTTATTATAAAATAGAAAAAGTGAGAAAAAGTAATAATCACCTTCAATAATAATCGAAAAAATCATGGCGAAATGCGACACCGTTAGACTATAAACGCTAATGAGTGTGGGTTCGACTCCCATTCGGTGCAATGTTTATATTTAAAATTTATTTTCATTTTTCAGCTCTAATAAACACGGCGTTAAGGTCACAACTTATTACTCAATGATATTGGAAGGAAAGCTAAACACTAGGTTGTGTCTAATTACCCTGCTATACGGAATCAAATCAATCAACCAATGTCTATATTACAAGCTTTTATAAGACTTGTCGTGTTAGTGTATATCAAATGATGTTAACCAAAGCTTTCAGTGACTAAAAGAAAGCTCCATTTAGGAAATTACCTTTACTTTTGATAAAATTGCTAATCGATTGATTTTTGTTTTAATTATTTTTGTCTATACAAAATGGCCAAATCAACAAAATGGCGGATTAATTTTTTTTAATATTTTTTTTGTCAAAGTATGGGTATTATATGAAAAGCCTTCATTCTCGACCTTTTCTATAGAAAAAACACTGCAAATTATAACTAAAAAATTATTTTCAGTTCTCTTTAATTAAAAATGCTAAACACATAGTTGATAAAGATAGAGCTAGATAATCTAAATCCGCTTTTATATAACAATATGAGGAGTTAAAGTCTTTAATATAATTTCCAAACATTTGACCAAAATAATGGCGGACTTTCAATTTCACCATTCTGGACATGCTTTAAGAGGAGAACGGAGTGTCGTGTCACTCTTCATTTCTGCTTAAGTGAATTGCGTAAAATAACAAAAATGATAATTATTTTACATCGATTCTTTACTTTATGGCAATATTTCATATAAGATTGATCACGCTACAAAAGTGGAGTGCAATTTTTCTTAGCGATAACACATTTGGGCCATCGTTCAGGAAATTCGAAGGATATTGAGGAAAACTTATCTAGTAAATAATCGTAGTTATTTATTTTTTTATATACAATTTGTTAATACTTGCAACTAACTTTAGGATTTATCACTATAAATAAACCACGCCATGCGTGTATATTTACCGTGGCGTATTTTTTAAATCAAAATTTCATCAATCAATTGATACGTGATATTTAAATTATTATATTGGAATGTGTAATAGTACGGAATGCAATGAGAGATTTAAATGACCAATGGCCTCTTAAGCGATAATGAATGAGACGTATCAAAGACCAGTATCGTAAAGTACGTATATATATATATATATATATATATATATATATATATAATTTAATAATAACGTTAAATATTATTTTATATAGTATTTTAGGTAGTGATAACATAATTAATAATTTTATTTTTATTAATTATAATTTTGTCACTCGGGCTGCTGTAGTTGACTTTGGTGAGCTGCTATGGCGATGTTGGTTGGTGGTATCGAGTCTGCTGCTGTCTCGCGTTGCGTATGCGATGCTAGTACGGCGACGGACGTTGATATAACTTGCGATACGCGACCGTCGTTACTGATAACTGAAGAACTGACTTGTATCTTCTCTGATGCATGTCTTGCATTGTACATGCGATACCTGTACGGCGACAGACATAGATTCAACTATTTTTATGTTGTTTTACACCCCTGGTGTGGGATGAATGGTTATGTGACGCTGTTATGTCTCGTGCGTTTCGAAGTATGTTTTAGTTGCCTCCTTACGGGGAGAGCTATACTATTATGTCACGAAATGCTGTAGTACTTAATGGTGTTCGACTGTTTGTCTAGCGCCTTGTTTGGTGGTAGAACGCATAACCGAGTTTAATTGTTGGTTATGACAAACGACTACTACGTATGTGCTGTGCGTTAATATAAAACAAACGGCCGTCTAGCGGTTGTGCGTCTGAACTGATATGCGAACCGGAAAGTAATATTGGTCTGGCAGGCCAATCGACATATTTGAACTTATATTGGTCTCACAAACCAACCTACGACATATAATGGTCTAAAGAACCAATCTATGATATATAATGGTCTCACAAACCAATTCAAATATATAATTATAACATATTCTTAATATAATAAGCCCAAAAAGTACGTAAAGAAATATCATAAGTAATTTGAAATATCGCGATATGTATTTAAAAGTGTATTAAGCGTATTAACCTCATTGACGGATCCTTACACGGGCGGAACAAATAACTAATAATTGTTCGTTTGCAAAGGCATTGTAACATATACGTTCGATTTTCCGTTGCGTCTCGGAGGGTTCACTCTGAGGTCGGTCGGGTCCACCAATCGGTCGGAATTCACGGCATATGGCGGGGAGGGGCCATTAAGCTATTTTCCCTTCTGCTATGACTATCAGCAAAGGATACTTATAACAGAGGGTTAAATAAGACGCATTTTCGGCTTTCCATGGAAAAGCTGGAGTTGGTTACAACGGAATATCTAACGTACTAATTTACGAGTTATTGCGAACATGATGATATTGGGTCCTAACCGCGAGACGTATCATGAGCCAAGGCATGATTGTATATTTATAGTATTTATATATACTATGTGGGGGGGGGAGATAAACGTTACAATGTCTCCAATTCGGAGTTTTTGACCGAATTAGAGACACTCTAGGTAGTTTTCGTCTACCCTGCTATGCGGGCTACAAGCGTGAAGCCAAAAAAAAATTAAGAAAATAAACATTCCGATTAATTATAATTTGAATAGATAGTTATTAGAAATTATTTCCACTTTTAACCTTATAAATGGAATATATATCTTTACCTTAAAAAAACATAAATATGTATATCTTCATACATATATGTCAACAGTTTTGTACGTACAAATTAAAACGCTTAATTAAATATTTAATAACAGGAAATTTCATTGAACAATTTTGTTTTATGTTGCCGACGTTAAGATTCGGGTCCCTTGTTTCTTTTTCCTTATTAAATAATAAAATATTTTCTCGCTTCTTATATTATTACACGGATATTTATATTATATATTATTTTGTTATTAATATCTTCAGAATATTTAAGTTCATTTCTTTCTCTTGTAATATGTAAGTACCTGCTGACATGACAAATTAGTACGTAATCGACTACTTGATAGCTTGATTTTATTTTATCACAAAAGCATTGAGGGTTCAAGGTATTAAATTAAAAAAAAGCCTTTCTCAAATTTTAATTTCCCAATGAAAATAATTCAAGTGTTATGTTTAACTAAGGAACCTACGACGCTCACAATCTGATATACTCCCACTGTGCCACTCTGGTATTTTAAACTTAAAATAATTAATAGTATTGAAAAATGATGAAGAATGATGAATGATTATGAAGAATATAAGCTAAAATTAGTTATAGATTCAAATATTGGCAACTTCACGCTATAATCCGCATAACAGGGTAGTCAGAACCAACCTAGAAGACACTCCGTTGACTACTTTCCGGTTTAAATCGAGACAATGCGCGTTGAGTGGCATGCGTGAGTATTTTTCAATTACAATGACCCCGTCTTATTTTAACTAATCTAATATACGCAATGAAATGCACAAGGACATACAAAAAGAACTCAACGCCGCTCTGTCTTCTTACCAGAGCGAATTTTAAATATAATCACTTCACCGATTGGGGTTGAACCCACAACCGGGTCGCGTTTACAGTCAGACGACGACCTTTATATGAAGAACAGAATAAGATGTTTAATGTTTTAATCCAATATTGTCCAATACCAATATATACCCATATTGGTATTGGACAATATTATTTGGAAAACTCGACGTTTCGAAAACTTTATACAGCGTTCAAATTTTATGTATTTCTTTAAATATTTTCTAATCATAAGTGGAATAACAAGTTTAAACATAGTGAAATAAGTCTAGTGTAATATAATAAACACATGAGAATATGTAGATAAAATGTATACAGTCCTAAAAAATCATTCAGGCTTTCATATTGAAAATAGCGTAAAGCTTTTAAAAACTTTTGTTTTCTCTGTGTTTTAATTCAAATATTGTTATAATAAAATGGTTTTCTAAAATTTCCACAGTGAAAGCTTGAATACATACATTCACGTATTAAACTATTTTTTAGTATATAGTTATTTTTCCTTATAATTGGGATTGGGAAAAATTTATAAGGAAAAAATATACCATGGAGGTATAAATATGAGAACATCATTTTCTATAAAAAAAATGAGAAAGTTAATTACGATACTGTGGCACCTTAAAGTTCCTACCTTACAATTGTTAATAGCACTATATATGTTAAAATACACAATTTATGAGAGACATTTCTTTAAGCTCTATTCATTTATTCTCTCCTTTATAATTATATTTTTATAAGTACATTTACGCCTGAAATGTATATTTTTTTCAAATAATAAGCTTTATATTAAACAGCCAAAGTATGCAAACCAAATTTAAGCCTACTAATATAGAGCACTATGGAATAATCTAACGCCGCGCTTTCTCTTCAGTAAATCTGGAAAAGATATAATTTTTAAATCATTCGGACATAGCCTCCCTTACAACATGTCACTCTTTTGGGGTCCTCTAAAATAGTAATTAACAAATTACACGTGTTTACATTATAGTTATCTACCAGTGTAAGACAGTATTTCAAAGGACCCCCAATTACCAATGTGCACGGCCCCTTTAAGTCGCGGGCCATATTCGTAGAGTAAAGGGAAACTGTACCATAATAGCCTATATTCATATTATAATCTCAATCTAAGGGTACACAATAAATCATTTCAAGAGGCCAAAGCGCAAATATGTACGTACATTTGAAAATTTTATCTCTAGATAAGCAATTAAACCTTTGCCTAGGGTCTTCATTGAGATTCGATTCACAGTTTGATTGGATTACAGGGTATCTATTGTTAGGCCGTTTTCAGATATTACCTGGCTTTGTTATAAATATCATCATGTCAAACGCATAATGGGATTCGTATTATACAATATAGGTAAATAGTTTGAATTGCCTTAATATTTTCCATCCAAGTCAAAATAGAGATATTAATGACTCGCTTGTCATATATTTCGAATCACGTCGAGTTTAGTAGTATACTGATTGTACTGTAAAGTGAAATTATTTTTTTTTTGCTTCACGCTTTTTATTCCGCCTAGCAGGGTAGACAGAAAGTACGTACTGACATTCTGTACTTCGCTTTTCACAGAAGAGACATTGCGTGTTGAGTGGTGGAAATCTACGGTGCACTTTGTTTTACCAGAGCGAGGAAGTGAAAATAATTTTAAATACTACTCCCCCGAGTTAGGATCGAACCCACTCACCGATCACGTCTACAGCTGGACTGTCCCACTGAGCCACGACCGTTTAATTAATTAACTTTATTTATTTTTTTATTAAATTTATTATTTATTTATTTGTGTTTGGTACGTAGTTACGTTGTCTCATGGCATGAGAACCGTACAAGTTAACGCTTGATCGGCATTAGTAGAATTGTAACACAAATCTCCTTATGTAAAGTAACACATCTTTATGTATTTTAGAATTAATTTATTTTTAATATAATTTGAATCGACAAGAGCACGCGCTTGTGCTTGGTCGTTTAGGTGGTTGAAGTTTAATTTAAGGAACACGAAATTCTCTTCTAATATTAATTAAAATTAATTCATTATCAATTTTTGACTATATTTAAAAAGCCCACTCGCGTTCCCGTTATCTTGTCTACGTAATTTTTTATTTATGAATTGTAAACAAATGTTTGTTTTTTATATAAATTACCTAGAAGGGACTTAGAAAACTGGTTACTATTAATTAGTATTTCTTTTGAAGTTTACTTTATTATATTATAAATATATTTACATTTTTTCGCTCAAATGACACAATGTCCTGATTTCGAGCGGAAAGCAATCAACGGAGTGTTTTGATACTAGGTTATCTCTGAGTACCCTATGCGAGATAAAACGTGGCTACAACTTAAGATTAGATTATAGATCTATATTTTTTATATTCCTGTATTTTAATTACTTAAATTATTAATAGAACATTTAAAGGTAAAGCCCTGAATACCAAAATATATTATGAATTATTATATGCACTTTAAAAATAAGAAGTTTCTTGAATAACAACACGAATTGATTCTTATTGTCTCCTCGTTTTATATGAACTGAATTATTCCTAAAAGTTTTAATACAAAAGGCACCGAGCAAACTATTTAATAAATAGACCAATCGAGACATGATTTAATAGCTAACTTTAATTATTCAAGTGGCTCAAAGTACGGTAAGCTTAGTTGCACTTTGAAGATTTCCAGCAAATTTTGCATATATATAACTTGAAAGCAAGATTGAACATTGATGAAATGCAGCTTTCCCTTATTTAATAGAAATTGGATGACTATGTAACACATAATATTCATCCACCTTTACATATAACAATTATGTATTAACATGTAAAGGAAATACTTTGGAATCCTCTACGACATATATGAAATTAATACATATACCATGCTATTGACGAATTTTTGTATCTATGAATAGCCGATTACGAACATCCACAGTTTTTATATATTCATAATTTACAAAAGAAAGGTAATATTTACTTTGAGTTGAATTAGGCAAGTAAAAACACTTCGCTCATTTAAAATACGTTTTGTATAACAATCGCACGAAAATTCCATTAACACACGATAAAAAATATCCAAACCAAAGTATCTGGGAAGTTCGCGGGTGTTTCAAAAGTTGAAAGAACTGCTTTTAACGTTCCTCAATTCGTTCGCGAGTGAATTGATATAGAATCACTTGGTGAAATTAAAATTTCATTCGCTCCCGCTTCGTCTCCCGGCCGCGAGCCAAGTTTTAGCTAAATCTGTTCTATCGACGAACTCCATCTTTAGTTATATAGAGGGGATTTGCAAGTGTTTTGTAATCGGTTTCAAAAATTTTAATATTCAATTATTTTACTTCAAACAATTTATATTCAAACCAAGAGTTAAACTATAAATCGTATTTCAATAACATAAGTGGCCCTTGATTTATTTTTAAGCGATAGTTGCCTAATCCACATACATACATTTTGGATGAAAACTCGAATAAAATACTTAAATTGTTATATTTGTAATTTCCGTAAAGTATTAAAATGCTAAAGAGAAGATTAATGTTTTATCCCACATAGCACAGTAGTCAAAAAAACACTCCCATTAACGAACCCAGAAATATATATAAATACGTATATATATAAATATGTATATATGCGAGGCACGGAGTGTCTTGATACTAATTACTTTTTATCTAGCCTGCTATACCGGATAAAAACTTGAAACTAAAATGTAATGTACCAACAAATTCCAATAAATAACACAAACAAACAAACGTGAGAGCTATTTAAAATTCAAATAAAATAAAAAAATTACACTCAGAGTACTTTAGACTAATAATAAACACAATTCAAAAAGTATATTTGCATACGCTCGGGTCAACAACAACAATCCCGATAGGTTGGCCAGAACTTCTAAGTTGTTATCTACTTTGAGCGGCAATACATAGTAGTTTGCTCGAGGCGTGCTATTAAAAATATATAGCTATTGGAATAGTAATAAATGTGGTAATGGAGGTTTTAATATGATATTTTATAATTTTTTTTAGTTTACACTTTATCCCGCATCGCAGAGGAAACCTAATGTTTGACACTAAACTCAGCTTCTTTCACTATTCCCTATGAAGTCGAGATTGCTTGTTTCGAGTGAGGAGTTCAACGCCGCGTCTAGTTTTTCTGTCACTTAAGCGATACTTAAAATAATTTAAATATATTAATTTCTCCAATTAGGAATCGAATTTAAAACTAAAACTTTTAAAAAAAAACGAGTTAACAGTCAGACACTGGCACATATAGGATTTCATATTTTTATTATGTTTTTTTTTAAATATACATATTTTTATAAAACTATTCTAGTTGAAGTATATAACATTTTGATGGTTGATGTTGATGTTACTTTTTTATATATATATTTAACTAGTAGGTACGTTGACACCTTGAAATTCGTGCTGCCTTAGTAACCTACAGGTATACGAATATATCGCTTCCTACAATAATGTATATCAGAATGGTAGTACATGTTGTATTTATGTAAATAATTAGTGTCTCTAAAATATTGTTTTAAAATTATTTGATTTTTGCACTTATTTCCACATATAATTTAATTGCGCTAAATTTCATATTTCCTCCTCTGAATATCTACAGCAAGATATTGAATAAGAAAAAAAAATAATTCAATATAATCCAGAGTAGTGAGAGCTCTTATATATAAATTCCAAAGCATTTAAGTTTTAATCAGAGGCTTAATAGATTATGCTACTGCTTACCTACGAGTCTACGATTAATTTAATTTTATATAAAATACACTTATAATAACAAAACTAAGTTAAATTTTATATAAGTAACTCTAATTCGGCGGAAAGTGAAGTACGGAGTGTCTTGACACTAGGTACTTTCTGTCTACCCTGCTATGCGGGTAAAAAATAAAAGCGTGAAGATAAAAAAGTACGTAGTGACAAACTCCTAGTAATATAAACCAAAACATTGCTTAAGGCTTTATCCCGCATAGCAGGGTAGACAATAAGTGCCTAGTGTCACGACACTTCATTTTGCTTTCTGTCGAATTCTGTTCTTTTGTTCCTTCTGTGAACTGAACGCCGCACTTTGTCGTACCAGAGCGAGGAGGTAAAAGTAAAATTACTTTAAATATAAATCTCCTCCAAGTGGGAATCGAATCCATAACCGATCGTGTTTACAGTCAAACGCTGTCCCATTGCGCCACTGCACTATTGTAAATGTATATATTTTTTAAATTTTTAGTTCATGTTACGATAATGAAAACTGAAACTTAAGTTTAATAATTTAATATTTAGACACTTAATTAGAGATCAACATCGGATGGCGTTCGCTGGGGTCACTCAGGCCAAGACGATTTGGCACTCGTCCAGCGTACATTAGTGTCTCAGCTTCATATTTCCTTAAATTTAAAATTTTCAAATACAACCATGTTATAAATACCGCCCCGAATTCTGTATTACTGCCAAGTTCTTGCAGTTAATAATATTATAATTTAATTTGTTTATTTTTTTAATATTTTTCATTACTTTTACTATTTACATATATGAGCAGCGGGACAATATCGGACTGTAAATGTAAAGGTTATGCATTCAAAACTCATCCTGGGTAGTGATTATTTTTTAATTTTTTTCATTTTCCAGCTCTAGCAAAACAAAGGGCATCATTTCGTATCAACACATAACACATCTCTGGAACTCAAGTAAAGAGAAAGCAGAGAATTTGGACAATAGTTTGTCTACTTTCTACGTGAGAGATATCATAAAGAAATTGAATTGGATAATTTAGCAATACTTGTTCCACGAAGATAAATTGAAGAGAAAAGGGCTGACCACTAAGTTCGCTTAAGACCAGTAACAAGTGAAAAATACGCAAACAATATTACATAGAAATATGACATAAAAGTATTAAAAAATATATGATACAACCTCTCAGATTTAAAAATTATAATCCTAAAATTATTAATATCTTGAACTGTGAACGTGACATATTAAACAAGTATAATGCGTCTTACACTTTCACACGCATATCATGGTTTTGAGGGAGATCCTAATGTCAAGACACTCCGCTGTCTAATTTCTGTCCAAAATAATGACACTGAGTTTAGAGTAGCATACTCAGCGCCGCGCCTGTTCTTTTAAGAGTGGATAAATGAAGATAAATTTTAAATTGAACTTTTCACCACTATTCAATGGCGTTTACAATGAGACGCTGCCCACTGCGCCGCCAGATACTATATTTATCGATTATAAATAACGTATGTACAATGAATATTTTATCCCGCATAGTAAGGTAGATAAAAAATACCTAGTGTCAACACACTCCGTACTTCGCTTCGCTTTCGCACCAAATTCGAGACATTGCGTGTTGAGTGGTGGAACTCAATGCTGCTCTTTGTCTTTACCAGAGCGAGGACGCAGAGGAGCCAGGGGAGAATTCTCACACACGAACAATATATAAACATATATACATATGTGTGTGTGTGTGTGTGTGTGTGTGTGTGTGTGTGTGTGTGTGTGAATTCTCCAAGCCTTTTTTATAAAAATTAAAAATTTAAAATCATATAAATTAACTACTTAAGTTTAAGTATTGACGCTACCTGAAAGCACGTGAAAGTCCAGCAAAGCTGGTCCACATGTTATCGTTAAAACCGCCATTTATAACGCTCCTATTAAGGCTAAATCCAAAGTTGGACTTGAGAACTTAAGCGAGGTAATTATGTAAATTAACTCTCATAATGCGCATAAACTGGCATATAAGTGGGGCAGAATATCAACTTAATATATTTTCTTAACGACACGACGCGTATTTTGCGATCTTTGAAACACCTTGCTATGTAGTGTATAAGTATATCTTTTAAATGAAACTATTTAAGGTTCTTGCTGGCTTTTGGTATTCAATAATATATTTTTGAAAACCCAACCTCTTGAACTCTATTAAAATCTATTAAAATCTTTGCCAATTATAAGTAAACGTGCCAATTATTTACTTATTTTCAAAAGTTTACTTAAAAAACATATGATTTTAATGTAGCTTCCCACTCTTATCCCGTTTAGCAGAGTACCTAAGTGTCGTACGTAAGACGCTCCGTACTTCCATTTATTTTCGCAGTATATAATTTGTACTGGTATATAAGATTTATATTTATATTGTATTGAGTGTATATATTTTATATTTTATTTTTTTATGTGTAAATATCTCATTCCAAGCTCCGCCTACCATCAAATTATACAACTCCAACATCCAAAGTTTGCCTGAACTTCGAAGAGTTCGCTTCAAGCGATAAGGCCGCCATATTGCTGCCATTTTGCATTTCTGTTCAGTTTTTAATTTTTTTGTGTACAATAAAGAAAATACTGTTTTTTATTTTTCACTATATAAAAGATATAAAATAACTATATTCCTAATTGATTAGTTATTATAAATTATGTTTTCCTATTTAGCATATAATATATTTAAGTAGGCGGAAATTGTAAAACAGTGACGATATTAAGAAAACAAACATTAATTTCTTCAATAAATCTTTTTTATACATAAAAACCAAGATATTCTTTATCTGAATGTGCTATTAAAAACAGTTTTGAATTCACGCTTTATCCCGCATATGAGGATAGTGACAAATTAGTATCGGGACACTCCGTTGACTACCTTCCGCCCGAAATCGAAACAGCGTACTGAGTGGTGAACTCAACGCCGCACTTTGAACAACTGACTCAACGCTCTGGTAAGAACCAGAGCGAGGAAATAAAGATAAGTTTTAAAATTAAAATCAATATAATATTATTGGACAGAATAATATGCTTTCCTCAATAATATACGTGGATCCCTTTAAACTCCATAGAACATAACGGCCGATGAATATAACATGAACGGAGATTGTTGCATAAAATGAGCCAACTCATATTGTCTTGGGAGCGACAATAGTTGCTCTGGTTTATTTCGTTCAGGCTGAAGTAAATAGAATTTTTGTTTTAAATATAACTCGTGGACCATACGCTTTGTACAGCATTTTCGAATACTTTGTTTTAAAAAAAAATGGTGCACGTCACAGTGAACCACAGGCTTTTGTGTGAGAAAAATATTTTTTTATGTTTTATTTATTTTGCAAATACATTTACAAAGTACTTGTGTCATATCATAAGAAATATGTACGTCTAAATTAAGTACTTCAATATTTTGTTCATCATTTATATTAACATGGTATATTTTTCAATTATTTTTTTTTACCTAAATCAAACTTTTTTATATGTTTTAATATTAAAAACTATTAAAATTGTATACGTTTTTAAAAAATATTTACATTTATAACATTAAGAATAATGCTCGTCTACATTAAAAATATAGACCATTTCCATATTTTTACATTTTTGATTGGGTTTATAAGAAATAAGGAGTGTCTGTTTGTAATATTAAAATAATCACCTTTCACTAAATACATATGTATGTATAAATAGTACATATGAGGAGGGGTGATGATAATGAGGAGAACTAATCAAATAAACATCCAGAGATACAGGATGGGCCAGAAAGGTGTGCGAATTTCACAATCGGATTTATCCTTAGAGGGACGCGGGAGCGGGACGCGGGTAGTGGGGATAAGTAAGTTGGTTCTTGGAAATATAGTCGCTGTGGAGCATTTCACCGATGAACAGCGTGCGTTCTGTGTAAAGGTTCTGTGCGTTATTACAAAAATGGCAATTCTTAATTGCCATTTTCGAACGCATTATTGCGCGGCGTCTATTTTGTTCTCAGTTTAGTTTACAGGATAAAATCAATGTCTTAGCGAAAGTGTTATCAGAACGCCACAAACTTTGAGTCTACAGGTTTGACACTCAATCAAAAACCTGCGGGGCGTCCTAGGTCAATAAGAACAGAAGAAACTATAAGCAAAGTCACGATGTCTGTACGGCGCGATCCCCAGTTATCACCCCGAAAGAAATAAATTGAGCTTACTATATCTAGAAAATTATTAAGGCGTATTTTCGAAAAAGGTCTTAAATTTTACCCGTATAAACCAATAAAAAAAACCGTATAAATCAATTAGTCTAGGAATTGAAACCATATGACCTCTTCTTGGATGAAGCTCATTTTTATTTAAGTAGATATGTGAATAAACAAAATTGTCGGTACTGGGCCTCAGAAAATCACCAAATTAAAACTGCAATGTCAAAAATGCAATGGACCTTCGCTTAAAGTGACAGTTTGGGCAGCCATGTCAGCTAAAAGACTCATCGGACCACATTTCTTCAAAAATGAGCGACGCCAAACTGTAACATTAAATTCTGATCACTACAGACAAGTTAAGTAGCTTTTTCTTCCCATAAAAACATAAGTTTGAAGTCTACAATAGCAGGAACTTGTTTCAACAAGACGACGCAACATCTAATACATCCAATGGGTCCTTGGCAGTTGTAAACGAAATGTTTACTGGGAAATTGATATCGCATCGAGGGGACATTCCTTGGCATGCTTAGAGTCCAGATCTCACGCCACTGGATTTTTTTTTTGATTCAAGCCCAGCTCAAGAACAATATTTGTGAGAAAATGTCCGGTATCCCATGAGCGATGTATCAGCGAGTTGTTACGCATTTGAGGCCTAGATTCGAGGACTGTGTATGTTTGGATGGTACACATGTCAGTAAAGTTAAGTTTAAAAAATAAAATTCCCATGTGTTTACTTTATTATAAATAAAGATTATCTTTCGTAAGCCCTGTAGTTTTTTTTCTATGATGTTTTAAAATTCGCATAACATAATTGCCCACCCGGTATTAAATTCCATACGGAGAAGCCTCAAGCTCATTTAATTTAACATATTATTTTACTATGCTAATGAATGTTTTTAAATTAATCTTCTGTAGTACTAGTATAGCTTTGTGACTTGCATGTCAAATGTTCTTATAAAGCTAACTTTATTTACATTTTAATTAAAAGTTTTCTTACAAAAGTACTAAGTATGGATACAACGGTTTACAGCTTCACGCTTTATCGCAGGATAGCAAGGAAGGGGATAATATGTTATTGTCAAAACACTCTGTTGACTAACATTCGCCAGAAATTAATACATTTGAGATTTTGCCTTACCATATCGTATCATATAAATGAAATCAATACGATGACCAATGAAAAGACCAATAAGCAAATATCAGTTTCATATTCAAGATTTATGCCTTCATTATATATTCTATATATTTAAATATTTTATGAGTCCGGTCGTGGCGCTGTAGGACAGCGTCTGACTGTAAACACGATTGGTTGTGGGTTCAATTCCTATTCAGGAGAGAGATTATATTTAAATTATTTTCACTTCCTCGCTCTGGTAAGGCAAAGTACCACTCAACACACAATGTTTCGAATTCGGTGAAAAGCGAAGTATGGAGTGTCTTGACACTAGCTATTTTCTATCTACCATGCTATGCGAGGTAAAAAGCGTGAAACTAAAAAAACGTTCTTAATAAGGACGAAAATGTATGAAAATATATAATAATACGTTTTTATTAATTAAAACTATGCCAAAACTAGTATGTGACATAAATGGTAATCTAAATACCTGCTTGCGACTGTATGAATAAATAGATTGAGATTCACGTTTTTCTGTCATTCTCCAACGAAACTTAACTCCGTGCTTTGCTTATCAGATCATAGAAGTAAATTCAAAAACGTAAATAATCATTCCCTCGAGTGGGAATCGAAGCTATGACCAACACGTCTACAGTCAGTCCAACAGTGTCACGATAGCCTTGCCTCTATCAATATGAATGTAGCATTTCGAATATTGTTAAAGCCTCTATATTGTATAATATTAAACGCTTCTCTGAAATTTTCTTCTAAACTGTTAACAAATTGGGTACTCAATCTTTAGTTCAATGTATCGTTGCGCGAAATAGGTCCCCTCAAACAAATGACATGGAAAAGGGGTCTGTACCGTAACAAATAACAAAGTAGTTTTTTTATATCCCCGGATTATTTAGCAAAGCACATTGGTTAGTTGTATTACATAATAAATAATGTAATTTAAAGCTTTTCTTATATAATAATATATCTATAAAAAATAAGGTTTTACATTTTTAGAAGAAATTCTTTAATTGTCTGTGGAATATAAATACTTGTTTAACTCTACGCAAGTTTTAAATCTAGTGGAGTAAAAGGAACCTAACATTAAGGCATTTAGTTCTCTAGTTCGTCTAACCTAGACTTAACTCTAACTTAGACATAACTTCGTCTTACTTAGACTTAACTTAGACTTTTGCGGAAAACATCTGTGTTATCATATTTGATCACAAAAAACCAAGAGATGGAAATAACCAAATTTAAAGCATTTTCTTCAGTGGGACTCGAACCCACAAACAAAATTTTCAAAAAATTAGTCGATAACTTTGCGACAGCAGAGAATTTAATCTATAAAAGTACATAATACAGCTTCAAATATTTTGAAGTGAAATTTTGCGATAAGTAAATAGTAAAGCAAATACTTGTACACCGCGCTGGTTACCTTGATATACGTATAAGTTAGTTAATGTAAGGTGCTCAGTAGTTTAATTAACTTTCAAATTGAAATACAGTCATGTTCATAAACTAAAGGATCTGTAGCGTGTTACTTGGAACCATTGAGTGAGATAACTCTTAACCCTCACATAATAACTTTCAAAAATCATTGAATATAGATATAAAATAGTTGTATAAAATTTCAATTTTTTTTATAATATTATACGTTTAATGTATTTCTCTGCTCTAGTAAAACAAATCACGGCGTTGAGTTTTGAGTCTTGACACTAGATTTATTACTTTTATTGATCTTTTTAAGTGTAGTGGAGTTAGGTGAATAGAATTTAAGAGTTAAAACACTGCGTTAACCACCTTTCGTGATTACCATTTTTTTCTTAGTTTTACTTTTTTAGTGTTTTTTTTTGGCTGAAATTATTTCTATACAACCTAATTAATACATATTTATTTGTAATCAATTGGTTAAAGTCATAACTTTGATTTTGAATCATATAGGAAAACCTGCCTCGCTTTACACCGAATTCGAAATATCGCGTTGAGTGGTAGAACTCAACACCGCACTTTGTCTTACCAGAGCGAATAAATGAAAATAATTTAAACATTCCCCCAAATCACTCCCCCGAGGAGGAATCGAACCCATAAAGGATTGCTTTTACTGTCGGGTCTGACAGTAAACGTGTCCCGACGACCGGCTTACATACATATTGTATTTGAAATTGCATATTATATCTTACCATCCTAATTACGTTTTGTCTGTTTAAATCATAAGAAAAAGCTGATACTGACCTTATCACAAAATTTTAACATTCCACGTATCTACTTATTATATTACTGTAAGTAAGGAAAAAGCTGGCATTTTATGTTTGGGCTCATAATATCGTAAATTCGTACCCACTCATGTTGAGGTATAACAATCGAATAAACATGCCTCTATTCTTATTTATATTCATCCAAATGTAATATCGTAGTCAATGAATCAAATGATCTCCTCAAATACATGATTTTGCTTTACTAAGCTTATACGAGACCATCAGTGCAGTGGTACAGCGTGTGATTGTATAACGTGGTTGGTTGTGGGTTCGATCACCATTTGGAGGGAGGATTTTTGTTAATTTATTTTCAAAGTCAGTACATATTTTGGGTGGAGAACATTCAGTGGAGTTTCTTGACTTCAAGTTATCTTTGACTCCCCTATGTACGGCTATGTGTAAAATAGCGTGTCTATGTTCGTTTACGTATAGAATTAAGCGAAGGTTAGATATACAGTGTACATTACAAAAAGATTATAATGATATACTAATAATATTATAAATATTACACACACACACACGCACACATTTGATGAACATAGGAATTTGTGTATTTAAGCTTTATTCAGATCAAAATTGATGTTTGTATTGTACCTCATGTATCCATATATATGAATCTAATTTTAACATAAAAGACGCCATCATGACGCAGTGGGTAAGCGTCTGACAAATGCAATTCGATTCTCAATCTGGGGAATGATTATAATTAAAAATTGTTTGCATTTCGTCAATTATGTGCGGGTTAATACACGAAACCGTTTTCTAATATGAATACAGATTATATTACAATAAATTTCAGAACACGTAGCTTTAGATATCCAGAATATATTTCTTAATTTATCTATTTAGCTTCACGCTTTTATCCCGCATAGCAGCAGTGTAGACAGGAAATACCTGGTGTCAAGATACTCCGTACCCTCCGTACTTTCCACCGAATTCGTGACGTTGCATGTAGAACGGCGATACTCAACGACGTGCTTTGTCTCACCAGAGCGAAAAAATAAAAATATAAACATTCCTCCGAATGGGAATTGAACTCACAACTCACATGACATACGTCCCACTACACTACGACCAGCCGCAAGGATAGTTAAATTTCAAACTTAATATCTAGGGTCTTGGCTACTAAATGTTATAAGTACATGAAAAGAAATAAATATATGATATACACAAATGACTCAATAGAATATTATTAATTAGAATAAAATAAATTTAGTTAACAATGAACGAAATCGCAAGCTTACCTTTTGGCTTTGACGAACAACATGAAGTATGGTAATGGGCTGTACGTTAATTTAAGAGCTAAACTCGTTAGGCATTCGAGTCGCCCTTCTGATTAGTACTTGTAAACCCTAAGCCAGGCATTTAGTGAAATTCCTGAAGGCTAATTATACATTTTAAACAACCATTAGAAATAGCAAAGCAAATAGCCTTTTAATTAGGGATTTTACGCATGATATTGTGATGAATAATTTTCTCAATTTACCTTTTTGGGATTTTTACACGAAAATAAATATTTTATGTATATGATACTAATTTTAACATAAAAGACGCCATCATGGTGCAGTGGGTAAGCGGCTGACTGCGAATGCAGTTCGATACCCAATATGGGGAATGATTATAATTAAAAATTATTCGCATTTCGTCAATCATTTGTGTGAATTAAATATTTTAAATAAAATTTAAAAAAATATATATTTTTTACCATTTAATATAGATATATTTTGGTATTTGTAATTTTTGTGTTCCAAAACTACCATAAAGTGGTTGAAACATCGAGTTTTCTAATATAAATCATCGAATACTATCAAAAAGATAAACATATATTAAATAAACATATATATTAAATAGACATATATATTAAATAGACATATATATTAAATAGACATATATATTAAATAGACATATATATTAAATAGACCTATATTGTAAAATATCTTTATTATAATATTTTAATTAAATAGTTTCCATATATAACATTGGCTGAGATTACTCTAGCAGACTGTAATTTCAAATCTAGGATCTAGGTTACGTCCTAAGTATATCCTTAGTTGATTAGCATGAAAGTAGGTCTACTTCTCCCGAGTGAAGACAATGTTGAAACACCCTTTGTAGCACGCATGAACTCTACAATAGCGTGCAATATTTAATGTTGTATTGTGACGTAGTGCTTTATGACACGTTTCTCATTGAGGTCGTTTTAAACGTTTATATTTAGAGATACTGGATATTTCTTCAAATACATTTGTAAAATAAATTAGTATCATAAAAAAATCGCGTATATCACATAGACAGAAGAAGAAAAAAACACATTTTCTGTCCAATTTGACATAGAGTCATTTGGTGGAACTCAACGCCGTACTAAGTTTTTCCAGAGAAGCGAAATGAACCGAATGTATGTACAACTTTTATTATATGGGTTTAACTGGGGCTTACATTGATTATCTCGAATTTTTAAACTTTTCTTTATTTAAGTTGTCATTGTAAACGGGAAAACTGAGTTCTTGGACACTAGGTCCTTTTCTAGGTGTGAAACTACATAAAAATAGTTTTTTTATAGTAAATAATGTGGTAAAAAAATTATTTTGTAGCTAAATCGTAATACTACCCATGTCAGTTTACAGTATAAAGCCACAAGAAACATGTCAAGATGCTATCACTTAACTGTTGAAACAAGAACCAGAGGCAAACATTATAAAGCTTAAGGCACCTATCGTAATATTATTTCCTTAGTCTAAAGTCTAATAAAATTTTAATTAATTAAACAACAGTAAGTAGCAAATTTTGTGTTTTTCACCTGCACCTATAATACTATTATCAGTGACGATGGTATAAAGAAAACTTAGTGTGAAGGAACTCCGATTTTCCTTATCATATTTTATTAATACTTTTTTAGTTTCACGCTTTTGTCAATACACTCCGTACTGTGCGTTCCGATTTCAAAATACTGAGTGTTCAGTGGTGCAACTTAACCCCGAGCTTTATATTATATACACCATGGTGGTGATAACAATCAACATAATTATCCCATGAAAGATTGGTATTACCGTGGCTTGGCTGATTGAGGAGAAGCAGTGAGGTTTCATCAGCTCATCAACCACATTATTCTAGACGGATTTTCTAATGTGAAAAAAAATACAATCACTATGTTCAAGAAAACAAAATGAACTAAATAATTACATAATATACGTATATATACGTATATATACCAACGTGATTATTAGCAGTTCTTTTCGTCAAACGCGCCTCGAGTTAGTAACATCGCGAAATATTCTACTCAAATAAAATCTTATAAAAAGGCAGGCATCGAGTCGCAGTAAAAAGTTATGAGATCAAACAACTCCAATTAACCATCAGTATTTTTGCCAAAGGAGATTTTTGAAAGACACTCGTTATTTTTTTCCATATATACATATATATTATATAGATAATCCACTTACTGTGGCATTTATATTCTTGATTTTATGTAATTTGATAAAAAAATCTTTGAAATATTTTTTTGGATATGTTATAACGATTTTGAATGATATTATGATAAAATTTCATAATTTGAATGAACATTACGTTGTATGTTGTATGTTGTATCATGTTGTTTTGAGATCCTGGGTTCTGAATAAAAAGGAATCAAATGTGTTAAGTTAAAATTTTATATATATATAAGATGAAGTTAAGGTACTTTGAAATGATTATAGTTTAAAAAATTGTATTAGCAGCATCACCCCCCCCCCTCTCATACATACACACACATACACGCACACACACACATCTTATTACTCAGTTATGTATAAAATAGAATAAACCTGTTTGTATATAAAGTGACGAAAACGTGAGTCTCACTGACGAATGTGTGGTAGCAAATTCTTATTTTACCGTTGCATTTAAGTCAAAGAATGGCATTAATTTTCAATACTTAATAGGCGCTGTCTCGAATTCAGGTGGGAAGTGGAGAGTGGATCATCATGATACTAGGGTCTTTTTACCAGTCCTACTATGCATAAAAAAATGAGAAGCTGTTAATTGTTTTTTTTAGCTTCACATTTTCATCCCGCATGACAGGGTAAATAGAAAGTATCTAGTGTCAAGACACTCCGTACTTCACTTCGTATTATTGATACTTAAATAAGTTTTCATCAGTTGAACATCTCGTCTAGGAACTATAATAGTTATAATAACTCTCCTCCTCCTCTCTTTCTCATCTTATTACTCAATTATATATGAAAAATGGAATAAACCAGCTTATACGTAAAGAAGAAAAAAGTGAAAAATTCATTCACGGCGAGACATCCAGTCTCTAAGTCGTATAATGTATTCGCCCAGCCTCATTCATTTCTCTCGTGTATCTTAACCGGTTCCAGCGGTGATCTATATCCATTTTTCATGCTGATTTCTTGAATCCATTTACTTTGTCATGTCAGATATGTAGTACACTCGATCTAGAGCCGTTTAGACTCATCGAGTTCTTTTGTTTTTGTTGACGTCGCGTCTTATTTACTACGTTTGTGATAATACTGTATTGGTAGTGACGTGATCTGTCGCAGTGTGATGCGTGACTGTAAGGCGATCAGTAGTGGGTTTGACTCTTACTAGAGGGAAAGATAATATTTAATTCATTTTCTTTTGTTCCTCTGGTAAGACAAAGAGCTCAATACACAATGTTCCAAATGTTTGTCTTGACACTAAGTATTTCCTGTCTACCCCACGTGGGATAAAAACGTGATGAAGGAATAAATAAGTAGAATCGAAGCTTTGTAATATACTTTAACTTCTTTTTAAGACCAATATAAGGTTAAATTTTAAATAAGTATTAAAGAAGCGTGTTGTTCAATGGAATTTTGCAGAACAAAAGGTGAAAATGTGAAGGTATCATTAGTTTCTTCTTTGAACTTATTTGACTGCATTTTATAACTTTTAGTTCTAAATTTATTGTCAATAATATAATGGAATTATATATATATATATATATATATATATATATATATATGAAGCATATCGTCTCAAATTGGCAATAACTTTTACTTAAGGTTTTATCATTGCTTAAGTTTTGTTAAGAGAGTAACTAATAAATCTATAAGCCTGTTAGTTTGACAAACAGATGTTACAAGGAGGCCCTTGAGTACAATATCGTAAAGAATTATAGGTTTTATGATCTGAATCAGTAATTCTGCACCAGTTGAAGATAATATCTCTTGTTTTTACTAGAGCAAAGCTTCAGCTACTTAACGACTTAAATAGAATTAAGTGCAAAGAAAATTGCAGTATTTTTTGCATTCAAAGAACAATGTTTAAAATTGTGCACGTTCTAGTATTTATTTGTGTATTCTGTTTATATTTTATATTATGTTTCTATGATAATAAATATATTATAGTGAATTTTAAAATCGTTACAGTGATAAATTTATTTTACCATGTGAAAGTCAATATTAGATGTTATGTATTTAAATTTTATATGAATTATTGAATATTATGTAATGGAATTTTACTTACTTACGTGGTCACAGGTAGACACAGTCTACCTGTGACCACGGACTACTGTAAAGTGTTCGAAACGTCAGGTGTCCAAAATGTATTTTCGAAGACCAAAATATACGCGATTAATCCAGTTAAAATAGTTTCATTTAAAATGTATAAAAATCGCGAAAATCAAATATCTTATTAAATTTTACTTACTTTAAATCAAACTATTTTAAACAGACGAAACGGAAAAGAAATATTTATTTAGAAAACGACAATGTAATGAATTTTAAATAATGTATAGATCTGTGCTTTTAGTGCCATAAAATGGTAACATTTTTAAAATAATTATTCTATACAATTTTTACTTAAACAATGTCACTAAATCTTATTAAATTTCTTATAATAAAGATATATTTTCTGCATTACTAAGACTAGCACCACTAAATCCCAGTGAAAAGGAAAAGACGGCGACGAATAAATAATTAAATTTCACGTTGAAAGGTGGCAAGAATTTTCACTGTATTTTACTTGAATCGCAACGACGATTTTGTATTCAATGTTCGAGTCCCCTCGTCACTGGTGGAGGCAATTAGGCGAGGTGTTGTGTCCCTTAAGAAATTGTAACAATTAAATGCCAGTTTAGCACAATCGTTTGAAAAAAAATGTAATTTATACTAAATAATTATTAATTATTTTATGTTAAATGGTTTTAATGTAAATATAATAGATTTTTTGAACTTAAGTAAATTGATTTATTACTGCGTTCAATTATTATTTTATTAAAAAAAAAAGTTTAATATAATTGAGTTAGTTATGAGAAATATATAATCCGCCATCTTGTAGCGTCGATCATCTTGGTTTTACAATGATATACAACTTATTAAATAGTATTGCCATCAAAACTAAACGTATGTAATAATTGTCAGATCAATCTGTCAATCGTTAATAACTAAATTTGACTCCAGCCACAGGGCAAGCTAAATAAAACTAGTCTAAAAGGTTGTAGTCCCGCGTAAAGTACACGTTACCGTAGCAACACATACCTTAGTAGATTTATACAAAAACGTATGTGAATATTATGTGTGGGTGTGTAGTGTGTATATTTACATTGTTAATGATTGAAAATTTATTGGTATTGTGAACTTCTTTATATAAATTTTAACTATACCAAATTTCATACTTCTTCCGTACATTAAGAGGTGTAAAAGTTTTCATTCAGATATTAATAAAATATATTAAAATTGTCAAGTGATAGTTTTCGATTTTTTTTAGATTCACGCTACTGTTCTGCACATCGGAGTTGACAAGAGGTGCAAGAGTGTCAAGTCATTTTGTCCCCTGTCCACTGAATTCGAAAACTTTGTCTTACTTAGGCGAGGAAATGATAATAATTTTAATGCGTCGTGATCGGCTTCGTTTCTGTTGGAAATTATATTCTTACAGACAATAACTACACTACAATAACACTATAATAATATAAAATAGTAAAGCAAAAATGGATAAGAGCTAAGCAATATTATAACTCATCAATATTTTAAATACAAGTAAAAATATTGCGGCCATCGCAAAACGTCATTGGATATGTGTACTATTTACACTTGTACGAATTGTTATATTTTTCTTAATTTCTCCACGTTGGTAAGACAAAAGGTGGCATTGAGTTCCATCGTTTAGCACGCAACGTGTCAAATGCAAGTGGAAAGCGCGCTCTTAAATTAAATTTACTAAAAATACACATACACACACACACATATATATATATATATATATATATATATATATATATATATATATATATATATATATATATATATATATATATGAATGATAAAATATAATCTGTACTGAAGTGACCGAGTTACTAACATAATTTGTGAAGCATATACGTCGATAGCCGTAACGAGGCAAGGCTTTTTGCCGGATGACAAATAGCGCTTTTAGGTCCCGTGTTACACACTCTACGCATTTCACGTAAAGGATTACATTAAGGAACATTAGTTTATTTTCCTTATACAGTAGGTCGTGCGTTACCAAAACGATAATATTATTTATTAGGAAATTTACAAATCTCATTTCAAAACAAGGAGTGTTTATTTAAGAGAAGAAATTTGGGGATTGGGAAATTATTTATAAATGCATCGTCTCAACTGACTATTACAAGAGCCAATCATGTTTCAATGAAACAAGCTTCGACCATAATTTCTTCACTGGTAAGCCAAAGTGTGGCGTTGAGCATCACCATTCACGCAATGTATCGAATTCAGATGATAAGTATAGTTCTATTTTCTACGCTGGGCTTACTTTATTATGAGATATTACAACTTAAGACCGTTTAAAGCCGGTTATGGCGCAGTGGGACAGCCTCTGACTGTAAATGCCTCGAATTCGGTGGAAGACGAAGTATGGAGTGTCTTGACACTAGGTACTTTCTGTCTGCCCTAATATGCGGAACAAAATCGTGAAGCAAAAAAAAAACAAGAATTCACTAGAAACAATTCATTTAACTGCGAGAGTAATATAATAATTCAATTTAATATAATCCTAATGCTTCGTGTGATATCAGCAAAACACTTTTAACACACCAGGCGTCAAGCATGAATCTCATTTCGCGTGTCAATAACATCGTCTGTGTGAAACGTAAATAATTCTAACGAATGCTAATTTTATTTATCACTACCTGCAGCTATCATCATGAGAAATGATTTTTTTCAACCAAAATTTACAATGATTTTTTATTGTGGTTTACCTTATGTAGGTTTACATAGCATATGTATATAAGAATTTTTTTTAGACATCAATTTTTTTCTCATTTTTTTGAGTATTATGAGGCCGGTCATGAAGCAGTGGGATAGTGTCTGACTGTAACGCGATTGGTTGTGGGTTCGATCGCCACTCGGGTAAGTGATTATATTTGAATTATTTTCACTCCCTCGCTCTGGTAAGACAAAGTTCGGCGTTGAGTTCCACCACTCAACAAGGAATGTCTCGATTCGGTGGAAAGCGAAATACGGAGTGTCTTGACATTTATTTCTTGGTATTTAGAGATTTAGGAATTTCGTTACTTTTTTACAGCATTTTTTCATTATACCTATATATTCATGCATATTGTTAAATTATGCCATATTTTTAAATTAAACTATTTTAATTGATTTGATTGTGTATATATTTTTATTTTTAAAAATATTTTTGAAATTACAGTTTCAACATATATATTTTCGATAAACAAAATACGGTGGAGGCGCAGTGGGACAGAGTTAGACTGTAAACGCGATCAGTCGTGGATTTGATTCACATTTAGGAAAATATTTAAATTATTTTTATATTTTAGCTCCAAAAGACGCGGCGTTGAATGCCGCCACTCGATACACAATGTCTTAAATTCAACGGTGGAGTACGGAGTGTCTTGAGACTAGGTATTTTTTGTCTACCCTGCTATGCGGGATAGACGAAAAGTATACAGAGGGAAAAGAGTGATCGTTCCATCGTTTCAATGATTTTGTTACAAATCAAAGATTATATTGTGTCAATCTGTAACTATCTCATTGATAAATTTATAAAGTAAAATATATTTAAAGCAATTCGTACTTCTTATGAACTTACTACTATATTACAAATTGCATGTTATTGTTATTTTTCACCTTTTATGGCTAATAAATAAAACATTGTAACTATACATACTCAATTTCTAAAGATATCAAAATACAGTCTGTCTAGTATATCATCACGAAAATCTAACACAGAACTCTTATGGTAGAATTATTATACCCATACATTAGAGGCCAAAATAAATATCAAGTAAAAGTTCGAATGCCGATAATCCGCTCATAAAAGAGATTAAGCAACTACCCGGAATTTGTTCTAGCAAGTAAATAGTTAAAGTAGATTAATTAGTGTAAACTTCACCAAATGCGTTTATTTGGTAAAACTTTCCTTATCGAAATCTCTTTGAAGAAGTTTAAATGAATATTTAGTTTTGTAGTTTTGTACACCAATACATATACCTAGTTGTGTATTAAGTTATTTAACTTCTATCACATGGTGAATTAGTCTAAGTACCCCATTCAAATCTGAATTCTACACTATGCACATGTCCAACTGGACTTAGAAAAGCATGTTTTTATATGTAAATACTCTTATAAGTGGGAATTGAACCTATAACCATAGGAACCTAAAATCATGGGAACCCAAATCAGATACTTCCACTATCATTTCCCAAGTTTTGCTACGACGAATGTATCTTTTATTTCATACAATGTTATTATATACTCGTATTTCTTGTTGCTGACGAAAAACAATTTAATTTTTCAAGCATAATTGTATTAATTATTATATAGGTACCTTTAAAAGTTAGTTTTAATCTTTGCCGGTTTGGTAAGACAAAGCTCAGTGTTGAGTTTAACACACACAACTCACAATGTCTTGATTTTGAGCTGAAAGCAGTCACCGGAGTATCTTGACACTAGGTTGTCTCCGACTACTCTGCCATGTGATGTAAAGCGTTAACACAAATATGAAATGTAATTAAATAATAACTTAGCTGGTATACAAATAGATAAACTCATATAAGTTTTCTAAAAGGTATAAGCAAGAAAATAATTTCAATACAAAGTTTAAAATATCGAGTAATATAAAAACGTTAAACGTTAAAGAAAAAACTATATATGAAAATAAATTATAACCTTAAACATGAAATAATCTCATAATTTTCATGGAGCCGGGATTAGTGTTGGGTATTCGGATTTCCCTAACGTAGAATTAATTTTTGGGTTAAAAAGTCATATTTTTCACAATTTCATGATATTTTATTAAATATAGCACCTGTGTGAAAGCATATTTTTGTAAATGACGTGGATTTTACTGTACGTTATAAAAAATAACCTTAGAGGCGGTTTCAGTATTATACTATAATCGTATATAAAAAAATTTTGGTCCAAACAGAAGCTAGATTTAAATTTTAGCATTTCTTAAGAGAAAGATCTTTTACAGATGAAGCAAAACGTAGAATAGAGTTACTGGCATAACTTATTTCAAAAATGATACACAATGAATTTCTTTGATCAGAGATTTTAAATAGAGTCCTATATAAATAAATAAATTATCTATATTAAAACACTACAATAATTATAATTATATTTAGAAAAATGATAATAAAATAATAAGATCTTTGATTTTTGCGATTTTTATACATTTTAAATAAAACTATTTTAACCGGATAGGCACGTATATTTTGGTATTCGATAATAGATTTTGGACACCTGACGTTTCGAACATTTTACAGTAGTCCGTGGTCACAGGTAGACTGAGGTGGCATTTGTCTGCCACTTGATACAACATGACACTTTACAGTAGTCCATGGTCACAGGTAGACTGAGGTGGATTCGTCTGTCAGTTGATACAACATGATAGACGAATGCCACGTCAGTCTACCTGTGACCATGGACTACTGTGAAGTGTTAGAAACGTCAGGTGTCCAAAATGTATTTTCGAATACCAAAATATACGCGATTAATCCGGTTAAAATAGTTTTATTTAAAATAATAATAAAATAATTGACTTAAAAATCATCAATGAGATATTATTCACCTTCATGTTTCTTAATCCAGTTTCGCGGTTACAGGTCCTTCATTACAAACCTAACTGCTTTCATTCGTTACATTTCGACTGCCATTTATTAGGCAACCCCAGCAAGTAATTGTAGCTCCCTTATTTATAGTGGGCGGTGATCATCTGAGTATAAATGGCCGATATTGGTTTTAGAGCGAGCAAATTAAATTTTATTGCTGTTTAATCCTGCGGTTCGTTGCGGTCGGATTTCGTTCTTAAGACGTAAATAGTCATTAGCGCGGGGAGTTCAAACTTTTATGGTTTATGCAGGTACTAATATTTAGGACTAGTCAACGTTTCTGACTTTGCCTGTGTATTTAATTGTATGTGTGGATATATTTTCGTCATATATATATACAGTTACAGTGGAAGTGTGAAACGAATTTTCACTATTTCTGTCAATGACAAAATTTTATCGTTTTATTTAATTCTTGTTTTGTGTTATCTATGGATAATATATTAGTTATGCCAGTAAAAATTAATAATGTAAGTATATATTACATAATATTTTATTCTTGGTGAGTTGAAACCGACGCCGCTTTTGCCTTATCAAAACATGATGATTTTGAGGCCGGTCGTCTCGCAGTGGGACAGCGTTTGACTGTAAGTGCGATCGGTTGTTGTTTCGATCCACTCCAGGGAGTGATTATATTTAATTTATTTTCACTTCCTAGCTCTAGTAAAGACAAACTGCAACGTAGAGTTCCACCACTGAAAACACGATGTCTCGAATGCGGTGGAAAGCAAAGTATGGGGCTACACTTGGTACTAGCTGTCTGCCCTGCTATGTGGTATAAAAGCGTGAAACTAAAAAAAAGAAAAAAAAAGACAAAAAAAAAGATTTTTCCAGGTGGAAATTAATCCCACAATTGATTGCGTTTACAGCCACTGAACACAGAAACTAAAAACAATCACAAAATTAAGATCATATTAAACTAAAGTACAGCAATGAAATTGCTCTATAACGGTTTTACAAGTGCTTTTATAAGTACTTTTATCAGTGCGTTTCTAGTTGAACGGATCTTTAAATTTCCAAAGAGACACAATCTTAAGTTTCAGAACAAGCAAGCAATAGATCTTTTGAACTCCGCTAAGCGATCTGCCTTCTAGGCGTTTGCGGAAATACTTTCTTCGTAATATTTAAATGTGATTTTTCCATAGTTTCACACTTTAACCCACATAGCACTGTAGCCAGAGACTACCTAGTGTCACTCCGTTGACTGCTTCAGTTGATCAACGAACTCAACGCCGCGTGTCTTACCATAGCAGAGAAAAGGAGCTAAATTTTCAATATAGACATTTTGTTAAGGGAGTCGAACCCACAACTAATGGCGTTTACGGCCAGACCTTGTGCCACCGCTCCATGATGATCACTTAAATGTTTTTTTTTATTATCTCTTATTTTATATTTTCTGTTTCGATTACGCATTTCTATGGACACAATAGTGTACTAGTAACTACTGTTATATTATATATTATCTTCGAATAATTGTAAAGAAAAATCTTAGGCTTGCTCGCTTATTTCGTGTTATTTTAATTTGTATTATTTTCATTCACCTTTGTACCGTTCAGTGGAATTTGTATATATGCAAAAATGATTCACGATATTAGCAATGAAGTAATTTTTAATATTTTATCATTTATTTATGTTTTTGTATTCGTTTAAATATACGTATTTTAAATGAAACTATTTAAAGTGGGTTATTTGCGTATATTTTGGTATTTGAAAATACATTTTCGAAAACCTGACGTTTTGAAAGATATATAAAAAAGTATCAACCAAGAAACAAATGCAACTTCAGTCTACCTGTAACCATGGATTACCGTAATTTACGGTGACTGATGGCGAAACAACAGGTTGTCAAAAATGTATATTTGCAAACGATACGCATTTAAAATAGTTTCATTTAAAATGTTTAAAAATCACGAAAATCAAAATTTTTATTATTTGTGGATTTATTAAAGGTAAATAGTTACAAAAGGTAGGTAACAAATAGGATGGGAATCATTTTACTTAGACCCTTCGCCACTGATGTTCACCACTCAACAAAGTGTCCTGACACTAAATTATCTCTGACTATCCTGCTATTCGGGATAAAGTGAGAAGCGGATATGTATAATGACGTAAAATATAATCCAGTAGCTTCATACAACATGAGTGATATAACAGTGCAATTTAGATCGTTATTTGTTATTAAGTTGCAAAATTTGAGAAAACAGCCACTATGAAACTTAATTATTTCAATTCTGAATTCTAATGTGTAATTAATGCAAATTCCAAAGGGTCTAATGTTACAAGGACTGCGCAGGTAAATTATTTATTCTATGAACTCGGTACGGTTCGTAAAGTTTTGATAAGTGCTCTTTAAGCCCCATATGATGCTGGCTTTTGCATACTTTGTTGAGACTACGATGGAAATATCTATACAGTCTGTATTTGTATGTAAAGTTCTGTCATAATATGATTTTAGGAACATTTTGAGTTGGCTTAAGATTTAAATTTATTTTTACAAGTGCCTTTTGCACGCTTTTGTAAATACATCTAGTTAACCTAAGAGATTTTAATATTAGCTATAATAAAATTTTTACATACAAATATATTTTGATTTTGTTTTCTGATGTGTTTCTATTTTACTATTTTTAAGAACAATTTTTAAGAAAGTTATAAAAAATTTCAAACCCGCGCCTCTCGGAAATTGACCAAGCGCTGTGATCGCTGAGCTATGCGTTTTACATCCAACTGAGTCGAAATTCTTACACGCTTATTACAACTTATTTATTTTCTTAGCATCTTTATCCTTATTGATTTTAATAAATATATATGAAGAATTTAAAAATAGAAAAAGCCCTGAAATCAACTTTGCTTAGCATGATGCTGTGCTACCGCTTCTAGTTGTTGATGTGTTTATAAAAAAAAATACTTAAGAAGGTACGAATAAGATACAATTTCAAATATTTCAACTACGATACGTTATAATTTTTGTCTTTTAAACGTTCTTTCTAGTACTAGGAGTATAAAAATGAAAATCCTCTTAAGCTATATTGATTAAATGAAGCTGAAGCATAGATTTCGTGACCGTACTCCGATCATTTTAGTCGTCTTCAGTATTTAATAATATTTATAAGTGCTCTTCAAATATCTTAGTTATATATATATATATATATATATATATATATATATATATATATATATATATATATATATATATATATATATATATATATATATATATATCCCTTAATTATGTATTTATTATACTATATTGTGAGATTTCTCCATCTGCCCCTATTTTCAGCAGCGGTTGAGCAGATGTAGGTAGATGTAGGTCAAGGTACGAGATCACGAGAGTGCTATCCTTCTACTCTTTTTTATCTGCACTCTGTTATTCCGCATAACAGGATAGACATTAAGTATCTAGTGTCAAAAAACTCCGTACTCGACTTTCCACCGACCTCAAGACATTGTGTGTTAACTGGTGGAACTGAACGCCCACTCTTCCTTATCCGCCTTCTCTTCATATATTTTGAATTAATGGCATGAATATATAATATCATGGACATAGCAATAGTACTACATATCTTTATATAAAATAAATAAAACAATTCTCTTTTTCCTCTAAGAAAGGAAGTCTGGCGATTATAACAATTATGAAATTCTAATTTCCCTTGTAAAGTATACAGTGAACAAGCTAATAAATATGTATGCAGACCCCGAATGAAATAAAACATTATGTAATTTAATTTTTTCATCTTACAAAAACACTGGGACATTTTCGTCGACAATCTTAATTCGCTTTGTTTTAATCAACTAGGTGGTTAGGTGCGAGAGGTGAGGGGAAAGAGAAAAGTAACACTTGTTAACTGATCTTGTGAGGGAGGCTGGGATATGTACAGATGTCACGATAAGAAAATTAATTTAAATATACCGCATTATCATTTTTCGAGTACGTGATTTTGAAGGTAAATTGGTATCTTTAGGCACGAGAGCCATTCAACGTGTGGTTTTTAGTTAATGGATTATTTCTTTAACATACATATGATATTCAGGATTACCACGATATCATGTTTACTCATGAAAAATTTCACTGCATATGTTATTAACAAACATCAACTATAATAAGGTTTATCTGTAAATATGTCATATTATATAATTATCAAATATTTATATTATTTTAAGTGCAAGAATTAACAAAAATAAAAGCAAAGTCTGGAATAAAATCTAGAAAGACCATTATGTGCTTAAGAAATTCACATTTTGAATATTACTGACATTTCATTAAAAAAAAACATATTTTTGATTTAATATATATAAATAAGGATTTAAGTTATACAAGCCGGTCGTGGTGCAGTAGGACAGTATGACTGTAGACGCGTTCAATTGTGGGTTCGATTTCCGCTCGGGGGAGCGATTATATTTAAACTAATTTCTTGAGCCTAGCACTCAACACGCAATGTCTCGAATTCAAAATGTAGTATGGATTGTCTTGACATTATATGCTTCCTGTCTATAAAGAATGTAAAATAAAAAACGTAATTCGAATGTTTTCACTCTTCATATTCATGTAAGACGTTGAATTTTGACTAGCGGAACTTAACGCCACAACATTCAATTTTAAAAAAAACCATATACTATAATATTGCTCAACATGGCAGTAATTTACATCCAATAGATAGCATAAACATAATTTAATAAGATTATAGCAACACTAACTAAATCTAAGGTTAGGTTACGTATAGCGGTTACGTAGACCTGTTTAATCAAGTTGGATCTCAGCGGGGTTAGAATCAATTAGCGCTGACATAGAGCATCGATCAGTTTGCAAAGATTAATCAAGCGAAGTACTAGATTGCTGAAGCGAGAATCCTAGAAGTCAATTCGGAAAGTTTCAAAACATTTGTTACTGTGGAACTGTGTACACATTGTTTACATTTGTATGAAATATTCCAATTCTATTGATGTTTTCAATTATATTGATATGTATAATAAAATGGGAATAAATTCAAAAGAATGTCACTCTATTCATTGGTTGTTCCTTCAACTTTCATATAAAAATAATTATATACTAAAAAAAATATGTTGGAAATTGGTTGACTTTAGTATAATTCATACAAAAAATCATTAAGATTTAACGACTGTGGACGAAGCACAAGAGATATGCAGAGACCGACTACCGCTAGTAGTATAAAGCGTGAAGCAAACAGTATATATTTAAAGATTCCTTAAAAAGTAAGGATTTCTTTAAAACATGCGACATATTTGCCAATTTTAGACGTGCTAAGAATTATGGTGTTACATAATAGTGTTGTAAATAAACTCCATCAGAAAAAATCGTTACATCTACACAAATAATAAAAATATAACTGATCGTTGCATAAAGTACCTTGTACATGAAATATATATGAGAAGAAACTATTATTGGAAGAATTTACTTACGTAATAGAAACCAAAACGTTGTTTGTATGTTCATTTGTTCTTAAACGCTAAGCTCGGGAACAAAACGATTCAAATGCCGTTTTTACAACAGATATAGCCGAAAACGTTCGAGATTGTTCTGTATCATAATTTAAAAAAGTTGTGAAAAAAGGTTTGTATGTTAAAGGTTATGACCATATTAATGATTTTGTAAATGATAACACATCTTGAATGAAATGCTCGCTCCAGTCTATTTCAAAGGCAGGTAGGTTACTAATAAAAAAAAATTGTAAATAATTGGCGTTTAAAAAAAAGAGACAGTCTATCTGAGTTCTTGCGCAGGCTCTTCTTAAGTCTGAGGCATTAATTTTAGTGAACTGGTGGTAATTTATTTGACGTTGAAAAAGGTAACATGTAATTTCTTATTTGGAATAAAATAATTTGAGTTTAACTAACCGATTTAAATGCAGTTTTCGCCATTGCAATTTGAAAATCTTCCTTTAAAGTTTAGTGTTGTAATCAGTGTATAAATGAGAATGAAATATCAGATATAATTGATATAAAATATTTGTTTTCTTGTATTTGCTGAGTGTTTTCAGTATTGAAAAATCATAATTGAATCGAATTTTTAAAACTAATTTCTCACGCCTGCAGAGCTGTGGGTACAGCTAGCTTGTAAATATATTTTAAATAAGCATTTTATTATTAGTTTATATTTTTTGAATTAATACCAAATCGTTTTAAATATACTTTAATATGTATATACAAAATATGTCATAAATGATTAGATCAAAGTCGGCGTTAAGTTACGTCATTCGACTTGCAGTATGTAATGTAACCTGAACGCGAATCAAAAAACGTTATTTATATAGACGATATTTTAGTTATGTATTTGTAAAATATAACACTTACAGCTAAATATACTTTTTAAATGATAATATTTTGAACGGATTAATCGCGTATATTTTGGTATTTGATAATATATTTTTGAAACCTGACGTTTTGAAAACTTTACAGTAGTCCGTGGTCGCAGGTTTTCGAATACCAAAATATACGCGATTAATCCGTTTAAAATATTTTCATTTAAAATGTGTAAAAGTCGCAAAAATCAAAGATCTTATTAAGCTAAATATATTTTTTTATTATTTAGTTAATTTAAAATTAAATCCATTACGCGTGTATTGTATCAAATAGAAACGTGAATATTATGCAATAAGCCGACTGTAGTGAGATTTAGGTGGAAAATTCTCAATTAGTCGAGTATTACAGCAAACATATTCGTCCTTTGTCAAGTGTTTTCATTTAGCCTTGTCTTTATTGACCATAACTCCTGTGAAAATATCGTTAAAGTACCTTTCTAGGGTCGCTGAACAATTTGGTTAGAACCGCAGGTAAATATGGCAGACAGGAATGCTTGATCTCACGTACCTTTGTAGACGGTTATTTAATTAATATATGTATACTACGGGTGCGATCCTGCTTTGCGTACAAAACATATAATATATATCTTAGGAACATTTTATATATCTAGAAAGAATTTTTTTGATTTTTTTTAATATTTTTATTTATGTATAATTTAGTATGTATTATACATACAATTTTGTATTACATACATATTATATCTTCAGTGTAATTTGTTAAGATTATTATTCCCCTATCATCATCAGAGGCCAAAATACTCACAAATTTAAGAAAAAAAATAGAAAATTACGTTTTTTTTTTAATATATACACAAGAAGTATTTATGCTTAAATAAGTTACTTGCTTAATTAGAGAGGTTCAATTAAATTACTTTTTAAATTACTATAACCAACCTGAAACTGGAGCATTAACACTTGGCAACAGTGTATTTAGCAGTAGTAATTCTACGACTCTCACAGACATTCTGGCAAAAAGTAAATAATCTATATATTAATATTTAAAAAGTAACTTGGTACCATTTTTACGTATATTACTCGGTCCAAGAATTGTTAACTATGGCACAATTAAAGTTTATATGTTTATATACCCGGAGTAGGTACAGAATTCTGACATATGTTTTTTAAATAATGCAAAAAAAATATTACATTACCATATGTTTATGTTTATTCTATATTTTAAACATATATTGGCATACGCGTTGTCAAGGCAACGCGTGTTTACGCGTCAATGAAGCTACCATTATCTGTACCATAACGTGATCGTGGCCGCTGGCTTATATAGTATTAATATACAATAGCTAAATATATTCCTTATTCTAAAACGAATAGTCAAGGCGCAGCGTTAGGTTACGCAAACCAATTATCTAACTTTTCTAATACACAAAAACAATAAAAGTGAACTTTGATACTAGGATCATTTCTATTCTGCATTTAAATTATAACGCGTCACAATAAAAACAATGTAAATAGAAACAAAGTTAACAATTTTACGGCTAAGTAATAAAATTAACATTGTCGCAAGACATTATTGTCGCGTATTTATATTTAATGGAGCTTAACTCGGAGGAGTTTAAATTACACCAACTTTATCACCGGTTTACACATAAAAATTAAGAATGACCGTAAAATAAAAGCTTATTACAATGATGACCTTAAATTGAGTTGTGTAAGCTTTATAGTTTACACTTCTAAATTAAGTGTTTCCTACTTCATATAAAACTCCCATAAAGGGACACATGAATAAGTGTAATTTTCAAAGTGCACTTTCGTTATATTATATTCTTTTTTTTACGATTTTTTGTTCAACAAAACTAATTAATAGATAAGTATGTATTTTAAAATATGTACCATAGTAAATTGTACATCTTGGTACATTCAATTTTTCTTATCATCTTCACGCCTTGTTATTGTAGGGTTTGTTGTTAGAATGGAATAAAGTTTTTAAAACTTAAAGAAAAGATGAAAATATAGTCAACGGCATAGGGAATATCTTAATACAAACAATTTGGTCGTCTAGTATAAATTTTATAGACATTTAGCTGTACTGAGTTACAGTTTTAAAGTATCAAGACACTCTGTTCACTCCTTTCTACCAGAAATCAAGATATTGTTTGTAAAGCATGAAGAAAAAATGAGAATGGAACCCATAACCAGTCGCATTTACACTTCGACGCTTATCCACTCAACTACGATGGCATTATATAATCACGTGAATTTCATATTGTTTATGTTATTATTCATATTTTATGTTTATGTTGTTACCAATGTCATAATATTTTTTACTCACTAATAAATTGTAATGCACTAATCACGAAAACCTTAAAAAACACCGAATATTCTATGAAAAGAAGTTTTGCAAGCTGTACCAGCAAGAATTGTCTAAGTGATTGAATTGTTTACATCATTTTTCACGAGCTTGGATATTCTTTTCAGCATTTTCATAATGGTTTTCTACTTTATAACCTTTTGCTTACAGAAGATATAGATTTACTTTAGGATTCATAAAATTAGTGTGGATTAAAAGCGTGTACATCACCTGGTATTCAGTGAATCGCTGCTTTAAATGGTTTTAGTTAATTGTAATATCTACTTAGGCTAATACTAATTTAAATTTAATTTCCTTATAAACAAGGTATACTGTCGCGTATCATCTCATCTTTACTATATAGATGAATGTAAAGTTTTGTTGTTCATAATATGAGAGCTACGCTGTTTGCGTCGACGCGTAAAGTAATTTATTACTGCGGATTCATAATGTGTTTTCTTTCACGTGTTCAGAGTTATAATACCTTTAACACTGATATATGATCTAGCAAAATGTATGTCAGAATATTTTTAACATATCTCCGTTGATCTCTTAGCGTTTTTCGTAATATGGCGTGGAAAGAGAGAATCTGTGCGGACTTCTCAAAGTAATTGTCGTAAGTAACAATAATAGATTACTTTCGTTTAAATATATAATGATAACAAAACTGAGATCTTTTACAGTAATCATATAAAAACTTAACTCGACTAGCTTTTACTCTAGTTTTCATAATTAATGACAATTGAAAAGAACGAAATTAAAAAAAAATAAACAAACAAAACGTACAGCCCATATCCTATAGTGTGTTAACAATAATGACAATAATAAAAAATACATTAGAGGCAAATCATAAGTGTACTTTTTTATATATTTTTTTTTATAAATTGTTGCTTACTTTATTTTTTTAGCTTCATGCTTTTATCCATAGTAGGGTAGACAGAAAGTACCTAGTGTCATGACACTACGTACTGAGCTTCACCGAAAACGATATATTGCATATTGAGTGGTGGAACTCACCGCCACATATTGTCTCACCAGAGCGAGAAAGTGAAGATAATTGAAATATGATCACTCCCCCGAGTGATTATCGAACCTACAACCAATCGTGTTTACAGTCAAACGCTGTCACACTCCGGCCTCACTTGTTTTACTTAAAATTATATATTACATAAAACTACTGTATTCTAATTAATTAATCACGTATGATTTGGGATTTATTTATTCATTTGATAGTACATTAAAATGAGTTTTTCCAACCCTACACCAGTCCACAATCAAATCAAATGTAACTTGAATAAACAATTCAAAAACACTCAGTTCTTTCATAATCTTCATAATGATATAAATTATATTATTAAAATAAAGTCAAAGTACCAAGTACCAAGATATCTAATTCACAACCGCTTAAAGTAACATTAGAGAAATTCCGGTACCGCACACCCACGTATAAAAATTTCACACGAACAAGGATCTACATTAATCATTTGGAATCCACAGAATTTCCTGTTATTAGGGGAAACTCGTAAAGGGTCTAAGAACAGACTGGCGTGTAATTGCTATGATCTCCGATATTGAGAATCAAATATTCGTATAGTGTAAGAAGTAAGGTTTCCGATTCAAAAAGTTGGGCGTTATTGATTTTCTTTGTTGAAAAATGAGGCGTGTATTTTGTACGTAGATTGGTATATTATGAATTTGTTTATAATGAAAATAAGAAAATATTGTAAAATATATAATAAATTCTCATCAAAACATTATTAAATAAAATCCTTTCTTTCTTCTTTTTTATACATATAACTATTTCATTAGCTTCTAATGTAATCTAGCTATCAATGATAAGCTTATTTACTGCATTTCTTCTAAAGGTATTGATTTGGTGAATATTTTCTGCTAACATAAAAATAATTTGAAAGTGTATTTATTTTATTTTTCAAATATTAAGTCATTATAATTTAATGTAAATTCTATAATACTGTTTATCATGTCAAATGTTGGTTATGTATAAATGTATAAATAACTACATATATATGCCTTCATTTACAACATCCATCGAGGTGCAATGGAAAACTGTTTGACTATAAACGCGGTTGCTTGTAGATTCGATTCCCACTCAGAGAAATGATGGATTATATTTAAAATCTATTTCTTTTTGTTCACTCTGGTAAGTCAAAACGCGGCGTACAGTTCGCTACTCAGCACACAATGTCTTGATTTCTAAGTCTTGACACTAGGTTTCTTTGTTTACTCTGCTATGGGGAATAAAGCGTGAAGTTGTAAAAAAATATGTAATACCATTCTATTCAAAGTCACTATATTCGTATATAGGATTTTTTCATATAATTTGAAAAGTAATATATTTCCTCTCCAGCCTAAAAGGCAGCTAACACTATTCGCCTCCGTGGATATCAATGGTATGGAAAGCATTACCGGTTAGGGGTAATCTTCTATATCATTGTTAATGGTCGGCTTTGGGATATTAATTTCAGAAATATGGTGTTGCCATAGTAATATAATATTTGGGCACGTTTCTTGTACGCATTTAGACATATTTTGGTCATTTTATCTGTAAATAGATGCCCATTTTTTTAAATTGTAGTCAAGTTCAAAGTGGGACTCAGGACTTCTTATACAGGCTAATCTTTAATATTATTTTTATATATAAGAACAATTGTATTCGACCGCAGTAAAGCAAGCACGACGTTTGTTCTTATTCTTAGGATATTCTATGTTGAGTGTTGCTTGGTATCGACTTAACGGCTTGGGACGACGTAACTAGACCTCTTCTACTTTGTACTATGACACGTATTATAATATATAGGTACTATTGCTACGAAATGGAATTAAGTTATTGATAAAATATGGAACAAGATATTTGAAGAAAAATAAAAATAGTGAAAATAATAAAATATATCTCGCTACTCTGCTATACGAAACTAAGCGGGAAGCTCACGAGGATCAGTTCAAAAAATATCGCGCATATTTATCCCGCGAAGTATGGTAGTGAGAGACAGTCTATTGTCAAGACATTCCGTTGACTGCTTCTACATGACATCCAAACCTTGTATGCTGGGTCACGAACTCAACACCACACTTTGTCTGAACAGAGCCTTAACTTTGAATAGAAAATTATTTTTAAATATATTAATTTATTCATTAATTCGAGTGACAATGGAACCCACAATAAATCTTATTTACAGTTATACGTTGACCCACTGCGCCACAATGTCGTATAGGGCCAATTATATAAAATTACTCCCAGCACTTCCCATGTAGCATTCGAAAGGTAAGTCTACCATAAATTCAATTTCAGACACGACAAAAGATTTACGGTTTTCACTCAAAACAGAATCCTATAAAAGATTTTATTGGGCTTGAGAGCCCTATTTGTCGTTTCAGCGTGCGTTTTAAACAAGAAAACTTTTTACTGTTCTCCATTACGGTGTAGCCTCAGAAATCAGGGTTACACACGTGTATGAAGTTTTTGTTTCCTTCATATGTATGACCTTATTTAATTAACTCCTTTATTCAATATGAAATAATTATAAATGAAACTATTTTAAACGGATTAATCTCGTCTCGGTATACGAAAATACATTTTTGAGATTTCCAAAAATGTATTTTTGAATACCAAAATATACGTGATTAATCTGTTAAATATAGTTTTATTTATAATATGTAAAAATCGCGAAAATCAAAGATCGCATAAATCAAAGATTATGAAAAGATTATATATTTGTCTAATATGAAGGGTCAAATTTATAGTTTTACATGTCTATAATACCAATTTCTTGTATTTTCACAAAGTACCATGATATTTATTATTTCTTATAATAATCTTAATGTGTTTGTAGTCTTTTGTTTAATTTATATTGGTGTCAGAAGTATGGCAATCCAAAATACATATTAATTTTATGGCTTCTAATATCATCTTTAACTAAAACAAAATGAGAACGCCAAGAGTTTAATTTGTAACAAGTAGTGATTGCATAATCAGTACCAAAATTATGATGCTATAATGTGATGTCAGATGCTCAGTTATTGACATTATAGTGAAAAAGCTACGCATGATTTAAGGTAAGACATTTAGGATAAGAAAATCTTTTTAGAGAAAGGTATTTTGCGTTCAACGAATGGTTTAGGAGTCAAAGGGCTTGGACGGTGTCCAAGACATGCGGGTTCGGATTCCGCTGCGTTCAAATTTCTAAAAATGTTAACATATATCTTATTCATTCATGTTCTTAAATTAATCCTAATAGCGGAAAGGGCAAGAAAAAAATATAAGCAAACCATAATGAGCCAATAGACTTAAAAATATGTTTATACGTTTTACTACTCTGTGGCCGGTCGTGGCACAGTGGGACAACGTCTAAATGTTAACGCGATCGGTTGTGGGTTCGATTCCCACTTGAGGGAGTCATTATATTTTCACTTCGTCGCTCTGGTAAGACCACGGCGTTGAATTCCACCACTTTACACGCAATGTCTCGGATTCGGTATAAAGCAAAGTACAGAGTATCTTGACACTAGGTACTTTCTGTCTACCCTGCTATATCTAGCATATTATTTACCGCAAATACAATATTAAATACACGTAGCTAAAATATAGCAACGTTGTCAGTCCATTGCGTTTAAGCGCGGGTACTCAATAACAGCAGTTCCGATACTAGCGCTATCTCTGAATCAAGCATTAACAAAATTGCTTAATAGCATGGGTAGTTGGTATGCATATTGTGTGGTTTGATATAATTTTAGCAATTAATACGCACCAATTATATGCTGCATTTGAATTAAGAGCTTCACGCATAACCAGGTTGTCAGATTAACTAGTGTCAAGACATTTCGTTGACTGCTTTACTCGTAAAAACGATATATTGCGTATTGAGTTGCGTACTTTGTCTTACCAGAGTGGAAAAATCATGATCAATTTTAAATATAATCATTGTCCGAGTGGTAATCGAAGTATGACTGCCAATCATGTTTACAGAGACGATGTCCTACAGCGTCACTGGTTTTTGTGATATACATATGTAGCTAGGATATGATATTAAAAATTAATCATATTTCCTTAACTTTTGCAAGCATTATATATATATATATATATATATATATATATATATACATATATATTAGTTTTTTTAATATTAACAAAGGATAATATGTGATATAATTTTAGTTTCAAACGTTTGAAGAAGAACAGAAGGCTATATTGGTTTGCAAATTTTGTGAATCAAATGCCAATATAGGACCCGATCGATACAACCAGCTTTACATATTTGCATAATAGGATTTCGTCCGGGACGACGACTTGTGAAATGTCTAAGCCAATGTTTTGTTTTGTATTGTATTGTGTTTCCTTTGGACTTCTGATATATTGGCATAAAATATCAAATTATTATAAATATTTCAACGTTAGAAGCCAAATGGAATAGAAATTTAATATTGTAAATTCAATATGAAAAAACAAAAGGCAGTTTCAAGTTGTACCCGCAAAGTAGCCTAGTTAGAGAGATTCTAGTGTCAAGGCACTTTGTTTAAAATTATAAAACAATATAACATACAAATAGTATGGATACTCTATAGTTACTAATTGAGAATCACATATCCTAGATGATCGTGATCCTAGATCAAAAGATTGAAAATATTTGTATTACATATTGATATATAGTTTTCCAGAAATATAATGTATGTATTTATTTTCCATATATACAGAATAATCAAAGATTTTACGACATCGGAATTACATTCTAATTATAACAGACGAACATTTAAAGGCATTTCTGGGTTAACAAATACTCATATACAGCACTTTTGGGCTCCACCACGGAACAACTTGTAATAAACATAAAAATATGTTGTTCAAACAATTTAATCCTAATATTATTCATACGCTATGTCGAAACCACTTATTGCCGATACCAATGAATGCCGTAAAATTTAGAATTCCATTTCCCAAAAGTAAATATTTTTTCGACAGTGACAAGCAAATGTTTCAGAATATTGCTTCTGTTGTAGCCCGTTTACATTATAGCGGGACGTCACTATTACTGTGTAGCCGGAAGATTTTATACGTTGAGATTTTATTGAATATATATATATATATATATATATATATATATATATATATATATATATATATATATATATATATAATATAAAATGTATTTAATCTCTATTTATGGATGATATATAAGAAAAAATATATTATTACAAAAATTTCTCAATGAAATAGAATAACAATTTTTAATTATATATGTTTGTTCGTCTGTATACCTGTTTATCTGTGCGTTTGTGTACACTAATTTTGGAAGGGGTTAAATGGAGTTTAGTGCAGTTTTCACTAATGTGTTGTGGCTACTGTCTTTAATATTTAGTGTTCATTTTATTTCAATCAGTTCATTGTTAAATAAGTATTATCTATTTATATCGTATTTTGTTCAACGAAATTACTTGAAGTTGTTTTCTTAAATTTGTTGAACGTTTAGTTTTATAATGCTGACAAATAATTTTGCCGAATTTATAAAGCAACTCGATCGATCTTATACTTGCATGTAGTCAGTTCCTATCTTATTTATACCTTACTTTACATGCATTTTCGTCGATTATTAATTTTATTCCAGGAAAAAATCAAAAAGCAATATTGTAAACGGGTTAACGATATTGTATCTATAACTTATTCCCATCAGGTAAATTGATTTTATTTTACCTGCCTTTTCGTCTAATGCTATTGGAGTGAAATATGTCTTGTGTATCACTCGTAACAAAATATATATTGATATTGTCCGACAGGATGCCGGTCGTGGGTTCAATTAATATTTATTTAATTTTAATTTTCATTAGAAGCTAGTCGTGGCGAAGCGTTTGACTATTAACGCGATCGGTTGTGAGTTCAATTTCCACTCGGAGAATGATTATATTTAAGGTAAGATAAAGCACGGCGTTTAGTTCCACCACTCAATAAGCAACGTTTCAAATTCGGCAGAAAGCGGAATACGGATATATATATATATATATATATATATATATATATATATATATATATATGTATATACAAATATCCTCAATCATACCCAAAATGAGCCCTCTCAAGTCCTTTTTACAAGTTTTAACAAACGTAACAATTAGGTTTCTTAATAGGAACATTACCTTAAGCTGTTTAAATACCTCAGGAGAAATTATCACTTTTAAATAATATTATTTTAACCTAGAATATATTAAGATGTTATTATATAAAACGTACCTCTTATAGAATTTTGGCCGTTAATTAATTATCTTTTATAAGTCTAACATTTTGTTGTTTTTTTTAAATTTATTTAGTTATTTAGACGCATCGATAATGAAATAGGGAACTCACCTTACTAACGTCACATTGTAAGGCGATTGATTCATACAAAAGTAATAAAATGATACTACGCTAAGTTATTGTTATGATAAACAGTGAAAAGCGGTCCAATACAGTACCTTCACTCATAACAGAAGAAATAAATATTTACAATGTATATAATAAAATAGTAAAAAAGAGCATCTGTACATAAATATATATTCTAAAAATTGATTTAGGATGATGCAAAAACATCAATAATATACAGCAATGATTTATCTGTATGTCAGTTTGTATGTACACGCTAACCTCTGTAACTAAGCATTTTAATTTTTGTTCTCAATCTAATAACGCTAGGCGGTCTATAAGCATGGCTTCATATAAGTAGCTGGATTCTATCATATGGAACCCCAAGAGCCTGATAAAATTGTCAGAGATCTGGAAATGGCGCCTTATCAGAAGTTGTTCTACATGGACAGCATTTGCAATTATAACAATAGCAGATCTGAGAAATCTGATGAAAGTAATACTGTAGCTAGGCTATTACGTATAAGAAAATATCACCTAAGCCAAAGTTATTCTGAATCATAGAAAGATTTTGATTACTTATTAAGCTCAACTGAAATTAGGCCCATGCTGAATTAGTAGATAATCTATCATTACATTATGAGGGTTACAAATTCCACTCATACAAAGCTGCGGACATTTACTAGTAGATTAATTCGACGTTTTTAATATTTTATAGTAGTTTATTGTGGAGTGTTTACTTAAAACAATTTTAAAAAATCTTCTAATATTGTAGAAAAATTTTATACCTTTAATATTTTCAATAAAACAAAAATAAAATTATAGTTACGATAAGAACGCTATTAATTTATGAATAAATTTGTATAAATACAAACATAATTCTAGCGTCGAAGTAATTTCAACTGTTATCCAAAATATAAACTGTGAACTTAACTAAATACGCGGAATTTACAACGTGCCATAATAATTATTATTCATTAATACAATTATTACATAATCAAAGCATTAATAATAATTATTATAGTAAGTTTCATATAATGTGTTGAAATTTTCAAATCCACTCCTCTAATGAACATTAATTTAATTACACCTATAAAGTCTGTAAAGTTGCAAACTTTGGTGGAAAACTTGCAAGAAAAGTAAACCACAAACTTATGTAAAAGACGTTTTTCAATTTATATGGGTACATTAGTTTTAATGGGAAAAAAATTCTTCATATATTTTCAAGATAAGTGTTTGGATTCAAATCCAGCTGAAGGAAATATTTTTTTAAGTAAATCCTATGTGACAGAAATTTCATAGTTTCACAATACTAGTGTCTCCGTTGACTTATACGAAACACGTTACCTTAGCAACGGCTTTTTTCGGTTGTCAAGACATTGCGCGTTGCGTGGCGAAACTTAACGCCGCGAGTTTATCTTTCCAAAGCGAAGAAATGAAAATGATTAAAATATGACTATATTACCCGAGTGGGAATCAAAGCAACAACTTTTATGCATTTCTATTTATTTAATATATTTCTAAGAGATTATAACGAAAGACACTTATAAACTTACGTACGCCCAATTTCATACTTTCGTAAGAAGCAAGGAAGGTACAGTGTTTCCTTCAGGTATTAATAGAATGATGATATTCTGTCTGTATCTGTATTTCCAGAGTTATACAATCCAAATATATACAATTTTGGAAAACGTATAACATTATAGACCACATAAACGCGTAACACAAGGCTTGATATATTCTAACGCAGGCAGGTTATATATAGGTATAAAAAAAGATTCAATTTATAGTATGTTATCAAAATGTAAGATACAAAGATACGAAATAATTTTTTTTTCATAAAATAAAGCACAAACTAACATTTTATCACAGTTAATTCTATTACTTTTTAATTTTTCACATTCACCACCCGTAAAAGCTAATTCGTTTAAACGAGTGAGCTTCGCAAAAATAAATTTGGCTTTACGAAACTTTGTGCGTTAATATCACGCGAAATTCCCCAAAGAAAGCTCTGATGATCAATGGGCTCGGAGGTTTGGCCACAACATGATTTATACAAACCTGGTTCACTGTTATTATACAGTTGACTTCCCGCAGATTTATAGTTGACCTCACCGTTTGTGAAATATTTGACTTACTTAGGTAAGGTAGTTATGCTCATATTAAAAGCCTTTCGTTTGTAGAACCATTAATATTTTTGTAGACAGCAATTACTTGAATGCACGAAAGATCAAAGAACGTAAAATGAACACGACATACCCTTATAACATGATGCTGTATTACCGTTGACCTGTGAATTGAGTGACATTGTCTATATACCTGTGTCTTTCAATATCATGGTTTTTTGAACTTCATCTACATGTAAACTGAATAAACTGATATCTTCTTATTAAAATTTATATATATATATATATATATATATATATATATATACATATATATATATATATATATATATATATATATATATATATATATATATATATATATATATATATATATATATATATATATATATATATATATATATTTAAAATAAAAACAGATTTATAATACTAAACCGTTATTTGAAATTTATTTCAGCATAATGGTGTCCGACATTTTAGATTAATTAACTTTTTTCAGCTATACGCTTCTTTTTACTCATGAAGGAAGTCAGAGAAACCGAGAAACCCTAGTATCAGTAGTATCATAGTACAGCCTGTTCTCTAAGCTTTCCGCTTGAAATCGAATACGGCGTTGAGTTCTGCCAATAGTTTCGAATTCGATATCGGGCGGTTATGTGCCAAATATATGTTAATGCTAAGTTTACCGTGACTACTCTGCTTTGAAGTAAAAAAATATATAATAGTATTATCAGTCTTTCTTTGGAAAATCAAGAGCAAAATTTGCTCTTTGTATAATATCTGGCTTAAAATCATAACTAATTTACATTTTAATTGCTTAATTATCTATCGCTTATTAGTTAAGTCACAAATGGAGCTCCAAGTTCTATATAAATTAATATAGTACACAGGTCATCATAAAATGGTGGCCAGTTAAGCGAATACGTGCGCTAAGCTGCAAGATGCTACTAGATATTAATAAAGATTTCCTTAATATTGTTGGTACAGTCGGATTTTACGGCAAATTACAGTTTCACATTTTATATATTAATAAATTCGATAATTTTCTCTACCGCTAGCGAGGTAGTCCGACAGAATATAGTGTCAAAACATTCTAGTCGCCGCTCTCCCTCCGAATTTGAGATACTATAAACGCGATCGGTTGTGGGTTCGATCTCCATTCGGGGGAGTGATTATATTTAAATTAGTTTCACTTCCTCGCTCTGGTAAAAGATAAAGTGCGGCGTTAAGTTCCACCACTTGTCACGCAATATCTCGAATTTGCTAGAAAGCTAAGTACGGAGTGTCTTAACTCAAAGCCGCAATTTATCTTATCAAAGTCCCCTAGTTGGAATCGAACCCACAAAATTTACAGTCAGATACAGTCGCATCCCATCCCTTTGATGTATAACGTACTTTCTCCAATTACAAATTTTTAACTAAAAAAAGAATGATGAAAAGAACGTTTTATAAGTCAATTAAATTGTATTATAATAACAAATTATCTTAGAAAGAACTTTGCTTAATACTTTCGTTACCCTGCACATCCTGACAAGGACTATAGAGCTTCAGGCTTTGAAAGTATTAAATTTTCATTTTATAGAAAATCGGATATAAAGAAGTAATTTAAAAAAAGCATATTGATACACGATGTAAAGCTGCTAAAGCCAAAAAGCATATGAATATATAATAAAAATAAATTTCGCCAATTTAAAAATAATATTGTACGTGTATTTTGTAACAATACAGCTCAAATTACATTCGTAAGAAAATTTAAAATAGAAATCTACATTTCCGATTAAATTTCTATGGCTGGATAATAAAAGGATTCTTGAAATTTGCTGTGTCGTCCCAGCACGGCATGCGCAACTCCGCTTACATTCCAATTATATTAGATTTAAGGCCCTTACTGCATTCTATTTTTTAAATGAGATAGAGTACAAATACTGTAATAAAATGTGAATGTACGTAAAGTAAATTATTTTGCTATATAAAACTTATATTTTTTGTTATCAGCTCAATAAACAGAGAAAACTGTCATTTCTTAGAAATTGTTTATAAAAGTGTTTTGTCTATAAATATTATATTATATAATAAGAACTGTCCCCCTTACTTATTCCGTGTGAAATTTAACATCTAAACCTAAGTTACAACCAAAGTGCGGCGTTTAGTTTCACCGCTTAACACGCAATGTCTCGAATTCGGAGTGTCTTGAAACTAGGTACTCTGTGTGTACCCTGCTATGGGGGATAAAAGAATGAAGCTAAAAAAAGTTTTTGTAAGTGTATTGGCAAGACAAAAACTTTGTTAACATAAAAGAATTTTATATACTAATAATTCTTATTCTATCAGCTTTCTACCTGTGAAATGAAATCCGTTCAAAATCGGTCTAGCCATTCCATATATTAACAGAGATCCAGAACAAAGAAAAAAAATTGATAAAAAAAATATTTTCAGAATGAAAGAGGATCGGTATATATATGTATATGTTCATTAGTAATCATTGTTAGCTTCATCAAAGTAATGTAAACAAAACGCAACATAACAAACAAATTCAATGGCAACAGCTTGTATTAAATTATATAGCAGCCTTAATATATATATATATATATATATATATATATATATATATATATATATATATATATATATACAAAGACCACGTAATGTACTTGAAATATATATATGTACACATTGCTGCTTTTGTACAGTATATATAAATTAACTCGAAGTACGAAGTTTCTTGACACTAGGTACTTTTTGTCTATTCTGCTATGCGGGATACAAGCGTGAAGGTTAAATAAAAAGTAATCCGAAAAAAAATTCTTTCGTTTATTTAGATAAATGTGTAGAATGCTAATATTTTTAAAAATAGTCAATTTAATATATTAAAATAATAAAATAGCTGCAAATCGTGGTGCAGAGAAACAGTGTCTGACTGTAAACGCGATCGGTTGTGGGTTCGATTTGCACTCGGAGGGATCATTATATTTAAAAATATTTCCATTCCCTCGCTCTGGTAAGACTAAGCGCAGCATTGAGCTCCGCCACTCAACACGCAATGTTTCGAATTCGGCGGAAAGCGGAGTACAGAGTGTCATGACACTAGGTACTTCCTTACAGGAAGCTTCAAAGAGCAGAGTATACATACCCTGCTCTTTGAGCTAAAATACAGAGTAAAATAAAATGAAAATAACAAAGTTTGTACGAAGTGACACATACGTTGCTATAGAGACTAGTATTTTACGCGTGAATGGGTTTACTACGTTAAGAAAAAAAAATGTTATTACAAAAGCAGTTTCAGTTAAAAATATGTATGATAAAAACACATATCCTGACTAACTCACTTGTCACTGCCAAGCGTAAAATATTAGAACTTTATACATGAAATATGACCATCAAAGTAGAGGATATTCACTGTAAAAGCTTTCCTGAACAAAAGATTAAAGTTTATACGAGAGCTATGTCATTTTTAATTTATAAACCTGAAATTCAGTGTGACAGCGTCTGACTGTAAATGCGATCGGTTGTGGGTTCGATCCCCACTCAGGGGAGTGACTATATTTAAATTATTTTCACTTCCTCGCTCTGGTTAAGACAAAGAGCGGCGTTGAGTTCCACCACCCAACACGTAATGTCTCGAATTTGGTGAAAAGCGAAGTACGGAGTGTCTTAACAATAGGTACTTTCTGTTTACCCTGCTATACAGGATAAAAGCTCAATCACCCAAAAATATGTTATTAATATGTTAAAGGAAATAAACCTAGCTCAGATATTATATTCAAAAATAATTAAATTCCAAAAACAAGACGGAAATTTTTAAAATATTTCAGTAACCAATCATAGAGGCCATCGTGGCGCAGTGGGATAGCGTGTGACTGTAAAAGCGCTTTGTTTTTGGTTCAATTTCTATACGGGGAAATTATTTTATTTCATTTATTTTCATTTCTCCTCTCTAGTAAGAGAAAAGGTCCGCAATGACAGACCGAACAGAATGTCTCGACACTAGGATTTCTTTTACTACTTTGCCATGCGGAAATGAGATTAATACAAATTATAAATATTCAATAAATATTTATTTAAGCTTAATGAAAATATGCAAAAAGTAAGGCAATAATAGTAAATATACAACGCATTGTTGACTAAACAACTTGAGTATACACACCGCTTCGTACAAAACTAATGGAGAATTAATATCTGTTATTAGTATTGTAGTGTTTGTGTATACTGAAGTATATATATATATATATATATATATATATATATATATATATATATATATATATATATATATAAATTATTAAAGAAGTTTTGTAGACTTGAAAAAAATTTTTATTTTTAAAAAAATTTTTATTTTCTTGAAAAAACTGGGTAAATGTATACAGGGTAGTTCTGGACGTACAATAATAATGTTGAAGCGATTTTGATGATAATTAGCCACTACTGTTGAGTTGAGTTGAGACGTTTTGACTACTAATCTACAATTAAGTTTAAATTAAAATTGATACTGTATTATATTTAAGTAAATGAAGCACAAAAGATGTGTATTGTGCAGTTATTCCTGTGCATTATGTTTATTAATTTTTTATATACCCGACCCCCTGGCTATTATTGATGGCACTGTAAAATTTACATGGAAGGAAATTCGTATTGCAGTGGATTTTCTATAAGATTAGTTAGGTAAATTGCTACTTTTGATGATATCATCTAAGGCCAACATTATCCGATTGAAATAATATAGGTAATATAACTTCGTAGTATTATCGTTAAGCTACCTTTGTTATTTCACATATACATATATTCTGAATAATCCATACTAAAATGAATATTTATTTAGTAGACAAAGAGTAGGTAGTGCCAAGACATTCCGCACTCCAATGAATGTTTCAATACAATATTTAAAATAAAATTATATAATCAAATGGAGAGTAATATTCAAACCACTTTCATAGTATTATTCGTATTCGTATAATGTACAATTACAGTTTTATACGTTTCACTTAATAAAAGCTGTTGAGGTATAAAACAGGGGTCACACTGGGGACAAGTCACTTTATAGGGCAATCCAAGTAATCGCGTTTTTATAGCGTGCCCTATACACAATGTTGTTTCATTATTAAAATTTACATGCATTTGAATTTTCTTTGTTATAAATGCCATAATTTTATATTTCCATAGCTCTTCCTTATATTTTAAGCTGCTTAACATTTCAAAGTCTTAGTTAGTTTTATATGGAAGTCTTCTAACTTGTATAAATACACCCTTAAAAATTGAAAGTGTAATAAATATAAAATTGTATCAAACCATATATATATGCAGTGTATTATTAGCATAATATTAATAATAAAAAAAGCCGACGGCGTCTATTTGTAAATATGAACACTTGTGGGTTTGATTTCCAATTGGGGGAATGATTATATTTAAATTTCCTTTCCCTTGCTCTGGTGAGACAAAGTCACTCAGCACGTCATGTCTTGAAAGCAGAGTACGGAATATTTCGACTATAAAATAACTAGAAATTATAAAATTATTTTACAAAGGCAAATTGTACAGTAAAATCCATACCTAACTAATAGTATATCATTATTTACTACTATACTAAAAGGTACCACACACTAATGACAAGGTGCCAAATGGCGTAACGTCACGTAAAATTCATTTCCTTCTTCTGAAGGTCGAAAGTACCCCCAGTATTTATTATAGATAATTGGGTCTCCAATTTTGCTCCTATTTATTTTATTAGTATACGTTATCGTATTTTTAGTTTGTTATGTAAATATATTCTATTCTATTATATTAGTCTTAAGAAAGAAGTATAACGAACGCGGAGATTATAGGTTCAAATCTCAGTCGGGGTAACGTTTAAATTTTATTTTTATTTTTTTAATTCTCCATTCTACTTTCACTTGACAATTAGTCTCGAATTTAGGCAAAAGGTGGAGAGTTATTGTTTTGACTTTACCAACCGTGCTAAGTAGAAAAAGCTTGACGACTAGATTATATCAGTTTATATAAAAATATCATATTTTTAATACATGAAATATGTGAAGTCTTTTTTAGGTGTTCATTTCTTTAAAATTGCTAACACTAGTGTGTGTGTTACTTAGCGATAAATATAATTATTCGATACAACAAAATAAGTTCCATAAAATATATTTACAAATAAATAATATATTTTAAGAATATTTAAGTAGTACATTACAAATTGTAGTCCAGAAATTTCTTACGTAATTTCTTGAACGAGTACACCGTGTACTCGATAAAATACATACAAAATCCGCTTACGCTCATTCGATATGTAACAATCCCACCAACTATCTTCCGGCCGCAAGCCAAATACAGACGTATATCGCTCGTTATAACTACCGCACTAACTTGCCACTAGGATGACCATAATTCAGTTATTTCGAATCAAAATATTTTTTTTTGTAAAAAATGCTACTGACAGTAAACGCGATTGTTTGTGGATTCAATTCTCTCTTGGAGGAATTATTTTATTATTATTTTTTAATATTTTTTTATTGCTGTGTTCTGATAATAAAAAACGCGAGTTTGTGTTTCGCTCACGTATAAAGCTGTGAACGGAATATTAACACAGGATTTTCAAGAGAAAACAAGTTAATTGAAAGATCACTTAACTTGTGTCGTGGGACTATGCATAAAGCTATCATAAGGGATAATGCATGAAGTTATATAATGTATATAATTTCAGGCATTATCCCGCATATACGAGGATATATAGTGTATATAAAGAAAATAATATATTTTTGTTCTATCAAGACAAAGTGCGGAAGACAAAGTGCGGAGTTAAATTCGCTACTAAACACGCAATGATTCAATTTCGAACAGATAACAGTGTACGAAATATCTTGACACTCATTTGTCTAGTGGGTAGCAATATGCGGGATAAAGCGTGAATCTAAAATACAAATAATAATGAAGGTAAAACCATTCATATGGCCATCCTTCCTCACAGTAACATTTAGAACGAACTGCATAGCTGAAAAGTTTGGTGATTAAATCCTAAGCTCAAGTCGTTACATAAAGACGTGGTCGTATCATGCTCGGTTTGATTTAGTTGTGATTCCGTAGATATGAAAAGTTTGCTAATATTTTTAAAATGCACTAAAACCAGTGTAAATAATAGGTTTGAATTATTTATAATGGTAGGTTATAACCAGAAACACCATTATTTATGTAATCTTTAATTTTCATGGGAATTTTAGTCACAACAATGGCTGTATCGCCATATAATCTATATACTTAATTAATTTAAATTAAAACTTAATTTGACCAATAAAAAATAAAATAATAATTTTCATACTCAAAAAACGTATAAAATATTTTACAAATTTTCATTTTGTGCCTATTAGTGCTTAGTCTAACCGTTCAAACTTCACATTTCTTTCTTACTTTATTTATACTGATTTTTTTTTTATTCATAGGTACAAAACATTACGAGAATATTGTTTGACTGTTGAATTAGACTTTAGTCAATGTTTGCACGTAAGTAACTGTATTGTCCTTTTTGAGAAATATATAATAAAATAATAAATATACGCTTTTATCCCGTAAAGAAATAGGTAGACAGGAAATACCTAGTGTGAAGACACTTCGTATTCTGCTTTCCGCCGTAACTCGAAACATTGCGTATTGAGCGGTGGAACTTAACGTCGTGCTCATGATAAAGAAAGAGAGAAAGAGAGAAAAGAGATCTGTCTTTTCAAGTTATGACCGTGGTTTGCAACCAAAAAAAATATTTTATATATGCAATTGAGAAAATGGATATAAAAAATCAAGAAGACAATATGTAATTATATTAACTTGATGTCAAAGATAACAAACAAATCAAATTTTATCTAGTTTAAAAGTAGTTTTGTTAGTTTTTGCGTATAAATACAAAAGTTTATATGAAACAATAACATATTTTTTAAAACCAATTCTAAGCGATAAAAAGCGTACAATGTCTGGCACGTATCCACTCATATGTACATTTAGAGCTATTTTTTAGCTTTATACTGGCTTGGCTGTCAGAAGGCGTGATGAACGTTGCAATTTTTCAGTTTACCTTTGTATACTGGACCGTGTTGCTTTACGCTTCGTTACCTTACAACTGACATGTTCATAAAAGTAATCTTTTAAAAGATCCTTTTTTGACCTTTTCGGGCTTATCATTGTTTTATGAGAGATAGAGAAGCTAATGTTAATAATACACTCTATACTCGTCACACAACGCTCTATCTTACCACATCACGCGAACCTAAATATTTTAACTCGAAAACTGATTTTAAAGCGAAATTATCTTATTTGCAGAAATATGGTCAATCTCCTGCAATATTTAGATACAATGAAAATTTAAGATAAAATTTCTACTCATACAATACAAGACAGTGCAAATTGAAGAATTTTTTTACTTTTAGTAATGTTTACTATTATAGCCTCTGTCACTTCTATGAGGTATCTTCTCTGCCGGTTTTCATCTTTTTACTTACACTTGACCTAGTAATTATTATATTGATATAAAAATAAGTTGATATTTATTTAAAAAATATATATACTTTTGCTTAAAGAGATATTAATAATGGAATATATAAAAAATATCGAGCTGGAATCCAACCCACAATCGATCGCTTTACACAGTGTACCACTGCACTACGATCGGCCTATCTATTATATATAGGCCATCTATATATTATATTGGCAACGCTCTATCTGAATATTTCTAACTTTATATAAAAAACAGCTTTTATAAAAGCGTTTTCATTGTACAATGGCGTGAAACGCTGTCGATATTTCCATTTCCTTGTTAACGTTTTAAAATAAATTTGTATTGACAGTTTAATTCGTTTGTATAAAATTGATTACTATTATTTCTATTAATAAAATGTGAGAAATAATAATTATTATTTTAGATATACTTTTAATATCAGAGAGTATTTTTGTTGATTCGTTGAGGGAAAAATATAGGCATAATTCTTTTATGTATGAGATAAAAATATATGAAAATGGACATCAGCAAAGAAATAATAAAGGCCGATTGCGACGCAGTGGAACAGCAATTGACTGTAAACACGATCGATTGTGGATTCGATTCCCACTAGGAAAAATTATTAAATTTAATTATTGTCATTCTTTCACTCTGGTAAGAAAAGTTTTCTTTAGTTTCGCCACTCAACACGTAATGTCTCGAATTCGGCGGTAAGCAGTGTACGGAGTGTCTTGACACTGAGTGCTCTCTGTCTATCCTGCTATGCGGGATAAAAAGCGCATGATAATAAAATGTCAATAAAAAAATGTTTTATTCTATTCTCAAAACGATTTTAATAATGCCATCGAGTGATCCCTGCTAGTTACTCGATTTTGCAGACGATTGTTGGCACACATTCAAAAAGTAGCCCACATAAAACTGGGAATGTAATATCTGGTATATCCGAAAAGCACGCCGATAAACCGTTATTGGATGTGTTAAATCCTTAATTGGATTTTCAATTAATTGGAAAATGCAACAGTCTGAAATTTCATTAAAGTAAATTTAAATTATGAGTGTACTTAGAAATAAAATTTAGAAGTTAATATATGGGGATCCGTACCAAAGGTGAAACGGGATACCTTCACATAAAATATAGCATTTTGTACATCTGTCCGTATTAGCTTAATATTTTTATTATTTTTTGTATAAAATTTCTTCTATTTGTATGAAATAAAAATGTACAATTTGAAATTTTAGTATATTCAAATATATAAATATATGAAATTTATCTGTTATATCAATCATATGATCCTCAGTTAGTAATATTTTTTTGAACAAAATATGAACTCATGAACTCATGTTTAATTAGAGGATGAATATCGAGAAATCGTTTAATAAGAGATGATACCGCCATTATGGCTGCACACACGCCAAACAGATTCATCCGTCGACTGATTTCATTTGCGTGTTAAGAGTTCAATTATTCCCATTTTCCTTTAAGTATTATAACTTTGATTACGTTGTTCTAAATACTTAAGTGCAGCTATGTCTAGTTGCGTTTTAGAAATAAATAAAAATCTTTAATAACTTATTTTACTAACTTATTCTCGGGCATAAAATATTTTAATTTCAAGATCCAGTGCATAATGTCTCCATTTTGGGCCAAAATCGCTGAACATAATATCTTGAAATCGAAATTGAGTTACAAAATAACGAAAATCAAAATTAACAAGTATTTAAAACATTCAGTTTACATTAATATTGTGAATTTAGTTTTGGATTCGTCTGAAGCCATATAAAGGTCAAATAAGAGATTGAAACCTAGCCAAGAGTGTGTTGTACACGCACACACTTTAATACAAATGCCTACATAACAGTACTTTATTTAATACATTTTAAATTAAACAAGTGAATTATTTAATTATTATTTACAAAAGTTATTTGAAAGTGGTTATGGATTCGATTCCCAGTCGGGGATTTTATTTTTTTAAGTTAGTTTCCATTTCCCGCTCTGGTAATAGAAAGCGAGGCGTTAAGTTCCGCCACTTAAAATACAATGTACTGAATTTGGGTCGAAAGCATTCAATGGCGAATATTGACACTGAAAGTATTAATTTTAGGTTGTTTCAGACTAACCAGCTATGCGAGACAAAGGATAGAAAGGAAGAGATATAGAATGGATAAGGAGTGACGCTACTTTTTTTTATTTATAAAAATATCTTTTAAAATAATAAGCATAATAATATCAAGAAACATCGATATGTGTCCTTTATCTTGCATAATACTATGCATTTAATCGATTTTTCGATATGGCAATATATATTCCGATAGCCGAATATAGTAATCGTACTCTAGTTCTCTTTTAGAATATTTTTCACAGTAATAAAAAATACAAGAAAAAAATTCTATTTTTTGGCAAAATACTGAAAATATGCAATTATCATTTGAAACAAAACATAGTAGCACAGTTAAAACTTTCATAATATGTTACGTTTGGAAACATAGTTCCTACAATTTGTATATATTTTTATTGCCATACCAAAAGCTAAACCTAAAGTTTGTTCGTGAAGTCAGTTTTATTACTATCATTATATAAATTCGAGATGAGTCTTCAGAGACGAAGAATATGGTCCTTTGCTATAGTGGTAAAATTATGAAGCAGACGAAGTTTTCATTACCATTTTAAGCGAAGTAGTGTTAAAGAGATAAAATTAAAGGGAATTGAATAAATTTTAACATTCTATATTATATTAATTGTAATGCTTCTTGATTTTACTTTAGATTTGAATAGATAATAATTTTCTATATTTTTAGTACTATCCCGCATAGTTGATTGGAAAGTTAGTATCTATTGTCACGACACTCTTTTCTCCATTTTCTGCTGAATATAATGGCAAAATTTGAATACAAGCATTGACATAGCTTTAAATTGCACGGATTGTATGCCAAAATGAGGAAATGAAAATAATTTAAATATACACTCATTGTCCCCTAGTGGGAATCGAACCCACAACCGATCCCCTTGGCTGTAAACACTGTCACACTATGCCACGACCAGTCTTTTCTCTTGATTCCCACTCGGAGGAAAGATTATATTGAATTATATTCATTTCCTTGCTCTGGAAAGACAAAACGCTGCGTTCTGTTCCGCGATACACCACGAAATATCTTAAATTCAGCGTAAAGTGTATAACCCTGCCTACCCTGCTATGCAAGATTAAACCGTGAAGCTAAAAAAAATAAGTAAATTAAAAAAAAAATTTAAGAAACGTATAACAATTTGAAAATAGCGGGAACAGAACCCCTTAGAAACCGTACAAGCGCTCTGACGACTAAGCCATACGTTAAACGGAACGGTGGAACGGACTAAAAATATTGATATTGTTTTATTGATTGGTTTGCATTTAGTAACTATTGTTTAAGCAAACAACTTATTGTTTTCAAGTTGCTTTCATTTTCGCGAGAATGTAATTGAATATTATTTTATATTTACTATTGTATTCTAAAATTTCTGTTATGCTTTTAAGAGGATCTCCGTTAAAACTGATGTTACAAAAGTTTAAATATAGAACTCTAAATACGTATATTATTTTATTTGTATCGTCATTTTGCTATTTTCAATAATGAAGTAAATACATGGAGTAAATGTTGGAATAGATATTTTTAAATGTAGCATTTTTTTTCCAATAATTTATTTTGACATAATATTATTGGTTTTTTTATGAAACTATTTTAAAATAAATAATCCTATACATTTGATCGATAGATTTGGTAATCGGAATTACTTTTTTGAAAATCTGCTGATTCGAACACTATATTACTGTGCACTATACATAGAAAATAATGATAATATATGAATGAACTGATTTACTAAAATACGAAAACTAAAATAATATCTATTCAACATTAGACATCGATTCATCCAAGATACAATTAATTAAAAAAAAAATATTTTTGCGTAACTTGCCCTGTTAGCGTTTTACAGGTGAAAACTTTGACTCACTTTCAAGTGTCTGATCAAGTGTTAAAATTTGAAGTACACTTTTAATTGTTAATCCAAAATGGCCACCGCTGAATTCTGAACTAGTTCTCTATATAAACTATAACTGTGGCAAATTATATACGCCTCCATCTGTGTAATTATCTTAAAAATAATATTTCATGTATTAATTATATAGATTTTTCTAGATATTAGACTTAAATTAAATTTTAAATATGCTTTGTTTTTTATACTCTTTGTTACGTTGTTATCGTATGTACTGAGTTCTGCATTATATTGCTATATTACATCGTTTGATATTCCTATTTTTTTAATCTATCAACCACTTAACAAGCGATGTTAATTATTATATTGTTTTCCGTGCACTATAGAATATAGTTATTTAATTTTTACACTGTATTTCTTTATTTTTTGGTGTACATAGTGTCTGTGCATTTTTCTTCAAATTCTTTTCGAATTTTGTTACTATGAATATTAAAAGAACAAGGGTGAGGCTGAAAGCCAACTTTCTACACAATAAGTCTCACAACATACGCAGCAGCGGCTCTACTTTTTAATCTCTGCTATATTTAAATATAAAATTTAATTTTAAACTTATTTTGTAACGTTATTTTTACATTTTCTGTAATTTGAATATTTAAAGTGACCACCGTCAATAAGTTTAAGTAAGAATTTAAACTAGAATATATGATAGATGTATGACTTAACAAACTAAAATTCAGAACTTAGAATGAACATTGAAATAACTTAATTATACAGGATAATAAATATTCTTAGATTATTAATACGTATAATATATTTTATATGTTATATTTGCCGGGCAACACATTAGTTGTGATTAACTGACGTCATTTATCAAAAAGTCAGGTCTTCCCGCAGCCCGTCCTGCCCCAAACCACGAGTGTAACTTCCCCCTATTGTAATAATGTTTATGTTATTATTATATTTTTGATATTACTTTCCTAATATACTATATGTTCTCGTTGCTTTACGGAAATAAATGGACACTTTATCATCTTATTCTGGAGAAAAAAATATATATTTAAAATTATTTTCATGTCACCAACCGACACACAATGCCTAATGTCCACATTTCGGGCAAAAAACGGTGACTACAATATATTTTCTATGCTTTATGAGAGTTAAACTAATTTTATTAGCGTATGTGAACTTATTGGAAGCTCAATTCAAATACGAAATAATAAGGCTTCAAAACTGTTTCTTATTAAGACACTATTTCTGAATAAATTCACCATATTTTTCGCAGTTCAATAAACATTGTAACAAAATCAAAAATTATAATCCTTGTAGCAAACACATTTCAGGGTTTTTCATTACAATAATAAAATGTCGCCAACTTTTTGCTGAAGGAAAATTTTTTAGGAATAACATCTCAAAAAACATTTTTATAAAGCTTTTTTTATCCCGCATAGCTAGATAGAAAGTATCTAGTGTCAAGACACTCCGTACATCGCTTTTCACCGAATTCGAGACGTTGCGTGTTGAGTGGTGGAACCCAACACCGCACTTTGTCTTACCAAGTGAAAATAATTTTAAATATCGTCACATCGCCACGAGTGGAGATTGAACCCACAACCTATCATTTTACAACTATTGCGCTTACAGTCACACGCTGAGCCACTCGTGGTTGTTTCTAGCACTTTTTAGGCAAGAAGCTGCACATAGGCCTGTTAATACTATACTATAGTTATAGTACTAGTATTATAGTACTGGTTCGCGTATATAGTTGCGTTAATTTTATGTACTCAATTTCTTTTGTTAATTATTCTATAAAGACTCAAAATTTTCCAAAAATCAGGTAACATGATTTCTTTGTACAAAAACATATCGGATTATGTGTTAGTTTATTAAAAAATATTAAACGTTAGTAACTGTAAGCGTGATCGGTTGTGGGTTCGATTCCCACTCGGGGGAATATTTACACTTTAATTTCATTTTCCTCGTTTTGGTAAGACTAAGACTATGTACTTCTTGTATTATGTATTCCCAGCTACGAGGAATAAAAGTATGAAACTACAATTACAAAAAAAAGTTAATATTCAATAAAATGCCAAATCTAATACACAATATCATCCCAGTATTATTAGCACTAAAGCCTATCAATTCCCGAAGCTATTCCGGTGAGTTATTTATTTTAACGTCTTACGTAACCTTCACGAGGACTAATGTTCATGAATTATGGAATGAAGGTATTTCGAGATTCCTCAACTAAACTAAGAATTCGCTGTTCTCGTAAAGTGCATTTACACTAAAATATAGACACGCTGTAGAGGCGAATACTTCAGCCAGATATAAAGAGCTGAATTTAACAGAGACAAAATAGGGGTAAGAAATTTTAACAATTTAGAGTATTCTCATGCAGTCATAGTATATGATGAAAAATACATGCTTTTTGAACAATTATATTCGCATTTACGTTATGAAACTAAAATTAAATATTTCATTCAGTAAATTGTGAAATATGTCTTTCATACAAAAGATAGGAAAGGTACTAGACATAAATAACAAATATTTAAGAAAACTTAATGGAGTCTTTATTGGGATAGTAAATGTTAAATTGAAGAAGTTGCTCTGTCAATTTGCAGTATATAAATTTATTGTGCCAAGTTTTTAACAAGTCCTAAATAAAGTTCTTGAAGAGCAAACTAACTGGAAATTTCGACGCCAGCGTACAAACAAAAAGTTTTGGGTCACAAAGGGGCAACCGCCAACTAGCCTCATCAATCAATCAGACTGACGCTTTACGTTCAACATACAGCCGAGTTTGTCTGACACTGGTCTAACGTGGACTCCTTCGACAAGATTGTTAGATCTTCTTTACAATACGTGGAATGAACAAAAAGAATCTATACTAGATACTGTCTCCGCTGGACTTAAAAATTATTGCCACAAAAGTTGTAACATATCAACCAATTTATTGGCTAATTTGGCTAATATAATGTTGTTTTCCGAAAAAGCTTCATAATTTTCAAAAATGAGGAATAATTTATTACCTTTATTTCAACCAAAAGTCTGAACTCTTCCTAAAACTCGTCTTAGGACAATGTAACAGACAGGTAATTTATGAAAGTGAAACTAAGTTTGGTTTTATTTTTACTGAGTTATTTTATGACTAGAAGTATCTAATATAATATTGCAAGCATTTGTATTATTTACCTTCACGCTTTCATCTCGCATAACAGGGTGGACAGGACCTAGTGTCCAGACACTCAGTACCCCACTTTCCACAGAATTCAATCTATTACACATTGAGTGGTTGAATTCAAGTCGCGCTTCGTCTTATCAGAACGAAGAAATAAAAAAAAATATATAATCACTACCCAGATTGGGAATTGAACCCACAACCGAACGCGTTTACTGTCTGACGCTATCATATTGGACCACACCCGGTCATATGCTACTAATATAATTAAAATTCTTAAAACAAATTTTATATGAGTAACCTCTGAATTTTCTAACATATTTTCACGCTTTTCTCCCAGCAGGTATACTAAACATTTATTACGAAAATCTCAATAAAGGAACAAAACATTAAACAATATTAATGTTAATCCGTATTATAATTTATCAAAGTGAGAATTTAATAATTTTAATACAATGTTACAAATATTACTTACTTAATTTCGTGGAAGGATATTTGAAATTAAATTTCACCTACGAGTTAATTTAAAATATTCTTATATAAATAACAATGTCATCTTACTGTTAACTTATTTTCTTTGTTTGTCTTTAATTGGTGCAGCTTTACGATTTATCTCGCAAAGCAAGGTAGTCGATGTAATCCTCACAAACTCCCCAATTAGTCTAAAATCCTCCGAATATTGGAGTATTTCCTTTAAAATGTCATTGTTTTCTTTCAAACTGCAACACGTCTACGAGTATATACATGCTTTTGCTTACCAGCAGAAATCAGAACATTTGACTGCAAAGAAAATTGGTTTATTAGTAAACATTGAATTAAAAAATATACATTTATAAATGTTAATAAAACAGAAATTTATCCTATATTATATAATATGTATAAATCTAAGATTTATATATAAATATCTGAACTCTAACTTAAAACACAAAAATTAATTATATTTCATAGAAAACAATATTTCTCTTGCTTTTGTCTTTAGTATAGATATTGTGGGTCATAAAGATATATTGAATCCAGTGTCTATGACTCAAATATTTGAAGCCAAAATCCTTAACCAGTACTAATTATTTGAATATTAGATTCACCAGTGGTAATATAAAATGGTATATAAAGGTATAACCTTATATAAAATTGTACAATATTTTTTTTCTTAAAGCTAAATGCATTACCTTTTAAGGTGAATAACACCTGCAATTATATTCAAATACTTTTTTTTTAGCTAAAAAAACTAAATTTACAAAGAGACAATACAACTAAATAAAATATATGTCAAAAAAAATAATATTTTATGACATTCCTACGAAATATATCCGGTTTTTTTTTAGGATTTTCTTTAGGATTTTACAAAATTAAGGTATAGAGGAATTATTACCCAAAAGAGATTTGCGAAAAGGTGCTTTGAGGAAGTTTGCTGTTAATATATTTATATACAATAAGCTCATCCATTATTTCTCTTCTTCTTTTTAGACTATCTAATTTAAAGTACGCAAACCTGTCCAGGTTTTGAGTTATCTCAATTTTCCTAAAGAAAAAACAAGGGGGCGTAAAAAATTAATATACTTACTTACTAAACTTTTGTAAAGAGCATATTATTTATTTTTTTGCCATAGCAGTGTCAATTACAAAGAGATAAGTAAAAAACACTAAGTAATATTAAAAAATTAAAATGGGTTACTATATTTGGCGCGTGTAAAGACAAACATGTTGGCACTATACCAGTTGGCTACAAATTACTTCATTTTTTCGTGCTACATTAAAAGTGCCTATTGCAAGATAATATTGTAAAGAAACCGCTCCTTCAGACCTGATAACAATATAAATGCCATAGTTTATGCATTTGATTGTTAACGGTTGGTTATGGGTTCATTTCCACTCGATGGAATAATTATATTAATAATTATATTTTATTTACATCTTTGATTTGCGATTTTTTATATACCTTAAATGTATTCAAATTATGTATTCGAAAATAAATTAGAGACCGGTCTACATGTGACCACGGACTACTGTAAAGAGTTCGTTCGAACGTCAGTTTTCCAATGTATGAATTGTTACAATGTATTTTCGAATACCAAAATATACGCGATTAATCCGTTCAAAATAATTTCTTTTATATTCTTATTATTAACAATTTCATTAAAAGTTCACGTACTAGTACGACAAGATGTGATGCAGACATCGCATTATGTTCCGCCACCACTCAATATAACATTTTGTGTGGAAGGTGTAAAACACTAGATTCTAACTAAATAGGGCTGTGCAGGAAAAATGGTAATGCTTATTTCATTGATAACAGAAATTGTGCAAATAGAGAAACAAACGAATCAAACATCCTGTCAGTGTATATTATAAAAAAATAAAACTAATATGTTTCTCTAAGATCACAGTTAATTAATATAAATCTACTATTTATTTACTTTCTTAACAATATATTTATTTTTATAGGGTAATGATAATTTTTAATGAAATAAAAGAAAAGGCAACTTATTGGACTCTTTTAGACAAACTAAGCTCTGAATTTTACAAGATCAGTTTAAAGTAAAGTAAAACGAAACAAAAATTGATTTATAACAGAGAAAATAAAAAAGCCATGATTTGAAAAAAAAATATCAATTTATGTAATGATTTTATATTATAGTATCTGTGTCCGGAATTTCGTCCGTAATAAAAATATCTTCTCTAATATTTACTATTTTTAAAGTGTTACTCCACACTTAGGACTAGAAAACATTTTTGAAAAAACGTACTAAAATTTTGAACGCAGCGGGATTCGAACCCACGACGGCTCTTGGATGGACGGCATCCAAATCCGTGCCGGGTTCGAATCCCGCTGCGTTCAAAATTTTAATACGTTTTTTCAAAAATATCTTCTCTAATACCTCTAAGAATATGTGTGCAGTCTTAGGATAATCGGTTGAATAGTTTTGGTTAAAGCTTAACAAACCTTACTTTGACATTTATAATATTAATAAAGCTTTCAAACTACCCAAGTGTTACTTGTATAAAAAAGATAATTATAATAAAAAACCTTAGATTTACCTATTTTACATGGTTTTAAAATTAAACACAAAATTCTAATTTATTAAGTTAAATCTGTTTTTTTAATTATAAGCTACCTTTTTCATTAAATTACTTTCATCAATGTTTACTTCCTCCAATATCATTTTTCGTTGGCAGAATCGTAATTATATCCTGCGATTTCTTTGATATGATTTTTTCTTATATTTCCTGGTATTTTTCCGAAAAATACAAACCTTATATCCGTAGTATGTTAAAAACAATAATAATAATAATAAAGAAACAAAATATCATGTGCAGAATTTAATGACAATATATTTAATAAAAACATCAAAAACTGTTTTTGGGTATGCCTGAGTGCTGCAGAAGCCCAGGTATACCGAAGCTGCAATGGTGTGATGGTTTAGTAAGATGCGAATACCGTTAGATTAAGTTGAAGGCAGGAAGTCCAAAGAAGATTTCAAAGCTCACCTGAGACTGAAGAGTCTCAAATATTGACGATAATAATTTCATTACAAATATCTCCACTGGCCAAATTTCGCGCTTGGTCTTATCAGAGTGGAGAAATCAAGATAATTTAAATTCCCTCAAGTGAGATTCGAACCGACAACCCTATCACCTACAGTCAGACTCCACTCCACTGCGCGACGAGGTTCTCAATCTCAGTCGCTACGTTCGTTATAGGAATTAATAAATCCATATTTCGCAATGTTACTCGACGAAATAATAAAGTTAACTCTAGTGAGCGGCTTAACTATTCAGTGGCTGTAATAAAACTTTGAGCAAATAAATAATTCAGTATTAACTAGTTATTGAACTATGCCCGTGATAACTTTCTGATATAAAACTATATAGCAATCGACTTGTAAGTAACACGTCTCAGGGATTTTCCTATTATTCATGTTAATATTTCAAATATTAATATTTTAACAGCTTCTAAGCTTGGATCCCAAGTCACAGGCACTACTCTGAACATTTCTCTCTGTCAATTTAACATATATCTAATGTTCTCAGTTGAACCATATATATATATATATATATATGGTTCAACTGAGAACATTATATATATATATATATATATATATATATATATATATATATATATATATATATATATATATATATATATATATATATATATCAAAAAACATCCCTAAACGGGATTCGAATCCGTATACAGAAAAACCAGTAAAGCATTTTCAATCGTATCATTATAGTTATACAAAATATTTAAATAACTTTCAATATACAAGCTACTTTAATAACAAATTAAAAAATTGCTTAAGATTCCTCCAGGTACCAATTAATGAGTTCACTCGTTTAAGTTGTTTGCGGTTAAATGAAGCGTAGTTACAATTTGCAAATAATTTTAAGTTTGTTTCCTTTCAGGTGTATTTTAATTAGTGCTTGTTTTTCCTTCAGCACTTACATAAACTGGTCATTAATTGGCTATTATTATTAGTGGTAGATAATATATGTATTATAGTTACAAAGTAGATATTCAAGAGAGTTCTTATTTGGGCAAAACTTAAAGCAATTTTGGAACAAAATATTTAATTCGAAAGGAAATAATGTTTCATTATAATAAATTAACACGCCTTTATTATCTTTTTTATTCAATTCTCGTAATGTGTAAATGAATTATGTTATTCAATTCTTGTAATGTGTAAATGAAACTATTTTAAATGAATTATTCTTATGTATTTTATTACATTAGTTAAACCCGACGTTTTGAACACTTTACAGTAGTTCGTGGTCACACGTAGGGACATCTCTGGACATGTGGGGAATACTAAAATATACGCGATTAATCCGTTTAAAATAGTTTAATTTAAAATGTGTAAATGTTGTGAAAATCTAACATTTTACCTTATCTTATCTAATTGGCTTGAAAATCTAACTGGCACATGTGTCTGGATCCGGTTACAATACAAAACGCCGATCGTGGCGCAGTGGGACGGCGTCTGACTGAGCGCGATCGGTTGTGGGTTCGATTTCCACTCGGAGAAGTTTTTATATTTAAATTTTTTTTCCATCCTCGCTCTGGTAAGACAAAGCGTGGCGTTGAATTCCGCCACTCACAATGTATCGGATTCGGTGAAAAGGGAAATACCCTCCCGGTCTTGACAGATGTAGTGTCAAGTTTCTGTCTACCCTGCTAAGCGGGATAAAAGCGTGAAGCTAAAAAAAACAAAATTTTATAGCGTATATATTTTAAGCATTGCCAAGATGATTGGGGGTGACTATTCACTTAACACTTATAGACTCGCTTTATAAAACAGAATAAATAAGTAATATGAGTACCAATTTTGCTTAAAGCAACCTAATCTAATGTCATTTATCAGTCCGTAATGAGTCAGGGAACACAGTGACCATGAAATGTTAGTCAATTTCTTTTACTAATCTCAACAAGTTATAATAAATATAGTATTGATATAATTGAAAAGAATAAAAACAGAAATATATAAACAGAAACTTATTCAGAGTTTATACTCAATTATCTTTCGTGTGTATTAGCGTGATATAAAGATTATCTACAAAATAATAGTGTTTTTGTAATTTCACGCTTTTATCCCACATAGCAAGGTAGACAGGAAGTACCTAGTGTCAAGACACTACATAATCCGCTTTCAGCCAAAATTGAGACGTCGCGTGTTGAGTGGCGGAACTCAACGCCGCACTTTGTCTTACCAGAACGAGAAAATGACAATAATTTAAGTATAATCATTTCTCCGAGTGGAGATTGAACCCACAGCCGATCACGTTTACAGTCAGACGTTGTCCCACTGCGCCACGACCGACCTCAATAGTTTTTGTATTATCAAATCGCGTAATGAACGGCTCACTTTGTCTTACAAGCCGGAGATCTCCCTATGCGGGAATCGAATCCATAATCAATTGAGTTTGCTTATATTACATTTAATTTTTTTTTTTTTCATAAAAATTAAAACATCTTTTTAATACTCAATCGAGATTAAATGATTAAAATCGAATATACGTTACACATTCCGAATTTCGAGAAAATCGAGTTTAATTTTTTCATTTCCCAGGCGTTAAATTACTTATAATGTTGTAAGTAATTATGTTAATCGTAAGGTGTTTCTTAATACTAGGTATTTTCTGTCTACTCTGCTATGCGGGATAAAAGCGTCAAGCTAAAAAAGTCATTATGGTTATTATAATATACTAATAGATATTATGGTAAATTGCAAAATATGGTAAACGTATATATAAACTAGATGTATTGGTGTGTTAAAAAAACAAAACTATTAATTTAAATTTTCTATAAAGAAAAGGAATAAATATGCCATCGTGACGCAGTAGGACAGTATCTGACTATAAATGCGATTAGTTGTGAGTTCGATTCTCACTCAGAATATTGTTTATATTTAAATTATTTTTATTTCTATTAATACAAATTGTCAAAAATATGTATTTTGTAGATAAAGAGTTTGAAGATTATAAATGTGTCTAGCCAGAGGAATATTGGTGCCCTTTTTAAAATGTTTGTTTATTCCATAGGTCACCTCGAAGTTGTATACTTTAAATCTCGTTTTCATATAATAATGTATGAACTTTAATAAACTTGGTTATTAAAATTCTACGAAATCGTATACAAATGCTACATTTTCGAACTATTTAGAGTGATAAGTTATAGGTATAGAGGTTTTTCATACCGAAAATTGCTATATACTGTTTTGATATACTATAAAGTATTATTTTATTATTATGCGTATATTAGGTATGTATTCTCTCAAAGTAGAATCAGTTACTTAAATAATAAAATTAACTAGGGTGAATTAATTTAACAGCCAGTCTTAACTTTTGCGCAATTTTTGATTAAGTATGAAATGAAAAAATGTATAAATCAAGTAAAATTATATAGTTAGTAGTTGTAACGGCTTGACAAAGCGCTAAGAAGAATAAGAAACAAAATTTTATAATGTTAATTTTAGATTGCTTATGATTCTTTAAGTTTAAAATTGTAGTTACAGTGAACAATAGTGTAATATTTTTATAATATTTTTATTATTTAATATTTTTATATTTTAAAAAAATACACACTGTATATAAATTATAATTAGATAAAGCAAATTTTTTTGGAATGCACGCAACACGCAATGTTCCGAATTCGATGGAAAGCGAAGTACGGAGTGTCTTGACACTAGGTACTTTCTGTCTACCCTGCTATGCAAGATAAAAAGCGTGAAGCTAAGTTAAGTCAATTGTTTGTGTTTTTTACGTAAATATCAATCGAACTCTTAACGATTTTATTAAAAAATGAAACTATTTGAAACGGATTAATTGCGTATATTTTGGTATTTGAAAATACTTTTTTGAGAACTCGACTTTTCATACATTTTATAGTAGTCCACGATCACAAGTAGACTGAAACAGCGAATTTTTATAATATTCATTAAAAAACTATAAACATCGCAAAAATGATGTTATAACGGGTTTATCATATAAAGACATAATATATCGATAAATTATTCATTGTATATTTGCATCTAAATTATCGCTCAAAATGAATTCATTGAGTGGTAAACATGGACATTTTAATAGTTTAGATGAAGTAGGTACTGGAATGCTTAAAATTATAATTATAATACATTCCCGTTAAAATAGACAACAATTTACAAACTAATTTATGTAATTATTGTTACGTAATTAAAATTAATTCTGAATTAAATTAAACTCACCACCATATACATATGTGTTATCACGAGAGAAATATAGCTAATATGTATTAAAATCTCTATATATGTGACGATATCATTATGACAGGTAGAATCAACTGCTAGTTCATTATTCTCGATTTTATATATATTTGATGGCATTCAATAGTCAAAATTGATTTCTGTATTATTTTTAAACAGACTGTCTATCTGTCTGTTTGTTCCGGCTAATCTCTGAAACGGCTAATCCGATTTTGACGGGACTTTCACTGATAGATAGATGATGCAATAAGGAGAACTTTAGACTATAGGAAACCTTGTTTGTAATATATAACCAAATGGAATTTATGTCTACCGCCATTGTAAAAACTGAGTCGACGCAACCACGCTGGTTTTACTTCTTCCTGTAAGTAACATAAATTCAAATTAAATGTTACTAAAGGTAAATACATACCTTGTTATATTAGTATATACTATTATATTTATTAAAAAATTAATATTATCCCCACTAATGCTAAGAATGATAATTGTTAACAAAATAAATTAATTATAAATGTTTTAATTTTACTCCAGACTTTTTTTTATGTTTTAGTCTGTGACACTTTTAAAATGGCTAATTGGTCCTACGTTCGTATTTTTTTCATTAAAAGACGTAGGTAGGTTTAACATTAAAATACATATTAATAATTTTCTTAGTGGGTTTTACACCAACAATTTTTGTATACGGCAAGGCACATGGCGCCATATTACCATCATAAAATTAATAAAAATATATTAAATATATTAAAACCAAACGAAACACCCAACAATTCGGCAAATTCTTATAAATATACAATTCCATTCAAACTCAAATCCATGGTAACGGAAATGATGAAATAACTTCGTCGTGACTACAGTTATTCTTTCGTACTTGTTGATGAAAGAAAAAACTTTCTAGATTAAAATGGAATCGTTTGAGTTTTTTTATTCAGAACGTGAGTAATCTGCGGTTATCCGAATTCCCGGTACTAATAAAGTACTTTGAAGATTCATGTTTTTTCGGCGCCCTTAAGGGATATTGCTTTTTAGTAAATTTGCGGCTTATTCCTAACATAGCGTGTAGGTACGCTTAGAAGTTGGTACCCTCTAGGGAGTTACCAGCCGTATGAGTTAGCTAGTTAATAATGATCGAAGCTCATCGAATCTTTTATTTTTTTCTTTCTAATAAATAAATAATTTTTGTTGGTTCTGAGTCTCTCATTTATACTGTATATCTCTAATATACACTCTATATATATGCAATATAACTGACTGTACAAATTTATACAATGAGTTTATCAATTTCTGTTCATTAGATTCAATTGACATAAGAAATGAAAATAACATTATATTGTCTATTGTTTATTTTATTAATACTAATAGTACTATACTTATGGTATGATATGCTATAAAAGGTGAATGGGACAAGAGGTCGGGGGAGACCTCGCTTGACCTTCGTAAAACACTGTCCAATGATACTGGAGGAAGGTCACGTAAAAAGCATGTGGACCTCCTGAAGGGCATTTATGAAGAGATTGATGACTGCGGACGAGGCGAAAGAGGTATGAAGGAACCGTAACGTTTGGCGCTCCGTCTTTTATGACTAAAAAAACTAAAAAAACTACATTTTCAAAACCTATAGATTTCTTTATAAAGAAATGCCACACACATCAAAAAATGTTTATTTATAAACAAGCGCTCAGTAGTATAGCTTTAAAATGGTCATAAAATTTTCTCGCTTTATTTTACCTTTGGGGGATAACTCAAATAATCGCACTTTAGCATTGAACGATATCGGCTAAAGAGAGTTCTGAATATAATGTCAATAAAATATAGTTGTTGTTATCGAAAATATTATTTAATTATAATCATAGTTATTAATTAATTTCCTTCTCATTTATTAATTAATTAATTGAGTTTCGCAGCTTAGCACGCAATGTTTGGAATTCGGCGGAGAGCGGATACAGTGTCTGGACACTCCTACAATATCAAAGCTTAAAGCTAAAAAAAGACAAATATTTTTACTCCACCTGTAAGAACCAACCCATAACCCTCAAGTTACTATACCAACCTTATTATTACACGAACAGTCATACAAAGACATATTTTGACATTTACTTATATATAAAAAAACAATACAAATATGTCAGTTTAAAATCGGAATAACTAAATTTGTCTCCCTTTGCGTATAAATGTCACTTATATGATATCTTATACATTTAGAAGGAAACAACTATTTACAGCTTCATAACTGATTTCAATAAGGCAATTTCCGCCTCGTTAAAACCAAGTAAAGTTTTGACAAAGCTATTTCCGCGCCGCTGAGTGACGAATCGTATAAACCGCGCTTTATTTTTTGTACTCCATCCCCGATCGTAACACAAAGGGTTGTATTGTAATAGATACAATATGATGAATAAAACATGAATGATACGACATTATTTTTTTTTATTTATTTTATTGTGGCCGGTCGTGGCGCAGTGGGGCAGCGTCTTATTGTAAACGCGATCGGTTGTGGGTTCGATCCCCACTCGGGGGATTATATTAAAGTTATTTCCATTTCCTTGCTCTGGTAATACAAAGTGCAGCGTTAAGTTCCAGCCCTCAACGGAGTGTTTTGGCACTAGACACTTAAAAATATCATTCGCACACTACAGGCACATGGTTCATAACGGTAAATGTTGGTTACATGTTTTATTTTTTCTTTAATAATTATTTTTTGTATAATTCAATTGCTTAATATACATCTAAAATGACTCACAGAGAGGGTTTCTAAACATCCTTTAAGAGATGGAGAGACAGCCAGCACTTCTCCCATTTATGAAGGGAGTTACAGACAGGATTGGCAACATCTTAAGAAGAGCTTCTATCAAAACCATATATAAGCCTAATAAAAAGTGAGCCAACGCTAGAGACCCGTGAAATGTAATATTCATTTGCAGTATGCAGATGTATATAAACTAGACTGTAACTGTGGCTTGTCATACATTGGCCAAACAAAGAGGAGCATCGGGGTTAGGGTGAAAGAACACATATCCGATGTCAAGAATGGGCGTGTATTGTAGTTAGCTGTTTGTGAACATACAATGAATAAGTCCAACCACTACATCAGGTTTGATAAGCCACATATCCTCGCTAGGAAAGTAGATATATTCCTATAATGATCCGCGAGGCTATTGAAATTGCAAAACATCCAAATTTCAATAGAAAAAATGTTTGAAAACTTTCTACCACCTGGAACCCACTTATAAAAGATTTAAAGTCTTAAATCCACCACATCAGAGACAAAAATACAGTCAGCTCATTCTGCAAGAATCAAGGGCAGTACGCGAGGCAATTAAGAAACAGATGGCGGTAGTTTGATATAATTAATTTTTGTATCAACTGATAGACGAATGCCACCTCAGTCTACCTGTGACCATGGATTACTGTAAAGTGTTCGAAACGTCAGGTATCTAAAATGTATTCTCGAATACCAAAATATACGCGATTAATATACGCGGTTAAAATAGTTTCATTTAAAATCTTATAACTCCAGGTTTTATAATTAGTTGCTTTTTTTTTAGTTTTGTCCTAAAATTCACGTTAACTATAACTAATTACATGTAATTAGTAATACATGCGTTATATTACAAAGTAAAAAGTCTAAAAAAAAAACATATATTCACTGAAATTGAAGTATATAAATTTATTTGCGAATATTTCTTGTGCGAATATTCGCACTATATATTTAAAAAATATAGAAAAATAGCATGCAAATATAAAAAATAGCTTTTATCGGTAAAGTGAAGAGAAAATATAGACTAGTCTCTTGATTTAACTTTAACTACAACTCTTAGATGCCCTTTAAATAACTAAGTTAGGTTCACTTTGGTTTCTTTGCTCACTCTGCAAAATGTGGGGAATGTGTAAGGAATACCAACATATACGATCTATTGATTTTGATTGTGTTTTATGTACAGATATGTAATATAATAAGATCTTTGATTTTCTGATGAAAAAATAGTTTCAATATTTTAAACAGATCAATCGCTTATATTTTGGTTTTCTAAAATATATTTTTGGACTTGACGTTACGAACACTTTCCAGTAGTCCGTGGTCACAGGTAGACTAAGGTGACACTTGTCTATTGATTCCGCGTCAACTACGATACGTCAGGATTCCAAAAATCTATTTTCGAATACCAAAATATACGTGATTAATCAGTTTAAAATAGTTTTATTTAAAATATGTAATGTAATTAGAAGTGAGGACGTACAATCTTTCTCTTTAGTTTTTATCGCCTTCCCTTGTTCTATGTCTACATAAGTCAACAATTAAAACCTAACATACGTTGTTCGTAATGAATAAATATAAATTTATAATAAAATTTATATTAATGAAAAATAATAAATTTTCTATACTAATGATGTTATAACTTTTAAAGTATTTCACTTCCGAATCTTGATTATACAGAAATTGCAAACTGACTTAGTAAACCAAAAAACATTAATATAGAATTCGTCACATTATATATTATGAAATTTCATACTTTACATTCTAAACATGTACAATTAATGAATCCAGATACAAATTAAGTATTTATTTTTAATATTGGTTTCTGTTGTAAAATCGGTTGAAGTACCTCTACTGCCACTTATTTATTATCTTTTATGTTCTTATTTAAAAGCGCCACTTGAGGGGTCTGAAATAATTCTAACCTTTTTCTATAATCCATATAAGATATTATATGATTAGATCTTTGCCACAATGATATCTCATTATGACGCAGTAAAACACTGCCTGAATGTAAACTATTATATTAAAATCGTTTATATTCTCCGGTCTGGTATGACAAAGTATAGTAATGATTTACACTATTTAAGATGCAATGTTTCGAATTCGGACAGAAAGTGGCGAACTGAGTGTTCTGACATTATATTCCTTCTGACTACCCTGCTATATGGATTAAAGCATGAAGTCGATATTCTTCTATAATACGATAATTTAAAGAAATCGTCATCCCTTTTTATAAATTAAAAATCTTCTAATATTTTTCAACCATTACGTTTTTATTATATATCAAAACATAAATAAAACAGACTCTAGAAAGCAACTTGTCATAATTAAATCAAACAAAACTTATTCAAATGCTTATACACTTCAACGGTGAGTTTACGAATCATTTAAATCGTGAAGAACTTTTGACAAAGCTATGTCCGCATCGTTGGGCGCTCAAATCCGTTCAGACCGCAGAATATTTTTATCTTTGAATTTCATCACGGTCCACATTCACGATCCCAGGGACGAGAGCCCAAACTTTGTTAATTTCACATGAAGTTTCACTCTCCAGAGAGTTATTACGCAGGCGCAAAAACTCGAAAATTATTCTAAACTACGCTTAGAACAGAGTGTTTTAGAAATGGTATTTAAAAACTGGAGGAATTCGTTAGTGTTTGGTATGCTATATTTACATTTTTTTTTCGGTTTATCGTTTTTTTATTTAGGGCGAGTCGAATATTCAAGGTGGTGGTAATGGTCACTCTATGTAAATTCGATATTTTGAATATAAGAAACATAAAAGCTATTTAGTATCTTACCATTTTTCTGATATAAATGGGGCTGACGACCACAAAACGTATTGACTAACGGAACTCAACCTCGTGTTTACCGCAACCATAAGGAAAAATGAAAGTAATTTTTCATTCCACCGTATGAAAGTCGAATTTATAACCAATCAAATACTATTATTACCAATGAAATTTTCCCTTCTTTATGATTTTTTTTATAATATTTTTACTTAATACCTTTTCTAAGCTTGTCCTACTTTAACTACAACGTTAAGCTTAAACCGACCCATTGGAAGAACAAGCAACTACTAATATATTCCACAAGTTTCCAATCTATCCATGCTCATTAGACTCAAGAACATACAGGATACTGTTCCGTACGTGTTCAATAAATTTTAACGGTAAATTGTTAAAATTTGACTGTAACACGGAAACTTTTCACTTCCCGACTTCACACTTTTGAATTTCATTAATCAATTGCTATTTTATAATTGCATTCAATTTAAAAGGTTAATGAATTAAGTGTTATAGCTATAATATCTTTCATTTTAATATATTATTTTAAAATTTCACTTATATATACTAGATACATACACAAGTATTTTTAGCAAACATTAAAATTTTAATTTTTGACCGTTTGACCGTTTAGACTTAAAGACAAAGGAAAATGAAGAGAAGAAGAAGCGTCCAACCAAAAAAAAACGCTAGCAAAATTAGAACCCCCAACCAAGTCAAGTTAGAAGAGTTACTTTCTAACTGCATGGCATCAGTAGATCGCTACGTTTTTCCCCTATTGCTATTACATGTGTACGATAGTATTGTTTCAGTTGAAATTATAGTTCTGTGGTCACGTCTCTCCCGCATTTCAGAATTGCTGCCAAACATACCCGTCTGTGTCACGTCCCGAACGAACATGGGAGTATTGTTTCTATTCTCTTCAGAGATTTCAAAAGGTACATATTCTCGAACAGTGTCTTTGTCGAAATGGTTTTGATAAAATAATTTAAGAATAACGAGTTGGTTTTTAAACGTTTACTTGTTTAGTATAAAATTAATGATAAAACATAATGTTTATTACTATCCACCTGATATCGAGACTAATTATTTAGTGGCGGAACTCAACGCCGCGTTTTGCCATACCACAGAGGATAAATAATAATTAGTGATAAAATTATTTCCCTGAATGGAGATCGATCCCACAATTAATCGCGTTTAATCAGATGCCATCCCATCCCGATAGAAGACTGAGGCGTCAGGTATTTTAATTCAATTGTTAATAATTACCTAGAATATAATATTGATGCAAATGCTTAACATGTGTATGTAAAATTTTAAGGAATTATATGAAATATTAATAAACACAACACAACTTATAAATACTAATAAACACAACATATTGTATGTGCATTGTACAGATAAATCAATTATATTAAAAGCATTAAAGAAGAATATCTTTATTATGTAATTTTGAACTTAAAGAAATACCTTAACTTGCAATTAAAATAATAATGCGGTATGTATATTCTTACCCAAAATTCCTCATTTAACGAAAATCGCATGAAAACAATGGGCATGTACTCAATAATTCTACACTAATGAGTGGTTTACACAAAGAAACCCCTATGGTCTTTAGTTCGGTACGTGCCTGATTTTGGATTACGTTCAGAATCAAAAGTTAGCTTGATGAGTTAGTTATATGTATGCATTTATGTTTCTTATTTTTTTTTAGCTTCATCCTTTTATCCTGCATAGCAAGGTAGACAGAAAGTACCTAGTACCACTCCGTACTTCGCTTTCCACCGAATTCAGGACATTGCGTGTTGATTGGTGGAACTCAACGCCGCACTTTATCTTATCAGAGCGAGAAAATGAAAATAATTTAAATATAATCAGTCCTCCGAGTGGGGATCGAACCCACAACCGATCGCGTTTACAGTCAGACGCTGTCCCACTGTGCCACGACTGGCCTTTTCTATATGTATTTATATTTATTTTGAATGAATATTTAATTAATTTTTTATATGTGTAATATCTAATGTCCATGCACCGCTTACTATTAATTTATATAACTCCAATATTGAAAGGTTGCCTGGAAGAGATTGCTTCAAGCGATAAAGCGCCTTATGAGCTATTTCTATTTATTTTTTTGTATATTTATGTAAGTGTTTCATTGTAGTGTATGCAATAAAGAGTGTTACTATACTATAATGCAATAAAGAGTGTATCTAAATCTATCATTATTATCTCTATAATTTTATTAAATTATTAGAAAAATAATTATTAAAAAAGAAGCTTATAGAAAAGATATAATACTGATTATTCTTTTGTAACTGACATTATAGCAAAAGCAGCTATACTAAAGCAGGTAAACTGTATAGTTTACCTCATAGCAGGATAGTTAGAATGTCACCACCAAGGTAACAGAAGATTTGGTTCCCGGATCTCGGCAAATGGCGAGTCCCACATAGCCACATAGCGAGTCCCCAATGAGAAAGATATCCGTAATGCGATATCATCACATTGAAAAGGGTTGTCAACTTACGCCAGCGCGGTTACGCTTTCCGCCAGAATACAACATATTGTGTGTTAAATGAAACTTAATGCCATGCTTTATCTTACCAAGTTTCGATTGAGATTCGAATCAATTGCACTATTCACACGCTCAAAGGCAGCCGTACTGCACCTCGTAACGGAGGTGAGATGATGCCTTATCGTCTCACCTCCGTTATTGTATTTAAATTTAAAACTTTTATCTTATTTAGACGCGATTGCTCTAATTAGTTAATCAATTGATACAAAAAACTTCTGTTACTGTTACTTAGCAGCTGCCAATAATGGTAAAAGTATTAATAGTAAAAAACTGAAGTTAGTTTATACTCTGTTCTAAAGAACAGTTATTTAAAAATAACCCACTTTATTTACAGATGATATTAAAAGAATATCACAAAGCTTATACTACAACGCATATAAATGGATTAAAAAAATAGTGTGGGAGTTATTTAAACGTAAACGAAGTAACTAGTAGCCACTTTTTTTCTCTTCTCCAGGAAACTCCTTTACGAGTACCCGCCTGCAAGGGGACTAGGGCGAGTTATGTGGGACTTCTAAGCCGGAAGATGCCGGCCGACTACTCACTAAAATCTCACGGAATCACTTCTTCAATCGCCACTAACCGAGGCTACAGGCACTACCCCAATCTTCTGTAGACTCCGGCGGCGGGAGCCTGCAAGGCACGTCGCAGAGTAAAGGGTGACGGACACCCTTGACTGCCTGCTCAGAAAAGCACGCTACAGGGACCTCCGCGTGCCTACTCAGGCCAGAAAACTGGGCGGCCAGCTTCCCCAAACTGACCGCCCTCTGACTTGTCAGGGCGGAAGGCGGCGGTCATGTGTCGCCCTCTGGCGGCCTAGTCTCCTACGATGGATGGCAAAGGTGAAGGAGGCCTCCCTCGCTCGTTCCGTGGCCTCCTTCTCGAGCATCACTGCCTCGCAGAAGGAGTAAAACCGCGTCCCACGACCTCCTATCACCGACCATGGCCCTTATCACAGCTGTCAATGTGAAGTCGATCCCTACGACGTTACACAACACGCGCCCAAGCTGGCCACACTTCCAGTGCCTTACCGGAGATGGTCCTGTACCTCCGTATTACCCGGATGGCCACCACTCTCTGCACACGCTGTAGCTGGGTGATATTATGCCGATCCAGGGCGTCTGATGACCTGACCACTCCGATGTACAGACAACTCAAAACGCTCGGCAATCCAAGGTTGGGCAAAAGACGCGCCAAGGCCCCCACTGATTTCATCCACTTTGGGACTAAGATGTTAAAGTGGTCCCTGAAATAAAGCTTCCATCGAAAACAAGTCCAAGGTTCCTCATGCTCCTGGCAACGCTGATTCTAACACCACCAACGTTGATGTGGGCGTTGGAAGGTGGCCCCTTCCAAGGAGCATGAAAATAGATTGCGTCAGACTTGATGGACAACCTTCAGCCCCAGCCGCCGGATGCAAAAGATGATGTCGGACACCCAGTTGCAAGCGCCGCTGCCTCGCGATAGCTCCTCTGCTGAGCCAAAACGAGGATGTCATCGGCGTAGCAAATGATACTCATTGAGTGTTGCCCCGCAGCACCCAGTCATAACCAACGTTCCACAGGATCGGTTCCAGTACCGAACCCTGTGGAACAACGCAAGACACCTCCCTGCTGACCCAGCCATATCTCCTGAGAAAGGTTGTCACATTTCTGAGGAGATATGGCTGGGTCTAATACCTCTCGGACAGGTAGGCAAAAATGACGCGGCGCGGGTATGGAGGCACAGGATGATAAACAAGTGGCTCTTTAATGCAAGGCCAGGGTAAAGAGTTAAAGGCGTTAGCGATGTCAAGCGATACTACCATAACTTCGTCGCCCTGATCCTAGCCACTTGAATAACTGACAAATAAAGACTTAAGTAATATTAAATATTTTTTCATGAAAATTATTTCCAAATCATAAATGTGAAATAGCGCTTTTAAAAAAATATTTAAAATATAACTAGGTTTAACAGCTTTATAAAGGTATTAAGCAAAAGAAGTGTGGGCGACTGCGTGTGGGTGTTCAGTTTATAATTTATGCTATAAATTAAAATGAAAATATTCTTAACTAGAATATAATCAAGGTTTCATAGGATTTTTATATTTGCTTAGAAAAGCAAATATTATTATATAATTTAAATAAAATTTATTTATTTTCATTAAAATGCTATATTTATAACAATATTTTTCTTTAGTTTCACGACTTATCTCTCGCGAGGTTGAGGGAGGGTTGAAGGGACGTAGCCCTGCACACCTCGCCTCGTATACACCTCTTTATACATGCTCTTCATCTGCCTGACCTCTCGTAACACTCACTTTTGCTTTATAAATCTATCTTACCAATTTTTCCATCACTCATCCTCTCAACGTGTCCAAACCACCTGCCCATGTTCTTTTTCATTCTCACTATAACATTCACGTTTATGCCTGCCATTCTGCGACTCTTTAAAGCTATGCACGCATGGTGGTCGATGCAGAAGCCACTCTCAATAAGTTGATTGTTTCACGCTTTACCTCACGTCGGAAAGTAGGATAGTCAAAGACAACGTAGCGTAAAGACACTCCGTTGACTGCTTTTGCCCCAATGCAGTTTAATTTATATTTAGTACCTAATAAGCTTCAAAATGGGATAAATATAAATAAAAGAGTGTTACATAGAGATTATCTCTCTCTTTTCTCTTAGATATATATGATAAACATAAAAAAATCCTGCCGACATAAAACATGCTTGAATCCAAAACATCATATTTGTAGCGAAAATCAAGATATTAGAACAACATAATAAAGAAACGCACTGAGATGTAAGCCTGTCTAAAACAAAGGCATTCCATATTTCCTATTGTTTATCATCGTTTAATCTAATGTAGTCCTTATGATTAATTGTTTAAGGATTATAATAGTCTGCATAGTAAGTGACACAATGAGTTGGGTCAGACCCATGACATAGATAGAATGTTTTATATAACGCTTCCTATCCAGCTAATGTGTCGTTGAAATGTTTAAGCCGTAATATCATGTTTGTACATTAAAGTTATATCCCTAATTTACCTTCTACGTGGTTACTATATGAATTTGATTGTGAAATATTTTTAAATTTTTTATACAGAGAACTTTACCTGAGTCTGAGTTTAACGTCTGAGAACTTTAAAGACATATCATTCGCTGCTTCTTGTCTGAGGAAATGTAGCCACAAAAAAATGAGTTTACAACCCACTATATATATATATATATATATATATATATATATATATATATATATATATATATAATATATATATATATATATATATATATATATATAAAGTAATATTTAGATTAACATACAAGGAAACATATTGAACGTTCTTTAATATGTTTCATTGTATGCAAAGGAATTAATTTACTATGAAGGAATCCATGGAAAATAATTCCTTATAATCCAATCCTGTAAGCTTCAAGGAAATAATAATTTCCCACGTGGGCCAAAATCGAGATCTCTTATTGTATCATAAATTTTAATTTGAGAAATGAGAGAGCTTTTATTCAGTGTAAAATTTATTTATAAATTTAATTTGTGGAAATTCCTAACAGAATTTCTAAAATGAATATATTCAATTTTTAACATTATTTATACTCCCAAATATGTTTAACTTTTATATTGAATTTAAGTACCTGTCCCGCATAGATAATTTAATATCAGCTTCAGCCTTAGTCATGTAGTCAGAGACAACATAGTGTGAAGACGTTGACTGCCCTAAATTGAGATATTGCTTATTGACTGACGAACTCAACGCCGCGTTTTTTCTTACCAGATTCTAATTTAAATCCGATAATTTAAATCCAAGTCTTTTTACTTAGAATTAAACATTTAAAACATCTTATAAAGACTAAAAACTTTTTTATATCATCATTTTTTATATCGTCAATTTTTTTTGTTCAATTCAGTTACATATGCATATCAATATTACAATATATAATGTATGGGGAACTTACAAAGAATCGATAAGAAAGAGATAAAAAAGATTGTAAACGCTCTGGTAGACAATCAAGACACTGCAGCGTTGAGTTCCACCACTCGACACGCAATGTTTCAAATTCGGTGGAAAGCGATGTATGAAGTGTCTTGACATTAAGTGCTTTCCGCCTATCTTAATAATAATAATCGGAAAAAAGCATGTTGCCTTCATCATCATCATCAGACGGAAGACGTCCACGCTCGATCTAAGCCTCCCCCATACTATGACAATTGGAAAGGCGGCGGGCTCCAGCATTCAGCGGTTCCACGCAACTCTGACCAGATCACAGATCCATCTATATTTTACGCGCATAAATCAAAACCTATATTATAAATTACTTATTTTTTTAATAACTGAATCATCTCTGACTATTCTGCTATATGGATTAAAAGGCAAAGCTGAAAAAATAGCTAAAAGTGTCACTAACAGCATAAAGTAAGCTCTACGACAATATATATTTCATAATTTGACTTTAAAATTTTCTATTGGCAGAAAGAGAGAAAAGTTAAAATGTGAACATGAATTTCTAAAGTAATTCATATAAATGATTAAATAGGTCACTTCCAGTATTGTGAAGAATGTTTAGATACCACCGCTCTGTCTATTGGGGACGCAACGTAATTGACATCGGTGGTTTCGATTGTTACGCCATGCCTCCTATGAGAATTAAACACTACAAATTGTGCTAGAGAGGAATATTTCTATTAGCAAGCCAATGTAAAGAATTAAATATCTACATTTTTTTATTATATTTATAATATATTTTGATTTTGTCTAATAAAATTACTTAATTTTCTCCCTCTATGACTTTGAGAAAATACTTTTGATCGAGTTATCGAGAGTTACAATCATATTATAGGTTATCTGGTGCTTTAAAATTATAATTTAAAATAATAAGGTTTAGAGAGTTGGAATTCAGACAAGTAAAGTAATACTTGTTATATTTGAGCTTAAACTTTAACTTGATTGTTAAACTATTATAATAATATATGGCTTTTACTTAAATTAACTTTATATTTTATTCAATTAAAATTAAATTTATACAATATTTTTTATCAGAAAAACAAAATTCTTTATGTTGGTATGTTTAATATCTACCAAAATACATGACGAATAATATACAAATGTAAATTCGACCGGAAATAATATGAATATAATATACCTATTCGAATTATTTACGTTTAAGATGAGATTTATTTGGAATTAAAATAGATATAAAAGCAACTATTGACAAAACCTGAACTCACTGAGACAGACAAACGTAAGATATTTGTGGCGACGAGTCTTATAAACCCAGTACTAAGAAATGTAATAAAATAAAATAATGAACCGTAGTATATAATAACAAAAATAATAATAAAAAAAAACATAAAATACAAATTAAATTTTAAAACATTAAAATATAGTTCAAAAAAAATCGTGTAGGCTCAGTGGAACTTTGTCTGACTGTAAACGCGATGGGTTGTGAGTTCGATTCCTACTCAGGGAAATGCTTCTAATTAAAATTTATTTATTTCACCACTCTGGTAATTTAGAGCGCGGTGTTGAGTTCGCCACGTAGCACGCAATATTTCAATTACGGGCCGAAGCAGGCGGAGTGTATTGACACTAGATTGTCTCTGACTAGGGTACACGGGATAAATCATAAAGCTGCTTATTAAATTCAAAAATTCTAGTTCAAAAGATTCGCTTAATCTTATCTTAACAAGTCTTTGCTAGTACGAGCGTAATTGACAACAGAATCGATTGTATAAACATTGTAATAGTCTCGCTGGGAATAGAATCCGCGGTACGAAACTTTAATAGATTGTGATTCGCTACGATTGTAGAATTTCCCACTGGGACTTCACCGATCCAAAACCTGGATAAGTTTGGATGAACGTCAAATTTAGTGCCTTTAATTTTAAAGCAATTAAATTTAAATTGAGGAACAACTTTGACAGGACTTTCAACAAAATTGCCTGTTTGAGAAATATGAATTTTGTTTATAAATCGACAAAAGAAATATTGATTTTGTATTTTTGATTGGACGTAATTTTGTGTTTATTTTGAGTTAGTATTCCTTTAGCTAGTGTGAAAAGAAGTTACATCTTATCTTGCAAGTAGTTGTAAGAAACTTTACGAAACGTTGATTTATGTACCCTAGTGTAATTACAGTATTATCCTTATAAAAATAGAAAGTAAGGTCAAGACACTTGACCTTGACATAAGACGCTGATATTGCGTGTTGAATGGCGGGACTCAACGCCGCAGTTATCTTACCAGTATCAAGGAAGTAAATATAAATAAAATATAATCATGCCCCCGAGTGGGCATCGAACCCAAAATTGATCGAGTTTACAGTCGGACGCTGTCCAACTCGGCTTCCCGACCAACCGAACAAATAAATTTCAGCATATTAACCTTATTTTTGGTATGAATGTGCAGAAACAAACACGAACTGAAACATTTTATGAAATTAAATAAAAATTACATGATTTATATTGATTATAATGAGTTTTGGGATAAATTAATATGTATCATATTTATATAATAACATAGGTTTGGGCATTTGCTATCCCAATAAAAAATATATTGTTTCATAAATCGCTAAAGTACATAATGAAAGAATTACCTTTCTCTCGGGAGCGACGAATCATCTACCGAGTAGACGATATCCCTCAATACTTTGTAAGTACGAGATCGATTTTGATACAAACGATCCCTCTGAAAGCGGAAAATCGCTTGGATTTTAATCTGCGGACATGGATTGATTGGGAGATATAGGTTTTACGGAAAGATTGTTTAGTTGTTACGCTTTAAATGATTTTTTTTATTCATACGTATATTGGTATTTTTTTTGGTACATAAAGAGAAAGAAACTTCTTACAAACATTCTCAAAGGATTCTAATTACCATATTCAGATTTTTTTTGCCTTATTTAGTCACTCGATTATGGAACATTAGACGTTCTGTTTACGTGTTAGCGATGCGTTGCCTTAGCTACGTGTATATCACTTTATACAAACGTGTATGTAAACAAGTGCGTGGTATATTTATTTTATTAATTTAATATATTTTTATGCATTATTTTTAAAAATATTTGCATTCTGCACTTCTTCTCCTTATAAACTATAACTGTGCCAAATATCATACTCAGTCTGTTCGCTTAAATTCAATTTCATTACAAAGATACTAGAGGTATTAATATATAGATATAGAAATAAAAAAAAATTATAATTGAAATTAAACACAAACTAAGTTATTGTTAAATTGTTTTCTGGAAATTTTACAGAATTATAAATCGTATCAATATCTACAAAAAAAATCCGGGATACCATATGTCCAACTACTGTAGTTATGCCACTGTAACTACTTTTTTAAATGTCAAAATTTTAAATGTAAAAAAAAAGCTACAAGAATCAAATCACATTATTTACATTTCTGTATTTACCAGTACCTCATTAGACAATATTTAATTAAAGATCATTTCAATATCTGTACAATATTTTTAAATTATTAAAATCAGACATTCCATACTAAAGACATAACGAATTTGAAAATGCTGACAATATAAAGAAAACATTTTTGAAAAAAACGTATAAAAATTTGAACGCAGCGGAATTCGAACCCGCGCCTCTTGGATACCGTCCAAGCGCTCTGACCGCTAAGCCATGCGTTCTACTACCAGCTGCGTCGAAGTTCTTATACGTTTTGTTACTACTTATTTATGTTGTTAACAACTCTGTAGAGAGATTTTTACATATTTCTACTACTTAATCCCGCTCGAATCCCGCTGCGTTCAAAGTTTTTATACGTTTTTTCAAAAAAGTTTTCTAATCCTAAGTGTGGAATAACACTTTAAAAATAGTAAATATAAAGAAAATAATTAATATATGTATGTAATACCGCACAGTGCACAGGGTGACTGCGGGGGTGGGGTGGGGGGTAAAGTGGCCCCTTACGTAGTGGACGTGACTTCGATTGAATGTTTTGAGATTCGAGTTTTCAAGACGCATTTTTTATTCCAGTTTAAAAGCTATCTTCTATATTATATTTATATTTTTCTTATATATTTTGTTACTCTATTAACATTTTATTATTATATTCATACTTTCACATATATTTTATTATTGTTATTTTGTTTAGTTTTGTTTTTGTTGTTTTTTGTTTAGTGTTTGTCACGCTTTATCCGACACTCCGTACTTCGATTTCCACCAAAGTCGAGACATTGCGTGTTGAGTGGTGGAACTCAACGCCGCACTTTGTCTTTAACAGAGCGAGGAAGAGAAAATAATTTAAATATAATCACTCCCCCGAGTGGGGATCGAACTCACAACCGGTCGCGTTACAGTCAGACGCTGTCACACTGCTCCACGACCGGCCTCACTTATTATTTTATTTGTATTTATTATTCATAGATATATTTTAAGCAGTTATCTATCAAAAGTTATTTTAAGTTAGAACTACCCTTCCTAAATATGCCATTACTTATTATTGTTCTGTGACTTAAATAAAAGTTTCTGTATTAATCCTTATCCTATTAAATATTAAATTATTATTTACTTCTTACTATTTAAATTATAAAAATTAAATATTGCATTTAAAAGATATGACGAATTTAAACATGTTAATCTAAATGACATAATAAGGTATGGCGAGTAAAGTATGGCGACGGAACTTAAATTGAATGTTTAGAGTTTTGAGATTTCACAGAACGTTATTTGTTCCATTAAAATAGTTATTTTCTGAACTACCTTTATATTATTGTATTGATATATTCGCTCACTTTATAGCAACGAAGCCGCGAGCGGGTCGCTAGTTTACACTAAATAAATAACTTAATATATATAGTATGCCAGTTTATATAATCAATAATTTGTTGACAGACAAAGTTTGCAGTCCCATTGGTAGAAACCAATTGAACTGATATTTCTTGCATTAGTTTGGAAACTTACAAAGTCTTTGCCTCTTGGGCTTTGAGAAAGAATGACGAATGTATGTTTCTAGTTTAACTTACAATATACATGTTTGTAAAGCTTGGTACTGTGACGTCGGTCGTGTCTTGTTGAACAGTGTCTGACTGTAAACACGATCGGTTGTGGTTTCGATTCGCACTTCGGGAGAATGTTTTATCTTAATTTTACACGCTCTGGTAAGACATAACGCGGCGTTGATTTCCACCATTCAACACTTAATTTCTTGAATTCGGCGGAAACCGGAGTACGGAGTGTCTTGATTCTAGGTGCTTCCTGTGTAAGGTTGCTGTACTAAACTATAAAATCGTGAAGCTATTAAAAATGTTAGGTAATATTATTCTATAACAGTTATTCTATATAACAGTTTTGTGGCGCAGCTATGACGCTCTAACCACTTACAACATTTACGGGCTCACATACCGCTCGTTATATCTCTAATCGGAAGTTTAGTAGATAATCGACTCTGATTTATTTAATCAGAAGCATAAAAATTTTTTTTTAGCTTCATGCTTTTATCCCGCATAGCAGGGTAGACAGAAAGTACCTAGTGTTCCACCGAATTCGAGACATTGCGTGTTGAGTGGTGGAACTCACCGCCGCACTTTGTCTTTTTTACCTTAAAGATAATTTAAATATGATCACTCCCCCGATTGGGGATCGAACCCACAACCGATCGCGTTTACAGTCAGACGCTGTCCCACTGCACCTCGACCGGCCTCAAAAAATAGGTAATAAAAATAGCTAAATGTAGGTATTTTTAGTTTAAACTAAACTTTGCTGGCAGTTTAAAGTGAAAAAGGGGCACAAATCAAAAATTCACGATTTCTGTTTTATTTTGAAAATAATGGCTTATGTTTTTCACCTGATCATTTAGAGGTGAATTTACTTGACATATTGCTCCCTTCTATGACAACGTAAAAGTCAATTGGCAGTATGTATTTTATTAATATTAATATTTAGTTAATGTAAAATATGTTTTTAAATGTCGAAACTCAACGCTCAACTTAAATTATTTTATTTTTCTTTATTCTGTGAAGCTTTAACTTATCAGAACAAAGAAATAAAATATTTAAATATAAAGTCAAAAACAAAGAATTTTATTCAAATTAAGGTTACATGCTTTATTTTTATTGTCGTACGTGAAATACCACCGGTTCACTAAAGTTAATGCCTCAAACCTGAGAATCATAAGAAACTCAGCGGGACTTTCCGTTTTTTTAAATGCCAAAAATGTACTATTTAATAATTTTTATTAGTGACAATGATACCTTTAAAATTATGATAGTTCCAGATTGACCCCCGATGGCCTCTTAAGTTGGGAAACGTGAGTAAAAAAAATATAATGCTTATTTAGAATAAACTTAGTGAGAAATCACTAAATTCTCTATCGGACAATATAAGTTTCACAACTGATTTTCATTTTATATTTTCAATACAATCTTGCGACGTCAGTATTTCGCCAAAAACATATTTATATCAAATTGGAGCAAGTCTTAGAAATAATAAGGCAGGCTTACGTGACTTTAATAATTCAATAGGATTATAACTGAATATTATAATTTGTTATTCTAAACTTATGATAGTATATTAAAATAAAAATTTTATTATTAAATTTTGCTTTTTGTTTACGACAAACTGTGTAGGAGATTTTTTTCGATTCAATCGTTCAAGACATAGCGTGTGGGGAGCTTAACGCCGCGCTTTGTCTGAAGAGCGGAGAAAGTAAGTTGTTACTTTCTCCGCTCTTGTAAGACAAAGCGCAAGTTGTATGTTTGCGTGTTGTATATGTATATTTCTACGCGTTTTTTGAATGATTAATAAATAAAAAACACTAATCAAATAGTAACTGGGACTTGTTTGGGTTTGGGTTGATATATATATGTATATATATATATATATATATATATATATATATATATATATATATATATAGGAAAGCGAAGTACGGAGTATCTTGACACTAAGTACTTTTTGTCTACCCTGCTATGCCGGATAAAAGCGTGAAGCTAAAAAAATTAAAGTAAATATTACCATGGTGCTGTTTATCTTTATCTTACAACTTGAACGTTTACAACGTTTGGTATCACAGTAGTTTGCTATCATTATAAATTAATGACCGAAAGAAATGCGAGATCTGTCCCCCGTGTAAATATTTTGTTTTATCTCCGCTGAAATGTTGGTGCTTTTACGCAACTGTGGCTTCCTGTCGTTTTTCCGTTAAACAGCCACATGCCACAAAATTTATATGATTTAATGTTACCTTTTTTTAATTTCTTTTAAATATATATATATATATATATATATATATATATATATATATATATATATATATATATATAGAAATTGCTTTGTCTTAGCAGAGCGGAGAAACGGGAATATAATCATTCCTCTGTCTGGGAATTGAACACAATACCAATCATATTTACAATCGGACACTTTTCTACTGTGGCACGATAGTCTCTTATGTTACATAGGTAAGCAAACAAGTCCCATAGGGTTTCTTGCTCCGGTTCTTCTCATTAAATTATATGACATTCAAAACATGAGGCATATAACTTCTTATTTTAAATAAAAATTGGACATTTTACGCTCTAAAAATGTTGTATTTATTTAAGTAAAAACAAGATTTAATTTTACCAAATAGGTTTCTTAATAAGCAGTTGATTTGTACAAAATTTTTAAGTTTTTGTTTTTATTTTTTTTATTTTATATTTTGTTTTTATTTTTAACATAAAATTTAAATATAAATATATAAAATAAAATTTAAAATTAAAAATTTACAAGAATTTAATGTAGACAAATTTCTGATTATTATGTTGTATTTATTTAAGTAAAAACAAGATTTAATTTTACCAAACAGGTTTCTTAATAAGTAGTTGTTTTGTACAAAATTTTTTAATTTTTGTTTTTTTTTAATTTTATATTTTGTTTTTATTTTTAACATAAAATTTAAAAATAAATATATAAAATAAAATTTAAATATAAATAAAAAAAATTAAATAAATTCTTTTTAAATTTTTATATTTTAAATTTATTCTTTTTTTTATTTTAAAGATTAATTTTTGTATAGCTTTACGCTTTTTTCCCGCAGGGTAGAGTAGACAGAAAGCATTTAGTGTCTCTGATTACCCTGTTATGCGGGATAAGTCGTGAAGCTATAGATTAAATAGTCATCAATTATTTTACCAAACAATAATAACTTAATTGGTTAGCATAAAAACACATGCAGTCTTATTTGTGAACGACCAATACATTTATCAAGTAAGCTTAAACAGTACGTACGGGAAAAAAAAATATATTGCGCAAAAGAAAATAATTACGAAATTGGACACAATTCCCAGTTTCAATAAGAAATCAGACGGATAGCGTCTGTTCAGGCATTAATTATGGAGGACGTCTATACCGACACTGTAATGGATCTTGAAGCGATTTCCTCTATTTTGATAGTTAAGTACGTAAAGTATATAATCTTGGATATCTTATATATATATCTTAAAATAACCTAGAATCTAAAAATATATTTATATATAAGGGGTTTCTTTAATTTAAGAGTATAGTAGTAAAAACAACGGCTGTGGATTCGTAACTTAACAGACAATCTGAATGTCCCTAATTACTGTTGTTGGTGCACTTTTAGATAAGTTGTTTTTAAACAACTTAGATCGATTAATTATTGCCTTTTTTGTCAATGCAAGGTATTTATATTTATGTCTTGTTACGTGAGCACTTTAAAAAAATTAAACAAACCTCAGAACTGCAAACCGTTAGCATTAAAAAAGTTTTATCCATTTTATAATTTCTTTAAATACCACTAAATTCCCAAGTGTTCAACTCGCATATCATTGCGGCATAAAGCATGAAACTGTAAAAATAGAATATTATGGTTTATAACACTGAGAGCAATAATAATTAATATATGCTAATACCATATTCAGTTTCTGAATATACATAATTTATTTCATCCGACTGTAAAATACCCATATTTTCACGCCACAGTGCTTCCGGTCGTTTTCCCGGAAAGTGTTACACTACAAAATTAATGCGAATTAAAAGATTTCACCTTTTAACATTATATAATTTTATATACACTAGGTAATCTCTTACTATCCTGTTATGCCTGAACTCGTTAGTTTAGTGATTATATTTAGGTATTACATTTATAAATTATTAAATTTTTAAAAGTAGCTAAAAAATGTAGTGCCCGACATATTTTTTTTTATATAAATTACAAAAAGCCCTTTGTTTCTCGGCCAGTACAACGGTCGAATGCCAAAGTTTGGGTCTCATAGCACCCACGCATCCGACGACACCCCCCGAGTACCCTCTTCACTATAAATAATAATATAATTAATAACAGACTAAAAGCGCTATGGTTGTGATTCGATTCCCTTTTCAGGGGAATTGTTATATTTTAATCATTTATGCTTCCCTACTCTGTTAAGACATTGAGTTCCGCCATATCGCAAACAACGCCCCCAGTTTAGGACGAAAGCAAAAAACAAAATATCTTGAGATTAGATTACCTCTATAAATTTTGCTGTGTGCTAAAAAGTGTGGCTACAAAAATATAAAATAACTAAATGGATCCAGTACAAGTTTAAGTAGATATTTCAAAAAACAATTTCTTAACCACTCTGGACTTACTTGGTAAAGCAAAGTGAAAAAAATTAAACATTATCTACCTCAGTGTCGATAGGAAACTCTCCAAATATGAAGAGGAAATTTTGTGCAGCTTTTTATTTAAGCGCTTTCCAAATATTAATGGAATGACGCATTTTAACACTTGAGGCAGCGATGACCTAGTTCAATTTACATGCCATACCGTATTACGGAAACTAGCTATTGACTGTTGATTTTCATATGTATTTTATATATATTACAAGTATTATTTATTAAAAAGCTCATACTTGAAGAAAAATACGATTAATTTTTTGTATAATTAAATCATTTAATATGTAAAACGATGAATATAATTTTCTTGGAACTAATTTAACTTAAATATGGTTTCTAATTATGAAGGTGTTCTAAGGAATCTCGCTTGGGGTAAACATTTTCTGAGTAACAACAAATTTTAACAATGGATATTAATCACTGAGACCCATGCAGCGCAGTGGGACAACATCTGACTGTTAACATGGTTGGTTGCAAGTTCATTTTCCACATGGGGTAATGAATTGTGACCATATATTCATATTAACATTTTAACTATAGGTTATCAATGTGCGGCGTTGAGTTCCACTACTCAACACATAATGTCTGGAAGGGACAGTGGAGTGTCCTAATAAATATGTTAACTTTGTCTACGCTGTCTATCATATTCTCTCATTCATGTCAGAAATGAGTATTTTTAATGAATTCTTCAATAACTCGTAAATAATTTTTTTTAACTATTTTATGATAGTGTCAACACACGTTTATTCCCAATCCATATAGGTTAACTCATAAATGTATTAATATTATGCCATCCCGCAAGTCTACAACTGGCGCGCTCTTCGAAATATGACAGACACAAATTAATGTCATTTAGCGAGATTTTAATTTCCGAATTTTATAATTAAGCACGCCTCATTCATTTTCACGTGAACACTCGTGTGCTGTTTACGTTCGTACTTTCATATGTTTTTCAGTTTTTGAGGCCAACCGTAAAATTTTATATAGCTTACGCCACATAAACATTTCATGATATAAAACATCATATAACCTTTATATGGTTTTTGCTCTCATATGGGACAAATTGATGGTTTTATGCAATAAATCAAAAATTTTCAACTTTTTTCATGTTATTCCCGTATGAGAATTGACCAAGGGAATATAGTGTCAAGACACTCCATTCTTAACTTTCTTCCAAATACGTATTTCATATTTCGTGGGGAGTGGTGACGCTTAGTCATTTCTTTATCCAGCTTATTTCTTCATCCACTTATAGATTCAAAATATAGTTAACCTTTGCAATATATCAGACTTGTGATAACTTGTGAATAAGGTTCCATTATCCAAAACGCATAGTTACTGTGAGAGCTCAAAGCTACAAGGTAGTAGCAGAGTAACCCATTTGATAACATAGCACTAATAAAAAAAACTATTAAACGAATAAATTGTGTATATTTTGGTATTTAAAAATTCTTTTTTAAAACCCGTCGTTTCGAACATTATATAAGTCCGTGGTGACTGTTTGGCATATAAAAATATATGGGTAGCCCCATATATTTTCTAGCTCAAGATATAACATACATACATAATATCAGCTTAAAATAGTTTCAGTTAAAATAAGTAAATAAACTTATAAGTAATGTTTACGAAACAAGTCATTATTAAATACAACTATTTTAAACGGATTAACGGCGTATATATTAGGTATTCGAATATACATTTTTGGAAATCTGAAGTTTCGAACACTTTACCGTGTCACCGGTACACTCAATCTACCTTTAACCACGGATAACTGTAGTCAGGTTTCCAAAAATATATATTCAAATTTCAAAATATATACAATTATTCCTTTTTAAAAAGTTTTATTTAAAATTTGTTTAGGTCGCGAATATCAAAAATCTTTTTAAGTCATTATAATGTACAAAACAAAAGTAATTTTTACATATACTTTCACAATCTCGTGTACATTACAAGTATCTCAAAGAAAACAGTATTTTCTGTATTAAAGTTTAAGTCAGAGAAATACGTTTCATCTTCAAAGTTCACTTTTGATTCCTCTCGGACTTACCTGAAATGAGGAAAGTCTGATCAAGTTTTCTAATTTTCCGATAGAACTTATACATTCCTACAAAGTTTCTTGGCGACAGTCCACGTGTCGATAATAATTTGAATTGTCTCTTCAACTAATTGGATAATTCGTCGATTTTCGTGATTACAATATAATTGGTTTTTATGTAATTTTTTGTAGAATATACTTTTTAGTATTAATTTAATTTCTTTACGTGCAACGTACTTTAAGCGTTTTTAGTCGTTTTATGTATAAGAGTTTCATTGTAAATTGCCTTATTATAGACGACAACATTTCATTTATCATATTTTTGCATATTATATTTAGTTGATGGTTTGATTTTCACTAAAGCAACTTAAAATTTAGTAAAGAGCAGTAAAATAAAATATACAATGATATAATAATCATTTAACACTTTCTATTTCCTATAACAATTTACAATCTATACAAATAAATTTACAATTTTTACTCTGAAATGGCTGGACTGATATTGACGGGGCTTTCACAGGCTAGATGTGTAGTAAAAAGTAACTTGATCTACTTTTTTTAGAATTATAAAAAAACACTTAGAGGTGTGAAATTTCACGCGGAAGTCGCGGGCACACCTATTATTACAAATAAAAACAAATAAAACAGTTAAATAACTAAAATTGTATGCATATGAATGTCAAAAAGGTGACTACAAGCGTTAACACGTTATAAATGTCAGAAACAAAGCGTTGCATTTCCTTCTATTTTTTTCGTGGAACATAAGGGAGATTTTCCTTCATATTCTGAAATAACAGGAAACGTCGCTTCCCCCGAGGGCTGGTACCAACCTTATTTATCTCGCGATAAACAAGGGTTTAGTGTGACAAATTCGTTTAAAATATAATAGCATTCATGATTTACATCTTGTCAGCATACGTAATGTATGTTCCATTCGTGTCAGTGACGTGTCTTGTATTGTAACTTTTTACAATATGGATAGAAGACCGCTTATTTATTAAAATAGGGTAAGTTTTGCTATATCATTTATTTATGTGTTGAAATATGTCGGAGAAACATATCACAAAGTGTTAATAGATGTCTTTTGGAAAAGATGGACAAACTTATTATTAACTTAACATAAAACCTCTCACCTCCTCCTCATTGCACTCTTAATTTTTTTTAGCTTTATCCCTAGTGGGTAGCGCCAAATACTACGGTCCCTGCATTCATCTTTTGCTTCATCCACAGTCATTAATCTCTTCGTACATGCGTGACCTTCCTCCAGTATCATCGATACCGTTGTTTCGAAAGTCAACAAAGGTATCTCCCGACCTCTCGTATCGTTTACCCACTATCACTAAGTTTAATACAATTTTATTTTTACTGGAAACCTCGCTAAAACGATAAATACATATTTATAAGAAAAGGTATAAATTTCTTTTAATTTTTTAAGGTATGTACCATTAGCAATGTGTATGTGCAACGCATAGTAGACTGTGTAGTATTTATTGTAATTAATAATAATATAATATATATCGTACACAATAATAAAAATATCACTTTAAACGAAACTTTCGCATTTTTTTTAAATAAATTAAAGCTGTGCCAAATTTCATACTCCTCCGTCCACCTAATTTTCAATTTTCCTAAAAATGGATCAATATTTTTTTGATTACTGACTTGGTTAATATGTCAATTTTAATTTCAAGTATATCTTGAACTGACTTCACTTATGCTGTTTTTTTTATTAATAAAAAATAGCATATATTTCAAATTACATTCTTACTACAAAAATATGAACACAACATCGTAGTGCTTTTAATTTTAGCACCAAATAAAAGACTGAAGAAAGTGTTTAAATGCGTTTTTCAGTAAATACGTTCAGTCAAATATTAATATCGCTCACTTCAAGCTGTCTGTAAGCACAATGTCAGATTGAAAAAGGAGGACGTCAGAAACGTTTTATAAGAATCCGAAAGAAGAAAATAATAATTCTTTTGCATTGCACATAAATGATGCGTACATAAACATTTTATTTAAACTAAATAGGTATTTAGATAATATATAAAATAGTAAAAATTTAATGTACCATTTTCTCGAAAACTCTAAAGCATTACATATTTTTTAGAGCCGTGCAAGCGCCATCTGACCATTATTCTTTCTGAATACTGATCTGATTCTAATCTGATTTCCAGTGGGCGCGGGTTGGAATCTCAATTTTTTTGCTTCACGCTATTTATGCCGCAAAGCAGGGTACACAGAAAGTACTTAGCGTCAAGACACCACCTTTGCTTTCCACTGAATTCGAGACATAACGTGTTGAGTGGTGGAACTCAACACCGCACTTTATCTTGCCAGAGCAAGGAAGTGAATTTATTTTACATATATTTACTCCTTCGAGTGGGGATCGGACCTACAACCGATCGCGTTTACAGTCGGACGCTGTCCCACTACGCCACGATCTTACCGCCCGGTCGTGTATAATTTTTTTGAAATATAATCCTTGTTTTAAGGGTGGCCACTTTGCTAACAATCAGAATTTACCTCACTGAGTCACGGTGGATAGTTTAAGACATACATTTTATTAAAATAATTTCCAATTACTTGTAAATGTCTTGATTTTTGAGCGTCTTAACACTTGACACTGATACGTCTCTGACTATCCTGCTGTGCGGGATAAAGCATGAAGCTGCTATGCCATCATGGTGCAGTGTGACAGATTCCAGTAGTTATGGATTCGATTAGAACTCGGAAAACCAATTATATTAATTATATTCAAATTATTTTCATTTCTACGCTTTGCGTTTAGTTCCGTCGCTCAAAAAACAAAGTTCAAGATTTGGGGCGAAAAGTGCAGAACGAGCATCAGCATCTTAATACTTTGTTTAACCTGCTATGCAGGAAAATCCGTGAAGCTGATCAAAAAAACTAAAAAGAAATCAGAAATAATCATTAATTTATTTATTGATTTCTTCTTACTTTATTAAAACATTAAACTATAAATATATGCCAACTTAATGCCAATTCATCCATTAGATTTTTTTTCGTAAAGCCAAGCCGAAGTAGTTCTACCAACTTTAGACAAATTTGTTAGGAGCTAACAAGCTGACTTTTTATTGACTTATATAACTTTCATTTAATTCAATTTTATTTGGCACTTTTATTTGGCACTCAAATATTTTTATTTGAATTGATAGCCATAATTATTAGAAGTATTTGACTTTAAACGCGGGTGTGTTCGATTTCCACTCGGTACTGAATTATATTTAAATTATTTTCTCTGGTAAGGCAAAGTGCGGCGTTGAGTTCCACCGTTATCAATAACAGTATATATATGTACATATGAAGTTGTAAAGTCCAGATAATTTAATTATTTAAAAAAATCGCTTACTTATTATATTAGCATTAGTTCTATTAAGAAATATATTCAATAGAAAATATATAAATAAAATTTCACTCCATAAATATGTTTCCATCAAAATTGTTTAAAATTATATTAATAAAATACCTTTGTGATTTTCACCTAGATCCTGAATATACTCACTTATAATAATAACAAGAAACTTGCAACTTGGACTCTCGCCAACCTTACCTGTAATGGAAACAAATATTTTTAAACTTTCAAGTATGATTTCTTAAAAGAAAACGTTACAGGTAGAACTTAGGACGTTGGAATTTTGAAATCCATATTCTAGCACAAAAGCTGATTTTTTTTCGTTAAAAGTTAAATTAAACGAATGGTGCCGCTCAAGATATTAGATATAAACATTATAACGAAGACATAATAAAAATTCTGAAGTAAAAATGTAGAAAAAATCCATAACACTATAAAAGATTTCAGTTTCCAACTTCACTCGATGTACTGATACAAAAATATTAAAGAAAAGTTACAACAAAATGTCCCATCGGTCGCAAACAACGTTCATTTTAAAGCGACGAGCAAGAAGCCGCAAAAGAGCAAATAGAAGTTACCACGCCACTATATCGAACATTCGCTCAATATTGTGTATCGTGAACTTCTTAAGTATTAAACTTGTTTCTAGTGTTTTGTCACGAAGCGCATCGTTTTAGAAATGGAAAGTTAATTTTAAAAGAATACTTTCTGAGTGTGAAATAATATCGTGTTAAACATTATGAGTAAGTGTATTTAACACGTTATAATAATATTAATAATAATATGTATAAATTCATTTAAATTTTTATTGGTATATCAAATTAACATTTTATAACGGTAATAACTGTCTCAAGCGTCATTTCAGAAAAGGAAATCTAAACCAATATATATATATATATATATATATATATATATATATATATATATATATATATATATATATATATATAAGGAAACAAAAAAGAATACTACTAAAGGTGATAATTTTATGTGTGTGGATGTATGAGTGTAGAAGTGTGTATAAGTGAGTTAGTGTGTTTATATACTATATAAGGCTTAGATTATCAGATCTTCAGTTTCTTCATTAGTTTTACATTGGAAAATGTAAGAGGATAAATGCTTTTTTTTAATCTTTTTTTAATCAAAATTTTTTTTAATCTTATTATAAAGCGAGTGACTTAAATATAGTTATTTCGAATTTCTATTTGGCAATGTAAAGTTTACGTTTCTTTGACATGACGTGCGAATCAAAAAAGGTGCATCTGTACTATTGTAAAACAGATAAATAATAAACAATTGCCGAACAGTTAATACTTTACAAATCCGACATAATTCGTATGTTAAGAAGCGAACAGGTTACAACCTTTAAAATATATCTCTGAGCCTTTTCTAGTGGGAGCTAAATTGATTTAGTTACAACGCCCCACGCTCGTATGCAATAGGTAAGTAGACAGTTGTACGAGGGCGTAATAAACCATAGTTAGTGTTTGTGTCATGTTAGCACTAGATCTCAATTACTTAAAGACGTATGCCAGTTTTCTTATACGTCTTGACTGATGTTCAGTAGTACCGTGAATACTTTTGGTTTCAAATTATAAAAAGAATACATACACACATATATATATATATATATATATATATATATATATATATATATATATATATATATATATATATATATATATATACACATATTACGTTAAAGTTACGTAAAAGTGCCACGAATATAGAAACTGAATATGGAATAGTAATTTATATGACATATAAAAAATAGAGGTTTTGATTAATTACCATCTCCAGGGTTAGGCAATGAATCAAATAATTTATATATCACAATTACATTGAAATTAATATTCTTTGTAAACATATATATATATATATATATATACACCTATATGTATATATATATATGTTTACAAAGAATATTCATTTCAATACGTTTTGAAATTCTTTTTTTAATAAGAATATACCGTATGTACCGTGTGTAATAAAGAAAGCTTTAGTAGCGAATACAGGAATTGGGTGACAATTTTTTAATCCGGAAATAGTGTAAAAGCAAATGAAGGAAACGCAACTATGGTAATACTTATGGTCTAGCTATACTTGCAGACAAAATTGAAGGTAAAACTATATATGTTTTACATAGATAGATATGATATAGATATTACAATTGCTTTTAAATACGTTAGGTGAAACATAATTTAACTAAAACACTCCTCCATTACACGGCTTAATTGCCATACATATATACAGAACATTACATTATGGTACACTTTAATACGTGACTAATGAAATGAATTATAAAATATATGTGGGTTTTACTATGATATATTTATTTTAATAATATAAGTTAGTTTATAAAAGAAACTAAAAGTAGCGCACTTATTAATATTTCAAAGTTGCAAATTTTTTATTGTAATATATATATATATATATATATATATATATATATATATATATATATATATATATATATATATATATATATATAGGTGAGGCTAATAAAAAGCAGCTTAAGGCTTTATTAAGGTAATCATAGACAATCTAGTGTCAAGACATTCCGTCGACTGTTTTCCACCTGATATCGAGATATTGCATTTTAAATGGAGAACTCATCCGTGGAAATAAGAGCATGTTTATATCTCTGGTTATTTTTTTAATAGTATTTTTTACACTATTTTGTTTTGTTTTGTCAAGAGTGAAGGAATACCTACATTTATTTTAGGGAAATAACAAATACAAACATACCCTTAACGAGTGGATAATTAAACCATAGTCAGTTTGTTTGCATTCAGTTCGACACATTACTAGATAATACGGTAAAATACGATAAACATAAAAAAAAAAACGATAAATACGAAAACAAAATAGTAAACGCGATCGGTTGTGGCTTCGATCTCCACTTTTGAAAGTATTTATATTTAAAATTATTTTCCCTCTATGCTTTGGCAAAACAAAGAGCGGCGTTTTGTTCCACCACTCAACATGCAATGTCTCAAATTTAGTGGAAAGCAAAGTACGGATTGTCTAGACACTAGGTACTTTCTGACTACCTGGTCATGCGGGATAAAAAAACGTGAAGCTAAAAATAAAAACCCCTAAAAAACATTTATTTTTGTAATTTACGATTTCAATGTGAACTAAGTCTATTATGTCATATAAATATATATAATATATAAATATATAGGACATTTGACCTATATACCGTAGGTTTAAAATATATAAGGATACTAACAATTCTCAGTCGTCTTTGTTAAAAGTTTTCCAATAAGCTCATGGTGCTCGATACTAAAACATCTCGTAAATAAGGCTTTTTCATGAGTAGACATGTAAAATCTACTTAATTAAGTGTAATGAATTACTTCTGACTAATCCAAATATTTATACTTCTTACTTAAACTGTTCACAAATAAAACAGTCTTTCAGTTTTTAATTATATTTCTATTCTACTGAAATAAACAATCACTGAGACACTGCTTATTGACTGAAAATTATAATACAAAAAAATACTAAATAATTGGCGATAAGTATTCTACAGCAATAGTCAAATGACTTACTAATTACATATAATTTTTCGTTTATAATAGTCAATTGATAATCTATTAAGTAACATAATATGCAAGTCAAAAGATCAATTGATATTCCAACATTTACCACCAACAGTAATAATCTGATCGAGTATTTGGAATCAATTTTTTAACTATACAATGGTAAAATTCTTAAATTTACCACGTTACTCACGTGGTAATTTTAAGAAGTTAGTAGAGAAAAAAAACTATTGCAGTGCAGAGGAACGACGTCTGACTGTTAACAAAATGATTGTGAGTTCCATTCCAATTAGACGGAATGATTTTAATAAAACCCAAGTTTGATTTAATACAATGCTTTGCAGCACCGAGTTCCGCCACTTTTCAAGTAATATTATTTTGAATTCCAATTCCCTCTGACTGCCCTGGGAAAACGCGTAAAACTGCAAGTAACTTTGCTAAATTTATTTTTAAGATTAGGTTCTTTCCCTTGCGCCTAATTTTGAGGTAAAGACATTACTTGTAGAATTCATTGCCGTCCCTTATGTAACGAGAACAAAGTAACATCTATATTTTAACAAATTAAATAAATATTCCTCCTTGTAGAATTTTAACCTATTGACTAAGATTATTAATTAAAACAATATTTAATTATATTTGAAGTGTTATTATGATATTAAAATATTTTTAAAAAACTCAGAATCAGTCTTTGGACGATTTTGGTTCCAGTCCGAGTCGTTGCGTTCAAAATACTATAGGTTTAAAAAAATATATTTACAATAACTTATAAGTTTTTAATATATAACAATAATAGGGTCAAATCAATGTCAATGGCTCACACACTATTTTTTTGACAAATTCCCTTATTCCGTTCCCGTCCAATTTTAACTTTCCATCCAATTTCAAAATATTGCGTGTTGAGTGGCAGAAGTTAACGCCGCGTTTTGTTTTATCAGAGCGAAGAATTTTAAATATAAGTCCTCTGGGAGGAAATTATAAGCATATCAAATTTCGTTTACAGTCAAACACTGCCCTTGTGCACTTCGACGGCCTGATAGCAATATACACTACATTGCTGCTACAATAGTTTGTCCCACTTACGCTAATAATATTCGAAACGTACAAAGTTAGTTACTAGAATCAGTACAAATGTACTGTTGTCATATTCAACATTTTAACTTAGTATTGACCGATAAATGATACGTTTGATTTTAGCTTTGTTTATTTGATATGTATGTTATTTATGTATATACTGACTAGGACTATTTAAATTATTAACATAATGTTGATCAATTACGGACACTATGCTCCATTATATCAAATATGTAATAGATTTTCTAATCAATCTACTAAAATATTAGATAACAGTAATCAAAAATAAAATTAATAATTATCAATGAACTATTACTGCTCTCAGAAACGGCTGTTAGCGTTTGTCTCTCATTAAAACGGTGTTAATCAGTCCACAAAAACAACAAAAAACGGACAAAATACTAGCGTAACTAGATATTATTTTCTTAAGAAGAACGAAAATAAAAATTAGATAATAGTAAAGATTTGTCTACAGGAAAAGCTAAACTTCCAGCAAATTATCTTTATTTACTAATCGATTAAAATAAAAAAAAATAATAGTAAAATATAAAAGTGAAAACTGCATTTACTGAGTTACAGCGTTTCTGAGATTAACCTGCACATATTACACAAACAGATAAAAAAATTAAAATCAAATTATATATTGATAAATGCCCCAATAAGAGATTTTCTCACATATCCTCCATGTATTGAACAGTTATATTTGTAATATATGCTTAGATAATATAATAATTATCAATGAAGTAGTATAACACACGCATAGACGTCACTTTGTCACAATTTGATTAATATAGCGATTGCCTGTTATGATACCAGTGGTGAATTAATGGTTCAAACGTTTAGTTATTAGGTAAGGTCTCCAATGCTAGGCACAAAATGTGTCAAACATAACTGAGATTGTTTAATTAAATGAAATCCCTTCTACAATATCTGTGGAGTTAGCTGAAACTAAAATGTTGATTGTATGGATGATTTCAGCTCGTAGGATACGAAATAGTAGTGGAAATTGGCTTACAATATCTTGAAACATGACTCTCTGCTTATAAACGTGACAATTAAAATAAAGGCTTGTTAGTAATTATTATTTAATTTGGAAGAATACTAAAAATAATAAATTAAAATTATTCTTATTTTCATTTTTTTAATACTTTATCATTTTATTTTGTATATATTTGTTTCTTATTTTTCTTGTTTTATTTATTTTTTTCTTCCTTTTTTCAATTTTATTTTGTGTCAGGGTAGTCAGAGACAACCTAGCGTCAAGACACTCCGTTGACTGCTTTCCACACAAAATTGAGACATTACCTGTTAAGTCGCGAACTCAACCTCACGCTTAGTCTTGCCAGAGCTGTCATATGCTGTACTACTGCGCCTCCTTTGACATTGTCATCTTTTAATTTCCATAACTTATTAATGTATAAGGGCAATGAATATAAACGACTTATTCGGGGATTTTTTCATCTACATTCAACACGTTATGTTTATAAAATGGGGGAAAATTAAAAAAATACAAAATAAATTACAAAAATTACTAAATAAAATAGATTGACCGCTGTAAAAAACCCAGTCTTTTACATTGTAAGGATCAACTCATCAAAAACGTGTGTCATTTAGTGGAATACACAGGTCATTAAGTCGGGTGTGTGGCAGAGTGATAGATGCGCTACTTTGTCACACTTTGATTGATGTCTCGATCGCATAAAGATAGGCGTAATCAATATATTGACATGTGTAGCCTAACCTTACGTAATCTAAATAAATAATATTATTTGTACTAGTGTCCCCTATGACCCATAAAATACGCGTTACCTTAGCAAAGTGTCGTTTTTTTTAGCTTCAAGCTTTCATAGCGCGTGGACAGAAAGTACCTAGTGTCAAAACAGCGAAGTGGAAGCGGAAAACGAAGTACGGAGTACTTCGTTCGCTTCCCACTGAATTCGAGATATTGCATGTTGAGTGTGGGATCTCAACGCCGCACTTTGTCTTACCAGAGCGAGGAAGTGATATTTTGAATTCTAAATATAATCACTCCCCCGTATGGGGATCGAACTCACAACCTATCGCGTTTACCGTCAGACGCTGTCACATTGCGCCTACCGGCCTCAGAAGTGCCATGTAAACACACTTTATACAAAAGTGTATGTCATTTGTATATGATAGTGTGTGTATTATTTATTTTACTAGCTAGATTCCGCTCACAGCTTTGCCGGCCCGGTGTCTTGATAAAAAGTATCTTATTACTATATTTTTATCGTTATATTATAGCTTATTATCACTATATTGTTGTTAAAATAATTACAAATTACATCCTTTATGTTATTCTGATGTACTCATAACCGCAATTTTATCCAAATCCATGTAGTGGTTTTTGCGTAAAAGAGTAAATAGTAATATTAGTGTATGCTCACGTTGCGGTCGCGCACTCATCGATGACGATGATGTTGGGTGCGTTATGCAGCTCAAGTCATCCATATTTACCTTTAAACTATTCGCCCAAATTACTTATTGTAAAAGTTTTAATGACAAATGCATCAGTCTACTAAGGGTTTATTTATTCTAAAATGTATGTTGTAAAAAAGTATTCCATTTTACTATAATTATGGTTCACTATTTTGTTCATAGTACATACTTATATAGATACATACATGTATACATACATACATACATACATACATACATATATATACATACATACATACATAAATAAACCCTCACAAACTTTTAACGTATTTCTAATAGATTATTGGTTGCATGGAAGATGAGATTACTGGTTTTCGCGATTCACACATTCCAAATGAAACTATTTTAAACGCATTAGTTAATTATTTCTTAATCGTATATATGTTCATAAAAAAACAGATCTCTGAATATCTGAGAGTGATCTTTGAGACTATTGAAATACAAAAATATCAAAATTTCTATAGAGAATATGATTTGAAACTTTCTACAAGGGACAAGGGTCTAGAACTCTCAAATCACCAGCACACAAAAGAGCAAATCAAGATATAAGATGGCCATTTTTTTACATTAATACAATAGCTAAGGAAAAAGGGAAAAGAGATTAAGAAAAGGTTACAGGCTCTCTTTTAACGTCACCTATTAAACCAGTTTTTGTGTCCAAAAAATCCTGCATTATATTCATTTGTCCTACACATCTTGACAAGCCAAATTTCAGGATAGTCTAGTTTCTAGAAATTATAAGCTTATAATCTATCTTGTCTCCAAGGAGTGAAAGATAGTGGCATAGGAAGTTGGTGATTTGGCAGTAAACTATCTGTTGTACGCAGATGATGCAGTGCTAATTGCATCATCAGAATACGAGTTACAGGCATTGGTCACCACTCTGAAAGAAGGATGTGAAAGTAATACTCTAAACCTGAATGCAAGTAAAACTAAGATTCTTGTATTTGAAGAGACGAAGAAAGAACGGAATGCAAGATTATGGTAGATAGAAAGATATTAGAACAAGTGAATGAGGTGATATATCTGGGAAGTATGTTTAGTAGAGATCGAAGATACGAAATAGATGTGGAAAGGCGTATGGCTGCCGGTAACAGGGTTATCGGTGCTCTTGCTGCTTTGATGCGATGGCAAAACGTCAGCGTACCTGCACGTGTTGCCGTTCATAATGCAGTACTGATATCGACGTTGTTATACGGCAGTGAAACGTGGGTGTGTCAAAAGAAGAATGAAAGAAAGATGAATGCAGTAGAGATGACATGATATACGGAGTCAGCTTAGTTGACCGTATATGCAGCGAGGAGATATGCAGAATGGCAGGTGTAAGCGTGAATGTCACAGTAAGAATGAAGAAGAACGTGCTCAAGTGGTTTGGGCACGTTGAAAGAATGAGCGATGAAAGAATGGTAAGAAAGATTTATGAAGCCAAGGTGAGTTGACCTTCGAAAACATAGTATCGAAGATACTGGAGGAAGGTCACGTAAAAAGTATGAGGACCCCCCGAAGGGCATGCATGGAAGAGGATTATGACTATGGACGAGGCAAATGAGTTATGCAGGGACCGTAGCGTTTGGCGCTCCGTACTCTGACTACCCTGCCAGGGATGAAGCGTGAAGCTAAAAAAAAAATTAACTTATAATTCATAGAAACTTGACCATCCTCTGTAAAGTTATATCTTTCTAAGCACCTAGTGATTCGAGAAATAATAAAACTATTTATTATACCACATAATGTGAAAGTTTTCTATCAGACTCTGCTGTTAAATTAATTGCATCAAAAACAACGTAGGCACGAACAATTGTTGAATTTCGGTCTAAGGTGAAAAGGATGAGCGTTTTAATTGTATTTTCTGTTTTGAAAATAATATGGAAATTTGTAGGCAAATAAAGTAAAAACAACAAAGCCCTCGTATCCTATGTTATTTCTAAGACTAAGATTGTATACGTATTAGTTATATAATTAATAATAATTTCTATCTTATTTGTTTTGAGGTAAGCAACGGAATTTAGCTCATTCACTATTATTTACCTTTTCACTGTTATTTGTTCAATATTATGAGGCTTTTGTCGTAATATTTCTATTATAATTGACACTTTGTTTGAAAGTCAATCAAGGTCTCCTTCATTTGATTTTGCCTTCTAAATAGAATATATATAAAAAATTGTGAGCCAAATAAATAATCGACGTAAATAAATTCTAACTTAAACCACCAGTAATGATCCCATACGACACGAGCAAGAATGATGAATGCTATACGTTTCCTTTGTAAAGGTGATTGATACCTGCACAGTGGAAATTCTCAAATATCGCTTGTATTGGTGATATACGTTTCATGAGATCTGAAAATTCGCATTTTTACTTGCAAAGTGCACCGAGCTGCAGCTTCATAAATCAGTATTTTTTATCCTATACGTAATGGTTTAGCTAACTGTCCGTTGGGGAGAAGCTGTGGGTTTCATAGGCTTGGTTTCGTATCAAAATCGAATGTTGTAAAATGACTCTAGTGTTTCGTAAGCTGTATAAAACTTGATTTTAAAAGCTTTTAGCTTCTTTTAATATTATATGCCTAAAGAAATTCATTAATATGTAATTGTATATTTACTTATATACTCATAAGTATATAAGTAAATATATTTAAACACAATATAATAATAATACTAACAGTACGAGGGGCGACCTTGGTGAATTTTCTCAAACACAGTATCAATAATACTGGAGGAAGGTTTTGTAAAAAGCATAAAGCCCCTCGAAGGGCATGTATGAAGAATGCAATGACTGTATACAAGGCGAAAGAAGTATGCAGGCCCCGCAGTGTTTGGTGTTTCTCTCTGACTACCCCACGTTAAGCTAAAAAAGGTATACTAACAAAATTATACTAATTTTACTAGTTTCCTACAGTAATGCAATTCGTGATCATTTATTTAGCACTTGAACTGTAAGAGAAGCTATTATTATCATATTATTATTTTTTTCAAATATTTCTTAAGAGATTTTCTAAAAGGTCTAAGCTAAAACTTTTAAATTATTTCTAACAAGGATGCCAATAGCAATTTGGTTTCTTCAGTTATCATAATTATATATATTGGCCCTAAAAGACTATATCTAAACTTATGGGCAACTGAGAACAATTTCCTAGCGATGATCTAGTTTGTAAGGCATTTGAGCACCTATTATTTTTTAATTAACTAAAAATATATAGTAAAAATATATTGGTATATTTGGTATACAAATATGTTTATAATCATTATAAATAACTCGAACATCCTATAATTCATTCGAGCGCTCTTACACAAACCAATATGTTTTTATGTTTCCTTTACAACGAAATAAATATTTGATTTTAAAATAAAAGTTTAAACATAATAAGACGTTACTACTTGGTTTCAAACATCCACGATCCGCGATCGCCAAGACCATCATGACCCAGTGGGGACGTAATCAATTGTGGATTCGTTTCCTACTCGAGGAAATGATCATATTTAAAGTTAACGTTAATTATATTTAGCGAGGCTGTTTTTTTTTATAAATACGTGAAAAGTTGATTTTGGCCATTTTAAGTTCGTACGTACATTTCCTTTTAAGTTATTTCCTACGGATCCTTTGATGTTATGTTGATATGACAGTAATGTTGTTAATCAGCGAAAAAGCTTGCTACTTAAGTAGATATCGAGTTTCTCATTGCTTTGTGAGACGTTCTATCTAAGAATATATTTAAACTAATATCTGCTTCAAACACTCGGATATTGCACAAACTGCTCAAAACCTCGGATATAATATCGTATGATATATTTAAGAAGAGAAATTCATTTCTGTGAAAAAAAAATTAATCAGTTATGTTTTTTATATAAAATCCAGATATTAAACTTCTTGTGCAAATTATCTATTCAGTTTATTAAATAACAATGATCAATTAGTACAAATTGGAGACCTAGGTTAATAACACAATACAATTTATACTGGAAGACCCCGAAAGAAAGACAGAAAGATAGATATGTCCATAGAGGTTAATGACTAAGAACGAAAAAGGCGTATGGTACTCCATAACTCTAACGTTGTCGCCAAGAACAAAGCGTGAAGTTAAAAAAATACATATGTCTTTATTTGGAGTTTGTTGTATGTAGCATAGTATTGGCTATTTCATGTGCAGCTATAACTTCAAAGAAACGCCCTGAAATTGTTTCAGAATATTATAATTTGTTGCAGCATTGAATCTGAAATTAATAGTATTTCTAACTAGTCGAGTAAACTAGTTGTCAGAACTGGACGGGCTATTACAGGCTAGAACTTGTTTTGTTAGAAACGATATTAAATCATGTTACTAGAGATATTAGTACGACGTGTTGTATATAGTCTACCACTTTTAGACTTTAAATATCTTTTACCTTGTTTCCTATATGAAAAAGCTCCATGTAGGGCACATATATTAATTACCAATGAAAATATTATTAATTAAATAAGCGTTCAAATAATCAATCATTTGTTAAGTTTTAAGATAAAGATGAGAGATATTGAATTCTATGTGAACAAATTCCGGGGCATAGCTAGTATTATATATGGGGTTTCCCAATAAGAACAATATGTTTTAAAATTGAAATAAAATATGTAATATATGATTGAATTTCGTGTTCAATGACTTTAGTTGATAGGAAATTTTATTCTATTTATGATTTAAACAAAATATTGTTCAAATGACCCCTACGATTTTTTTGCACTGGTGAATACGATCGGTCCAATTTTCGATGACTCGGTGCAGCATTTCGGCTGGTATGGCCGCTATAGTCGCTCAAATGTTGCGTTCAAGGTCTTGAATCGTAGCTGGTTTATTGGCATATACTTGAGATTCAACATACTCCCACAAAAAATGGTCCAAGGGTGTTAAATTGCATGATCTTGGTGGCCAAGTGTGAGGACCGTTGCGAGAAATAACCGACTTACCAAACTTATCACGCAATAAATCCATTGTGACGGTCGCAGTGTGGCATGTTGCACCAACTTGTTGAAAATAAATATCGTCCGCATCGATTTCATACACTTCAGGAAAAAAAAATCGTTCAACACGTCACGATAACGGTCGCCATTGACAGTAACAGTACGGCCTTCGTCCATGATTCCACCGTACCATAATCCACACCAAACAGTTAATTTTTCAGGATGTAATGGTGTTTCATGAACCACTCTTGGATTTGACTTACTCCAGTAACGTAACAGTAACAGTTCTGTTTGTTCACATAACCATTGAGCCAAAAGTGAGCCTCATCTGATAAGATGATTTTCCTATGAAATTCAGTGTTCGTTTCCATCATTTCAAGCGCCCCATCAGCAAATTCACGACGTAATCGATGGTCTGCTGGCTTGAGTTCTTGTGCCAACACAATCTTGTATGGATGTAGGCCAAAATCCATACGTAAAATTCGCCAGGTTGTCATTCTGGATAAGCCGAATTCTTGAGCACGTCGTGGAAGAGAAACATTTTGATTTTCTTCGACACTGGTTGATACGGCGGCAATATTTTCTTCACTACGGCCTCTCCGTTGTCGTGTTGGTGGTCTACTATCGTGCAAAAAATATTCACTTTCCAGTTTTTGGATTAAGCGACATATAGCGAGCTCAGACGGTGCACCATGACGACCATATTTAGCACGAAATGTTCTTTGAGTAGAGACAATACTTCTCGAATTTTGATAGAAAATTTGGACAATTTCCAAACGTTGAGGTAACATGAACTTGTTCATGATTAAATGGCGAACAAGGGCATTACTGAACACAAAACAACACAAATGTCAAATGTTAAACAGCCAAGATGGCGGCTGTGAGCTATCAAAATCTTATCATCCCTATTGGGAAATACTGTACCTATACAAATCCACCCGTTGACTTGCGAGATGGCCGTAGCAACGCGCATGTCTCTTTATCCAAATCCAAAGTGTGTACCAAACACATCTAGTTTCTCCAATATTTTTATTTTAACTTTAATATATTTCTAATGCAATATCAAAAAAATATTAGCTTTTTGCTTTTGCTATAGAAATTATAACTGTGCCAAATTTCATACTTAATACACTCCTTTGGCCGCATAATTATTGTAAAAAAGGATACAAAGATTTTACTTCACGTATTAATGTATGTGCAGTTTAAATAAACAAATGACCAAAAACATTTCAATATTCTTTCCTAATAAATTTCTAACCTATTATTCTCTATTCTTTCTACAATAAAATATACAGAGTGCGGAATAATAAATTTCCCTTGTATTAACTCGGGTCGTATATTTGGCAAAAAACTGCTATTACTGTGCAGTTACTTTGCGTCATCCCTAACAGTTATACGACGTGCTGCAAAAATATTTACTTTGCGAAATAGAGCTTTAAGAGTCTGAGACACAAATTTCGAGATAAAAATGAGCGTAAATATATTATTTTGTTACCAAGAGTTATTTTTCTGAAATTGTTAAACGTTATTGTATTGTTTTTATTTTTCCTACCTTTCGAATAAAGCAATATACAAAAGGAAATAAGTTTCCTGTTTTTATGAGAAACTTGTAGGAAATCTTACGTGTATAATATAAGAAAATAATTTGGGCAATTATTATTTTATTATATATCAAGTTAATTTTTTAATTAAAATTTAGTTTCGAATATTAAACTGTACACGATTAATCCATTTAAAATAGTTTCTGCGCAGCGAAAGTATGCTGGGTTCTAAACTCAGAAATCACGAAAACAATATATGTGGCGGTCGTGGAACCTGTACGTGCTGAAAAGATCTGCAAAGCATACTGGACGGTGTTGTCAATTTCTGGGCTGTCTCTCTCTAGGCTATTGCCGCTAGATTTTAGAATTAAACAGTACGTGAGTCTCTATCGAGTAAAGAAAGGGGTCTATATAAGTCATCTCCCAGCTGGAAGTGAACTTGAAGTTGAAGAGAGCTACTTACACCAACCACACCCGTCAATACTAGTTGCTATTGGATTTGAATCACTGGAGGATTTGAATCCTATGAATTTACAGCACATTGAGGGCATCCAGATATTTACTGGTAGTAAGATTGAAAGAAAACTAGAAGCAGCGCTAATGAGATGGGAGGATGAAAAAAAATCAGTAATGAAAAATTCAGTCTGCATTCAAACTATACGGTTTCCAGTCGGTCAATATTTTAAGTGACTCTAGATCCTCACTGGAATTATTAATAAACCAAATTTCAGGTCACCCCTTGGCGAGAGTTATAATGGAAATGAATGTGCTGACGAACTGGCGAAAATATTGTCCTATTGTCCCTTGTTATATGTAAAAGGAATGATTAGGCAAGATCTGTTAGCATTTGGCAGGATAGATATAAAACATCACAGACAGGGGCAGTCACGAAAAAATCCTTCCAAATGTAGATCTTGCAATCAGAATCGTTATTCTGATTGCAAGATAGTTTTTGCACCGTTGGAAGTCCAGATGTTGACAGGACACGTAGGGATTGGCGAATATGTATACATGTTGGGTGATTGCGCTCAAGAAATATTTGGGGCGCTCTGCACATATTATTGGAATGTCCGAGATTTGATGCTTATCGTTTTGTACTCAAAGCACAAATTGACATCTAACTGAGGCTGATCTACCAAACATGATGGCTAACCCGGGCTCTCTTCAGACCCTTCTTAATTACGCACAAGATGCATTTTATATCGCATGTAACTGAAATAACTCTTAGAGTATAAGCCGAGTGCTCCACGTACTCTTACAATATCAACAAGATGAAAGAACACCATTTGCACGGGCTTGCGAGCTAGAAGAACTTAGAACTTAGAGAACTTAGAGCTAGAAGAACTTAGAGAGAGAGAGAATGCCTTCAATGCACTATGGCAGAAGATAAAGTTAAAATTCCAGAGATAGAGTGCAAATACTCAACTGCGTGGGCCATGTGCAACGCTTTTAGTGCAATCGTGAGTAGTATATTGGAGATGAGAAAACCGCTGGCTGAAAAAAAACAGGCTGCGGCACTGTAGGAGTTCACAAGGAAGACCTTAGATAGTTAAGACCTTCAATTAATATTGAGTCAGAAGAACAAGAACAATAAAGTGACGGCAGGCAGAGTCTGTGGAGCAAATGAAATACTGTTGATCGAGGTTGTCAATCAGCTGCCCCACATAGACCGAGATATCCTCGAAATGTTCTACTGCAGACCACCAGATATTCACACCATCACGTAGAATCAATTGTGTACTCATAGAAAACCCACGGACTTAGTCTACGCCCTGAGAGAGATGTACGCCGGTCTATACTCTTCTTAAAAATATCAAAACAATACCAGTGTCGAAAGAACCAAGAGATACCCTCCATCTTACTTTAACTTTAAGAGCAGAAAGAAAATCTGACAAGCCAAGGATGGGGAAGGGAGACAGGCTGAAAATTACTATCAATCCATGAGGCTCAGGATCTGACCAGCGTTACCATTGTTGTAGTAAACTGTAAATCAGTAAAATTGCAGCTGCATTATGACGTTTCCCATGCTATAGTTGCAATTTCACGTCACACGAACAGCTGCACCTACTACAGTGGTGGCGAAGATGATGCGGTCAGAAGGCTAATCCTAATGCAATGCAGGCAACGACAAAAATATAGTGGAATACAATATAAAGATGGCCATAAAAGATAGGAACCAGGCGGTCACTTCCTCCACCATAGCGGTCATGCCCTTTTCCCGCCAAATCTTTTTATTTTAATTGTTCATTGACAAACAATTTACAAAAATGTATCAAGAGTGCGCTTAAATTTAAATATATATCTTTAGTTCTAAGTATCTGATTATAATTATATATAAATGAACAATAAATAATAATAAGAAAAAAAGGTACGGACCTAGTCTGTAGTGCATTAAATTTTATATTAAAAAAGCGTCAACAGATACTCATTCTTTTCTTTATCATTATCCAAATATTTATGGTTTTTATTTCTTTACAATTTAATATAATAGACAGATTAGTTACAAAGTTCTCAATACACACCCACCTACATACATTGGTATGTAGGTGGGTATGCATTGAGGACAGCCCAGTTCTACATTGGTAGAACTGGGCTATCCCAATCCTAATCTCACACAAGCCTTAAGTCATGAAAGCATCAAATTTTGTTATTTTAATAAGAATTTACTTGGCACATTCTGCATCTACAATGGGTCCGCGTTAACACTATTTTTGGCTCTTCTCACTTTGTTCTTGAAAAATTATTCCTTATATTTTAGCAAAATCTATAATATTGAGTATACAACGAAATTACTTCATAGATTCTCGAAAAAATTCTAAGGAAAATTATGGACTGTTTATACCTTTATTGACTTGTACATTAAGTTTTTTTGACTAACTTCACTTTTTTAAAAAAAACTTGATACGAGAATAGTAAGTGCATATAAAAATAAATCACTCTATAGTATTTATGCTTTATCAGCAAAGCAGTTTAGTCATCTAGTGTCAAGACACTTCCTTCTTCACTTAATGTCGAAAATCGAGATATTTTGTGGTGCGTAGCCGCCATCTACGCTGCGTTTTATCTTAAGAGAGCGGAGAAATTAAAGTATTTCAAATATAAGTGTTCTCACCTAATCATCGTGTTTACTGGCAGATACTGAACTATTGTGTCAAGATGACTAAACAATATATAAAGTATTCGATACTTACCTAAAGTGCCCCAACTGAAGACAATATGTGTATTTATTTAGTTGCGATTCTCAATTCTCTTAACACACAGTGTTCTTAAAATACAAAAACGTCCTTGTTCTGAAGCAGAACAAAATTTAAATGGCCTCTTTAAATATTAACTACAAACCAAAATAGTCTCTACTATTTTAGGCACTCCACACACATTTATTAATTAGTTACAATAGAACTGTAGATGTTTATTGTCTTCATGTGCCTTCACGCTTCTTCCTGCATAGATGGGTACTCAGAGACAACCTAGTATAAAGACACTCCGTTGACTGCTTGCCGCTCAAAATAGAGACATTACGTGTCAAATCAACTCATAAGTTTCATAAGTTATAATCAGCTTCCTGACAGTTTAATTGCTATTATATACCTTATTGTGTTACCTTATATTTTATAAAAGTTCCCTAAAAATAGAATTTGAACCTACAACAACCGTTTCTAAATGTCGCTACTGCACCACAATATTAGGTATACGTTTTAATTTAGAAATTTTCCTCAATATAAAAGAGTATGTTTGAAGCGTATTCAAGTTTGAATTAATTAATATCGAATAAAAGAGAATTCTATACATTTATAAAAAAATAATTAAAACCTCAGCTCGCTAGTATAACACTCATATTTATAACGTGAAATCTATGTTTCTGATATATAAACGTATATTTTGATTGCTAATGTTAGGATCCGACGGTAATGATAACAGTTTCTATACTTCTATCGTTATTATTTTGTATTGAAGTTGTTATTATAAAAAAAATAAAAATCTTGTCGCAGATTAGCATCATGGACAGTAATAGAAATTTTCTTCAAATATTCGCAAAGAACTAATTTGAAATTTTATATTTTGTTAATTATAGGGACTTCTAATTTTCTTTATTTCAGTAAATGTTAATATATCATTTCAATTTCAATTTTGGTGATAATGCATACTGAGATATTTTATATTTTTGATTCTGTAGATTTCTTTATCGATACTGAGACACAATTTGTCCTATAAATGACTTATGGGTATAATAGCTCAAAATTTATTTCTACGTGAATTTTACGTAACGTATAACGTAGACAATAATCAATTAATTTGTCAACATAAAAGTAACTTCACCCTTTATCCCGCATAGCAAGATAGTCAGACACTTAATATCAAGACATCCCGTTGATAACCCAACATTTCGCTTCGTCTTACCAGATCAAAGAAATGGCTGATAGAAATGAGCGGTCGTGGTGCAGTGTGATGTCTGACTGTAAATGCGATCGTTTGTGGATTCGATTCCCACTTAGAGGAATATTTAAATTTAATTATATTAATTTTCTTTTCCTGGTAAGACAAAGCGCGGCTTTGAGTTCAGCCACTCAACATGCAATGCCTCGAATTCAGTATACGTGTGTCTTGACATTTGCAGTACGGAGTGTCTTGACACTTAATACTTCCTGCCTACCCTGTTGTGCCTGATAGAAATGATAGTACACTTTAAATATAATCAATAATATAATTTATCAACATGTTCCTAAAAAATGTATTCCAATGAAAATTAAAATCAAACATATATGGTGTTGACCCGAAATCTTTTAACGAAAATGAGCTCTGCTTACTGCAACGAAAAGTAGGACACCGCTGCTAGCGTATGCTGTAAATAGTCGGTGTCGTTGTTTGTCATACATTAAGCATGCAATCCATGCTGTTTATTTCCAAACTTTTTCACTATATATTCGTACGTTCTATTGGAGAGTTAATTTATTTGAGACTTATAAGTGCCTTCAACTTTGTTTGTGTGGTATGACCGCTTGCTATAATATTATCAAACAACGTATTCAGATTTGTTAACTTTCTAATTTATTAACAAATTGATATAAATAAACAGGAAATATTAATAAAAAGTTGCCAAATTGTATTAATAAAAATTGTAATTAAATCAGTTAAACAGTTTTCGACATTATCGATCACAAGTGCACAAGGAAACAGGCAAAATAAATAATTAATTTAGGTTCTATTATAATAATCCAACAGAATTTCTCATATATCTTCCATGTACACACACTGATCAACATTTATATACAGATATTATATGTATCAATAAAACGAATGTATGTACAAAAATATATTATACCTTTTACTTTTACTATTGTGTTAATTTAAATTGGACTTTTGTAGTGTTTGTGTATATGAAACTATATTTACAGTAAGTTAAGCGGTTATGAAGAAAACGTTATGAGGTAAAGTTTCATCTTTACAAGTAAATGAAATCGGAATGTCTATTTATAATATTAAAATATCTGTTTTTTTACTAAATGCATATTATGTACGACATACGAAAAATATTATTTTACCATTTTTGTCCGTCTGTCGGTATGTTTTTGATAATCCTTGGAAGCTGCTCGGCCGATGTAATAAGGCTTAATTTAGACAATTATTTAGAAATAATGACATCATTTCTAGTGTCATGAAACTCCATTGACGGCCAAAATCGAGACATTTTGTATGGACTGTGGAACTCATAGCAGGGCGTTGAGTTCGATGTTCGACGTTCGTAAAATAAAGATCCAAATATAAGTTAAATTCCGAAAGAAATCACAGGCACTGCCAATATACGATATAGTAGCTTCCCGTCCAAAAATCGAATCCTTGCGTGTTGAGCGATGGTACTCAACAGTGCACTTTGTGTGTTATGTGAAATGAAAATGATTGAAATAAAATTATTATAATGAGTAGAAATCGAACCTACAACCAATACTTGAACAAACTTCTAAATTAAATTGAACCTAAAGTAGTTACTACTATTTAAACGGGAATCGAATCCTTGGCTTCCAACTGCATTTAGTCATTAACCACAATTCGGACAGGCCAGTCATAATACAAACAGCAGGAACTCAGCAATTATGTCAGACATGTTCATCATCGTATTTCATATTAAACACGTTACAGCAAAATGGAAGCTGACTGACGGACAGGTGCTGTAATAAATATTTATATTGCTATTCTATTAAAGTCTGATTTTGGCATCTTGTTTCAATGAAAGACCATATATTAAATTAAGCGCAAAAATTGGAAATCTATAAAAGAAAAAACAAATATTTAGGTTGTGTGTTTCGTGTTTTCAATTTGAAGATAAAAATACACAAAAAAACACTTCGATCCATTAGTATCACAATAACGATGTTAGCTCAGTTCTAGGTGAAAAGTTGAGTGTCATGACAAAAGATTTTTATTTGTAGCTTCACGCTTTTATCCCGCATAGCAGGGTAGACAGAAAGTACCTAGTGTAAACACACTCCGTACTTCGCTTTCCATCGAATTTGAGACATTGCGTGTTGAGTGATGGAACTCGACGCCGTTCTTTGCCTTTACCAGAGGGAGGAAGTGAAAATAATTTAAATATAATCACTCCCCCGAGTGGGGATCGAACCCACAACCGATCGCGTTCACAGTCAGACGCTGTCACACAGGGCCACGACCGGCTGACGGCCATGATAGATTATGTTTGGATGAAAAAATAATAATAAATTATATTAATGAGGTAAATATATTTAAATATATACATTTATTAAAATATAATAAATAATTCAAACATAAAGACATCACCATTTTTTCCATATAAACGTATCGTAGATTTTTATCTGTAATTGATAGCATTTCTATATGTGTGTCTTTTTATATGACACATCTTATAACCGATATTGGTTCAATTGATTACTCCTGGGAACAGATCCATCAATAACGGTAAATAAGTTAGTGTATCGGCCAAGTGCGCGTGTTATTTCTGGAGGATTACTTCGCTAGCGAAAAAATATTATATGATACATGTTGTATATATATATATATATATATATATATATATATATATATATATATATATATATATATATATATATATATATATATATAATTATGTATTTACTTTTTAAGTAAATATATTATTCATATATATGTAATTTACCTTTTTTTAACATATTTAACTTACAGTCAGAATTTAATTCTCTTTTAAAAATTTATAAGGATAATTCATACACTTAAGAAACAGAAATCTTTTTTTAAAACGTATCGTACGAATCGAACCCACGTCTCTTAAAAAAATAAATTCACACTGTAGTAACTTAATTTACGCTTATCAAACAATCTTCTCACATTAAGATATTCGAATCTATACTATTTCTAAACAAAAAAAAATTAAAAGCCACATTCCACTGCACCACAAGTGCCTATATCCCACGTAAAACACATTATATCGGAAGCGCACATCTCAAAATTGTCGTGTAACATAATTTACTTCCGCGTAGTGCCGAGTCCTCGAGTTACCTTGTTAAGTTTGCAGTTGCTATTAAACATCCTGAACGAAGTTTTCCTCGCTTACGTTTATATTATGCTTTACTTAAATGTAGATATTTACTATAATAGCATTGTGGGGAATATTACTTATAGTGTGTTAGAAGTCATCGTGGTGCAGTGGTGTAACTGTTTAAATGTAAACACGGTGTGGTTGTGGGTTCGATTCTCATTTGGGGCAATGATTTCGTTTAAATTTTGTTTTTTATTTCTCCACTCTGGTAAACGCCGGGTTGCGTTCACCGCTCGACACGCAAAGACACTAGGTTATCTCCGATCACCCTGCTATACAAAATAAAATGTAAAACTATGTACATTCTAACAACGAAAAATATATCTTTTGCGTTATTCTTGTTTTTTATTCTGTAAGCCACTTGGAGATTCTAGTGATGTCACTCCACTTTCCGCGTATTTAATGAAGTATTATTATAAAGTGGTATTGATAAGTAAAATATGCTTTGCCTAAGGAACGTGTACGTCACCTAATAGAAAAGTATAGAATAAGGCCACCCGTGATGACGAGAAATAATAATTTTTTGAATGTCAACTAATTCTTCGTATTATAATTATATAAAAATATTAATTTTCTGCACATATTCTCCGTATAAATTTTATGTTCTTCAAATGTGAAATACGTCTATATACTTTTACAAAAACTATCTTTAAGACTTTTTTTCACGTATTAAAAGTAGATTTGCAGCATCTCTTTCAAATACCATTTTAATCATATAGTGAAGAAAAGGTTGATAGATTTCCGAGATAATGTCTAATTATATTTTTATTTTCACTTTACTATTATCATTGATAATGTTCAATAATTTTTTTCAATTATTAAATATTGTTTATGAGGCCGGTCGTGGCGCAGTATGACAGCGTCTGACTGTAAACACGATCGGTTGTGGGTTCGATCCCCACTCGAGGCAGTGATTATATTAAAATTATTTTCACTTCCTCGTTCTGTTAAGAGACAAAATGCGGCGTTGAGTTCCACCACTCAACACGCCAATGTCTCGAATTCGGTGGAAAGCGACGTACGGAGTGTCTTGACATTAGGTACTTTCTGTCTACCCTGTTATGCGGGATAATACGCGTGGAGCTAAAAAAATATTGTTTAGTTGCATAATTAATAATCTTGTATTAGCATTTTATTTTCATAGTTTTATACTGCCCTGCAAAGATATTTGCTATATATTGGTTAGTGGAAATTTTATTAGAGTATATATTATACAACTTGTCTTTATATATGTGAACAATGTACTGTACGTTTCCCAAATAAAAAAAAAAAAAAATAAGTACATTTCGTACTGGTATTCGTTGAACTATATTTTACTCCATCAAGTGGTTCGTGACACCTACAAGAGCACTAACTTTAGCTTTTCGCGCTACAATAATTGGTACTTGGTAGATCGAATTATTTTTTGCTCTAATTATTCTGTCACTCTTCTGTGTTTTATAATGCATGTAAGCTTGTATTTATTTAATATGTAATATCCTTATTATTGAATCAATGGAATTTCCTTAACACTTTTTTATGTAGTAAAAAGCTTATTTACTTAAAGCAAGATCTTTGGTTGTCGCGATTTTTACTCATTTTAAATGAAACTATTTTAAATGAATTAATCTCGTATACGTGGGTATTCAGAAACACATTTTTGGAAACCTGACGTTTCGAACACTAAAGTGTTCGTGTAAGTAGTAAGTAGTCCGTTGTCAAAGATACCTGTGACCACGGACCTAATATTTTAAAATTTTAAAATTTAAAATTTTAATTTAAAAAGTCTTTCTATATTTATCAGTCAAATGTGTAAATTATTTATTATAGACGGCACAGATACTTAAAAAGACAATCTTATAAGCCGTCTTCGAAACAATGTTATCGATTTCGTATTCGAAATCATTCTCAGTATGAACAATTAGGATATATATAAATAAGTATACTATTAAAAATAATCAATACTGTGATTTAATCGATTATAATTAAGTAAATTAATATAAAACTAAGAAATTTAAAGGATATATAGCACCGACTACGATGAATTTTCTTATCTGTCATCTTTCATCCAGCCTCTCTCTGAGCCTACACAATGCTTCATTCATTCATTCATTCATCACTTTAGAGCTAGATCTATTATCCGTGAAGTAACTTCCTTGTACAATGCGCCTATGCCAATTTATTCAATTGTCTTTTTTTCGTTCATTCCTATACAGTGTATTGCCTTTATATTCTACACTAGCGGCCCGATCGCGGCTCTCCACTATAGCTATTTCGCCATTTATTTGCCACAATTAATATTTTTTATCGATTTATAAAATTAATAATAAGCCTAGGAAGTAACACACCAAACAAAATCTCTACAACCTACAACTTGATTTTACTTTTGATTTTATTATTTATTTCTTTAATACTTAAAAATAAATATATATTTACATACAGGATAGGTTTGGTAGAATAGTTTAGTAATGTATTATTATTTTAGTGATTTTTTTTTGCTTATACTCTATTGTATGTATATATACCCTGAGTATTGGTTGTTTTCTTTCTTTATTATGATGTAGTTAGAATAGAATAATTTGCGATATATGTCTATTTGGGAGATGATACCAATGGGAAAAACATTTACGTATATGTTAAATATTTATTTATTTATGCTCAGTGAGTTTTAATTTGGTATTAAATTTGAAAGCGACTATACGATCTTATAAATAAAAGTGTAATTTTAAACAATGGAACCTATAATAAAGGTTATGTCTACATGAAATGTATTGAATATATATAAATACATTTTAACACATAATTTATTATGTACATTTTTCATAATAATGGACTTCAGAGTTATTGCGAAATCAATATAATTAACTTTGCTATTTTACCGTCATTTTAATATATTTTGTGTGATTAGCAGAACATAACGCCGCTATGTCAACTGAATGTCTAAATTGACAATTCTTTTTTTAATTTTGTACACTTAAATGTACTTACATGTTCTTCAGTAAATCTACTTCATATTAACTCAAGTATAGGGGCCTACAAGGATATAAAATTTCAATAGAATCAATTACATCACAAGAGGAGGGAAATGCTTGAAGATGAAAGAACATTAATTACCATTTACCAACAAGCCGCGGGTATGAACGTATGACGCATTGCACCATATATTTTTTTCAATTATATTTTTTTATAATACTATTTATATGTAGTAAAGTGGAACTTTTGTTTGTTTACCGCATATTAGTAATTAGTCACTCCTTTCTATGTTCTCTGATAATCATGATACTGTGATTACTTAGCACATAATCCAACATCAGAAAAAAACTGCGTTTTATCCCGCATATCTGAATAGTCAGAGAGGATCTAGTGTCAACACACTCTGTTCATCGCTTTCTGCCCAAATTCGAGATATTGTGGCAGAAACTAAGGACACACTATGTCTTACCAGAGTTAATAATTAGGAATATCTTAAGCGGAAACCAAACCTACAATCAATCGCATTTATAGTCAAATGCCGCCCCACTGCACCACGATGACTTCTATCTAAATATCTATAGGTGATATATAAATATTTTCCAAATTAAATATGTACTCACTTTTTTATTTAGCTAAATCAACTAGGCGCCGATGACGTCATTAATTCCCTACATATATCATTTTCATAGCAAAACATTTTTAAATAAAACAACTCATTCTTAGACTTGCAATGTTTTCTAAGCATGTCTTGCTTGTTTTACTGGTCATATAATATAAAACGCAACTTTCATTAAATTTTTCAAAGCCTATCTTGCTCTAATTACACCGCTCATGAGTTTTTGCGCTAAATATCAAGCCTTGAAAGGCACCGCTTAATTATACTAGAACAGGGCTACCAAAATATTTCCGGTTTACTTTGAGATTATCTTGGTCTCTTCTTCTATTTATTTTTATTATATTATTCATCTATCTACCTACCCACGTATAATGGATAAAGCGTGAAGCTACTAAAATTAATTTATGTATATATATATATATGATTTTAATAATATGTATATTTTTTAATGTGTTGCAAATCTACATAATATTTGAAAACAATATTATAGCTTATTCATATCTCAAAAACACTTACTTCACAAAGTGTCAATTATTAGTTAAATTTTGATGAAAATAAAAGCGTCTTCGTAGAATTACGTGGGATCCAACGTTGTAAAATCAAATTAGTAGTTACTTACATGTGAGCTATTAAAATTTGTTATTTAAATCATACATAATTTAAATTACAAATCTTGAAAGCAAAAGCTATTTTGAATTTTAATATACATCAAAAACTGTATATATACATAAATATTGTATTTTACTATACAAACTATATACATGGATAATGTATTTTTTTTCGAAAATACTCCTAAATACCTAGTCCGGTTAGTTATAATACGATATTGAGATTTACTACTGAATACGCAATGATTTTTAAATAATGCAATATATTAAACTGGACCAAATTTTTATTAGGAGCGTCTAAAGAATTTAAACAAGTGTTATTTTTTTATATTTTAAATACGTTTTTTAGTATAAAAATGATTTATGTACACACTAATGAATGTAATAAATAATAATGAATGAATTAAATAATAGATTTACGTTCAATACAAAATGAGAGGAAAATGCAAATAATACTTGCTACTAATCACCTAAACTATATCGACTGTATAAACTGTATCGACAGCCCTACACGACAGACAAACTTGACCTAATTTACAATTTCAAGCTTAGCTGTTAGATTCAAAAACGATACACTTTTCAATTTTTGGTAATTTTGCTAATTACTTCGCGACTTGTTTTGTTTTTTATTGTTATAAATACCTGGCAATTTTAATTTTTCTCAGTGATCATTTTAAATGTTTATCTTTTAGTTTTATAACGCAGTATGAACAAGACATTCCGTTCGCCGCTCTCGATACAAATTCAAAACGTCACATGTTGAATTGTAGAACTAAATGTTACGATTGATCTCACCAGAGCGGAGAAAATTCAAATATTTCTAAAAGTTCGACTGGAAATCGAACCCACAACCAATAATATCTCAATGACCTAATGGCCTCAAAAGTGCTTTACGAATTTCTTTGTTCTCTACTAATTGGAATTTCGGTGCTAAAAACTAATTTATTTTTTAAAATTTGGCACATACCTGACTTTTAACAACTACATTCGTTTGAAAAACGAAAGAAAAATAAATTGCTAGATCGACCTTCCAACAAAAGCCGTCAATCCAATTTCCGATAGGGGAATCTGATGCAGTTCACATTTCTATTGAATTTTTATTATACAAGTGAAATCAATATTGTTCGATGTTTGTGTCACAATTTATTTTTTTATTGCTTCACGCTCTTGGACTATGGAGTTCATAGCAAAAGTACGCCATATTGTCTCGTTTAACTTTTTAATTTTAATCATTAATGTCATTGATTTCTCAATCATTGGGCGCGCCATGTCACTTTACACTAAAACATTTTTAAATTTTGTTTTCTCTTGATATTAATTTTTCTTTTCTTCATGCATCTAACCCGCATAGCAGGATAGACAGGTACCTAGGCCAAAACACTCCGTACTCCGCTTTTTGCCTTGTCATAGTTGGACGACAAAAACTTATTTACTTGGGTCTGTACAAACAAAAATATTTTAGGCCATATGACCCAATCGAAAGGTATACGTAAATACGTATTTAACTTGGCTTTGGTCTTGGTAAACACGATTATTTGTGGGTTCGAATCCTACTCTGAAGGATGATTGATTTCATTTAATATTTCTTTTCATTTCTATGCTATCACCATAGCAGTACAAAGTGCGATGTAGTGAGAGAGTCTTGACACTGGGTTGCCTCTAACTACCTCGCTATGCAAAATAAAGCGAGAAACTTATAATAATAATAATAATAATAACACATTTATTGGACAAAATTACACTACTAACACACAAAAAGTATTAACAACAAAAAAAAAACAACAAAGTAAAACTTATCCTAAAAGTACACAAACAAAATAAACAAAAGATTAAAAATAAAGAAAAGAAAGAACTTATAATATAGCAAAGTTAAGTAAGTAAATAGTGCGCAGCAGTGTAACCTATCCAAAAGGAAATCTACTCAGTGTACGTAGAAGACGTAATTGCTTCCACACTGATTTTCAGTAGTCTCCTGTTGGTATTGCGGTGCTGACAGCGGATACAAACAAAAAAGAAAAAGTAAATATAATAATAATAAAATAATAAAATAAATAAATATAACTAAAACTAATATATGAAATATATTTTGTAATAAAACTTTTAATGCGTAGGTTTTCATTTGCATTTAAGAGAGTCTAATATTTATTGAAATAATATAATTAACAAAAAAGTTATCATAAAGTAAAGATATATTATAGATATATTATATACCTATTTTGTGTACCACTAAAAGTGAACGAGAAACAAAAAAAAAATAATTAATTGATTCCTAGCAAGTAATAAATAAATCTAAAAATTAAAAGTATGAGGAATGATCACGTCTGGTTAAAATTAAATTTATTAAAATTAAGAATTTTTTTGTTTTTCCAATAAAAATAATTTAAGCTTATGTTTGAAATTTGTAATCGATTTCAAGTTACGAAAAGGAGGAGGCAAGTCATTCCAGCACTTGGTGGCGAAGAACCTAAAACTTCCTCGAAAACTTGCTGTTCTGTGTATCTTTAGTTTAATCAATGACGCTCTTGTGATATGCTCACTATCGTTATTTCCTAACCACTGTAATTTATGATAAAGGTAAGGTGGAACCTGGTATTTTATAGTACCAAAGAGTAATGTAGCAAAATGTAATTGCATACGGTAATTCATTTTTAAGATGTTAGCATTATTTAAATATGGTGTGACATGTGTACGCGGCGGTATATTAAAGCAGTAGCGGGCGCAGGCGTTCTGAACCCGCTGGATGACTTTTTTGGTACGTTCGAGTAAACGAGGCCCTATAACTACATCAGCATGATTAAATTTGGACAGAACTAATGCCTCACAGAGTCTGATGCGAACTTTAGTGGAGATGGAGTCTCTTATATTATAAAGAACTTTTAATCTATAAAAACAATTTTTAGCAATGTTATTTACATGTTTCTCAAAACGAAGTTGCTCATCAAATAAAACACCTAGGTTGCGCGCTTCAGTCACTCTATTTATACGTTCACCTTTTATTTCAATATTTGGATCATAATTTCCTATAATTTGTATTTGATGATCTGTACCAAGTATCATATATTTTGTTTTGCTAGGATTAATTGTTAGCGAGTTCGTATTTGACCAACAAGCTATATGATCCAAATCTTGGTTTAGTTGTTGCAAAGCTGTCTGTATCTCACATGGCTTGAATGAAATATATAGCTGCAGGTCATCAGCGTACAAGTGGTAGTTGCAGTGATTTATTTGTTTTACAATATCTGCCGTGTAAATAGTAAACAGAATTGGTCCCAAAATTGAGCCTTGCGGGACTCCTCTAGTTACCTGACTTATATCCGATTTAGCTACGCCGCCATCTTCTAACTTTATCTCTACGTATTGGCTTCGGCAACTCATGTAACTATTAAACCATGTTATAGCTTTGTCGTCAAAACCATAATATGATAGCTTTGAGATCAATAAAGGAATGTTTATGGAGTCAAATGCACGTGAGTAGTCTAGAAGTACCAGTATTGTGCCCTCTCCCCTGTCCCGAGCAGATAGGATATCGTCGACAACGTTTGCCAGTGCAGTCGTAGTACCTCTATTTTTCCTAAACCCAGATTGTTTATCCGGCAAAATGTTATTTAGTTCTAGATAGTCTCTAAGTTGATTATACACAACTTTTTCCAGGATCTTGGATAAACATGGTAATATACTTATTGGACGTAAATCTTTAAACTCTAAAGGATTATCTTTCTTAGGTATTGGTTTCACGATGGCTTTGCGCCATTGGTCTGGGAATTTCGATGTTACTATGGAGGTGTTAACAATTTTTGTGATTATCTTTATTGTGTACTGAAGAGTGGGCAATATCATATCAAGAGATATTCCGTCTACGCCAGTAGCATTAGAAGTTAATGCCTTAATGAGTTTAAAAGTTTCAGTTTCTGTTACTGTTCTCAGACTAAAACTTGCGTCACAAAATTTATTATTTTGAAAATATTCAATATCTGATCCACTCGCACTTAGACTACCGGGAACTGCAAGGAAAAATGTATTAAGTTCATTAGGGTCACGCAAATGTTCTGGCAGTAACAGATCACTCTTCCTATTGATGCTGATATTGCATTTTATGTGTTTCCAAAGAATCTGAGCATTGTTAATATTTCGATTAATAAAGGTTTCAAAATAACTTCTTTTTTCGTTTTTAATCGAAACACGGACCAAATTTTTTAAATCTTTGTAATAATTAACATGCGCATCTAATCCACTCCTACGCGCTCTTAAATGCGCACTATCCCGCAGTCTCATCATTTGTTTGATAATAGATGTTATCCAGGGATAATGGCGATACTTACAGTGTAGGCATTTCAGAGGCGCAAGTGTGTCATAGATGCGTCGTATTTCTGTATTAAATTCCCCTACCATATCATCTACGCTTTGCAATTCGGAGATGCAGTCCCAGTTGACAAGTGCCAGACATTTGTCTAATGCACTAGGGTCCAAAGACTTAATGTCCCTATAAAAAATTTTTTGCGGTGTAAATTTATCTCTGCTTATAGTGACTTCGCAAGAAACAAAAGAGTGACTGCTTAAAGTGCAGACATAATCAACCCAGACCCGACAAACATCAGCATCAGTACTAAACAAATCCAATAGTGTTTCACTGCGATTTGTGAAATGCGTTGGCTGATTAATGTGCTGCGTTAGATTTAAATTATTTAAAAAATCAGTGAGTAATTTATTGTTTTTATTGTTTTTATCTAAATAATTAATATTAAAGTCTCCTACGATAACAAGTTGATCACGCCATGCAAACAGGGATAAGGACTCGTACAAAGCATCAAAGAAACTTTGTACGCTTAACCACGGTGGCCTATATGCAGTTCCTATTACTATGTTTTTACCTCTACTTTTATAACATATCCACATCTGCTCAACACATAGGGAAGGAGAGTGACTGAGAGTACGAACATTTAGCCCTTTCCTGATATAGAAACCCACGCCGCCACCGCGGGCACGCAACTCAGGTGGGCGCGGAATATGCCGTAAAGTGTACCCCGATATACTGGGTGCACGGCCCTCTTCTCCGGCCCTCAACCAGGTTTCATTAAGGCCTAGAATGTCTACATTATGCCTTTCTACCGTGACTATGAGCTCCTCATGATTAGTTCCTAGAGAACCCGGATTTAAAAAACCAATTTTCAAATTTCGTGGCCTTGTCATTTCATAAAATGTATGCCACTATGTATACACTGGCAAAATGGCAAATACAAACAATTTATATTCAATATTATAACATATACCGACCAACGCCTGAGGATTGTATTAATTCCTTTATATTCATATGAACATATTATGTATATAGTCTGTCCGCAATATAGTACACTGCTGCAGTTACTTAAACTAAAACTAGTTACTAACTTGTTCTAGTAACTAAATAAGAAATAAAAATATACTTTAAAAATAATAATATAATGCTTACTGCATGTGAAATCTCTAATAAATTCATCTAAATGCACCAATGTGTCATGGTCATCTGCAATGTAGCCTGCGTTAACTACGGCCACTGTGCAAAGACTAAACCTATTTACTAGCCTTGCTTAAAGTGTTAATTAATGTACGGTTTACCGACCGCTAGTGCTTCGAATAAAATAATGTTTTCACATATAAAGGTACTACTCTTACACATAAAGGAATTGAATTATGAAGAAAATACGAATTTATTTTTGCGGCATAGTGTTTAACCTATTTTCATATTAGGATAATATGCGGCGTTGAGTTCCGTCACAAAAAATTATTACGTATTGTTTCGATTTCCGGCAGTAAAGTTCCCTCAGGCTAGATTGCTATAGGGGAAAAAATTATTAATCTATAAAGAAATAGATATAAAAGTTTGAATAATAATTGTATAGCAGATTTAATGTTGTCAGGTGATATAACTTATACATGTTAGCCGACCACGCGTTGTTTGTGGTTTACGTTTCCGTTTCTTAACTTAAACGAACAAACGCTTTTTTAGACTCTATGTAACATTAAATTATACTAAAATTAAACTAAAATTACTCTAAACATAGGTAGTATCAAGTAACGTAATATCCATTTAATAAGAGCTTCTTTTAGACCGCATAATGTGATAAAATAACAAATAAAATTAATGTCAATAAAATATATTATTTCACACTGAACTAATAAATAAGAACTGATGTAAAGATAATACCCAGCTTTGACATCTGATCCACTTATAAAATGCTCCAATTTACAGTAAAAATCTTAAATTTTGCTAGCGAAACTAACCAGATTCCGTTAACAAGTCCGTTAGAGTGAAATTCGATTAAGCACTTCAGAATCGACACGTCGCATGTCGTTGGCTAATCGTTACCGAACTTCGAACGTATTTTGTAACTATAGAAAAGTTTAGATTATTTTATCTATAACATGTCAAAAATATTTTTTATTTATTTATTTTGTTTTAAGATTCGAGTTTTATTGGTTGATGCTTTACAGCGTCACGCTTTGATTTCGCATAGCAGGGTACATAGTAAGTACCTTGTTTCAAGACACTCCATTCTCCACTTTCCGCAATATTCCAATTTACAGTAAAATTATTAGGAAAAATATGTCCAATATCAGAAAATTCCTACTATATATCAACCTAATGTAACATATGTTTCAGAAATCATTTTAAACGAGAAATTTTCTTTAATAATTATACAAACATATACATAAGTACACTCTCAACTCTGGTGTATTTACCTAATTCATTTAGACACTTCTACCTTTAGACCTTCACGTCATAACAGTGAAAATAAACTTTACGTTCTAGGTTTAATTCTAGCATACTCCTGTTACCACGCCCTCTAATTATGTTCCACGCCTTAATTAAATCGGGAGAGATAAATTTTCATCCAACACGTTGTAACGTTTAATGGCCATAAAGTGCATATACTTGAAAACCAGGTAAGTGTAGAATTTATACAACCTCGCCCTAGAATGTTTAATTTACACAATATTGTAGTACAAACACTAAAATCTTATGTGTATCTTACACTATGGAGTAATGTGCTTCCAAATTTATATTAAATGTACATATTTTATACTAAATTGTTCTATTATAGTGAACCATCATACCATCATAATGAAGTACGACCAGATCTGTGGATATGACCTGATCGTCTTAAAAGTTCTGGATTTTGCATCTCATCTCAATGTGTAATATGTACCTTTAAAACTCTTTTGTTATTTATGACTGACAGGGTCCAGACGTACCTAAAACAAGGTCGATAGCTGAAATAGTACGACAACGTTACCCTCCAACGTAATATCTATTATGTAAACGTTACACTACGTGTTACAGTTGTTTAGAACGCATTGGATGAATAAAAAAATCCTTGATTTTGTTTTTTAGCGTTTCTTAAGGAAAAATGACACTTTAAGATATACTTTGTTGTCCGTCTGTCCGTCCGTATATGTGCCTGTCTGATTGCCTGTCAAGAGCCTTTATATCAGGAACGATTGCAGATATCTAGTAAACTAAAATTCAAACCATATGCTACTACCGTAGACCTCTACGGTGTAGTTAAATATCATTAAAAGGGAGAAAAATTTGGTATTAGTGTGACTAGTTCAAAAGAGGTATCAGATGAAAGGGCTTGGTGTGCATATACCAATATATATTTTATTCATTTTTTCCTATAAAGAGACCTCTAGTTTTTGTATGGAACCCTGGGCGGGCGAGCCCCGCTCGCGCTTGTCTGATTTTTTTTGTAGAAATATTATTTTTTCATAGAAATAAATAAAATTAAATGAAATATGTATAGCAAAATACATCATAAAAAATCACCTCATTTAAGTAACAAACTGGAAAACAGGAAATTTCTTGATTATTCTGACTATGAAAGTTAATAATTCTCTGTAATTTATTCTTAAGTTTTTAGAGTGCTTAAAATAAAACCAGCCAGTTATTTTAAAGTTTTCAATAAAACAAGTTTGGTGTTGTTCAACTTTAAACATTCAATTATAACTAAGGTACCATTACTAAAGTCAATATTAAAGCATGATATAAGGAATATGCGTATTAATTTTACTTTATTATTTTTAACCTGTTACTCCATACTACAATAAGAAACCTTAATTTAATCTAACAAATTATACTTCTTAGAAATAATCCTTGAGTAGCAGAAATTTTAATCTATACAGACATAAGACCACATGGCTTAATGTACAGAGTGGTTGAACGATTTACAAGTAGCGCGTGCTTAAATCATGCCTTCATTTGATTAGAGGTATATTTAACAATATTTAATTTCTTTATCTTCAAGAAAGCTCGTCTATGTTATTACTAAATCAAATCAATTCAATTTGATTCATATTGTGATAAAAATTAATTAAATTTTAAAACTAATTCGCTTACTAATAGCGCATTGCAACAGCTAAAACTTAAATATTGAGAACTAATTTAAATAGTCCAATAAAAATTTCTAGACCTAAATTCATTTGAACTACATTTTTACATTTTTTTCCCAAAAACGAGACATTAAATCTGAAAGTGAAAATAAATTCAAGATGGCATCAAATTAAGGTCGCTCGCGGGTTCCTCTATCAAGATTGCTTGACACTCATTTTGTTTTTGCATAATTCATTCCGACCTCGCCTATTCGATCTTAAATTTCGTCTCGAGAGTGCGCTACAATTGCCGCACCGTGAAGCGTTACGAAAAACGTTAATGGAACGTCATGTGCGTTATATAAGGTATATTTTGAAGTCAATTCTGTATTTTTAAGGTTTTTTCCTAATACTTCAGTTCTATGTAACTGTACTCGCTATTTTATACGGGCGACAGAAAGAGTGTGTTAAATTGATTAATTTTATTTAGATTTTTGTTTAATTCGTTATATGTTAAAATTATTGTAAGCTAATAAGCTTACGTCGAAAATTATGTTTTTTATTAAATTCTGTAAGATTTTATACTATATGTTTAATGAAAACTTTAAAACTTTTGGCTGCCTGTTTATTTTCACTAATATATTATATGGATCGGATATATTCATGTGATTACAGATATTTGTAAACTTGTGCCTACTCCGAGTAAATCTGTGGCACTCAAAGTTCAAGTTCAGAAATTTATCCATGGATCCATCCATATCTCACAGTTCAGAAATTTATCCATGGATTTTATTTTAAAACGGTGTAAATACTAAGCTGATATCAATGACCCGTGAGTGATAACTTCAATGTGTGTCAAATTTGTTAGTATTGACTCATTATATATACGTGCCTCTGTCTTGGTTATCTCTTTGAATTTTTGTTTCAGGTAAAAAACAGAGAAACAATTATAGGCGTATGACTTGTCACGCAGCCACGGATTTGGCTGATATACGTATTTTTAAGAAGACGGAAAAAATGTGGTAATAATTCACCTCGGTCTCTTGATTTCATTACGATCAAGTTCAAATTGAGACGAATGGCTTGCTAGAGGATATTCTACGCCCAACAAAGCTACCAATGAGGGTAAACTAATAAATATATTATGTGTACATGAAAACAAAACTTGCCACTCCCTTCTTCTTTTAAGCGTTAGAAATATTTATATATATATATATATATATATATATATATATATATATATATATATATATATATATATATATAAATATATTTATATGTATATATGTATCTGTATATATGTATTACTGTTGTTGTATGCAACGCAACGGAGCGAGCAAGCAAGCAAGCGAGCAAGCCTTTCGGCGGGTCCTCATGCTTTTTACGTGACCGTCCTTCAGTATCTATCTGTGTTTTCGAAGGTCAACCGAGGACTCCCCCGACCTCTAGTATCACTCGCCTTTGCTTCATAAATCTTTCTTACCATACTTTCATCTCTCATTCTCTCATTGTTTACAGGAAACTAATTTTATGAATTAGATGCTACCATGCAGTATGCCCGTTTCATCGCGTAATAGCCTCTTATGAAAATAATTATTCGAGCACATGTATCTTGATGAACCGATATATCTAGAACTTCTATACTAGAGAGGTACCTAAATAATATAAGCTCCTTTAACTTCGATACTCTAGATATATATAAAAGTAGAGAAATTATATTAAATTAATAAGAAAATCCATACATGGACCTGCTATACTGCATAATATGAAGGTTGTTGGATTTGGAATTTGAAATTACATTAGGAAAATAGCAGTAGACAAAATACGGCACTGATTTGCTAATCATCAGTTAGATTGATTATTAGAAAACATAGCGGGGTAGTCAGAAAGAGCGGAGCGTAAAACGCAATGATTCCTGGATTCTTTAGCTTTGTCCACAGTCAAAAATCTCTTCATACGTGCTCTCCTATTTCTTTTTAAATGATTTTTCTAGCGGCAATGATACGGTCTTCTCGAATGTCACCCGAGCCGACCTAAGATCCTTACTAGCTTTTTAAATAAGGCTATGTACTATTTACATTATAACTATAATAAATATTAAAATTATTATTTATTTTGTATTTGAAGGGCGTATCATTTAATACAGCGTTGCTCTAAGCTAAATTTGCTAAAAGGCATTCTTATTATAATTCTTCATTTACTCCGGGTAATACAAAACTGCGTTCGGATTTTTATATTATATATACAATTCATACAATCAAAATCCAATCATTTTCTTGTATTCGAGCATTTAATTTTATAATAACAAAAGACTTAGTTATGGCTGTTGGAAGTAAACAGAACAAATAAATTTCTAAAACAAGTTTGGCCGATAAGAATTCACAGGTAGAAATAAATGGGAAGGTAATCTCGCTGTAAAACGTTTTCAATGAGTTTTGTATTTTAATCTGGGGAGCGAAGTGGGAACCTTAAGCCACATGTTCTGTGCTCAAGAGAGCGGATTACGATATATACCCTCTACTCATATGTAACATCGAGAAAAAGATGAATTGGATTAATATAAGGAGAATATTCTAATTCGATGTCATTTTATTCAAATTTATCTAATAAAAATCTAAAATTAATTTAATTTTAGCTTTACACTTTCGATGGCACATTGGTTGCTATCATTTTTTTTCTACTCCTAATAATAAATAAACCAAATTGTAAAATATTGCTAGAACGTTCTGATCTAGCACTTGGTTTATATGAACCTACAGTTACAATTTTGGACGTTAATAGGTTATCAGAAAGGCAAGGAATTAATTATTGTGTTTCAAAATATGTACTACGTTTTAATAATATTAATATATTATAGTAATTATACGGCGGGTGAGTACTAGACAATTCTTTTCAATTCCCATTTTTGGTATCGAATTTTTTTACTCCTTACTACTTGTAGGGTAAAATTTCCGTGTAAGAGTTTCACTTTTTCAAGATTAAAATTTTCTTCGTCGTCATCTTTTCAGCCCTATGACAACCATTACTCATCCTCCCCAAAAGATTTCCATGACGATCGTTTCCCATATCCAGTGGCTTCAGGCAACCTTGATCAGATCGCCGTTCCACCTGGTAGGACTTTACTTAAAGTTCTCTGTGAAATATTTGTTTTTGATATAATAAGTTTGAATATAATTATTTTTATGTTATATACATTTGTTTACATAATGTATATAAAACGTGTGTATGTGTATGTATAAATGTTTGAACGTAAATGTATGTATACTATATATTGATTTTGTATTTACGTAAATAATATATAATTTGGAGGTTGATCGAGGCGCAGTGTGACAGCGTCTGACTGTAAACGTGATCGGTTGTGGGTTTGATCCCCATCGGTTGTGGGGGAGTAACGATTTTGGGTAGCGATTTAGGGTGGAAGCCAATCAACGCCATTATTTTTACAGCTTCGCTCTGGCAGGGGCAAAGTGCAGCCTTGAGTTCCACCACTCAACATGCAATATTTCGAATGGTGGAAATCGAAGTGCTGAGTGTCTTGACTCAAACTACTTTTTGTATAGAATAAAAACGTGAAGCAAAAAAAAATAAGTATATAATTTTTTGTTATGTGTCAATGTCCTATTTAATGCACTGCCCGCTCTTCAAGCTTCGTGCTACATAGCAGAGTAGTTAGAGAGAAACTTTATCGTTGATTGGCTTCCACCCAAAATCGTGACATCGTGTCGGAAGGCAAAACTCAACACCGTGACTTGTATTACAAGAACGGAGATATTAAAATAATTAAAATGTAACTATTCCTTAGAGTACGGAACTGAACCCTCAACTAATGGTGTTTACAAGCAAATGCCGTCCCGCTGTGCCCTCATGGGCTCTCCTAATTTTATGTTGCCTAAAATACGCTTTATTTTTTCTCTTATAATCTTACCCTGTTTTGGCGCACGGATAAATCCTTTTGAATATTTTAATTTAGCGTTCGCAGATGTAATACTCGTGGACACCCTTATTATCGCATAATCTTTCAACAAACTGCTGGTATATTGAAATTTTCTTAGAATTTATTAACAATTCTCTTCCGTTTCATGGAATTCACGGCGTTATCCTTTATGTAATATAGCGTGAATCCTTTGTTTTTTTTAATTTTACGTATTTTCTGTATGTCGACTACTTTTCTGTGCTTTCTATGTTTTCCATTTCTTAAAAAATATTGTGCGTTAAAAAGTAAATTTGTCACAGATTTTATTGAACCGTAATAATAGAGAGAAATATATTGTTATAATTAATATATTGAAGCTATTGTAGCACGATAGGAAAAAGTCTGATTATAAACAAAAACGTTGTTTGTTTGAATTTTCCTAAGTAGTTATAATTTATCATAATATTACTATAAATTTTCAACTTTGGTAAAATAAAATTGGAATGTGTAGGTTTTTTGTTTTAGCTTCACGCTTTTGTGTCAAGAAGCAGTTTCAAGAAACTCCGTACTTCGCTCTCGACGAATTCAAAACATTGCGTATTGAGTGGTGGAACTCAACGCCGGACTTTTTCTTACCAGAGCGAGGAAGTGAAATAATTAAAATATAATCACTCCTCAAGTGGGAATCGAACCCACAACAGATCGTGTTAGAGTCAGACTGTGTCCCACTGTACCACGACCGGCCACTATGTTGGCAATATCTGTTTGTGAAAGAAAAAAAACGCCAGAAAAAAACGCTTTCACTAAATGTATACATACACAGTAGACATCAAGTTATATCAAGTTTTGTCCGTCTATCTGTTAAAATGAACAGAAAGTGTACAACCCGTGATACATATAAAACTAATCATTCTACAGTCTAATCTGCCTGTATAATTGAGTATATTAAAATTAATTTTAATTTTATATACTAAATCAACATCGTAATACGTTATTCCTGCACTTACTGTATTAATTAATACGCGAATATAACCAGTTTTCCATTATGCGTAAATATAGTGACTTGTTAGAGATACGTGCGTCTGATTAATAAGAGGCTCAGGTGAATGTTTAATGCAAAGAGCCTCGGCTTATCAGCGTAATGGGTGAATTAGATATGTTTCAAGTAATGAGACTACATGTTATATCTGTAATATAATTACCTAGATACACATGGATGATAACTATGAATATTCCGTATTTCTTGTTAGAGAGTGTCTTCCGCTTTTCGCTCATTCACTGAGATTGGAGCTGGTAATGTGAGGAAAATTGCTAAAAAAACACGAATGTTTTTAATTAGATAAAGTTTAAATAAATTACTTAAACTTATTGGAGTGCATTGTAGTGCAGCCTGCCATGGTAAGGTTGGCAGGAATGGTTGTGGATTCGCTTCCCACTCAGAGAAATGATAGAATTTATAAATTATTTTCATTTCTCCACTCCAGTAAGAGTTCATAACTCTTAGGCACTGAGCCCCTAAACACGCAATGGCTCTTCGACCAGTTAGCGGAGTGTCTTAAACTACTACAGAAAGCGATAAGCCAAACGAAAAACGACAACGAAATAGCTTTTCAGTTTCGAAAAATTTTGCACCTTTGTACAGAAATGTAACATTTTGATATACAGTTACGTTTTAATCTCAGGTAATGAACGATCCCTGACATTAATATTTGCTATCATATCTCTCCATAACATGCCTTGGAGACTCATTGACCTATAATAACATGGGTATCCAAATTTTACTTTCTGTTTTTTGTTTTACGTACATATGTATATATATTTTTGTATTTTATACTACTATATATCTTGATTGAGGCCGCTCGTGGCGCAGTGTAACAGCGTCTGACTGTAAACTCGCTTGTGGGTTCGATCCCCACTCGAGGGAGTGATTATATTTAAATTATTTTCACTTCCTCGCTCTGGTAAAGACAAAGTGCGGCGATGAAAGATGATACATTTTATTTCGCTTAAATTATGATTTTTAAAAATATGTAATAGTTAATATATAACTTCAGTAAACATAACGTAAACTTTATTTTTTTAATAAATATAAAACAACATTTTAAGTCCACCGCTTATTATATATATTTCCTGGTTGTACAACCTGAAAATAATTAACTTTGCAAATATAATTTTCTTGCTTGCCCAAAATTATAGGCATTATTAGTTCGACACGTTCCAATTGTTCTCAGGCAGCGTCAAAACAGCGTCAAAATATTTGAAGTAGGTCATCGCAATGTAAACAGACAGACGATTTAACCCACCCAAAGATTATTGTGAAGCCTTCCCTGAAGCCTGAAAGTCTGACTTCACAAGCTAATTACGAACAAGTTAAGCTGGCCGTGTCGAGTCCGACTTTAACATCAAATCGCTTAGAAATTAAAACATCCGCAATATGTCAGGTGCTTTGTGCTATACGTACTTTAAAAGTCTATAATAACGAAATATCGTATATAGTATAGAATATTTTCAATTATATAATAATTAAGACGGATCGTGGCACAGAGGAATATCGTCTGACTGTAAACGCGATGAACGGCTGTGGGTTCGATTCCTACTCGAGAAAAGGTTATATTTAAAACTATGTTCTTTACGTTCTATGTTCTCTTATAAGACAAAGAGTTGAATTCTGATACTCAACGTGAAACTAAAAAAATATTGACCTGCTTTGACCGTCCCATAATAAAGATCATTGTAACGCAGTGGGACAGCGCTTGACTGAAAGTACGATTGGTTATGGGTTCTCCACCCGTGGATCTTTCTAAGCTTCTTTATTCACAGAGTGTAATCAGAACTTTTATCTCCTTTATCTCTGGATTATATTAAATTGGTGATAATAGAAATACAAGAGACCAGTCGTAAAGTGATACATTAGTAGATCTGTTAGTAATCACTGACCCTACTACTCTATTAATTAGTCTTTGTAAAGAAGTATGCAAGAAGGCTTTTTGTTATTATTGTTATCTTTAGATGCTATCAGTAATAAAACAAATTTTTTTTTAGCTTCGCGCTTTATCCCTCGCCAAACGAAGGTGGACGAGGCGAAAGACCGTAGGTCCACAGTCGTCAAGCTTCATACTTGCACTTCGGGGTTTCCTAATGCCTCTTACGTGGCCTTCCTCCAGTATCATTGATAGGGTGTTTTTGAATGTCAACCGAGGTCACCCCCGACCTCTCAAACCGCCCATATACATATTGTAAGTTATTATTTTTTTGTAAATAAAACTAACCTTCCCTAATTTCCAACATTTTTACGAATATCCACTAAAAATAAATATTTTAGTTAGACTATAGTCTAGTATTTTTTTTGAGACGAGTGCCTAGAATTTTCAAATTTTGGTTATAATATCTATATACCTTGAATGTTTCATATTCACAATGTACCGTGCAACCACTATTTTTTATTGAAAGCTACAACGCACATAAGCTTTACAAAAAAGTTCTAACATTATAAAAACGATTATAAAATAGTCCGCATTATATTATAACGAATAAAATTATCGTTATTTTTAATATCGAATAAGGGAAAGATAAAAGTGATCACAATCACTGACTTGTCAAACCCTCTTTGTGTTCTGACGGGGGTTACGGAGTTCAAAAATAAGCTGCGATTGGTGCCACGTTTTTATTTATTTATTGGTTATTCTATGAGAAATGACTTAAATATTATTATTTAGAAATAGGATATTTATTTTAGAAATCGGATTTTATTTTGGTTTCTATCTATAGTACCCGATATTTTTTACGCACTGATACTTATTATTATTTATAGCCTTACGCTTTTATACCACATTGCAAGGTAGAAAAAAAGTAAATGGTATGAAGACGCTCCTGACTGCGCTAGTTACCGAATTTGAGATATATTCGGGACATTACGTATTGAGTGGCCTTAACACTGTCTTTCGCCGCCACCGTTATCTTACCAAAGCGATGAAATGAAAGTAATTAAAATATAATCATTCTCCCAATTGGGTACTGAACCCACAAACGATCGCGTTTACAATCAGACGCTGACCCACTCTCGCCACGACTGGCCTCTATATTTAGGAATATATATAAGTAACATTTCATAAACAACAATTTCAAGCTTAACACACAAAATTAAGAGAATTCCACATTTCCTGGAAAACAGACTACGAATTAGACTAAATAGCATTCTACTTTTCACATTATAAGCGCCCCAAATTCGTTTTCGATGGTATTCACACTTATAAACCCCCTACGTACAAACAAACCATAAACAAAACTTCACGTGCATCACTAAGCCACGACAATGTCTACTCTTTTGTTTCTAATATGTCTATATTCAATATAAATTCAATCAGTTGTGAAATAATTTTCGTTCTCAAGAGTATTGGAAGCAGATTTCAGTCACAGATGTGTCAAACCCTCTTTGCGCGGATGCCACACTCGTGACATTTTTAATTATGCTGTTACTTTTTAAATATACTTGTGTTTTTTATATACTGAAGCAAAATTACAATTTATATACGAGTAAGTATATATGTGGTTTTTGCATTGAATTAATATTTTTTTAAGAGTTTCACGTTTCTTACCTGTTAACAGAATGGACAGAGCGGTTATATGTTTTAACTATAGAAAAAGGAGACAAACGAGCAGAAGGGCCACTTGATAGTAAGTCTTCGTCCATGGACATTAACTATATTAAACTTGTAAATCCATTGCCAGCCTTGGGATAGAAAAGAAAGGAGATAGTGTAATGGCATCAGCAGCTGCAACTGTTGGAACCACTACACTCTGAGGGAAATGATGGGAACTGGCTTACATAACAACGAAACGGAACTCATTATCAGATATTTGGCGGCGTCGCGCATCAGTCGGAAGATTAATATCCTATCACTGAATCATTGGAATATCCGCATCTTACGGAGCACTACTCAGCAGGGGCATGGAATTGTATTCCATCCAGTCCCTTCCAGGGACAATGTGGTGAAGAAACCACACAGAGCAACTCAGAGCAGCTCAGAGCAGCTCTTCTTTGTAAACTTTAATATATCAATTATAATTATATTAAATATCATTATTTAACATACTGAAAATTTGTATAAAAATGAATTATAAAACATATAAGGCAATTCCAATTACAAAGTTGAGTATTTATTTTCAAACTCTCCAAAACTGACATCGCCACTAGTGTTAAGAACCTCGTTTCCCAGCTTCCTGCTTTAAATATCGACATTAAATGCTAAGTGGTGAAAATCAACGCCACGTTTTATTTTTCAAGCCCAGGAAAATGAAAACAAATTTAGTAATAAGAAGATGTCTTTGATTTTCGCGATTTTTACACATTTGAAACTGTTTTAAAAAAGTCTCAAAATTAAAAAGTCTAAAATCCACCACACCAGAGACAAAGATAGAGTCATTCAGTAAGAATCCAGTACGCGAGGCAATTAAGAAACAAATGGCGGTAGAATGATAAAATTAAATTAAGAGGAATGCCACCTCAGTCTACCTGTGACCACGGACTACTGTAAAGTGTACGAAACGTCAGGTTTCTAAAAATGTATTTTCGAATACCAAAATATACGTGATTAATCCGTTTAAAATAGTTATATCAATCATTTGGAACAATTTAAGTATTATAATTATTCCTTCGTGAGGAGATCAACCTACAATCAAATTCAGTTATAGTTAGACTGTCTCACTGCGTCTTATGTTTATAGTTTAGGCAAGTTTGATAAGGTGTATGATTATGTTTATGTATGTTAGTACATATGTATGTATGAAGAAATATATGACAGCAGTAGAAGTACTTAAAATATATTATTCTTAGATATTATATAGTAAAAAAAATTCTGTACTAACAGCGTTACGTTGACGTCAATAACGCTAATTTTATCAAAGGAAGTTTCTATGTGTATGTTGGTAATGCAGGTATTTTCTCTTTTATATTAAGTCTTAATTCTTCATATGTGGCAGTTTCCCAACCTTTTTGCTTAAATCAGATAATCGTACAAAGGTATATTTAAATATGATCTATGTAGTAGCAAATCTTAACTGTAACCACCAGTTTATTGCGGTTAACTTTAAAAATAACCCCTTTATCGACAGATCTCAGTTTATACACGTTTTCAAAGCTTTGGATAAAGATAAATCAGATTATTCGTATAAATCCGTTAGAGTTTAGCGGAAACGGCTTGGGCTGAAACTGAATGAAAACAAAATGTGTTATTCTTTGTATTTTAATATATGAAAAATATATTGAGATCGCTGACTGACTGTAGACGCAGGTAGGTCGCATGTAGTAGGTCGTATGTTCTTTTTGTGTTCGGTGAAATAATAATTCATATCTATAATCTTCAGTTCTCTGCTTTTGTCAGAAAAAAAAATATTGTCAACATCAATGGCAGCTTGATAGTTTCATGATGGTTATAAAGCAAATCATTTTGTTGTTTTTACATACAACATGTTCAGGGATATGTTATGTCGTTAATTTGATTGTCTTTAAAATGGAGGGAAAATAAAAAATCTGTATTTATCATTCTTTCTACTTGTTCTGAAAAATCAAGCTTCATCCCTATCGGGGTAGTCAGACGCAACTAAGCCACAATCACTACGCTACCAGCATACTTCTTTTAAATACATACATGCCCTTCGGTGGGTTCTCATGGCCCTTTTACTTTATGTTTTTGTATCATTGATAGTGTATTCTCGAAGGTCAATTTTGAGGTCTCCTACTACCTATCTTGCCGATACAAAACTAGTATAATAGATAATATACATAAAATATTTGCCCAGCCTATTATAACGGAAAAACGTGTTAAGATTCAAAGTTCACTAAGATTACAAGCACTTAATACTTTATATCTGATCTCTTGAATAGTTAGGAAACTTGATGTAGTTGATCTCTTAAACGCTTTTATTAAAGTTTTCAACTTCATATACTTATAGTTCTTTATATAATGTTATAATTTTATAATTGTTATGGTTTTATGCTATGAATTAATGATAATGTAATGTAATGTGAGAGAGTCCAACAGGATAGTTAAAAAACTGTTCATTTAATACACCCAGTCTAGAAACCGGGTTATTTGGGATTATTATCTACTAAAACTTCTACGACTGCTGTCTTCGACAAAAAAAAAGCTCGGGATATCGGTTGAACCGCATCCGTTGCCCTCTTTAAGTGTACCGCTCACAATTGGAACTCGCTTTCAGGGAGCAATTACTCCCCGTTACTTGCAATCACAACCGAATACCGACTGCAGTCACCTGTATAAACAATTATACAGCCGTGGTCAAAATCATAAAATCTATTTAGGCCCCGTGTACCAGAGTTACCCAAGGTGCCACCACGGTGTCGGCTCTGTTGTTCATGGTGAATAGAATCTGCTATCTCTCGTTCTCACCCAGCAGTCTCCATCTGTAGACTATGAAAGGACAAAAAGTGACTATGTCTGTCGACGCAATTCTCTACCCAGCACCTTCATTAAAGCTACCAACAATGAAAGACTTCGTCCAATTTCCTGAACCAAAACGTTTTGCGTTTTGTTTTCCAGGGTGTGATGGTGTAAAGCGATGTCAAGATCTCATCGGCAGTGATGGCAAATTTGCGACGTCTGTCGCCTGATCTTAAACAAATAATTTCTAAAACAGTCCTGTCCGGTGATAATATGAGTGAGTCGGTTAATTATTAGACATTTTCACTTCTTCCTAGCTTCAAATTTTTTTGCTAAACGACAAAAAAGATTAGCTAAAAAACATGCATGCTGGCATTTCGGTTATAGAATAGGCGACTGAGGAGAAGAAGTCGTCAGTTTGCTCCGATCGTTTATCCTAGCATGCATATTTGCTAGAATTTCTAATGGCGGAAAGATAGCGAGTAAGTTTGCCTCAAGGAGAATCAGCACTATTAGATTGTAAAATTACACGGTATACATAGTCTATTAAACTAATTTGAAATATGTACGGCCTAGTATCATCTAATGATATTCATAATATACCTACATTATTGAACTGAACATCAAAATAAATTCTATATAAAATATAATAAGCTGATAAAAATAAATTAGGGAAAAATATGAAAAACGTTAATTAAACTCATGATTCACTATGAAAATATCTATAATGTTATTATTTTTTGAACTCTGCTCTACTAAATCATCTTGTCATATTGCAAACATTCTGAAAAATATATATTATAGTTCGACGCAGCTGGTAGTAGACCGCATAACTTAGCGGTCAGAGTGCTCGGACGATATCTGAGAGGCGCGAGTTTGAATCACGTTGCGTTCAAATTTTTATATGTTTTTTCAAAAATCTTTTCTGATCCTAAGTGTGGAAGCTTATTTACAGCAATTTAAATTTTATAAAGATATCATTTTTGAAAAAATGTATAAAAATTTGAACGCAGCGGGATTCGAACCCGCGCCTCTTGGAAACCGTCCAAGTTGGACGTCTTAGACGGTGTCCGAGAGGCGTGGGCTTGAATCCTGCTGCGTTCAAATTTTTATACGTTTATTCAAAAAAAATTCTAAGTCCTAAGTGTAGAATAACACTTTAAAAATAGTAAAATATTTATATAGTTATCTTTAATAGTATTACTTTACTATTGTAGTCCGCATAACTTCCTTATAATATTTGTTAAGGAACACAAAACGTAATGGATCTCTATTTCAGATGAAAAGCAATATAAATGTGGTAAAATTAATTTATTAGCCGTCAATGTCGTTTTTCTTAGCTCCTCCTGTGCCCATTCAGCCTAATTTTACATTATAACTGTTTGCTATTAATCGTTAATGATTGATTATCTTTGTCAAGAAGATATTATATTTTTTTTAGCTTTACGCTTCATCCCTGGCGGGGTAGTCAGAGAGCTCAGAGCGCCAAACGCTACGGTCCCTGCATACCTCTTTCGCCTCGTCCACAATCATTATCCTCTTCATGCATGCCCTTCGGGGGGTCCTCATACTTTTTAAGTGACCTTTCTCCAATATATTAGATACCGTGTTTTCGAAGATCAACCGAGGTCTCCGACCTCTCGTACCACTCACCTTGGCTTCATAAATATTTCTTACCATTCTTTCATCGCTCATCTTCAACGTGCCCAAACCACCTGAGCACGTTCTTCTTCATTCTTACTGTGACATTCACGCATACACCTGCCATTCTGCGCATCTCCTCGCTGTAAATACGGTCAGCTAAACTAACTCCGCATTTCCGACGAAGAGATCTCATCTCTACTGCATTCATCTTTCTTTCATTTTTCTTTTGACACACCCACGTTTCGCTGCCGTATAATAACGTCGGTATCAGTACTGCATTGTGACCGGCAAGATGTGCAGGTACGCTGACGTTTTGGCGTCGCATCAATGCAGCAAGTGCACCGTTAACCCTGTTACCGGCAGCAATACGCCTTTCCACATAGATTTCGTATCTTCCATCTCTACTAAACATACTTCCTAGATATACCACCTCATTTACTTGTTCTAATATCTTTCTCTCTACTATAATCTTGCATTCTGTTCTTTCTTCGTTCCTTTCTTCAAATACTAGAATCTTAGTTTTATTCGCATTCAGGTTTAGACCATTACTTTCACACACTTCTTTCAGAGTGGTGACCAATGCCTGTAACTCGCATTCTGATGATGCAATTAGCACTGCATCATCTGCCTACAACAGACAGTTTACTGTCAAATCACCAACTTTCTCTCCTACGACACTATTATTCACTCCTTGGAGACAGCTATCCAAATACAAATTGAACAACCAAGCTGACATGGCGCAGTCCTGTTTGACACCCGATTGAATATCAAACTGAGGCAACATACCAGCTCCTACTCGTACACAGGCTGAGTGATCTGGATAAAGAGATTTTACAACCTGCAACAAAGGTCCCTTCACATTATACAGGGGCAGTATCTCCCATAACTTCTTTCTTACAAGCTTGTCAAATGCTTTTTCTAAATCCACAAAAGCAAAGAAAATTTTCTTTTTTACAGCCTAAAACTTTTCCGTGACCATGCGGAGAGAAAAGACCTGATCCATGCACCCTCTTCCAGGTCTAAATCCTCCTTGAGCCTCGCATAAAAGCCTTTGGATCTCTCTTGCATTCTTCTCGCTAGAATTTTAGCATAAATTTTACTCCCAAGCTAATCAAACGGTGAATCTATCTAACTGTGAACCTTTGCCTTTATACAAAGGCATGATGACTGCGCCTCGCCAATCATCCGGGATGTCTCCCTTTTTCCAGCATAAATTGCATAGAAAAAAGAACAGGTCCAGTATGCGCGGCCCACTATATTTGATCATCTCTGCAGTAACTCCATCTGCTCCCGCTGCCTTACCATATTTCAGACTTCGTATAGTATTCTCTACTTTTTTATCATTACTAATTATTATTACTAATTAAATATTACTTCTTAGTTCTATTTTATGAATATACTCTCCCGTAAAAGCTTAGTAAATAATTTGGTTTTGTTAAAAATATTAAAACGCAACAATTAACAAAAACAATATTATAAAATATTATTATATTTTCAGAAGTAGGTAAGTTAGAAATTTTTCTAACAAATTTGACAATAAAGAATCGACGGTGTTTACATAGCCTGTGGATCGATGAAATATTATAATTTAAAATCAACTATTTAATTCTTATGAAATAAGTGTAAATACAAATTATTTTAGTATTTATTATATTACTGAGATTGGAAAGATTTTTTATTTTTATAATGACGTTGAATATCAGAATGATACATATATATATATATATATATATATATATATATATATATATATATATATATATATATATATATATATATGACACTCCACCCATAATTGAGTCATTGTATTTTAAGTGACGGAACTCAACACCGCGCTTTGACTTAACTGATATATCAGATGAGAAATAGTAATAATTAAATTATAATCTTCAGTGAGAATGAGCAATGAAAATGTCCACAATTATCTTTAATTTATTTTCTTTCTTTTCAAATATAACAGTTTAAAGGCGGCAAATTGTCAAAACATGAAATCTTTTAATATGTAACCTCTATCAAAGGAGCACTTGTTAAAAAGAAAATGCCTCTTTGTCCATCAAAGTCAAGACGCCTATTGTATTGAGTTGAGGTAAGTATATTGAATATCTTTGAGATATCGGCCTGATTTTCTTTGGTGAAGAATTAAATTTTTCCCCATAATCAAAAAATAAATCGGAAATCGAAAAATAAATTTAAATAATAGTTTTAAATAATTAAAAAAAGTTAATGTTTTTAATTGGAAAATAAATTTAAATAATATTTTTATACAAAATAATTATTTTAGTTTTATTGATTCTTGATACTAGTTTGTCTCTGACTGCCCTGTTAAGCAGGTTAAAACGGTTAAAAAAAAGGTTAAATATTTCAACACGAATTGAACTTACGCTCATTTAACAGTACCTTACCAATAAAAGAAAGTAAATAGTTCGTTCACGTACGTGTATATATATATATATATATATATATATATATATATAATAAAAATTTGTACTTTAAAGTTATTACTTACGTCACGTCTCAACTGCTCCACGATACTTTGTATTCACAATAAGTTACCTATTAGCAGGTCACTACTTTCGTCGTTTATATGAAAACGGATATTGTCAAATGATGACTCCGTATGCCATTATTGAAACGAAGAAAGCTCCATATTTGGGTCAACCGAACAAAAACCCGTCGAAATTTAAGTTTGAATAAAAATTTCAATTTGAACGAAAATGAGATTCGGTTTTCATACAAAAAGTTATGTAAATAAAAACTTTTGTAAAGATTGTATCAAAGCACAAAGCATTGAATTTCATCTCATCGAATTGTAACAAAATGGAGATGAAATCCAAATTTGTACTTTAATAATTATTATCAAGAATAATTTAAAAGCTCAAGGAAATGGCTTATCACTTTTTATAATCATTTGAATTATTACATACTTGTACAGTTGTATTAAAATTTTCAGAAATACAGTTTATATTTTAAATTTATAAAACAATTATAAACAGATTAATCGTGTATTCGAAAATACATTGATAACCCCAAGCCTAAAATATACAAGTTATTCCATATAAAATAGTCACATCTAAAATGTGCAAAAATTGCGACAATCTCTTGTCAGTAGGTTTTCTGCTCTTACAAATTTCAAAAAAAATTCCTTCCAATAATTTTATAAGTAAGCGGTATTCCATTTTAGTGCCTTGAAATAAGGTAATATATCTGTACATATTCATAAGGAATCGTTATCATGTGACTACTGTTAAAATACACAAGTGAAATAGATATATTAAAAAAATATTATAGCGTCAAGATTAGAAAAACGTCGCAACCGCCAAAACTAAAAAAGGAAACAAAAAGAACAATATATATTATTATATGTACTATCAAATGACTTTCTGGTATGATGTTCTTTTAATTATTTATATTTAGGACAAATAACTAACATAATTTATTTACTAATAAATTTTGTTGATAGAGAAGTATGAAGATTTTAATATAAATATTTTATGAGCAAGAAACCAGGATGATGATAACGATGCGATATAATAATTTATCGACGGCTCCTATGGTGTTTTTCTTTTTGCTTCTGCGGAATGAGAAAGAAGAATGGAATGACAAACACTACGAACCCTGCAAGCTACCCGCTTTTTATGTAACTACTGCCTTCCCCCGAAGTATCATAGATATTATGTTTTCGAAGGTCAATACAAGTCTCTCCAGATCTTTCCAACTAATTTATATATCTTTCTTACTATTCAGACAAGCCCTCGATGTGCCCAAACCACCAGAGCAAGTTCTTCTTTTTTACGCTAATTAAACAGTTGATTCCGCAGGACCCGACGATGAGATGGCTGATGATCTCTTCAGAATTCGCCTTTCTTTTATTCTTCTTTTGACACACCCACTTTTGTCAGCCTTAGCAGCGTCGGTCGGTCGGTCAAGAGTGCATTGTGATGTGAACTGCGATACGTGCAACTTTGCTGACGATGTACCATCTCATGATTGCGTCCAGAGCACCGACAACACTGATACCGGCAACGCGCCATTCTATCTTACATCAGTACCGAATTTTATAAACAAAAAACTTCTACAATTGATATTGAGATATCTTACTTATGTATATATATATATATATATATATATATATATATATATATATATATATATGTGTATATGTATATGTATATATATGTATATGTATATATATATATATATATGTGTGTGTGTGTGTGTGTGTGTGTATATAACTTCTATAATTGATATAAATCAAATCACTCAAATAGCCCAAGTAATAAGTAACATATGTTACTTTTATTTTAGATTTGTAAAGTAAATATCCAGAGATGTTAAATTTCAGACTGCTAATATTTTCTAAAAACAATTCATGAATATACATGAAATTAATAAAAAAATGTAAACTACCACGTATTTCATATACACGTTTATATAAACTGACTTACATGTTGCTAAAACAACGCGTTGTTAGTGCGTCATCGGGGTATCTAGTAAGTATAAAAAAAACAATATAGCCCTCACGTTACACTAACAAAAATAGAACAACATAACGTCTTAGTACAAAATAAGGGTAACATTTCATAGATTTAATAATTTCGTAACTAAGTACGTAATATCCTGAATTATAATAAAATGTGAAAGCATTTACATGACAAAATAAGCTATCAATTTTGTAAAGTGAAGTCTGCTTAAATATAATCCACGATGGCGCAATCTGTTTCCTAACAATAAAATATGGCTGAATATCTATCGCCTCAAACACCTTTCTCACTAGCGCCTTGAATTCGAAAAGAAATATATCTTTACTATATATTTTATAAATTTTGTAGGTGTATAGTTTAAAGTAAAGGCAACTCTGTTAACCATATTCTCTTAAAACTTAATTTATTTTAAAAGAATCCTTGTCTAAATAAGTTATAGAAAATATGTATCTATATAATTGGACATGTGAAGTTCAAATATATGTAAAATTAAACAAAAAATGTAATAGTTAATACTGATTACTTTAATTTTATAGCTACACGCTTTTATCCCGCATAGCGGGGTAGATGGGAAATGTCTAGTGTTAAGGCAATCCGCTTTCCGCAGAATTTGAGACATTCCTTGTTGATTGCAGGAAGTCAACACCGCACTTTGCTTTCTCTTCGTCCAACTTTATTTATTATAACAAATATTAAATATTTTTATTGATTTGATTATTTTAACCAATTAACGTCATCTTTTATATAAAATATAAAACTATTAACATTTTCTTAACATTTTTTAAATTAATTCATATATTGAGCATAAAAAAACGCTACTGTTATAGGAAGTTCAATACAAACAGCTCCAGAAACAAATAACTAAAATAACATGGCATCGGAGACGCCTGTTTTCAGATTTTCTCACTTTATCCTTTTTCGGGAACGTATTTGTGTCATTAATCTTTATCCCCCGGGAGTTCCACTTACATTTCGTATGTATAACAGAACAGTCAATTTATGAAAGCGTACGTATATACAATATCTGAATCATTTATAACCGGCAAGGCCAAAATGTAATGATTTTTTTTTTCACATATATATTTTGTTACAAAAATTTTATTAGTTTTTTCTTGTAATATTATATTATAAGTAGTTAATGGTGAAGCGAAGTGAAAATTGAATATTTTAAATCAAATCACCCTATCTTAACAAGTGTCATTTGCAGACTATTTTACTATTTGACGGACAATAAATGCTTATAATTCAAAGCACAAATTTAAGATTATTTTAAAGAGATAGATAACTTATTTATTATGGAATGAATTTTCTAATAGTATTAATGTTATCATGTTCAAGCTGTCATTTTCCCGCAAAGAATACCTAGTATTAAAACAATCCGTTCTCCGCTTTCCGTGCAAATTGAAAACTCCTTTAAACGGCGTAACTCAACACAGCTTTATCTTACGCGGGAAAATAAACGTAATCTTCACAATCATCTACTTAACCTGTTATTCTCACCTTTAAAAGATACCTTAAAAGGGATGAGTAGATGTGGTATGCATAATCGATTTTCTGATCCGCTAAATATTGATTAAAAAGATACTTAATACATAATTTTGATGCTTGACATTTAAAAAAGGTATTAGTAGTTATGAGCGTTTAACGCTTTGACGTTTTTCACTTCCGGACAATATCAGTTTTAATTAATCAAAGACTAGAAAACTCCTTTAAAAATAAAAAAATCATTAGATTACAATTAAGTATAAGTAAGAAGTAATATAATAATTTTATAACAAATATAAACAATTTATATAAAATATACAAAATTAACACAATTATCCTTAGTACCTAATTAATTTGTGAAATAAATATAAGGCCATCGAGGTGCAAAGAGTTTGCGTCCCTTAGATCCCCTCTCGGAGGAGTGATTCCATTCAAATTATTAACATGTCCATGTTATGAAAAGATGAGGTGAAGCGTTGAGTTCCGCCACTTTACACTCAATTGTCTATGGATCACAGTATCTTTACACTAGGTTCAAATTATGAAACAAGATTTTACTATCTAAAATTATAGCCCTATAACGTAATAAAAATAAAAGCTAAAAAAATATTTTTACATCGCGTAATTCCAGCGTGTCGTTGCGCAGTGGGACAGTGTCTGACGGTAAATTTAATCGGTTGCGGGTTCAATTCTCACTCGGATAAATGATTATATATAAAGTATTTTCATTTTCTCGGTTTGTTAATACAAAGCACTGCGTTAAGTTCCGCCTCTCTCTTTCCTTGTCTTCCCTGCTATGCGGGATAAAAAGCGTAAAGTTAAAAAAAAACAACTATTTTCATTTAAACTACTTTGTTTTCATCTAGATTCAGAAACCTTAGTTGAGGGCAGTGAAAATTTAAATTCAGATCGCAAAATAAACAAGCTTTAGTCTGGGCGTTTCACGAAACTTGCACATAGTTTATTGGTGCATAGTAATTAGATTACCATATTGTTATAGCTTTATTTTGAATTTGTGATTTTAAGTGATGCTCTATGTATATTAAATTAAAATAAATTAAGTTATTTTATTTAATATAGTGTATTAAGTTATCTAGTTATTCTATATTTTTTTACAATCATGTTTATCTTAAAAGCAGTTTCATGCTTTTTTATCCTGTTATCAAAAGTTATATTTTTAAGAAGTAGTCAGAACTAGTAAGTAAAATTCATTCCCAATTATTAAGTATATAATTATGCACTCAGGAACAGAAAAGTGATTCACTCACTTTTCTGTTCCTGAGTGCAAAATTATTAAAGACATAGAAAAGTAAGCTCAGGGTGTTGGAGAGAACTAATAGAGGATTTCTGAAAATTCCTATGAGAACGAGAGAAAACGGTATTTTACGTTCCTACGCCAGACATTGTGGAAATTATGGGTTGCGACTCATTTCTACATATATATAAATATATATATATATATATATACATATATTAACTTCACGTTTTTTATCCCGCATAGCAGGGTAGACAGAAAGTACCTAGTGTCAACACACTCCGTACTTCGCTTGCCACCAAATTTGAAACATTGCGTTTTGAGTGGTGGAACTCAACGCCGCTCTTTGTCTTTTACCAGAGCGAGGAAGTAAAAATAATTTAAATATAATCACTACCCCGAGTGGGAATTGAACCTACTACCGATCGCATTTACAGTCAGTTGCTGTCCCACTGCGCCACGACCGGCTTCGCTACATATATGAAAACGTTAAAAGCATTAATATTATATATTTATCTTTTTATCAACTTCAAAATATTGTAACTATACAAATATTAAGCACGACAAAAGATTTACTCTTTTCGTATTAAATACAAAAAAGTCGATTTTAGCGGACTCCAAGAATAATAAAATTTCTAGACTTATCAGAAAATTTTTACTAACGATTGCATAGAAAAATACATTAATCATTTTACAACTTATAATTTATTTATTTTTACATATTTATATTCTCTATTTTGTAAACGTAAATCTGCCTTAATGAAGCCTCTTTAAAATATATTAACTCCCAGTCGTTCATCTCTTTTATCGGAAATTATCTCTAATTACACGTACGTATTTAAGGAATGTCTCAGTGGAACGATAATTTCTAATCTGACAGTATCCAAACGTTAGGAGTTCAAATCTAATTCGAAAGTTCTATTACATTTGTATAGTGAATATTTTCTATCTGTTCGTTTCATGAAAATGTGTACATTTTATATAAATTTAAAACTAATAGTATTCTTTCCGACATTTTCCTTTCGTTTAAGCAACATATCGTAAACTAAGCTGGCAACATAGAAAAGCCAGAGTGTACCCTAATTGGAATGCCTTTAAAGCTTGAACACTGTCTATTTTGTTAACAATTGTGAGCAATTTTAACCATTTCATGTAAAACAATATTTTTTAACATTTTAAAAAATTTACTAAAATATTTTCGTGTTATTTAAATATTTTTTGATATGCTGATATTTTAAATCTGACCTTTGAATGTTTTGTGGCCTACAAAAGATATAGTGCCTTATGTTAATTTCAAAAATTTCTACGCATATATATAAAAAAATGCATTTATTTTTAATTTTTAATACTGCGTTAAGTAAAAACACTTAAGTTAAAAGAAAAAAAAACAAAATTAAGTTTTACCACTCTCTACTAAAACTCACTCTCTACTACATTCTTAGCAACATCAATAAAGTATTAGTAATTTTATTATAACAGATTTGCTAAGAGTAGTTTCGCTAGATATTTTCTGTATTTTTTATACGTTCTCCTAATCAACCCCATACAATAAACGTCATTTTTATGTAACGGTATCAATTTTAACACTTAATTAAATGAAGTTCACCGTGGCTTTATATAGGCGTCCTTAATTTACTGGTGCGTTACGTAATTTAACGTAGATGTTTTAGTCCAAATCCAAAAGGAAAATGACAAACAAAATTTTATTTCATTATAATAGTAAACATTATATACAATTTAAATATTGATATAAATATAAGTGTCGATGTTAAAATAGCTTTGTACTAAAATAATTATTAAAAAATAGAGTATTAAATACGTGTTGTTTAATACATACCTATTTCATTTTAGCAGAATTATGTAGTCAGAGACAACCTAGAGTCCAGACAATTCATTGATCACTTGCCGATCGAAATTGAGACATTGTGTGGGGAACTTAACGCCGCGCCTTGTCTGATCAGAGTAAAGAAATGTAAATATTTTGATTCAATCATCAGTCAGATGCTATTTCATTACGTAACGATGGCTTCGAATAAGATTCATTCATTCCATTAGCAATCATGAAACTCAATTCATTGGTAATTATGGTAATGTTAAAAGGACAAGCTATAGGAGAAGTTGCAACCAGTTCCGAATTGCAATGAGCTACAAGCTATTTGGCAGTACACTATTCGATCTCCATTGAAGTTAGTTTAAGCGGCAATAGTCGTTAGCTGTTATCTCAAAATGAATATTTATAATGGGAATATGATGAATGTGTATTGTTATGGGTTTGAGACTGGTCTATACGTGGATTCTATATGTTAATTTCCCATATATAAATTATAAAAATGAGGCTTCTAAAATAAACGGAAATAAAGATATAGTTATTGAAGGGTCTATACTGGTGAACTTATATCATCTTACTTTAAATACCATTTAACCATACACATTTTTTTATTTACTTTAATATACTAAAATCTTTTCCATTTTTTAAGTTTCTCATAGACATCTCTCATTATATTATTGTAAGTTAAAAGTATATTCCTATAGTAGATGCCCACAACTTCGTTTGCGTAAATATCACGACTCACGACTCTTACAATTATACTTAAATCTAAAGACCCACGATAAAATCCTCTGAATGGTAATCGAACCCACAACTGATTGCGTCAGACGCAGTCTGTCAGTTTTCCACAAAGGCCTCAATTTCCAATGATTTTAATTTATCATTTTTCAAACGTATTCAACAAAAATTGTTTAATACGTTTGAAAAATGATAAATTAAAATTGGAAACTGTTTCAAGATGTCAAAAAATATTTTAAATATAAATCACCTTATTTAATATTTTTAAAGTGTTATTCCACACTTAGGATTAGAAAACATTTTAGAAAGAACGTATAAAAATTTGAACGGAGCAACGCAATTTTTATACATTTTTTTCTAAAATAAATCACCTTTTAAACCATTTCCTGTTATTTCAAATAGCAAAAGTTTTAAAAGGAATAAATACGCTACTAATGTGCTAAATTACAAAATTATGTTAACCATGCTTTGTATTTCCAACTCAGAAAACACTAAATGCCATTGTAAGCCTCTTACAAATACTCAAAGTAAAACCCCAAAGGAGTAGAAAATCCAAGATAATCTGACGATGACACGATTTTGAAATTAGGACCCGCGGCGTTTTTACATCTAAAATGAGTTCTGAAGCGTTAGCTTAAATCACGTCTTCTAAGAATGTACTATCTATTTGGAGGAGTGTATAGGGGCTTAAGGTTTTTTGTCATTACATTTTATGCCCCGTAATAGTATATCAGTCTGGACCTGACATCATAGCTTAAAGGACCAAAGCCGATCATTTATTATGTCTTAAGAATTTATCTTCTTAGAGTAAAGCATTGGTATCCTTGTGAAATGTAGTCACTTAAGAAAAAGAACGCAATCATTTCGTACAATTGTAATATACTTGAAACTTACTTTACTGTAAAGTAGTTAAGTGTTTGCAGAAATAAATATAAGATAATATAAATTATGCGAGCAGAAGACGCTTAAATAAACTTAGACGTCGTTATTTGTCTTTAATCGTCTGTCCTGACATTTATCCCAGCCCTAGTTAGGGTCTGCCTTCCCACTTTGCACGGTCTTTGGCATCCTGAGTTGTAAATCCATAGCGTTGTCCTGGTAATCTTATCTCACATACAAATTTAAAATACGCTGCATATTGAAAGATGGAGCCATGTGGACCAAATCAAACATATATCAACGTTATTATAAAAAAAGCATTCCCAAGCAAGACTACTGAGACAGAATAGCTTTGAAAAATGTGTAATTTATCAAATCTTCCAATTATCTAATATTTAATGTAGACGAAAAATTTCTAGTAAAAAATATTTTTACATTTTCCTAACGAACAATTTATCAGAATTATACGTACAATCAAAAGGTTGAAAAATTTCATACTTTTTGTAAGAAAAATCATTTATTCGAGAATAATTCAAAAATATTCAGGCTTTAAATTAATTTAAACTATTAAATTAAGTTAATACCTTAAATTAAATTATCTTAATTTTCTTTTATCAGCTCGCTGCCAGCCAAGCGGAGCAATTTTGTTTTCTAATGAAGAGTCTAGATGTTATCTGCAATTTCTTTTGATCGCCAACAGTGTGGAAATAAATTAGGAATGAAAATATTAGTCTATAAGGCAAAACGTAATAAGGCTAAGAAAATTCTATTTAAAAATAAATTCATAAAAACCAGAGGAATTAGCAGGTGTGTTATTTTCTTTTAATTAAAAGGTAAGGCAAAAATTTGTACCCATTTTTACGGAAATTTGTCGGAAGAAGAAGTATAATAAATGTTAAAAAATACATAAAAGTACTAAAATAGTTGCAATATACGATAATTTGATGTACATGTTTTTATAAAGTTTTCATACAAGTTGCTAGGGCAATGCTTTGTTTATGCATCAGTGTCTCTAGTAAATGCAAATTCACTAAAAAAATATTTATAAATAATTAATAATATATCAATTAATTGTCTGATTTACATGAAAAATGCAATCCTTAATGAATTAACAATTTTAAAGGATTTTCCTTTTGTTTGGATTTTAGATGTGTGTTCACTCATCACGCATTCACGTTCAATTATATCATAGAAATCATAGACATGTATCTTTAGTCTATATTTATAGTATTCTAGTATCGGAGAGATGTATAAATTCGATCTTCGCTCGGTGATATCAGGTGCCTCTGTGATCAGGTGATATATTAAATTAGAGGTATTAGATAGGTATATTAAAGTTAAAATCCATTTTCCCTAGCTAAAACTAGGCATTACTACATGAAAAATGTAAAGCACTACCCTCTTTTAAAACTAACATAATACCTAAGCAATCAAAATAAAGGGTAATAAAGAAATACTAACAAAGATGTTCAGTAAATTGCTTTAGAACTAGAAACATATACGTTTTACCAAAACATTTCCTCACATTTAGGATTAAAAAACATTTTTAAAAACCGTATAAAAATTTGGATGCAGCGCGATTTGAACCCGCGCCTCTTAGAAACCTTCCAACCGTCTTGGACTAATAATGGATAATCGAATTATTATATAAGAAATATTTTATTTGATTATTTATTTCTTATGGTTCACTAAACATCCAACAAGCCTTTAAAGAAAAAAGTTATAGTAGTTCATTTACCCTATCCTATTCATGACGTGAAGTGCTACTTGTGCTAGTTTTCCAGCGTTTAAACCTGAAACATGAAAAAAATTACAATAACCACTGCATAGCTATATAAAATTTTTTAAACAAGCATTTGCCTTAGGATTTACTTAGAATGTATTTAACGAATTTTAAGGAATTCTTTTACATATGTTAGTGCGTGAAAAAAACTGTACACCTATTTTGAACAGGTGAAGGGACATAAAATTTTATATTAAGAATAAGTACAGGCAGTATATACGTGTTTACTATATGTATGAAACTAACTCAATATTTTTTTTTTCAATTTTGAACTCAATCTATAATAAACTGTGAAAGCTCTTTCTCTCGTTAGAGTACCATTTTGTAACATATATATCAGGTCTTTATGGCACAGTGAGATAGTATCTCAGTATAAACGCAATTGATTGTGGCTTCAATTCCCTTTCATATAAATGATCATAGTTAAAATATTTTCATGAGATACACCTTTCTCATAAGACAAAGTGCGCTGTTCAGTTCCATCAGCTATATGCAACGACTCGTATGAGGGCAGAAAACAATAAACGGAGTGTTATTACACTAGAATATATATGGAATAAAGCATAATTTGCTTAATACATACTCGTTGATATAATAACAGCAGCAATTTTAAAGCATTTTCATCGAAATTGTAAATTTTTAGCAAAACAAAAGATATTTTGAGTCTATTTGAATGTGGTAAAAGAGGTGAAAATTTTACTATCGAATGAGGTAAAGGTAGGGGTTCGTTAGTGGACGGGATTTTTTAATTATACGGAAGTCGTAGCGAAACGCGCTTTAATTCAACTTCGTTTTTATTTGATTAAATCTGAAGTACAGTATTTTGTTTTAACATTTTTTTTTCTCGCAATTTTATTAATATAAAATGTAAGAAATTATTAAATTGTTATTTTGTCTTAGATTTACATGTTAGAACTCTTGTACTACTTGAAGATTAGTAAAAAAGATATAAGGAAATATGTAAATAATATTATGTATTTATCGACTACTGTATTAGATTAGCGACACACTCTTTGTCAGTCGTCGTTACAAGCTTCTTATACAGCTTTCATGGTGATCTCAGGCAATTAAAGTATAAATGCGTTGTAAAATAATTCCTCTATTGTTTGTAGGTATACAGAAATCACAAACTATAAAGTTACATTAAGGTAGGTTGTGGCGCAGTGGAACAGCATCTAACTGTAAATGCGTCTGTTTGATTTCCATTCAAGAAAAATATTATATTTAAATAATGACCATTTCCTCGCTCTAGATATGGTGAGGCGTTGAGTTGTGTCTACTACTTGTGTGTTGGCAATGTCTCTAATTTGGCTTAAATTGAAATACGGGTCTTGGAACCAGATACTTCCTATCTACCTATGAGCTACGCGGGATAAAAACTAAAAAAAAGTTACATTAAAGTAGGTTCGTCAGGGTTGCGTGAACCAACGGTCTGGCTGGAAGGCCCCAACTCTATCACTTTATCTAAAGAACCGAGTAACTCGGTCACCGTTACAACAAAATTAATGTCGGCTTTAATTGTTGTTAAAATATCGCAATTGACGACATATTTAAAATCACATTTTATATTTGCGTATTAAACTACAGATAACTTCATCCCAGTTTTTCCCAATAAATATGTGAACGTAATTAAGAGCTATGATTTCAACTATAAATATAGTTTTTAGCGTCTCGCTTTTTATCCCTCATAGCAGGGTAAACAGAAACCGATTGTAAGACAATCCGTACTCCTTCCTCCGAGTGGGAATCGAAGCAACAAGCGGTTGCTTTTACAGTCAGACGCTGTTCCACTGCGCCACAACCGGCCGTATAACTATTGTAATAAGCAATAAATAAATTTAACTTTGTATAGACTATTCTAATTTGTTAAAAGCGTAAATTTCCTTTTAAATGTACCGTTTCAATTGTAATATACAATTTATTTCCATATTCAAAAGTAGCATGACAACGTCTCCCTTGGAAAATGTCCGGATATTATGGAATTAAACAGCTAAATCCATTTAAATACTGCATTGCGAATGCTAAACTCCATAATACCGCCGCATCAAAAATAACTGTTAGAGTAGACACGAGATAAATTAGTTACTTCGTGCATGTGTAGCTAAATTTATGAATATTAGAAGGAAATTAATACGGATTTAAGTAATATATCACTACTTTTATCATCAATATTAAGAACTAGAACGTAGTGTCTAGTTTCCCATTTTCTCCTCTCTACCCGAAGTCGATATATGGCATGTTAATGTCAAGTCTTAATAGATTGTAGAAACTTAAATATTTGAATTTGATTCCTCTCAGTAGGAAGCGTAACATCAAGCAATTGCGCTTACTGTCAGACACTGTCCCACCGCTAAAGTGGAAACAAGCTATTCGTGCATACCAAATAATAAGGCATATGTATTTTTTCTATAAGGTACGCAGACTTAAATAATATAAGCTTCATTTATAAGAAATTTATGTAATAAGAGTGACAACATCTGACTGTATTTACGGGTTCGATGCCCGCTCTGCTAAAGACAAAGTGCGGCATTGAGTTCCACCACTCAACATACAATGTCTCGAATTTGTAGGCAAGCAAGGTACGGAGTGGCTTGACACTAGGTATTTTCAGTCTACCCTGCCATGCGGGATAAAAGCGTGAAGCTAAAAAAAAATATGTTGTCTGTGAGAACAACTGTCGGTTAATTTATATATTAAGTTATTAATACAGTAAATTTATTAGTCTTAAAAGAAAAAAATCCTTGTTTTCTACATTATTAGACTATTTAAATTAACCCATTACATACTAATAAGTAATTCTACAAAAATTTACTGAGCATTAAGCCAAAACATATGCCCATTTTAGCACTTAAAGCGGGCGATTTCATACAATTTATTTCTGCAGCATACATCGTTATATACGTCTGCAATTTCCTGCAGGCCCTGACCAGATAATTTAAGAGTTAAGCAAGGGGTCAGCTGAGTGAACTCAAACGGCAGTTATGACCAGTTTTGCAGCAAAAATCTCAGACTCTTCATATAATTTACCATGTGTGGAAGAAATTATAATTCCATTTTTTGATAACCATTCAATTGATTTATTTTTTTATCTTTTCTCAGGTATATTTTTTACATAGAACAAAAGCAATTCATATACTTCTAATGTTCCTTTGTATTCAATCACGAGTCTTACTAATATTATATATGTCAAAGTTTGTATTCGTTTTTTACTGCTGAACATATTTAGATGAAACTTTACAGTAATATAAATCATACATCAGAATAACAGGCTACAATATACACGAGTATCTTTATGAGGAAGACAAAAAAACGAATATTTCTTTTTTATTATACATACCCATACATGTTACGACTATTATATTCTAAAACTCTAGATTTTTACACAGAGTAATATATAATTTTAAAAAAGTTGTGTATGGAACTGTAAGCGCGATTGGTTGTGGGTTTGATTCTCACTCGGAAGCAGTGATTATATATAAAAAAAAATGATTTCCAGCTCTCGTAAGATAAAGAGCGGCGTCGACGCCGTTGCTTAATAAAGTTAAATAAGATATATTCTCAAATACAAGAAATCACGCGATGAATCCGTTTAAAATAGTTTCATTTAAAATGTGTAAATATCCCCAAAATCAAAAATCTTTTTAAGCTTTAAGCCTTTAACAAAATATAGTTTGTTCAATCTAAAGTTACTCTTATTAAACAAAAGTAACACATTTATCAGTAAGCTGGATATATTGAAAATACTTTTGTAATTAATAATAATCCGACACCAAAATGTATCCGACCTCTCTCTGTCGGTCATAAATAAAAATTGCTTTGGAAAATTGCTAGAACAATATAAAGTTTGCTCGTTATTTAATAAGTTTCGGCGTTTGCAAAGAAAAGATTGTTTGAATTACGTTATAGTGTTTCCGTCGACGAGCAATAAATTAAATTTCTATTTGTTCTAAATATAATTGAATATTTTCAAATGTAATATAATGTAGTTAAATTTGGTAGTTTAGTTAAATGTTACACCATTAATGAAAATAATGATCGATTATTAAATACTTGCAGTACAGAGTTTGATTTTGGTCAGACAAATCGCGGCGTTGAGTTCACAACTCAACACGTGATGTTTTGATTTTTGGCGGAGAGCGTATAACTGAGTGTCTTGACACTAAGTTATCTCTACCAATACTGCTATGCGGGAAAAAGAGTTATTTTATTCTCTTACTGACAAAGTAACTGTCAGATACAGACACAGCCACAACTACTGGGACTAAAGCCTGTAATAATGTCTAATTCAAGACATTTAGTCTTGAAGATTGTAATGAAAAATTCTAAAGAACGATTTGTTGAATAATTGTTTTAACTATCGTTTTAGATCCAATGATGCCCATTTGACGTAATTGGTATTTTAATTATTATTTTAATTGTATTAACCCTGTGGTAATTTTATACTTGCAAATTCAAGACACATTAATCATTAAAATCGATCCAATATGTTAAATCTCTATTACGTTGCAAAGGGATGAACATACATACAGAAATAACTATACGTTCAAAAGTAGCCCCTATTACTATAAATCTAATACACTTATGCATATTTTTTTATAAGTTATTATCAACAATCGCCACCGTCATTAAAAAGGGCTTTATGTCACATAATTATTTCAAAATTATACGTCAATTATTTCTCAAAGAGTCGAGTTCCTAAACCCTTGTTGATCAATATTCAAACTTTTAACCTTTCAAGCGATATCTAATTCCAAAGTTTGTAAAGTGCTATTCATTTCTAAATTCACTGATTAATTGTTTACTGTAACAATAGTTATATTAAAATTTTGTTAAACAATCAACCTACAATATCAAAATAAAGCTGTTAAAATTTACTCTTTTGTTATTAAAGTGAACAGTAATGGTTTTAAGTGTCAAGTCATGTCACACTTAGAAAGTTTAACCTTTAATATACATATGTATTAAAAAATATACAAATGTAACACCAATGCTATAATATACTGGCTAATATTTTGTCCTGTGTGGTTATTTTTTGTATGTAATATAATATTACATTTTTTTTAGCTTCACGCTTCGCCCGCCTAACAGAGATTGGCTAGCTTCAAGACACTTCTAGCTCCGCTCGCAAAATTCAAGACATTGCGTGTAGAGCGGTGTATCTCAACGCCGCACTTTATCTAACGATGAAATGAAAATAATTTAAATATAATCATTTTCTCGAATGGGTATCGAACTCACAACACAGACATTGTCTCACTACTCCACAACCGGTCTCTACACAATTTTTCGTACGTAAAAAATATATATAGTATAGTAATATATGCTCGTATGTTTAAGACAATTCAATCATTGTAAAAATAATAAATCATGTAAATCATGGCTTCTATTCCATTGTATACTTATCTAGAGGTCAATCTGGGAACAGTTGATGGTAACTAAGTCAGCCAATATTGACCAAATACAAAATAGTGATTTGTGGAACACAATGCTTGCTGTATACGGCTTTGTAAACACGAAACTAGTTTATTTTATTATACGAACGCTACAACCAACGGCTTATAAGTTTTTGGATTTCATATTACATTAATATTAATGAAAAAATGTATTTTTATTTGTAAATCCTAAATCCTTACTTTTCTAGCATCTAAGTAGATAATTTTATACATAGTCTATGAGTATGTCTTAAGCTATCTATCATGTAATTAAAGAACCAATTAAGAATTCAAAAACTATAAAAAACTAAATATTCTTGATTCGATATAAGAAGATTCTAGAAATCACAATCTTAATACAGTTGAAATTGTTGGGATTATACACACAAGGACATTCCAAGCGAAGTTAACGGAACTCAAGGTTTAATAGGGTAGCTATTTCGCCAGCCACTACATCAACATCGCCTAGGAATTTGACCCAAAAGTTGACCATCGACTGGATATATAGCAAGTTACAACTGCACAAGATCTATTTAATGATATATATTAAATAGAATTAAAATAGATGAAAGTAAATGTTGAAAATTCGAAGAAATCAATGTAATCTTCATAGAAATGATTTAAATCGACTTAATTATTTTAATAATTAAAATATAGTCTCAATATAAAAACGATGTCTCGATTTTTAATGGAAAGCAGTTAATGGAGTGTCTCGACACTAGATTATCTCTTACTGAACACTAGGATGTCCCTGTTGTGCGGGATAAAGCGTGTAGATGAAAAAAATATGATCCTATATTTTTAATCCGTTCATTAAGTTTAGATTTTTAAGCTTCACTAATCTCCAAAAGAAAAGATAATAATTTAAATGTAAGAAATCATTCAACTCAACGCAAGTATATCAGATGCCCTCCAAGTTTTTTTTCTAAATTTACAATACTTACATAACTGTTCAAAGCCGTCTTTTGGTTTCGATACCCACTCGGGGGCAAGATTATGTTAAAACTTTATTTCAATTTCTTCACTTTGATTAAAGTGCGACGTTTAATTCCACTTAACATGCAATATTTATGTATATTTATCCACTTAACATGCATGCATTAATTTGGGGATAAAGTGGCCAGATTCTCTCTGACAACCGGAATAAAGCGTAAATCTACTAGAAAAATAATTGTAAAATTATAACCGTCTGTTTAGAAATTCATACACAATGCCACCATTTGTTAATATTTAATGCAATGTAAAGTTTACAAAACTATTCCGCGAGCTAAATGAGACCGCGAATGCAAATATTTTGCTTGCAAACAGAATTAATTATTGACATTAACTTATTAATTAATTATATAATCTGTTGTTCGCGGTTTTGGTGTATTATGTGGACTGTAATAACAAGTCCAATAAGGAAGCAAATTCAATCGAATCACTTATTTTTAATCAAGTCAAAATAATTTTAAATTACAATTAGAAAAAGCCTAGCCTAGAAAGTGCCTTAGCATGTCAAACAGAATGTAATATTGAGTTGGTTTTAATGTATTTTATAATTTACTCTACTCTAGTATTAAAACAAATACGCGTAATAAATATATATATATATATATATATATATATATATATATATATATATATATATATATATATATATATATATATATATATATCTCATATGATGAGAGACAGAAACAGCTCGAGAAAAAGAGGAAAATATCACTCAATATGACCTACATTTCGTACAATTTCTGTGAGTCTTGAAGGCTGTATGCTGGCAGTTAGCAGTCTAACTCAATATACTGGGGCTAATAAAGATCCCTTTCAATCAAAACTAAGCCTTTGTCGAAATGTTAGTTCGTACAACTTTAGCTGGTCCCACACACAGCTTATGAGTTTAATTAGATGTATTTCATTACGGAGGAGAGATTAAGGGCGTATAGTATCTCATTCTACGAGCACTTACCTATAAGCATGATTCAGCTTTAATTTCCTTGTGTTGTTGACATTTGCTATAAATAAAAGGTATTGTTTTCAATTTTGACGTTTATTTCTTTATAGAAAAACTTTGGTATGTTAATTTAAATATTTAGTTATAACAATCTAACTTGAGATTTAATTTGGCATATATATTTTTTTATGCTCTTGAGTAAAAACGTCGGTGTATTCTGTTAACAGTATATAGTATATATTTTTTTTATAAGTTTAATACTTAATTTCTCCTTCTTAATAATAACTTTAAAACTTTTCAAAATATCTTGTATTGCATTTCCATCGAAGACACAAGTTTTAAGGATTATTGAAGCGTATAACGATTGGTAGTCTGGTACACGACTATATACGAGACACACTAAATAGAATACTCTTTGTATACTATAATGCTGTAAATAAACATTTATTTAAAAAAAATAAATACCTTATTAAAATCCTCGCATTATATTTGTATGCATGTACACGGAGCTTGAAGATAAATGATTACCTGTAAAAATATAATTGACTAAAATTATAAGCTGGTTGGTTGCTAACATTTTTTTATGAATAACATTTTACATAAAACCTGAAAGGATTTTGATTCCGAAGTAGGTATATTAAAACAGAAATTAACTCTTAAATTTAATTTATTTTAATAAGAACCTAAGTACATAAAGAGCATTAAATATAATCCAGTTGCGCCTTTTAAAAATAATTGCTAATAATAATGAGTGAAAAATTAAATTCATACTCCTATTCAAAGATAAATTCTAGATCAAATACTATTAATTTGCAGTATCAAGTTTAAAGTATATGGGTACACTATTATGAAACACTTTTTATCTATTTACTATTTTTAAAGTGTTATTCCACACTTAGGATTAGAAAACATTTTTGAAAAAACGTATAAAAATTTGAACGCATCGGGATTTGAACCTACGCCTCCTGGATACCGCTCTGACAGCTAAGCCATGCGTTCTACTACCAGCTGCGTCGAAATTCTTATAAGTTTTGATTATATTTTAATATTTACTATTTTTAAAGAGTTATTCCTCACTTAGGATTAGAAAATATTTTTGAAAAAACGTATAAGAATTTCGACGCAGCTGGTAGTAGAACGCATGGCTTAGCGGTCAGAGCACTTGGACGGTATCCAGGATGTTTACTAATCCTAAGTGTGGAATAATAGTTTAAAGATAGTAAATATTAAAAAATACTAGCAATCTCTCTTGTTAAACGATTATTTCTTAATAATCTTTAAGTAGTAGAAATTTTTAAAAATCTCTCTACAGAGATGCTAACAACATAAATAAATTGTAACAAAACATATAAGAATTTCGACGCATCTGGTAGTAGAACGCATGGCTTAGCGGTCAGAGCGCTTGGACGGTATCCAGGAGGCGCGGTTTCAAATCCCATTACGTTAAAAATTTTATACGTTTTTTCTAAAACACTTTTTATCTACCTGACTTAAAGTTATGCAGTGAATTCAACCTTTGCATTGAGGAAACAATTAGAATTATAATATAACTGTTTAACAAATAAGCTAAAATACAAAAACCTTGCGATAACCTGAAAGTGTAGGCATTCACGATATCAAATTTGTGAGAATCTCGTCTCGTCTTCAAAGTTTTATTCAAATAAATCAAAATATGCAATCAAAGTAAAAAAACAGCTTCACCCTTTCTCCCGCGTGGTAGGTTAGTCAGAGACAGCTTAGTGTCAAGACACTCCATTGGTCAACGGTTTTCCGCCCGAAATCGAGATATTAGATGTTAACTAATGAACTCAACACCGCGCTTTGTTTTACTAGAGCGGATACGTTATTCCTCTTCGTAGTTATCGAACCCACAACCAATCGTGGTCTATATAAAAAATCAAACGTTGTCCCACTGCGCCACTTTGGCCTCCAAAGTAAACTAACAAGCCTAATAAGTTTATCCTCACTCACAAAAACTATTTATTTTCATTTATTTTACAAGATAATAACTGAAGGCCGAATCTTATTTCGGGATAAAAAAAGGATTTGGTGGAAACAAAGCAGCTGCCTCTAAGCCTCCCAGCGAGGGTAAACAGAAGCCTCATTTTTTCACCTTTTAAATATGCCAGTTCCCATTTCGCTATAGTAATAACAATATCAAATTGAGCTTTACTCAATGTACTTACACAATGTACGAAAGTATGAACAGCTTACTATACTAATAGATATTAGATACCAACGAAAAATGCTGAAAAGATCCTTAGAATGAAACTTCGAATTCGACTATTGTATAATATCAAATTATTGTACAGTTGTTTATAGGTATATAGTTAAATAATAAACTAAAAGGAAGCTGAGGTGTTATGACATGAGTGAAGTGGTTGAGATCGATTGGTACCAAAAAACTACATTAACCTTCGTGGTAGTCGTCTTACTGTAAATAACATTAGTTGTGATTTCGAATCCCACTCGGAGGATTGATTATTAAAAAATATATTTTTATTGATAAATTAATATAATATTTTCTGGTAAGACAAAGTTATGTTCGCCACTTATTAGGCCATGTCTCAGTTTTGGGTGGAAAGCAGTCAAACGGAATGACCACCGTGCTATAAAGGATAAAGCGTTGAGTTGTATCTAATAAAATATTTTCTTTATCAACCAAGATTTAAATGTCTAACGTTCTAAGCAGTGGCAAGTAAAACATACGGTAAATCATTTAACGCGGTACATTTAATACGTCAACGGCAAACATTGTTACTATTAAGGGTGGTTTTGCGGGTTGACTGCATGTCTTGTTTCAATCTTATAAAGAGGTTTTTTTATTGAAATCTTTACTAGTTTTTCGTTTTTTACTGTTTAACTTTTATTGTTCTGTATTTTACTGGAGTATTCATAATAAAAAAGATATGAAATGCTTTTGAAAGTAATATTTGAAAAATATTAAAATGTAATATAACAAATTAAATGTACTTAATAGAACTCAAATTCTTTTTCCATAAACTGTTCTATTGGTTATTATTAAAAAAAACGGTTAATTTCTAGCTATTTGTGGCTCCATTCTCGACTTCCCGCTGTCCCGGATATGGCGTGTTGGGCAGTGATTCCCAATCTCCGGTTGCCGCCGTAATCAAGAACAACTGTATCAATGACACTAGAGGAAGATCAAATGTTTTAATATAGATTTTTCTGTTATTGAATTAGTGACACTTATTACAATACAAAAATCCCAAATACTATTAATACTAAACTAATAAACTAAGCCGAAAAAAAATAATATAAGTGAAACTCATTGTATTTGAATAAATAACACGATGTAAATTTTATATTCATTTTACACTGGTAGTCTACATGTGACCAGGTACTACTGTTAAGTGTTCGAAATCTTGAATTTTCAAAAATATATTTTCGAATACCAAAATATACACGATTAATCCGTTTAAAATAGTCTCAATTAAAATGTGTAAAGATTGCGAAATCAAAGATATCATATTATATACATATGTACGTAAGATAAGCAGTTTATTTATCTTATACAAACTTCAATAAAAGAACAAACTTAAGTTAGCCCTAAAACAATAACAAAACAAAAGTATAGTTAGTAAAAACTTGTTAACGTAGCGTGATGTCAGTAATTTTATGATATGTAGTAAATGGCAACGTATTTTAGTGTATCTGATAGAACGTAAAACTTTATGGCCCTCAATAAAATCAGTGGAGGAATATAATATAGTCATTCAATTTAAATTTACTTGTAATAAATTCGATGGTATCCTTTAGAATTCTTTAGAATGCTATAATCTTGTATCTAGAATACAAATATAAATCGGATAGATATCTAGTCATTTTAGTGGTTCCTTTCCTTACTTGGTTAAGTAGAATTTTAAAGCTGAGTTTAAGCTTTATCATTTAAAATGTTTATGTTCATAGTATAGTAGTTATTTTATGTTATAACACTAAATGGATTTTTATGTGTGTTTAACCACTAATATTCTTTTGGCTTTTAAACATGCGACAGCGTTTAAAGCCAAGTTCAAGTAAATGAAATTGGTGACGCATAACCCTAATGTAATTTCCATTATTTAAGAAATAAAATAAAATGAGCTAATAGTATTATATTTTGCTTATAATACAGGAAGTAAATAAAAGTAAATATAAATTAATTTTATATCATGGTAATTTTGAAGCTCACAAGGAATCACCGCTCAACCTTTAAAAAATGTATGAAAATTTGAACGCAGCGGGATTCGAACCCGCGCCTCTTGAATACCGTCCAAGCACTCTGACCGCTAAGCCATGCGTTCTACTACCAGCTGCGTCGAAATTCTTATACCTTTTGTTACAACTTATTTATGTTGTTAGCATCTCTGTAGAGAGATTTTTACAAATTTCTACTACTTAAAAATTACTAAGAAATAATCGTTTAACAAGAGAGATTGCTATTTTATTTTAATATTTACTATTTTTAAAGTGTTATTCCACACTTAGGATTAGAAAACATTTTTGAAAAAACGTATAAAAATGTGAACGCAGCGGGATTCGAACCCGCGCCTCTTGGATTCAACGCAGCGGGATCAAATTTTTATAAATTTTTATACAGACATTTTATACGTTTTATCAAAAATGTTTTCTAATCCTAAGTGTGGAATAACACTTTAAAAATAGTAAATATTAACCTTTAAATTGATGCAAAATCGTATCAATGACTTACTCTTATTTTTATGTACACATCTGAAGCTAAAAAAAACACTGTTATGTAATCTAATCATTGTTTAATTGAAATAATAACCCAAATACATGATATAGTATGAGATTTTCCTTATTACATATGTAAGAGATGGCTATTATTTAAATTATTTTATTCTTCCGAATGGGTATTGAATCTACAACTAAACACGCCTACCCTTGGGGCCTACTACTACTCACTACGCTAGTATGGCGTGAAAAATTAAAGGATAAAAACGACTAAGCTATGTAAGACGTAAATAATAATACGTAAGGAACTATAATAGACGTAAATTATTATTCGATAATATAAAGACATTTAGACCACTTCATCTATAACTTAATTATTCACAGAGTCATCTCGATGCATACTTAATCTACCCACTAAGTGAACAAAGCCATTTCTGATTGTTATTGTCATTCTAGTACTTTGGAGCTGCACATTTTATCCCGCATAGCATTACTATCAGAGGCTATATAGTGTCTAGATACTCTATTGACTGATTTCCGCCTAAAATTAGCACATAATAATGCAATGTCTTGCCGTGTGAGCGGAAGAATTAAAATAACATCCATATATATATTCCTCCAAGTATGAATCGAACTCAAAACTAATCGTGTTTACAGACAGACGCTGTCCGGCAACGCCACGAAGGTCTCTCTTGTAGTAAAAAATAAATTGTAGTAAAAAATATCTGATTTCTCATACGCTACAGATTCCAATAATACTAGTACTATTTCCTAATCCTCATTTAATCTCGGAACATCGTAGAAAACATGTCTGACATGTTCAATGCTTATAGCTACATAACCAAAATTATCACCAAAATGAAGTATAGCGTAAAATATTTTGTAATGATTATCAATAATTACCTTAGCTTTTTAATTATTATAACACAATGTTTGTTTCAATATATTTCTAGGTTCCTGGCAGAATATAGTCTTGTCCAAAATATTTTGACGCTAAGTTGTTGCTCACTACCTGCTCTGCGAAATAAAACATAAAGGTGCTATTATGCATTATTTTTATTATGTTTTATATTTTTCAGAGCTAGAGAGAGCTAAGTACTTAGCTTACTTTACGTACGACAACTATGCCTTGATATGTCTGTCCATGGAGTTAGACCCCCGGGCATCCAAGGACTGGACTTACTACCGAGGATGCCATAGATTGTGCAAAGTGGAGTAGGTTAAATGTTCCCATTTAGGCAGACCCTGGCTAAGCTGGGAGAAATGTAAGGAAGAACAAGAAGATATATCTTATGGAGCCCGAAGATAATTGCATATTCTACATATAGATTTTTACACATTTTAAATGGTGATGTGGCATGTGTCTGTTGGTTCTACCTGTGACCACGGATTACTTTAAATTGTTGGAAACGTCGGGTTTTTGAAAACGTATTTTTGAATACCAAAATATACGCGATAAATCCGTTAAAAAATAGTTTCATTTAAAATGTTTTATCAAATTTAAAATTATTTTATGAGAGCTCGTGAGACTTTATAGTATTTCTAAATAATGGACTATACAATAAAATATCTTTGATAACTGATTTATACAGACACTTTTTTTATAAATAAATACTATTAATGAAATGTTAGCCTGATGTATTGAATACTTTCTTATTTATGTACATGTAGATATTCCGTCTGCAATAAGTCTCACTTTTGCCCATTATTTTATTATTTTATTATTGTGATCTCCTGAACTTCACATTAATTTAACCGGTTGATTAGAACTAAGGTTAGGTAATACCTAATATTGCTTTCTACTTTACTTAGAATGTTATGATTGTAAAATTTTTTCAACGCTATATTGTAAACAATCTCAACATCTCAGCTAAATTACTCAAGTAGCCCAAAGTGAGGACACAGCGCTTGTTATACCATCAACACTAATTGCGATAAATTATACAAACACTATACGTGCACGGTAAACGCACATAAAGCGATTGGTATCTAATAGCTATTGGGATGGAATTATATCTGAAGCTCATTGGATATTTAGAATATCACTCGAGCTGTGTAAGGCTATCGTAGCGCAGTAAACCGCGTTTTACTTTAAACGCTATGGTTTTGGGTTCAATCACACTCAGTAAAATTTTTAATTTTCATAAATCTTCATTTCCCCGACCTTATAAGAGAAACAGATCGCGGCGTTCAGTCGCGCTGATCAATACCCAATGTCTATTTCTGGCGGAAGGAAAAACGCTAAACTCTTTTCACTTACCCTGCTATGCTGAAAAAGCGTATAGCTGTAAGCCCAAGTTTAAATAAACTTGAGCCAGTTATTGTATGTTACAAGTTAGTAAAACAATGATATATGAAATCATACAGTAATATCTACGAATGTCTACGAGTAATGCGCGTTCGAATCTAAATACAGATAATTAAAATAAAGCGAACCACCTCGAATGCGGTTTATGATTAAATAAATATTGTTTTATTTACCTCTAGATTCCTGTTCCTAACCTTTAGGTAGGTAGAGTACTAGAGAATATTTCAAATGAAAGCCAGAACTATCCTTGGTATAGTCACATACTTCCCAACTACCCCTCAATTGGCTGTCTACACTCGTGAGTCACATTGGCTGACAGTGATTTTCTTCCCATACCTTACTAATCAAATTATAGTTGGTAATAGAATATTAGATTTTAAAGTTACTCTTAGTTAAAGTGTGATTTTTTAATTTTAGTTAAATTTTAATCTAGCTTAAAATGTTCAATAAAAATATACATGTTCATATACTCGTAAGCTACTAAACTGTAAGTAATCTACTTATCGCCTATAGAACTAAGCTTTTACTCACAAAGCCCGTTTTTAGTAATTTATAATGAAAAACAATAACCATGTCGTTTAATGTACGTGTACAAGCCAGTAGACTCAACTAAACCGGTATTACGTCGTCCATTTAAGCTTATACGTCATGCTTTTATATTTTTTTATTTAATATAAAAATATTAAATTATCCATTTCATCATGGAAAAGATGATATATAAATATATGAGAAAAATATAACTTAAAAACATAAAAAGGCGGTCAACAATAGAATTTGTACCCCAATATTATGTACCTTTCATTTTGGTGATTTTTGGTATTTAATATTGTTTTCAAATTTTAAGAAATTAGAATTACTATTCTCTCTACTAAATATTATATAAAGTTTATTGGCTACGAATTTTATTACAATATTCAACAAATACTGTAATGCGACAGCGAACAATTCGACGGCTCACTAAATGTATAAACGGTTAGACTTGACCACTTTATACATTCCGTAGCCAATGTTCGGCTCGGAATCATTGCCAAGTACGATCGGAATTTCGTTCAGACCATTATATAGGGCCGGCTTACAAGTTTGGCACCCCAGTTGAAATTTACGCGCTTCTATTGCCTATACTTTAAAAGCTACTGTCAATTTATTTTGTTTTGTGTGTATACAATTGCTTTTATTTGGCTTTGTCTGCATTTTTTATGTTTTTTATATTTATAATGTTATTCTAAATTGATTTAGTAAAATAAATTTAAATTATATACATATATGATATATACAAATATGATGTAGGGAAGACCTTAAAGAAAATTTTCTAAATAGTGTTACTGAACGAGAAAAACAGGATTTTATAAATTATAGCTACGTAAAATGAATCTATCTATATCTATAAGGAATTGGAAAGTTGACATAATGAAAGTTACGGCTAACTACACAAATTGGGAAAGTAAAATTATGAACTAAAGGTAGAAAAACAGAAACAATATTTTTTCTGCAAAACGTTTATAAACTTGAACGAATCGAAGTAAGTATTTTATTTCACATATAACTGTATGTTATTAAGTACATGAAAATTAATGGTAGTAGGAAATATTCTCGTTCTTACTGTGAAATATTCTATATTAATTAATTGTGTCATTGTACGTATTTATTACTAAATATTTTTTTTTTTTTAAATTTCATCATATTTCATAATTCAACGATATCAACTAAAGGAGGAAAAATAGAATATCCCGACATGATTGCCTTATCTCTTATTCTCAAACGGCTTAGTGTTGCGGCTATTTAGTTTAAGTGCCTTTCACCACACATAACTAAATCAATCAAGGGTAGAAAGGATACATAATTGATTTATATATACATACATATCTATGATAATACTGGTCCGCCCACGTTACTCTTGGAAAGGCGATGTATACTTCGAAGTAGACAAATTTTTATCTTCATTTTAAACACGCATATACTGTATAAATGCATCGTGAAATCGTGTCTATAAACGCCATTGTTTTTGGGTTTGGTTCCCACTTTACTAAATTATCTTATTTAAATTATTTTTATTTCGCCGCATCGTTGATTTCTGTCGCCCAATTTTCAATACAATTCCTCGAACTCGGTCGGCCTAGTTGACACAAAATATACAGGGGCTATGCAATGTGTATTGTACTTGTATGAAAGTGTAAGTCAAACTACCAAGTAGTATGTGTTTAGTTATTTAATGCATTTCTATTTCATTTATTATGAAAAAAATACTTTCTGCATACAAACCTTCAAACGTGCTAAATATGATTTCCGCCGTTCATATGAAAATTGTAAGAAACGAAACATTTTCTTTCCACGTACTTAATAAAAGATAATAAAGTACATAATAATGAAAATATATATAGAAAAAATGAAAAACAGCATATAAAAAACATGAAACAGAATCTATAGGTACATCATATTTTTTATAAAATTATTAATTTATTAACGACACTACCGTAATTTTGATATGTTTGTTTAGCTTTACGATTTATCCTTCAAAGCAGAATAGGCAGAGAGAACTTCATATGAAAGCATTTCGTTCTCCGTTTTCCACGTGTTCGAAACACTGCGTGTTGAGTGGCGGAAGACAACGCCGCTTTTTGTCTTACCGGAGCAGTGAAATGAACATAAACTTCGATCATTTTCTATCTTCACGTTTTTATCGCGCATAGCAGGGTAGGCAGGAATTGTCTAGTGTCAAGATACTCAGTACTCCGCTTTTTGCTGAATTTGAGACTTCGCGTATACTCAACTACACTAACGCTGTTTTATCGGAGCAAGGAAATGAAAATAATTTAAATATATTCATTAAACCGAGGGAGTGGGAGTCGAACCCACAACTAGATTGTACTTACAATCAAATGCTGTAACACTGAGTCACTATAGACTCGTCTAGTTAAATGTAAATAATCTGTTATTTGTTACACAGACATCTTTTCTAAGTGGACATCGAACCCACAACCCCTAGTAATAATTAAAATTAGAATCCTTTTCTACTGTCTATCAGCGAAATTGGCACTGACAAGATAAATTACATAAATAACAATCATTAAAACACAAAAACTCCAATGATTTATTCGATCGGAACAAAAATTATAATATTCCAGCAATAAATCATTGTATTTCCTTCCAAGTAATATTATTTTTGTAAGTAATTGTACGTTCATATATGTATTATTATTTATAACATTCCCAGAAGATAATTAATATGATATTCAACAAGGAAACTTATTAGTGCCTCTAATGTCATGTATATTGGTATAGAAAAAATTACCTCGATGATTAGTATGCTCTAATTATTACTTGAGCCGCCTATATGATTTACTTTGTTAAAAATTTGAGGTCGTTTATGACGCAGTAGGACAGCGTCTGACTGTAAACGCGATTGGTGGTGAATTCGATTCCCATTCCCTGACATGTGCTTAGGCTCCGCCTGGAGTACGGAGTGTACAAAATCACCACAGAAGATATTTTGAAAAAAAAAACAAATTCCAAAGCGACTACTTTAAGGACGGACTTTGTTGGTGTACATATATATATATATATATATATATATATATATATATATATATATATATATATATATATATATATATATATATATATATATATATATATATATATATATATCCATCAATCATATTTTTTTAAAAACCACAGCAATTATGTAAAACATTTTTTTAATATTAAACGTCAAAAGCGTAATACAAAATGGAAATTCATATAACACACTTCTGAATCAAATACAGATCATTATGGGGTTTTAACTGACAGATGTGAAAAAGGTAAGGCCCGAATCTGTTTGGAATCTAAATTTAAATTGCGAAGGGATTGCTGCGCTATATAACATTAAAGCCCGTATTGGTAAAAGAAAATCGTTCGTTTATAGTACAATATATGGCCATTTATTTATAAAAAGGAATAACTTGAAAATTGTAACGGTAAAGAAATAAGGTACTGAGGCTGCGTGGAGCTGTGAGACAGCGTTTGATTAAAGGTACGAATTTGACTCGGACAATTGTTATATTGAATTTATTCTAATTTTTTCGCTCTGGTAAGACAAATGCGGCGTTGAGATCCACCGCTCATTACGTAATATCCCGAATTTGAGTGGGAAGTAGCCAACAAATTGTTTTGACACTACAAACTGCTGGTAACTCTCACTGCCTTGTAATGCACGAGTAACGTTTGAAATTTTATACAACTATGGTACTCTTGAAACGTCTGCCAATTCAAGTATGGTTAAATATAACATCTATTTCTTTTTCATTTTCCCTATCGTAGTAAATACACTGTACTAATATTAACCCTGCACTTCTTTGTAACTGAATATCATACAAAACAATTATCATAGTCTTTTCAAATTTTCTCGGACGAGTCAGTCAGAAGTAATTTTAAAGCACTCATATTAACAGATACCTAAATAAATTCTTAATATATGTTGTAATCTTAAGCGGTTCCTGAGAGTTTTTCTTACTATGGAACTTACAAAATATAAAATTTATTTGATATTTATTTTTCACTAACTTCGCAGCCGGCGTCAACACGACTGTGAGTGACGGAAGAGTTCTCACTTGAGTGAGTTTCGGACGAAAATCAAATCACTTGGGTATAAATCAAGTTTGCTTATTAAATATATGACAGTTTTTACGGTTTTTCTCACAATTGCTATGTTAGTGAGTTAAAAAGTTCAGAACATTTTATATAAATGATAAGCTCTACCCTCCTCTCCGTTCACCACGGATTTAACATTTCTGGATTTAAAGTTTTAAGATAAAAGTATTAAAACAATAGCCTTAGTTACCCTTTATTTATTCACCTATCTACCATTGAAAGTTCCGTTAAAATCAGTCCAGTCGTTCCAGAGATAAGCCGGAATAAACAGATAGACAAAAAAAAATTAAAAAGTCATAAAGTGCTTACGTACCTATGAATTTGGAAAATGCGGTTATTATAACATTACAAATAGAAATGATAAATTTTAAACTATTTCGCGTTTTTTCTAGGATAAAAGAAGAATAATGTATATGTACTAAAAATATATTACATTCTATATATATATATATATATATATATATATATATATATATATATATTTTACATTCTCTCATTCCCGCATAACAGATAACCTATAGTAGGTTAAAGTCACTGGTCAAAACAAGACACTGGTATTCACAAACCAGAGCACGAAAATATTAAAAAAATATATATCTCGAGACACTTGATAGAAATGATAGCTTATATTAATACTAAACTATTTAATATAGAAATTGTTTACCTTGAGAAAACCTTATGTTATTACTTAAATTTCATGTATGATAATGTCAAGGAATAATATGAAAATCTATTAATGTAATCATTATTTATTACAAAAATAAATTAGTGTCTACGCATTGTAGATAATTATTGTCTAAATAATAATCCATATGGCAATGACAGCCCATGTATTAACATGAACAGCATTTTGACTATAAACATAGTATGGATGTGCCAAAAGAGCCAAGATCTATATCCAGCTTCAGCTCTCCGTTATCGTGCCACTCATCTTCTTCTTTCCATTGAATTACGTTAACATAATAAGATCTTTGATGTTTATAATTTTTACACGTTTTAAATGAAACTATTTTAAACATATTAATCACTTATTCATATATACATTTTTAAAAATCCGACTCTTTACAGTACTACTTGAAATATCAATACTAAACACCAAAATAAACGCAATTAATGTATTAAAAACAGTTTCACTTAAAATACTTCAAAGTCAGATATATGCATAATATAATGAACCCGTTGCCATATAAAACCAGACTTTTCTATTAACGAGATCTCTTTATAATACATTACTTAGAATATAATCGTATATTGAGGAAAAGTTATTCACTTTAATAGAAAACACTTTCCTTCGTAAATAAAAGGGACTTATGGCGGAAGTTGAAATCAAGAGCAAAACACAAGTATAATATGAGCACAGTATTAGGGAGTTTGTTTATATAAAAGATTCCTTTGAGGGGAACGATAGATCGGTTTCAATGGTGCCTCTATGAAAGCTTTCTATTCTATATGACTTTCATTCATATGTACACAATATACATACACTGACTGGTTGACTTGTACGTTCATGTGTTTACAGTAGAGAATAACTTTGTTTTGCGATTTTTTTATATTATTTTTTCAACTTAACGCTTTATCTTACATAGCAGAGTAGTCAGTGAGAGTCGAGTGTCAAGACACTCCGTTTTCTGCTCTCCACCCGAAATCGACACTTTCGTATTAAGTAATTAGTTTAACAGTGCGCATTCTGTTATCAGATCAGAGGAATGAAAATTATTTTTGTAGTTTCTGTTCTTGCTATATTAAGCAATTTTGAAGTTGTTCTTTAAGAAAAGAATTAGAAAAAATTGTAAAATTAATGACAAAGATTTGTTATTATTAGAGTATGTGAGTTGAAATAATCTTTTACTAGCCAACCTTAACTACCTTCAACTATACATCGAGATGTCTATCTGAATATTCTTCTATCAAAAGATAGATTATATATCTAATTTTTGTCCATGTGAATGTAATGTTTTAATCATATAGTTGTAAACAAGAAAAAGACTTTGAGTAGCGGAACTTAACGCCGCGGAACGTAAGACATACTTATAACACTGAGGAAGTAGAGATTTTATTAAATACAATTATTACTCTAAGTGGGACTATGCAAAATTTAACACAATCACAATCCGTTGAAAGATACGAAAAATACTGACGTAAAATTTATACGACATTAAAATAACCTGAGTTTTATACTGCAAAGTGTTATTGAAACATTGTAAAAAAATAGTATTCGATAAATTCATTTCAGACAATACAGTTGGAAACGTGTCGATTTGATAAGGCGCGGAGTTTTATTTCAAAGTGAATTTTATGATTATAGCAGAAACTTATATTTGCGATATTAATATTTTTACAAAATGGTGTTAGCTGTCTTTTATTTGAAAATATCAAATAACTTATAAGTTAAATATACAAAAACTATTTTATACAATCTGTACTATAATATAACTGTAAAAATAGTATCTGTACTTATGATATTTATAAAAAAATATTAGGACAAATGTGAAAGCCTGTCTTTAAAAAATATTATGTTAACGTGATTCAAAGTAAAGAAGAAGATGAGTGGCGCGACAACGGAGAACTGGAGCGGGAAATAGATCTTAGATCTCGTGGCACATCCATACTGCGTTTATAGGCGAAACGCTGTTCATGTTAATACATGGGATGTCATTGCCATATGGATATTAATGTGATTAATATAAATATGAAATTAAAAAAAAAATTATAAATCCTTTAAGGAACATTACAAAGACGAGAGTATTACTACATGTGGCACAGTTATAATTTATATACAAAAAGATTACAGAATGTAATTATTTTATTTAATTAATGCATAAAAATATATTAAATTAATAAGTTTTTATGCATTGAAATTGAGGCCGGTCGTGGCACGGTGGGACAGCGTCAGACTGCAAAAGCGATCGGTAGTGGGTTCGATCTCCGCTCGGGGGAGTGATTATATTTAAATTATTTTCGCTCTAGTAAAACAATGTGCGGCCTTGAGTTCCTCCACTCAACACGCAATGCCTCGAATTCAGTGGAAAGCGAAGTACGGACTATCTTGACACTAGGCACTTTCTGTCTACCCTGCTATGTGGGATAAAAAGCGTGAAGCTAAAAAAAATATGAAATAAATAGAAGACACGTGTACGACATACAGGTTTATATAAAATGACATACACGTTACCAAGACAGCATTTTGTTTACGCGTCAATGAGAAAATAGAGAATATTAATGTATGATTGTTTTAAATGGATTGTGATTCTTACTTCATAATTTGTATGGTGAGAATCATAAAGTGAAGGTTAACTAATTTGCAAGCTTAATATGGTATAAAATATAATAAGTGTTATAATACAATGTTTAATAACTAAAAACTTATTTGTACAAATTAATAAAATAGGAGTGTCTGCTTGTATTAAAATAAGTATTTTTTATTAAATTCATATGTCTGTTTATTCCCATTAATCTATGAAACAGCTTGACCGATTTTGAAGGGGCTTTCAGTGGCAGATAGCTGATGTAATAAGCAGATATTTAGCCTACTTTTATCATTAAAATATAAAAATATCCAGAGACGTTAAATTCGTACGAAGTCACAGGTTTGGCTCATTTTAAATAAAAGGTCGATAAAATATATAAATATAAATAAAAAAATTAAATACTCAACTTAAAAAAGGATCATCGTCATAATAGCTCACCACAAATTAAAATACAACCAACAATTACCAGTCACTCTAACATTAAATTGCAAAAAATAAACTAAAATTGTTCGCTTAAAACAAATTTCTCATTAATATTAAAAGGCAGGCAACTAGGACAGACATTTTATTTTTACGAAGCTGGGTAACGAGCGTGTAATATTACAAACTTGAACAAGAAAACATTTTAAAGCTGCTTCATTATTTGAGTTTGAGCAATTTTTGAATATTCAATTGTTGTTGAATATAAATCTTTAGAGATGTGATAAGTGATAAGCAGCTTCAATCATAACAATCCAATCACTCTGGCTGACAAAAGAATCTAGAGTCAAGACACTAGGTCTTATACTTACCACCTTGACATGGTACACTACAACGGAAAAATGTAAATAAAGATACGCACTCCCCTGAGTAGAGATCGCACTAATCAATTTTACAGTCGGACGCTATCCCACTGCATGATGTTGACCTCTATAAGTGTTACGAATATTTTTTCCTAAGATCCTCCTTCAACTTCAAAAGGAGGTATAATGAATTTTGTGGTATATGTAATATATAATTATATTTTTTTACACTTGTGTTGTTTGTGGTATATATAATTATAATTTTTTACATTTTTTTTTACGTCTGTCTATCTGTTGTCCCTGGACTAATGTTGAGAAGAATTTTACTGGGAGATAGCTTATGTGATAAGGAGTGCCTTAGGCTACTTTAATTTAAGAATTATAAAGTGAAGATCCAAAGATTAAATCCCATAAATTGAACGAAGGCGGTCACAGCTAGTATACTAAAAATTTTTAATATTTTATAATCGTTTTTTAATAGATTTCAGTTATGCCACATTATATCATGCATAGCATATCAGAGAAATCAACACGAACGAGCAGTAAAATCTTCCCAAAATTAAGAGCCTTTTCGCTTTTGTAGACATGTAGATCTTTTCACTTTACACACATCAATATATTTTTTAAAAAGGAATATGAGTAAATGAATATTTCTTTTAAATACTTTGTTTTCCTTTTCTATATGGAATTTATACTGCAAATAAAATATATTGTTAATTACTGAAAATTGTTAGTAATTTATTCACAAAATGTTATTCAAATTAATTAAAATATTATTAAAAATTGATTTATTTATAGTATTTAATTCAAATTAATTGTTCCTATTACTATAAACAAATATTGTTAAGTGAATTTGATGCGTTATTTCAAAAAACGTAAAAATGTTATTATTATTGATTTTTTCTTGTATCTCAGAACATAAATAGCATTTACATTCATAAAATATAGAAAAATAGAGGCCAAGGCTAATATTATATAAAATGCCTAACTTACTAGAAAATTAATAGATAAACTTTGCACCGCAACTATCTGCTCCCTACAACCCGTCAAGGGCAGGCAAAAACCAAAATAATGTAGGTTTGATTAATTAACTCAGATTTCTGAAAGTTGTAATAATTAATACTGCAAGAATTAATCAAAAGTTTTCCAAATAGTTACTATGGGAAGTTGGGCTCTTGTATATTATTTATGATAATTAGTACAGGGTATATAGCACTATTTATATATATATATATATATATATATATATATATATATATATGTATTTATATATATTTATATATATATGTATATATATATATATATATAGATGTATATATATATATATATATATATATATATATATATATATATATATATATATATATATATATACATATATATATCAAAGCGAAACAGGCGAATACAATTACCGTAGCGCTTTGCGTCCGTCATCTATACCGTTAGGGAAACAGCGTGAAGCTATATATATAAAATTATCTATTTTTCTTATTTAAGTTAAAGATTATATTGATTTTACACTGAAAGCGTCACTAAAGTAGCAATTTATTGACATTCATATTCCTAAAAGGGTTAAAAGTGGTGAAGTTCGTGTAAAACTTTCTATTCCCCTGATGAATTACTTAGAAACTTTCTACAAATTAATCAGTTCGCAAGTACGAAGCCATCGGCGATAAGCTCTAGTAGTTATGTTATAATTTATCTACAAGTATAAAATAAAGGATAAACTTATTTTGAAAATGTTAATATTTTGCAAGTTTCTTTTCTATAACAATTAATAATGTAATAGTACAAAAGATTCGATTTTATAAATTAAAAATGTATATAAGTTAACCAAATATGTATAATATTTTTAATTTGTCAAACTAACTTTCGCTTGACTGTTTGTGTTTCATTACTTATTATTGGATAAAAAACATTTTATATAAACTTGTTCCGTAAATTTTTCCGTTTTTTATATAATAATAAGTCCTGCCTATTTCATTTACTTTTTATTTAGCTGCACGCTTTCATCCTGCATAGCAGCGTATACAGGAAGTACCTAGTGTCAAGATACTCTGTACTCCGCTTTTCATCGAATTTGAGACATTGATTGTTAAGAGGCGAAACTCAACGCCGCGCTTTGCTTTACCAGAACGAGGAAACAAAAATAATTTAATTATTTATTTATAATCTTTCCCCCAAGTGGGAATCGAGCCCACAACCGATCGCGTGATCAGACGCTGTCCCACTGCTTCACGACCGGCCTCTAATCTTTTTTAAATAATAACAAAAAAAGCAATATATCATATCTAAACAATGTATTTCAAACTTTGGCTATTATTGTTATAAAATTAATTGACCGAGATATTATTGTAGAAAGTTTTATCTAAAGAAATAACATATCTACTTTTGCAATAAAAGGTGGTACAAGGATGCCTTGTATTTTCATGTAGAGTAAAATAAGATATTTTTGAGGAAAATGCTGAAAGGAAATTTAAAAGTTCTGAAGTGATGGAGCAAGTTGTCTCGTCCGTTACGGGAACATGACCATAAACATGAATTTCAAATTTTCAGTGTATAGCATTCACACAACACAAGGAGCAGTTTTTGAATTTGTATTGTTATATAAATTTAGTTATTATATTATATAGAATATCCAACTCCTATCTTTACATACCCGTCCGTTAGAAAACACAAGTAAATTATATTGAAATAATAATAATAAAGTCAGGATAAGAGTAACAGGTCGTACCGAACACAACCAACTATTCGAATGTCAACGAGTAAAGAGCCCCATGGGGCTTTAATTGCCGACGGATATAGACATGGAACAAACAAATGCAAATAATACTTAAAAATAGAGTAGGCGTTTTCTAATAATATTATTATAGAAATTATTCTAAAATATATAATTATTAGGATAAAATAACGTTGTCTGAGCTATTAATATTTAGGATTAATATCCTATGTCACCAATTTATAAATAAATTACGCTAACATCTCATTACGTAAGAAATCTCTTCACCTTACACACTTTAATTTAGATAACTATATATTTTTTATATTATAACAGACTCAACTACTATATCTCCAATCTTTTTTTAATAATAATATATCTTAATAATAATATATCTATCTTACTGACGTATTATTTAAACCTAATGGATAAATTGTTACGCCAGTATTTAATATTGTATAAAAATCATATATTCTCATCTTTATAATATTAAATATAGTGTAAATCATATAAAATCCAACTGATATTGTTTAAGACAATATTTATCAAAACCTATATTCTCATATTGGTATATTTACTTATAAGCTGCTAACATTAAAAAGCAACTAATATATATTCAATATTTATGCATATAAATCTTTGCAGTTGCGTATTATATGTTTGTATCTGTTAATGTGTATGTATGTATGTATGTATATGTATATGTGTTTATATTTGACGTATGTATCTATATGTATACGTGTTTATTTTTAAAGTATTATTCTACACTTATGATTAGAAAATATTTTTAAAAAATATATAAAAATTCGAAAGCAGCGAGATTCGAACCCACGCCTCTTGGAAACCGTCCAAGCGCCCTTTCCGCTAAGCCTTTTCTTTTACGTTTTGTTAAAACTTATTTACGTTGTTAGCATCTATGAAGAGAGATTTGCAAATTTCTGCTACCCCAACATTATCTAGAAATAACCGTCTGGCAAGAGAGAATTTTATTATTTTTAGTTTCCACACTAAGGGTTGGAAAACATTTTTAAAAAATTTTAGTAAAACTTACACTGGTAGGAGAACGCATGGCTTAGCGGTCAAATCGCTTTCACGGTTTCCAAGAGACGCGGGTTCGAATCCCGCTGCGTTCAAAATAATAAAAATAATAAAATAATCTAAATAAAATAAAAAAGTGGGCTGAGTGTGGTCCAAATTATTCTAATATAAGCATACATTGATAAAAAATTTATACGTTTTTTAACAATGTATGTTTATATTAGAATAATTTGGACCACACTCAGCCCACTTTTTTATTTTATTTAGATTATTTTATTTACATTTAGATTGTGTGATTTTGTTTTTATCTACATAATATATCGGTTTAAAACGTCCTATACAGACTTAATAAATAAAAATAAACAATATACTAACTTTGGATTACTTCACGTGTACATTGGTAAGGTCGTCTAAAACACGTCTGAACTGAATACTACAATCAGTTGAAGTCCCATGTGGTAAATAAATTATTGTCAAACACTAATTAGTTTGCATAATTAAACAGTATCAAATTTGAAGTTTAGTTGAATCTGTAGGGCATTGTCTAGATATCTCAAATCCCTGAGCATGTTGGTATTTCATTTTCCACACCAGATATTTTCCTTTACCCTTGAAGCTTAAAATGTGTAATACGATTATGATTTACTGTTCAACCACAAACAAATATTCCTAAATATAAATATTTTATATAAATAAGTATATAATGTACCGCTAATAAATTACTTCGAACTTACCAACCAATCTTGACGTTCTTCGAAGGCAAGGAGGAGTTTGGCTAGAGATAGAAAAAAGAAGTCAAAACGGACAGGCGCGGGCTAATACATTTTATAAAGATTGAAAGATTTATTAGGCCAATAAACCGTTAATTGTGTCAATTATTTGTGTGCCAAATAAATTATTACATTATTACATAGCTTATTTCTAAATATTTGAAAGGTGAATACTATAAATTATATATATATATATATATATATATATATATATATATATATATATATATAAATATATATATATATATATATATATATATATATATATATATATATATATATATATATATATATAAATATATATATATATATATATATATATATATATATATATATATATATATATATATATATATATATATATATTAGTAATAAACAGAAGAGAAAAGTTGATATTAATAAAGCAAGTTATTAAATAAGAAAACAATATTCTAAAATAAAACAAGAGAGTAACGCTTAATTATTCCTTAAGATTACTCTATTATATACCCGAGAAGGGTACTCATACACCATAGACTCTAATGTCAAGACACTACGTCGACTGCTTTCCGCCCAAAATTGAAATGAAATTTTAGAATTTAAATAAAAAATCATATCTTAATTATTTGTCTTAATATCTAGGAGAAAAATACAAGAACTTCCAAAATTTATTTATACGCAACCTCACCCAAATATACTTAAAAGGTTTCAGGATTGTGTTTATAATGAAAGAATATGTTGTTTCGTAAAATTTAGGTAATGTACGTGAAAATGTGACTTTTCAGTATAGTGGTGGACTTAGCCTTAGCGTGGAGCTTATTTAAGTTACTGCTACCACATTAGAGGGTAATGCAGCTAAGTAATACTAAGCAAGCATTAGGATGTGAATAAAAATATAGTGGGAGAGAACCAAGTGAAATATAACATCGTCTAGTTTACTATAGTTAGCTAGAATATACATAGAAATATACTAATATCTCCACTTACACTTGGAGATATGATTTTTATTTGAAAATAAAAAAAACTTTGCTTTCTACAAACTTCCTACTTTCTTTGCTTCTAGTATACATTATACTTTACTAGATAACTTTTAAAAAATCATGATTATTTACTATTTTTTGAAATGATTACTTATAAATGATTTTTTTTAAATGAATCTTGTGTCATTACAAATATTTTTTTCATAAAATGTATCATTAAAAAACTTACACCACACGGCTAATGTTTTCTCGCTGTAAGCGCCACGTGCAAATAGTATTAATTTTTGCACACGAATCACGTTGACAAAGTTCCGTGTGTTACAAAAGCTTTCGTGAAAAATTCAATTACACTTGTATTGTTTTCGAAAACATGCTTTATGTTCGCATAACATTTTTTAAATTCTCTCGATGTACCCAACTAAAACCTATTACTAAACCAAGGGGGTTAACGACACGAAAAAAAATGGTTTGCAATTTAAAACTCTGATTTATTGCAATATTTGAGATAAAATAAAATCCCTAAATGAAGGAGACTCCTTTCCTTTTTTTGTTCTCACCTCTCATTTTTGAAATCTTCAAATTTTTTTTATATTTATTATAATTATTTTGATGTATAAAAATCTAATGAGCATTTATTTAAATATATGTTCACCTAATATCTATTGTATAGACCTCAACAAATATAGAAATCCATTGCTCACCGCCTATACCTGTTTATATATTTATTGGAAAACATTTTTATTAAACGTATAAATGTTTAAACGTAGCGAAATTCGAACCCGTGTCTCTTAGAAGCGATCCAAGCACTCTGAACTTCTAAACCATGTGTTACATAAACGTTTATTTTCTTATTTTATAATTCTAAGTATAGAATAACACTTTAAAAATAGTAAAATATATAGCTTTAGTATACTAATTTGCACTTAAAAATATAAATATTTCGTATACACTCTAAGACACATAAAATATATTTACTTTGTCACATTTAGTAAGAATACGATATTTTCTATGATTTCTCATACGAAATCCTCGAAAATACAACGTGCATATTCCATTTCTATAATATCCGAGCGCTAGTTTTGGCAATCCTCTTACAACCGCATCTCAGCTTACCACTTGTATATGTGACATATTTGTCTAAGTGACGTAAGCGCCGACTGGAAGCAAACAAACGTTAAGTGATCTTACAGAATGGCCTGAAAAGAAATCGTGAAATATATAATAGAAAACTAACTGATTATATATAAGAAATAAATTGATTATAATATAATCTGTTATGTATAAAAAAGCAGCTTTATTCCGCATAACAGGGTAGTCAGAGACAATCTAGACTCAAGAGACTCCTTGTGTTATTGCATGATAATTTATTTAATAACTTAGTTATTTAAAAGACTTTGATATCTTACGTACGTACGTTTATATGAATATCTTTTAAAAGAAACATTTATTACGAAAGTCAATGAATTATTTTCCTACTCAAGGAAGAATTATATTGACATTACGCTTTTGAAGCAATATAAAAAAAACGCTTAGATAAAGGTCGGCGTTGAGTTCCGCTACTCGATAAACAACATATAAATTATCAAAGATGTGAAGCAGGAAACAAAAAAAAATACTATTTAAAAATCAATTTAACTAAAATACATTCTGTTTGTATTAAATAAACCTTTGCACAGTCACGCAAAACGAAGCCAATTTTCATTGTAGCGTATCTAGCGATACCAGAGTTCGTAAAATTGACGTTTGATTTTGAATGCGTCCCGTGAGCTGCATTCACAATTGGTTCGCTTACACTACTATAGATACGCTTCATAGTGTGTATCATAATTCAATTATTGTACAGTATAGTATTATATTTGAGCGTTTAATGCTCTATAAATGACTTTGTAGTCTTTAACAGTTTATTTATTATAACAACTTGATATGTTTTCCTGCATATCAGGACAGGCAGAGAGAATCTAGACACTCTGTTCTCCACTATCTATCCTTCCAGACATAAATAGATGGACATTGCGTGTTGATCGCCGGAACTCAGCGCCACGTTTTGCTTTACTAAAGTAAGAATATGAAAATCATTTAGACATCATTAATCCGAGTGATTCAGACGCTGTTCCTGCAACACGATAATCTGTTACCTAAACTATGGGTGTATATGTTATTAATAATAGTAAATATTATTATTATTATTATCTCTATGTATATATTTAATTTTATAAGCATTAGTCACAATTGTATAACTAAGTATTTTTGTACTAGCATTGAAATAGAAAAGTTACAATTTTAACAAAAAATGTGGTTAAACATGTTTTTTAATATCTTTAAATATAAAATTTACAAATATCTACTTACATTATTCAAATACTAAGATACTAACTTGATAGAAATTAATTTCAATCTATAAAAATAAATAAAATTCGGTAAATATATTAAAATTTATATTTTTGTTTGTCTATTTGTTCCGACTTATTTCTGGAACAGCTAGACTGATTTTGATAGCACTTTCACTGACAGATAGCGGATGTAATAAGGAATAACTAAGGCTAATTTTATTTAAAAATTATAAAATAAAATACGGGCCCATATTATATTCATAGAAATATTGAGCCTGGTGGGCATAAATATAATAAAATACAAAAGTAATATCATTTTAAATGTTACAATTTGAAATACCTTTCAAAATATAGCAATTTACAAAGGAAAAACAACATAAACATTCAGCAGGAAGTACGTGATATGCATTTAATGAGGAGCCAAGTTTTACTAGCTTCATTACAATTCACTGTTTATGTTTATCTGTTTATATATTTTTAACGTACGCTAAAATGAATTTATTATTTTTATTCTGCATGGCAATTTAATTACAATTAAATCAGTAATCAATAATTGTGTGGTATGTGAACATTATTCTATCTTGCATATCTCGCATTTTAAAATCATACAAAGTCTTAAATTTATTCTCAACTATATATACTATAATTAATAGTTCAAAATAGTGTTTATACAATGAAAATTTACATATTAATAAAAATGTTTATGGAGGTGCAAGAACATGAAGATTATTTGTTGGTATCTGGAAACAACTAAACAAATTATAGTAAAACTTTTTTATTGTACCTATTAATTACCAAGCCTATGCGAAACATAGGTTTTTAATTAATTTTAAGCTTTATAACTTCAATAATGGCCTTACGAAGCTATAAGAAATTAGAAAATACCGCTTAAACGATAAGTGTTCAATATGATGGGCAGTTTACATTGATATAAAACCCGTAGAAACGAACCGACTACCCAGTTTTACAGGTGGTTTACTACTGCACAGCGACGGTTGCCTCTAATAAATAATAAGCCAGATTACTTATAACAAATGGCCAATAAACAAACAGTTTATTTATTTTACTTTCGCAAAAATTTGAACGGTCCAAAGAAAGTTGTCTAAATCTAATTAAAATAGCGCTAACAAGGCTTAGTTATGTCAACAATTCTTGCACAAACTTCTTACATTAAATAAAGTTTTAATGAGAAGATAATGCATAATATTACGCAATTAAACAAGAGCCATTTAAGAGAAGTTGCCGTAGAGTTAAAACAGAAATAAAGATTTGTTTCACATGATAATGCTTAACGTTCTTTTAGCAGGGTCGTCTGTAGTACTGTAGCAAATATAATAGAATTATACTAAAATGTTTAATAAACAAATATATATAAAGACTCTTTAGGTGTAGTTGGTTCAAATTAATTATAATTAGGAAAAAAATTGTTTTTAAAAATTTTATCATATATTACAATAGTTTGCCATCCTAAAATCAAAATTCATTACTTAAATCCAACAGATTATTTTTAAATATCTATAAAAGTAACAATATTTCTTATCTGTGTAACATTAGGCAATGACGTAACACTAACGACTGGTGATAGTCTTGGCACTAAGACAAGCGTATATCACAATTAACATCACAAAGCCGAAATTAATAGTCGTACCAGAGAATTACACTGAATTAGGAATCCAGAACAATCAGCAATCTTTGTTTGTTAATGTTTGTTCTTATTCCACATATCAAGTTCTGATTTTAAGATTTAATTCTAAAATATATCTATACCTTTTAAATAAAAATATTATAAACTGATTAATCGCGTATATTTTGGTATTCGACAATACATTTATGGAAAACTGACGCTTTGAGGTATTGTGGTGTCAGCTGGTCATACAAAATCATTTTCAATATTTCTAAGGTTGTCTTTTCTTTTAATTATATTTGACATTTTTTATATAATATTTCTATGAGATCGGTCGCGGCGCAATGTGAAAGTGTCTGACAGTAAACGTGATCGGTTGTGGGTTCGATCCCCACTGGGAGGAGTGATTATTACTAAAATTATTTTCACTTCCTCACTCTGGTAAAATAAAGTGCGGTGTTCAGTTCCACCACTCAATATGCAATATCTCACTCAATATCATGTCGAATTAGAAAAAAAATGTTAATACCTTATATAAGACATATACCTGTATTTGTTAACTTCTTTAGTACATATGCTTTAATAAAAATGTATAAAAAAATATGAGCACATTCCATTTCGGTAAAAATCTATTAATAAATTTACATAAATTATATAATACTTATATTAAGAGTCGTCTGATATGCCATACTTTGAATAGCATTATTTTAATAATTTTACTGTGGTTTCTGACTTAATATAGCCCCAAATATCCCACATAATATGAAAATTTATGTAAGAAAAAGATATACTGTATTGCAATGAAAAATACAAATTATTTTATAGAATAAAAATATAAACTGACTGCGAATAGATAGTGTTAAATGAAAAAAGAGACAAGTTCTGCGCACTGTTTGCCCGTTTATGAGTCATTATGTGTTAACTAGTCGAACCCAACACTGCACTTTATCTTACTGTATCAGGATACTAATAATAACTAATAATTATCTCCTGAACCCATTAATATCATGCTTATAATCAGATACTGGTCCACTGCGACATATTAGAGTACGCCGTACTATACAAACCAAAATAACAATAACATGAAGTCAAAATCAAACATACAACCGGATGCAATGTGCAATAGTTAAACTTACGAAAGCAATAACATTTCACGTAAAGCTATGTTAATAATAAACTTGAGACGTTCAAAACTTTATTAATTTATTAACGTATTCACGAATCAAATTGATATTTGAATAATGATGCTTATATGAATATTCTACTACATTTATGATTGAATTTGTTTTGTTTATCTATGAATTTAATAAAGAAACTCAATTTTGGCTATGCCTGAGGGGCTCCTTATGTGGGGACTAAGTTCTAAGTATACTAATAAGTTAGTCGGCCAGGCTTTATGTTTTTAAATTCAGGTATTGAAAATGTGAAATTCCAACAAAAATATAAATATGATATATAAATACTTTATACTAATTTAAAATAAATTTTCTTCTTAGGACGTCGGATAATATATTGACGCCTAAGGTCAGACTTAGCTAACTTCAAAGCTATCTTTCAGATGGATGTGAGGAGCGGTGATCACTCACCATCAGGTGATCTAGATAGAAAAAGTCGTTGAGGTAAATAATCCTTAACAATTCAGACCTTAAGTTTAAATATATTATCCCAAGTTGTAAGTCGAGAGTATATATTAAATTTGTTATAAATAAAATATTTATAGGCATTTATAATAATATTAAAATCGGCTATCATATCATATTTATGTTTTTGATCGAATTTCATGACTTTTTGTACCATGATTAGAAAGTAGATATTTATTCAAAACACTTTACAGTAGATCATGGCAACAGGTAGACCTGTTCATCTATTGTTGTATTTATTGGTGTGTTGTTGTTGTAATGTGTTCGAAACGTCAGGTTTCCCTTTTAAAATATTTTTATTTAAAACATGTTACAGTCGCGAAAATCATAATTTTATCTCACATCTCAAACATAAATATTCACTTTATCCGACGACAACCTTTTCTTGCGATATTATCTATTTTAATTTCAAAATAAGGCATTGAGTTTTATATCACGATTGGTAAAAAGCTTGAATTTACACCACATTTAGTAAAGTCACGTCGCATACTAAGAACAGGTATTTAATAAAAGGGACATAGAAAAAAAATAATACAATACAAATGACAAATTGTTAAAGATTTAATTGAAAAGTCTTATACTATAAAAATATATTTTGAAAGATAAGAAATTATGTAAATATTGTTGAATTTTTCCAAGTAATGAGACAATTTTACAAGTTTACATCATTTCCGTAATTATCGATGTTCTAAGGGTGCGCTTATACATTATGCATAATTTTGTTTCAATATCATCACAAACCGAGATGTATTCAAGTTCATCGCATTAAATTATTATTTTATTGATGATAATTTCTTAGAAATAATCTTTGGGTACTAGAATTTTGCAAAGAATCTGTTCACAGAGATTCGAAAAACAAAAATAAATTTTAACAAGCGCAAAAAAATTCGATCCGTCAGAACAGTTAGAAGATATCCAAAAGATGCGATTTCGAATGCCGCTTATTTGTTTTTTGAAATGTTCAATTTATAGTTGCTATTTTTAATATTTATCGTCACTTATAGTACTTTTTTCTAAAGTTCATATATATATATATATATATATATATATATATATATATATATATATATATATATATATATATATATACACACATACATACATAAATTAGAATAAAAAATCTCAAAGACAAAGTGGTTATTAGCTCTTCTAGAATTTTTCTACAGACATCTGAATGACAAAAAGTGGTGTTAAGATCCGCCTTTAGACATTCAAGTATCGATCAGAAAACTGAAAATTTTCAGAAAGTGAATAATAACAAATTGCTTTAACAATTCATTCTTTATAAATGATGAAAATTCGAGAAATCTTATAGGCTACAAAAATATCATCTAGAATTTCAAGTACCTAAAATCAAAGCACAAATACATCTTCAGTTTTCTTACTAAAGTCGCATAGGAGACAAAGAAGCTTCTTTGAAAATTGTGCCAAATCGTAAAAAATGTCCACGTCCAGTTTCTGGCAGCTTTTCACTAACACGTTGGTGTTTAGCTATCAGAAATCACTTGTTACAAGTGTTCTTTTATGTGTATTTCAAACTATATTCTTTGCGGGTATTTTTACTGGAAATTGAAACAATAGGTACAAAATATTTGAGAAAAATATACCTCTCACAAATCCAACACAGATGACATAGTTCATGGTTTTTCAAGTTCATGAAGAAATATTTATAGTTTTTTTTTTTTATTTAAATAATGCACAGGATACATGTTGATGAACAGATCAGCATAAGTGGTGTTGGGTTCAATTTTGATATAATAGAATTAAATATTAATTTCTTATTAATAATAACGTATTGAATATTAGAAATGTCAAATATATAGAATAATGCTTTGGATACACGTAAATTATATTATGTATCTTTAGTGTCTTGACGTATGACAAATGCTTAATAACGCTGGTAGTGTTAATATTGTTATTTTAATATATTTGTAATATATTCTGTATTTGTAATATATTATTTTAGAAATATTATCTTTCGGCACCTTATCTCCATATAAATATTTTTTTAGCTTCGCATAGTAGTATAGACAGGAAGGAAGTACCGAATGTCAAGACACTCCGTAATCCGCTTTTAACCAAATTCGAGACATTACGTATTGAGGCTCTCACTCACTCAACTCAACGCCGTTCTTTCTTTTATAGAAATTTTAACAATGTCAAATTTATGAAATTTGCCTCGAGGGAAAGAAAGAGGGGTTGCATCTTTTAACGTATTAATGTAATAATGATAGTTTTTGAAGTTCAAGACGTACTTTAGATTTTTTTCATGTTTAAACTCTTTTACTATTATTAAAGTGTTGTTCCACTTTTATGATAAGGAAACATTGTTAAAAAAATATAAAGTTTTTACCCACAGTTCCTTAAAAACCATCCATTTTTGTTTTTAAGAGGCGTGGGTTTGAATCCTGGTTTTTAAAAATGAATAAGATGTAAAAAAGAATTAATTTATAGTTAAAAAACAATTGAATTTTAACTGGATTTCATTATTTGTTGCCTTACATTTCTTTATTAAGATTTCAGAATGATTTTTATTTATTACATAACAGTTGTGACATATTTTATAAAAATTAAAACAAGTATTTATTATTTTTAATGTATTATGTATTTTTAAAGTGTTGTTTAATTTTTTTTTGAAAAAGGGTATAAAAATTTAATCGCAGCGGGATTTGAACCCGCGCCTCTTGGATACCGTCCAAGAGACGCGCCTTTCGGACGGTATCCAAGAGGCGTTGTTTTTTTCAAAAATGTTAACAAGTAGAGTAATATACGAAAAAATAAAAGAAAAAAATTTAATTAAGATACTTGAGTATTAAGAAGCCTAAAAAATACATACAATTATATTCCGAAAATAGAACCAGTTTCAATTACGATATCCCTTAGATGTTGAAGTTGTTATATTAAAGTATCTATTTCACTAAGATTTCGCTGTAAATACGATGATATTTGTAAAAGTCAAAATACAAAATTCCATGTTGTGTCTCACTTAGCTTGAGGTGTGCTCTCCACATATATTACACTAAAGAATACAGCTTCATACCTTTTTCCTCATGGTAGGATAATCAGAATCTAGTGCCAAGAGATACTGTCGGAGTCGCGGTAACATCAAAATAATTGAATCTTTCAATCATTTCCTTATGAGGTCATCGCGGCACAGTGGGACAGCCTCCGACTGTAAACACGATTGGGTGTGGCATAAATTCCCACACGGGATAATGATTATATAACATTCCAAATATATTTTCATTTATCTGCTCTGATAAGCTAAAGCGCGTTGTTGAGTTTACCACTCTCACTCGTCTTGATTTTGGGAGGCATGCATGTGGGATAAAGTCTAAAACATTTCTTTGGGAAATCGAAGAACCATGGCGTTTAGAGTCAGACAATATCCTACTGCACCACGATAAACTACTAACAAATAAGTCTAGAAAACGAACCGTTACACGCTGAGTGTCTTACCAGAGCGGAGAAATAACATGAGAAGATGAGCATTTATTTCAATTTTCAATTGTAAACCTTCAATAAATTTCCCAGGATAAATAACGTTTTGCAATTTTAGCAAAAACTTCAATTTCAAGGTAGCTTTGTGTTTTTTTTGGGAGTCGTTTTGTAATAATTTTACCCTTCGCTATGTTGTCATAATATTCGCATGCCGTTTTTAGTTTTTTTTCTATTTAATAACAAAACCTACAGTGCGAATATTTCTATGCAGCTGTTGTAACTATACGTACTATACATAAATGTGTATGTAGATATATAATATATTTTGTACAAATATTTTAATAATAGTTTTGGCTGAATGAATGATGATTGATTTTTAAAAGAAAGAATAAGGATTGACGTCAGCGTCAAAAGCGTAAAAGGAGGCTTTAGAGAATTTTTAGTATTTAAATTAGAATAATAGAAATATAATACGTTGGAAGTGAATGTAATAACAATATTTAATATCGGAAATACATAGGAATATGATTGTTATTGGTTTCAATGGTATCCGTGGTTGGTACGATTTACCTTTCTTTAATAAGAAGAATTTGTTGGTAAGTTTTTTCTATTATTAATATGAATATAACACAAAATAAATATAAAATTGTTATTAATAAAGTTAAAATAATTATATTAAAGATATTAAACATTTAGAATGTACATTCTAAGAGTGTTGTATGAACATATTGTTATATGCATTTACTGAGTATTATAACATATTTGAATATTATATTAAGCTCTGCAATCAATAACTAATAAATCATAATAAATAAAATATGATATATTGAACGAACAAAGCTTTTCATGGTTATATTTATATAATATTCTTAAGCATATAGGAGATCCGTCATGTACTCGCGTTATGCGACTGTCGCGGTTCGGTGAGCGTTACAGCTTATTGATAACTGATGTCGGTGGCGCAATTCGATGTTGCTTGACGCCACTGAGGTTGCTATAGTTGGCTTAGATAAACCGCTACGCGATGTTGGTAGGTTGTATCGAGTCTGTTGCTGTCTCGCATTGCGTAAGCGATGCTTGTGTGGCGTTGGATGTTGATATTACTTCGGACTTGCGACTGTCGGGGTTCGGTGAGCCTTATAGCTTACTGATAACTGATGTCGGTGGCGCGACTTGTATCTTCTCTGATGCTGTCTTGTGTTGTACATGCGATACCTGTACGGCGACGGACATAGATTCAACCGTTTCTATGTTGTTTTACACCCCTGGTTTGGTATGAATGGTTATGTGACGCTATTACGTCTCGTGCGTTTTGAAGTATGTTTTAGTTGCCTCCTGACGAGGAGTGTTATACTATTATTTCAGAAAATGCTGTGGTACGTTATAGTGTTCGACTGTTTGTCTAACGCCTTGTTTGGTAATGGAACGTATAACCGAGTTTAGTTGTCGGTTATGATAAAGGACTACTACGTACGTTCTGTGCGTGAATAAGACTCAATCGGTCGCCTAGTGAAGCGTCTGAACTGATATGCCAGCCGGCAAGTAATATTGGTCTTGCAAGCCAAGCGACGTATCAACAACTTATATTGGTCTCTCAAACCAATCCACGGCTTATTTTGGCTTCACAAACCCATCTACGATATATAATGGTCTCACAAACTAATCTACGACAAACCATAGTCTAACGAACCAGTATACGATATATAATGGTCTAAAGAACCCATCTACGACATACCTTGGTCTAACCACCAATACACCCAATACACGATATATAATGGTCTCACATACCAATCTACGACATACAATGGTTTAAAGAACCAATCTATGATATATAATGGTGCACGAACCAATCGACGGTATAATATATTGATCTTACAAACCAATTCAAGTATATAATTATAATATATCCTTAATATTTTTAATGTAAAAAGTACTTAAAATTTCGTAAGTAATTTTAAGTATCGAGATATGTATTTAAAAGCGTATTAAGTATAAACTTCATGGAGGGATCTTTACACGGACGGAACAAATAACTAATAATTGTTCTTTTGCAAACGATGTTCCGTTGCGTCTCGGAGGGTTCACTCTGAGGTCGGTCGGGTCCGCCGATCTGTCGCAATTCACGGAATATGGCAGGGAGGGGCCATTACGCTATATTCCCTTCTGTTACTACTCACAGCAAAAGATACTTATAACAGAGGGCTAAATAAGCATCACGCATCCGCGGCTTTCCTCGGAAAAGCTGAAGGTGATTACAACGGAATATCTTACATACTACAATCTCTTACTATTATCTCTTCTGAAAGTTTTATATCAATATAAAGATAATGGGTAGATATTAACATTTCTTGACACTGTTGCCTCTGAATCTGTAAAAGTTCTTGAGTTATTGCGTACACGACGATATCGGGTTCTAGCGAGACGTATCAAGTTCCATAGTAGTATTTAAATAGTTTTATTTTAGCATTTCTTGTTAGAGAGGGAGGGGGGATAAACCTTACACTGTAAGGCAGTTGCGACGAGTACAAATATGTATTTTTGTGATATTTATTGATATCTTTTCCCATTCTATCATATCATAATGAAGTTTCTGATATTGTTTGGAAAAATACATGTTACAAGCAGACAGTATAATCCTACTTTTTAGTACTAACTTTGTTAAATTCCTCATCATTGTTCTTCCTTACTGATAAAGCTGTTCGATTATGGAATTCTTTATCAATAAAAATCGGAAATTCAGAAAATTTACTAATCTTAAAAACTCTACTTAAAAACTATTAATTAAGTAATGAATATTAAAGCTGCTTGTTTTTAACATTCTGATATCAATGCTGGTTCGTTTGTATTTGTATACATATGTACCATACATATATTATGCATCACCTACCTTCACTTTATACAAGTCCAACACCATAAGGTTGCCTGGAAGAGATCGCTTTAAGCGATAATGCCGCCCTATTGCTTGCTTTTTTTATTATTTCTTGTTTGATATGTTTTTTGTGTGCAATAAAGTATATTTGTATATGTATTTGTAACTTTGTAATTTTAACATTATTGAACCATTATTGGACCCTTGGAGCATGTTCGGCTTTCCTCAGCTTCACGCCTAATCCCGCATAACTGGCGGTTAGAGAGAACCTATCTAACCATGTGTGACAATACACACAGCTGCCCGTTATCCGCCTCAATACGTGGCATTGTATATTAAACGGCGAAACTCAACGCCGTACAAAACCAACCAACTTGTGTTTACAATTAACATTGTCCCAGTATAATCCTACGATTGTTTCCTATATTGTTTCTCAAATATATCGATTACATTTTTTAATAATATCTACATTTGTTACGATAATTCGTCCAAAAAAAATAAAGTAACATGAAAAACTGTAACAACTATGTATAAAGAAATTCCAAAGTGAACGTCCCATTTAATTAGCTAGAATGCTTAAATAATATCTAGATATTATCTAAGTGTTTTAGCTATAACTTTTTATTAAAAAATTATCGCAAAAGACCTTAAAAGTCTGTTTTTAATGTCTTTTGCGAATATTTCTTTATAAAATTTTAAATCTTCTAATATATAGTGTTACTGCGTAAATACAACTCTACGTAAAATGATGGTGAAATTTTTTCTATGTCCTCTAAACTCAAGTGTCACAGAAAATCTAAAAACTTTATCACATTGTTAAATTATGTGAAGTTTAACGTCATTTAGACCAGGGAGGCGATTGATTCTAAAATGACCCTCTACTAAAGCATCTTTCTAATATTTACTTATAATATTGGCATAAAAAAATACTTTTTAAAATTGTTAAATATTATAAAAACATTTAAAAGTTATCTCATTTTAACCGCAGAAAGGGATTTAAAAATTTTAAAACAAAAAATTCTGAGAGTTAATCTTCAATTTTCATTTAAGGGGTGTGTTTTAAGAAAAATAATAGGTATCTTGACTTCCTTTATTAAATTGATGGCGTTGAGTTTTTTGGCGACTTGGCCATTTTTCTTATCTTTATTAATCATTTAACTTGAGTCCCCGCATTCTTTATTCGATTAACTGAAAGGGTAATTTATATTGTAAAAACGTTACATGAATATATAAAAAAAACATATATTGATTAGAATATAACAAATATAAAAAAACAAATATACTTTTTTTCTTTCAATATATATTTGTTATATTGAAAGAAAATAAACATAATAGAAAACGTATTTGATTTTGACTTTGCAGTGCACGGGATTCGAACCCGCATTAATGTATATATTCATGGTTATTCATATCCTAAGTATGTGAGTTTTAAAACATTAAAATATAGTTAAAAATATTACAAACGTCTATTTTTATCGTTAATTTTTTCACACTACAAACTTCTGCAACTTTTCTTTAATTATTATTACAATGTTTATCAAGTTGTAATTATTTTAAATTAGATTCTCACATTTATCCAACATGCAGGAATCCAAGCTAGGCAGGAAGTGACCTAGTGACAAAACATTACATACTTCACTTTCCGCCAAATTAGATATTGCCAAAGGAATGAAAATAATTTAAATATAATTATTCCCCCAAATGAGAATGGAACCCACAGTTGAACCGCTTACAGTCAGACGCTGTCTCACGAGCGGTTCGATTTATATACATTATATAATTGTAATGGTTTACTTACAACTAAGGCTTATTTCTAAGCAAATTTTGGAAACAATTTGATTATTTTAACTTTATGAGATACTTAGTATTGATCATAACATGTAAATTAAAAATACTTCACTCTTTAGATACTTTCATATTAACATTGTAAGTCGAAGTAACGTATATTCGTTGTCGTCGTCAACGTCGCTGTCAGGTGGTTTAAGAGGAGTTAGAATGAGGTTTCCTTATACAGTGTTTCCCAATAGGGATGATAGGATTTTGATAGCTCACAGCCGCCATTTTGGTTGTTTAACATTTGACATTTGTATTGTTTTGTGTTCAGTAATGTTTGCCAATTGATCATGAACAAATTCACGTTACCTCAACGTTTGAAAATTGTCCAAATTTTCTATCAAAATTCAAGAAGTATTGTCTCTACTCAAAGAGCATTTCGTGCTACATATGATCGTCATGATGCACCGTCTAAGCTCGCTATACGTTGCAAAATCCAAAAACTAGACAGTGAATATTCTTTGCACAATAGTAGACCACCAACACGACAACGGACAGGCCGTAGTGAAGAAAATATTGCCACCGTATCAGCCAGTGTCGAAGAAAATCAAAATGTTTCCGTTCCACGACGTGCACAAGAATTGGGCTTATCCAGAATGACAACCTGGTCAATTTTACGTATGGATCTTGGCCTACATCCATACAAGATTGTGTTGGCACAAGAACTCAAGCCAGCAGACCATCGATTACGTCGTGAATTTGGTGATTGGGCGCTCAAAATGATGGAAACGGACACTGAATTTCATAGGAAAATCATCTTTTCAGATGAGGCTCACTTTTGGCTCAATAGTTATGTGAACAAACAGAAATGTCGTAACTGGAGTGAGTCAAATCTAAGAGTAGTTCATGAAACACCATTACATCCTGAAAAATTGACTGTTTGGTGCGGATTATGGTATGGTGGAATCATTGGCCCGTACTTTTTTCAAAAACGACGAAGGCCGTACTGTTACTGTCAATGGCGACCGTTATCGTGACATGTTAAATGATTTTTTCCTGAAGTTTATGAAATCGATGTGGACTATGGGAGTATGTTAAATCTCAAGTGTATGCCAATAAACCAGCTACGATGCAAGACCTTGAACGCAACATTCGAGCGACTATAGCGGCCATACCAGCCGAAATGCTGCACCGAGTCATCGAAAATTGGACCGATGCACTGGTGAATACTCACCAGTGCAAAAAATGTCGTGACGGTCATTTGAACGATATTTTGAATCATAAATAGCATAAAATTTCCTATCAAATAAAGCTATTGAGCACGAAATTCGAACATATATTACATGTTTTATTTCAATTTCAAAACATATTGTTCTCATTGGGAAACCCCATATTATTATTTCTTATATTAGTATATTCCTTTCATTTTAACCTGTTCTCAAAACAGGTTCAAACCACATTGCGTAAAATATATGTCTATCTCCATTTTTTGTAATACTTTATTGTAAAAACCACTTCTACATCAAAAAGTTTCATTTTCATTATAAACTTTATATTAGGTTTCGCCAAAATATGCTTACTTAGGACTGGTAGTCGGTAGATATTGTGATATTATTGTGGATTTAGTTTATAGTTGAGCTAACATCAACTTATTTTAATACATTTACTCATATTTGCTTAACTATCAGTGTATTTCTCAAGTACATTGAAAATTAAGTATAAGGGTACTTTTTTTCACGCATCTCGCAATTCATGAAATAGAATGTCTCCTTACTAAATAAGTAAGTTAATTACTATCTTATTTAAATATTTAAAAGTTTTAATCATACTCTCAGAACATAAAAATGTGTAGAAATCATAACATGTAGAAACATAAATATATAACATTTTCCTTTCATAAACATTTCTCGAAAAGGATTCCGACTCACAAGTATCAAGTATTTTTTAATGAAACTATGTTAAAAGACTTAATTGAGTATATTTTGGTAATTGAAAATGTAGACTACCAGTGACCACTGTAAAGTGTTAGAAACGTCGGATGAAAATGTATTTGTCAATCATGAAAATCAAAGATCTTTCTGTTTTTTTTTTTTTACTTCTATACGTATTACTGAGTGAAGCATAATATTAACGACGTATTAATTTCCCAATATGCAATTACGAATATATATATTATTATTAAACAAATTCGAATAAAATAAAGCTTTCTCAATATCCACACTGTTTTATAATTCACAGAAATACTCGTTTTACATCGAACAGCTTATTTACCGAGTCATTTCCAGTGATATATTGCAAAGTCATTCATTCTTGAAATTCCGCTGACGTAACCTGCAAGCAACACTACGGTGGGAGCGTAATCCTCTAAAGTGTGAGTATTCCCATATGTGTCGTACATATCTTAGAAAGTGTAAAAGAAAGCAAAGAAATAAGAAACGTTTTAGTACACACGTAGAGCAATTAATTTTGTTTATGTTAGTCTTCATTGATTTATAAGTTACGCAGTCGAGTTATCTAGCGATAATTTATAGAAAAAGGCTTTTGAACACGTTAATGTATACTTTATCAAAAATAAAACCAAAAAATACTATAAACAATAGATGTTTTTCGTAAATCATATTATATTCATATATCTGTTAATGTTTTAGGTACTTTTACGTTTCCTGGTGCTCTTTCTGCTTAAACAAAACCATAATCATTTGAATACACAACTACTGCACAAAAAATATGACTTCTAGGCCTTACAATATCAATTAACAGGTTTAAATGTATATATTACATTCAATTAATATATCCATGAATTAATATAAAGTATAACACATCTCGTTTTCACAAGCTGAGCGCCATGAAAAGTGCTTTAATCGCGTTAATTTCCTGTATCACGCTTCATCGGTACGTGAGTTGCTTAGAGCATAGAATATTACTGTGTATTTAATTTGCATTGAATTGTAATAAATCCTTGGAAACACTTAGAATTCCACTTTTACAACTACAATAAATGAGGAAAGAGGACTATACACATATTAATAAAAAATCTAATATGCGAGTTTTTTGGTATCCTCTCATTCTCCATATTAAATATTAAAATTTATGATAAAAAATTCTACTTTCTACTTATTTATTTGTTAGGAATACTAGAAGATAAAATTTAAATTTATTTATACATGTTCGTATATAATGCGTATTTGTTTCTGTAATATTTTTATATAAATTATTCCTTTAACTTCCAATGCCTTAAGGCTGACTGGAAGAGATCGCTGTTTTTGCGATAATTGGGGGCAATTGTCGCCCCTTGTACTGCTTAATTACTTTGTTTCTTTACTTGCTATTATTTCCGGGTGTATAATAAAGAATATATTAATATTATTAATATTTTTCAATACTAGAGGTATGTCGCCTCGGAAAATACATGTATAGTGTATGTGTGTCACTTAATATGAATATCAAAGGCAAAATAGCGCGTTATTATAAAAAAAATACTTTATGCACTTCTCAGTATAAATTGTAACTGTGCATAATTTCTTGCTGCTTCGCCTTATTTTGGCAATTAGGGGTCGAAAGCTTTTATTTCATGTATATTAATGCATGAAATAAATAGTTAAAATGTATATCGAGAAGATGTTCAGAAAGCTATAATATAGTATAGAATAGAAATACATTAAATTAAAAAAAATGGTTATGTTAATGTATAAAATAAACATCTAACATGTTATATAAAAAATACATATAAATAATCTTGTTTTATTTAGTAGGGTGAAATTTCATGGAGGAGCATAAAATGTATTAATATTTACGAGAAACTTAAAATATATTTTAATAGCTATAGGTTAATTACCTAATTATTGTTCGTTTTTAAAAACATTAACGTACAGAAATTAGTCTTAGTGGGCATTATAATAAAAAAATAAAATACTTGATCACGAAACATGGCGTGCTCTTTAACATACGTAAACTTTATTGTCGAATTCATTTTATTAGCTTCTAAAAACCTTCTGGTTTTATATTTTTAAACTTAAAATGCAACTATCACATGGTAAGTTATAACTTACAATTTAGTCCGCCACTTTATACAACACGCATACTTGTTGCAGAAATTTTCATAAATTTCTTCATATTTCAATCACCCAGAAGTGTAAAGTATCTTACTTATCACTTCAGAATATAATTTATATAACGCAGTTTAATTTTAAAAATAAAAACTTGCTCATTTAAATTTAATTAAAAACGAATGGATACTCTATATCAAATATATTTCTTTTGACACGTAGTAGCACGTGGTTTTAGCACATACAATTAGAATAGGCAGAGATAACAAAATTTCTAGATTCTACACTCTGCACTTATAATCTCAAATTAACAATTCGATCCTTTATTTCCTTTACAATATATATAAAATATATACTTAAATCAAAATAGCTGGCTGGCTAGCTTTTACGATACTGCCGAAGCCGACGTAATACTAATAAATGAAGCTTAAAGGTCAATGTACCAAAATCCCTTAGAAAAACGTTTACTTGTATCGATTAAACTCTGAACACTGAGATAATGGTAACCTTATAACAATAAATATTGTTTATTTTTCTCGCATTATTATAGAGTGAGCAGAGAGAAGTATAAATTCTCCGATCTCCGCTTTTTACCTAAAATCGAGACATTGTTTGTTTGATGATGAAACTGAACTTCGTGCTTTGTCTTACCAGAGCGGAGAGATGACAATAACTGTTCATATCCAAAACATATTTGGATTTTCTTTAGATCATTGTTTAAAAATTGAGTAATAACTAAGTTCTTTTCCTGGAAAACGTGATCGATAAAGATATAATATCATTTTTATTAAAACTTGTTAGAAATAAACATAAAGGCCGGTCGTAGCGCAATGAGACAGCGTCTGCCTGTAGACGCGAACAGTTGTGATTGATATTTATATTATTTTTATTAATAATAAGTAATATCTCGAATTCGACGAAAAGCGAAGTACGGAGTGTCTTGAAACTAGGCACTTTCTGTCCACCCTGCTATGCGGGTTAACAGCGTGAAATTAAAAAAAACAAGCAGTATAAGCTTACTAAGTGTACAACAAAAATCTTTTGTATAGGTATGTTAGTTGATAATCTAAATAACGAAGAAAAAAAACAAAAGTCATAGTAATACATACAAAATCTTGCAAATCACACAATTTCATAATACCCAAGCAATCTTTTTCGCAATACCTATTACGTATGCTAGAAGGGTCGAATAGAATGGCATTAGGTGTCAACGCGACACACATAGCTGCACCTGGTATTCTGATTATTATAGTCCATATATAAGGGAGTCATGATATCGTTGACCTACATTTAATTTTACATATTTAAACACTTATCATACGTAATTAATATAAAATGTATGGAAGTATAAAATAAGATTTTCGATTTTTACACAAAATTAAAATAAAACGTCTTAAACGGATCAGTCAAGTATGTTTTTGTATTGAAAAATATTTTTTTTATAAATCTTACCTTTCGAACACTAAAACTAGGAAGAAGGTAATCACGGGCTACTTCTAAAGTGTTTTTCCTCATGCACTACTCAAGTACTAATAAGTAATAGATAAAAAACATATGTCATTTTACTGCATTTCTTATACTCCCGCCCACTGAAATAATACTTGTCAAGTGGCAAAGCCTATACTTCAATATGACTAACGATACGGAAAAATCAAAAAGATAAAAAAGAAATTATCGCCTACAATTATCTATTAATAATGTACCGATTCCATAAATGGTTTGTAATCTTATCTTACGTCGTTTTTTTATCGTTTCCATAATATTTTACAAAAACACTTTCTTAGAGCTCTCTTAAACTAAATAAGAGACCTTTATGATGCATTTCAAGGTTATACGCCGTTTAAGTTCGGCTGTACTACTATGTCAGCTTGTGATGATATTAAAGCAATTCCTTAGTTATTTTTCAAAAGACCACGTACAAACAGACCCTGTGTAACTAAAATTATCACAAATATAAATAAAATATATATTATATAGTTAACCAATTATAATTTCAACGTTGTACAATTTCGCTGAAACATTTTAATTCTAAACATTCATCGAAATGAAAAATCAAGCACCGGCTGACACTCATTTGCAAATTGCTCTCCAAACAGAGAGGCTTTGAGTTGTCTGAATAAATAAAAGGCAGTTAACAAAATTTTCATTTCTTATAAAGTAATAAAGCAGGCATATCAATTCTGGCTATAATGAAAACGGAGTAGGCCCAGTTAATCTAAGATGGTATCGCTGGAGTGTCTAATTGAGAAATTTTGTCGAGAATAGAATTACCGGAGGTTGCAAGACGAACCCTTTTAGGGTATTAACTCAAACACAACCCTTAAAGCCTGCATGTACTGCCGCACAATTTGACCGCAAATTGGAATCAAATATTTAATATATTTAAACTCTTTTATAATATTACTTCACAATGTCTCGTTTTCGTGCGGAGAACATTCAACGAAGTGTTTTGACACTAGGTTGTCTCTGACTACCCTGCTATTTGGCCTAAAGCTATAGTCTTAAAAATAACAGTTTAATTATCAATATAACTATATTAGTCACGATATAACGCATTTATGTAACGCATAAATTAAATGATTTTTAAGTACTCAGTCTTCTTTAGTAAATATTATTAAAATGTAATAGCTGATAAAATATTACAAACAGACAATACAACGGTTAGCTGTAATAGTAAGAAATTTTAAAACCAAAACAAAAATGCTAAAACTAATTCGGTAGCCTCTGTTGCCTTTTACAAAAGATATAGTATATTTTTATTTGTATTGCAAACCATTCTTGGTATTTAGAACACAAAATAATAACAAGACCTTCATACATTTTGAAATAAGCCTTTTCCTAGTATAATTTTTAAAACTTCGGATCCAAATAGTGGTAATGGAAAGATTAAGTAACATGAATATCTGTCTAGGTGTAAGTAAATTATATACATACATTTATGCCTATGGTTTAGTTTTTACGGTGTGAAATATAATGAATTATAGATTTCCGTTTGTTTATAATACGTTAAATTATATTTAATATTTAAAAAATATGTATATATTTTTTTGAGGAACACAATAAACATAGAATTACTATATATGCCTCTGCATAGGCTACCCAAGTCCTTTGCGCTAATAAAATTCTAATAAAAAACGTGTGAATATACATTTTATTGAATATAATAAATATATCAATAAGTATCTTCCATATAAGTAGATTTGAAAAAATATATATGTAAATAATATATATATATATTTAAATATACTTCGACCAAACTTGCAAAAAGGAAATATCCTTAGTATCGAGAAACGTGGAAACATTTTTTTCACACTTACTATAAGGCTTTTATATATTGAATTAGACGTAAAAATTATATAAATGTTGATCTTTGCTATACAAATATTTGGGTGGTGTAGGCAAAAAGTTCGCACTAGTGACCGCAATCAATCATTCTCCTTTCAGACGGAAGATTGGGAAGTCAATATTAGTTCATATCATGATGAAAATATCGATAAGAATATTTCTATCTAATACACGTGTCCTTAAGGTCCACCATCTTGTGATAAGCTTTAGTGAAAAAAAAACATAAAAATATACTCTCTCATATGTGAACGAATATGCATGTATGCATGATTTTTAATGTTTTTTTAGCTTCACGCTGTATCCCTTACGAGATATTCAGAGGCAACAGAGCGCCAATCGCTACGGTCTCTGTATACCTCTTTCGCCTCGTCCACAGTCATTATCCTCTTCATACAAGCCCTTCGAGGGGCCCTCATGCCTTTTAGGTGACCTTCCTCCAGTATTTTCGATAATGAGTTTTCAAATTTTTTTTCTATATATTTAGTTTTTTTCAGCAATTTTTAGCTTAAAATATACAATATAGCTGACTTACGGAATAAAACTGTCGAATCCATGGGTGTGCATATTATGTACTTTTAGAAGGATTTTGTTGGATGAGCTGGCATTCTCTAACCCTCATCTAGCCATCTATGGCTATATAATATCTACGAATGTATGTAAAGAATTGATGCAAAGTTATTTTTACAACAAAACTGCAGACGTGTCCAGATTCAATGACAGTATATTTCATGGCACAAACCCAATAGTTGTCCGAATGACTGACACAAAAAATATATTTTTAATATATTAATAATAAAATATCTAATATTCCAGTTTTCGGTTAATAAATATAAATATTAAAGTTTAAATAATAGTATTTAAATTATTAATTCAAATAATATTTTAATATATTCAAAGACCATTAAATGTAGAAATTATTTGTATACAACAATGTTACGGTCAAGCGTAATTTGAAAGCTTTGTAAGCGTGAAGTAATGTGTTTGACAGTTAATTTATTTTATAAGGAAGGGAGTTACTCGCATAATTAACATTTAGCGCCAATATTTGGTTTATAAAATTTAAAAAAAGTAGTTTTTCCGTAGGAATTATAGTAATCTGGCATTAATTGACACATCTAAGCAGTTTTCGACTGAATATTAAAAATGCTTGACCTGGTTAAAATATAACACTAGTTTTTTTAGGGAATCTATCCAGATATATATATATATATATATATATATATATATATATACTTGCGGTTTGATTATCTACCGTATGCGGCGTTGAGTTACGCCAGTCCACATGCAATAGCTCGTATTTGGACGGCAAAAGATAACACTAGGTATTCTCTGACTGCTAAATGTGAACCTAACAAAAATGCAGTATACGAGTTGTCACCCAAAATTTCATTGGTGTGAACTATTTGACCATTGTCATCTATTTCCTTAGTTTCGACAGTATCGTATAAAAATTTACTGTATTCTCTTTCCTGTAAGGAATTTGAAATTCGGGATATCATTTCTTAAACGCAGCTGTTACACTTACCGCGGTTGAGAATATGTATATATTATATACATATTTTTAACCTTTATATTATATATATATAACACACACACATATATATATATATATATATATATATATATATATATATATATATATATATATATATAACACATCTGACTACATAAACTATAGACAGGTAAAGACTACCTGTGACCACGGACTACTAATTATTCGGAACATCACACTTTCAAAGATGTATTTTCGAATACCAAAATATACGTAATTAATCCGTTTCAAATAGTTTCAATTATAACGAAACGTGTATGCGTGTGTAAAGCATTGTCATATTTACTAAAGGCATAATATGTAGTAATGTATATTAAAAATTTAAGCCGTACGTGCCTTCAACTTTTTAAAATTTTAGAAAAGATCTAACATTTATTCAACGCACAAAGATCATTCAATAGCACAAAAAAACTATAAAATATATTATTTATAAAATATTTAATACAAAAAATAAAATATTACACATTTGAATTTTTTACATTTACAATGTAAAAAATTCACAAAATAAAATAAAGTAAGTTTTCACTTATGTAAAACCACTAAATCATTAAAAGCGTGGACATAAGAGTCTTCACCTGATTTTCATTTTCCGTTTATCTCATGAAATCCTACATTTCTCTAGGCTAAAGTGTAACACGTATTACTTAAAAGATGTTGCCATATTCGTTATATATTTTAAAAATAGGATGCATAAAGTAAAAATGCAGAAAATTTGCTTCGTGTAAGTAGCTTGTGATATAATAATTTCCACTTGTGCCTCCGCCTGTGAATCAAAAATGAAAATGTATTTTTTGGAATATTTTATTAATAATTTTAAATCATATTCTTAACCGCGGTAAGTGTAACAGCTGCGTTAAAGAAATGATATCCTGAATTTCAAATTCCTTATAGGAAAGAGAATACAGTAAAATTTAATGCGATACTGTCGAAACTAAGGTAATAAGGAAATAGATGACAACGGTCATATAGTTCACACCAATGAAATTTTAGGTGACAACTCGTATACCATATTTTTGTTAGCTTCACATTTAACAGTCAGAAAATACCTAGGGTTGTCTTACGCCCCCCAAATGAGAGCCATTGCATGTTGAGAGGCGGAACTTAACACTGCATATGGTAGATAATCAGAGAGCAAAAATGAAAATACCATCATTTTTCCGACTGCTTCACAGTATACGATGCGATTTACTAAATATGACACAGAATATATCTAAATATAGAATATATGTAAACTTTTAATTTGCTTTCTCCATTATTTTAACTATATATAGAACTTTCAAAGAGTCGAAAAAAATAAATTAAATTCTGTAGAAGTCGAGCTGCTCCTCTTTTAACCTACTAACAGATGAATTAAAGTAAATAGTGGAAATACATTAAAATTTTCAACTCAGACTATGAATGAAAATGAATTCAGCAAAGAAACTCGCTAAATTGAATGAATGAATATTCAAAAGAAGTTATCAAATAGAATTAAAGTGCACATAATTGTATATATATATATATATATATATATATATATATATATATATATATATATATATATATATATATATATATATATATATATATATATATATATATATATATATATATATAAAGAAAAGTATTGATTTCGACTGATATTAATAATCACATATTTGACAATTTGACAATTTCTCAACTTAAAGCTCATTTTGAAAAAAAGATGTTTTGAAGTTTTGTTTTTCTTAGGCGTATATCTTATGTTGCAAGTTGCTTAAGTTGAGTTTTTTTTTGTTATAATTTATCTTTACACTTTTATCCCGCATAGCAGGATCGACAGGAAGTACTTAGAATCAAGAAACTCATATCTCCGCTTTCTGCCGCCGAACTTTGTCCTTATAGAGCGAGGAAATGAAAATAACTTAAATATTAAATATAATCATTCCTCCAAGTGGGAATTGAACCTACAACCGATCTCGACTAATAACGTCCCATTGAGCTGCGCCTTTACGAGTAAATTCTAATACCATAAAATTTAATTAACACAGTAGCATTACGTGATAGTACTTTCAAAATTAATTTCCTACTATATTATCAATACACTACATACAATTTGTAGAATAAAGCATTGATTAATAAATAAATAATTATATTATAATAACGAACAAGCGGAAATCCTTTGAAAGTCCAAGATATTCTCAGAGTCTAACCCAAGCTTTTCTTATTGTCTTTTACTACAAAGGCCGACTTTGTGCCTTGGTGTCTCAAAGTCTCCTCAATCTGTTTAGTGAATAACGATTGTATTATACGACCGCTTCACGTTGTTACGTTTACGTACAGCATTTTGCTATTAAGAAAATTTATATATGATTTTTTTTAATATTTTAAACATGCATCAATAAAACCGGAGGTAATCTATAAAAAGACATTTCATTTTATTCATCTTTGGTTTCCAGATAAGTAAAGAGGATTAACTGTCGGCATCGATACCACAGCCAAAGCGTACAGTGCAGTCCATTTTCAGATACACCTGTAACACTACGCCACGGAACTAAAAAAGGAAAAAGGAGCCACCCACCATCACAAGAAATACTTATTTTAAAACTAATTACCTGTAATAAATGTGTACATATATACCAAATCAAAGCATTGTAGAGGCCGGTCGTGGCGCAGTGGGATAGTGTCTGGCTAAAAACGCGGTCGGTTGTGGGTTCGATGCTCGCTCGGGGGAGTGATTATACTTAAATTATTTTCACTTCCTCTCTCTATCAAGACAAAAAGCGGCGTTGAGGTCCACCACGCAACATGCAATATTTCGAATTCAGTGGAAAATGAAGTGTGTTGACACTAGGTACTTTCTGTCTACCCTGCTATGCGGGATAAAAGCGTGAAGCTAAAAAAAAGCGTAAAACATTGTATATATTTCATAATTTATATTCGCACGTATGAGCTTTGAACGTACGATCATTTTTTTATCAAAAGGTGAATCATTACATTAGTACTTATGTGACTTAAATATAACAATCAAAAGAAATTGAGATACAAAGCTAAACTCTGTAAAAATTTACTACTTAGAGTAAGAATTTTAAAATTCGCTATGTGTATAAAAATAATTCCCAGTCTATTATTATAATTAATAATGAATACAATATTTCTCATCAAAACAAAAATTTCTATATTAATTATCAAATAATTCCGAGAAGCCCTTCTTCATAATTAATCTCTTCGAACAATTAGGAAATGTTTAATATAGCGTACATACTATAATTTTTGGAAGTGGTCTTGATTGAGCTCGTATATTGTAAAGATCGTTCAAATACAAAAACGTATAATTTAATGAGGAAAATACAATTTTCAAAGAGTGAACGAACCCTTTTAATAGCATTTATTTATAAGCCTCTTTAGTACTTCTGGGTCACTCATCCTTGACAGTGAGATATAATGAAGGCTGAATAATATTGCGAATAAATTTTATACAGCTACTATATAAGTTTGATTCTTGAATTGGTTTCGTTAGGACTTGTTTTACAAAAATAAGACTGTTTTATCTTCTTATAATTAGCTGGATAAGCAAAGAGAAAAAGAGTTTCAGCCTAATTTGAGATACGCCGATTGTTAGAACTTAACATTGAACTTTGTCTTACCAGACAGAAAATACTAGAATATATATACACATACCATTCGATAAATGGGAATCGAACTCCTAACCTTCAGTTAAAATGGTTAAAATAAGTTCAAAGAGATTCAAATTGAGCAGAATTATGAATTTTATTATAATAAAAACATTTTCCATTCACTACTAGCAAATGCATTAATTATTGGTCCCTAATACCGGAATAATTGAAACTTCTTAATTGACTTTAAATCAAATTAACACACTAAATAAGCTTAACAAATTCATATGAAATTTAAAAGCAAAGTGTATATATATTCCTTCGCCGCTAATGTATAAAAATAGTAAAATTTGCGGCAAGGTTTGATGACGAGCTGAAACTGTCTCGTTCAGGGCTGACCCAAATTTTTTGCCCCACGAGCAATTTCAAGTTTGTGATGTAATAAAATCTTGTAACAGAAACTCGTGGTTTCTCCCTGTCATAATATCATTTTTATGTAATTTTATAAAGCTCATACGTTTCAGTAATTATTGCGAGATTGAATCCGATTTAAAGAAATGTTTAAGTTTCAAATATAGTTTGTTATGTTCTATTTTTAATGAATAAAACGTATTTTATTATTTAAGCTTAAATATATAATAATATATTAATATTTACTATTTTTGAAAAAAAACCTTATAAAAATATATACGTTTTTTCAAAAATGTTTTGTAATCCTAAGTGTGGAATAACACTTTAAAAATAATAAATATTAAAATAAAATAGCAATCTCTCTTGTTAAACGATTATTTCTTAATAATTTTCAAGTAGTAGAAATTTGTAAAAATCTCTCTACAGAGATGTTAACAACATAAATAAGTTGTAACAAAACGTATAAGAATTTCGACGTAGCTAGTAGTAGAACGCATGGTTTAGCGGTCAGAGCGCTTGGACGGTATCCAAGAGGCGCGGGTTCGAATCCCACTGCGTTCAAATTTTTATACGTTTTTTCAAAAATGTTCAATAATATATTACTTTATCAGATAACTAATTATTTATAAAGCAAAAAGCCGAGAACATTGAGTAACGAGTTTATAAAAAAATGATGTAATTTTTAAGTTAACTTTTTCAACTAACCCCCAACTACCAGATTTGAAAAAATAATTTAATCAAAGTTGTTACCTAACAAATTAGTTTGAAGTGAAGACGTTAAGAGGTAATTTCTCGAAGGTAAGAGATCCCAAGTCATTACGCCTCAGTTTCGGCTGAAGCTGCCTATCTAAAACTAAACGACTTTTTGTATTAATCTCGAAATTCGTCCTTTAAAACAAATGATGATTTAATTTAATCTAAATTAAAACCTTATCGTATTTCAGTTCTTTTCAACGGTTTCTGTGGTTTTTTTTATATTAAAATTAATTTTGAATACTGTATATAACGTGGAAAAATTTATTTGTATCAGTTCAAAATCATAAATGGACTAAGAAAATCCTCTATTAATATAACGGAATATCTAACGTACTAAAATCTCTTACTATAATGTCTTCTGAAAGTTTTATATCCTTTTTAAGAGAATAATAGTAGCTATTAACATTTCTTGACACTGTTGCCTCTGAATCTCTAAAAGTTCTTGAGTTATTGCGAACATGACGATATTGGGTCCTAACCGCGAGACGTATCATGAGCCAAGGCATGTTTTATAATTATAGTATATATATATATATATATATATATATATTCTATATGGGGGGGAGATGAACGTTACATATAGTACAAGTAAATAGTTTTTTTTACTTTTACTTTAAACCTACTTTCGGAAAGGTACTTTAAGAATGTAATTTTCATCTTGAGTCATGACTTAATAGAAAACGGATAAGTCGAAATATATTTTTAAGTAAACTATACTTAAGATTTCTTTCAAAAATTACAAAAAAAATATATAAAATATATATTTATTATACAAACATAAGATACATTAACGCCTAGCTTTATGTAATCTGAAAAACTTATATAACAACTTGAGCATTATATATGAAGTCAGCTATTCAATACTACTGGTATTATGTAATTTTAGTATATAATTTGTGGGTTAAGCAATAATTCTTTATATGCTTTCCAAAAATTCATAGTGAAAAGGGAATAATGAGTGTTGACTTAATAAAATCTGTGATTATCGCTATTTTTACTCCTTTAAAAAAAACTACCTTAAACGGATTAATTTTGTATATTTCGATTTTTAAAAAAAATACCCTTTTGAACACAGTCGTGGCGTAACGTAACGACGTCTGACTGTAAACGCGATCGGTTGTGGCTCTGGTAAGACAAAGTTCGACGTTGAGTTCCACCACTCAATACACAATGTCTCGAATTCGGTGGAAAACAAAGTAGCGAGTACCTTGACACTAGATACATTTCGTCTACCCTGCATGTAGGATAAAAGCGTGAAGCTAAAAAAAATAGACTAAAAGATACACTATCTACTTCTGATCTCGGACTACCGAAATGTGTTAGAAACATCAAGTTTTCGAATTTATTCTAGTATTCGAATATACATTTGTATTGGTTCGTTTAACAAAGTTTAATTTAAAAAGAATTGTAATGAAACCGTTTAAAAAATTACTATATAAATAGTATGAAGTACATTAACAATGATAATGAAACATAGTCATGGTAGTGATTATTTTACAGAAAAAAGAGGCAAACGAGCAGAAGGGCCACCCAAAGATTGATGGTCACCTTCGCCTATGGACATCTACGACATTAGAGTTGTATGCACATACAACTCTAATGCTGCCGGCTTTGAGACGGAAGTGCATGGAGATAAGGGAAAACATAGGTGGGGGAAGGATAAGGAAAGCTAGCTTAGCTGGAGACAGTCGAAGAATTAACGTCATACCACCCAATTACTATTATACCCACGTCTTATATGACGCTACACAGCAGCGGAGGGGAATTGTATTCGTCCCCACAGGGAAAGGTAGTTTATCTAATAGTAATTTCATTAACATTTTGTAATTGAAAATATGTGTATATAAATGATTTAACATTTATACAGATATAATTGTGTTATATATTTAAATTGTAATTATATTTGTAATTTTGCCTTCCGATGTGGTGGTAGCATTATTTCATTAATCATGAATTACATGATAAAGTGCTTTTAGTAGTGCTGAAGTCTATTTTTTTTAAATATGTAGAATTTCATAAGAATATCATGTGTGTAAATAAATAAATATTAAATGGGGTACATAATGACGTATCACTATATTTTTTCTGCTTATCTGACAAAAGAGATATAGAAATATAATTATATGTGATACACTTGTACAAATACATTATATTATACAAATATAATTATATGTGATACACGTGTTGATGTCAAGTTTCAAAAGATACGCTTTTTCGCTGACTAAAGTATCATCTCAAATAATGAAATAAGAACTTTCTGTTCGCAAAGAGATTAAATTAAAACACCTACGGATAATCCTTGTTACTAAGTTAATTAAGTCGTTACTAACTACTCAGAATGTAAAATCTTAATTTCTTTAAGTCAAAGGACTTGCCGCCTGCAACATAATATTATTCTTCTTTCATCTTGCGGTAAGAAATAAGTAAACACTACGCTTTAGTCATATTACCGACGCTCATGAGTTAATATTAGTGTTTTATTAGTATTAGGTGCACTTTATACATAACTAGCTAAAATTATGTTTGTTTTTTACTTCACACATCTAGAAATCTTTAACGCTTTATCCTGCAAAGCAAGGTAATTAAGGAAAACCTAGAGTCAAGACTTTCCGCCCTAAATTGAGACATTGGATAGTAAGTAGTTAGCTCAGCGGAGCGCTTTGTCTTGTCAGCGTGAAATTCAAATCTACAGCGAATCACATGTATATTCAAATGCTATCCCACTATGATGCCAAGATGACCTCCAATATATTAAAGAACGAACAAAATTACCTAATTTTCACTAAATTGTATCCGTTGTGAACAAGTACAACGTACTTAAAAAAAAAAGAAAAACCAACCAACATCAAGAGTTCTCTCAAGAAACAAGGAAAAGTAATATTTTTATTCTACTAGAAAGAGCACAAAATATCACGGAAAAGTTCGGCTCCATATAACTTTGATGCTGAGCACGGCTTTAACGTATACTTTTGACAATAGCACTTTAAAGTACTATTGAATTTCTTCATAGTTTTTTATAAATATAACTAAGTTTACCTCAACGGTGTAAAGCGAACGTTGCGAGTTCAGTTCTTGTAAAAGGTCGTGTTATTTTAAACAAATGCCCGTGACTTCGTTGGTATGCGAATGGCGCTTGAAAAAATCGGAAAAGTTATGATTTGTCTACATTGTAATCTAAAGTTTCAGCAAATTGAACAAAACAGTAATTTTAAATCAATTTTGTTTTAAAAATTATGCCTGTTATAAAAAATAAATTGTTAATGTGAAAACTGTATTTTAATCTGTTACGCCTTAACAGATTAAAATACAGTTTTCACATTTTTGAGATAAGGTTTCACAAAGGCACAGACAAATCGACAAAAATTATTAAAATCATTGTTTTGGATTTTATTAAATATATAGATCAATTGTAATAGAAAATGGATAGTTAAAAATAGAAATAGTTTATCCTCAAATAATATACAATGTCAAAGCTAGGTGACACTTCAAACAACTTGTTCGGAGAAATCGGATCACTATACAATTTAAATATTAGTATTATACAAAGAAACGTGTGCGTATTTACAATAAAAAGAAGGGTTATGTAAATATTAGATATGCATTCAGATCCCTTGACCTTGTTCAATGGAATATGTTACATACGATATATGAAATATCTTGGGGAGGATTTGCAAATTGTTTGCTTTAGTTGTTATTGTTATTCTCTCGAGATAAAGCTAACAGTCCGCACTAAAAACCTTGCTTCAAGTGAAATATAAGTGCCTGTTCCAATATACACATACGTATTATTTATATTAATATTATTAATTCCTACCTAAGAACTTTTTATCAAAAATCATCCAAAAAAATCAACCAACGACGACGAAAGTCTACTTTAGAGAAACCTACATGTTTAAATATTTTTACTGATTTTAAAAAAATGTTATATGTTGATGTGTAAGTTGTTAGAATTTAATAATATTTGAGTATGGCGATCCATTTAGGCTGCCAACCACGTTTGTTTAACTTGGTAAGTGTTATATTTTTATGTTTGTCCACGAATTTCTCTAAACGTTATATGAAAATGGGAATAATACAAATCTCATTAAAATTGGTTTAGTTGTTTCGGAGATAAGGGCAAATTAGTCGTAAGAAAATATATCGGTAAAGTCAATTTAATACCTCTTTATGGATAATCCACTTAATTATAAAGTGAAATTTATTACTTATTGACATTTAAATCTCGATCAGTCGTTCATGTATTAATATTTAGACAAAAAGTGGACAGCAGAGTACAATAGTAAAAATTAAGAAAGGCAACGTGTGTCCTTGGTTGACCTTCAATACAACAGTGTCAATGCCTCGAATATAGTCACGAACAAAACTTGAGTAACTTCATAGAATATAATATAATATTTATGGTTGGAGTGATGGTTTTGGAAAAGGCCAAAGACGCCTAATTTGTAAATATACTTTGACATACTGTTCTCAGTGTCAAAACACTCTATTCGCTTTTATGAAGTTCTCACTCAAAACATTGCGTGCTAAGTAAGCAGTCTCAACGCCACATTTAAAAGTATATTAGTTCAAATTACTAAGGTTAAATATTAAAGCTTAACTATAATCGTTAACTTTTTCAATAAAATTTAACTCTTAAATGTTACCGTTGTTTCAAGTCTAAGCTGATATAATCAAGTGCTATTAAAGAACAAAAGATTTTATTGAAAATAAAAAGTAATGTTTGTTTTAACAGATGCAATATTTACATTGTTCTCACTGTTATGAAATTCTAGATTTTTGTTTTGCAAGAATAATACAGCCAATATTATTTTTGTCTTGCACTTAGTATACATTACCCACTGATTTTTGCAACTACTTTGTGAGTTTATTAATAACTTAATTTCAATATAACTTAGATTTAAATTAAGTACAAAAATCATATTCGTCACTCAATCACTATGACATATACATATATAGCACTAACTTTCCTTTCGAAATAGAAACACTGTGTGTTGAGTGGTGAACTTAACGCCAAGCTTTATCTTATCAGAGCGGAGAAACTCATTCCTTGAGTGTAAGTCGAACCCGCAACCAATCGCGTTTACAGTCAGAGCAACAACGGAGTGTCTTGATATTAGTTTGCCATAACTCACATGCTATACGGAATAAAGCATGAATTACCTTTTTTATTTATAGTTACATATTCTTATTTGCTTCTATTCAAACATTACTCAAATAGCACGAATTTAAATAGAATTTTATTAACTAATTTATTGCTATTTTTTATGGCTTCATGTTATATGCCTAGCAGGGTCGTTAGACAATACAGAACTACGATACTTGCCTACTTCTTTCGCCTCGTCCACAATGATTAACCTCTTCATACATCCGGCAAATCATCATGCTTATTATATGATCTTTCTCAAGTGTCACTAATGCTGTGTTTCAAAGTCACCTAACGTCCCCTTAACAAAATAATTAAAATATTGCTTAAATATAATAATTGTATCATAGATTTCCATATTCCCATTGTAATATTTTACACAATCAGAGGCAATACTACTTACGTTTTACTTACATCGATTTAAGTCGAAACTGGGTCAAATATAACCACCATGAATGTCACGTAACGGACGGCTTTAAGGCTTTTACGGAAAAACCACAAAAATCGATATACTACCATGAGTTAATCCTTTCATTGCTAAGCGAAATGAGTTAACATTGTTTTAAAATATAAACAATACATATATCTATCTAAATATATGGATACCTTTAACAGCCTGCTGTAATATTTTAAGTCACCTTATGTGTGCGTAAGGAGTTGTAAATGAAAAAAAAATTTTTTTAAATAAACTATAATAAGAAGCCGGTCGTGGCGCAATGGGACAGCGTCTGACTGTAAATGCAGTCGGTAGGCGGTTCGATACCCACTCGGAGAAAAAGATATAATTAAATTATTTTCATTAAAGCAAGGCGTTTAGTTCCGATAATCATCACGCAATGTCTTATAAGTTGTTATGCAGGATAAAAATATGATGGTAAAAAAGTATAATTTCGAACCGAGTTGAATCGAAGCTTGAATCATGCATTTGAGGTGATAGACGTCACGCCAATCACTATCAACTGTAGTGCCCATCCTTACTGTCCAATTCAAAAATTAAATTAATCAAACAACACTAGTCTTGTTTTAACGTCCTTTACAAGAAGTAACATAGCCGTGGATTCCATTTCTACTCGGTTTTTACTCTTCCAGTTTAAATATATATATACGGAGTGTCTTGACACTAAGTACTTTCTGTCTACCCTGCTATGCGGGATAAAAGCGTTAAACTAAAAAAAATATTTACAACAATCTTTGGTACATGTAAAATATAACATCTTTGCAAATTGTAACAAAAAATAAGCGTGAAACAATTATCTAAACAAAATATAACTTCATAAAATGTAAATTAAGAAAACGATATATATATATATATATATATATATATATATATATATATATATATATATGTGTGTGTGTATATATATATGTGTGTGAAGCTGAAAAAGTATATTTACTACAAGCTTATCAAATATAACATCTTATATCGATAATAACTGTATTAGTTTTAAATTGTAACAAAAATTAAGCGTGAAACAATTATCGAAACAAAATATAACTTCATAAAATTTAAATTAAGCAATCATATATATATATATATATACACACGCGTCACTAAGACCTCTATGTATATGTATATAATGGTATTTCACGATGATGATTAAACCACGCCAACTCAGTAAAGAAAGCAATTACTTAAAATAATCAGAGTATTTCTCATCACTTTTACCGCATCTTTTGGAGAATAGAAAATTAAAATAAAACCAAAAAAGATCGCAGAACAGAAAAGCACAGCGAAATGCCGTCGTGGCGTAATTGAATAATATCGCTAACGAAATGAAACTGTAAAGTAAATGCAAGCTTATATATTTCAAGTCACTTGATCATGTGAAACTATGCGCAAATAATATAGCGTATTTATACCAATATTTGCAAGATTAAAGCATTATATAATATTAGCTACTTGTTTTTATCCCATATAGCAGGCAGACAGGAAATACCTAGTTTGTTTTGATAAAACACACCGTACTCCGCTTTCCGCCGAATTCGATACATTGCGTGTTGAGTTAATCAACGCTGCGCTTTGTCTTACCAATACAAGGAAATGAAAATAATTTTAATATAATTATTTACCCGAGTGATTGGGAATAGCGTTTAAAGTCAGACACTTTGAAGATTTGTGCATTATAGATAAATAATTTATAAATGACTGATTTTTAAGATTTAGTTAGCATAATCAAAAGATGAGGCCGGTCGTGGCGAAGTGTGATTTTAAACGCGATCGGTTGTAGGTTCGATCCCCACTCGGGGGACTGATTATATTTAAATTATTTTCACTTCCTCGCTCTGGTAAAGACAAAGAACGGCGTTGAGTTCCACCACTCAATACGCAGGAAAAAATCTCATTAGTCACGTTTACTGTGTAACTGAACGAGACAGTTAAGCGTGGAAATTCTACAAACTAAGGAAATTTAATATATTTTTATACACTAAATAATATAGTGTATTTATACAGACAGTCAAACATGGAGAAAAATGTGATTTTGGTATGTGTATCGTATATACATATACACAGATATGTACGCATTTAGTAAAAGCATTTAGCTGTTTTTTTATTATTACAGACACTTCAATTTTATTCAATTTTGTAGATAATATAGTAGTTATATTAACACAAATATTTCCAAACTGTAGCTTTAGCAAGCAGTGCCTAGAGCAAGTCATTAAAACAATACAAGCTAACCTTTAAGAAGTGAGAATTCTCAGACAATTCCGCTCCGCTAGCTACACGAAGAGTTTTATCGAGCCCTTTGAGGATATTAAATTATATCTAGATGAGTGCGTCATTGATAACGGTTTTAGGCTTTTAAACACTTAAATTTTATAAGTCATTTCTTTTGGAAGATTATTTTTGGTGCTTACGTTATCTTTAAACTCAGTACATTTTGTTTAATTTTAATGTGTGATTATCTCTATGTACCATTAAACTTTATACACTATAATCTTTAAATAAAGCAACGTTATCCTGCAAAGCAGGGCGTTCAGAGATAACCTACACTAGGTTGAGAAGACAAGACACTCCTGACTGCTTTCTGCCTAAAATCGAGACGTTGCGTGTTGAGTGGCGAACTCAACGCCGCAATTTAACTGACCAAAACGGTGTAATGCAATTAAATTTTAAATAAAATCATTGTCTTAAGTAGTTACAAGACCCATAACTAATTGAGTTTTTAATTAAAGATCATGTACAAAATTTACCAAGAAAAAGTGTTTACCAAAGCTAAATCAGACATGTAAAGGATGGGCCAGAAAAGCGTGCAAATTTCAAAATCAGATTGATCGTAAGAGGGGGGAAAGATAGTTTGGTTCTCGGAAATTTAGCCACTATGGAGCGTTTCACCGATGAGCAGCGTGCGTTCTATGTAAAGGTTATTACAAAAATAGAGATTCGTGCACTATATCGCGGCTGTTTTGCTTAGTTTACATAAGAAAAAGTTTGAATCTATGGATTCGACACTGAATCAAAAACGGGGGGGGGCGTCCAAGGTCAATAAGAACGGAAGAAACTGTAAGCGAAGTCGCGATGTCCGTACTGTGGATCCCCAGTTATAACCCCGAAAGAGATAAACTGAGCTCACTTTATCAAGATCATCATTAAGGCGTATTTCGGCAAAAGATCTTCAATAAAAAAAACGGTATAAATCAATTGAAACCAAATGACCACCGTCTTCGCCGTGTTTTCGCCGAAGAATCTTACAGCGTTTTCGAAGTTTGAACAATATTCTCTTCTCGGATAAAGCTCATTTTCATTTAAGTGGATATGTGAATAAGAAAAATTGTTGGTATTGGGCCTCAGAATCCCAAATTTAAAACATCAAAGAGCATTGCATTCGCTTAAAGTGACAGTTTGGGCGGCCAGTCAGCTAAAGAAATCATCGGACCCAATTTCTTCGAAAATGAGCGAGGCCAAACCGTAATAGTAAATTTTGATCGCTATACAGACATATTACGTAACTTTTTCTTTACACTACTGTATAATTTTGAAGTCTATAACAGCAGGACCTAGTTTTGACAAGGCAGCGCGACAAGTCATCCATCCAGTGAGTCCTTAGCAGTTGCAAAGGAAATGTTTACTGGAAAACTGATTTCGCGTCGAGGGGACATGCTGTGGCCTCCTCGGAACCCAGATCTCATGATACAAAGAGTGTGTAGGTTTGGATTCTACATATCTTATATCTATAAATAAAAAATAAAATTCCCATGTGCTTACTTTATTATAAATAAAATTATCTTTCCTAAGCCTTATAGTTTATTTCTATGATTTTTTAAAATTCGCATAACTTGATGGCCCACCCGGTAATATTATATTTAATATTTTTGGACTTTATCAAGTCTGTATATAAAAAGCATATATTTCTACAAATCCAAATGAAAGTGTTCCATCAAAAATTAACACTACAACTTATAAAGCAATTCCGTGTCCAGTTAAAATAAAATTAAATTCATGCTTTTAATAAGCATTTTCATAGGCCAAAACCAAAACCTACCAAATATATTAAACAACTCATTTTATATCTGCGTGCATTGGACATTGGATATTTACGTTGGCTACACAAATAAACAAGTAGCTGGAATTACGTCGATTGTACAATTTCGAAATGGTTTAACATGGATTTCATTACCATATAAACGTGTATTTTACAAAAATTATGTGTACACCTATATTACACATTATATTGTCCTTCCGTGCATATATCGTATATAAATGGTATATGTATGTATATATGTTTATATATTCAATAAATTACAACTCAGTTGTGGATATAAATATGGATATTGTACGTACATGTAACTATACGTGTACATTTATTTTACTCCTAAACAGTCATTTTGAATAAACAAAATATTAAGATGTATAAATAAATTCCTGTGAATCTATATATTACATAATATAATCTATATTAATAAGTGAAAATATTACGGCATCTTTTTATGAAAATGAAATAAAAAGAGAAATACAACATATAGACGTCATCCTGACACATTGGGACAGCGTCCCACTGCAAACTTGATTACCACTTGTCACTAGGTTGTCTCTGACTACTTTGGCGTGCGGGAGAAACGCCAATATATATATATATATATATATATATATATATATATATATATATATATATATATATATATATATATATACATATATATATATATATATATATATAACAATTTAAAAATCAATTAAAAAATATCAAAATATTATGCAACAGCTAATACTAACTAAAACTGTTCTAAGTATATAAACAGTAAGGTTTACTTGTATTGTATTATTTCAGTCCACATGTCCGGTAACAACTGCGCACAATCACTGAGCGAATGTTAAATGTTAATCCGATTAGTGGTTTTAAATGTCACCGAGCTACGTATCTCTTTTGTGAGACAGTACCTCAACTTTTTGAATGTATTTAAACTTTGTTTTAAACGCAAAAAATGAAATACAAACTTTAACTAATAGTAAAATATTTACTTTGTATATTTAATATATTTAGAAACTTATTTGTGCGTTTTATAGTATTTGAAAACATCATGACGCTCTAGAAATATGTCTGATTTTAAACATGAGCAGATTTTAGTTCTATCGTCTCGTAATAGTATCTCGTTTTCTTTCTTTTTTTCTATACTCTTTGCTTCATCAGAAAAACCGTGAAGATGATAAAAATATGTGAACAAACATTAAACGGTTCTATTTTTTAATTAACATTAAATCATAAAATTAAAATCCATATTAAATCTCTTCAGTACATACCAATTTGAACCTAGATCTTAGGAAGACGTGCGACACCCTTGTCTCTGTACCAGAGAGGTCCTGGTGGACATACATATGTCAAAAAGTAGCATAAAGGCGTTACGTCGAAGTCATGTGTCGTCTTTAGACTGGTACCTTTGGTATGTATTGTTGAGTTACGTGAATAGACTTCCTATAGTTAGTAGGCTAACCAAATTTTTGTTTTTAAAACAATTAAAACTGTATCTTTATTAAGGAATTAAATTTAAATAAATATTTCTCTTTCCAAATTATATACTGTTATTTACTATTTTTAAAGTGTTATTCCACACTTAGGATTAAAAAACATTTTCGAAAAAACGTATAAAAATTTGAACGCAGCGGGATTCGAACCCGCGCCTCTTGGACGGTATTGAAGAGGCGCGGGTTCGAATCCCGCTGCGTTCAAATTTTTATACGTTTTTTCAAAAATGTTATATACTAAGTTATTTGGTAAGTAATTAGAAAAGGCTGGGTTGTTACTATTTAACTTGTTTCAAACTAGTGATGTACACAAAGACAGTTTGTTGACAATATTTTATTACACTCTTAACGATAGCTTAATATGGTATCAAAAAGCAAACATATTACAATTGACATACATACACACAAAATACATCAGTTAAAAATAATTTATTTCATGTCTTCAAGGCCTGTGTTCACATTTGAATAGAAGTTTTGTAAAATATTATGATTCAGTAATATAAGAAACATTACATTATAAATATTAAAACCTGAACGGAGGTTTATAAGAAATATTTGTCATTGTCGCAATAAGCTGTTATTTTAGCCATTCCCCAGAGTTGGTCGGCGTGAGAACAGTTCGCTCTTGTACTGGGATGTATATCGCACTCCACAGGCACATATTTTCACAATACAACCACAACTAAAGTTTCTTTATTCGAGAATAAAATTATAAATCCTTATTTCTATACACAAGTAGATTATATTTCTACAGTTTCTTTTTTATATTTACTATATCTTGGTCTGAATGGTAATATGTATATCTTTTGTTATTATTTGTTATAAAAGGCTCTGTGAAATCGTCATAAGTTATTATGTCAAAAATAATGTCTATTTTTAATAATGTGCGTATTACATTACAATAATAAATTGAAATTTAATTTGTTGCACAAAATTCAAATCAATAAGTATTGTTTATATTTTATAAAAAAAATATAAAAATTTGAACGCAGCGGGATTCGAACCCGCGCTTCTTGGATACCGTCCAAACGCTCTGACCGCTAAGCCATGCGTTATACTACCAGCTGTGTCGAAATTCTTATACGTTTTGTTACAACTTATTTATGTTGTTAGCATCTCTGTAGAGAGATTTTTACAAATTTCTACTACTTAAAGATTACTAAAAAATAATCGTTTAACAAGAGAGATTGCTATTTTATTTCAATAGTTACTATTTTTAAAGTGTTATATACGTTTTTTATAAAATGTTTTCTAATTCCAAATGTGGATTAACACTTTAAAAATAGTAACTATTGAAGTATTGTTTATATTATCGCAATATATATATTATAATGAATTATGGTGTTGTGTACCGTCATTCAACACACAATATCTCGATTTTGGACGAAAAGCAGTGAACTCAGGGTCTTGACACTAAATTCTGTCTATGTTGGTAAAAAATAATAAAAAAATGGTCACCCTATACTTATTCACTATTTGTATGAAAGGTTGGCGGCTCGGCCCAGCTTTTCAAGTTAGAAAAATGTTTTCACCGTCAATCTATTTAATGTGAAGGTTGTATTAAATGTAGACCTTTTTGAACAAACACTGATATTGTAAAAAGTATTTGTGGTCGGAAAACTGACGCTGTGTTACATCAGACTAATGCGTATTGAAATATTAAAATGTAAAAATATTTTTTATTTTCTTTACTTTTTTTATATAAAACCGGTCGATTGGAAATAAAAGCGTGGGAGGTTTTAATTTTAATAACGGTAAAAAGAGTATACCAATTTACTAAACAAATTTTAGAGTAAACTCAAAAAGTATTTATAATAAAGTAACCATAAATAAATAAATATTTAAAACATTCAAAAAGTTGAGGTACAAGCTCGAAAAAGAGATACGTAGCTCGGTGACATTTAAAACCACTAATCGGATTAACATTCAACTTTCGCTCGGTGATTGTGCGCAGTTGTTACCGGACATGTGGACTGAAATAATACAATATAAGTAAACCGTACCATTTATACACTTCGAACAGGTTTATTTCAGTATTAGCTGTTGCATATTATTTCGTTGTTCATAGGTAAAAAAAAAACCTAATTGCATTTTTAAATTGCATTGCAAAAAAATATTTTTATATACCTATTACCTAAGGGTATGTGAATTGTAACAATTTTAAAAATCGAGACACGCCTAACCTAGTCTAACACATATACATCTAATAAACAAATTATACACTATGAAGAAATTAATAGTATTGTTAGTTCAATAATATGTATAGCATTCATTTCGCCATGGACATTTGCAATTTATTTTGAAGCTGTAAACCTTGGGTACCATACATTTCATAATGTGGAACTCTAAAAGCGCTATGAAATAGTAAGAGCTATGAAATAGTGGGCATTTGAGATTATAATTTTTTTGCAATCGAAGATTTGGAACACATGATGAAGAACAAAAAAATAATTCAAGTAATTTATAGGGAATATTTCAATAAAATAATGTATAAGTAGTTTAGAAAATAACGTTTCTAAATGAAAAACTGCTGTGAAATCTCAAAACTCTAAATATTCAATTTAAGTGCGTCCACTCCGTAGAGTCTTTATTCACAGATATCGGTGCCCCTCTCTCCCCACACCTCATTATTTTATTTAGATTGACATTTTTAAATTCGTCATTTATTTTGAATGGAATGTCCATTTTTTATAATTTTAATAGTAATAAGTAAATAATAATTTAATATATAATAGAATGAATATTAATACAGAGGTAATAGTATCATTTGAGAACTACGTATTGATGAAACTTTTATTTAAGTCACAGAAAATAATAAGTAATGGCATAGGTTAGGAAGGGTAGTTCTTAAAATATTTTTTGGTAGATAACTGCCTAAAATATATCTATGAATAATAAATACTAATTGGTAGATAACTGCCTAAAATATATCTATGAATAATAAATACAAATTACGAATTTTAAATACTAATTGAGGCCGGTCGTGGCGCAATATGATAGCGCCTGACTGTAAACGCGATCAGTTGTGGATTCGATCCCTACTCGGGGGAGTGATTATATTTAAAAATATTTTCTCTTCCTCGCGCTGGTAAGACGAAGTGCGGCGTTGAGTTCCACCACTCAACACAATAGCAGGGTAGACCTAGAAAGTACCTAGTGTCAAGCCAATCTGTACTTTGCTTTCCACGGAATTCGAAACATTGCAGCGTGTAGAGTGATGAAACTCAACGTCGCACTTTGTTTTACCAAAACGAGGAAGTGAAAATAATTTAAATTTAACCACTCGCCCGAGTGGGGATCGGACCCACAACCGATCGCATTTACAGTCAAACTCTGTCCTACTGCGCCACGACCGGTCTCAATATGCAGATAAAAGCTTGAAGCTAAAAAAAATATGGTTGCAATTCCGTTAGTGCAATTTTTTTATGCTAGCAAAAGTACAAACGTCTTAGCGGTCGGTCCACGGGGCTGTAGTCAGGAGCTAGTGTTTAGGATTCGCAACACAAGTGTAGCCTACACGGGCCAAGGGCTCCTTCAAACTTGGTCTTAAATCTCGCCTCTACTATTTGAGCTTCCCACTCATTTTTTATAACATTGAAAAAAAAACGTGTAAATAATTTTATTTCTATGTTCCGTCGGAAAATAGAATTCCGTAAACGTAACCCTTTTTTAGAAAATTACATAGAAATTTGGCACAGTTATAATATATTGTAAAATATGGTTATAATAACAAAATATATAAGAAAGAATTAATATTATAATAAAATCTGATTAGAATAATAAAATATAAATAGCATATAGAAGATAATCTTTTAACTAGAATGAAAAAGTTCTGACCCACGCTGTTCTCTCCAAACAAATATCGCCGGCCCTTTCCCCTCACCCCCACAGTGCTACCAACTACGCTGCGCGGGACCATATATGCGGCGTTATTTTACTGTTACATTAACAGTTAACTTTTTCGTTATCAGATTTTAATAATTCAAAACGTATTTAATGGGGTAAGCATTAATACAGAGATTTGAATAATGTGATTTGATTTTCCTGACCTGACCGATTTTCGATTTTATAAAATGTACAAAAGTTGTTATAGTGTCACAATTACAGTATTTTTAGTATGGCAGAGGTTTTTGTAGATATTGATTGATACGAAATATAATACTGTAGAATATATTTTTGTTTATCATCAATAGTTGTTCCAGAGCACGCGATGATAGATTTTTATAGCTAGTTTTTTTACACTTTGACTTACATATTTGCATTTTTATTAGGGATACCTGTTATTTCAAAATGTCATATCGCCTATGTTATTCAGTGCACATGTAGCTTTCTAGTGGTAACGTTTATCTGCCTTCATTATGTATATATAAAAAATACTATATTTATTAAATCATGCCCTGTAACCTAAAATCTCTTTAAACATTAAGTCAAAATCTCTATGAAAGACGACTCGTCCCGACGTTGACGAGCATGGCCCCCTAATTCATGCACAACTGCAACTTCTTTTATTACACGAACTCAATCTGTGCATTACATACTATATGAAATATTTAATATTATTATTGCAGTCTATTATTGTAGAATATTGTAATGTGTGATTTTAATATATATTCTAATATATATTCCAATTCATAAGTACATACCGTTACATCATGAAAGAATTTTTGAAATTGGTCCGGTAGTTTAACACGCTACAAACATACAAATGTTTCCTCTTTGTAATATTAGTATAGATAAGAACACGTCAACTTAGTAAAAGTTGTTCAATATCATAGAATTTCGATAATAAATTAAAATTATTGGAATAATTAATTAAAATTACGGCCATCGTAATGCAGTTAGTAATATAGTAAGGGTCATAAAGTTCTTGCAAATGAAGTTACGGGTATTTATCACTTATAAATATAAGCAATGAGGTTGTTCATGGCGCAATGGCGCAGCGTCTGGCTGAAATCGCGATCAATTGTGGTTCGAGTCCCACTCGGGGGAATAAGTATATTTAAAATTATTATCACACCAATCAACACGTAATATCTTAAATTTGGCGGAAAGCGAAGTACGGAGTGTTCTGACATTAGGTACTTCCTGTCTACCGTGCTATACGGGATAAAACCGTAAAGATAAAGAAAAATAATATACAATTGATCAAGTGCTAAACCACAAACAAAAAAAAAGACAAAAAAAAAATCAATGTGCAAAATTACATTAAACATCAATTGCGAAAACAATAACATTATAAACCGCTTAATTTATTAAAATATTTAAAATCCTCTCTGTTCAAATATCAAAACTGTACTAACGCTACGAGTATATTTGCGATGTTATCGTGTTCATTGATTGTTAATCACACGTTACTGAAATTCATGTTTGTTTAGGATTGTATTCTCGCCCTTTCTACTTCGACATTATTTTACCGCTTAAGCCTTAAGGTTGCAGCTTATACGGGTTTTAATACAGCCAGCGGTCGTACAACTAAACAATGTGGAAACTTATTTATTGGATATGTATATGAGTATATAGTATATTATAAAAATTTTTTGAAAGAACAAAAATAAAAATTACATTTAGCTACTTAACATAAAGAGATTTAAGTTATCTTATATGTAAGAATTGCTAAAACACAGAATTTCGACCCATAAATTTTTTAATGTAACAGGATTTGGAAACAAAGTGGATAAAGATATCCTAAATATATTTTAAATAAAACCATTTTAAACCTATTAATCGCGTATATTTTTTGTATTCAAAAATATACGCGATTAATCCGTTTAAAATGTTTACATTTAATATTTGTAAAAATCACAAAAAATCAAAGATCTTATTAACCTAAATATAGTTCCCGGAAAATTGAACTTACAACCATACCAAAGATCCAGAAGAAAAATATTTACTTCTAACTTCAATTTCAACATTTATTTATAGCTAATCGTTAGACACTAGATAGTCGCTAGGCGTCGTGTCTGTTTAGAAATATACTAAAATAAATATTTACGAAGTCACGAACACTGACTGACTGACTCAATGTAGCCCACTATCCAATAATAAAAGAGCTTTAATACCATTTCTATCACAACTACATAGCTTTCGATAAAACTTTTGTAAATTACTTTTCACATTTATTTTTATTTTAACATTTTATTTGCCTATATTCTTTTATGTTTTTTTTTATTATTGTTACAGTAAGTTGTATGATCCGGGGTGTACTCTCTTCACACAATTTTTTTTTCGTAACATTAATTATTAGTACAATGTGATAGTTTAATAAATTAATATATTCGTGGCGCAGTGAGACGGCGTCTGACTGTAAATGCCGTCGGTTGTGGATACAATTCCCACTCAGGAAATTATATTTAAATTATTTTCACTTCCTCGCTCTCGTAAGACGAAACGCGACGTTGAGCTCCACCACTCAACACGCAATGTCTCGATGTCTCGACGAAATGTTTCTGTGGAAAGCGAACTACGGAGTGTCTTAATACTTGGTACTTTCTGTCTACCCTGCTATGCGGGTTAAAAGCGTGAAGCTAAAAAAAAATAATATGAAACTACTTAAAAATATAAAAAAACTTATACAAAGTGATTTATTTGGCTGAATTACAGTCCATCAAACTTAAGGCCGATAATCAATAGTAGCAGTCCCCATTCTTACTATAGGAAATTTCTTCTCTGTAAGTCATATGATATTTTAGAAATTTCAAAATTATTACAGCGTTTGGAGTAAGTATTACTCTATAAAACAGACCATAAATCATAATTCAGTGGATTACGATCAGAACTGGATGATGGCCAGTCTTTAGCTCTAATGAAGCTCCTTAACGTTTCTAACCAAGATTGAGTAGATCTAGCTGTATGACTCGGCTCCTAGTCTTGCTCAAAGGTGTGTGAAAACATAGCATTATTAAGCGGCTTAACTAGCTTCTCAAGAATGGTATCTTAATACTCTTGCGCCGGTGTTTAGATACCGTTTTCATAAAAATAGGTCACTCTTTTAACACCTAACGTAAAACTTCTAATCTGTAAATAAAATTTTTCTATAGCGTCCCTTTGTGAATTGCTCAAGTTGTAGATTTTATTATACTATTCTTTTTAAATGATAATTTAAGAAATGATCAGTGTGTACTGTTATAAGCTGCGAGTTCTAAGTCATCTTTTAAATACACGACATAATTCTAAACTATTCTCAACACTACATAGATGTCCAGATCATTTTCTGTCACAAACAAAAACTTTCATTGTATCTATCAATAGTCCAGTATAAACACATTTGAGAAATACCAAGAACTCGGAGGATTTTAAAAGTTATATTAGCCACTCCACCATTCAATATTTTCCACTTATTCAAATATTTTCTCACAAAATATTTAACAATATATTGGCGCGAAAATAAGACTCAATGAACATCCGTACAAAAATCATGTTTCATTTCAAATGTAGCCGAATTTATGGCCAGACTAATAAAATATATTAAATATTCTATTCTAGATAGAACCATCACGTTAAAGGCTTTTTTCCAATACATATCAGAATGCTTAGAATCGCAAATACAATCTTTACCATCGAGTTGAAGTCGAACTTGTACCTTTACATCGTTAGCATAATTTATTTATACATAACAATATTAGATATTAGTAGTTAATCTACGTATAATATGAGAAGCAAAATCTTTGTGCCCCTTTTTAAGAAAATTACGCAAATTTAGTAATATGAAATTTGGCACAGTTATAGTTTATATAGGGAAGGAGTGGTAATATTTTTTTTCAGTAATGCATAATAATATATTAAATTATTAAACCAGATGTAACACACACTACCATGTTTGACATAGACGTTTATATAAAGTAACGAGCACGTTGAGGCAACGCGTTTTCAACGCGTCAATAAGACATCTATATATACATATATATATATATATATATATATACACACACACATATATATATATATATATATATATATATATATATATATATATATATATATATATATATATATATACCACACCACACCTGTGTCCTCACGCTATTTGGTCCAAGCAGCGCTGATACAGGCATGGAAGTCGGGATCAATGCCTTCAGACTCATGCACGATGGATCCAAGGTGAGCCTGAACTTCTCCGACTTAACAGTTGGTTCAGGACCTATATGGATAGCTAGAGATGCTAGAGTCCAGGATCCCGCAAACCATGTACTCGGTCTTCGATACATTTAGCTAAGACCGTTGTTTTCAAGCGTACTCCAATCCAGTACAACACTGATCAAGAATGGGCTAAGAGCTGAGCCTAGACGAACCCCTACCGTAATCGGGAAGTATTTCGTATCGCCAACAGCAGTCCTAACCATTGAAGTAGAATCGTGGTACATATCTCTGATAATGTCAATATAGGCCTCAGGGATCCGTTTGGATCGCAATGCTCACCAGATGCATTGACGAGGCACACAGTCAAAGGCCTTCTGCAGATTTAAAAATTCTACGTGCAAAGCTCTCCTTTGTTCGCCACTGACGTGGCATCGTTCCAGTATTCAAGATATGGTTAAAAAGGTCAGTAAGCACGAGCACACGAAAAGACCCCAATGATTTCCACGCTTCGATCGGAATGTCTTCATGCGTCGAAGACAATTCCAAATTTCGTCAAGTGCTATTGGAGTAACAAGTTCGAGATTAGGAGGTGGTTTGGTCGGAAGACTGCACGGATGCTGAGTATCCAGCAGTTTCAAGTTTATCGTATAGTGGTGACAAGTGTTCATTGCGTGCTCTGGCTACAGCTCTTTTACTAGCACGTTTGGCTGCCTATTACCTACTTTGTCTTCAGAAGAACCGGTGGTCTGCCACTACTTAAAAGCAGCCTTCTTTCCACGAATCATCTCCTGCACTTTGTCATTCCACCATCATGTCTCCCTATCGATGACTCGTCCTCCCCTAGAAAGAACTCGTTTACCCGCCGCAATAGCGACACCACCTGGTCAGCAAATAATCTATTTTATTTGAGTGGGACCCGCTCTTATACGTGATAAGGTGCTGAGGATTCTTTTGGAAGAACGTGTTTACGACAGCCAAGTCCGACACAATACAGGTTCTTAGAATATTTTCTCCCTCTGTATTGCGACGCCCATAACCATAACCGCCGTGAACACATTCATAGGTCTTTGCAGCCTTACCCAGTGACGCCCTAGCCATACCCAGCTTTCCTTTTTTATGGTGTATTTGAGTGGTGTAGAGTGATTTTAATGGAACGATTGCCATCTGACCTTCAAACTGGAAGGAAAAGGAAAACAAAAGGAGAAATTTTTCAATTTACAATACAGAGGATGTTTTAATCGTTAAAATTCGTGATCACAGGCGATCGTGTATGTACTATACATGATCGCCTGTTTTTAACCGACTTCAAAAAGGCAGATTATCAGTTTGATATGTATGTATGTAACATTGTCGAAATTGAATAATATTTGAGTACGAGAAGCTTTTCTGACTACCCCTCAAAGAATAAAGTGTAAAGCTGAAAAAATGAACCATTTAGACTTAAAAGCACATGTGCTCAATTTGGTAAGTTTATGCTTGCATGTTTGTATGTTTGTGCACGATTTTCTCTAAAACTAAAAGTGACATGGAGATGATACTTTTTAATTTACGTTAGGTATACTTCAAGTTATAGAGCAGTATAAATTTCATTAAAATCTGTCCAGTAGTTGCAGAGACGTAGCTAAATGACTCGTCAGCAAATAATTCCTGTACAACTACAGTAACTATGAAGTCGGCTTAATTTTTTATAAATTAGATTATTCAAAACCTGGCGTTATTATTTTTTAATATATTTCACTTATGTAATCTAACACTATAGAATATTAAAATCATTAGGCACCATTAGTTAGACAGATATTTCATTACTGTATAGTATATGCTGACACCCACTCGGCTGGAAATGATTAGTTGATAGCTCTCACACTGTTTAACGAACCTATTTAAAATGCTATTTCCATTATGAATGAGTGAAAAGAATGTGGATTAAAACTTTAAAGCGCTAATAATTTATTTGATTCCTATAGAACTGATGAAGTATTGATTTTTTCATTACTAGCCTTTAAAGTTCTTTTATGCAATTTTACGAATATATTAAGAGCTTCTGAACGGTCACAACTAGTTTACTTGTACTAGACAAAAGTTTCAGTAAATTCAAAATGAGATATTTTATAGCAATTTTGTCGTACAGAATACTTTAAATTGTCATAGATATTTTTATGAATCGATTGCAATAAGTTAAACATTAAATGTTAAGGAAGGGCTACCAAAATATAAGAGTGAAAACTGTATTAAAATCGATTAAGTCTAGTGGAAATCGAACCCACATCCGATCGCGTTTACAGTCAAACGTTATCCACTGCGCCATAACCGGCCTTTATCGATATATAGATAATAAGAAATATTCTATGATATCTATATATATTTCCTACAATTTGTATGGTTGTATATAATATAATATATGTAATAAGCCAATATATATCAAATTAAATATAGACAATTATTTAAAAGGAAAATATAAAGTAACAGAAGCGGAAACAAGAATCAGAGTAACGATGTCGCATTACTTCTTCCACCAAAACATTGTCTCAGTTGATTTATTACGGGGAATTTATCTAATTATACAGTAAGCCCTTCAAATTTGCAATTAGTTGAGTTCCGCCTTCAAGCAGATTGGATTCATGATATGTTTTTAGAGTAAATTGTTTGTAACGCTTGCTTATAGTTGGATTTGCTCTTAATACAGGCGCCTTTAATACTATACCAAAAATCATTCCGTCACCTTGAAATGCTGATGATTTATTAAAATTGAATTTAATAAACTAAATAAATATATTTCTTATAACTATATAAATATACTATCGTAGTTTAATATAAACGCGATTAGTGGTGAGTTTGAAGCCCACTCTGGAGAATGATATATTAAAAATTTTAATGTCTCCATCGATAGACAAACAAAACGTGGCGTTGAGTTCTGCACTCAACATACTATGTTTGGGCGGAAAGCAGTAGATGAACTGTCTTGACACTAAATTGTCTCTGACTACCCTGTTGTACGAGATAGAACGTAAATCTATTTTTGTTTAATCCCATTGACCTTTAATTTTTTAATTCTTTTGACTTTTTTAGCTACACGCTGTTTTCCTGCATAGCAGACATCAAGTGCCTAGTGTCAAGACACTCCTTACTCCACTTTCCACCTTTTTATATAATTATTAAAATAAATGGTAGAGAGTAGAAGAAAAAACTTACACACGTATGACTATTGTAAAGGGACTAGATATTGATAATACTGAGCAAATAATTGCCAGGCATACCTAACAGACTATAATAACGGAATAATAATACAAAACCCTATTACATAAACAGCTTCAAATTTCACTATCTAATACCTATATCTACAAATTAAAATAGCTGTTTACTGATTTAATTTATTCTCCTTCGCTTTTGTTAAACGAAATTTCTGAGTAACGACAATTTCCTCGCTTCCTATTAAGACGGCGGAATTATGTGCGAACAGAATTGAAATTCATTTTGATTTTGTATACTAATAATATTATTGTTTTCGATAATAATCAAATAACTAAACTTTTATTCTTGTTAGATAACACATGAATTATTTTTTACTAAGTAACAAAATGACAAGTAGTACGGCCACATATATATATTCAAGACCTTCTGGTGATCTACAATATAGCAGTATACCCAATACGTGCTGAGACTATGAATATAACTGTGCTTCTTTATGAATTAGATTTTTAAAACGTAAATATTATATATCGATCAAAAGATACATTAGATTAAAGTAATGTAATAGAAAAAAAGCTATCTAATAGTAATAGAAGAACTATATACCAAGGTTAACGTACCAAGTCATACGAGGGAAGACAGGAACTATCTAGTGTCAAGACACTCTGTACTCCGCTTACCGCCGAATTCGCGACATTGCGTATTAAATAGCAGTACTCAATACCGCGCTTTGTCTTAGCAGAGCGAGCAAACGGAAATAATTTATATATAATCATACTTCCGAGTGGAAATCGAACACACAACCGATTACCTTAATAGTCTGAGTCTGTGCTACTGCGCCACAACTGGCTTTATTTTAAACAATATTACGTTGCCTCGTAAATAATATTACAGAGGAGAGCATAAATGATTACGCAATACCTTATTGGAGAAGCGAAGTACGGAGTGTCTTGACACTAGGTACTTCCTGTTTCCACTGCTATGCGGGATAAAAGCTTGAAGCTAAAAAAATATCTTTTTTTATTACATATAAAAAGTAGAGCATTTTGACACTAGGTTTTCTCCGATACGGAATAATTATTATATAATAACATATACAAAAAAAAAGTAGATTTATTGAAATTTTTACATTGATTAAAGTAGTAATTTTATATGAATATTATGAATGGCGGAAAGCAAGTAGACTTTAAATTCTATTAGTATTACAAACAAAGGCAATGAGTAAATAAAATTTTATTGAATCGACTACATACTCGAAATTGTTTACCATTAAACGAAAACAGTGAATTTTATTTGTTAGAAACACAATAGTATTATTTAATACGTACAACATATTTAATGCATACCTAATAATTTAACGACTACGCATTGATCAAATATCGGATTTTGTGTGATAAGAGGCGTAGCTTAACGCTGTATTCTGTTATACCAGGGAATAGAGGAAAGAAAAAAATAAATATATTCATCCTTAAAGAATTGAAGTCACAACCAACCGCATTTACAGTGAGATGATCTTAAGCTATTTTTTAATAAACTTGAAATATATACAAATATATAGATATTCCATTTGAGCAGAAAATATTTAGCGGCTTAAATTTAGTTTAGTATGAATAAAGTATAAACGATTTAGACATATAATACGTTTTAAATTGAAAATAGTTTCATTCTATCACCTAAGTAAACCTCACAACGAAAGTAGCTTCGCTCGCTTAGTTGGTTTTGTCGCGAGTTTTAACGTAGCCAAACAACAAGGGAAGATACTCTAATAAATTAAATGTATATATATTTTGTTTTCATTTATTATTTTACTGCATTTTCTAGTTTTGTTACGATTATAAATATGTAGGTCGGTCGTGGCGTAGTGGGATAGTGTCTAACTGTAAACGCCATTGGTTATAGGGTCAAATTTCTCAGGGGAACTATGTTTAAATTATTTCCATTCATTCGCTCTGGTAAGACAAAACCTGACATTGAGTTCCGCCACTCAACACGCAATATCTTGTTTGGCGGAAAGCGGAGTACGAGTATCCGTACGTATTTAGTGGTATACGTGTAATGTAATATTATATTGAATTTTATGAATTTCAAGCTTTTTACTAAACACAAATCATATGCCAATATCCCGTTGTACAATTAAAAATTATGAGAAAATTTATATTAAAATTTCAGTATTGTGCAGTAAACTGAGGTAGTAAAGTAATCATTAATTAAAATATTCATGATAAAGAAATGTTTAACATGTTATAACTAGGCACATACTTATAATAACCACTTACATTGTGCCTTCTGTTTTAGAAATGAAAAACTCGTACAATTTTTAAAAGCTTAACAATCGAGTTTTATTAATAAGACCGTCTAGGAGTTTTCGGCAATTCAAACAAAACACTTAAGTATAAAGTTCGATAGAAAGCGGCCGAGTGTTAGACGGAGCGACCTACTTTTCTAAGTAAAAGTACTAAGGAAAATCCAAACTATTCTGCTAGAGACGTGATAAAATTGATGGGTTGCCATTAAATTAATTACATTTTTAGAGATTTTTGGTTAAAATTATGAGTAATTTTTCTTATATAATATTAATTAATAAGAGTGAGTATGTAGAAATGAAAATAATTTTTTAACATCCCTTTTTAGTTATATACTACGTGTTACGTAAATATTACGACAATTTAGGTAGTTACCTAAAAAATATCTAAACCCCAAACAAAGTTAAGCTCTGAAGGCTTGGACTTTATTATGTAATTTAGAAGAGTCTATAACTCTACATATTAAATAAATGGTCACAAAAATATAAATTGTAAACCAGTAGGGCAGTGAATGACTGTGAATACGATGGTTTGTAGTTTGTATCTCCACTTAGAGGAATAATTATAGTAATTACTTAATTTTCCTGCATCTAATAGATAAAAAGCGGCATTGAGTGTCGCCACTTAATACATAAAGTCTCGTTCTGGGCGGCAAGTGTGGTGTCTCGATTCAATTTTTTTCTCTGACAACCTTATTTTGCAAGAAAAAGCGTGAAGCTGAAATAAAATATATATTTTTTTGAACGGCACACACAATATCGCACAAACAAAAGCGTATTATATCGCATATATTTATATTATATATACTCTTAGGTTCGAACTTAATAGCGTATTTTAATATGTGTGCTATGACCTACTTTTTTAGCTTTTGATTTAAAAACCATGTATGAAATATATGCTACATTTATTTTTTAGTAGAAACGTTCTTCAGTTGCCCACTTCCATTATTTTTGAGTAATATGTAGTATCTAATAGCGTGCATATGGATAATGTGAAAATAGACCAAAAAAAATCTGAATATATATATATATATATATATATATATATATATATATATATATATATATATATATATATATATATATAATCACATTAGAACGCCATTACCTGAAATATTTTAATCTAATATTGTTAAGAACTTCTCTATGTGTCTACTAACTTTCATTAATAAAATTTATTTACTTGTTAATATTTGATAAGAGAACACAACAATATTGCAAAACAATACAAACAATAACTTCATATATGTATTCATTTAATTCAAATAACATTTCTATTCAATTACTGTCCATTGCAGTTGATTAATAAAATGAACGTTTGCTAATGTGCTTATGTTCGGTTGAACGCGTTTAATATAAGGGGTTATTTCTATTGCCTATCTAAACACCTTACTGGTACAGTGGAGATATAAATATCAACCGTAACGTAAGTACAGATTTGGTGGAAATAACTGTTTCACATTTTGCAAATCATTTTGAGGTAGTGGTCGTGGTAACAGCGTCTGACAGTAAACGCGATCGGGAATGGCTATATTCATTTCCTCGATCTAGTAATACAAAACGCAGTATTTAGTTCCACTACTCAATATGTAATATCTCGAATTCAGTGAAACACGAAATACGGGGTGTTTTGGCACTAGATACTTCCTGTCTATCCTGCTATGAGGGATAAAACTGTTATTTAATTATAGTTAAAAAAATCCAGCAGTTAAAAATGCTTCAACTAAGATAATGACATATACTATATTAAAATATATCAAATATCAAGAAATAATGGAATTTTTGAAAATTGTAAAAAAATAAGTGACTATCTTTTTATTACTCTAGGTCAATGGTAAAATTGCATAGATATTAATGTTACTCTAGGTCAATGGTAAAATTGCATAGATATTAATGTATTAGCATATGCTTTAATAATATTAAATATCTTTTTATCTAGACTCAAATTAAATATACACTATAGAAACTAGAATACATTTCTTGTATCTCATTGGCTAATATGAAGTATTAAAATGTTTATATTTAATAACCTCCACCAATCACCTAAAAGAAATTTGTATCGGACGGCTGCCACAATTTAATCGTAAGCATGGCGGCGACAAAAAGTCCATTATTCCGTAGTCCCCTTTTATCTAGTTAACGGCTACGCTTCCTTTTAACTTTGACTAAATCCGTTTTAGAGCCTTTTATTGATAAATTTTTCGAGATTCTTAAAAGAATTCTCAGTCAATTACTTAGTGCTGGTACAGTAATAATTCTGAAAGAAAGTGCTATTGGGACATCGATTGATGTGCTCTATTGCGAAATAAAATCAAAAGAACGGACTGAATAAAACATTTTCTTCTCCTCTATAAAATGTATTTCGATACGATGTATAGGAAATAAAAAATGTTAGTTTTCGATGTAGTTTTTGCGAGTGCCTAATCAAAGGTTTAAATATTTTAAGAGTATTAATAAACTTTTATCACTTTACGACAAATAAAAAAATAAAGAGTTGACTTTGATGGCCTATAGGTACATCTGTACAAATAAATAAAATTGGATTGTCTGTGTGTAATATTAAAATAACCGCTTTTTAAATAAAAACGTATGTATGTACATGATACATATATAAAAATAACATTTTTTTATAATTTTTGTATAGATCTGTCTGTTTGTTTTGACGGGACCTTTGCTGGCTGTTGTATTAAGGAGTAACGAAGCCAACTTTTAATTTCAAATTGCAAAATAAAAATTCATATATATAATCGCCAGTACAGCAAAAGTACGTACTACTAGTAAAGAACGAAGGAAACTTTCTTAAAAATGAAATCCAGGAGCAATGAAAATGCTGAATTAGTTAATATTTTATTATAATTAAATCAAGTTAACGTTATCAAGTTCCAAATAATTTAATAGCACTCAACAATACAAATAAACATTGAGTAAATTATATACCATGTACATATATCTTCCTTAAGGGCTTTTATAGTTTTTGACCACCAAAATTGTTCTGTTTTTCATACCATAGTAACAAGTTTCACTATTGCCTAGAATTCTGTTCGTTTTTATATTTTTTCATCATAAAGCACTATATAGATAATAACTATACGTATCACTTTCTTATGAATATAGGTTTTGTAGAACCAATAAATATTTTAAACCTATTGGCAAAAAAATCAAATCCAAACGACCTAAGGTCCTAAATTAAAAGAGCATAGTGATAATACGAAAGAATACACTTATCTCCGCAAGAGTTGTACCGTTTGATTACTACTGGGACAAAGAACCTCATCCATCGAAACGCCTTTGTTTTCACGAAAATAGGCCCTCGTACTTTGTTACAACTCCGACGTATGTACACATTGTTACATGGCTCCTTACTATTTTCAGCTACTTGAAACAGTGGGAGTCAAATACAAATGACCTCATTCTCGAAATCTATTCAAATTTCATTCATTCAGTCATTTTGTTCTTCTTAATTATGATGACAGTGACTGGTACGGTATTAAGCATAATCCTTGAATAAAACTTGTTTCTTCATACATATGTACATATATATGCTCTAGGAAGCTTCATTTACAATGAAGGTCTGGCTGCTATTTCGTGTTTGAATTAAGATTTCTGAAGTATTTTATAATAAATATCGTTTCTATTTACCCTAAATTATTATTATTATATATTAAATAAAAATATATATACATATAAAAAGGTGAGATAGAGTTCTTAATAGCGCCTTTAGAGCGTCGCGTAAACGCGGTTGGCTGTGGCTTCAATTCCTACTTAGAAGAAATATTGTATCAATAATAATTTCCATTACTTCGTACTGGTAAGACAAAGCGATATGATATTGCAATACTTAACATGCAACTTCGTTACACTGTGTTTTATCTAACTACCACGCTATGAATAAAAAATTGAAAGCCATAAAATAAATATAAAATATTTTTATTTTGCACTTATCATATATTTGTACAGCTTTCGTTTATTAATTCAGGGACGATCTTGAAAGTTCTGATAACTTGAGCGTTTGTTTTTTTTAGGTTCATTGTTTTTGTGGTATTCCTAAACAAAAACAATTAAGCTATGAGGGAACAAGATTTGTTTACGATTTTCTTTTATTTTCTCTTCAGATTACTTCATGGATATAGATATTTTTCTATGTATCTAAAACTTTGATTAAAATCTAATCATCATTTAATGCGTTAAGATTTTAAAACACTTTGAATCATGATTTAGGATTGAATCTTGACATTTTAAACAAATAGTAAAAATATCACCTTTTCACTTTTATCATTCTAGAAACACAGAGGAAGTTTAAGTGGTTGTATATAACATGGTGTCGAATAGATTAGACTGACGATTATCAAATATTTGCTAAGTACTGTATAGACATAAGCCCAGTGCTATGTGGACCCGCATATGTCTTCAATCAACATTAGACGAACAATTTTAGATTTTTATTGCTCGCGTGCGCAAATTTAAAATAATTCATTTTTAAAGAAGCATAAATCTATTTTCCAATAATATTAAACTTTTATTTTTCTTACAGCTTCACGCCTTATCCCCTAATTGTAGGATTATAAACAAACTAATGTCAACACACTCTGTCATCGAGACTTTATTTGACATTGTTGAATGGCAAACTCAAAGCCGCGCTCATGAAGAAAAAATAAATTTTAAATTTAATATTTCCCCCGAACTGGAATCGAATCCATAACTAATTACGTTTACGGTGACGCGCTGTACCACTGTACCACGATGGCCCCACACCCATATAGTGTTACGCTAAGAATTTTACGTCTCAATATAGCTTCTTTAAAATCAAAGGGAAGTCAAGAAATTTGCTCTACTAATTTTATAACAGTATCGACATCAAACGCAACCGAACTTTAAGGGTGAAGTTAAAGAAAATTAATCCAGCAGCTATGCAGAAGCAACAAAGTCGAAAGCTTTCAAAGAATCTTGGATTACTTTTAATAACTGTCTATTTTACACTTAACCGACCAAGGTCGTACAAGGTCGGGGATGGTCACATAAAAGAAAATTTAAGAAAACTATATTCATACAAATATATAAAATTGGAGTATCTGTTTGTGATACATAAATAACATACAAATTAACATTTTTATAATTTTTGCCTATCTGTCTGTTTGTTCCGGCTAATCTCTAAAACCATGGGCTGAATTTAATCGGGCTTCACTGGCAAAAAGTTGACGTTATAAGAAGTAATCTAGGCTACTTTTATTTTAGAATTACAAATTAACGACACGTTATGCTGATTCCACCTGAACGAAGTTGCGGACTTGGCTCGTTATAAATAATTATTCACTGTTTTTTATTATTTTTGTACTTTTTTACCTGATCGCATTTATTCCCACATACTAGCATAGGCCAATAGAATCTAATGTTGAGACATATTGTTCTTCACTTTCCGTCTGCTCCCAGAATATTGCATGACTAATTACAATAACGCGCTTTTTCTTTGCTGGGAAAATAAAATTAATTTAAATAGATTATTTGAATTGAAAATAATTTAAATATATTAATTTTCCCAAATAAAACTTGAGGGTTCAAGTTTCCCATCCCATTACCCATCGCATTTAATGTCAAATGAATTCCCACTGCACTACATTAGTCTCATATACTTTCACATAAATATATAAACATAGTACTAGTTACTATAGAAAATCCATCAAATAATAAATGCAAGATGTCTCCTTAACTGGCCTATAGTAAAAAAACAACCATACAGACAAGTCCGCTCCTATGTTATGGTTAGAGGCGTGATATATCAAAAGCTTCTAAGAAGTACAGCCTTAAAGTTTGCTCGGTACAATGAATGTTTATATTGTAAATCAAGAAATAGCGATTTAAACTGTTCTTATAATAAAAATCAAAGATGATTTATTTTAGTTTTAACTTTAAATCAAATTTAACTAATTAAAAGTGTAGTGTTTTAGAAAACTGAGTATTTTTTTACAAATTTTAAATATAACTGTTGAACATGCAATATTATTATTGAGGTATCAAGTAACGAAGAATATTTTACTATTTTTAAAGTGTTAATCCACACTGAGGATCAGAAATCATTTAAATAAAACGTATAAAATTTGAACACAACGGGATTTGAACGCGCGCCTGTTGGAAGCCCACCAAGTAACGAAGAAAATCTTTCATTCATCGTTGATCGTTCACTAACTCTGCCTATACTGTAAATTGCGAGAAATGTGTTGAAATAAACGTTTTTATGTAGCCGCTTACTCTCGTCATATAAAATCATAAAGATTTTTCTTTAGCATTATGCGCAACAACACAAAGCTTGACTCTTAACATCGCTTTGAGTTGGAAAAAACGCGCCATGTTTTGCGTAAGCGTAATTAACAGTATTTCTCTACTTCTAAAGTTAATTTAGTCACCTTTTTACTATAGATAATTTTAAGTTTTTTTTTTTATTTCCTTTATACAAATCCTATTAAAATATTTTAAATAGTAAAGTTTGTGCGGATGTATGAATGTTTGTCATTCCTTTTTGTGAAAAATACTGAATACATAACGATGAAACTTTGCAGTAAAATTGCTCATATTTCAAATTATGATCTAACTTATTTGTAAATTATGTTGCAGAAATTTAATTTTTTATTTTATAACGTCTTGTTATATACTCAACTGAACTGCACAATATAGGCAACTTATAAAGATTTCATATAGTTTCGCCATAAAGAAGCGAAAGCTCCCCTACTTCCTAGAAGTATTGATATTTCAAATTAAAACATGGTAATTCTAGTGCACGTAAACAAAAAGCAACTTACTATGATAATTATATTAAAAAAAAAAGTAGAAACCAAAAACGTAAGAGACCCTTGGGTAAAAATACTTGATGTGGCATACCCCATGCTAATTCGAATAATGGCAAACAGAAACACACTACGATATCTTCTTATAACTATTTAATTATGTCGTAGATATAGAAACTGAACTCCACAAGAATATTAGTGATAAATAAAAAAATATTAATTCAAGTTACAAACACATTGCAAAAAAGATATTAACCTATATTTATTTTTTTTGCTTCACACTTTTATCCCGCACAGCAGCAGTATCTAGTGTTAAAACACTCTGTACTTCGCTTTCCACCGAATTCGAGACATTGCGTGTTGAGTGGTGGAACTCAAAGCCGGTCTTTGTCTTTACCAGAGCGAGAAAGTGAAAATAATTTAAATATAATCACTCCCCCGAGTGGGGATCGAACGCACAACCGATCGCGTTTACAGTCAGACGCTGTCACACTGCGCCACGACCGGCCTTTATAACCTATATAATGGTAAAAATTCACAATGAAATACTAGTTTTATTAAAACAATGCAGTTCCTTGCAGTTTATTGAAAATGGTCTAATACTAAGTTATATCATCTCATATTTTTATAGCTTCACTCTTTGTTTCGCGTAACATGAATGTCAGAGACAACCTAGTGTCTAATAATTTCCATATTTTACTATTTTTTTAAACTATTATTCCACACTTAGAATTAGAAAAGCATTTTTTAAAAAATGAATAAAAAATTTGATTCGGCGGGATTCGAATACAAAACTCCTAAAACCGTCCAAAAACGTTTTATAATCATTTCCCCCAATATCCACAACCAATTGCGTTTAAAATCAGACACTGTCCTTCAGAATCACGATTGCCTCGTACTTATTATGAGAATAATATACAATTACATTAAAACATTAATTCAGTTGGTAAACACTGAGAAAGTAAAAGTAAGCAATAAATATCAGTATAAGGGCAACCACATGTTTATACAAGTATTCATGTAAAAGCTTTTGATTTTCCAAAAGGAAATCAAAATATAATGAACCTTTTTCTTTTATGTTATCAAAACAGAATCGTACCCATAAATGGGATTAAGCTCGTTTAAAGAATCTCAAATTCATATGAAATCTATTTGCCTTAATTCACAATGTAATAGCGGATCATAAAATAATTTAATTTTAGTAAAATAACAATATTTTTGAAAGACTTATAAACAAATAAACGTACGTACACGAAATCTCATGGGCACTTCCTTGAAAGGTGCGCGTTTGAACCCCGTCATTTTTTTGTATATTTTCGTTACATTACGTTACGTAAGTAATAACCTTTTAAATATAATAAACATAATTGTATTAAATATTTTCCAGCATATCCTGTAGGATAGGCAGAGAAACCCTTGAACAAGTGAAATATTGCGTGTCGAGGTCATGGTATAGTTCCAATACTAATTAGGCTTGTCTTACGTTGCACACAAATGTATTTATCATGTCAAAACAGAACACAGTGAAATAAAAAGATCATATTACTAAATTTATTTGGAAAATTACCTTTACAAGCAATAATTAAAAGAAATATTTTATTTAAATTAATAAGCACCCAATGTGATCTACAACTCTTCACATTTATAAACAACTGTACATAAATTTCGTGTATATTTAATAATTCAATAATTTACCAACAGCTTCACTATTCTTTCCTCATAATAGAGTTAGAGAGCATATATACATCTAAGAACATAATATGGTCACTCTCTGTTTTGACAAAAAATAGTGACAATGCGTGTCGAGTAGTCCTGTCTAAGCGGATAAATGAAAATAATTTAAATACAATCGAGTAGCGAAAACCCCTAGATTTCGATTTAAAACATTGTATGTAATCGATATGCGTTTTAGTACAAGGAAGTTATGTGACTATTTATGTATATATAAGATCTTTAATTATCGCGATTTTTACACATTTATATTAAACTATTTTAAACTGATTAATCGAGTATATTTTGGTATTCAAAAATACATTTTTGTCTGGTCTAAGGGAAGAAATGGAAACAATTTAAATTTACAATCGTTCCCTCATATGAGCATCAAATCCGTTTACAGTTAAGCACTCACTACAGCACTACGACGACGTATATAATCCCTAATGATCTCTATTAAAACTATTAGTCAGTCTGGCGATTAGGCACATAATGGCCATAAATTACGACACATGTTTAGATAGCCTCGTGTTGTACAAAGTGGGGCAAGTGAAGGGACGTCACTACTCGCTACTTTATCTAACAATCGATGACATATCAAGAGGAAGGGCGCGTTCCATAAGTAGAACGACAAACATTATCAGAAATAAAGCTGTTACATTAAAAATATATACATTTTTTGTATTAATAATATTAATTTAAGTTATATAAAACGAAAAAATAATGATCAAATAAGTTAAATTTATATATTTTTTCACATTCACGCTATTAGCCCACACAGCAGGGTAGACAGGCAGTACCTAGTGGCAAGACACTCCGTACTACAATGTTTAGAACATTGTGCGGTCAGTGGCAGAACTCAAAACCTCACTTCTTAATCTTACCAGAGCGAGAAAATTAAACAAATTTTAATAAATTATTTCCCCGAGTGGAAATCGAACCGATCGCATCGACCATCAGACGCTGCCCGGCTTTTATAAATCGTTATTGTTTTTCAACCTTTAATAGAACAAATTTACGTAACATTTCTTACGCTTGTATTTAACGTCGCACCGTTTAAATCAAAATTTCTTATAAGCAGAATCAATGAATTCAAAAAATAAACTAGTAAAAAAATTAAGAATATTTAGAATACTAGTAAAGAAATATTTTTGATTTGACATGTATAAAACATGTCAACAAAAAAATATTTACATTTAATAGTATACACCCATATCGGTTGCACTAATCAAAATGCACTGAATGCAACGAGGTCGATGTAACGTATCCACATGGATGTAAAACACTAGCTCGTACATCGGACAGGTTATTTCCACACCGACGTACGTGGTAAAAGAGAATAATTACAGAAACGTCGTCAGAATCAATTCTTTTGTTTTGAACGCTTATCTCGCTTGAAATTGAGTTGTTTTCCTGTTCGCTTTGAGATTTCTAAATGTTAAAAGAGGAATGGAAATGTTATTTCTTTTTTAAAGTGATTAATGTAGGCTATAGAAATGCGGTGAGGTGTGTATCAATTTACCATTGCTAAAATATGGTTTGTTTAATGCTTGGTTTAAATCCGGAAGATGAATTTTTTTACGATCGTTCTAAATTGTTGAATGAAGCTGTTCGTTGCGCAGTGGGACAACGTCTGACTGTAAAAACAATCGGTTGTGGATTCGATCCCCACTCGGGGGAGTGATATTAAAAATTATTATTATATTAAAAATTATTTTCACTTTCTCGCTTTGGTAAGACAAAGTGCGAGTCAGACGCTGACCCACTTTGCCACTATGGCCTTTACTAAATAAAATTTACTAATAAAATTAATTAAATTGCTAATAGTATTAGTAAACTTTTACTTGCTAATTCAATGTCCAAGTCTACGATTTTTAATAGGTATTTTATTCATATAAGGTAAGTTTTTCGTTTTATGATAACAATTGGAAGTTAAGACACGTGTCACCTTAATTTTACCTTCGGTGTCGATCGTTAACGACACACGAATATACCCTACGTGGCGGAAACCCAAGCAATTGACGCGAAATCAGATTGCGTTTAGTAGCACAATATAATTTAATTGTCTTATCGGATTCTTTTTATCACACTCATGGGTCGCCCCTGCTATTATACCTTAGAAATAGTTGGGGATCTAGCCGTTATAGAAACCTGTGCTAGTTTATAGGACTTTCAGTTGGAATACAACTGTGACCGAGTTAAACATAATATTTTGGATGATTTTTCTATATGTTTTAATAAATTTTGGCAATAATCAATAACATAAACCCTTATATTGCAAATATTTAAGCCACCGCCCTCTTGGACATAAAATTCTATTAAACCGATTACCAATCGATTTTATTAAGGATTAAATAATAATAAAACTCGTACATATATGCAAATTTAGCATGTAAATAATGCGATCTAGGCCGGTCGTGGATCATTGGGACAGTCTGAAACGCGACGATTGTGGATTTGATGTCCACTCAGGGGAGTGATTATATTTACATTATTTTCACTTCTTCGTTCTGGTTAGGACAAAGTGCGGCGTTGAATTCGACCACTCAACACGCAATGTCTCGAATTCGGTGAAAAGCCAAGTATGGAGAGTCTTATATAATAATCTAAAATTAAAAAAAATGCACCCAATATTCTGTTTTCTTTTCTTACTTCACGCTTTTATCCTGCATATAGCAGCGTAGACAGAAAGAACCTAGTGTTAAGACACTCCGTACTTCGCTTTTCACCGAATTCGAAACATTGCATATTGAGTGGTGGATCTCAACGCCGCACGTTGTCTTTTACCAGACCGAGGAAGTGAAAATAATTTAAATATAATCACTCCTCCGAATAGGGATCGAACCCAGAACCGATCGCGTTTACAGTCACACTCTGTCTCACTGCGCCACGACCGGTCTCAATGTTGAGTACTTCTCTTTTATTATATAGTTATAGTCACAGAATTCGTTAAATATTAAAATCATTTAATAAATACTTATAATACTCCAAACTTTCATAAAAGCTTGCCTCGCTTACTTTTAACCTCTATAGGTCTTTATATTTTGTGTTTCTCATTCAACCTTGACTTACATTGAATACACAATTCATATTTTCTCCGTACTATGACCTACATAGAAATTCGGAGTACATTAAATCATAATATAGTACGTATATATCGACCAAGCTGAAACTAACGAAGTTATGATGACTGCCAATATGAACTCAATAACGAACGTTACTGTTAATAAAAATTTGAAATCAAAAATTTATAAATTTTAAAGTACACAGTTTACAGAAACGTTCTATGACAATATGTAGATACAGTAAAGACATGCGTTATTAAGCTTTGTTTCTGGTTAAGCAAAATGCGGTGTTAAGTTCCGCCACTCAACACCCAATGTCTCAAGTTCGGATGGCAATTGGAATACCACGTTCTATTTGACTATTCGTTTTACAGGAAAAATCGGAAAGACACTTTTTTAGAGAACAGAGTGAGTTGTCACCTGGCTGTCACTGCCTTCCCTCCCCAAAAAATATGCAAAACGTATTTACATTTAATAATTGCAGTGCAAACGAATAATCATATTGAATTATTGTAAAATAATTCATATTTCGTTATTTCCAGCTAGCGCTGTGACATCTGTCGCGGTCGCGCGGTGACTGGAATTCGAAATGGAAATTTAAAAGAGCAAAACTTATTAACAAAAAGCACATCTGCCCCAACTATTCATTACTATTTTCTTAGCGAAAACAAGTTTTTTTTTATTATGAAACAAACGCAAAACATTTAAACTTACGTACAATTTAATGCAAGCAAGCTGACACTTGACCTATTTTGCCCACCATCTTTAATTTTTTCTTGAACTTCACTTTGAAATAAGTTCTAAGAATAAAATGAATAGATAGAGGTCATGGCCTAGTTGTACCTGTTTATGAAATAAATAGTTGTAGAGCCCAGGCGTCGATCATAATATTCTTACTGATAAATATTACCTATTACATATCTGCCTTTTTAAATGGATTTTTTACTAAAAGCAACTTAGAAGAAATTATTTTATTTCACAATACTATATTTGTTTTTTTATTGTATTGTATACTTGAACAGAATAAAACACTCGACCTCCATGACAATGCATTTAACTTAGAAATTAACTGACAATGTATCCACACATACATATCCAAATAACACGCAGAGAGATAACATTCACACGTCCTCTATCGAATGCCATACCCGACTTTAGATAGGGGTGAAAAAGCAATAACGAAAGCAAATGACACGTAAAACTCTGGGGACCTTTTTAATTCTATGATCAAACGACGCCAATACCATTTTAATGGTTTTGTTTAATTTTCGTTACACTCTTACTATTTATTAGCCAAACATATTTGATTAGTAATCAAAACAAATAATAAAAATGTAATAGATCGTTGTCTGTACATCGAAATTTTATAAGAATAACTTTTATTTGGAACATATACTAGAGCTACAGAGCGTAAAATAGGATATTTTATGATTATCTGATAGCTTATTTAGTGTAAGAAAAGTAAGAAGCTAAAAAAATAACAAATTTTAAGACTTATTCTGATTACTTCCAGGTCCTGCTTATAATAGTTTTTAAGATATTCTGTTAGATTTTTAATTTTGTCTTACATATGTAACGTATTCCTGTTATAAGGTTCCTTAAAATTCTTTAAATGAATGTCATCGAATAAATTCCACACTTGCTAGCACCAATAAATACATAAATCGGTATTACCCAGCAATATATTTAGTAGAAAATATAAATTATTTTATAACTCGTTTACATTACCTCTTTGATATAAGTTTCAGTATCATTTTTGGAACTTGGCGCCAATTTGTATTTTAATTTTTTTGTCGGCGAAGTCGACAATCACTTATATTCGTGATATTGAACTGTGTGTGTGAGTGTGACAATATTATACATTTAGATAAATTATAAGAAAATATAACCCGACATTTTACTAGTTTAGTAATAAAAACTACTATAAGACGAGACTAGACAACGTAGTGTAAAGACACTCCGTTGCGTTCCGCCCAAAACTGAGAAATTATATACTAAGTTATGAGTTCAAAGCCATGCTTTATCCCACTGAAGCAGAGAAAAACATATAAATTTTAATTCCCTCGAGTGGGGGTCGAAGATACAAACAATCGCGTTTATAACAGACAGTGAAATATGTAGCCCCTTTAGATTTGAATAAAGATTCAAATACAACATATAACAATATTTTTTTACTAAGTATAAAAGTTGTAAGAATAAAGTAAACCCAAGTATAAATATAGTAAACTGTTTCTAGTCACTTCTAGACTTTCAAAGGCTTAGACTTCGTAGCTTAGGTGGCTAAAGTCTTTAACTTCGATCAGCTTAGCAGTTCAGGCGTTATCGTAGAAAAATATATTTACTAACATGTTTACTTTGAACACTTCATACAGGAAAAATTGTTTAAAATAAATAACTATCACTACCTACATATATCCCAAATACTCTGATATAATAAGAATAGAGAGTAATGAAAGAACTATTTCTTAATAACTTTATGACATTATATATGTTAACTACAAATTTTTTTAAATTAGACTAGATTTCGCGTTTAAAATTGAAATGACTCAATCAAGAACTACTATTTATGTGAAGTGTTAGAGAATTATTGGATTTACTAAAAAAATATTGTGAATTTTTACCATATATTAAATAAATCTTTATTTTCATAAATAGTGAATGTAATAGTATGTTGAGGATTTCATATTTCAATTAAATAAAAATCCCTTTAGTAGATTAAATTTGTTGGTTGAGGAACTGTCCTCTTAGATAGATATTCATGTACATAATTACTATGAAAATTATAATGTAATAAATGTATTAAAACCGGAGTTTATTATATTTTTATATTGTATGCATCTTAAGGAAAAATTCATAAATTACTAATCCTGTAATAATTTACATTGTAAACTTACTGTCGATAAAATTCCAAATACTTAAATCACGCAGGTATTTAAAAATCAATCGCTACGAGATACGTAGCATTGCTACGTAGCAGCTACGGATTCCGATTATGAAATATACGAGAAAACCAATGAGTATGAAAGCTTGAGAAAAGTAGGCTCTATGAACATTTTTCAGGAAAATAACTTGAGAACATATTATATAGGTAATTTGTGTACATTGTTTTTACGTTTACTCTTTTTTTCATGTTGGATTTCTAATTAGTTTACTATGGATTTTTTGGCATATATATATAAGCCAAAAAATCCATACTAAATAATTGTATTAGAATAAAAAAAGGCAATATTTTAAAAGGCAATGGCGCTATAAACGCGTCGCGTAATTAAAGTTTAACATAAATATTGAAATATTCTCTCTAAGCATTTTGCATATTCAATATGTCGTTATTTACTATCTCCATTAGAAAATTTTGGTCAATTGTATAGCTATTTTAATAATTAATGGGTACATAATTCAACATTAAATTTATTTAATATACAATATCAAAAGACGACAAATATTAATATATTATAAAACGAAAGTAAAAAAATATCACTTTCATCAAAATCTTGACGATAAAACGTATTTTACTTTTAATATTAATATAAATATAAATTGAATATTTATTAACTAATTCAATTGGCGGATAGTTATGAATTGGATTGACACCACTCTTTACCCCTCAAACAAAATTTAAAGCTAATGTAAGATGTTTAAAATTATAAATATTTAAATACTTATTTATATATTTTACATTTAACATAGTTGTTTTGTTTCCAAGTAAGTACGATAAATGAAATTGTTATTTTATCAAAAATAAGTATTTGGATTATTTTTGTTTTTGCATTATTTAGATTTCAATTCCATTAACAACAGTCACTGGGCTCATATAATATTAAATTACAGTCTTCTTTTGTAGCTTCACGTTTTTATCTCGCATATCAGGGTAGACAGAAAGTACCTAGTGTCAAGGTACTGTAACGATACGTACTATACATAAATATGTATATAAATATATAATATATTTTGTACAAATAATTTAATAATAACGTTAAATATTATTTTATGTAATATTTAGAGGTAGTAATAACATAATTTTTAAAAAAAGAAAAGGAATTGGCGGGAGTGTCTTGTGCGGAAAAGGACGCTTGAGAATATTGTTAATATTTAATTTGGAATAATGGAAATATAATACATAGAAAGTAAATGTAATAACAACATTGAATATCAGAAATACATAGGAATATGATTATTATTGTTTTTGTGGTATTCGTGGTCGGTAAGATTTGCTTTTGTATAATATGAAGGATTTGTTGATAAGTTCTTTTTCTATTATTAATATAAAAGTGCCATTAAATGAATATAAAATTATTATTATTAAAGTAAAATAAATATATTAAAGATATTAAATGTTTACAATATACATTCTAAGAGATATATGAAATTTGTAATATAGATATACCAAAGCGTCTGCCGCCATCTTTGAATAGTGTTGTATGAACATAATGTTATATGCATTTACTGAGTATTATAAAATATTTTAATATTATACTAAGCTCTGCAAACAATAATTAATAAATCACAATTAATCTAATATCATGTATTGAACGTATAAAGCATTTTATGATTATATTTATATAATATTCTTAAATATATAGGAGATCCGTCATGTACTCGCGTTACACGATCGTCGAGGATCGGTGAGTGTTACAGCTTATTGATAACTGATGTCGGTGGCGCAATCCAATGTTGCTTGACGCCACTGAGGCTGCTATAGTTACCTTAGGTGAACGGCTACGCAATGTTGGAAGGTTGTATTGACTCTGTTGCTGTCTCGCGTTACGAAAACGATGCTTGTACGGCGTCGGACGTTGATATAGCTGGAGACGCTACCGTCGGGGTTCGGTGAGTGTTACAGCTTATTGATAACTGATGTCGGTGGAGCAATCCAATGTTTCTTCAACTTATATAAGTCTCACAAACCAATCTACAACATATAATGATCTCACAAACCAATCTACGACCTTTAATGGTCTAAAGAACCAATCAACGAGATATAATGGTCTCACAAACCAATTCATATATATAATTATAACATATTCTTAATATAATAAGCGTAAAAAGTACGTAAAGAAATATCATAAGTAATTTTAAGTATCGAAATATTTATTTAAAAGTGTAGTATTAACCTCATTGAACGATCTTTACAAGGACGGAACAAATAACTAATAATTGTTCATTTGCAAAGGCATTATAAGTAACATATACGTTCGATGTTCCGTTGCATCTTGGAGGGTTCACTCTGAGGTCGGTCGGGTCCGCCGATCGGTCGGAATTCACGGCATATGGCAGGGAGGGGCCATTAAGCTATTTTCCCTTATAACAGAGAGTTAAATACTTATAACAGAGAGTTAAATAAGACGCATGTTCGGCTTTCCTTTGAAAAGCTGGAGGTGATTTCAATGGAATATCTTACATACTTCAATCTCTTGCTATTATCTCTTCTGAAAGTTTCTATAAGTTTAATTTTAAAGTTAATAGGTAGGTATTAACATTTCTTGACACTGTTGCCTCTAAATCTCTAAAAGATCTTGAGTTATTGCGAACACGATGATAATGGGTCCTACCACGTGACGTATCATGTGCCGTATTAGTACTTAAATACTTTTATTGTAGTATTTTTATATAGAAGAGGAGGTGATAAACGTTACAGTACTCCGTACTTCGTTTAAGTCTTTTTTATACTGTATTATTTATAAAATTGAAGTTCGTTTTAAATATTATTGTACACTTTTCAAATCACATTACATCCAAAGTCAATGGGTCTATACACAGCACAACATCCACTAAGATAAATGAAACATATATTTACCTATGAAATGAAACCGTCTGAATGCGTTCCCACAAGACATACGTTTTATGAACATTTTTATGAGAATTCCTGGAGGAGTTGCAAATATTGTTCTTGCTGTTGGAATTGTATTTATGTGCACAATGTATTCGGTGCCTGAATGTATGACTAAAAACACAGTATACGAAAATCTCGAATGAAAGCAGAAGCTATTACTAATATAGCGTTTTAGGAATTTCTAGCGTTTTGCAGAAGTCTTTCGTCTTACTAACATATGTGACCCGATTTTCTACTTAGTATCTTTTTATATTGTACATTGCACAGATGGAATTTAGACATTAAAATAAATCTTTAAAATTATCTTGAATAAATGACGTGAAAATTTAATTTAAATTAACCCGTTTAATTTAACTTAAGTTTAATTTAAATAAGCTTCACGTTATCTAATAGAAACTGTCACAATGTCAATGGGACTTGTACATCATAGTTTCTTTTGCACAAACTATATTTAATTACTATATTTAATTTATTTCTTCTAGTAGTCCACTAAAATATAGTAGATATTTGAAAATGGAAAGAAGATTTTTCTTTTTAAAAATTTTTAAAAATTTTCTTTCTCAACCAATTTAGAAGCATTGAGAATTTACCGCCGTTTTATCTAACGAAGCCTAACGCTAAACGCAAATAATTATATTAAATATGATATTTGACTTGATAATTATATTTAACTGAAAATCGTATTCAACAATCACATTAACCACAGCTTGGCCTTAATATTTGTTATATTTGAGTGTATGCATTTTTTGTAATATATTTTTAAATATACAAATGCCCTTTTTATATATGTGATACAACTAATATAGTACAATTAATGTACATACATTCATATACGGCCCTTTAACCCGACTCGGTATGAAATTTCAATATTTAGACGATAATGTACATTATTAAACCACAATTTAGTATTTAACACGTTTCTGTCGGTTTCGCAACGCACCGTGGCTATCTAGTTACCAGTATAATTAGCATAATTAGAACGTTATTAATCTTTTAGCTCAAAGTAGCTTTGGTTATATATATTTTAACTTTTACATAAATTAATGATGATTATCTGTGTGCTGTAGCTTAGTTTATATCTGTGTAAACAACGATCGGCCGTATCTGGATTTGATAGTTCAAATGTATAGGTCGATAATTAGGCGTATGTTTGAAACTAATTTCATATGTTGGTGTTTATATTTTTTTCAGAATGGTTACAAAGAGTGAGGTAACACTACACTATTTTTCACCATATAGAAGTATTTAAGATCATGTGTCAGAATCTAATACAGAACTTTCCATAAGTACTATACTTTATATAGAGGCCGGTCGTGGCACAGTGTGGCAGCGTCTGACTGTAAACGTGATCGGTTGTGGGTTCTATTCTCACTCAGAGGTGTAATTATATTTAAATTATTTTCACTTTCTCGCTCTGGTAAGACAAAGTGTGGCGTTGAGTTCCACCACTCAACACACAATATTTTGAATTCGGCGGAAAGTGAAGTACGGAGTATCTTGGTACACTAGGTACTTTTGTCTATCCCGCTATGCCGGATAAAGATGTGAAGCTAAAAAAAAGTAGTAAACATGTGTACTAGAGAGGTTTTATTCATCACCTAATTACATGCTAATCGTATTAACACTACAGCAGAAAGTAAAATAAATTTGACAAACAAGTTATGAATTTCAAGCCTTCATCGTTTATACGCAGCACCATTGATGTAATATGAATAAAGTATACAAAATTCGTTGCCAAGAAAAATAAATAACACGGTGTAAATGCAATATAGTGAACGGTATTGATATTTCTCGATGAAACTAGAATCCCTATTTGGAAAATGATTTTCAATCGGAAACTTTCTAAGCTGAGCCAGACAATACGGCGAACCTTTGTAAACTATTTCACAAGTATAAGAAATTTCCTTTTGTACTATATCCTCGAGACATAGTTCTTTACTATCACGTAGATACTTTACGCCTTTTTACAATAAATATAATACAATTTTTTTATCATATAGAGTAGAGAGCTTAGTGATCATTTTCTCCACCATGTTGTTTATGTTAATCATCTTGATCAACCCGAAGATGTCTACTGGCTCTAAGGCTTCCCCATAGCGCGTTCAAAATAGATTAATAAAAGGCATTAAATAGTATCACGTTTTATGTGAAAACAAATCATAGTTGAGACCGTTCGTGGCACAGTGGGACTGTAAACGCGATTGATTGTGGGTCCCTACTCGGGGGAGTGATTATATTTAAATTATTTTCACTTCCTGGCGCTAGTAAAGACAAATTGCGGCGTTAAGTTCCACCATTCAACACAAAATGTCGAAATTCGGTGAAAAGCGAAGTACAGAGTGCCTTAACACTAGGTACTTTCTGTCTACCCTGCTATGTGCGGGATAAAAGCGTGAAACTACAAAGAAAAAAATCATTGTTAAACTGTAATTTCGTATTATATGGCTTCACCTGATAATATATATTTATATTTTTCTGATGACGATTATTTAAACGAAATAAATACCATTAGATATAGAAAATATATCACATTTCTACGTGGACAATTGCTCTTTGTTCATATTTATAAATAAATTGTCAACTCATTTTTACAAGAATAAAATTGTAATAAGCAAAACTTTTTCATGTTACGCGTTCGCAAAAAATTTAAATAAAATATACATTAGTAGTAAAATATTTTTCATTAAACACCTATAACATTCTGTGTAATGGACATATTTGCATGAAAAATGCATTCCATATAAAAATATCGCATTTATTTACACAGCTTTTTGGAATGTTATTGTGAATGTACAAAAAATGTACTGAACTTGTGGTAAATACTGGTTGGATTTTAAATTCAGTTCTAATTACTGTATGGTTCATCTTGAAGAAAATGGAACTAAATCATAAGATGTTGTATAAGAATATTGTTACGAACCTTGTTTTTTGTATTTACAAGTTTTTGATTATTTTTTAATACCATAAATATAATTTTGATTACAGTTACATTAATTTTTTAGGAAAAACTAAATGAAGTATATAGATGTTTAAAAGATTTCATTTAATCAATAAAAGTTAATTTTTAATTTGTGAAAAGTATTTTAAAAAAATAAACTGAGCATAACAATTTCAAATAGTTTAAATTTCTCACCGTTTGCTTTTATCCCAAAAACAACTACTTCATTTTAATACAAGAATAAAAGTTATTGTTTTCAGCAAGTATTCTATGATTTATAGCAGTAATATTTTCAACAAGAGTCTGAAGGCTCGAAGTAGCCCAATCGTAATCCGAGGCAAACCTATTTGCGCTTGATCTGAATGTGCCCAAAAAGACAAGTCAGGGTGAACACTTCAATCACATTTAGATTCGAAAAACCCGTCCACGGCCGCCGGGACGTGCGACTTGTGCCAGATTTACATGAGATACGCTCGTTCAATCTTCTTTGTAAAATTAGCTTTCCGTTTTGTTGTTTTTTGCATTATTTTACTATTTATTATTTATTTGTAGCTGCTATTTTAATAATTATATTATTATATTTATAATTCGATTGACGTAATCAATGTGCATTTACACTTTGTACAAAAGTGTATAGCGAACATATTTATTTAACTTATTTCCCAAATATAATTAATAATTATTAATATAAAGAATTTAATATTTAAAATTTAATATTTTTTAATTATTTCAAGCACGTAAAAATTTGTAAATTATTATAATATCAAAAACAGCGAGAAAAATCTTTATCTTTCAAGTCTTTTAGTTTTCAATGTTAAGTATATACTTATTCAGGGGCATTCAAGTTCTCCTTCGTGACATTGTAGGCAGTTAGTCTAAGTGATTTTTTATCAAATCACATAGATTGATAGTACATTTTAAATTGTTGAGTATTTTAGCTATTATATTAGATTCATATACATGTGTGAGACTGGTCTCTGTACTGGGAGACCTGTATTAGTGGATATCTCTGGACCAATGGATACTTAATATAAACATTTCTGCAAACACAGTCTAAATTACGACTAGCTTGTATACAATTAGACTAATAGATGAGACACGTACTTACTATAGAAACCATCGAAACTCCAAAATGTTAGTAGGATACTGCTAAAGTCCACAAAGCGTGCGTCGCTCGTCAAACTTGGTTGTTTAACTAATGAGTTACGAGACATGTCGGGGATACTCATTTAACATATTATACGAGTACGTATGGTGCCGTGATTTATTACTTTCTTACTTGAAATTCAATTTGGTAATGGCTCGATTAGCATCAAGTTGGAGTTTTTTTTAGCTCAAATGACTGATATTTCTGTATATTTGTTTTCCATATATCTACATGATTTTATATGTATATATATACTTATATATATATATATATATTGATCAAAGAAATAGCTTTGCAGAAGCAACCACAACTAAAACAAAAATATATATTATATTTTACATAATAATATTAAAACGTTCTTTTAGGCAGATATGAACCCACAGCGATCGTATACTGATAGGATCTAAACTACATGAAGACTTTACGCACTTTTAACTAGATCCTATACTAAACCTGATGTATATAATAGTGTTACAAATAAATATTTGAATACCAAATAATATTATATATAAATTTTTGTTTTTACTTTTACACATCTACCAGAAAAAAGGTAAAACAAATAATTTATTATTAAGGTATTTCATTTTCCTATGGGCTTATAATTATCGGCTGCGAGCTTTTTAAATTTATTTACCAATTCATTTCTTATAAAGCAAATAAATTCGTATCCAATCATATCATAATAATATGCTGAATTTTATTATCATTTTATATTTACGCTTTAAGATAAAATATAATAGAACTTTTACAGTAACATAAAAATTACTTACAATTTAATAGAAATGAATAACGAGATTTTAGTGACGAGACACTATGTACTTCACTTTCCTGCATATTATGTGTGAAAATCTAATACTGCTTTTTAAATGAAACTATTTAACCGGACTTTGTAGACTCAGTCTACCTGTGACTAAGGACTACTGTAAAGTGTTCGAAACGTCGGGTGTCTAAAAATGTATTTTCGAATACCAAAATATACGTGATTAATCCGGTTTAATAGTTTCATTTAAAATGTATAAAAATCGCGAAAATCAAAGATCTTATTATCTAAAACTGCTATTCGTGTAACCATACTGACATCTACTCTGGTTAGCCAAAACTAACACAAAAATACAAAATTTAAGAATTTCCCTGAATTTTAAACTAAAGTAAAATCCTTTTAACTTTTATCATTTAGTAAGCTAAGTCTCAGTTATGAATATCTTTTTTAATAAATAACGGAATAAAATGAAATTATACTTTCGTAGCGATAGTCGTGGGTTTGATTCTCAGTCGCTGAAATTATTATAAATAATTTATTTTCAATTTCCTGTTTTGGTAAGAAAAAACACGGCGTTGAATTCCGCTACTCGACACGCAATGTCTAGAATTCGATCAAAAAGCGGAAATCGGTGTGTTTTAACACTAGATTCTCTCTGCCTACCTTTTCATAAGGGATAAAGCGTGCAGCTAAAAAAAGTTTCATTTGCAACATTATTGTGAAAAGACGAGTACGCGAGTATATCATGCGCGTCCCTCATTACAGCAGGGGTAGGTTACTGCAGTGCAGTATTACCTTAATAAGTCACTTACCACCCTCAGCTTTGACATGGGCTTAAAAATATAAACGAACGTGGAAAAAAGAAAACGTAAAAAGGCTGCGAGCAAAGGTCTTTAGGCCTATTTCTATCAATACTTGGAAATTTTAACAAAGTCGTACACGTAATTTGGAGAAGGACTAGTAAAATTGGATTCTTCTTACGGTAATACACGAACGAGTATACTAACAAACCCTTTATTATATTATTATATGTATGTACTATATTTTTATGAATATAGCTTTTTCTGTTGACTCTCGTTACAACCGGAGGACTTGAAACATACTTCAGAAAATTATTTATTATTAATTTAAATATTTCTTAGAAATACATATTTTTGTCAAATAAATATCAATAACAAGGATTATATGTACATTTTTATATGAACTATAAGCAAATAAATAATATAATAGACGTATAGTCTGTTATATTATTTATTTGCTTAAAGGTAAGCCACTCCGTTCTCATGACTTCGGGTATGTCGAAACTCAATCAGGTCATAAAAACATTATAATAAATAAATATAAGAGCTATGGCTAAATGGTTTCGCAGTGCTATAACTTCTGACTAGAAACGCAATTGGTTTTAGGTATGATTCTCGCTCCTGGGAATAAGTATATTTAAATAATTGTCATTTCTCTGTTCCTGCAAAAAATAACACAATCGTCTTAACTCTATGTTATCTCTAAATATCCTGCTTCGCCGGATAAAGTGTGAAGCTATTTTTTATATATATAAAAATGATTGAATTTTATTAATTTTTATTTTTTCATTGTGTTTCAATTCTTGAAAGTGGAAACACAATATCTCGACACTAGATCTGTTTCGCCTACTCTGTTATGCGGGAGAAAGCTTGAAGCTACTTTAAATAGAAGCTTTTAGCGGGTTTGAATACCAGTAAAATGTTTATATTTATTATGATACAAAATTACTCAAGTCGATGACCTATTTTTACATAAGTAAAACCATCGAAAACAATTTTCATATGTTAAAATAATAACGTTTTCAATTTTCTCCTGAACGGGAATTAAACCCGCAACCAATCGTGTTTACGGGCAATCGCTGTCCCACTGCGCCACGTTGACCTCTCAAATGTTAGACTATAAGTATACTAATAAGATTGATCAAATTCAGCATCAAGGTTTTCACGAGGAACAAGGGATATCGACGTCAAAGTACGCCATAACATAATGTAATAAATTGTCAATAAACCGAGATTATGTCATATATCCAACATACCTCGGTTGGTAATTAATGTTTACTCTATTAGCTTCATATGTAGAATCAATGTCTGAAATATTACTTACACGTGATTAGTTCAAAGGAAACTAATGTAGCTATTTAAAATATAATCTTATGAGAGATATAGGGACACTAAAAACAACTAAAAACAAACAGCGTTTGACTGTAATCGCGACTGGATGTGGGTTCGATTCCTACTCGGGGATTATATATAATTATTTTCGTTTCTGGTACTTTTATATTTTACATTTTATCATCTTATATGAAATATATAATGAAAAAGGTACTAATAGGTCCACAGTTAATATAACGTACGTTTATATTACGAAGTTTCATAAACTTTGTGTAATCAATTTTATATGTATTTATATACAAGTCTTCCGCTACCCACTGAAGACCTGACAGAAACTGTCTCAAGAACTAAGAGTAGAAAGCTGAAATTTGGTATGTAAGTACCTCGGACACTGTACTAAAGTACAAAGAAGAGGATTTCCGGAAATTCCTATGGAAACGAGGATGAAATATTAAGAGTTTGCAGGCGAAACTACAAATGATATAAAAGGCAAGCACAGTAGTGTGCGACAACTAGTCTGCTTTAAAATGTTTAACAAATATTATTATAACGCATACAGCAAGTTCGTGCGTGAACACTTAATATTTGGATAAAATTTTAAACCTTATTTGCATAAACAAAACAATAAAACAAAATATTCGTGAATTCACTATTATTTCTTGTTTATTTTAGTTTATTATTTTATTATATTTTGAGGCCATTGTGGCTCAGTCGAGAGCTTTTTGCAAAGCCTACTATCTGCAGGAAATACATTAAAACTACGATTCAATATTCTAGAAAACACGGTTAAATATCTTTCAAACAGTCGCTTTGTGACACATATCACCAACTGCTTTACCTGCACAATGGTCAAAAAATAAAAATATTTAAGTAGTCTTCGTGTGACCTCGGGCTAATGAAGTGTTCTGAACACTTCACTAGCCCTCGAAGTCACGTCGGGTTTTCAAAAATGTATTTACGAATACAAAAATGTACGCGATTAAACCGTTTAAAATATTTTTATTAAAAAAGGTGTAAAAATCACAAATATCAAACATCTAAAAATATTCTTATTAAAATATATATGGGTATAGGTACATTTAGCTACATCAATAAATTAACGTTGAACATGTTAGCATGTGTCGCAAAATCTAGAATCATTGTTAGTATTTAAATATTTACAACAACAACGAAATCAGAAACTTTGATAATTGCGACCGACCCTGTAACAGCCGAACTGCGAGTGAAGTTCGAGTAAAAGAAATTCTGACCAAAATTTTGTATAACTAAGAATACTAACGGAGTTGCCGAAGGACTCGAGTTTCGAAAGTTCACGGAACATGTGGCGATAGTTACATTCTTACGGACTAAAATATTATTGCAATAAACAGTACTTGTCTCAGTTTACTTTTATTGTGAATAAAATTGACCTGAAATAATAAAGTTGAGATTAATTAAGATATTTTTTTTTAGCTAGTAGGTAGACAGAAAGTACCTAGTGTCAAGACACTCCGTACCTCGCTTTCCACCGAATTCGAGTAATCGCGTGTTGAGTGGTGGAACTCAACGCCGCTCTTTGTCTTTACCTGAGCGAGGAAGTGAAAATAATTTAAATATAATCACTCCCCCGAGTGGGGATCGAACCCACAACCGATCGCGTTTACAGTCAAACGCTGTCACACTGCGCCACGACCGGCGACTAAACTAAGATATTTAGTCTTTATATATTTTTTAGTTTCACGCTTTTATCCGGCCATACTGGGAAGACAGGTAGCACCTAGTGCCCAGACACTCCGTACTCTGCTTATCGCCGAATTAGAGACATTGCGTGCTGAATGGCGAACTCAACGCCGCGCATTGTCTTACCAGAGCCGGGAATTAAAAAGAAATTTTAAATACAATTATAAACTTGAGTGGAAATTGAATCCATAATCAATCGCATTTACAGCCAGAACACCGCCACGATCACCTCACGTTATATTTGAATATATTTTAATTATATATAATTTATAGTAATGAAGTATAAGAAATAAAGTATCTCGAAATAGTATTGAGCATGTTTATATATAAGATAAGCGTGCGTGTGTGTAAACAACAGTCTTCTATTTATAATTACTTGAATCACAGATTATTTAATTGCTACTACCGCTGTTAAATTTAATTAACCTAAAATATTTGATTAAAACGTATAAAAATATAAACAGAACAGAATTAAGGCCGCTCCATCTTGAAAACCGTATAAGCGCTCTAGAGTCTAAACAAGTAAGTAGTTACAAGTTCTAGTTGATATTATTGTAGCTTATAGCTTGTGGTAATGTAAATGTTGGAAGCGTTGGACGGTTTCCAAGATTCGCTGGTTCGAAGCTAAATTCAATAATTAGACATTTTCTAAAATAAATAACTTTTTATGATTCTATGAATAAAAAATAATATTAAAATTATTAAACAAAATTAATCTGTGTTATTACAACATTACATTTCTAAATTACATTTCTAAAAATGAAAATTATGAAATAGATTTTATATAATTTCACAATTGATCTGAAACAAAACCAAAAGCCAATAAATAAGGTTTAATTAAGCTTTCACTTACAGCAAGTAAATATGGTATATATTAATAAAATGTCGGATTCTTAATACTTAATAACAACATAATTTTCTTTATTGCCTCATGTTGAATAAAAATAGGCCTAAATATTGTTATAATATTCATTCTTATAAATCTCATTCCCTCAATTGTAACCACAAAGTAATAATGTTTAAATCTTCCCAAAATGGCACGACACATTAAGCGCGCGAACAAATTACAACGCCCCGATATTTGTACGCTTTCTAGATGGAAGCTCACAGAATATTCAAGATATTTTGGATATATACGAAATATTTTAAGTATATTCTCTATTATGAACTGTGTATTAGTTGTCGTCGTTGTCGTAATCGTGCTCTGATATTGCTCACTTGGACAAGGCTAAGCTTTTGACTTATACTGCTATTTTTAATTTGACCAAAAACGCTTTATCCCGCATAGGAGGATAGTAACAGGGAGTCTTGACTCCTCGTTGACTGCTTCTGTCCGAAATTCAAAACATTAAGTGTTAAGTGACAAACTGTAAATGTCTATATATATTTTAATAAATTAAAAAGTAGTATTTATCAAATAAAATTGCATTTTAATTCAAGAAACATATAATTTGTGAAGCTAATGACCATTTAAGACTTGTTCGCGAATGTAAATACTACAAGTGTAGTGAGACGGTATATGTTGGTCAAGGTCCGAGCTATCTACACTGTCACTTGAAATACATGAATTATTTCTAATTTATATAACATTTTTAATATACAATCACTATGAAAATAAAAAAAAATATCAATATAAATCAAAATAAAAAAAATATCGCCATCATTCCTTTATCAAATTTACTCAGCAAACATAAAAACAAATGATTTAAATATTTAAATTAAAACATTTTAACAGTAATGGACGGATACAAATACTTTCGTCTCTAACTTCAATCGGCGTTTGTTAGTCCATTGGCGTCGTCTTCTTCACTAAAAGCTACTAAGCCGAGACTTTTAGCTTGCAGATATTACAATCTCTATGAAAATAATATTATAAAAGTATGAAAAGCACAGCTCTTGAAAAGTCATAGTGATCTTCTACTATAAATTTGAAAGGTTTTATTTATTTTCAGTTTATATTCAGTTTATGCATTTTTTTATATTATTCATCTATTTTACTATTTATTAGACTATTAAGCTAAAAGACAAATCTGGACCACTAACTTTTATAAATATTTCAATACCAAACAATTTATATTTTTCACCCCATTCCATGATCCCCAAGATAACGATTCCATCTCCTAGTTTTAGTTTGTTATTTAAAACAAAATACTAACTCCGAGCAACGAGGCTCTCCGTTGACTGCTTTCCGCCCAAAATCTAGACATTGTGTGTTGAGTGGAATACTTAACGCCGCACATTGTCTTTATATGCGAGATGATTGTCATTAGCGACAAAAATACAGAAGTATTGAAAGTGAAAGTAAATTTATAAAATTAAGATAAACAACGAAACCAAGCATTTTCAATTAAAATCAAAATTTGAAAATTTGTTCAATTGGTACAGAAATAAACGCCAAAAGGAATAAATAGGGGACGCAAATAAAGGAATTAGAAGTGGCGCGGCCGAGACGATAATTTAGTGAATAATTCAACAAGTTTCCCGCTCAGCTGGGTTGCTGCCTTCCAGGTGGATTTTCACAAAATGGCATAAGTAATTAAATTATATACTTACTTTCGATACCTGTATTAACGAATACCGAGAAAGAAAGTGTTTTTCACACCTGATCATTTTGACAATTATATGTGGTAAGATAATGAAGAGAATAAAAACATAGAGTTCGATGTTGGATGTTCGTTAAGTAAATTCTTCTTGAATATCTGTGTAATGAGAATATATAAACGTAGCTGAAAAAAAACTCTACACTTAAATACAGATTGTAATTTCCTAACTTTTGACCTGTTTCGTTACAAATAAAGTTCGTCTCTTTGTTATAGATTATCTGTGGTTGTGGCCTAGTGATGTAGAGTACGAGTACATTACCGTGATAATGAATTAGTAATTATGAGAAAATTCTATTTTAGTATGTATTTACTTGACCTAAAACAAGGGCTTTAAATGTTGTTTATTTTGTTTTTACAGATAATTTAATATGTATTTAATTGACAGGTAAGTTACTATTATTGTAAGGTTAAATATAATATTAACAAAATTTCTGTTTTTACAGAGAAACACAATTTCTTGTTATTTTAACATTAATTCCATTAGATAATTATGCATATATAAAATGCCTGCCACTGAAGCCATACTCATCGTGCGTACAGACACTCCCATTGCGTCATGCGAGCCTTTTAAATATAGAATTTATAACCCAATATATAATCTAAACAACAAACAAGCTAATTAATATTTTGTTAATTTGAACAGCGAAGTGAAGTAATTAAAAATATACCTGTTATTCAAATATATATTTTTGTAAATATTAATTATTGTATTCAGTATTTCAATCAACAATATGTTCGTTAAAATTAGAGCAGTGTCAACACGTATGTATGCCAATCAAAACTAGTAGGGCTGTAAAAGTATAATTTACGTGTAACAGCAAGTATCTATACTATTAACCTAATATCAGAGTATTCAGAGTGAAATATATTATAAAAACTGCCTCAACTTTCCTCCCAGCATATATGTATTAAATGGCGAATATCAACCCCGCGTTTTGTTTTTCAAAAATTAAGAATATATTTATGATAATAAAAATAAATTTAAACATTACGTATCAAGTAGTTTAGTGGTGTGAATTGAACGAATACCCTATCGCGCTTAGAGGTATGTAACCCTTTCCACTAGACCTAAATGACTTCAATCTGTTAATTAATAATAGTATAATCAGAGTTCCAAATCTCGCGATCAAAATTCAAATGCAGTGACAATTTAACTTTAATCTTACGAGTACATCTAATGTTCCTCTAGTTTCACAGTCACAATCGCGTTGTACCGTACAAACGTAAACAATGGCGAGGTTAACACAATAACTTGACTCTAAGTTGGAAAGCAATTAAGCCGGAATAGATTAACACCTAACCACTATTTGAATATTTTATGTCTGCTCAAACGTGCATTTGAAGCAATCTAAATGCGACCCTTTTTTTTATTTGACACACCTGTATAAGTTCTAGGAATTAATTGTATAATAAACATCACAGCGGGGTTATCAGTGGCAATCTAATGCTACATTTGCTTATCTACTTTCCGCTTGAAGTTGAGACATTGTGTGTTGAGTGGCGAAATCAAATAATTTCAACTAACTTTAAAAATATTTTCCGTAATTGTATTCAAACATACAAGGAATGGCATTGACAGTCAAATGCTTTCCCACTGCGCCACGATAGTCTAACTTCCTATATTTAATATCATATTCTAATAAAATAAAAAACAAAAAGAATCTACTGGAAATCACTCTCCGTTCTATTTCTGCAAGAATACTTGCTTGAAGATGTTGTATTCAACGTTGTAAATATATATGTATATATATATATATATATATATATATATATATATATATATATATACTCACACAAAAAAATGAACTCAGCAGGATTGAAACCCGCGCCTCTTGGAAAACATCCAAGAATAAGATAGAAAAAAATTTATACGGTGTTTGAAAAAAATGTTTTCTAATCCTAAGTGTGGAATAATATTTTTAAAATAGTAAAATGAATATCACCAATAGGTTTAAGAAACTAATCTTTATGATATTCTTAAAATTTTATAATTATTTCCAGAAATCCTATTCCATATATTTAGAAAAATGGATGTTTATTCCTTTCAAAGACAATTTTAACATTTTTAAAAGTGAAATAAATTGTGTTATTATAACATCGCACATTGAAAGTAAAAAGGCTTCGAACATATTCTTGTTAAAACAAAATGTACAAATATATTTTTAAAGAAAATGTCAACGAGAATTTTTACTGATTCGTGAACGACTCAGACGATGTTTAAAGACAATGTGTTCAGTACGATATTTAAGGAAAATATAAGTATTTTCAAAAACCATTCAAATCAATAGTAAATTTACACAATAACAATTACCTATTCTTTATTATTAATCCATATTATGGTACAGAGCTGGGTAATCAGGGACAACCTAGTGTCTAGACAAACTGTTGATTGCTTTCCTGCCTGAAATCGAGACATTTCGTGTTGAGTGGTGAACTCAACGCCACACTACCTACTAAACTCTATATCAAATGCTAAGTAGAGCTTCTGCTACGACTAAGAATTATATAGCTGGAATATATCTAGCTTCACCACCTGGCACTCTGTCCCAATATTATACCTATATGATACAATAAAAATAATATGAGAATTCTAAGCGAAGGCACGATAAACATGGTAAGCGTAAGAATTTATATATAGAAGCATCAGCACGTAATATTCAACCTGGGAATATTTTTCAGAGTTTATGAAAGTTTTGGAGTACCATACATAATACTAAAATACCTAGGATGGCGCAAAGCTGACATAACGTGGATATACCGCCTTTGTACCTGCCTCCTTGTCAGGCACGCGCGACGAAATATAACATTTATTCTAGTCTTAATTAAAAAACTTTGACTATTACTGAAGCAATTATAACAAAATACTCTACTGAACGAGTGTCTATTTGTAAATTGAGTTTGCTTAAATTTTTGTAACACTGTCACCGATTTTTAATTATATTTTGTGTTTCTTAAAATAACTTATGAATTCTAAAATAAAATATAGACATTTACAACTTTTCTTCTTACAACACAGTACATTATAATCAATATAAATAAATAAAATCGGAGTGTTTTTTTTTAATATAGAAATAACCGTCTTTTTCTAAATTGTGTAATGAGACAGGGTCTCACTGTCATACGATCGGTTGCTAATTCGAATCCAACTCGGGACAATAATTATATTTTAAATCATTTACTGGTTATGGTAAGACAAAGTGCGGAGTTGAGTTCCGCCATTCAACGCGCAATGTTTCAAAATCGGCGAAAAGCGGAGTTCGGAGTATCTTGACACTAGTGTGTACCTAAGTACGGACTACCCTGATATGCAGGATAAAAGCGTATACACGTTATGTTTTGATATATATAACATTTTTTACAATTTTTGTCTGTCTCTTTTTTCCAGATAATTTTAACTGGCAGATAGCTGATTGATTTTTCACTGGCAGATAGATGATTTAATAAGGTCTTTGCCTACTTTTATTTTAACATCGCTGGATCTATATTTTATTAATATATATTTCACATAATCCCACATGGGTGAAGTTGTATGTACAACTAGTGTATACAATAAAATAATTTATTGAAATATCATACATTTGTACAAGCATTGATTAAACGGAAACACGAACATAGAGATATTTCTGTCTAAATATATCAAAAATTTGATCATCATAGGAACAACAAAAAACAAACACAAAAAGTATTACCAATTTAAATTCAGCAAAAATAATTTCTACTGATAGAATAGAGTAAGGTAAGTTCGATCAAGAAAGATAAATTGCTGGAATGTTGTTCCAATTGTTTTGCCTTTAAAAACCAAATCACGTAATATATTACTTGTCAGTTGAGAACTCTCTCGTTCTACGAAGCATATTTCAGGAAGTCATAAAACTAAAGCTATAGTCCTTCTAAACAAATAAAGACCTCTGTGATAAGCGTATATACAATCGTAAAAATGAAATTTCATAACTGCCTGACGTGCTGATAGCATTTCTATGGTACCATAAAACTGATAATATAACACCGTCCTGGATATATATTAAAATATAACTTACGAAGATAAAATACGCCTTAAAAGCCAAAAATATATTATTATAGCTCTATATTTTTTAAATAAATTATATTTTTTACAAGAAATACTCATTATTATTTTATTAATGTATAGGATTTAAATGAGTGAACAAAATGAACAAATGAATTACGAAGTTGCATTAAAAGCAAATATTTAAATCCTTTGCTTGACTCAATACAATACATCACTTAAACGACACGAATGCTCGAAGTACACACAAAATTAATCATTGTTGACATTTGAAGCTATAAAGCCGGCTATAAATTTATGGCAAACCCATTTCCACTCATATTTACCCCATTCGAATAAAAAATCATTTTTGGTCCCTAAAAATCGTATAAAAAATATATGAAATATAATCTATTTTGTCCAGATTGTGATACGATCTATGAATAAATTCTAAATGAGGATATTAAAAGACTTACCTAAGAAATTACTATAATAATTTAGTCTATAAGCACTTGAACACTTGACAAAATATTTATTTCTATGAAATATACAGTTTCAAAAGTTTTCAACCACATTCAACCGTGAACTATAATTAATTAAACACTAATAACAAACACTCACATTTCACAAGCGCGATAGTTTAAAAAGACGTAATTCTTATAATTTCAGACGCAACACACCCTTTCAGCAAGGCGGTTAACCGTACACTGACTGAAAACGCGAAACTTGCCGACGGTACACGCATCTCTTTCACACAACAAAGCTTTCTTCAAAATATAAACTTGCAATAATATTTAAAAGGCGATTAAGTAGAATACAATGCAGTGAAATTTCGCTCAGAAATAATCTGCTACGAACGTTTTATACTCAACGCGTTACGTAAACGTCATTTCACCACACCCTCGTAGTTTCCGTGACATGTTAGGCCAAATCCACGTAGAGCGGCCAAAACGTTAATAAGTGATTTTTTATTAATGAAACGTGAGAGGAATGCTTGTATATTAAAGAAAAAAAATATTTTTTTACCATAAAAAGGATAAGTAGCGTTATATCATTTCTTTCTGGACGACATTATACCGGAGTCTATAGCGATCGCAGAGATTTCGTTTCAGTTCAGACAAAGGTGATTATTGTGTTCTAACTTTTAATATGGTGTTTCCAGTTGCCAGGATAGTATTCAAACCAGGTTAGTATATTAAAGTGTTTAAAATTGAGTTGCAGAGAATCGGTCTAGCTAGAAAGCCATTTTTTGTGAATAATGCCATTGCAACGCCGAGTATTCTGTTCTATTACCTAATTGATGCAAAACTGTTCAATAACTGTATTGTACTCAATAGAAATAAAAAATTTAATGTTTTATATAGATGAAGCATACGATTAACTGGCGCTGTACTTAAGAAGTCAAAAGTTTATGTTTTATTGAAATATTATATGGATGTATATATAAATATTTTATAATATTCCAAATCACTATAAAGATATTAATTTTGCTTTCAACTGGCTCTACCTGGACACATACAAAAACTTTATATTAGCGATGGACTAATATTTCGAGATTAATGTTAATTGACAACTTTCCCCTTCATAAGTAATACATATGTAAGCCTATATAGCGTGAACGTATAATATGAGGCTGCCATTTCATGTTTATAAGATACCCATATATATATAATATACACATATTACCACAACGCACTTTCGTTAAAACAAACGAGCTTTAGCAATATCTGTCATAAGTGCCAAGTAATTTACGAAGCTCATTCACAATTTACATGTACTTGGATGGCAGTGGAGTCTATTTAAGTACTAACTAGGTTTCGCAGGGTATCTACGATCGTGTGATAATCCTTGTATGCTGTTATCTCTCTAATCGCCCGTTCTAAGCGAAGACTAATTGGACGCTGCGAGCTTACACGACACGGTTAACACTCCGCATCGCCATTATCTTTATTTCTAATACAAAGGTCTTTTTGTTATACGAGTGTGTGCATTACCAAAATAGCATGAGGCTAAAGTGACAAATCTAACTATACGCAATACTTGTGAGTTTAAATCCCGCTTTGGAGATTGTTTATAGTCGCAATACGCAAATTAGGAATAAGTAATATTTTATAATATGATTATTATATTTTTAACGGTTTTTGGTACTGTAGATAGAGATCTATCATTTTTGACAAAATTTTATTATTTTGGTTCGTATCTATCTACATATAAAAAACAGGTTCACGCTTTACCCTAAATAGCAATCCTGGTGTCAAGACATTCCATTACAATAACTCGATTAAATTAGGTTTTAAAAGAGAAACCTGCAATAATATTTCGACTCACGTTTTAAAATACTATTTGTTTGAAAATCGGCTCACGTCTCTGGATCTGATGAAAAAATACAATATGTTTATATAAGGATATCTTGACCAGGCCGACTAGGATGGCGAGTCTGTTCTTTTTAGTTTTTTAAACTAATTTACTATCAACTTTTTTGTAATTATTTTTATTCATATTATACAAATATTAAATATACTGAAATTACGTCGATCTATTTTTAAAAAATTCATTTAAAATATATGTTAAATGTAATTAATACTTGTAAATTATAAGTGACAAAAGCTAATTAGCAGCGTGACCGCAATGTGAGCTATTTTCATATGTACATGTCAATACATCATTTTTAGTTGTTATTTAAAACAACACATATATATTTTAATATGATTAGTAGGTAGGTAGGTGGGTAGGTGGGTAGGTAGGTGGGTAGGTAGGTGGGTAGGTAGGTGGGTAGGTAGATAGGTAGGTAGGTAATAAGTGGGAGAAAGGCAGGATGCTCCCTCGGAAGAGTTTTTGGTTAATTTCCATAGAAAGTTAATTAACGATAACGCAATTATTTAAAAACCCTTTCTGGTAACTAATAAACAAATATACAAGTCGATACCGTCTGATAGCAAATATATAATGAAAGAAGTTAACTTCTGATAACTAATTATATAAATTTAATATATTGCAATGGAAGTTGAGGCCGGTCGTGGCGCAGTGTGACACCATCTGACTGTATACTATTATTGTACTGTACTGCGATTGGTTGTGGGTTTAATTCCCAGTCGGGGGAGTGATTATATTTAAATTATTTTCACTTCCATGCTCTGGCAAGACAAAGTGCGGCATTAGACTTCGTCAAACGACACGCAAAGTCTCGAATTCGGCGGAAAGTAAAATACGTAGTGACTTAACGTTAGGTTAAAAAAAAAATTTTGAAAATTGTTACCTATGTATCTCTAATAGATTTTGGGATTACATGCAAACACAACAATAAATGGGTCCTAAGAACAAGTGGTTAGGACCCATTTGTTGTTGTGTTTGCAACGTGTTTGTCAAGACATATCATGAGCCAAGGCACGGTTGATTAAATAGATAAAGGTATAATATAACCATTATATATAACTTTGGGTTTCTTAATCTGATATATGAATCCTAGGCGAAGTGATTTTTCAATGATTTCCAACCGATTGTCTAATTTATTTCCGAATATATAACTTTTTTATTTAGATCTAGTTGAGTACAGCAGAGCTCGTATACAATTTATCTAACTGTGGAGTACAGCGAGAAAATATATCGTGTACAAACAGAACGTAAACTTCTATAAACATTGATATTTCAATTGAAGTTTGATAAAATACGAAATGGATCGAAAAAACAAAACTTACATCAGAACGCTGCCAATTTTCTATCTCCATGTTGCAACAGTTATATATTGTCTAAAGTCAAAGTCTTTGTAGCTTGAAGGAAATAATATGTTGTATTTTTCCTTACTGCTGTATTTCATTTCTTTTGATATAATAATTGTGTTTTGAGTTACGCCTTTGAGTGGTTCTCTATTTTAATTGAAATCCTTTTAACTATTAGAGGTAATAGACTAATTGAAAAAATATTATTCAAGTTTTATATCAAATACTAAATAAATCTTGCTTCGTAATATCAAATCGTGGGGACGCTCCATAAAGTTAGTTAGTTAAAACAAAGAAGAAACAACTAATATGAAGAAACAACGAGTAGTTACGGTATAGTGGCGGAACCCAACGTCATTCTTTATCTCCATTCTCTTTATCTCTTTATCTTTATTTATGAAATAATTATATCCCCAAAAAAGATAATAAAAAGGAACCCGCAATTTAAGTATAAAATTATTTATTTTAAATGAAAATATCTTAAACATTATCAACATTAATCGCGTATATACATTTTTGAACACCTAACGCTTCAAACACTTTACAATAGTCCGTGGTCACAGGCAGATGTACAAACAGAACGTAGCTAGAGTCCAAAATACCAAAATATACGCGATTAATCCATTTAAAATAGTTTATTTATTTAAAAACTGTAACTATCGCGAAAATCAAAGATCTTACTATAAAATTATATTTTATTTATAGAGTTCTTAAGAGGTTTCAAATTTCATAAAATAATAAAAAACACTTAGGCTTAAACGTTTATTTATCTAGGGAACATAATTTCCTTACGTGGTAAGTGCTTGTTGAATATAAATACTAACACCTGTTATCAGATTTGCTGTCGCCTACGACGTCTAGCGAAGTACTTTCAGTTATAATTAAATTATATAGTTATACTTATGCGACATTTAGAATTATTTTTATTTCTTTAATATATTTCAATTTATGAATTGCCTAAAATATTTTACGAAAGCTATAAACAGAAAACGTTTATAGTATTAAAACTGGTAACACTGTAATACTACTGTCACACAAAAATATGATGTTCCATATAAATTTCACGAATGTAAAGTTACGTAGAAACTTCGCACAAATACTTACTCCAGAGCAAACGTCTCCCTTCTAATTAATCACGGGGTTAAGAACTCAAGTCTTAATTCGGCAAACTTTAGAAGCAAAATTTGGCAAGTTGGAGCCGCAAACATTGGGAAAATTGTCACTAATACATAATTACAACCAGATTTAATACGATTGTATGCCAAATACGTTTCAGATATTTTTGTATTGTAAAAAAAATCTTTTACATCAGTTTCTAAAACAATAACGTTATATATAAATGTAATCATATTATATCGTTAATGTTAAATGTAATCATATAATCGTCATTTATCCTTTATTAACAATTCCGCAATTATTAGTAAAAGAGCCTAATGTACAAAGGGTCAGCTACAGTCGGTCAGTGCAAAGGTCTGGCTGTAAATGGTAGTGGATTCGATCTCTATTCGTAATAATAAAATAGAAGAATGGAGTATGTGGATAGTAGTTTCTCTGTTCTTCTCATTTTATGCATGAAAAATGAGTTAAAAAATATAAGAATAATGGTCCTCTCGGTGAAGTTAGAACCTAATGTATAAATGAACACTCGATGGTTATAGGTTTGATGTTTACTCAATAAAAATTTTGTGTTTGAATTAACCTGTCTATTTGGATAAATTTAGTGTTAGATTCTACAATTATAGAATAGATATTATAGAAAATATTATAAAATAGAATATATATTTCCAATAATTTATTGCAGTATTTTAAAAAAGAATATTTTTTCTCTCTTGTTTACCCTGGATATTTTATGCTGTTTTTTTTATGCTGCTTTTATACCAACAGACAATTTACAGTCAGACGCTGTCCTACTGCGCCGCGACCGGCCTCTACTGGCCGTTGTTTAGCTTCACGCTTTTATCCTGCATAGCAGGGTAGACAGAAAGTACCTAGTGTCGAGACACCCCGTACTTTACACTGAATTCGAGACATTGCGTGCGTGCGTGGCGGAATTCAATGCTGCATTTTATGATACCAGGGCGAGGAAGTGACAATATTTTAACTATAACGACTCCCCCGAATGGGAATTGAATCCACAACCGATCGCGTTTACAGTCAGACGCTGTCCCACTGCGCCTCGACAGCTGGCCGTTGTAGATACGATAAATTCTATAATACATACAAATAGACCAGTGTTTCTTTATAATAAAACACCAAATTTCATCAAAATAAACTTTAGTTAAGAATTAGAATGCAAAGAAGAATTAATTTGCAAACATAAACGTTATTACTAAGAAAGACACGCTTTTAACATACATTAAAATTCAAGAAATACTTTATAATTGCGCTAATGTGGGTATTAAATTATTAAAAGGACCGCTTCTGGTGAAATATCTCATGTATTTAGAAACATCTTTAAGATATAAAATAAAAATTGTCGAGACTTTATATATTTTTTATATAATATATAAATTTGTATTGTCGTTTTTTCAAAAGTGTTTCCTAATCCTAAGTGTAGAAAAATAGTCAAATATTAAAATAAATCGCATTTCTCTTGCTGAACGTTTACTTTCTTAATAATTCTGTCTTATTAAGTAATATAAATGTTCAATATATAGTTATAGACGAGTGTCTTATAAATTCAAAAGAATATTTATAATTATTTTGATCTGTCTATCTATTTGTTCCAGTTAATCTCTAGACCGGCTTGAGCTTTTGACGAGACTTTCACTAGCAGATAGCTGATATAATAACGAGTAACTTAGACTGTTTTTATGGTAGAATTATAAAATAAATAAGTTAAGATACAGGTACGTTAAATTCCCATGCACAAAATCGCTATATTAAAGCTGCTAGTACAAAATATAATAAATTAAATAATTAGGCAACTCAATCATATTTTCCACAATATATCTATAAATTACGATATATTCGACCTTTACGCCAAACATTCTTAAGCGATACCTAACTCTTGCCATATTCGAAGTGGGTCCAAGCACATAGTTGAAATATACGAGATCACTTCACCCTAGAGGTCCTTCAGAGAGCAGACCCAATTCTAACGATTAATTGAGTGGCCGAAGTGAGGCCGAATTGGCTATCGTGGACCGTATGTTATGTTTTGAATGTTGACCATGTTTGGTTTTATATTCTATATCATATAATGTTTTATGTGTATTATACGTAGGTGTACCTATCTATCATACAGAAGGCACGCAGCCGTCCAACTGGCGTGCTATGGACCTCTCTATGTCAAGCCGGTCGTGGTCATCTTTATACATAGATATTTATATATGAATGTTTTCCCAACGTTATATGGCCTACTTCTTGCTGTCCGATCTGCTTGTTACAAAATTGTATCCATGACTGACACTGATAGTAATAAAATATTCTTATATAGTGAACCTAATGTCATTGCCAACGACAACCAAAATAACGAAAAACTACTTTATATTTATTATCAATATTTTTTTTTATTATTTTTCATTACGCACCTCTGTATACTGAATGGATTAGGTGAATAAAATATATTGGAATATTAATCTGTTGTTTTTTTATTTTTTATATATTGCACAATGGGTGAATGTAGACTGGGAGAGTCTACATTCACCCATTGTGCAATATATAAAAAATATTTGTATATAAAAAATATTTACTTTATCCGAACCGTTTAGCTTAGTAATTTAATCTAGTACATAATACATGCATAGTTTTTAGAAGAATATAGATTTTTTCACCAACAGTACGTCATGATTTCAAAGTTTACTCATATTTTTACGAAAAATAAATGATTCAGCTAGTATATTTTCCCCTGTGAAACAAAGGCTGTAAAATTTAATAATAAATAAGTATTTCAACGACTTCCTGCGCCACCATTCAGCAGGATCTATGTCGACAATTCTAAAAATATTTTACATACATTCACATGTTATTCCAGGCAGGCAACAAGACTGCAATATCGCAGGTCATAACTCACGCGAGAAAATTAAATTTGCAGGCAGTGCTTTCAAAAGGCTACCCGAGTTGTGAAGTCTAGTCAATGCTCTAGTGTATAATATATGAGCAGATGTGACCAATATGTGAGCCGCAAACTCTATCTTATATTAAATTGATCATTTTGTTACCCTTATTCCAAAACGTCTAAAATTGGGAAAACAAATAAAAAAAGCAGCTCATAGACAATGCCGCGCTGTATCTTACCAAAACGGAGAGATAAAAATACATTTTTAGTTATAATAATCACCACAGGTGGGAATCAAACCCTTAATTAATTGCATTTACAGTTAAACGCAGTAACACTGCGCCCCGATGGCCTCATACAAACAAATAATTTTCACATAATTTCATCCTTTTTGACTTTAATTTTTACATTGGGCTACGTTACTATGTTTGTATAAGTATAATATAATAAAAGTAATATTTGAATATACGTTACTTTAATCAAGTATGTAAAAATAATACTTACAATAAAGTTCTCTTAAAAAAATGATCGTTCCTAATAACATTCAAGCGATACTATGTACAGAACGTACAACAGAGATGCTTACAACAATAGCCGTAACAACTGTAGTTACAAACTTGTTTTGACCCAGAGTGATGAGGGCTTTACTATGACTTTGAAGGATAGCAACATCAACAAGTTGAAGCGGCCAACCAGTATTAAAGAGGCGCGGAAATCGGGATTGAATACTGTTACGTTTAAATTTTGCTGGTTGCTGGAACTTTAACTAAACATTTCATTTTAATCTAAAAAAAATCCTTTTAAATCTTTAATAAACCACAAAATTTACAGCGAAGGCAACCAAATACTCCCATAATTCTCATCTCATACAATCTCTTACTCTCTCCTATTTTGCCTGAAAATTTCACATCTTGATCACTAACACTCAATAACGTTGTGTTACGTTATTTTTTTATATACAGTTTTATATACGTTTATTTTATAAACATTTTACAGTAGTCCGTGATGACAGGTAGACCTATGAATACCAAAATATACGCAATTAGACCTATGAATACCAAAATATACGCAATTAATTCTTTTAAAATAGTTACATTTAAAATAAAGAATCACTCCAAAGAAATATTATAAAGCATACCTTTTAGTATATTTGTTTGTAATAAAAAATGTAACGTTGAGCTCATTGAGATTTTGCGGGATATTTTCTAATCTTCTGGGACGTTGTTTGTCGACGGTAACTTTAAATTATTATTTTTATAAAACATGATAAACGAGTCGTTTACACAAATAGAATTATAAGTTTAAATTTGAACTGAATGACTCCCACGAGATATTGTAGCAATTTAAAAGTAAATCGAGAATGCAAATTGAGGTATTGTGTATCGTTTATGTGTTACATATTGTTTTTATAATATGGCCAGTCTTTACAATTATCAGTTTAAGAAATTTAATGTCTAAACGATCCATATTATAAGTTTTTTTTTTACTTTTCGCATATTCTTAACAATGGAGACGCATAGACCCCAGTATGAAAAGCTTCATTTTAAATTTTCCGAACAATTTCGGGTTCTCGACTATTGAGTCAGGAACGAGTAACATGAATTTAAAAAAATCATTCCCCCTAGTGAAAATTGAACTCATGATCATGACATGTACTGTTTAATATTGTTCCATTGTATCTTAGTGGTCAAATTAATTTCGTCTTATATTTAATAAAACGTTTAACGACTGCAAAATAATAATTATAAAAATGATAGTGAAAATTAAGTTTATTGAATTGAGAATGTTATTTGGTAAACCCTGTAATTGAAGACTTATTCCGCTTAGTAATTGTTGGGTGGACTGACTATGTCAGTTATGGTACGACATTATGTATGTATGTAAATGATATAAATCAATAAGTCGCCTGTAAAAATGATCATGCGTTCGTATATTTTCATGAATTAGTTATAAACTCAAAGACTGGAGAATTGTGATAATTAAAAAAACAGTTTTACGCTTTATCCCGCAAAGCCGAGTATTCAGAGACACCATCTATCAAGACACTCAGTTGATAGCTTCCCCTTATCAGACGAGAGAAATGAAGATAAATTTTAAGTATAATTATTTCTCAGAGTGGGAATCGAGCCTATAACCAATCGCGATACCATTCCGACAGTGTCGCACTGCGCCACGATGGCCTCAATCAGTAGAATAAATTTTACTAAAGAAATAAGTGAATTAAATTAAAAACATATAGTCCTGTAATTTATAATGGTCAGATTAATTGTATAATTTATTAAACAAAGTTTTTCTAAGCAATTTTTTATAAATGTTTTATGTTAAAATAAATATTTAATAAGAAGTTACCAATTTCATAGAAATAACTAACTATAGAATGGTGTATAATTTAGACTACAGTATTTTATAAATTTTGTAATTCAAATATTTCTACCCTTTTTCCTTTAAGTTCTTTAGACAGACATTATAGAACAAAGTCACTAAGACATTATCTTCCTAAATTAGATGATTACGTAGTATTATATTTTTCTTTGTTAATGTTAAAAAGCATTTTCCTAAAGACTTTATTTAATTTAGTATACGAGTATTTCATTTTACATTACAAGTTGGTGACTAACTACATAACTATACAATGTCCATTTTTTTTTCATTTCATCGTAACTGAAGATTTGACTGTATATGTATCCATTAATTTACATTAATGGGACACACTAAAAAAATAAGCCTTTTCGATATCTCATATATATAGGCCGGCCGGCCGGCCGGTATATATAGGGAGACAGCGTACGAGATTTACTCGACCGGTTGAAATTTCGTATTTAAATTATTTTCATTTCCTCGCCATGGTAAGTCCAAGTGCGACGTAGCTTTCCGCCACTCAACACGCAATGTCTCGAATTTCATAGAAAGCCGAGTACAGAGTGTTTTGACATTAGGTACTTCCTGTATACTCTAGTATGTGGGATAAAAGCATGAATCTAAAAAACAGATTTTCCATTGCACACTTACAATGCGTTACCTTAGCAACATGTATGTCATATAGAAAGTATAACTTATATTTATTTTAATAATTATTTTTTATTCAAACTAAAAATATAGTATTTTTCATACATCTCCATCCACGTAATTCTTGCAATAATGTATTAAAAAAATTTAATACACACATTATTATAAAGGTAACTTCACCAGTAGATGAAATGATTTTAAAATGAAATTGAGCAATGAAATTTTTATTTACAAAGGTAATTAATTAGCTTACAGATCTATATAATGTAACATATAATTTACTGTAAAACAAACTTCTTAATAAATAAAATTAGTAATTTTATATATATATATATATATATACATATAATTTACAGTAAAACAAACTTCTTAATAAATAAAATTAGTAATTTTATATATATATATATATATATATATATATATATATATATATATATATATATATATATATATATATATATATATATATATATATATATATATATTAACATTATTTAATAACAAATTAATGTATAATATAATTTTATCTATAAAATTTCTATAAAGTATGCAATATTTATATATTTTTCTGATATATATATTTCCTCAGCCTCCTGCAATATTTACTTTTCGTTAAAAAAACTGGATAATAAAAAACCATATACAAGTTTATAAAAGTTTACTATATTGCAATAAATCTTACAGGCAAATCCATACACATATTTCTATAGAACAAACCATTCATACCAATAGTAGGTGTAAAATATCTTCTCAATACCTCCCTTACTTCGGCTACAGTAATTGCCGGTACACCTTCATAACCAGATTTAATATAAACAGAATTATTTAAGCTTTGAGGATTGCAAAAATATCCTCCTTCGAATTTACTAAAAGGATCCCCACTTTTCTTCTTACTATCTTGCCTAATTAAAAATACTGCATCTACTATTTCTGCAACAGTCTCGTAAGCTAAGAAACATAGAACTTCTAAGGCCTGATGGCTTATTTTAAGTTCTTTGTTGGGATTTATCCATTTTTCTAATTTCAAAAATCCTTTACTAAGACCATAACCAGAACGAAATGATGCACATCTAGCTTTGTGGTATGCTTCATACTTTTCAAATGACATTGATTCACTGATTTTTGCAGCCCGAACCTTTCTTAAATAATCAATAGCATCAAATTTAATCTGGCTGACCTCATCAGCTTCGTCTATTTCTTTAATGATTTCAATATGGGTGCGTTTCTTTTTCATAGTAATATCTTTGTCATCATCTAATATAATGCCTGGCAGAATTGTTTCTGCTTGAGTACCAGTTGTAGACTGTCGGTTTTTGTCAATTCGATCTAATTTGATTTGGTAGTCGTGAAGTCTTTTTAATTTAACTGGATTCTTTCTAATTAGATATATAATATCGTAATTAGTTATTGCGTTAGCTCCTCTCATGAGTGAGTGGTTATATGCTTCTTGTAGCATCCACCTTAATTGTTGTAAGACAATATTTTCTACTAACACTACTGTTGCTGCATTAGGATTGGGATTATCCCCAAAACCATGCATCATACTTGATATTTCCTTTTGAAAATTAGTTCCTTCTCCTGGAGTGTCGAGAGTAAAGTATGAAACCATTGTAGATTATATTTAATAAATTGACATTAACTAACTACTATTATCTAATCTTTTGTATAAACCTGTCTGTTTATTTACATTTAGCTTCTCAAAGTGCCTTCTCTTACTGTTATCTTAAAAAATGGAATTAGGACTATCTTCAAAACGACTATTGTATTTTGGTCTTGACGTTATTTGTATGTTGAATTAAGAACTAAAAAGAAATAAAACATTCAAAAAGCCATTCTAAATATTATTTAACTTTAACCTTAGGAAAATCTTTTGCTAAATTTAACAAGAAACGTCACATTTTAAATGTTACCAGAAATTGTTGGGTGCTACGCGGTACAACAGCCCTAAAAATATTATTTTATTAAAATTAACTAAGCGTAATTATTATTAAGTAAACTGTACTTTTTTGTGATAATAAAAAATGTTTAATAAGATATTTTAATTATAGAATATTTTAAATAACAGATTTAAATTGAACGCACTAATTATATTGTTTACGTTTTAAGCAGCTGATTTTGACTTTGACGTAACAATCAGCCTTCAGAATTGGCTAATGTTCGATGACAGCTTTAGCACTAGGTAAAGAATAATAGAGTTCACTGAAATTTCCACTTATTATTGTGTAATATATCTTTTACACATATATGTTATTTTTAACGAACGTAATGTATAAAAGCTTAAATTAGTTGTGTATTACTTAAGTGCACTTTAAAAAAATGATTATAATGTATATAACCCTCTCTTTTGTTTAATTTCAGAATTTGTAATTGATACTTAAGAAATAAAATAATGATTCTTGGAAGACGGTTTTGGACTCTTAATATAAAAAGTAATATTTTATCTCAAATAAAAAATATATCATGCTGGTCATGTGGAAACGACTCAGCTTTAATATCTAACTTATTCTGTTCGAACTGTAAAGCGCTACAAAAACCACATAAATCAGAAAATTATTTTAGAATTCTTGGAGTCAAAGAAACATATGATTTAGATGAAAGTGATTTAGCCAAAAAATATAAAGAGTTGCAAAAACATTTACATCCAGACAAATATGCTAACAGGTGAACTATATTCGTTTTTAATATTTTACTATGCTTAAAATGTTATTCCACACTTAGGATTAGAAAACATTAAAAAAATATACGTTTTTTTAAACAGGTTATATACAATTTTTTTTCTTTATTGCATTGGTTGAGGCTACTATTCTATTTCAGGAGAAAAGAAGAGCAGGAAATATCAGCACAATATTCTTCTTTAGTTAATGATGCATACAAAACTTTGCTGGAACCACTTACAAGAGGTTTGTCTTTTAAATAAGTAGAACTAAAATTTGCAAATTTATTAAAAAAAGGATGTTTTTTGATTGTTGTGAAAAAGCGTTCTCAAAGTAAATAATATTATACAAGGTATTTTATTAAAATTATATGTTTAAGAAAAAAAGTCAGGAATTTTACCATGATAAATCTATTTCACCATGAAATTTATTTTAAATAACTCTTTTACTGAAAGTTAGCATTTTTGACATATCAACTATTAAGGCCTGATACAAGTTTATGATGTATGTATGTGTATATATATATACATATATATATGTGTGTGTGTGTGTTATTTGCACTTTGCACATTGCATTACTTGTGAAAGGTAGATTTGTTAATTTTTCGTGAAATATAATCAAATATTTTTTAAATAACAGGTATTTATATGCTACAGCTAAGAGGCAAAGAAATACCAGAAGACACACAAATTGATCAGGAATTTCTCATGGAAATTATGGAAAAAAATGAAGAAGTTGAAAGTGCAGATACAGAAGAAGAAATAATGAAATTAAATAAAGAAAATAAAGAAGTTATAAAAACTTTACAAAAACAATTATCTAAAGCTTTCTTTGATGGAGACTTAAAAAGTGTCACACAACTTTTAGGTCGCATGAAATATTACACTAGTATTGACAGCCAAATACAAACAGCAATAAGAAATAAAGGTATTATTAGATAAATAACCTAATTGTTATTATTATTATATTGTTGATATATTTACTATAGTGTTTTTAATTATCACAATCTATGTAAATAGTTGAATATTTAAATAATAATAAAAATGTATAAACCAAGCAACATATTTTCAATTGTTTTCTTGCACAAGTGAGAGAAGATTTTGTTTATATCCTTGATTGCCTTGAACTTTTATTTTTTTAATTATGATTTTTATTACAAACAATGTGTTCTATTAATTTTAAATATCCATAGCATGTGTAAGCCTTTGGCACTTAGGTAGATGTACGATTCATAAGTTCTCCACACTATTATCTTCAGTTTATTATATTGTGACTTCAAAAATATATATTTAAATTTGAATGTCCAATCTCCAAAATTCATAACAACTGAATTTATTCAAATGAAAAGTACATTTGATCAAAACAATTTGTTCTTGATCACCTCGATCAAGAACAAATTGTTTTGTGACATTGTTAACCCTGCTTAATATCCTAATAATAAAATAAACAAAATGCTGAGACAGTCAGAGTTAGTTTGTTAAGACAAGCCTACCATATGAAGTAGAGAGCTTTTGTCTTGAATTGAAATTGTATCCACAACAATTAAATTTGCTGTCAGACGGTTTTTCACCATTGCGCTATAATGCGCCAATTTTAATGATTTTAACTTTTCATAAAAAAGTACTCGGCAAACCGAAATAACAACTTCAGCCAGTGCACCAATTAGTCTATTTGTTTAGAAAATATTTAAAAAATATGTACTCTTGACAGTCCATGAAGCGCGGGTTCGAATCTCGCTATGTTCAAATTTTTATACGTTTTTTAAAAATATTTACTGATCCTAAGTATAGAATAACACTTTAGAAATAATAAGATATTATTCATTTCTTATAATAAAGCTACTTTATTATTGTTCTATATCAGATTTTCTATATCTTCATTCATTTACGAGTGTATGTCATTGGAATGTGCCCAACACACTAAACAACTAATATAAGGGTGACATTTCCTCATATGTTATAATGTTGTTTTGGAAGTTACGATTCTATTTCACATGCTAGAGTTCTTTCAATATTATACGTCACCAGAAAATTCTTATCACGCCTAATAAGTTTTATTAAAATGGCTCTTCAATATTCCTTATTCTTTAGCTGGTCTTAAACCAGATGGTTTTAAACCAGATTTCCCACTTTTCCAACATTATTGGACCCTAAGTCTTGACCAGGCCATAGAGATACACAAATTTTAAGTTAGTTTTTACATAACAGTGTACAAACACACTTTATTTCAATACATACTTTTAAATTGAAACAATGTTTTAAAAAAAGCAAGAGACAGTATAAACAATTGCTACGTAAGTGTAAGTACTAAATTTCTACATAGTTAAGTAATTATGCGTCATTTATTAATATTATTAATATAAACATATATAAGCATTTATGATAAATTGAATCTAATATTAACAAATACATTTAAGTTAGAGAATTTTTTATTTATTTCACAAAACTAATTTACTGTTTAAAATAAAATATTAGAGATGACTCCGAGGCACATAACATAGTCTTGAGCACGATTTGTTTAATTGGTTTCTGGAAACAATTAATCATGGTGGCGTATCATTACAGCCACAGAGAGAAAAAACATGAGTAATTGTACCGAGCTGCCTTCTTAAATACGTATTACTATTAAATAGAACTAGTTATGTGCCCCAACTATATACATATGTTTTAATTATCTTATAAGGTAGAAAGATAATGTAATATTAGTAAGATGCATAGCTATTGCAGTTTTGATGCTGATGTAATTAGACAAACAGCGGTGTTAAACTCCGTTTTGATAATACAAACTTTAAAACATGCGACACAAGTGGAGAACTAAACAGAATTCTTTTAAATCGTATCAAATTCGATATAAAAAAACAGTTATTTACTCCGTTTAAAATTTTTATAATATAATAAAATATATTTAAATTCTCCTAGATTTTCATTTTTTACTATGATAAAAGATTTAGGTTTCGGATAAACCAATATATTTTATGCATGCAATTAATTAGCAACTTACCGTTTAGAAAATCGTTATAAATATATAATAATAGTTATATACAATTCAGTACAGTTACGGTTATAGCTTTGATATTCACTCATATTACATAGCGCAGAATGTATATGCATTGCATTCCATAAATAAACTTTCTTATATTGATACTATGTTCTACAAATTTGATATACTGACTCTATCATTGCTAGTGACTATTATCATCGCTAGTTATTGTTTATTATTAATAATTTTGAATTATTTACAGTTAGAAAAAAATATATTAATTAAATGATTTATATAACATTTTATAAGTAACAAATGTCAATATCTGTAAATATTTTTTTGCTCCACGCTTTTATTCCGTATAGCCGACGAGATATTTTCCGCTTTTCGTCGAATTAATAACATTACATGTTGAGTGGCGGAACTCAACATGCACTTATTTTATCGGAGTTAGAAAATTAATGTAATCTAAATATATTTATTCCCCCAAGGGAAACGAACCCACAACCGATCGCTTTTACAATCGAACACTGTCTCGCGCCATGACGGGTCTTTCTATCTAAAAATTATTAGTTAAGTAATTATTATAAAGAGATTTCCCCATCAAATATCATTGATTTTAAAGCTTCCTGTATATATTTAAAAAAAACGGAAGGAGGATAATCGAAGATAATCGGTGCAACACGACCTTCTAAGCCACTATAAGAAGAAACTAACAAACTTTATAATTGTATGGTACTATAAAATAATTTAACGATTAATAAAGAAAGCTTTAAAAAAAGTACGTGAAATTTTCAAAAAGCTAAAATCCAGTACATGGATTAGAACCCATAAACTTAGCATACTATTACACAGCTTAATATTAGTGAAAATCTTATGAATATTTGTTTCAAGAATAATTTAGCTCACGAACGAAAATAAATATATAGAAAATAATAATTATCTAGTTAACCGAGGAGATAAACTTTTTAATTGTAATCATAGCCTGAAAGTATCTCAAGCGTCTTAGGATGATTGATGGTTGTAAAACTAGATATTATTTATAGATCATTTACGCTTTACAACAAGAGTAGATATACGTATTAACTTGTAGATTTTGATACTTGCTATTTATGTTTAAATTTGATATTTTTAAATGAAACTACTTAATACTTCTAAATGGAATAAAAACGTATATTTTCATGTACAAAAAAAAATATTTGAAAATCTGACGTTTCGAACACTATAATAGTCCGTGGTGACAATTAGAGTCTGCCTGTAACTGTATTTTCGAATATCAAACTGAACATGATTAATCCGTTTAAAATATTTTTATTTAAACAGTGTAATAATCTCGAAAACATCATAATTCATACATTTCTTAATTCGATATTTTTTATGATTTGTCATAAATTTTATTACAAATATTACTTACTTAGACTTTAAACATGTCTAATAAATATAATGTCTACTCAAAATTATAGATACTTTTTTTAGTTTCACGCTTTTTATCGAGCATAGCAACCCCACTATGCAGGATGAAGCGTGGAGCTAAAAAATACTATCTGCCCAGGCAGAAAGTACCTAGTGTCAAAACACTCCGTACTTTGCTTTCTACCGAATTCAAGACATTGCGTATAGAGTAATGGAACTCAACGCCACCCTTTGTCTAACCAGAGCGAAAAAGTAAAAATAATTTTAAATAAAATCACTCCCCCGAGTGGGGATCGAGCCCATGACCGGTTGCGTTTACAGTTAGACGCTGTCAAACTGCGCCACGACCGTCCTCATAGATTCTTGCTTTAACTCAAATTGAAGCCAAAAAGATTAGAATTTTAATTGTAATCTTTTTGGCTTGAAATGGCTTTGAGGCTTAAAATTCTCAAATGTTAAGAATATAATAAGATATGTTAGACTCTTTCGTAATCCAATTGGACTAGCCCAACAGCATATAAAAATTTTGAAATTAAATAGAAAATATCAAAACTATTAAATCCCACTACAACGTACTTCCCGTGACAGTTGTAAAAGTTTGATGTGTAGGCTCCAAGAAAGTTATATAGCATTTGGATTCTAAAGTATAAAGAACGGCTGCAAAGTAAACTAACATTACACAAAGTTAGCGACGACTTTACGTGAAATATACCTGTTTAGAAATAAATATTATAATGTTGTTTTGGACTTGGATGTTCTTCATTTCGTATTGTGTTGGTGGTAAGTGTGCTTTCTTTAATAACATATAACTTATAAAAATTTTGTTAAAACCTTTACCTCATTTTCTTAGATTAGTAGGAATTTATTATTTAATAATCTTATAAATTTCATTAATAATTACAAAAAAAATGAATTATTATATTTAATTTAAAAAAAATGTATTTTGAGTTTTAATATAATTCTGGAGAACATGTTATTATATTAGATAAATTATTATATTAAATTTATTACATCACAGATTAAGTCCGGTCATGTTTTTCATTATTATTGTAATATTCCTGTTAATATAATTGGTTACGTAATTTATGACTACAAAAATAAGACCACATTTGCAACGTTAAAATTTCTTACAGTTAAAATACTTAAAAGCATTTTGCAATTCAGAAGCACCAAAATAATTAATTTATTTGGATTTCAGTAAATAGCGAGTATTCAAATAGAGTCCTAAACGGGTCTCCCACATCAATACAACAATATCCAGTCTTGGCGCAAATGCTGTTAGACGTGTGGGGAACATATGACTACATTCAACATTGCGCAGGAGTCATTCTAACTTCACGTCATGTTATTTCTAGCGCCCATTGCTTTCAGTACAATCAGGATACAGGTAGAAAGTTAGTAAATATTTCATATTTATTCCATTTTCTTAATTGTTTAACATATGGCAGAATAGTTCGCTTTCTACTTTCCTCCCAATTTTTGAACAGTAAGTTGTATGGAAGAGCTCAAAAACAGCTTGGTCTTAGTGAAGTCTTGTATGAGTGGCAATTTAACCATTAATTTACATTCAGACGCTTTCCCAATGAGTCTCGATATCGCGAATTTCACTAATTTACATATAAATAAACAAGTAAATGGAATATCGATTTAGTATCATGCTTTTATATATGTACATTGATGTTGTAAATAGAACCTTTATGTAGGTTATTAGCGCATTATATTCATGTTATAAGACGAGACCGTGGGGGATTTAAAGTCACGACTTCCGTTTTCAATATTATTGTGTGTTGTTACATGGAAATATGTATTATATATTTAAATAAAATACACTGCAACATGTTTATATCACTAATAAACGCAAAAGTCTTGCAGGTAGTTAAGGATGCCGTCTTTCAATAGTGATTTGAAATTCGAACATCGAACAAGTCCAAAAATACTGGTCATACATATTATGATATATTATGACATTAATTTAAAAAAAATCAAGGCGAACGTGATACCGTCTAGCACACAAGATACGATTCGTTCTAGGTTCGTTTCCTAACAGTTGAAATGTTTGTATACCTACCTATAAATTATTTTCATTTCTTCGTTCTTGTAATACAAAGCCCGGCATCAAGTTACATCAAAAAGCGATATCTTGATTTCAGGCGAAGAATGGAGCGTTTTGACACTCTGATTGACTTGTTATGAGAAAAGATGTGAAGCGACAAAAATATTAAAACGTTTTCTACAAAGAATTTATCGTACGTCATAAATACAAACATTTCCCGCATCAAATGTAATTCTACGACAAGTTTCAGCTTAATCAGTGAAGTATGCGTCGACCTCGCCACAATGACTCTTAAATCCTTTGTATTTTGATTACAGCTACACGTTACCACAATACTGGAAAATCCGTGTAGGCTCTACATACCGGACTCGAGGAGGTGTGTTGCATAAAGTAAAAACTATAGTACCTCATTATGGTTTTGACAAGCGCTATTACACTAATGATATAGCGGTGGTTGTTGTCGCTAAGAGATTCACGTTAGGCAATTTAGTAAAACAAGCCACTATAATTAAACCTGGAACTGAATTAGTGCCTGATTCAATTTGTACATTGGTCGGATGGGGCGCCACTGAGGTTAGTATATTCGTAGTTAGGTACAATATATAAATATTTAATAACAAAAAAGTATCTTTAAAAAAGACTAAACCTATTTTAAAAAGGAAAGAAATACCTTTACGTTTTTTAATTCTGTCAAGTACCTTAGTTTCTTGACTTGAACTATGAAAATATTGTCTTATCTTCAGATCTAGTTGTTGATTGATTTATAGATAGACACAGGTATAGCTAATAAAAGCATTGTTAAAAATATTTTCAGATAAAAAAAATATATTTAAGAGTCCTTCATTTTGAATTTATTTTCTGTTTATAATTAAAAACTGAATAGTTCATAATTATGCTTACAGAAAGATGGACCACAGCCAGATCAGCTTCAATACTCGATGATGCAGGTAATAAATCCAGAAGAATGTAAAGCACATTACCAGACAATTGGAGCAATTATTGCAGATTCCATGTTGTGTGCCGGTCGGTTAGATGTTGACGGTGTTGATGGATGCTTCGGGGATTCAGGAGGGCCTTTACTTTATAAAGGCGTTGTGGTTGGCTTGGTGTCATTTGGATATGCTTGCGGTCTTAAATACTATCCAGGGATATATACGAAAGTATCATATTATACTGATTGGATTGTTGAAACTGTGTCAATTAATAAATGATGAAAATACGATATTAAAAAACGTGTTCTTTAATGGCGTATTTAATTATCTTTGTTTATTTTTTATACCTACTATCTCCACAAATGATAATTTCAACAAAGTTGATTAAATTTGAAGTAAATATGTAAAATGCTAATAATAACAAATGCAGAAATAGACAAGCACAAAAAGTTGTTATAAATTCTACAAATTATGACTATAACCTAATAGGGAACTAAACTTAGAACCACCTTACAAACTTATACGGGACTTGTACAGTTTTTGATATTTTCATAACGATAGCTTTTAATATTTGTTTTTTTTTAGTTTAAGAGATTCTTTCTTTAATTTAAATTTATATTCTTTTTTTAATTCAAATTTGTATTCTTTTTATATTTACTATTTTTAAAGTGTTATTCCACTCTTAGGATTAGAAAACATTTTTGAAAAAACGTATAAAAATTTGAACGCAGCGGGGTTCGAACCCGTACCTCTTGGACGGTATCCAAGAGGCGCGGGTTCGAATCCCGCTGCGTTCAAATTTTTATACGTTTTTTCATAAATGTTTTGTATTCTTACATTAATTTAAATTTATATTCTTTCTTTAATTTAAATTTGTATTCTTTCTTTAATTTAAATTTATATTCTTTCTTTAATTTAAATTTATATAAATTGCTTATTATAACTGAAATAAAATAGGACTCTATTTTGAGAAAATACGACAAAAATACAACTTATAAAATACGACTCTATTTTGAGAAACCATTTATCATTTGGGGTCAGCCTTCTAATCTAGTTTTCAACATACATTGAGCCAACTAATGTAACATATTATAATTACTGCACTACTAGAATATTATTATTACTGCTCCCGGTAGACGTATTCGAGAATGTACTCTGGACCATCTTTTCCTTCATAACAATTTAAAGCTGGTTTTTATTATTTGTTTGTATAAAACTGTTCACATGTAAATGCAATTCCTATTTTCAAATTTATGTAACCCAAATGAGATACGAGTTTTATTTATTTTATCTAATGCCGTAAACTTTCTCTCTCTCAATTTGGCATTTTTATATTTCAACTCAAAAAATCAAGAAGTAGATAACTTGAAAGCTTATAATGATTGTTCACGATTGATAATTCGACGGTGGCCCACAACTTTAATTATTCAGTAAATATTTGAGAATTTCTGTTTTTATTAAGAAAAATAGAAAATATAGCCTAACAAATTAATATTTAACCAGGCTTAGCTTCTATCAGGAGCTGTAGCAAAAATAACACATACTGCTTGTATTAATATCTATTTATAGAGTGAGACTATATGGATATGAAGATGTCCCACCATAATCTATTCATTGAAATACAGTCTGTATAAAGTAAAGGTAGCAAGATTTTAAAACACCTAACGGTATACGAATTTTTTGCCAAGTTAATATTAGCATTGTTATTGTAAAAAGAGTTACTTTATTTTTGCGTGAAACTTATAATTTAATTATTATTTTTTTATGATTACTATTTCAGAGTAAACAAAGAATTTAATATTCACATTAGTGTCTGAGGATTACCGCCAATCAAGACCTCTCTCTAATCTGTAGTCAGTCATTAGTGTCAAACGTCAATATCATTTGTAATTTGTGACTTCAATGTTTTATTTCTTATATATTATTTATTACTTTGATATAAACTTATAAAATATTTTGATCTGATTTTATATTTTCTCCGTTATTTTTTCTTATAGTGACACAAGTTTGGGCTCAAGTAAATGCTTTATATGAATTTAAGTAAATATTACATTTTTAAATTAAATGAAATTTTAATTTTGTTTAATACCATGTAAAATGAAAGAAGACGATGATATCAATAATTATTTACCATCACTGCTAAACCCGAGAACAATAAAATACGAAAGTAATACATCTCTTACACAAGTAAGTAACTTGTATCTAGTTAATTAAACCGTATTTTAAATACATTAGTATATACTTAATCTAAAGTAGTTATTTAAATAGTTATGATAACTAATTTATTGATTTATTTTTATTTTCAGACATCAATATTTTCTACTTCATTATCCTTAAAAAGAAAATTATCCCTGAAAAATAATTTATTAGAGGTATACCCTTTAATCTCTTGCATTATTATAACATAATCTAATTCAAATAATATATAATTGAGAAATTTCTTATTACTAAATTTATTTCAGATATCTAAATATGAGAATCAAAATGAGAATGACAATAACTTAATAAATAAAACAACAAAATCTAGCCATTTTGTTAAAAAAGAAGAGTCCATTGATCAAAACTCCTTAGGACTATCTGCTATTGACGACATAATATCTTTGAGAAATAGTCAAGAATATGTTCCTTTTAGCTTAGAAGTGCCAAATTATAATAAAAATATTTGTAATAATTATTTGAATGGTCTCAATGGTCACACACAATCTAGATCATCAGTTAGTAGTATAAGCACTGTAGAAGATGAAAACAATGTTAAACTTAGTACCTGTAATGAAAAACTCATTCTGTCACTTTCATTTTCTTTTACTAATTGTGACAATATTAATGTGAATTCAAAAAAAAGTAACATAAAAAAAATTGAGGTACAACAAGAGAAGAACAATGTTAATGTTGACTGTGAACTAATAGAAGGGTCTCAATTATCAACAGTAACTTCAGATGACATTTCAGATATGGATAATTCTCTTTTTAGTCCACTAAAAAGAAAAGCTGTCACTGTTAACTTAGAAATTAAAAAGCAAAAGATATCCACAGATAATGACACCAAATCTAAAGTTCTATTTTTAAATACAGATGCCATTGAAAAACTGGCCCATGTCATTGTACAGCCACCAAATTATAAAATATTGAAGGCCAAAATTGTTGATAAAAGTAAATTGATTGTCAAAGAAGGCAAATCAGTGATTCGGCATGAAATAAATAGGAAAAGTGATAAATTAAAGCAAATATCTCTAGATAAATATTTTCAATGTACTAATTGTGTGAAACCTTCACAAGTTTTGTCAGAACATAAAAAGGTGCGGCAAGATGTGTGTCAAGTGAGGAACAACAATGATAAACAGGAAATGAGCAACAATTCAGTTCAATTTAATATTACTGGCAGGACATCGGACAAAGCATATAGAAATGATGCCAAATCACCACAACCTAAAAAGCTATTATCACCGAAAAAGGACATTAAACACATGCTTTCTGAAGATAGAACAGCATCTGCCAGATCTAAGAAAAGTAATGCAGGGTCTTGCTCCCCCAAAAGGAATGTGGATTCTATACAGTTTAACCTACCATTAAAATCCAAATCAAATAGAGCTTCGATAATCACTGGAAAAATTCCTCATTATAAAATAGTTGCAGGTATTATCTTTTTTATACTTACTATATAAGCTTAAATACATTATTAGAATTAAAATGGTCTTTTAAAAAAAATAGGTACTTTTAATTTTTACTGAAAAATTACAATAATATTTTAATGAGTAATACCAATTTTCCATTGGTATACATAAATAGTAACATACATTTTGAACATTATATGTGTAAATAAATGTCATAGAAATATTATAAATAAGCTTTAACTGTATCAAAATAACAGATATTAGAAACTATAATCATACTTATAATACCTATCTACAGAAACTAAAAAAGATATATGCTGTAAAAATTTTCAATTAGAGTTTAACATATTCATGATGCCATTCTTTTAACTACACAGTTCATATACCTTAGTGCAAGTGTTGATTTATATATTTTTTTAGCTTCACTTCAGGTAGACAGAAAGTACCACTTGGTACTAGGTCAACACACTCCCTATTTCGCTTTCCACCGAATACAGAGCTTTCCACCGAATAAAGAGCTATATCTTTAACAGAGCGAGGAAGTTAAAATAATTTAAATATAATCACTCCCCCGATCGAAGATCGAACCCACAACCGATCGCGCTTACAGTCAGACGCTGTCGCACTGCGCCACGGCCGGCCTCATTGATTGATTGTTGATTATATATGTTGTTTATTATATTTGTTTGTTGTGTATGTATATTAGAATGCTTGATTGGTTATGGGTTTAAATATCGTAAATACCTAATTAATACACTTATGTACATTTTTTTTATTTGTACAGGGAAATAGGTTTTGGATACCGTTCATACATCGCATTTCGACAGCATCCAAGACCTATTCCCTGCGTGCCATACTGCCATGCGTGCGGCTAAGTCGAAATTTGTATAAGATTTTTACATTTTATTTTCTAGTATCTATGTAGAAAAATTATTACAAATTCCTGCTACTTAAAGGTAATTTTTAAAAATCAATAGTATTGCAAGAATGCTGATTTTTAAACATATATTTTAATACTTTTAAAATATTATATCACACCTAGGTTAAAAGAATCTTCCAGCTCATTTTAAACTGTTCTTCTTTAGTCCACACCATTTTGACATTGGGATGACAAAATTTGTTTTCCCCAAATAATATTTAAAACACAACATATCGTATCATGTCATAGCATAGAATAGTCACACATGGTATATATTCACTATATACACTACCGGTCAAAAGTTTGAGATCACTAATAAAAACTTTTGCTATCAGTAAATATTTTAGGAAACATGGGTGAGATATAGTAATCTGCACACCTGCATATTCTATTGTTCATTTAGATTGACTAACAGCTTATTGTTTTGTATAGAAACCAAGGAAAGGGTAATAAACAGGCATTGTATCCCGACATCAATGTCAGCCGCGGAAGCGGTAGGCCGACAGATCAACTGTCAAAAATTTATAACTCATTACCGTAGCTGACACTTTTTTTTACATCAACTTACAATACAATTGTTCTAAATTTTCGAAATATGTTTAATTATTATTTTAACCTTGCACTTGTCTAGTCATTGACGAATGTCCACAGTTAGTATTATTTTGTGGTTCCTACTGTCAATACTGTCAATATAGAAAATGAGAAGTTTCGGAAATCTGATCTGCCATCGTTGTTCTCCACAACGAAGGAAAATCTGAACGTTAGATAACGAGTAAACTCAAGTTATCGAAGACTTGTGTGCATCGCGCTATTGTTCGCGCTCCAAGCAAACTGGCAATAATCAAGATTGTTCGCGCTCTGCGAGAACACTTGGTAGACTGGGCTACAACTTATAGTGAAGATAAATTTATTTTGGTGACCAGCAAGCGGAATAGACATCACACAACGTCAGAAACTCGTGTAAAGACGATTACGAGACGCCAAGTTGTTTGGACGCGTTGCTGTGTGTAAACCTCTGTTACAACCGCAGACTAAAAAGAAACTGGTGCAATGGACCTTAACCTATCGAGACTAAGCCGAAGAAGATTTCAGAAAATTTTTTTGAAGTGATGAATTAAAATTGAAGTGTTCGGGTCAAAAAGGAAAATTTTCGTCTGACGGTCTGAAGAAGAAAAGATGATGTCGACTGTCAAGCATGGAGGCGGAGTCAAGCGGATCAGTTATTGTCTAGGGTTGTTTCTCTGGCTATGGGGTTTGAAATCTAGTCCAAATCAAAGGCATAATGAAAAAGGAGCAGGAGGAGGATATAAAGAATTTTTGGGGAAAACGCTATTCCTTCCGGACTAAGGTTAAGTACGAAATTATGTAGAGGTTATTTAGACAAAAGTTTGAAAAGTATTAGTATTAGAAAACATGACCTCGCCACCTAAAGGCCTGGATCTTAATCCCATTGAAGTTTTGTGAGAATAGCTCGATCAAAACGTTCGGGAATAGTGTCCATCTTCACATCAGGTCATGTGGAATGCATTGGAGGAAAGCTGGAATATTATCTCGCAAGAGACTGTAGACAAATTAATTGTTCGCATGCCTAGATTGGTAAAAAGAGTAATAATGTGCAAAGGAGGATATTTCGGCGAAAAATCTGCTTAAACTCTCTTGTGTGTATTTTGTTCAGAACAACAGTACTCGACAAGACTTTTTCTTTTTTTTAGCTTTAAATCTTATGTGTAACATGAAAATAAATCCAGTTTCCAATAAGGTTTTAAATATCTTGAATATGTTTTCTTAAATGTTTCCTTGTGGTCTCAAACTTTGGACTGGTAGTGTATATGTCATCTCATCGCGGTCATCTCATCTCATCCTTACGCAAAGACAATAGTATTTAGATGATTTTCATAAAACTATACGGATTAATCTCGTATATATTCGTATAAATTCGAAAATAAATTTTTACAAAACCCGGCATCATTTCGAACACTACAGTAGTCCGTGGTCACAGGTAGACGGACCGCGGACTAATATTAAGTATTCGAATCGTCGTGTTTACAAAAATGTATTCGCGAGTATCAAAATAAATGTTTAAAATAGTTTCATCTAAAATTGTAAAAATTGCGAAAATCAAAGAATTTATTAAATCATTTTCATTTCTGCGCTATGGCAAGATGAGCTCCGCCATTGAGTGTTGTTCAACTCAATGACGGAAACAAACAGTAAATAGAGAACAGAGTTATTGAACAATGGGTTCTATTTGCATATCCTGACTTTTTATAGGAAAAGGCTTCAGGGTGTAGTAACACGGTGACTATTGAAAATGCGATTGGTTGCGGGGTCGATTCCCACACGGGGAAATAATATATTTAAATTATTTTTATTTTTCCATATAGCTGAAAAGAGTTTATACTTTTTTACAGGAACACGTTTTGCTGTTGATGCGTTTTCGTACGGTGAAATACCCCACGTGAAGCATTACTTCCTTACACATTTTCATTCAGATCACTACGCTGGATTGCGAAAGAGCTTTAACAAATTATTGTTCTGCTCTAAAATAACTGGTAACTTTTTTTATATAAATGCATTAGGAATATTTATTTTGAGCGTTTAAAGTCCGGCGTTGAGTTACACCACAACAATACTAAACAAGCAATGTGTCGAGTTCGGATGAAAGCTGTCTTTTCAAATATTTATTTTATCTATATTTCTTTTCTTTTTTAGCAAATTTATGTATATCACGTTTAGAAGTAAATCCAAGGTGTATTCAAGTGATAAATGTAGATGAAACTATTAGAATAGAGGATATAGAAATAACAGCAGTGGACGCTAACCAGTGAGTTTATTTTATTTCTTTAATTAGTATTTGATTTTAAATTTTAATAAATCAAAATCTTGTCTTGAGATTTTTGATATACATTTTTTTTGATTTGATATCAATTTTAAGGTATTAATATTTTTTTATATTCATTATTCACTTTCAACTCATTTTATACTTAGGTGTTTATTCTGTATTAGAAGCTAAAATTTGACTAAAGAGATTTTAAAATTAACTTCTGCGTCATATCTGTCCATCTGTTGCGACTATACCATACTATATCCGTTTCTATCTTCAGTACTATAGAGTAAAATTGACATTTTTCTCGTTTCTCTAGAAATTTCAGATAATACTTCCCTTTAATGCTTCCTTATTCTAAATATATATTTTTCAATAATTTCCCATCATTTGGTAATAATCGTAGCTCAAATACTACTACTAAATTAATACACACGTAAAATATTAACGGTTCCCGTGGAAAGTTTTGAAAATCCTCTGTTAGCGCTGCCCTAACCTCCCCTGAATAATTTTAGCTGTCTACGTGTGTAAAGGGTTTTAAATAAAAAGTATTAATCATTTTAAGCTGTCCCGGTGCTTTAATGTTTACGTTCACGTTGCCCAATGGTAAAACGTTACTGCACACTGGGGACTTTCGCGCCACACCCGCTATGGAGTCGTATCCTGTATTTTGGAACAAAGATATACATACCATATATCTGGATACTACGTGAGTAATAAATAATTATAACGCTAGTATCTTTTTTTAATAAAAATGGCTATTATTTTATATTATATTTTGTATGAGGCATGTCGTGGCGCAGTGGGACAGTCTGACTGTAAACACGTTCGGTTGTGGGTTCGATTCCCACTCGGGGGAGTGATTATCCTCGCTCTGGTAAGACTAAATGCCACGTTGAGTTCCGCCACTCAACACGCAATATCTCGAATTCGGCGGAAAGCGAAGTACGAAGTGTCCTAACACTAAGTACTTTCTGTCTACCCTGCTACGAGGGATAAACGCGTGAAGCTAAAAAAATATTTTATATAGTAAATCGGTATTAGTTAAATATAGTATATACAAATATTTATATAGATATATGTAGCATTAACAATGAACGTGTTTCCTATTAGATAACTTCTCCTGTTAGGTTTCAACTTTAAAGCATGGTTAACCATAGAATATGAAATGATGAATATGAATGAAAAGAATTAATAATGCCATTCTAATAATAAATATATATATATATATATATATATATATATATATATATATATATATATATATATATATAACATAAAAATTGATTCATTTAACATAGCAGGGTCAACAGGGGGTAGTGTCAAGATATTTCTACACTGTGTTGTGTAATTGTAAACGAGATTGGATGTAGATTTGATTTTTACTCGATGAAGTGATTATATTTAAAAAATATTTTTGTTTCTCCACTCCGATAACACAAAGCGCGGCGGTAAGTTTGCCGCTCACCACGCAATGTAATGATTACGGATGGAATGCAGTCAACAGAATGTCTTGGGACAAGGTTGTCTCTGACAACCTACCAGACGTTTTTTATCTTTAAGTTTTCTGTTACAATTCTAATTTAAATGGATACTAATTTGCCAATAGTTTTAATTTGACAGACTTATAAATATTTGTTTATAGTTATTGCAATCCACGTTACGATTTCCCCACGCAAGAGCAAAGTTTGGACATGGCGATTCATTTCTTGCGTTTGAAGAAAATGGCGGTGGAAAGAGCTGGAAGGAAGTTCTCCTCTGTTCTAATAGTTTGCGGCACTTATACTATTGGTAAGCTTTACGAAATATTATAATTTTAAAAAAATGTTTATTTAAAATATAATAAGAAAAAGACGATTTATGTCAATTTTGTTGCAAAAGTTTTGAGAAATTTATTTGGATTAAAATTTGTTGTTTGCAGTTTGTATGTATGATCTATTTAGTATTTTTTACATTTGACGGTTCCTGATTTTATGTGAATAGTGGAATGTTCTCCTTTTAATTTTCCTGTACTCCTCACAGAACTAGATGTTAAATTTTATATAAATATCGTGTATATATTAGATGTGACGGAACAAACACATAGACAAAGATACCAAAATTGTAAAAGACGTTATATTTTCATATGTACAGTGTATACACTACATATACATTACAGTAGTAGTAGTACAAAGCGGGTATTTTAATATTACAAATAAACACTCCAATTTTATTTATATCTTTTGATTATATCATCCTGGCGCTATGGAACATCGTCTGATTTTAAATGCGTTTATGGGTTCGATTTTATTTAACTATTTTTTTTCTATTACGATAAACTACATGCAATTGGTGAACAGAGTTCCTTGACATTATATTCTCTATGATTACCTTGCTATGCGAAAGGTGTTATTAATTTTATTTTAACTTTTATCTACATTTTCCCATCCCACACTTTTATTTCGTATAGCAGGGTCGATAGGAAATACCTAGTGTCAATACACTCTGTACTCTGCTTTCTGTCAAATTCGAAAATTTGAGATATTCATTTCATTACATTTAAAGTTGCGGAATTCGACGTCGCGCCTTGTTTTACCAGAGCGAAGAAATAAAATCGATTTAGATATAATTGGGGAATAAGGGGGGGATGATTCCCCAAGCAGGAAACGAAACCCACAACCGATCACGTTTCCAGTCAGACGCTGTCCTACTGCGTCAATATAATAAAGTTTTCTCATATCTAAATAAGTGAATATGTATAAAAACAGGTAAAGAGAAATTCTTCCTGGGTGTTGCGAGGCGCGTCGGCTGTTCGGTGTGGGCGTGTCCGGAAAAGGAGAAAGTGTTGAGCGCGGCGGAGGCGGTCCCCGGCGGGGCGGGCGGCGCGCCGCGCGCCTGCCAGCTGCATGTGCTGCCCATGCGGGACCTGACCCACCAGGTGAGTGGGGGAGGGCTTAAGGATGAAGGTGATATGGTGGGTGCGGTGGCTATGCACGCATCTGCTAGTGGGTCACTCACCTGATAAGTGGGCAAGGAAGGAGAAATCTAGTATTAAGCCGGGTGGTGGCACAGAAATATAATATGACATGATTAGCTTAGGCAGATGTATGTATGAGTCGGTGATTCAGGGTGTTAATTTTAACATTTAATACCTAGTAGTTGTAACGTTATGCTTATATATTTTGAAAAAATGTTTCATTGCATTTTGTAGTGCCAAACGCGATTTCGTGGTACCGCTATTTTAAAATGTTGGGTGTCTATAATGTGAGAAGGTGCAGGTAATAAATTCAATAAAAAGAAGAAAAGCCTATATTATTTTTTCTCTCTTTTTGAATTGATTTACTTTTATTTGAATAATCATTTGTTTTTGCTAAATAAAATTAAAATTAGACTGCCTTGTGGTAAACTGATTTTTATAATGTACAAATAACCTTAAAAGCTTGAAACTAAATATAAATATATACCCTGTAGGTATAGGTAAATTACATTTATTTTATTCTAACAATAAATTTTATATTTTCATTTACAGACATTACGGGCCTATTTAGACAGTCTTGATGGAGTATTTAGCGAAGTAGTTGCATTCAAACCCAGCGGATGGGAGAATGGCAAGAATTCATCTGTAGAAAAGGATTCTGTTACTATACACGGTATTGTATATACTCATTTATAAAAAAGTGTACAGAATATTGAACAAAAAGGGTTTGAACTAGCGCCTCTTAAAAACCGTCCAAGCATTCTGGCCGATTAGCCATCCGTTCTACATCCGACTGCATAGAAACTCTTATACGCTTGTTACAACTTATTTAAGTCCACATCTCTGAAGAGAGATTTTTACAAATTTCAATGAAATCCCGTGTTGAGTGGCGAACTCAACGCCGTGCTTATTAGAGCGTCTTACTAGAGCGGAGAAACATGAATAAATCTTAAATATAATCGTTCCCCCGAATAAGAATTGAACCCACAACCAGTCGCATCGCAACGATGGAAGATATTAAAAATTCAAAATTACTTAATTCAAAATTAATTAATTAATATATTATAATTTTTAATATGATAATCGAACATTTCATTTTTCAGGTATACCGTACAGCGAACACTCCAGCTTCTCTGAATTAATACGCTTCGTTAAGTTCCTAAAACCAAAACAAGTTGTACCCACTGTGGATATTTCTGGAGGGATTAAATCCGTTCAGGTATTATGTATTTAAAACTACCCACTCTTTCCATCGTAGCAAGCATAGTCAGAGACAACCTAGTGTCAAGACACTACCTTGTTCACTTATCGACTAGAAGATATCTAGATATTGAGTGTTCAGTAGAGGAACTCAACATCTTGCTATATTTTACATTTTAAGTTAAGTATTCGTGTGGGAAACCTTCTATTGAATCTGAAAATAAATACAATTCTGAAATTAGCATTTGTTAATGGGTGGTACCACTGATTTTATATGGTTTTATTAGGTTGTCTGTCATGTATATATCATGTCATGGATGTAATTTATGATCGTATAACAGAAAGAATATCGCACATTAACCTGTCACTGTCGTGTCTGTCGCCATCCTTGTCTCTCCCGTACACATGTAGTGCGTCACGCTCGCACAGTTCCAATGACCGCAGTGTTAAAGAATTGTAAACCTTTTCTTTGAATGTATAAGATTTAATTTTCGTATACTTTTTTAACTTAAGTTGAAATAATTATTTTCTTAAATTTTGAACGGAGAGTATTTGTCACACCTTTTTAAACGCAGTCTATATCATGACAATTACAATTTATCACTAAATTTACTAACATATGTACGATTACGAATCTGTTAAGACTAGCACTTACTAAGCAGGGCATTTTTCGTGTAAATTCAAAATAAAAATATTTAGATGTAGCTATTTGCCAAATGAATTCGTAAATCAAATTTGTTTAACCCCTGCTAATGGAAAGAGTTCACTTTCCAAATGTGCGGATATGGTACAATTTTTTTTAATTACGTGAATGATTAGTAATTATAAAATTTTGTTCCAGAAATATTTTCCATGTCCATTTATATTGAAAGAGGAACTTCAATGCCAAAGCAGGGTGACGGACTATTTCAATGTACAAACAAAACAACCAGTGACATAACTATAGGTTTGTGTTTTTGTCATATAGTTAAACCATAACTTTTTACTTTTTATATTGGACAAGGAGTGTCCTTTCTATATATGTATATTTTATTTATATGTTTTATATTATTAGGTATTTTGTCTATAATTCTGATTATTTACATCTTGCTATAGCAAAAATTTAGACAAAAACTAAAATTTCTTTAAATTAGTAAATTTATGAAATAAATTATAAAACTTTGCAAACAAAGAAGTATGTAATAAAAGGAGCAGAAAGCAAATAACATACATAATAATATTAGGACCTTGAATAAGTTCTCGCTGTTTTTTTTTTTCAAAAAAAAAAATTAAAATACAATGCTTACAATGACATTAATCAAAGTATTGTCCATCATTAGATACCATATTCTCCCATCTCTCTGGTAGCAATTGAAATCCCCGTCGGAACAATGACTCATCTTTTGAGGCAATCCGTGAATCAAGCCATTTTTCGGCTTTTTCCAAAGAATGGAAGCGCTGGTCGCTTAAACCGTGCGCTATCGACCGAAACAAGTGGTAATCGGAGGGGGCTATTTCCGGCGAATACGGCGGGTGTGGTAGAAGAACTTCCCATTGAAGTGTTTCCAGGTAAGTTTTGACTGGTTTGCCACATGTGGCCGAGCATTATCATGTAATAAAATCACTTTGTCGTGTCTCTGCTCGTATAGTGGCCGCTTTTCTTTCAGAGCGCGACTCAAACGCGTCAACTGAAGTCGATAGCGAGCTCCCGTGATAGTTTCATTAGGTTTAAGCAGCTCATAATAAATTACGCCCCGCTGATCACGCCCGCCTCACCAATTGCAGAGAAGAAGCTTAGAATCATGGATATTTGGTTTAGGCGACGATGTTGATGCGTGACCCGGCATACCCCACGATTTTTTTCGCTTTGGATTGTCGTAGTGAATCCACTTTTCATCCCCAGTGGCGATACGGTGCAGAAAACCTTTTCTCTTTTGTCATTGAAGCAACAATTCACACATGAGAAAACGTCGCTCTACGTCTCTCGGCTTCAACTCATACGGCACTGAATGTCCTTGCCTTTGGATCATTCCTAACGCTTTTAAACGTTTTGAAACTGTGGACGCACCTACTTGTAACGTTTTCCCAAGCTCTACTAACGTCTGACATGGATCTTCTTCAAGCAATGCCTCCAATTCTTTGTCATCAAATTGAGGATTCTGTTTGCTTCTGCTGCGGATTTTTTCTGAATAAAGCAGTGCAATAAAATTCCCCGCAAAAACACTTTATTTGGCACAAAAGTACACATTTTCATGTATTTGACACTGTGGTCACTATATTCTACTATAATTTGAAGTTACGTATAGCACTACTTTGGTGATTCGTTACCGTACGAAATTCCAGATACAGAGCGCCGCAACGCCATCTTTCAAAACACAGCGAGAACTTATTCAAGGTCCTATTATATTAAGTTAATAAATATTACACACACAACTATATGTTTCAGAAACACTATTATATAAATATTCCTTATATGTTTGTTTAAATATTTTCTAATAATGTTTATATATATTTCTTTTCAGGTACAAGATATTGTTAAGCCATTCCAACAGTGTGATATATTTTTGATATGGTTTATATGTAATTATTTATAAAATGAATGTTATTTATGAACGTATAGATAAAAGTTTTAGTGCCAATTTTTATATTAATTGAACTTTAATTTTGGTTGTTTATTATATTATATTCAATTTATATTTGTAGCTCTTTTATCGTAGTATAGTGAGTGCTAATAGTCTTTATAACCTAAGAGGAAACTTTTTATATGCTTTTAAAAACAAAGACTCCGTTATTTATTAGGCAACTAGTAAATTCAGCCTTTATCCCTCATAGCAGAGTAATCAGAGACAACCTAGTGTCCAGACACTGTTGATTGCTAACCCGCCGAAAATTCGAAACATTCTGTGTTAAGCGGTGAACTTGACGCCGTGCTTTATTACCAGAGCGAAGAAATGAAAATAAAATTTAAATACCATTCCTATGAGTGGGAATTGTCAAATATTGTCCCACTGCGCCACGGCTCCTATTCGAGGTTCGAGCGCTCTCTACTTCAAGATTATAATCCAATGCTTTCAGAGACTGGACTAAGTGTGCCTAAATTAATTTTAATAAGTTTTAATTAGGAGTCATCTAAATTATATCATTAAAGGGGAGGGAAAGTGTCGACATTGCTTGAGAAAGATCAGCTGTGATAAGGTTGGGGGAGGGGTTAAAAAGTGAATCACATGAAATTCATGTGACATAATTTATGGATAGCCCCCAAGTGTCGTCCATCCGTGTCAAAATATATCTTATTTTGTAAAATCTTTGATTTTCGCGATTTTTATACATTTTAAATGAAACTATTTTAAATGAAACTATTTTATCCGGATTAATTGCGTATATTTTGGTATTCGAAAATACATTTTGGACACCTGACGTTTCGAACACTATATAGTAGTCCGTGAGTCTACCTGTGACCACGGACTACTGTAAAGTGTTCGAAACGTCAGGTGTTCAAAATGTGTTTTCGAATACCAAAATATACGCGATTAATCCGGATAAAATAGTTTCATTTAAAATCATATTTTGTATAAATGTAAAAAGTGACTGTGGAGTTTCTTGCCGGTTGTTTTGCTTCTCACCAGAACTGCCTTCCAAACCGGTACTAATTTCCTGTAGGACTGACCATACATTTAAAGTTGGTTGACAATTCGAAAGTGTTTATATAATATTAATATATTTTGATTGTACTAATTTTAAAAGAATAGAATTATTTTAATAATTGACAGGAATTGATTCGAAATACCATGAGAAAATATTTCCATTCATATCAATTGATGAACGATTAAAGAGTTGAAAATATTTGAGATTTTTTGTGATTATCACTGTCAAACGATAAGCAAATATGGATTAGATAAAAATTATTTTTTTTTTGCTAACTGAAGCTCAGCTTAAAATAAAAATATTAAGAGTAGGTAGTAGGTTTGGTTCATTAAATTTAAAATCATTCGCTTCATATGTTAGTCGTGAATCTATTATTGCTCGTGTTATTTTGCGTTCAAATTTTATGTTATTCAATGGAAGGTCAACGGAAATCATTTAAAAGTTTGTTTGGAAATCATTTAAAATTTTTCGTTTATGTGTACCAGACCAAAAACATTCACTCACAGTTTACTGAACTAATCATCCTTTGAGTGTCAGATTATGTTTATAACATTTTTATTAACTCATATGGTGTAGGTATCTAAATTTTCAAGGCTAAATACTGCGTCACTCAGCTCCATCCGCTTGCACGATTATAATATTTACCGATATTAAAGTTATATTTTACGTGTAATTTCCACGAATTTTATAACTATTCACTTTGTTCAACTACTAACTCTATTTTTTAGTTTTAACTGTAAAACATAAAATCCCGTTATACCGTTCCCAGAATTCCGAGAATTTCCCTGTGATCCTAAATACCCAGTAAATAAAAAAGTTTTTTACGCGAAATTTTATTTGTCTGTGGTCTTCTTTGACATTATAAGTTACAATACTCATGCCGGACCACATTCAATAAAACATAAGGATAATTAAAACACTTGGTTAATTATGGGCAAAATATATCTATTTACACTTTAAAATGCTGGTGTATGAACAATTCAACTTAAAATTAATATGATTTCCAATTTAAAACGAAGTAAAATGCTGTGTACTATTAGACCGGCGACATAACATCTTACACAAGACCAAATAAACAAAACCAAAATTTTCAATATAAAAGTAATGGTGAACAGTATGCCAGCCTAACAATATTGTACAAAATTGTACGGAATGACCATTTGATAAAAAACATAGTTTACCAGTTCATACATTCTGTTATGAATGAAGCATTTCAAGTTGACCAATCTAAATAAATCTATACGAAATCTAATATATCTTCATTGGTATTGATTAATTTCATACTACAAATAATAAATGTTTATATATATTTTATTCTACATCTCATATTTTCATTGCATACATTGTGTTCCCAAAAATTTACTTTGCACTATGGTCCAGTCTGATTACTCTTGATTGAGTGTTAACATAGCAGTGCACTTTTTAATATATTTTTTTTCTCATTGTTTATACCCAAAACAAAGCAAAAGTCAAAATGCTGTAAGAAGCAAAAGCTGTTTGATTAAAATATTCATACAATTTAAAGCGAATGTCTCCATATAATAATTCAAAGTGACTGAGAAGTAAGCATATAATCATAAGAAAAAAATATAAATAAAAATAATCATGACTCATAACATTGTGATCATAGAACAGAGATGGTTGTAAAAAATAGAAATTTCAATTATATTACTACAAACAGACTGGCAAATGTATTGTGTTAAGACATAAGAATTAAGCTTTTCTAATATGTTTAACTGCAAAAGAAACAATCATTAAAAAAAATGGACCCACTAGTTTACAATCCATCTATGTTCCATGAACTACAATAAACATACATAAAAAGTATACTTTGCCAAATTTTAAATTAAAAAAGTATATAAATACAATCTCACTTTAGAAATTACACACTGGATTCAAATTAGAATATAGTGATCATTCAAAAAAATTTAAATTAGAGATTATCTATCAATTGTAACACTAGCACATCAACAATTAGATGTTAAATAATAAAACTTAATACTTTATCAGACACATTCAGGTTTTAATACTATTGTCATAATCATGTGATGACCTGAAGACTTTATAAAGTAAAAATATTTAAATTAATGGTATACATTTATAACTAGCACATAATATCATACAACACTCCATCACATAGATTTTTGATTACGAGAGTACAATTATACACATTAACTATGCATTCATATCCTAATGTAATATTTGGAGTAAATCAACTGTAATGCTCACAATTACGTTTCTGTCAACCCAGCACAACAAATTTTAACGGTTCATAACTAAACCATAGATAACTGTAGAGAAGAAGCAAACAATGTAGGATTATAGATGATTACACAATTGTTCAGATAATTAGGCCTGATAAATTAATATCTTAGTAGTTTTTAAAATTAAAAAATTAGAAGGTATGAAAAAAGAATTGTATTAATTTTAATATAAAGCTATAATCCAACATTATTTACTCATCTTTTAACACTGCCATGATAATATTCAATAGAGATCAACTTACACAAGGTACAAAATTCAACTAGCTTCATAATCTACGACTGTATATGATGTGAAAATACACTGTACCTTACACCAACAAAAAGGGGTTTCTATATCATTGGTAAACATTATTGTCAAATAAAACTGATAAGTTGTTAACTCTAATTTTATATAATAAAAAAGAAACAAAATGTACCAAGTGTTATTAATAATGTCGAAAAAAAATTTCATATAATAAAAAATACATAAATAATTTGACATATTACACCTTACAAATATGGCAATAGATGATCAAATTTACCTGTCCGTTAGTATTAGAGTTTGCAACTTATCATTCTTAGCTGACATTTATATATGGCTCGAGGTCCCATAGTGTCCTGCTAGGGTTGTGCAACTGTCTCTCAATATTTGAGCATTGTAAAAGTGACATCCCTGGCTGAGTGCCATTGTCCATGGTCACTAGCAACATCGCTTCTTTGTTTTGTTAGTCTTCTTTAAGTGCACTGTGTCATTTGCTGTAACATTTTGCCTCTCTTTCATTTCTAATTTAGATCTTAATACCTGAAATTATAAATATCAATAAAATAATAACTGTGGAGACTGAAATAAATTATTGTATGTGAATAAAGTATGTATTACAATATATTTTCAAATATATATAAATAATAATAATTTCTATTTTATATATCTACATATGCTTAAAAAATAATACAAAGTAAAGAAAAATAAATAATCCTAGAATATTTAAGTATTATTAAATTATTATAGCATAGATGGATTGTAAGAGAAGTCATAGGCATTAATAAATCTTGTTATATTTATGCATTAGATAATTCTAGCTATGTTTAAAAAAAATCTAATTTATTTTTAAAATTATCAATTTAAAAATAACTCATTCAGAATACATATCTATTGATAAAATGCTTTGTCTGCCAAAATTTCACTCTTAAAAAAAATGCTTAGTTACTGACTCATATCAAGAATTTATAGGAAGCATGATTTATTAATTTATATTTATAGAATATTACCTACACTATAATTACTCCATTGTAAATAATAAACTAATAGTAATTAGTGACTAATGCTTACCATTTTTGTGATAGTGAGAAACATTTCTTCAACATTAATATTTTCTTTTGCACTGGTTTCAAATAAAGGTATATTCATTTGACTGGCAAACCGTTGTGCATCCTCTGTTACAACTACTTTTCTTGAAGGACAGTCATTTTTATTACCAACTACAAACATACATATAATGAGTTACATATTGACATAGAAATTAGAACTATGAACAATTATAAACCCATGTACAATTATATCCTGATTTAATATGAATCATCAAACTGACTTTATTTGTTATGTTGAACACAAAAAGCTAGTATTTTATGCTCATTAAATAAATAAACTTCCTCATTTTGTAACAAATACATTGTATTATAAATCTTTGATACTTGCCTAGAACTTTGTTAACGACATCACAGTTCTGTTCAATCTCATGAAGCCACCTTTTGACATTGGCAAAGGACTCCCCATTAGTGACATCGTACACAACGATGACGCCGTGAGTCCCTCTGTAATACGTGCTTGTAATAGTTCTGAACCTCTCTTGGCCCGCGGTATCCCATATCTGCAGTTTAACTCGTTCACCGTTTATCTCTAAAGTTCTTATTTTGAAATCTACACCAATGGTTGTAATGTAACTACCGGAAAACGTGTTGTCGGCAAACCGCAGTAGGAGACAGCTTTTACCTACACCTGCAACACAAATACAGCATTCCACTATTTAACTCGAGGAGAAAGGAGCAAAACTTGTAATCACTCGCGAACTCAGGCCTCGCCCACTCACCACTGTCACCGATAATCAGTAATTTGAAGAGGTGATCAAACTCGCGAGCCATTTCTTGTTAATTATATGTGACTACACCCCTAACTGGTCATGTGTTTATTGATAGCGACAGTAACTGATCAACAACTTTTAGTATCGAAATATTAGATAAACGCATGCCGTAGAACATTAGCTTGCGTCACTTTACAAAACGTCCGCCATTATTGTTCTTTATGTCTGCCGATCCGTTGTATTTTTTTTTGTTAAAGCACAGATAAGGCACATCGTTGTCACAAATTACAATAATTACAAATACAGTTAATTTTAAATTAATATATTTCAAAGTAATATAGATTTCTAAAATTTTTGAAATAAAATAATTTGGGAAATTTAACACAAAAGTTATTAATAAAAATTATAAAGGTTAATGTTTTTGACTTCTTATTCTTACTATTACTATGTGCAAGAAGATATGCTAATGTTATAGGAAAATCCTTAGAGTTACTTTTAATGTTATTTCTCTTAAAGGCATTTATAAAATTATGTTTTCATTTCAAATTATTAAGATTAACGTTAGCTGTGTTGGCGGTAACATTATTATACTACAATTATTGGCAATCCGAACGCCACAGATGTATAAAGATGAGTCATGTCATATATGTCATTTCGAACAAAACTGTCATATCAAAGATAAAATTTGTACATTAGGTGTGGTATTGTAAATTTGTTGTTCTTTAAATCGACTATAATGTCGGCTACATTAAAACCATATTTAACAGCAGTGCGTCACACGCTTACATCTGCTATGTGCTTAGAACATTTCTCATCTCAAGTTGTAGAGAGATATAACAAACCGGAGGTAGAAGTGGGTACAAGCAAAGAATTGTTATTAAATCCTGTGACCATTTCACGGAACGCTAACGAGAAAGTGTTAATTGAATCATCTATTAATTCTATTAGAATAAGTATAATGATTAAGCAGGCGGATGAGATCGAGAAGATATTATGTAAAAAATTCATGCGTTTTATGATGATGCGAGCGGAAAACTTTATCGTTCTACGGCGGAAACCAGTTGACGGCTATCATATCAGTTTCCTGATTACAAATTTCCACACTGAGCAAATGTATAAACATAAATTGGTCGATTTCGTTATATATTTTATGGAAGAAATCGACAAGGAGATAAGTGAAATGAAATTAGCTGTCAATGCTCGTGCTAGGATTTGCTCTGAGGAATTCTTGAAGAGATTTTAATATGTTAAAATAAGTTAGCTTTATCGGCTGAATTTATAAACTAGAAAATGTTATTAATGGACTGATAAGACTTTTAATTTCTATTCTTAAGTTATCTTGTAAATATTCAATAATGACTATAGTATATGTATTATGCATTTATTTGGAAAGCTCTTAATAAATATAATTAATGAATGTCGGAAATAATAACAGTATTTTCAAGTCTAAAATTACTTCAAAGCTTTTCATTATATAATAAAAAACATGACTTAATATAATAACTTGTTTAGTAATCTTTATCAAGAAAATATTAATAAATTTCTTTATAAAACTTGTTTTATTTCTATTTTATAAGCCATACCATCTGAGTGGACAAGGATAGAATAATGGTTTTCCTTATAAATATTATTGGCTTTACTTGCAAAACATACTTAAACAAACAATTATATATTTTGTAACTTTAGGAAATTTACTATAAACTTGTGGTGAGGTTTTACATATTTATTGGAATATATTTTGAATTTTTATTAAATAATAGCCATATTACAAATCAAAGTATGATTATGATTTCATTACTTTTGATAATTTATGATGATGGTCAGTTTTTTGACTTGGCAGTACGTAAAGTAAATCCTTCTCCTTTGAAAGCTTCAAATGGCTCGGATGGTGTCTCTTCTTTTGCACTTGGTGGTCTTGAGTTTCTGATAAATCTGAGTGTACCAACAACAAAGTCATAGTCTGGTATGCCACGGACATATGGCTGGAACAAATAAACAATAATATTAATTATTTCTGTATATATCAAACATTTATTATAAAAGACAATTTTAAGATAATTCATCTTTATATATTGTGCTACTCTCATGTATACGTTATATATATAGTCTGTCCAAATAAAATTGCAGGCTCTAACTCAGATTTAAAATATAGGAAAATTTTTTAAACTTTAATTACATTTGACAATATCTGTTTTGTCCAGGTTTATTTTAAAGATAAGATTAAGTTATGCATCTATTAGTATTAGTGATTCAGCTGGTTATTAACGATAACTTTAAAATATATTAACATAAACATTAGTATGCCTGATGATACTGTGCTGATTCTTATCTTACCTGTCTTGAAGTAGATGCCTGGGGCTCTGAGTCACTTTCACTAGTTAATTTTTTCTTTTTGCCATCTAATCTATTTCCTTCCCCACTGAATGCTATAAAGCCACTGGGTTCCGGCATCATAGCTGCTGGGTCTTCATCCATACCTCCCACATCTGAGCTGCCTTCCCCACGGCTTATATGATCTTCCTCTTTGTATCCCACTGGAGGAGCAAATTCAACCTGTGTCAGAGTTTTATTTATTATTAAAGATATTTGGGCATAATCACATTATATTTATATATTAAAACATTTTAATAAAGTTTAATGCAGGTGAATTTTGTACATTAAATTATACAGTAGTAGTAGTAGTTTTTTTCATAAATAAAGATTTGTAAATAATACATACATTCATGTCACACTCAATTATAATAACTGCATTTCCAGGTTTAGTTTCCAGCACACACAGTTCATACACTTTAGAATTATATTTAATTGCTATCACATCTCCAGATGTTAAACATGAAAAATTTCTCAAGCAATTTTCAAGCACTGTAATAAAAAATAGTCAAACAGATCAAATCAGTTATTAAATATTTTTAATGAAAACTTATATAAAATGTATATTCTCACAAGATTTTACCTGCTTTTGGATTAGTAATGTCAAGAAAGTCTTCTGATAAAGGTTGAAACCTAGAAAAAGTAGCCACTGGTAAAGATGCACTCTCTATCTGAATAAGTGCTCCTTCTTCCAATACAAGATTTGCCATCATCTATTAAAATGACAAAAAAATAATTTATTATTTTAAATTTAAATGATTTCTAGATATAATAAAAAAGTCATCTGTAAACATTTTCATTTTGTTCTTTTCTTATAAGATGTGAATGACACTAACCCAATGTGGTAAAAATACTCTTCCCTCATCTGCAACAAACTCTAAGACTCCACAATGTGTAATTCTCTTAGTTCTTTTATTTGTCAATTTAAATATCATTGGATATTCAATATTTAGTCTTGTCAGTTGCTCTAAAGCTGAAGGTGGCATTATAACTGTAAATTATAGAAATACATAAAATTATATTCATATAAGTAATTATTTACATCTTTATTTTATTGCATTTTGAGTGGGACATATTTTAAATATATATTTAAAGACAAAGCTTTATACCTCTATTGTTTAAACATTGTTATCCTATTTTAATCTTAAGCAACAAAAATGGATGTGTTCTCACCTTTATTGCACACAATTGCATTTTCTCTATTATACATAGGTACATTAATATATTAACAACACAAAGTTGATAAAGTGTAAACAAAAATATTATTGAAATACCTATTGTGCTTTACAAAAAATCAAACATAGGTATTTAATGGACACTAGTCCCAAATTCTATTGTTATATATAGAAATGTTTAGGATAATTAATAAAATATATAGTATTACATCCTTACTTTTTCCTCCTCTTTCAACGTCTTGTCTTTCATTTCCAGGTAACATAGAAACGGAGTAACATCGATATGTCATTATAAAAGGTCTTGTAATTTCGTGAAACATGTTGAAACCAAACTGAAACTTAAGAAATATAGTAAAAATAATAAGCTTTCTTATATACAAAAAGAGATTTACAAATGATTAGATTTATTTACCATTTTGATAGATTTTGTTTAAACAATAGAAAACGATTAAAAATAACTGCAAATCATTTACTGGTTGCAATCAAAACACAAATCACAATCTATTGTCAAATATTAGCTGTCATTGTGACATTTAAATATCAAGAAGCTTTACATTCTAAGATCATTGCATCATATATGAAATCTAGTTATATTATGTATCTATTAGTAGACGTGATATTTTTATTCATATTTCTGTAAATGTATATCTAAGTGGAGGTTACTAAAATATTATGTTTATTAAGAAGTAAGAATTTATTAAAATTATATGTAGTTAGCAAAATATTTTTGTACGAGTATACGATCACTTTTACCCATTCGACAACGATTAATGCATCTATCTCTTTCTATCTCGTAATCGTTCACAGTTCATTTCTTTTCATTCATTTGTGTATGTGGCAGCGGGTGCATTGTTCGTCATTTCTCTATACAAATAAAAAATATTTTATTCATCTATTTTTCCTTCATGTAGAATTAAATTGGAATAGTGAGTAACTGTAGATATTTCTAAATTTTGTAAATTTTATTAGTGTTCCGGTAGTTGTTCTTTCTCCTTCAAACATGAATGAACGCCATGTTGATTGTCAAAGGTGTTATTCGTATCTGATGAGACAGCAGTGAATTGAAATAACTGCGTTAAATTTTCAGAGTTCGCGATTAAAGAGGATCGCTCGTAAGCCGTTTCGGTTTCTTAGAGCATACAAATAGCAATCATGGCTCAAGTGTTGCCTATACGTTTTCAGGAGCATTTACAGGTGAGTACGCCCATCGCTTCTTGATAAATATGCTTGAAATGATAGTGTAGGGGGACGTTATGTGAGGCAAAGAATGTATAGTAGCCCGTTTAACTAATTGCATTGTTGTGTAAAAGTGGGAGGTGATAGTAGAAATGACATTGCGCAATTATATGCGTTGACAGATACCACCCCCTAAGTCGTGCACGAAAGAGTGCCGGTATTGATTTGTTCCACATTCCCTCTGGATCATATGATTTACTAGTTATTTGACAATTTGGCAATCTTTCTCTGACTAGTTTAATATTAGTTGTAGACTGGAATACATAATAACAAAGTACTTATAAGATACTGCAGATGCCAAAGATAAGGTTTTTTCAATATGAGTAATTTTACAAAATCGTTATTCATTTAAATATGATTAAGTCTTTATTAAATTAAAAGGATTCTTCATTATATTTTTTAATGCCATTATGTATGGTTCTCATTGTGATCTCACTCTCTACTCGCATACAAAAAAGTAAAAGTTAAATACAGTAGTCTTAACTACTGTATTTAAATTGTATATCTTTTACTTTACTAACTCTTAAAAACTTAATTATATATATTCTATTGTAATGTCATTTAAATATTTACTTTGTTAGATATAGGTAAGAATGTTTTAATAAATAAAATTGTGATTATAAATTATTACTCAATAAACAGATATTAGAATAGTTATTTATTTTATAATTTATATGTATTTATTTATATATAACTATTATTTTTATTGTTTACAATTATAAATTGTTGCATACATTTATTCCATTATAAAGTTTTTATTCTTAAAATCCAAATAAGGCATTATATGAGACCTATTTTTTATGGGCATTGTGCCAAGACTTTCTTGCAAACACAAGAAGATTATTGCCTCTAATGTCCGCCTCCCACTTCTCAAGTCTCAAAAACAATGGCCATTATATTAATATCTTGAATGTTACACTGAAATTGCTACACTAATAATTTTATATTTTATAATTATTAGATCATTTATTTGGAAAATGTCTTACTGCACATACTTATAGTTATTGTAATAAGTATTTTTTTGCTACTATTATGTAACATTAAATTATATTAACACATCTTCTAGCAATATTTCAAATTAATAAAAAAATATTAAATTTTATTTGGTTATATTACAATTTAAAATAGATATTCTTATTGTTTTAGGTTTTTTATTGGCAATTAAATATGAATATTTTAGTTAAGTAAAATTTATTTCAAATATACAAATCTCAAAATAATAAAAATATATATTTTTTTTACTTTCACACTTTACCCTGCATAGCAGGATAGTCAGGAACAACCTAGTGTTAACATACTCCATTAACTACATTTTGCTCGAAAACAAGACATTATGTGTTGAGTGGAAAACTTTATGCAGCACTTTGTTTTATCATATCTTCTGTGTGTGTGTGTGCACGCAGCGGCTGTCCCACTGCACCATGATGAATTATTTTAAAAAGTTATCTAATTTTATGTTAATATATATAATTTTCTGTCCTCGCAGCTCACAAATATTGGGATTAATCCTGCCTCCATATCCTTCAACACTCTCACTATGGAGTCGGACAAGTTCATCTGTGTCCGAGAGAAGGTTGGAGAGACATCGGAGGTGGTGATCATCGACATGGCAGATCCCACTAACCCCATCAGGCGTCCCATCAGTGCTGACTCCGCAATAATGAACCCAGCGAGTAAAGTCATTGCATTGAAAGGCAAAGCTGGAGTGGAAGGTGAGACATAAATAAACAATTTAGGCTTTTTATGCTTAGCATTTAATTTTTGGTTGATTAAAACTAATTTATAAGGATTTTTTTAAAGATATTGTATTATCATATTGGCTATCTCATCTAAAGTTCTAAAAAGCTCTGTAAAATATTTTTAAATAATTTCGAAGAATCTGTTTCTATAGTGATTTCACTTTAAAGTTGATGGTTATTCCCTTTTAAAAAAGCTACATAATTTAATTTATTATATAGATTACATTTTGGGTAAATCCAATAAAAAACCTAATTGAATGTACAAACTATATTCTAACACTTTTCATTAATTTGGTTTAATGATGAATAACTTTATAACAAATGACTTAAATTTAAATTTAATATAACTATAACACATGCCTTCAGTTTTGTGTAATGTACTTAGTAATTTTATACATATATTATTATTATTATTATTATATTATTCTATAATCCAAACATCTCCCGAATATAACAAAGTATAGATAGAAAATAATCTTAAAGCATTCTGTTCGCCACTTCCGCACTATTTTAAGACGACATTGATATTGGCGTAATTCAACAACGCGCCTGATTCTCATCGCAGCGAGAAAACAATATAAATACAATCGTTTCCCCTGGAGTAAGGATGAAACGTAAACCAGGTGTAAACAGTAGTTACATTTTTATGACCGTCAAACAAATTAACCATTGTTTACCTAAAGTTAATGCCTCTAACATGAGGAAAGTTGGCGTGAAAACCTTAGGTCAACCTAATGTCCGTATAATATGGAAATCTATCAAAAAATTAGAACACCGGCAAAACGCCAAGTTAACGGCCAAATATCAGTGCGGCATTGATCGTCCGTGATGCGGTAAATTTTACCTAACTCTCACTTAATTATAAAAATGATTTTGTACACTATCAATTTTTTTTGAACTCGTCTGACCTGCGTTATTAGTAACTAAAGGTTTAAGCTTGAGTTAGTAAAAGGGTAATGATTTTTTTAATATTAAAAAAAATACGAGATATGATACGAGATAATTTAGTTCCAATTACCGTTTTTTCTCCTGTTACCAGATAGGTGTAGATAATTGAGGCTTATATAAATAGGTAATTGATAGACGATTGATCTAATATACCGGAATTCTGAAATTGTAACGATATTTTAGCCTTGCATTTAAATGTATAAATTAAATAAATAGTTAAAATTATTATTAAAGTAGCAATTCAACGTTTTCTTACTTAGCAGTGTTTCTGGACTGAATATAGATTGGTGTATGTATGACCTATATTCGCACCCTACAATTGACCTTCAACTTTAATATATGTAGCCAAAAGAATTCGGGAACTCGTTAACTGGTTAGGTTAATTTATTACAAAAATGTTCCTCTAACTAGGAATGAAATTTAGTTTTTTCTTTTATATTCATTGAGTTTTTAGATGTGTAAAATTTATAACTAAATGAGGAACTTATATTATACATAAACTTAACCTAATTAATTAAATAAATAATAATATATTTTTTTGTATTTTTATTTAGTATGGCATTTGGTCCACAGAAACAAGTTAAAACTTATTTATCTAACTTTTAATATTAACCACTTTTCCTCACTTTCTTTATTTCGAATACATAACTCGAGATTCTCTCTGCTTATCTTGATATATCAGTAAACTCCACGTATAGTCAGACTCAATTACGTCACGACGCCGAATTTAAAACATATATATATATAGCAAGATAGACAGAAAGTATTTAGTGTACACCGTATTCGAGACATTGTGTATTGAGTGGCGGAACTCAACGCCGCTCTTTGTCTTTACCAGAGCGAGGCAGTGAAAATAATTTAAATATAATCATTCCCACGAGTGGGGATCGAACCCACAACCGATCGCGTTTACAGTCAGACGCTGCCCACTTCGCCAAGACCGGCCTCAATATTATATTAATACAATAATATTTTATTCAAAGTATTATTATTCTCGTTAAATAAAACAACGATGACCAATAGTAGAAAGTTGTCTTGCTAAGCCATAAGCCAGCCGCGCGCCTAATTTATTTGCATCTTACTAATTATTACACTACAAGTTTTATACGCGAATCTCTCTTGTCCACCGTGAAATAGTAACAACTAGGTTTTTGTCATTTATAACTTCGTAAATATGCGAATAATATGTTCAATAATATTCATATAATGTTAGTGTCTATTTATAACTTGAACTTTACGAATTCTTGTAATTGTATTGAATACAGTTATACTATGCTACTACAAATGTCATTCAATTTGTCGTTTTGAGTCACGAATTATATGTGTATGTTTAATGATAATCAATACTTCTTATTCTCATATTGAGTATAACATCTCTTGTTTTAATGCTAAAAGTTAAAAAAGTTTTGTTTTTTTTTTATTTGAAAAAAGCATTTTTTTTTGTTTTTTTTTCTTAACCATAATCGTGTGAAGATGATATTGAATAAGTTTTATAATATAAGTTTTATTTTATCACGTTGTATGTACAAGGATTACGTCATGACATCGGTCGTCCACTCTTGTCTCGGCAATGAATCACCTAATGCGCACGGAACAGAAAACAATAAAAATGGCGTCAAATATTTTAAAGAATTGAACATTGAAAAATATGTTTCAATTTTACTTTTTATTATAAAAATTATTACTAATTTATATACGTAAAAACGTAAGTCATAGATGATTCGTGATTCGTCTATTAGGTTTTGAATAATATCAGCTTTTTTGTGTTTCTGTCAATAATTTAAATGTTCCCAATTGTTTTTATCATAGGTACCTTTAATTTGAATAAAAGCAATCTTTCAAAATTTAATTATTATATATTAAAAAAAGTGTCGTTAGTAATGGAGACTATGATCAAGGCGTGAAGTTATTAAGTTCCGCACAACTTGTAACGAGAAGAAACGGATGAAATGTGTTAATGGTTGCGTATCTCGGTATAAATAAATAATCACACAAACTAAACTTAAAACTCCTTTAAATGGACGCGCTGTACATTTATAATATTGTATATTTTTATTTTAAAACCATATACCTACATTTTGAATATTAGTATGATAAATAACTTGTTTCTTGCTACCACTGTTAGCCATTTAGCACTTACATAATAATATTACGGTGTTGACCTCATCACAGATACACACCTTACACAGGTGTTTATAGCAATAATTCTATTTTTTACTCTCATTATTCTGTTATTGATATGTATTAATGATTTTAACAAGAACATATCGTAGCGCTGTTTGACTATGAAAATGATAGTTGTGAATACGATCCCCACTAGGTAAATGATAATCATTATCTTTATATAGGAGACCGGTCGTGGTGCAGTGGGATGAGTGACTGCAAAGGGATCGTTTGTGCGTTCGATTCTCACTCGGGGAAATGGTTATCTTTAAAATATTTTCATTTCTTCGCTGTGATGAGACAAAGCGTGAGTTATGTCACTTACACGCAATGTCTCGAATTCGGTGACAAGCTGAGTACGAAGTATCTTGACATTAGATACTTCCTGTCTACCTTGCTATGGGCGATAGACGTGTAGCAAAAATAAATAAATAAAATAAAACATGTCTTTCGTCGATCCTTAGCGTCAGTAGTCATCGTCACGAATTAAAGCGGGAATCAGAGAACGGAGTGTTTAGGCATACCGCTTAGTATATAAATATAATGTATATTTGAAAATAAAATATATTTTGCCTTCAGCATAATTTTAGAAAAAAATAGTAAATAAATATTAAAACGTCATAACGTTATATTCTTATCAAAATGACCCTGAGTACATTCCCACTTTAGTCAATGACCTATTATTAAGGTGCAATGTATTCTTAAAATGTTTTAATGTTGCAATTAATTTTAGTTTTTGTGCTCTGTTAAAAAAAACGTACTCATTTTTTTTTATTTTCACAAATCTACTTTAGTGCAGAATAGAAAAATAAAATATAGCGTAAAATCCCCGTCCATGACCTAATGTGTCAGTGTATATTGAAGACATTGTGTATAGGTATTAACGCCGGTTTTTGTCCAATTAGACAAGAAAAACTACTTTTATCAACGTAAAAAAAGATCGATCTCCGCAACTGCAACGTGTGCAGAGTAACTATCCAAAGTAACTGCGCAAATCTGACTGACGTCTTACATTTTATGTATAGTGAAACTTGGTTGAGCGGGAGCTGGATAAGTGAAAAACTTCTGTTATTGAGAATTCCAATTAAGTCCTAGCACGTTATAACCTCGATTCTTCATTTATAACCGGGGTAAATGAGATTTGATTACCAGAATTTTCTCGATCTTTACCTCTGTATTTGGGACTGAGCAGCTCAATTCCCTGTGTAAGTGAGATATTTTATCAACTTGGAACAGATTTTGACGTTTGTTTAGAAACAATTTTACATTTACAACAATTTCTGTCCTCATATCCTTTGCTTATTAGTCCCATCTCATGTTTTGGCCTACGCTTTTTAACTTCTATAAATGGAATTATATTAAATTTTGATATCTATAAGCATAGACATCTGTATATAAGACAATTATAATTTTTAACCATATTAGAAAACTGGATAAAGAAAACACTTTTAATAATACAAAATCCCTGCGATCCCAATAAATCAGATTTCATATATACAATTATGTATAATCTTGAAACACTAAGCAAGATAATAGAAACCTTTATATTTTAAAAAATGAAAGCGGTCACCCAGTAACATTCCTAAGTGTTGTATTAAAGAAGCTAATTTTATTAGAAAATGGCATTGCTGAGTACGCACGACTGCGCTCTGAGCTGCTATATGTGATGCGATATGTAAAAATCGATTGTTATTCTTTATTAATAGGCTAAACTTGAAATAAATATTTTGTATTTTTTTTTATTTAATTTAATGTATATTGATGTATTGTTTTCAATACATCAATATACATTAAATTAAATTTTAAAATTTTAAAAATATATATCTTTATATAATTCTATAATAAAAATAGTAGAAGTTACCATCATCATACATGAGCTATCTATAATATTTTCGTGAAAGTCAGCCCAACCTTTCCATAGATTAGCTGGAACAAATAGAAAGACAAAAAAATATATGTATTATGTACATTTGTGTCGGGTATACGTGTACATGAATTTAGAAAAATGCGGTTACTCAGTATTACAAACAGACAGGTCATTTTATTTATTTATTTTAATGCATATACTAGTATTATATAACGGCTTATAAAACTATCATACAAAACTGCATTCTTAATCGTATGCTAAAACGTAATGAAGCATGGAAGTCCCAGTAGCGTCAATTAAGTAAAACTATTGTAACTTTAATTATTATCCATTAGCGAAATGTCATCAAATACTTTTAAAACTCACTGTCATGGATACCTAAAGCACCTGCACTTCATAAATGAAGGGCTTCTTTCAACTGAAATTAATAAATATCGTGTAACATGCAACTACTAAAATCGTAGAGCTGAAGTGAATGAAGTTATTTATATCAAATTGATTGAGGGTATTGCCTCTATCTTTAGGTCAGTGTTCTCTATTATAAATGTAAAATGACTATTTTTATTATCATTTTTATTCTATGTTTACTTAGCGCTCTTAGTTTATGGTCTTACTATATATATTATAATAATTTATACGTATAATAAAAATGTAATTGATCCCTGTCTCTTCATGGAAGATGAAAAATTAATATTCGGACCATTTATAAATGTAATAGGACCCAAAACTTTGTTTTTTTTTATTTGTTTGTCTATGCGTTTGTGCACGCTAATTTTGGAAACGGCGGCTAAATTTAGCCCTCGCTATTGTATTTTTATAACCTCCCACGAACATTCAGATAAATAAAATAGGACTCAAAACATGAATATTTAGATTTTTTATGTCAATCGGTTCATTAATAAAAATGTTATAGCTATTTAAAATATTTAAGGCCGGTTATGGCGCAGTGTGACAGCGTCTGATTGTGAACGCGATGGATTGTGGGTTCGATTTCCACTCGGGGGAGTGATTATATTTAAATTATTCTCACTTCCTTGCTCTGGTAAGACAAAGTGCGGCGTTGAGTTCTACCACTGAATACGCAATGTCTCGAATTCGGCGGAAAGTGAAATACGGAATTTCATGACACTACCCTGATATGCGAGATAAAAGCGTGAAGCTAAAAAGAAGAAATATTTTGTTCGACAAAGCAAAAGATTGACCTGGCTTGACCGCGCAAACGAAGTTGTGGAAGAAGACAACTAGCATAATATAAGAATATATTTATTTAGTTTATAAGTTGCAATACATATTAGATTGATTTATTAATTGATTGCTTATGATGCGGAACATTTTATTCATTTACATTTAACACGTAGACAATCCATACTTATTTATTTTTATGTACCAGCAGCGCAAAAGACGCTGCAAATATTCAACATTGAGATGAAATCTAAGATGAAAGCGCACACTATGACCGAAGACGTAGTTTTCTGGAAGTGGATATCACCGAACACTTTAGCTCTGGTCACCAAGATGTCAGTGTACCACTGGTCCATGGAAGGTGACTCCACCCCCGTCAAAATGTTTGACAGACACTCCTCGCTTGCTGAGTGCCAAATTATCAATTATAGAACTGATCCTAAACAACAATGGCTGTTATTAGTGGGTAAGTCGTTTATTATATGTACTGGTTATTACATTACAAAGTTTTAAACTGAATCGAAATTTTAATATGAAGTCGTGTCCCTATATTATATAATATTTAGATTTGAACAATGAAAGCTGTATAATTGGGATTTCCAGCGGCCTTGAATTATTTCATCAGTTATAGAGTTCTCATTTTCTTATTATTCCCAAATAGAAAGACTATAAATGACTTGTGCCTCACTTGTAGAAAGTTCTACGACTCCTCTATCATATAACGTTTCTTTAATTCTGCATACTTGTCTGAGGTTTGTCACTTACCGAGGGTCCAATTAACAAAGTTTTACTGTAAAAAAACCTATTTACTATATAATATAATACACTCAATAAAATACGAATGAAAGGTCTAAATAAAGTTACAAATTTATCTATAGGTATATCAGCCCAACAAAACCGCGTAGTGGGAGCCATGCAGCTGTACTCAGTAGAGCGTAAGTGCTCTCAGCCCATCGAAGGGCACGCGGCTTCCTTTGCCACGTTCAAAGCGGAGGGGAACGCGGAGCCATCGACGCTCTTCTGTTTCGCCGTACGAACCGCTCAGGGCGGCAAGTTACATATTATTGGTAAGTTCTTCTTGTATTTACTATTTTTAAAGTGTTATTCCACACTTAGGATTAGAAAACATCTTTGAAAAAACGTATAAAAATTTGAACGCAGCGGGATTCGAACCCGCGCCTCTTGGATACCGTCCAAGCGCTCTGACCGCTAAGCCATGCGTTCTACTACCAGCTGCGTCGAAATTCTTATACGTTTTGTTACAACTTATTTATGTATCCAAGAGGCGCGGGTTCGAATCCCGCTGCGTTCAAATTTTTATACGTTTTTTCAAAGAAGCTCTTCTTGTGTTTAGACACATTTTGTTATTATGTTTATTAGAACTTTCCGTTGTATCAACGAAATTGAATTTAATAATGTTTTCTATACAACGATTTGAAAAAAATGTATCCATCTTAAATTGTTTATTGTGTGTTTTTTATCTACTTAAAACACATAAAAATAACTTTTATTCTAAGAACATTATTTACACTTAAGATTACAACTGTCACAGAATAGGTTATAAACAGTAAACATTAAAAAATACCTACTTCTATTAAATTTAAATTATATCGATAAATTAATTCTTGGTTAGATGTTGCGCTTTTACAACTATACTTTTCTAAAGTTATAAATAACTTTGCCTAAAACAAATCATACACTAATTTCAGAGGTTGGACAAACACCAGCGGGTAACCAACCGTTCCCAAAAAAAGCGGTTGATGTCTTCTTCCCTGCGGAAGCCCAAAACGACTTTCCAGTGGCCATGCAAGTGTCGCCCAAGTATGACGTCATCTACCTTATTACCAAATACGGGTATATACACATGTATGACATTGAAACCGGTACATGCATATATATGAACAGGATCTCCTCTGATACTATATTTGTGACTGCCCCCCATGAATCAACTGGTGGTATTATTGGTGAGTTGGATTTTTTTTAATGGTTTTTGTATGTTTTTTTAATTAAACAACTAGCAAGTAAAAAAAAACGTACAAACATATAGTAAAGTTTACCATGGACAATAATCGAGTAGCATAGATTATAAAAATATCCTTCAAAATTGTCTATGTAAAGAACATTTGGAGTAATTACATTTTTTTATATCCTATGGCTGTTAATAAATAAATATTATTTTTATCTATAACAATATTTTTAACAGGTGTTAACCGTAAAGGCCAAGTACTATCAGTGACAGTGGAAGAAGACTCCATAGTCCCATACATAAACACTGTACTGCAGAATCCTGAGCTGGCTCTCCGTCTTGCAGTTAGGAATAACTTGGCAGGTGCTGAAGAACTTTTTGTTAGGAAGTTCAATATGCTCTTCACTAATGGTCAATATGGTGAAGCTGCTAAGGTAAGAAGAATACTGTGGGAGATAGACTTAACTTTTTTTATTAGCCATACATACAATTATATATGAAATCATACATATGCTGTGTTTATTTTATAATGAACATATATACTGAATATTGAGGAGATATGAAGATATGATAAGTAAAGTTTAGTTTATAAATTATATTATATACTTATTATTATTGAAATTTTTTACATAGCTTTTGATGCTATATGGCATATTGGAGAAGTGTTTGACATCATGGTATGATAGGCTTCTATTCTAATTAAGTACATCTTTATTTTTTGTTTATGTAATTAAACCAAGTCTTAAGTTAATTTTCGCTAACTAAGAGTAATAGTTGTTAAAGTGGGTGGATTTTTATGATCTTTATGATAAAATTCAAGTTACGAATTTTTCTTCATTTCCATTATAGGTGGCAGCAATGGCGCCACGTGGTATTCTCAGAACTCCACAAACCATCCAACGTTTCCAACAAGTGCCCACCCAGCCAGGACAAACATCACCTCTGTTGCAATACTTCGGCATACTCCTCGACCAGGCTCAGTTGAACAAGTTTGAGTCTCTTGAGCTTTGCCGCCCTGTTTTATTACAAGGTATGATGATATAATATTAATTGTTTTTTTAGCTTCACACTTTTTTTCCATATGGCAAGCTAGACATTGACAGCTTATTGTTAAGATACTTCCACATGGCAACCCTGTCATACCAGAGCTGAAATGTGAAAATAACTCAAATAAATTAATTGCCCCGAGTAGGTATCAAACCAATCGACGTTTACAGTCAGATCCTATCCTGCACTGCACCACGTTGTCCTTAAAAAGATTATTAGACTAGGCAAAATATATACATTTTATAATTTTTAGGAAGTGAGTTTATTTAAAAAAGTCAGTGTTCACGATTAGTTATGGATTAGACACTCACATGACATGAAAGGATTGTAACAATAATTCTTATTTCTCCAATCTGGTCAGGAAAAGATACCTGTACTGTAAAGAGCATTTAAGAGACTCCTTAAGTACTGCTTCTCATTAACAATTTCACAAGGAATGTAGTGGAGTTTTTTTTAATAAAAATTTAAACCACTATAACTATGTGTAAATAATTATTAAAAACTTTTCTAATAATACATATATAGTGTATAGTAATAATTTGATGTACAGGTCGTAAGCAATTACTCGAGAAATGGCTCAAGGAGGAAAAGCTGGAGTGTTCAGAGGAACTTGGTGACCTTGTAAAGCAAGTGGATCCTACACTAGCCCTCTCTGTGTATTTAAGGGCTAATGTAGCAAGCAAAGTAATCCAATGCTTTGCTGAAACTGGCCAATTCCAGAAAATTGTGCTTTATGCCAAAAAGGTAATTTTTTTTTATTGTTTATTGAGATTAATAAGTGTATTGAATCTTTGATTGATAACAATGAGATAGATCACAAGTAAATTAACGTTATCTAATAATTTGATTTTCTATTTATTTATTAATAATGCAACACTTCAAATTATTATCATATGGTATTTCTTCTTTATCTTCTTCATATCGCATTCTAAAGTAATTTATTATTATTGCTATGAAATCTGTTGCTTTTACTACAATATTAACATGTGTTGGTGTTTCGATTACTACTGTCGAAAGCAATAAAAGTATTTCTATGTTGATCTGATCCTGTACAAATACCTAGGTCATAGTTTTGTTATTTGTAGGTTCTAAAACGACAAAGGAGCTAACACTCCTTTATGATTCTTATTAATATTTTTTCGGTAGTTTCAGTTGTAGGTTGTCGGTCTGTAATGGTTGATATTTATATATAGTTAAAGTTCAAAAGGAATAATAATTGTGTTTTTTCCAAATCAGGTAAGCTACACTCCCGACTACATCTACCTGCTGCGTTCCGTAATGCGCACCAATCCTGAGCAAGGAGCGGGCTTCGCAGGCATGCTAGTAGCCGAAGACCCACCACTGGCTGACATACAACAGATTGTGGATGTCTTTATGGAGCAGAACATGGTGCAACAGTGCACTGCCTTCCTGTTGGATGCTTTGAAGAATAATAGGCCCGAGGAAGGACCTCTGCAGACTAGGTTGGAATTTTTTTAGTGACTTATTACTTCGTCCACTTTCTGCATTAGTTTATTCCGGGTTAATGTGTGCCATCCACACTCAGTCCACCAGTCCCAATTATTATTACTACACCCAGATCACTATAGGGGTAGTTAAATAGGATGGAGTGCAAAAATACTACAGAACATATATATTTTTTGCTTTGTTTAATGTCATCAACTTTACTTTTTCTTTTCCTTATATGATTACGGTTCTCTTTTTCAAACTATTATATTGAGCAGATAAAATACTTTTTAGTTTTTCTCATTATTACTATTATTATATTTCTTCTTAAATATACAATAATAATAACTTTATTTTTAGATATTGTGATTTGTTAAATAACTAACTAATAATCTTTTAATTGATCGTTTTTTGTTTTCACATATAAGATACTCAAATGAATTGTACACTATTCCCGCAGGCTATTAGAAATGAACCTGATGTCGGCCCCGCAAGTGGCGGACGCGATCCTCGGCAACGGCATGTTCACGCACTACGACCGCGCGCACGTGGCGCAGCTGTGCGAGAAGGCGGGCCTGTTGCAGCGCGCGCTGGAGCATTATACTGATTTGTATGATATTAAACGGGCTGTGGTATGTACATTCATTACTTCTTTACTTTTTTTCTATTGGTTAGCTTGATGAGTGAGACTTCCACTTCCGCGCTTTGGTACATTTCCGAATCTGCGATCAACCCTAAAACTATGAATAGCTTGATTGTAAGTGAGTGTGATTTTGACGAGGTGCATCTCATCACTCCAACTCCTGCGGATTGAGCTCTCTCTCTCTTTCTTTCTCTTAAGGTTTCTAATGTGTTTTTAATATTTAATTCTATGAGAATGTTGCAATTGCTTATAAAAAATTAATACATTCTTACCTTGTTTGAGATTTGATCACATTTTTACACACATGATCACATTCAACAAAAACATTTGCATTTCAATACCTTTTTTATAAATGTTAAAATTTACAATCTATTTAATGTTAATTTAATATTTTTCACTTTCAGGTTCACACCCATCTTCTATCAGCAGACTGGCTTGTCACCTATTTCGGTACTTTATCAGTGGAAGACTCTTTAGAGTGCCTCAAGGCAATGCTTCAGGCCAACATCAGGCAGAACTTACAAATTTGCGTACAAATAGCCACCAAGTACCATGAACAACTTACTACTAAAGCATTGATTGAATTATTCGAAAGCTTCAAGACATATGAAGGACTGTTCTACTTCTTAGGCTCTATTGTTAACTTTAGTCAGGATTCAGAAGTTCACTTTAAATATATTCAGGTAAATTAAATTAGCTTATTTCATATTTGTAATGTCTATGTTAAAATTATTAACACCTACTAAGTATAGGACTTAATGCAAAGTATAAATTTAGATATTTTAACACCAAAAATTTGAGATTATTATTTATTTAAAGATTTTGCTGTTTCACCTTCATATGTCTATAAATTTAAATAAAATTTATATTTTCTCACGTGATTTATATGAAAACAAATAAAATTATTTCTTTTTTAAATAACTGACATTATAGAAATATATTCATTTGTTTTAAAAAAATCATCCTTTGTTAACCAAAGGCAGAGAAAGTATTATGTAGTAATTTTATGCGATTTTTTAGAATATGATTTTGTTTGTTTTCTGTGTTATTCTTGTTTTGTTCTATTTTTCCAGGCTGCGTGCAAAACCGGTCAAATCAAAGAAGTAGAGCGTATATGCCGTGAATCCAACTGCTATAATGCGGAGCGTGTAAAGAACTTCCTCAAGGAAGCTAAGCTCCCCGACCAGCTGCCTCTAATCATTGTGTGCGACAGATTCGATTTTGTACACGATCTTGTACTATACCTGTATAGAAACAGTCTGCAAAAGTATATTGAAATATATGTGCAAAAGGTATTTAAATATTTTTTTTATTTGAGCTAATGACTACTAATATTCTTATATACTTTTAAGTGTCTCATTTTTAATAAGATTGATTGAATTTTTATCAATATATTAATATCTAACATGATGAATTTTACTATCAACATATATTTTATATATTCAATCATTATGTATACAACCTTGGGTATTTTTATTTATATTTTTTTGTATATTTGTAGTAATAATATTTCCGTGTTTCAGGTCAATCCCTCTCGTCTGCCCGTGGTCGTTGGTGGTCTGTTGGACGTCGACTGTGCTGAAGATATAATCAAAAACTTAATCCTAGTCGTGCGAGGACAGTTCTCTACTGACGAACTTGTAGCTGAGGTCGAAAAGAGAAACCGGTATGTTTTGTTATAGTTATATATTTAAAGGTTTCATAGTAAATTTTGATTAATTGTAAAATCAATTTAGCTTCAAAATACTATGTAAAAATAATATGCTCCGCTTTCTGACAGAACCTTTGCCTGTTATTTTGCGGGACTCATAGAGAAATCAAATGCACTACAATCATATTTACAGTGATAGCTGTCCCACTCCACCACAGTGGTTTTACTTATACTTTGAAATAAATCAAGGAAGGCATAAAATCAATTAAAGTATTAATATCTAGAAAAAATATATAATTAATTATAAAGTGACATTTTCTTACATACTATATATTTCAGATTAAAGTTACTTCTCCCTTGGCTGGAGACTCGCGTGCACGAGGGCTGCAACGAACCGGCGACACACAACGCGCTAGCTAAAATCTATATAGACTCCAATAACAACCCTGAACGATTCCTTAAGGAAAACCAATGGTAATGGTTTATCATTATTAACAATGTATGTGTGTATTTGATTCTTTTTTTCCTTTTATATGTAATTTATATTTGGATGATGGAACAAACTTGAGCAGTATTTTCTTATTAGTTTTTTCTATTTTTTAAAATATTAAATTGGGATTATTATCTATTAATCTGTGAATTGTTAAAAGTAATCAATACAAATAGACAAAACATTGTTTGAATTCTATTACATTAATAAGATAAAAGAAAAATTGCTAATAAGTGAAGGGTTTATAACAGTTTTTCCCTCGTATCTTCTATATACAGACAATATTCAGTCAGTATGGATAATAGATTTGGGCGTGTGTGATTCGTTTCGGCTTTACTGATCGACGTGTGAACGCGCAGGTACGACTCGCGCGTGGTGGGGCGCTACTGCGAGAAGCGCGACCCGCACCTGGCGTGCGTGGCGTACGAGCGCGGCCAGTGCGACCGCGAGCTCATCGCCGTGTGCAACGACAACTCGCTGTTCAAGACGCAGGCGCGCTACCTGGTGCGGCGCCGCGACCAGGACCTGTGGCTCGAGGTGCTGGCCGAGTCCAACCCCTTCAAGCGACAGCTCATCGATCAGGTTGGTTTCATCTTCAACCGATAAAACAAACACTTATATTAAATATTTTTTAATCATATCTTGGTATATTCGTTAAAATTTTCGAAATATTATTTTAACCCTCGAAATTTGTAACTGACCTTGTTCTAGCTATCAATGTATTTTAGGTTGTATATTGACAAAAATCTCATGTTGTTCTCTATTTAATTCCTAATTTTATTTTTTGCTATTTTAGATCACATGTATTTTTTTACAGAATATCAATAATTCTTATTTTAATAGTCTCTCCGTAGTTAATTTCAACTTTAAAGAAACTATCTAACCTTTACAACTAAAAAATAAAGAATTTTACTGAGTTATCAGAAATCAGAAAAATTAAATAAATTAAAAATGAGAAATTAAAATTTAAACGATAAATTATTATATGTATTTTTAACAACCAACATTCTCCTGCCAATCAATTTTTCTTAGAATTTTCTATGGTAGATATATTCATGTCAAGCAATAACTGCTTTATAATATTTTTAGTTCTTATAAATATTCAATGTTTTTGTAGGTAGTCCAAACAGCCCTCTCGGAGACTCAAGACCCAGAGGACATCTCAGTAACAGTGAAAGCCTTCATGACCGCAGATCTACCTAATGAGCTGATAGAGTTGCTCGAGAAAATTGTACTCGATAATTCCGTATTCTCTGATCATAGGAATTTGCAGAATTTGCTTATTTTGACTGGTTAGTGAAAATTATTTTTTGTTTGTTATACTTTTTATGGAATAGTTATCTAGTGTTTGATTATAATTGGTTATACTCAATGTATAACCAATTATAATCAAAGAGTTTATACATTTAAAAATGTATATACAATAAATAAATATTAAGAATATAACTCAAAAACAGTAAATTACAATGAAGTCATATACATCACAAAAATAAATTTTTGGATACTAAAAATTATAATTTAAAATTTGTATTAATTATTTTATAGCAATTAAGGCGGATCGCACCCGCGTCATGGAATACATCAACCGTCTCGACAACTACGACGCGCCCGATATCGCGAACATTGCCATTAACAATGAACTGTATGAAGAGGCTTTTGCTATATTCAAGAAATTTGATGTTAACACTTCTGCTATTCAAGTAAGTTGTTTTATTATTGAGATAAAAAATCTCATTCTTATCATTTTATTAATGAGACGTACTAAATGAAAATAAAAAAATATTTTTCCAGCGTAGTTAGGACTCCTCCCGAGCTATGTAAATATTTATTTTTTTGCTTACTTCAAAAAGTGGAAAGAAAAGATTTATTCTTTTCTTTTCTTCAGACTATTTAGTATTTTAAATTAATTTGTCTCTACCAATATGAGGAATATTTAAGATCATATCATATCAAAAATACATAATTACATAGTGTATTGATACTCTTCAGCTTAGAACTTGCCATGTCGAATAAAGCATAAAACTGTGAAATACATATACCTAACTATATAACTTACAATTATTTCCGTTCTGGCAAGTAGAAGTGAAAATCAGAAGTGAGATAAATGGTTAGCAATTCTTGTTAAGACCTTTTTATAACTAACAAATTAAAAAAAACAATTTCAGGTACTAATCGACCAAGTGAAAGATCTTAAACGTGCATACGAGTTCGCCGAGCGCTGCAATGAGCCGGGCGTGTGGTCGCAGTTGGCCAAGGCGCAGCTGCAGCAGGGCCTGGTCAAGGAGGCCATAGACTCCTACATCAAGGCGGACGACCCATCCGCCTACATGGACGTGGTGGATACGGCTACCAAACAACAGTCCTGGGAGGACCTTGTGCGGTATTTACAGGTCAGATCATAAGTGTTATTCCACACTTAGGATTAGTAATATTTTTGAAAAAACGTATAAGAAATGTTTTCTAATCCTAAGTATGGAACAACACTTTAAAAGTAGTAAATATTAAAATAAAATAGGAATCTCTTTTGTTAAACGATTATTTCTTAATAATCTTTAAATAGTAGAAATTTGTAAAAATGAAAAATCTCTACAGAAATGCTAACAACAAAAGCGGTCAGAGCGCTTGAATGGTACCCAAGAGGCGCGGGTTCAAACCCTGCTGCGTTCAAATTTTTATACGGTTTTTCAAAAATGTTTTCTAATCATAACGTATCTTATTAAGGGCTGTCTATATATTACGTCACATGATTTAAATGATATTTTTAATCCCTCCTTGTTATAGCTGGTGATACTTTGAGAATATCACTTAATTATATTGGCCTATTAGACTCCTTTTGCATAACTTATAGAAAAAATATGATTCTCATAATAGTAAAATTTAATAACTCTATATTTTTTTATATATTGCTTGTATTTATCAAGAACTGATAATGCTAATATACTGTAATAATAAAAAATATAATTGTAATTCACACATTTTTTATCAGATGGCACGCAAGAAGGCCCGCGAGTCGTACATCGAGTCGGAACTGATATACGCGTACGCGCGCACCGGCCGCCTCGCCGACCTGGAGGAGTTCATCTCGGGGCCCAACCACGCCGACATACAGAAGATCGGCGACCGCTGCTTCGAGGACAAGATGTATAATGCGGCCAAGTTGCTGTACAATAATGTTAGCAATTTTGCACGTTTGGCTATCACGTTGGTGCATTTGAAGGAATTCCAGGGTTAGTTTTGTTTTTTTTTTAAGATTGAGAGTGAAACAAAATTAAAATTATTTTTATTTCGGTCTAGATAGCATTGGTTAGAAGACATAAACATTCTAAAAAAAATAAAATACATAAATTTGGAATGTTTTTGTATTTGTTACAAATAAATCTTACAATACAATTATATCAATTTAGAAATTATTTCTGGCTGTACTCTTGATTGGTTGTGAATTAAATCCCTGGGTGAGGAATTGTATTTTGATTGCACATATTTGAATAAAGTAAAGGAGATCCTTTACCGCTCTGGTAAGACAAAACATGACATTGAGATCGACATTGAGGGGAGTGGAAAACGGTTTGTCTTAACACTAGTTTCTCTCACCTTCTCTACTATGCTGTACAAAATACTTTATATTATATTATTCCCTTTTGTTATTTTATATATGCTTTATATCTTGCCAACTATTCGTTTGGTTTTCAACATATTTTATTATTTTGCAGGTGCGGTGGACAGCGCGCGCAAAGCGAACTCGACGCGTACATGGAAGGAGGTTTGTTTCGCGTGCGTCGACGCGGGCGAGTTCCGCCTGGCTCAGATGTGCGGACTGCACATTGTGGTGCACGCTGATGAACTGGAGGACCTTATTAATTATTATCAGGTATATAGTAATATTGTTTTGTTTTATGTGAACGAAATTTTGAATTTTTAACCTCCTGTTATATACGTCATAACCGCCTGTTGACTGTTTGCCGTCCAAAGCGTTGAATTTACTTGTTGATTCAACGCCACGCTTTGGAAGATAAGGTTCTTTTTAAATAGTCTTTCCCCTGAGTGGGAATCGAACCAACAACTAATCGCGTTTACAGTCAGACGCTGTGGCCAACTACGCCATGGTGGCCGTTTTTTTAATTTTACAACTTGTTGGTGGAATTATGTTTAAAAATATCAAAATCTTGATTTTAATCAATTGGATAATATATAATATATAAAAACAATATTTTTGAATGATAAGCCAAGTTATATCAGTATAGAAAATTTTTGAAACAAAACACATGTCTTCTCCAAACTAATCTAATTTTTTATTGCAGGATCGTGGCCACTTTGATGAATTGATCAGTCTACTAGAAGCAGCCCTCGGTCTCGAGAGAGCACACATGGGCATGTTCACCGAACTCGCTATACTCTACTCTAAATACAAGCCCGCTAAGATGCGCGAACATTTGGAACTGTTCTGGTCTCGTGTTAACATTCCTAAGGTAAATTATTATAAACTTCATAAAAGATGAATTTTTGCATGTTGATTATTTGAGGAGCATTTCTTGGAATTTGTTTTTTAATATTAATAGTTTATCAAAAGTAATTCAAATATATTTTTAATAGCTAATGCAACTTAATAAAGGTCTGTCTAATATAAAATAATCTGACTGAATGAATCTAGATAATTGTTTTTCCATCTGATGTTAAATGAAGCATTCTCGTTGAACTAAAATATGATGAAACTCAACTACACATAGTGTTCCCTGCATTCTACCACTTTAGATAAATAAATATTTAGAGAAATAGTATTGTTACTCTTTTCCATCCAAATACGCGACATTGCATTTGCAAATACCGGAGGTCAACGTTTCGCTTTGTCTTACCAAAACTGATAAGTGAAATTAATTATAATTTAATTTGGTTATCTTTCCAGGTGCTGCGCGCGGCTGAACAAGCCCACCTGTGGTCGGAGTTAGTGTTCCTCTACGACAAGTACGAGGAGTACGACAACGCGGCGCTCACCATGATGCAGCACCCCACTGAGGCGTGGCGTGAGGGACACTTTAAGGATATTGTCACTAAGGTACTATATAAATACTTTTATTTATTTATTATCATATTTTATTATTTATTTATTATCATATTTTATTATTTATTTATTATTAATATTATTTATTTATTTTTTTATTTATTTATTATTATCGTTGTTTCTCAAAATATGTTTTTTGGATGATTTAGAGAAAACTGATTTTATTAGAAAACCTCAAGAGCATGTATTGAAATTCTGTTTTAAATTTCATCTAAATAAAAAAAATAAACGACAACGACATTTACATGTTTAACAAAAATATAATATACTTGTGCATTAAAATTGAGGGGAAAACATAACGTTTTACGTTTATATTTTTTTAACATAGAAATCTGTACAATTAATGTATTAAATTAAATAAATAAAAATCAAAAAATTTATTTTATAAATAAATAAAAATCATTAAAAACATTTAGAACTTTTACACAACATACAACAACATAAGGTTTTGGCATTAACAAGTGTTATTTTAGAAAATCATGTTATCTTTAATAATTTCTTAGTAGTTTTCTATATGCATACATATACCATAAAAATTACTCTTGTGTTAGTAATTTAATAGAAGAAAAATAATATATTTTATTAATAAATAATACTCTAAAATTTCAGGTAGCAAACATGGAGTTATACTATAAAGCCATCCAGTTCTATTTGGACTTCAAGCCGCTGCTCCTGAACGACTTGCTCCTGGTGTTAGCGCCGCGTATGGACCACACGCGCGCAGTCGCCTTCTTCACTAAAGCTGGACACCTGCAGCTAGTGAAAGCTTATCTACGATCAGTCCAAAGTCTTAATAACAAGGCTGTGAATGAAGCACTTAATTCATTGCTTATTGACGAAGAAGATTATCAGGTTAGAGGCATTTTTTTATTTATTATATATAACTTTTTTATGCATTTGTCTATGATTTTATTATTATATTTATTATTTTTATTATTATTTAATTAATAGTTATATTTAATACTCATTTTTGTTTAATTAATAGGGTCTACGAACATCGATAGACGCATTCGACAACTTCGACACTATTGCGCTGGCGCAACAATTGGAGAAGCATGAACTTACCGAATTTAGACGAATTGCTGCTTATTTGTATAAAGGTAATAATAATATTTTATATTTATACGTATAGAAAATAGAGGCCGATCGTGGCGCAGTGACTGTGACGCCATCGTTTGTGGGTTCGATTCCCACTTGGAGAAGTGATTATATTCAAATTATTCATGCTTTTGACGTGACCTTCCTCCGGTGTCTTCGATACTATGTTTTTGAAGGTCAACCGAGATCTCCCCCGACCTTTGTACCACTCACCTTTACTTCATAAATCTTTCTTATCATTCTTTCATCACTCATTCTCTCAACGTGCCCAAACCACCTGAGCATGTTCTTCTTCATTCTTACGATGACGTTCACGTTTATGCCTGCTATTCAGCATATCTTATGCCTGCTATTCTCATTGCGTATACTTGCTAACGGCAAGACGTGCAGGTACGCTGAAGGTTTGCCATCGCACGCAGCAATAGCACCATTAACCTTGTTACCGGCAGCAACACGCCTTTTTACATCCATTTCGTATCTTCCATCTCTACTAAACATACTTTCCAGATATATCACCTCATTCGCTTTTTCTAAAATCTTTCTATCGACCCGAATGCGTTCTTTCTTCGTCTCTCTCAAATATCAGAATCTTAGTCATGAATACCTATATACGACTAAGACTAAGACAAAGATTATATTTAAATGTTATTTTTATTACAATTACTCACGTAAGACAAGGATCGGCGAGGTTAGTATTTCTAGAAGACAGTAGTGTTTCTAGAAAGACTTACTTTACTCTTTCGTTTTCAGGCAACAACAGATGGAAGCAAAGCGTGGAGCTCTGCAAGAAGGACGCGCTGTACGCGGACGCCATGGAGTACGCGGCGGAGTCCCGCCAGCCCGAGGTGGCTGAGGAGCTGCTCGACTGGTTCCTCGAGCGCAATAATTATGAGTGTTTCTCTGCTTGCTTGTATCAGGTTCGTACTATTTTATTGCTTACTTTATAAGATACTATATTAAATTTGTCGTTTTTGCTAGATAGGAATAATATTATAATAATAAGTCCTTATTATATACATGACACCTTAAATTTTATATACATAGGAAAAAGAGGAAAATTTATTTTGTTATTTCAACAAGCTTTTGGTTTGACTTGTTTTTTGCTGCTAAGATTTTATCAGATAATACTTAAGAATATTATTTAAACTGATTTCCCTAATCGGCCTTTTGTTGTTTTATGTCTAATTATGAATTTCTATCGAGGATATAATAATGTTTACAGCTTCATAATATTTGTAAAAAAGTGATATAATACAATTACTATATCCTTGAAATTAACTAATTATCACTTTGTTCATACAACAATATATATGATCACTTTAAGAAATTGTATTAAGAAATAATAGTACTGCATATCATATTATAATAGGTAGTTTAAAATATTTTGTTTGTTTCAGTGTTACGACCTATTAAAACCAGATGTAGTTATTGAATTGGCGTGGAGACACAACATAATGGACTTTGCCATGCCGTTCCTTATCCAAACCGTTCGCGAGCTGACGACGAAGGTAGAGAAGCTAGAGGAGGCCGATGCTAAACGAAGCACGGAGAGCGCAGAACAGGAAGCTAAGCCAGCTATGATCATGGAACCACAGCTTATGCTGACTGCTGGTAGGTTTAGTATGGCTAGATTATATGTTTTTGCAGAAGAGAACGGAATAGTAATGTGAAATAATGTGCATAAAATTATTTCAATGGCTTCACAATCAGTGTGTAGACCTGGTGACTCTAATTTAACCTGGTAACTGTATTTAGTAGTTATAAAGTGACATTAAAAATACTATAAAAGCTGTGAATATATTTCATGGTTTTCTTATTACGTTTATTCATATAGTCATATGCGAATGTTTGAAGACTTGACTTAACGATATGCTTCTTTCAGAACTTTCAAAATGAAATTAATACTTGCTTTTGTATGTGTATTTATTTATTTATACTTTCCCTTTTTATAATAGAGTTATATCGCCAAAAATTTTTAGCAGATTTAGACAGCCAACGATTTACTATGTGTTGTCACCCACTTAACACTTGTCGCATGTTGGTGCCGCAGGTCCGTCGATGCCGTACGGCGGTGTGCCGGCGCAGGCGTCGCCCTACGCGTACGCGGCGCAGGCGCCCTCCCCCGCGCCCTACCACGGGTACGGCATGTAGGGAACCGCCGCCCCTGCCTGGGGGTTTGCGCACTTCTGAGCGACGTGCCGACACGCCGACACGCCGACTCGCCGACACGCCGACATGCCGACATTCATCTAAATTGAATACTAACAATGCCATACAATGTGGCTAGCGTTTTCTTATAGTGTACATATTACTATGCTTATGATTTGTGAATGGTAAATTAGATGTTTATTAGAGTATTTATAACAGTAGACAGACCAGTTGATCCCCGCAGGTATGGACGTCGGCGTTTCAGTTGTTGTTGGAAGCGGAACTCTCTGCATTTTCGAATTCAGCTGACATTTTTGTTGATGTGGTCAAACTTATTAAATAGTCTAGTTTTTTTAACACAACGGGTTTACGTTCGTAAGGGGCATGGCCTAATTGAGCTCTTTGGTCATTATAAGTATTAATCGAAAATGCACTGAGATCTTACTTATTATATAAATGCAAAAAACGTATTAAAATTCTAGAGCTCTCGTTACAATAAATTCTCGAGGTAGAAACTTGTTAACACATTCATCATTAATGTATCTAGAGATTCAATCGCCTGGATGTCAAACAATATGTTTAGAGTTATGTTCTCGTTATGCCGTTTGAATTACATCAGCCAAGTGTATTGAATCTCTATCATATAGACATCTAATTACGTTGCGTGCTCATCGTACTAGGCTTACCAGTGAGTTAAAATAAATAAATCAATTTCATCTATATAACAGTTGTTGATAAACTTGGCCTTAAATTATTAGAATTGATGCCTCTTTGTCATTCTTTGAATCGACCGTCGTTTAAAGTATATGAAATGTATAGGGAATTATAACAATAAATATATAATGATTATATGTTTTCGCTACTGTTACTCGAGCAGCTGTAACCAAATTTTAGATTTCAGAGCTTAGATGTACCGTTTGGTGCAAAGATAAAATTGCTTGTTTGTGACTACAATGTGTTGAGAAAAAACCATGTTTGTCAGAAATCATAAATAAAAATATATCACAATTATAAAGTATCTATATTAATAGATAATTTGTTTACCAAAATATATTAAACTCTTAAGAAATAATAGACTGGTTTAAAAATTTCAATTATGACTTATGATAAAACAACGTTTTTTTGCTTTAATAAGTTGTAGTTGCAAACGGGCGAAATATTAGACGTTTGTGTGTTGATCGCGACAGTGTCGTTTGAGAAATAAGGTATTTAAATTATAATATAACTAACAGTTACACGATAAAATTATGTGAAATTATAAACAGTTTAATGTCGTATAGATGTTCAATAATTAACTTTATATTTAATTAGATAAATAAATATTCGAAAATTTTATGCAGAAGTACAGTGGAGCTTGGTTTTGATATTTTTGTTACAAACAGTGCAATAATTGGTTGAGTAAATCTGTTTTCTTTCTCTCGATAACCGAATCATCCATATAATTTAATGTACAAAATTATAATGTTCAGTTTAAATTATTGTTATATGTATATAATGCTTTCGATATGGCAATTCGTGGAGGACGTTGGAAATGATAAAAATGTTTAAATTGCAAATTAACGGTAATAAATGAAATCTGTAGGTAGTTATAGGTTTAGTTTAGGCGGAGATAGTAGTATGTTATTATTATTTTTGAATTAATATTATTATTATGTTTGCGAGCGTGTGCGAGTTTGTATCAGTCACGCGTTGCTTGCGTTGCGTCTTGTATCACACCTTCGTATGCCTTCACTAGATAATACTTAAGAATATTACTTATAGTTAAACCGGCTACCAGAGCCTTTTGTTATTTCATGTTTGATCATTCATTTTTATCGAGATTATTATAATTTTATGATAACATTTTCATGAAACCTGTTAACGGCTCCACATACTGTTATGTTATTTGTAACAATGTGTTTGTGAGTTATTAATATAATTTGATTTATTATTATTATTATAAAAGAAATCATTTAAATCATTCCTGTCATTCAATTAATAATGTTTATTTTTCTTAATAAAGCAAATAATAATAAATAAGCCAGAAAATTTTAATTAATACATTATTAGTATTGTATTTATTCATGTATAATACTATTTCACTGAATTTTATTATTGTAAGATTATATAATATGAATAAAAGAAGTGTTTCTTTATAATTACCTTTTCCCATATAGCATAAGTAAATTTTGATGAAACAGTAAAAAATAAGATTTAAAGAAATAAATATTGAAAATTCCATGTTCTTATATTGGTGGTTTTTTGATAAAAAAAATTAGAAGAGAGAAGTTAGATATGAAGAACAATAATGAAAAAATTGAATAATATTAAAACAAATTAATTTTTATGACAACCTAGTTTTGTTCAACCTGTAATTTTCACATATATACAAAGTATAAAATATATTTGTCTGAAAACACTATTAATTGTTGTTTGGATTCCCTCTCGGGGAAATGATTAGGTTTAAATTATTTTAATTCTCTGGTCTGGTAAGACAAAGCGCGGCGTTGAGTTGCGCCACTTAACATACAATGTTTCGAAATACGGCGGTAAGCGATAAAGGAAATTCATAACACAAGCTTTAGTCTTACCACCCTGGAAAACGTGAACCTGCTTAATATAGTTTTTTGCCTTTTTTCCTATAATATATTAAACGAGATACAATTTCTTTCTCATTTAGGTTTTATACTATTTTTCGCATCTCCCGTATGCTGCACATTAAACCAAAGTTTAGTGTAAACAGAAAGACGTCCGTTTTCGCCTATTTATGAGTCACTGTCATAGACTTATTATACATATTCAGAGACACACAGGCAGGTCTTTCAGTGTGCGTGTCCAACACAATAATATAATTAAAATGAGAGTTTCATATTTATCAATGTTTAATCATACATGCGAAGAGATTTATGGCGCGTTTTTAGCTTAATTACTTTGAACATATTGATTGTTCACTATGTAGGCATAAAAAATGACAAAATGAACGCCGCTCTGTGCTTACAAACAAATACATATTAGGGTTTCGATGATACGCAACGACACGCAACTTTATCATTGTTCACTCATCGTCATCACAGCAAAAAATAAGATCAGCAAACTAAATACAGAAAAAATATAATAATGAAATATAATAATGAAACTCCAGAGGGTAATTCACATTTATCTTATTGTGGCTTTTTAATTTGTGCTTCAACAATTAGTGTAACGTCATTTAATATCTATCCATCAAATTTTTATTATTATTTACTAATCTTTATTAATAACATAAAAAATAAGGTGTTTTCTTTAAAACTTCTTTCGCACATTATACTTATTTTATTTCAAATATCTGTAACGTTACAGTTACAGAGAGGATGCCTAGTATACTAACTCAATTCTTCAAATACTAACTCAATTGATATCCTAATCGCTTGATCGGTTGACTTCTTAGTGTGCAACCCGGTCTAGTTTCTAGTAAAATCGCAACACGTACATAAGTAATGGTTTACAATATTTACATTCTACACATGAAAACTAAAAAAAATTGTGGTGGCTAGACGATCTATAGCCTCATTTGCTTTCTCTTTTTTTTCGATGGACACATTTTGGCCTAGCTTCCTTACTCTACACATAACTTTAAGGGCATTATCGTAGTAAAGAACGAAAAGCAGCGTTAAGTTTTGTTTTGGCAGAGCGTAAAATAGAATTCAATTTAATAATTCTCAAGTGAGCATCGAACCAAACCATCGGATGTCAGATACTGTTCCACTGGGTTACAATAGTATCATATTATACATTTATGAATAGAATTTCATCACAATATATTATAAATTTATTTAAAGAATAAAATAATTGTTTAGGTTTTAATAAAATCATTCAAATACTGCATTATTTTAGTACTTTACTATAAATCTGGACTTCTTTAGTAACATTTATAAAAATAATAAAAATATTAAAACCGCTTAGTCAAGCTGCACGATTACTCAAAATCAACTTAAGTGTGAAGTAACATATTAAAATAATTAGTAATTTCTTTAACGAATAAGATGGATAAATATTATTATATCATAGATAAAGCATCTATATTTTAGAGTCAAGTTGTAACTTTTAAGCGGTTTTATTACGTCACATTTGACAAATGTCAACAGTCAATTGTCAACAATTGCAGTGAAAACGTCTAGATATATAAAATATTATGACCTATAAACGCAAAAAGTATCATCATGGTGATACTCATTTAAAAAAACGCTGGAGAGTAAGAAATAGAAAGAAAGATCTTGATCAAATCGATGAGGACATAAAAGAAGGTATAGTGATAATTCATGTATAAAAGTCACATGTGAATAAATTTAAGGTTATATTACACATGTATATTTACTTATTTATTTACAGAAAATGCGGATAAGTTACTCAATCAAGCCGTAGATCTTGATGTACCAGGCGCTGCGCAACATTATTGCTTACATTGTGCACGATATTTCATTGACAATCAAGCACTTTTAGAGCATTTTAAAACTAAGGTGCATAAAAGAAGATTAAAAGCTCTAGAATTAGAACCATACAGTATAGAAGAATCAGAAAGGGCAGCAGGGCATGGTAATTTTAAACTTCCTAACAAAAGGAAAATAGTGACACAAAACTCTGAAAGTGCAGATATTACTGACAGGGATAGTGAAGTTTTAGAAGAAAGTCCAAATAAAAAGAAAAAAGTTGAGGATAATGCTACGTAAAACATATTGTAATTTTTTTTCAAAAAATATAGTGTTAAGGAGATACTCAGCACTGTTTATGAATGGTCCTAAGGCAACTGAAAATTTTCTTTTTGTTACCCCATACATTGATTTTCATGAGCAAATAAAGTACAAAGATGTCATAAAGACTGAATTAAACAAAAGACAAACCTGTTTAGATTTACAAAAATTAGAAAATCTTTGGAATGTTTATGACACTTTAAAAAATAAAAGAAATGAACTAGAAACAAAGAAGACAACCATTGCTAAGGAATTGACTCAAGTACTCCAGAATAATGAAGAAGGTGATCGTACAGAAAAATTGAAAATACAATTAAGTTTACTTAAAGAGAACATTCAGAAATTAAAAGTGCCATTGTGGTCTGCTGAAGAAGCTGCCATAATAGAATTTCTTAAATTGCCTAACAGACTGCACAAACTAACACCTGATGACACCAGTCTAGTAATTCATACACATAGCACACCACCGTCTAACAATAAAGATCATCTTGTAATTGGCAAAAAATATGACTTGATTCATTTTATCAAAAATGAAAATTATTATCTTAAAGGAGAGGCTGCCATTTTTGAGTTAGGTGCTAAGTTTTACCTAAGTAACATATTAAAAAAGCATCAGTTCACTCAGTTTTCAAATCCTGACTTTGCTAAGAGTTTAGTGATTGAAGGTTGTGGAGAAGATCACACAAATTCAGACTCAACTTTTATACTTCACAGTGATGAGGAATCAAAGCCTAACATAGACAGCAGACTCCACTTAACAGGTGGTGGTTCATTATATTCTTTCTTAGCTTATCATACCAAAAATGTTTTACATAACAAAGTGTTTCCATTGAAATATTTTTCTATGGGAAGGCAGTATGTTCCCTCACCAATAGAAGAAGATAGTTTGTTTCATGTCAGCCAAAGTGCTGCTGTACAAATATTTGTTGTTACCAAAAATGATATTGAACTTGATGCTATGTTAAATAATATGATAGAAATGGTCAAATTTATATATAATCAATTTGGCTATCACTACCGCTTGGCCTTAGCTCCAGCTTACAAATTAAAAACATGGGAATCATTGAGATTAGTTATTGAAATGTACTCCAGTTCCTTAAAAACCTATGTTGAAGTGGGCAATATATCCTTAAGTGGTGACTATGCAAGTAAAAGGCTCTTGTTTACTTATAATGAAGAAAAACAAAGCAAGTTTCCACATATATTATCAGGAACTATTTTAAATTTACCAAAACTTTTAGCTTGTGTTTTAGAACAAGATAATGATTTTGTTCTACCTGAACCTTTTAGAGTAGAAAATTGGTCTACATAATTGTTCACATAATCTATATATATTTTGTATCATATGTCCACTTGCATAAATTATCCCTTGTATTATCATGACTAATAAAGTCTGTCTGTTCTATATTACATTAAAAAAAATAACACCACAGATACTTGTGGATTTGGCATTTAAACAAGAAGAATTTTACGAAGTGAATATATCATCTGTGTATTTATTAATCAGTTTTCAGCAATAAAAAGAAAATGTTTAAACTAAATTTATATATATAATTTCATATAATATATTTATATTTTACTTTGTTTAATTTGAAATTGAAACTCATTTCTTTCCCAATAAGGCTCTTCTATATTGATAGGAGATTTCATAGTTATTTCTATTAAATCCACATGTCCTGCCTTTGTCACCAGTAAGATTGTATGTGTTCTGAAAAATAATAAAATAAATAAAGAAAACAGGTTTCTTGTCAATTCATTAAAAGATTTTAATTTTTTCATAACATACCTTGTTCCATAGTTTCCTTCAGGTATTTTCACAAAAATTGAACTTAATTGTTTATATATATTTGGTTGCCGACTTTCCAATTGGTGATCTGGTAAATTTCTAAAACATAACTTGTACATATGTTTATTTAGTTTAAAAAAAGTAAAAGCATTACAATAATATACAAACCTATGTTCATTACTCAGTAGTTTTAATAATTCTTCTATCAATATATCTTTAGTATGTACTTTGTTAAATTTAGAACATATATCGCTAAGAAGATTCTTTCCATATTTCACTTTTTCTAAAGGTTTGTCAGGCAGACTATTTCCAAATCCTATATAATGATCAGACCACTGAGTAGTTGTGTTTGTTGCATTAGTATATGTATTTATTACTGGTGCTGTATCACTGAAAGTGTAAATAAATGTACCTACTTACATATAAATTATATAATTTAAAAGAAGGCCTGTTAAATTATTAATTACGATTAATATGAAATCTTTACTTACTCAAGTTCAATAGATACAAACAAAAAATCATTAAAATCCTTATAATATTGTTCTATTTTCTTAATATAGTCAGACAAAACTATGTCAGTTTTAACAAAACCTTCCACTATTTTACCTCTACCTGTGAAAATGAATAAATAAAAAATTAAATATTTTAATTTACTATGATGATAAGTATAGAGAAGTAAGAAATATTCATTTACTCTTTGCATTCTCTTTTTTTACTCCTGGTATATTTAATAAAAGACCTATTTTTTTTCTTGTTGGAGCTACAGCTAGCCATGTGCCTCCTTCACAACCAGATTCCAGATCACGACCTAAGCATATTAAAATAAATAAATATGTACAAAAAAACAAAAAAGGACTAAACAAAGAAAATAATACCAACCACCATAAACAGTGGGGTCTTCTTTCCAAGGCCCCATACATTGTGTAGGTCTGGTATAAAATTCATCTCTGTTAGATGCTAATATAAGGCTAAAGTCGCTTTCTTCGTCATCGTGTCCATTATAAATAAATGTAATACACATTTTATATGGTGTCTAAGTCAGCAAGACTATAAGCTAGTTCGTTAATAATTTTCTCATTTATATTTGTTTAGTTTCTTATGATAAATTATATAGTTACAACATTTAAACAGAAATTTAGTTCTAATACATTTTGAAATTAGCGTATATTATTGTATATTTCAAATTATCGTGATAAGAGTTAACCGATAACTTAAAGCTGATAAGAGATAAGCAAATAAATTATATGTTTTTCTTAATAATTAAATTTTAATATAATTTTATAATATTAATGTCATTTAAATCAGCTGTTTCTTTATGCCACAGATTGAAAAATATTTAGTAAAAACGTACAAAATACATAATATGTTGAAGTTCCATATTTCAAATTTAGCGGCATCAACTGTCGGTACCTTAAAGCCTTTTAATAGTATGCTATATATTCACATGTCGCCATTGACAACTTCTTGTACAGTTATCACCTCTTAGTTTTGTTGTAGACAGGTAACTAGAGATCTTGTAGAGGTCTATGATATGCTGGAAGACTTTACATGTATTTTAAAATAAAAATTCCCTTACATCTTTTTTTGAGTAACCATAACGGCTTTAGGATGATGATTTTCAAATATTGGAAAATTACTCGATAAATATTATACGCAATAATCCAATAATTAATACAGTGTTTCAAATGATTCTGCATTCTTAATTGTGATTGATGAAATTATAAAAATGTGACTAATAAATCATATTAATGAAAGATATGTTCAATAAGTAAATGACGAGAAGAAATAGTTTATAGATATAATAGAGGTTTTTACTTCAACTTTTGTTTGAATTTATTCTTTTAATCAACTTCTGGCTGCACTAAGAAGTACAATAGGTATGTTTAGTTTTTATCATTATTATCATTACAAAGTATAAAACATAGTCACCTTCCCTATCTTTTCACTCATATCTTTCAGAATACGCAATGGATTTTATAAAAATCTTGAAATCGTACACGCTGTCATTACACCTTAAGTATTAAAGTTCCATCACCTTTAGTATTAAAGTGGCTTAGTCAAAAAATCGTATTTTTTGGTAAACACTCATTGGTAATTGAAGAATTAGCCATTCGATGAGAAAAGTTAGAAACTAGACGTTTGCCCTTTAGTAGGCTAAAAGTCAATTTAGTTTTAATAAACAGTTATAATACATATTTATGATTTATAAATATTGATTTACTAAAGTAATTTTATCAAACTTTTTAAGTAAGCTACGTTAATTCTGAAGGTGCATCAATAAAGATTTATCGAATTTATTTCTGCAATCTAAGAATCTCCCTTCATTTTGAACTTAAACAATATATTTCTGTAAATAACGAATCTCATGAAAGTATAGTAAGTAACCATTACTTATAAATGGGAATGCCTAAACCTCTCTTCAAACATTTGTCCATTGTTCTTCTACCTAACAATAGAATATTCCTTTTTAAATTTTAGTTGCATATTGTAACGCGTCTTACTAACTAATTTATATGTTAGTAAATATACAATGATAAAAAATAGTACATATTTTTTATATTTTTCCATTTACTCATTTGGATTAAAAAGGGAAATAATACATTATATATAATATAAACTGTGGTATAGGCTTTGAAGATTTAGTCTTAGATCTGTGTTGCCAATCGTGTATTATCTAGTAAGTTTTACTTTCATGAAAAATGACATGTATGTCAAAACCCAAAAGTCAGTATTGAGAGAAATGTCAATGATAAAGAAACAAAATGCTTATTATGATTCTATGCCAAAAATAGTAGTAATTTAGTTTATACAGTTAGGAATAATATAAAGAAGTTATTTTCTTAATAACATTAATGGAGTATTGTAGCACAGGGCTTGGCCATTAAAAGAAAATGGAGTCCAATATGTCGTTCTTTAGTTTACCTGTAAGCTACAATAATTAAGATTATATTTATTTCTGTACCTTTGTTTATTGGTATATATATTTAAAACAACAATAACATTTTTCAGTTTGTTGACTCAGAAACTTCAGATCTGGTGTTCAATAAGAAGGTTGACGAATGTGATTACGATTTTCAAAGTGAATTACCATCTCAAAGTGCTTTACTAGGTACAGATGACGAACTAGCTCAGTTACTAACTGCTGATGGACCTTTAGAAGAACCTGATTTAAATGGACCAACAACTTTACATTGTGAGATATGTCAAAAAAGATTTGATAATGCCAAAAAGTATTATGGACATTTAAGAGTACATTCTAAAGATAATCTTTGGATTTGTGGTATGTTTAGCAGTTATTTGTTTGTGGTCTCATACATAATCTAATAACTAAATATTTAACATAGGAAAGAAACATTATCAAAAAGTTTAATCATCTGATAGATAGATATTCTTATTTGCACACAACATTAGAGAAACAAATTAATTAACATTAACTTAAGTATTTTACAGCATGCAAAGTCATTAATTTTTTATAAAGTATTAATAATTTTATAAATTTTACTTTTGTAGACAGCAATAATTTGCTTTGGTAAATTAGTAGTTAATGCATTTTATCTTTACAGACAAATGTCCTAATCAAAAATTTTCTACAAAGCAACAGTTAATGAAGCACAGCCTCACTCACAAACCACTAGCAAGAGTATGGAAATGTCCACAATGTTCCATGGCATTTGAGTCTTTATGGCGTCTTCAGCAACATGTGTTTACTAAACACTTTGATTATAAGTATGTATAATCAAATAAACAAAATTTAATTTTGAAATTTATGTAGTTCTGTTTTCATCAGTGATATATCAGTAAAATAGGTAGAAAGTGAACATTAAAGAACAAAATATATAAATTTAAGTTAGTTTTTAGATAGTAACAGTCAAAATGGAAGTGACTTACAAATGGCTAGTCTTAAGTGGCTTATTATATTATATAATTAATAAAAATATTTTTACACATTAGAAACAAAGCCCTTTAAATAGGAAAAAAATTTGATTGTGTATGAACTATATAACAATAGTGACAAAAGTTAATTTAATTATTCTTAACTATATATGAAAACTGAATTATAATACTAAAATTACTCATATGAATTTACAGACCACACAAGTGTGATCAATGTGAAAAATCCTTCCAGAAGCCTTCTGATCTTAAAAAACACAAAGATATACATAATGGTAAATATATAAATACTTTTTTCAGTTTCATACTTTATCATGTTGTGTAACTAGAGAGAACTTTACACATTATATTTTTTATTCAGTAAATGAGAAAATAAAGTTATATGCATTTTAAATATATTTTAGGTCAAATTGCGACCAGTTGTGGCACAGTGTGACAGCATCTGACTGTAAACACGATCGGTTGTGGGTTCAATTTCCACTCAGGGGAGTGATTATATTTAAATTATTTTTACTTCCTCCTTCTGGTAAGACAAAGTGCGGTGTTGAGTTCCATCACTCAATACACAATGTCTCAAATTTGGTGGAAACTGAAGTACGGAGTGTCATGGCACTAGGTACATTCTCTACCCTGCTATGTGGGAAAAGGGTGAAGCTAAAAAAATATACAGTTTATTATTTTTTTTGTGTGTTTGTTTGATTACTAAAACATTAATAGAAAATATTGTTCCAATTATTTTCTATTGAAAGTTAAAATGTAATTTAATATTTATTTGTGTTTGTGACATAGATGTTAAAAAGCATTGCTGTCCATGTTGTGAAAGAGAGTTTGGACATAAATCCAATTTGAAGAGGCACATGTTAACACATACTAACGAGAAACCCTTTAGTTGTACGGGATGCAATAATAGATTTACACAGGTATATCCTATACTATAAGCTTATATATGAAACAATAGTGTATATTTTAATTATTTTGAATAGTGGGCATCAGAGTATTTTAATGTTTCGGATTTTTTATAGTTGTAAATTGCAAAAGAATTTGTGGTGTTCAAACTTTTTTCCCACCTTCGGGACTAATCCAACCTGCTACACCCTGCTGATCGACAGACGAGGCTATGACGCAGGCTTTCTTTTCCATTGGGAATTTGAGAGAATGGACAGCAGCATTCTCTCTAATTGTTGAAAATCTAACATCGCACTGCGGTCATCAACCCGCAAGCCCCGCTTGGTGACTATAGGCATTTCCCACCTAATGATATGAGGCACAAAAAGTAACGCTTAGTTCTCGGTGGCCCTGCTATTTCCGATTACAGCAGCAGTCGAGGTAACGGTGGGGTGGAGGGTGCGAAGAATCCCTGGGCTACGGTAGGATGCCAACACCCCGACGACTTTATTTGGCATCATAATGGAGACGCTGAGACTCGACCACCACCTCGCAGAGCTGGAAGTGGAGTTAGGTCATATTGATTGGCACGTATTAAAGTCATCAGAAGTCCGAAAAGAGGGCGAGGACACGATAATCTTAGAGTCTAGTGCGCTTGCGCTACTTCTGGCAAAGCGGTCAGAGTTGCCAGGGCGGTGTCGGCTTCCTTGTCAATAAAGCCCTCTTTGGCAATATTGTGAAAATCAGTAGTGTGGCGTCAAGGGTAGCATACCTAGTTTTGAAGTTGACCGAACGGTATTGCCCATGTCGTAGAGGGATATGCGCCGACTACGGCACGACCTGACAAAGAAGTGGAAGCCATGTATGAGGATATAACTAGAGCCATACATGGCACCTTAAATCTCATGCGGCTGAGACGTGAAGTGTCGCCTAACCAAGCTTCTTAAGTGGAATCCAAGACTCTTTCTAGACGGACAAGAAACCTTACGTTTAAGGACGTCCGCTGATCAAATGCCGAAGCTATCAAAGCCGCTATTGAGCGGAACAGGGGGTCCAAGAAGTTCTCAAGACCGCTGGGCAGAAGTCATCTGACAAAGCTGAAGATGATAGATGGCAGGATTCACTGAGTCTCACCCTCAGATTCTGGCGGAAGTTAAGAGATATTATGGGGACTTATATTCTCCGAAGGCGGAGAAGCTTGCGGCCCAAGGTATGGACGATCCACGAGTCCCTCTCACGCGCCATTTCACCGAAGATATTCCGGAGGTCGACGACGGTGAGGTTAGTGCGGCTCTCAGACAAATCAAAAACAGAAGAGCCCAGAGCTTCTCATGGCTGAAAGCAAACCCTAGTTTACAGCTTTGGCAAGGCTTTTTAATGTCGTTATCCACAAGGATATCGCACCTTATACGTGGTCCAGGAGTTCGATGGTTTTGTTCTTCAAGAAAGAAGATAAAATATTGAAGAACTACAAGCCAATCTCACTTCTGAACCATGTATACAAGCTGTTTTCGAGGATCATCACGAATCGTCTTGTTATTAGACTTGATGAGTTCCAGCCACCGGAGCAAGAAGGGTTTCTTAAAGGCCGCACCGTAGACCATACCATACTGTTTGGCAGATTGTACAGAAGGGTAAAGAGTACTATCGGCCGCTGTCTATGGAATTTGTGGCCTACGAGAAAGCCTAGACTCCATCGAAACCTGGGCCGTTCTGGAATCTCTGCAGCGATGTCATATCGACTGGCATATATCGATGTGCTACAACGCTGCGACGGTGATCGTGCTAATTAAGAATAAGACTGATTTAACTCCGTCACAGAGTGAGACGGAGAGATGTAATATCTCGATATATCGATATATCGAGGACGTTTTCAAGACTCTAGACTAGACTGCACGAGGCGTCAACGTCAATGGAGAGCGCATCTCACATCTTCCTTTCGCAGTTGATAAGATGTTATCTTTGCAGAGACGTTAGTTCAGCAGTGGATGAAATACTTTAGGTTCAGGCCGATAATATACTTTATTGCATTTATTGCTATGGGAATTAGAATTTGTTGCTATGGGTATATCTATTTTCATCAGTGTGTGTTTGTAAGTAAAATATATATACCACATAGAGGAACTACAAAATGAATTTAATAAAACATAATCTATAATAGCAATTACGTACATAATATATATATACCTGTTACATTATATTAGTTTTATAATATATAAGAATATAAACTTACTTGTTGATGATAAAAGGTTTAGGCTATAGGCTATAGTCCAAATCTTAGTATATATACTTGCTTGCTTCACTTGAAATGTAAACATTTCATACTTTCAGATAGCTTCATTGAAGCGACATCAAAAGAATTGCATTCTATTTTCTAATCACAGTGAAACAGAGAATAAAACTAGAAAAAACTACTGCAGAGTTTGTGGAGAGACATTTCAATATAAGAGTCTATTGCTAGAGCATTGTGTAAGGTATGTTGGTTTTATAGTTTGATAACTTATAATACATCTTTCTACTATATGTAATTATCAGAATTGAAAAATAATTGGTCTTTAAAATCATTTCCTAAAAATCACAAGTAAATATTTTATTATAATTTTTTAATGAGTGTGTGTGGGTTTACTTTATAAAGAAAATTTTGCTTGCTTTCATTATTTTTTATACTGTTTAGTTTTTCCAAATACTAAATGAGAAGTTTAATCAAGAAGTTACGGTAGTTAGGTAGTTTAGTCTAAAATCATAAATCTACTCACAATTGATCAGACTCAACAATTAAAAGAGAAAGAAATAACATGCTATTCTAATGAGTAATGAAATAATCTTATGTTATTTCATTGTTAAATTAATTACCAACTTTTTCTTTCAGACAACACAGTAATGCCAACAACAATGAAGACAAATTACAAATAAGCCAAGTCAATGTAGATACAAATAGAACTGAAGATAACATAGTGGATGATATACTTTCAGCTGAAGACGATTATATGACAATGTCGTCACAGGCCTTACAGAATTATAACCCACAAGCACTTCCAGATGCTAATACTTACGACAACTTAATGCAAATAGAGTTCCTGAAAGATATGAATCAATTGCATATTTTAGATGAAGATGAGGAAGATTTACTATACAATGATATAGATTTCGACTCATTCCATACTAATAATAATATAAACAGTGACATAGATTATATAAATGATAGACATGGTATTTTATTTGATGATATGTCAAGCAAAAGCGTTGATCAAGACCTAATGAGTGCATTATATCACGTCAAATCTGATTTGCCAGACGATATATTAAGCGTAGAACCGCCAAAACCTATAGAAAATCAAGGTTCTGTTCCGGTTAATGAATGTGCTACTATATTTGAGAGCGATGTGGATTTAGAAGCTAGCACCAATTTGGCGGCCAATTTGAATCAATTGATCGGTGAGAATACAGTACAGTATATATCTACTGAGGATGACGACATGTTTATTATTCGGTTGAACAGTGAAATTGATGCGGAACAACTGACAGACATGTTGAATATAGGTGTAGAGGTTGTCAATACGGATAATGATAAAACAAAAGAAATAAATGAAACTGCAGCTGACAAAGAAGCGAGTGACGATAGTACACCCATTGTTATCAAAATTGAAGATATTAGTGATAAAGCAGAGCCGAGTGAAAGTGCTAAATTGAATAAGAAATGCAAGAAGCAGGTTCTCTACGTGTGCTCGACTTGTGATAAAATATTTAAGAAGAAAGATAATTATAAATCTCATATAGGTAAAGGTCTTCTTTTGATTTTGATTATCAATATTGTATTTATAATGTTGCATTTGTTTTACCTAAATATTTCTTTCATTAAGATTCAATTTAAAAAAATACATAATACTAAGTACCCAATCCAACGTCCTTTTCTAATTATCATCCAATTTCTATACTCGCTTTCCTATCGAAGGTCTTAGCATGAGTAATTTATGACTATCCCTCTTCTAGTCTGGCTTCCGTCTTGGACACAGTGTAACAAAGTCTGTGATGTTACAAGATTAATTATCGATAATAAACAAGTCACTGCTTATTCTGCTTGATTTTTCCGATGCATTTAATACAGTAGATTATGACATTCTTTTAGCAATTTTAAAGTCCATCAATATTGCCTCTGAAGCGAGTCAATGGTTTCCTTCGTACCTACATGGCCGCAGACAAAGTATTATCCTCAATGACAGAGAATCAGATCCAATCCAGATGTTTGCTGGTGTCCCGCAGGGTGGTGTGCTTTCACCACTACTTTTTCTATCTTCATTGACACTCACTTAACGCATATCGTCATCATATCATCTTTATGCTGATGACCTTCAAATTTATACAACTGTATCCGTAGATGATATCCCTAACGCGATTACAAAAATTAATTTCGACCTACAATTAATATGATAACTGGTGTAAATCCTACGGCTTATCTGTAAATCCTGGTAAGTCTCAAGTATGCATATTTGGAAACTCTAAACATTTGTTTAAATTACATTCTCCTTTACCGCCGCTTTTATTTGACAATGTTTATTTGGAGATTAGTGAGAGTGTTAAGAATTTGGGAATCAGGATGGATAGCACATTTTCCCGGGCTCCTCACAGCTCCGAGCTTATTCTCTAAATCATTTCAACCGTAGGTGGATTGAGAAGATGGAAAAATCTTTTACTCTTAAATATCAAAATATCCTAATAGAATATAATGCTTTATGCATCTCTCTGCACTCTTCTCTTACATGAAAAGATTGCGTTTAGCGATAAGGCCGCCATTTCGCATATATGTTTTTTTGTAAAATTGATTATTTTATGTATCTTATTTTGTTTATGTGCAATGAAGTGTTTATAATAATAATAATAATACTAATTTAATATAAAAACATGAAAATATTTTTTAAATAGAAATTTACTATTTAAAATTAAATAACGAGAGATACGGAACTATTGAAACTTTAAAAAATAATTATACTGGTATTAAACCTATGGCGTCACAAGTCATTAGTAATCTCTGTGATATGTACAGCGACGCACAGCGCGGCTCTACGCCGCCATCGCTGTCGCGCGTGCGGCGCGCGCTTCAGTTACCGCTCCACGCTGGTGCGACACGCGCGACGACACCGCCCGCGCGACCCGCGCGACCTGCGCGACCCGCCCGCGCGGCCCTACGCCTGCGCGCCCTGCCACCGACACTACGCCGCCGCGTGGATGGTGAGACGTTGCTTTATTCCGCATAGCAGGGTAGTAGGAGACAACCTACTTCTAACACACTCAGTTCACTGCTTTAAATGATATGATATATGAATTATTCTATGTGTATTAATATGATGAATAAAGAAAAATAATAAAAAAATAATAATATTAAATGTATCAAGATTTTTATTTTTGAATTTTAAAAAGTTAAAAAAGATCTTAATTATGTATGAAAAATGACATTTTATAGTTGTTTAATATCTGTTTTAGTTAAGAAATCATATCGAGCGCGATCACGAGCGCCTCACGCCGCACGCGTGCGACGCGCAAGGCTGCACCCGGAAGTTCTATAAGAAATGCGATCTTGACGTACATAAAAGGTAAACTTCATATTTTCTCTCTTTGCTTTAAATTATTTTTTGGCTTCCATATACATTTTTACCCAATTCACTGGGTAGTCGGAGAGAATCTAATGACAATTCCTCCCACTACTTTACGCCCGAATTCTTGAAATCATCTGTAGTGTCGTAACCCAACGCCGCTTTGTTTCACCGAAAGCGCGGCGAATAGTAAAATAATTTAAACGAGATAATTAGAAGTAACAAGTGGATTTACGTATGTAATTCATGGATTAATGAATCAGGTACCACACGGGCGAGCGTCCGTACGTGTGCGGTGTCTGCAAGTTCGCGTTCCTGCACGTGTCGCACCTGAGGCGGCATCAGCGCCTCGTCGACTGCAAGCGAAGGTATATTATATTCCTATATATTGATCTGCAGCTTCAAGCTATATCCCACATGGCAGGGTATTCAGAGACATTGCGTGCTAAGTGGCGAAACACAACGCTGCGTTTTGTCTGAGCAGCGCGATCAATCAAATTACTTAAATATAATCAATTTCCCAAGTAGGAATCGAACCCATTACCAATCGCTCTGTCCCACTGCGTCACGATGACCTGCCGTGTTTACGTATTGTTTAGCATTACCCACATATAAATGAGAATACGGAGAAAACATACAGTTGAGACAATGTTTTTATTTCTATTTGATGATTTGAGTGGAAAGCATCGTCTTGACGGGGGAATGGAGATAATTAAATATTACAATAGACACTCGATTAATTAACAGGAATAATTCTAGTTTTTGGCAATCGGATAATCGTAAATCCGAACAATGGAATGAATGAAAAAATGCGTTTTTTTGTGTAATGTATTGAAGTATACCTCAATACCTTTTGTTAGGTAATTATTTAAAGCAACAAAAAAATAATTAAACTTCAAAAATCCTTGATTGTTAAAAGATGACCTATTTTCTTAAATAACTAAAATACAACTCTAACTTAGGATTGATCTTATCAATTTACGGAAAATCGAGTTTCCACTGTGCTATATATTATCTATCTTCAAGTGAGATTCGAATTCACAACCACCACGTTTAAAATCAGATAATATATCTATAGGTAGAATTAAACAAATGTTTAAAATTTCATCTGTTAAGTGCTAGAGCAAATTTAGCTAAGAATGTTATACACAGGCTAGAGTTAACTCTCAACTGTGTTTACCCATGAACGAAAATTTAAATGAATATATTTATTTAATTAATTTAAAGAGGCCAGTGGCTCAGTGGGACAACGTCTTAAAGTAATGCGATCGTTTCAATTTCCATTCGCGGGAATGATTATATTTAAAGTTTGTTTTCATTTTTCCACCCTGAAAAGACAGTGTAGCGTTGAGTCCGCCTCTGAACATGCAATGTCTCGATTTCGAACAGAAGTCAACGAACAGTGAACGGTGTGTCTTAACACTAGGTTGTGCTGACTAACCTGTTGTGTGAATTAAAGCATAAAGCTGATTTTTTTTAATATAAATGTGTTTAGAGTTAATTTTTTTTATACAATTTAATTACATTAACAAGTAACCCATAACCCTATTAAAAAAATTTGATTATATGTAAAAAATTGGACATGTAAAAGTAATGATTTCGTTCTTTTTCAGACTTGAAAAACGACATAAGGCAGAGCAACAAATAATTAAGAATTAAAATAAAACAATTTCTTTACTATAAGGTTTTTTATTTTATAATTTATTAAAAGGCACTAAATACATTGATTGGTATATAATTTAAAAGCTAAACACTTATAAAAACCATTTTTACAAAATGGCACACCTGAAGGGGTAACAAATTAAAGATATTATTATTATAATTATTATATATTTAAAGAAACTATTTTAAGAGCATAATTTAGGTATGTTTTGGTATTCGAAAATTCATTTTGGAAAACATTACGTTTTGAACACTAGGCTTGCGGATTTTCATATTATTTTATAGATTTAAATAATATAATTTATTGTAGAAAATAAGACTAAAAACTAGAAATATTTGAATCCGATAAAAATAGAAAAAAAAATGGATATTGACATAAGAGAACCTTTCAATCGATATGAAGTCTTAATCACATCATACGAGGGATAGCAATATAATTGGTTTACGTATTGCATCTCAGATCATTGTGAAAACATTTAAACAAACAAATCATTAAGGTGTATCAGTTATAATTATTAATGTAGATGTATGACACTCGCGCCATAAAATAGTAATCGATATTTGTGACGAAATGGTCTATCATCGCAATAATCGTAAAAAGTAATAAATAGTACATCTATACCAAAATATACGCGATTAACCCGTTTAAAATACTTTCAATTAAAATTGCGAAATTCAAACATCTTATAAAGTATTATATACTTTTTTTTTATTTTATCATTCATTTTCACACACTTCTATCTATTATTGTACTAATGTTTCAAAAACTTCAATAATCTGTAAAGGCATTAAGGATCAAATTTATTTTATTCTTATAAATTTAAAAAAATAGAACACAAAAATATAAATCACGATCAATTTCTTTTTTATAAAATAGTAAAGCTTAAGTATATAAAGTTTTTATGTGACGGTGCTTTACATAATAGCATAGCACTTAATTCTTGTCATATACGAATGAGTAAATGAAGTACTAAAGTATTTTTACACCTTGTTTTTACCTATAACATGGTATGAAGATAACTTTAACTAAACGAAACTGGAGTTAATTTCGAACATGTTTTCTTAATTACAAAAGTTATATAAAATTAGGAATGATAACCCTTCTATACAAATTTCGTTCATCTAACATTAATATGTTTCAAGTTATGGGTAATAAACAAACAGTATAAATACTTTTTTCTATCAATATATTTATTAAACTACATATTTTGGCTAATATAAAATACATTGAAGATCATATAATATTGTATTATTCCAAAAATATACATATACAAATATAGCACAAGCCAAGAAAAAAGACCGTCAACTGTCTTCTTTCGCACGAGTTATACAAAGCCTCGAATAAATTATATAAAACAGTCTTAACATTAAATCTTAAATATAAATCTTAAATATATATATATATATATATATATATATATATATATATATATATATATATATATATATATATATATATATATATATATATATATATATATATATATATATATATATATACAATTAAATTGTATAACAAGTCAATATCAAACACTCACATCGTAATAAATTAAAAAAAAAGATTATGGACTCACATTTTTTTCTTAGAATAGGCACTTCAGCTTCTTTTTAATCTTGACTTTCGATAGTTTAGAAACATTTCTCCTATATGAACAAAATATTTACATCTAAACTGAGAGATGTTCATTAAGATTTAATATCACAAATTTCAATTTAAAATTTTCACTGTTAAAAACACTTGACAATATTTTTAGCTTATTAAAATTATTATATAATTTTAATTTTAAAGCAAAATAAATGCATTTTAGGACAAAATATAACAAATACGAATACAATATTTAAAGATAAGTACTAACCTCTTCATAAGATTGTGACATTCTGCAAATTGTTGCTTGCTTTAGACGAAATTCTTTATCAATATTTCTAATATATATAAATATGAAAAAATAGCGAGTTTAAAAGATAACTTCAACAGATTAAATCAGAAGAATTTATTTTTATAAAAACTACAAAGTAATATAAATATACCGATAAGTTATATGTCGATATTTGAGTACAGATATCCCAATTCAATTATCGATGTCATATTATGCTTAAAATAAATTAATGTGACAGTAATAGTTCTTACTTGTTTTCTTCTTTGTTTTCGTTTTCTTCTATTTCCTTCTGTTGCATAATTTCCATGAACGCTTTAATACCTGTCGGCTTGTTCACCAAACTGTAGAGATCGTGGTGATTGTTTCCTAGCTGAAATACATAATTATATAGGAAGTTAATAAAATAGTTATTTCTGCATTTAAGGCAAGAAATGGTAAAATAAACCCTAAGTTTTATTTTTTAACATCACGCTCTTCTCCCGCGTAGCAATGACAGTAAGTACTTAGTGTCAAGACACTCCGTATCCCGCTTCCCGCCGAATTCAAGATATTGCGTGTAGAGTGGCGGTATTCAATGCCACTCCTTGTCTTACCAGAGCGAGGAAATGAAAATAAATTAAACATAATCATTCTCTGAGTGGGAATCGTGTCCACAACCGATCGCGTTTACAGTCAGACGTGGTTCACTGCGCCATAACGGGCCTATAGCTAAAAGCTAAGTTTTAATCTTTATAAAAAAATAAATGCAAGATTTTTTGGTTGGTTGGTTGGTTAATTACTTGTTTTCATAAGAATTAAGGTTTTTGGATATAAAAAAGTTTCACGCTCTATTCCGTATAGCAGGGTAGTCTGAGACAAGCTAGTATTAAGGCATTTCTGTTGAAATAAACTCTACATTTTGGTCTTACCAGAGCATAAAATTGTTCTTTTTTAAGAAAATATAATCATTTCCCCTATGGGAAATGAAGTTACACAAAATTTAAGTATGTCAAAGATAAGATCGCCTGTAGTGACATGCAATAGATATATAGTACACCCCGGATTTTTGGATTTCTGTTGTACATGCTGTTGGTCTCGATAGAGGGTGCTCTGTCCTTGCGAAAAACAGCAAGCACTGATGTGGCTGCTTGAGAGTACACCCCGGACGCCCAACGGAAATAATAAATACATTAACCTGTCGCTGTCGTCTCTGTCGCCATCCTTGTCTCCCGTACACATGTAGTGCGTCACGCTCGCACAGTTCCAATGACCGAAGTGTTAAAGAATTGTAAACCTATTCTCTAGATGTAAACCTTTTTTTGGCTTATATTTAGAATGAAACTCAATAATACTATGAGTAAATTAACAGTGAAAATTACAGTCTATATCATAACAATTACAATTTGGCACAAAATTTAATAACATATGTATGATTACGCCATCTGCCAAAACTGGCACTAACTCAGCAGGGTGAGTACCCTGTTGTACATCTTTGGTATAAATTTAAAATAAAAATATTTAGATATGCCCATTTTTCAAATGACAGGTAAAGAGGCCATGAGCGGTATCGTGCTGCCAGTAGCGCGTGTACATACGTAGCGGCGCGCCCAGTCGCACAGCATGCGGGTGTGGGCGGCGCACGAGTAGCGCGCGTCCAGCAGCAGCACGGCGCCCCAGTCGCGCGCGTGCCGCACGCTGCGCCCCACCGCCTGGTTCAGCGCCCTATGTTGCCATGGTAACACACACCCATTAGTTACAAATCAATAACCAAATTCGAAATTGCCTAAAGATTATTTCTCACTAATCAAACTTTGATAGATATGCTAACAACAAAAGTCATGTTTTTCACATGTAAGAATACGTAACGGTTTACCTCATATATATATATATATATATATATATATATATATATATATATATATATATATATATATATATATATATATATGAGGTATTGGCTTCAAAATATAATTGCAAGACATTTAAAGTCTATTGAGTTCTTGCTAACATACATTCATTATATACAAGAAGAAAGTAACATAAAGCAAAAAATGTATATACCTAAACGCTTGGACAGAGTACCACTCGGCACCGGACAGAAGATTCATTTTTGCTTTGTTTCTGTCGTTATATTTCATTTTTTGTGCTACAGATTGGTTTTTCTTATTTGGAAACGGCACACCCACCTTTATTCACAAAAACAACACAAGGTCATTAATTTTTTATGATTTTTCAATGAAACTATATAAATAAGATTAATTGAGTTGTTTTCAACAGCTTCTCGCCGTTCTCCGTGTGACAAGGCAGGCAGAGAGGATCTAGTGTCGAGAAATTTTAAATGCTTCCCATTCTGAAAGATATCGTAGGGAGGCGCAACAGCGTCTGATTGCATACGCTATTGGTTGTGTGTTCGATTCCCATTTGAAATTTAAAAATTATTTACATGTTTCGCGCTAATAAAACGAAACATGACGTTGGGCTCTTGCCACTTGACATGCAATAGCTCGGTTTCCCGCGGTATGCCAGCGGGCCCGTGTCCCCCGGCCAGTTACCAGCAGCACGGCGCGCGCCTGGCGGTCGCGGAAGTCCACGCCCTCGGCCGCCTTGCCGCGGAACACGGCCAGCAGCAGCGCGCCGCCCGCCTCCGCCTCCGCCGCCGCCGTGTACGCCTGCGTGTTTGAATCTATTAAAACCTGCAGGCCGGATAGTCGATTCCGACCTCGATTTTTTAATGTAACAATTTTATCCGATGATATAAAAAAATTATAAACTATGGCATTATACCACTGTACTTTTCACTTCCTTTTTTTTCAAAATTATAAACTATGGCATTATACCACTGTACTTTTCACTTCCTTAGATATAATTTAAAGATTAAATAGTAACTTAAACCACTTTTATTTTAGTTAGTCAAGTTAATTAAAATAAAAATAAAAATGAGAATATTTTAAATTTCAATTCATTGGAAAATTCCAAAGTAAGAATGCTCTGGCGTATCAAAGCGCAGCGTTGTTCTACTCGTATATATAAAAAGTAAATAGGCATTGTCTTAGCAATAAACGTTATTTAACTTGATCTATTCTGTACACATTCTTTTTAATTTTTAAAAAATTTCATTTAACCGTATTAGGAAACCAGATTTGTTTTTATTTACACAAATTAAAATAACCAATACATATTGTACTATTTTACTATATTCACCTTCATAACTTTCTCGTGGTCCCTGACATTATTTGCCTCTCTAAAAATCTGTTTCTTCCTTTGCAATTCATTCCATAGTTCACATTGTTTCCATCTAAAGTTAGTTATAAGACATTTTTAATCATAATATATGTTTAGATATGACATATAGGATTAATTATAGAAGATACAGCACATGACAGAGTTATAACCAGTTTAAATACAAACTATTTTAAGCCTGACGTTTAGAATTACTAGTTACTACAGTTTAATTTAAAATGTTTAAAGAATAGGAAGTTCTTTAATTATTATTCAAGCATACTTTGAATTAACTAGATTCATATATAGGAAATTTAAAAAAAAACAAGAGAGTATAAAAAAGTATGGATTTCGTAATTGTAGTTATTGTTGTAAATTATATATGTGATTTAGGTTATTGTTGTGTTATGGGAATATATCTTATGATAAACGTGATTTTCGTTCTGGAGAAGTAAATTGCGGAGTTGAATTACCTCTATTAAGCACACTAAGTCTCAAATTCATTTGGAAATAACTACTTTACGTGGCTTAGGATAAATTGTAAAAAAATAATTTTGTTTTACATTTGTTTCGCATTTTGTTCATAAATATATGAATGTGTGAAATATAAAACAAGTGAACGTAAGCGTGCTCACTCGGTGACGAGGTTGTCGAGCACCGCGTAGGAGGGCAGGAAGCACAGCACGCCGTGCGGCGTGACGGCGCACACGCGCGCCAGCACGCGGCCCAGCGCGCGCCGCGTGCCCGCGCCGCGCAGCGCCGCCGCCGTGCACTGCAGCTCGCCGCCCACCGAGCCCACCCACACCTGCGCGCCACCGCACTAAGCTCTCATCGACATGAGGCAGCAATATCTTAGCGAGAAAAATCAAGGAACATGTCCTTGATTTTCTCGCGCGACGACCAATGATAATTGTACAAAACTACCGTTATACTAGCAAAAGGCGTTCCACTAGGTAATATTTTTCCAAACTGACGACCTTTTCAGGAAAATCATAAATTTAAAATGGGAAGTGACATGACTTTTAAAAAATATTACTAAAATGTGATGCTGAAAAAACCATAACATATGAGATTTTTTACAACTTCAATTTTTTTAAAACAGCTGAGTAAATAGAGAGAACCTAGTCACAAGAACCTCTAATTTTTAACCTTCACTTGAATTTCTATCGAATTTAATCATATTACACAACTGGCATAGCGAGACAGCGTCTGTTTGTAAATGAGAACGATTTTTCAATTCTATTGCGACCAGAACATAATTTTAGTTAAAATTATTTTCTACGCTTCTTCTACACAAAACCCGGCGTTAAGTTCTGCCGCGACGTTTACTTTGCTATGTGAGATAAATAAATGCGTGGAGTCAAAAAAATCTAATATAAAACTCACTCTTTCTTTGGGTATAATGTGTTTCTCTATCGCCTTCATTTGGAATGTAGTACCCAGTTCAGACTCTAAGCTGGTGATGGGAGTGAGAGTACCGGACGCGAGCACGACGCTGCGAGCAACTGACAGCTGAGAGAATATTACTGCGGAATTCATACAGTATAGGTGCAGCTTCAGGTGTTTGTGGTTCGATACCTGTTTGATGCAAAAATTAAATTGTATGTATTCAAAAAAATCTTTGAATTTCATAATTTTTACACATTTCAAAAGAAACTATTTTACACGGATTTATCACGTAATATTTTGGTACTTAAAAATGTATTTTTGAAAATCCGACGATTTCAACACTATAGTAGTCAATAGTCACAGGTAGACTGATGACATTCATCTGTCAATTGCTAAAAAAAAAATTTTAACATTCTCATTAACTGATTTTACTGAAATTAAATAGCGCATAGAGAAGGTAAACAAACTTACATTGTCATACGACGTCGCTCTCCATTCGCTATTTTCAAATAGATTGTATTTAAATTTCAATTCCAATATCGGCACGTAGCTATCCATATACTCGCCAAATATATACCCTGAATATATAAATGATTACAAATAAACAAAACAAACTACTATAACTTAGCTAAGTTGTTAAAAAAATCTAGCTTTCAATTAATTTCTACTAATGGTTATATCTATATATATAAGCTAAATGTATATTACGTACATATATGTAGTAGTCAAAATTATTCAGCAGGAAAAAACGATTGTTTTATTATAGTATCGTGTTTTATCCTGCATAGCAGGTAGTCAGAGATAAACTAGTGTCAAGACAAACTATAAATTACTTACCGCTCGAAATTGAAACAGAGGATTTGTCTTACCAGAGTGGAAAAAAACCCATGAGAGAAGAGAGAGAGTGAGAGTGAGAATCAAACCATAACCAAACTCGTTAACAATCAAGAATCTGTATCACTGCACCAAGGCGCCAATAGTTAGCTTCATTTATATAAAACGATTTGTGACTAGCAATAAAATAAAATTACTTCCGACAGTAAGGTAAGCAAAAGTAATTCTTATTGAAAATCTGTCAACAAAGATTTCTTCAGTCAAAATAAAAGAGACTGAAATCTGAAAATGATTAAGGCCGGTCGTGGCGCAGTGGGACAGCGTTTGACTGTAATCGACATCGGTTGTGGATTCCATATCCACTCGGGCGAATGATTATATTTAATTATTTTCATTTCGTCGCTTTGGTAAGACAAAGAGCGGCGTTGAGTTCCGCCACTCAAATCTGAAGATAGGAAAATCTGAAGTTATATAGTATTTACTTTGATTTCCAATGTACTCACCGAACACAGTACTTAATGACTCTAACAAAGTCTCAGTGGCCGTTGTCACCTGCTTCAAAGTATTCGGACTGTTTCGTAGTTTATTAGAAAGCTGTAACACGTTTGTATTAAATTCTGAAAAGACACATAGATTATGGTAGTAGTATATACAATCATGATATTAGCTTTTTTTCTGACAGTATAAATATAAAATATAATATGAACTTTATACACATTTTTTTTACAATCTATCAAATTTTTAGTTACTTTTTTATTTTGATACTCATATTAAAAGAAAAAAGTAATTGTAAGTATTTTTTTAGCTTCACGCTTTTATTCCGCGTAGCAGGGTAGACAGAAAGTACCTAGTGTCAAGACACTCCGTACTTCGCTTTCCACCGATTCAATTATTGAATGTTTCACAAATAAGAATTAATGTAATCTGAAAAAAAAAATATTTATAAATTCATTACCGCTATATTGTGTTTTTCCTATGTTATGATAATGTAAGGATTCCACGAAATGCTTCATTTCCCATTCGTAGGTGACCAGCGATCGACATTCACTCAAAGGACTCTTCCTTAGAAGTGGCATTTGGTTTTGGAACCTGTAATTTAAAATGTGGCATTTATTATTTAAATATTATACATAATAACCAATTCAATTAAATATTATACATAATAAAATACAGAATTAAATTTCTTCTTTATATCTTGAATTTAAACAAGGAAGGAGAGAAGGATTTTTTTAATGTCTAAAATAATTACCATTGTTTCCAGTTTTCCAAAGTATTAATTAAGTACTCGATATATGATACGGCGTCGCTATTTTCAAATCGAAAAGACATCGCAAGATTCAGTTCCTTAAAAAATACAAGAAATATATTTCAATTTAATTGTATAATGCATTTAGTTAATTTAATTGTTTTTTAAAATATTAAGTATCTGTATTTTGTAAGTTTACAATATTTATGTATAATTTCGTAAGAAAATATCTTTGAAGATATATTTTGTTATTCAGATATTTATAATAATAATTCGCTTGGTTGAAAAATATATTATAACGAATTGACAAATTGGTCAATTAATTTACGTTTTAATTTCTTTCTTCTCTATTAAGACTATTAAAGTAAAAACAATCGGTTTATACGTATATGTATAGTATATTTATACTTACATTAAGAGCCGCTTCAATATTTTCACTCGTAAAACTAAAGGAAGCAGCGTCGCGGCAAATATCTTCGATATTATGACCTTCATCAATAATCACTATATTATCCTTCAAATCGATTCGCAACTGAAAAGGCAAAAAGATAATTTAATTTAAAAAAAAGTTTTAAATCATTTCTCAATATCGTAATGAATTATACAAAACGAATATGCAAAAACTCTATAGTATACTATTAAATAGTATATTATATTAATTCGCATAGCTATTAATTTGAACTGAATTAAATTTTCAGTAGATAGTAAAAAGAGATACCGAAGACAGTAAAAGTGAACATATATAGAAATCAAAAATTTTTAAGATGACTATACAATAGTGATGTATATACAATAGTGTTAAATGTCACATCGAAAAATTTAAAAAAAACTTTCTAAAAAATGTATTATTCAAGTAAAATGGAGTTAGCTGATTTGTGAATTGAGGCATCGATATGAAAGAGTCTTGACAGAAAGACTTACGTTATTCCTAATCGCAGGTTCGATGAGAAAATTGTATGGACAGAACACAATATTAGCGTTCCCCTTCAAGTCCCTAGACGCGTAATACGGGCAAGCTGTCAACTCCTTTCCTCTTTTTTTCAAGTCTTCTATATCAAACACTCGAGGCAGTGTATCACGATTCAACCGTTTACGATTATCAAAATATCGACAGTTAGTGTTGCTTTTGTTAGAGTTTTCGGCTGATGGCGCAGTCTGAAATTAAAAAATATATATTTCAATCGTGTGGCATGTTTTTCAATATTTTTGAAACAATCTTTTGGATGATCAGTATTAGCTCATCTCATTGACAACAAGTACGTCGTGCGACAGTTGTGTGCGGAAACGCTCAAGAAAATTATGCCTTTCTTATTGCTAAGTTTGTATCGAACTAAGCCAAAATTCTTATATAATCATTGGCATTTTTGTTACAAGCACCTCTGTATGAATTTTCTCAAAGTTTCTCGATTATTACTCCAAAAATGATATTTTGTCAAAAAAGAATTCTATTAGCTTAATATTTTAGTGAATTTATAGTTAATTAAAGTATTATACTTAAATTATTTTTATATCTCCGCTTTGTTAAGACAGAGCGCGGCGGTGAGTTCAGCTTTCAGGCTTTAAGCGAGAAAAGGCTTCTAAGCGCTTTTTGAATATATGTAAGAATATATAAATAGGTAAAATAGCTGTTCTTAATTAAATTATTTACAAACCTTGACACACGATCTGCACATGGCATTCCTAGATTCCCATTGGTTACTATCAAAATCACGGATACAACTATTGTCTCTGCTGGATAAGATGGTCATATTTGCGGTCTTACCATATACTGTCTTACCAAATTCAGCGATAACTTGCTGTAACTGCTTATGCGTTCGAGCTCCATAATAAATTATAGGGAGTCTGTAAGAAACATAAATCTCTATCGTATTGTTCAGGTTCTCTTCGAGGATTGATGTATTGAGTCTGCAAGCAAAACAGCACCAACGCCCAAATAACTACTCTACACCATACTTTAATACTTATAAACTATACTTAAATATAAAATACTATTTACTAGTTTATCCTATATACATATACAATACAATAATGTAAGAAACTATATACATATACAATAATGTAAGAAAACGTCTATTACGTTAAACAACATTGCTAAGAAGATCTTAGCAATGTTGTTTAGTGTAATAGACGTAAACGTTACGTAACGTACGTAAGACGTAACGAAAAAGAGATATTTTATATATGTATGTCATAGTGTATCTGAGGTGATAGTTTATATGATGTATTTTCAAAATTTTTATATTATAATGGAAATTAATTATTAAAACAAATACGTCTATTTTACGTCTCCAAACTTATTCATAAATAAGGTATTTTTGTGCAAATACATGTTATATACAAATTCTTAAAAACACTATGTTCCATATATATCAGTAAAATGTGTAATTCATTTATGTTTATACGCTTGTCTCTGAGTTACATCTGCCATTACTTTACTAATTATCAATTAGAGGAGGAGCTCGGCCAATGCAGGTGGGTGTTAATGCATTTTTAAGGGATCCCTTAAAGCTACACTGGGTTCCCAGTTCAAGACACATCTCCGAGGTCCCTGTAAAATGAAAGAACTTTTGGTTGGGCACTGAGTTCATGGTTTGCTAAGAAGTTTCTTTTCCTTACTGTGTGTTGAGTGTTAGTCAGTCAGTAAGTGATGTATGACTGTGACTGTGTAATGGGTGACGTAATCATATGTTTCTCTGCCACTATTGCCTATGCTTGAGAATCATTCTTCGTATCTACAATTACACACCCGCAACTATGACACGTGACGCGTGCTTACTTATATGTAAATAAAATCGTTTACTTGATCCAACAAACTACACACTATATCTACACATGCAAAAACAACACAACAATACTTATAAAATGAAACAAAAAGAACATTTCATTCACATGCATCTAATAACAATCAAGTATCAATTAATTAATTTATTAGACATGCCAACAATATAACCTAACATTTCATAAAAGTACAATTACTTGTGCCGTTCTGCTTCTGAACTTGTATTCATTATAGGCATATACAATATAAATAGCTTTGTCTCGAAAAAATTCCGAAAAGAACAAAAATTAAAAAAATACAATACATGACAAAAAATTACCAATATATGGCTACATTTTTTATAGGTAAAAGAATGTAAGCGATGTCGCTGTGGCGGATTAGGACAGCGTGTTACTGTAACCGCGATTAGTTGTGGGTTCGATTCCCACTCGGAGCAATGATTATATTTAAAATTTATTTTTATTACTCTGCGCTGGTAGACTAGACACTAACCAACTAGATTTCTATTTGCTGGATGGCGCAATTGCAACCCCTACTATTCACACTATATAGTTTGACTACTACCCTACTATGCGGGAAAGTTTATAATAATAATTCGCTAGCTTCATATTTCATCTCGCATAGCTGGGTAGACAGATATTCCGCCGAATAAGAATCGAACTTACAATTATCGCGTTTAGAGTCAGACGAGAAAAAGTAGAGAGTTAAGACGCTGCTACGTTTAAAATAAGACTGTCATGATGTCTTTAGGAAAGGCGAGAATAATTATAAACAATTGCACCAAAAATTAACTTACATATTCCTTTGTGGAGTCGCAGGCTCTGACTGTGCTTGTTTTTCAGGCGTAGTTGGATTATCGAGATTCTTTTGTTTGGTTTTATGTAATTTTACTAAGTTACTATCTGATGTTCCTGTAGTTCAGAAACACATTTATTACTTTCAAAATAATTATGAATATATATATATATATATATATATATATATATATATATATATATATATAGTAGTTAGTTATTAAAGAATTATATAGTTTAAGTAAAGTAATAACGTGTACATTATTTGCTTTTTTTTTAAAAGTTAAATTTTGTTAACCGAGCGTTCCACTGTGGGGGATCAAGTCATTATATTGTTTTCTTTAATATTTGTAACATAGATATTATTTAATCCAAAAACGGATGAAATATCTGTTAATAACATGACAATAAAATATAATTAGAATTTTACTAGCGTGTGTTATTAAAAATCTTTTATGATTTATGGTTGGGAATGCTGTGAAATATTAATGGTCAGTTACATTATTTATAACGTGTAATAAACGTAAATAATCATGCATACACTTTCAACACAAAGTAATATCAAGTAAACTGAAAGCATATTTTGTATATAACTGAAACATTTCTAAGTAATCTTATTAGGATACAAGATTCACTACAATATTTTATGTTAAGATCAACTAATTTAAAATTTCATTAAAAATTACAACATTTTAACTTTTGAACCACAAATAATTTATTACCGGATTCATTAATGTCTCAGGCTAGAGAAAAACCGGATGAAGAAACTCCGTGGATGTTTTTTTTTTATTTTATGATAATCTATAAGTGATAAAGTTGCCTTAACGAATATCTGAGTGTAATCATAAAAGATAAATTTAAAAATATATACTTTAATGTGCACATCACAATTTGAACAGAAGTGTAAGAGACATTACGGTAGGGTTGGCATAAAAGAGGACAGACGAGATGAGAAGGGATGGAAGAGGATTTTTATTATTATTAAACTTTTTTAACTACCTTTTGAATTTGAAAACCAGCTAACTATATGAAATACGGCGGTCAGTTACGTCACCTAATACGTGAAACTTCTAAAATCCAGGGGAAAGCAGCATACGGATTAATCATGTCAATAAGTTCTCTATAAATACTTTTTGGTGCGTCTTTATGTTAAATTATACTATATAGATACAAAAAACTATTAATTTGTCACTGCATGCTTAAATAAATAGAAACTATGGATAAACATAAAATATGTAATAAAGGCATTTGATTTATAGAAGATACAGGTGCTTGTCGCTAAATGTCTATACCGTAAGAATATATAAGTGACGAATGTTATATTATAAATCTGTGATAACCATATATGAACATAACTGCAAGTAATCAAGAAGAAATATTTTTTATTATTCATATATAATCATAATATATATGTAAATGTCAAAGAAATAAAAAAAATGTTAAAAAGAAACACATGGTTTCTCAATGATTTTCATAGCAACCCTATAATAAGGGGGTCGATTTGTATACTTTCATTAGGGCGAGTCGTAATCTCCGTAATGGCGTCATTGTCATCGCACATCGCCATTTTGAATCAGTGCAGTCATTTTAAAAATTTTTACTTTTTAAAATACTAAGGTATAATGAAACGAGAGCTCGTCTATGCCAGCCAAACCGCGCATTCTATATAATACTCATGTTTTGGTAGATATGTATTACTTGTGCTTTATAAGAAACGGGGACATGTTACATAAACTATTAAGGCTGGGAAAAGTACACTATTTAAACGGTATCTACTTAAAAACCTAGATAGACCTACATTTTTTTTAATTATAGTAATTTAGATTGGATTTATAATTTAATCATTTAATCAATAAATATGTACTTACATATTTACTTGATCCTATAGTTAAATATTTTCCGACTACCTCATTTTTTTGTATAAAATTACATAAAATTGTACTTATTTTAAATAAATACAATATTTTACATACAATTAAATTTATCTTTACTTAATTTGTTAATTTAAAATACTATCTTAGAGTTAAGTACTTTAAAAATATATGAATTAAGTAATAATATGCTTAAAAATATGTTTTAATCGTTTCACACACAAAAATATTTTTGTAGCTTCATCAGTGATCAAGGCCTCAACTCTGTTTTCCTTCCACGTGAATTAGAGACATTGAATGTTGGGTGGCGCAACTCAGTACATCGAATTATCTTATCTGAGTGGGAAAATGAAAATAATTTAAATGCATTTATAGGGTAGAATCAAACGCATACCCTCGCGTTTAGTCAGTCGTGTGCCACGGTGTAACTTTTTTTACAGCTTCACACTTTATCCAGCAGAGCAGGACAGTCAGAGATAACCTAGTGCAAAGACACTCTCACATCTTTAAAACAGTTTACATATTAAGTTGAGTAAACAATATAAATGTTTATATTCATTGAATAATATATAACCTTACCATCGGGAAAGGCAGTCGAAGGACCTGGCTGTTGCTGAATATAATTGAAAAATGTCTCGCTCTCCTTATTTACACAATTATCGTATATACTCTTCTCACCTGAAAAAAAAAATTTAATAGAATTATTTCAATTTTTTAATTAAAATTAAAATAATTCTATGACGAATTACTAGTTTTTCACTCTCTATATATACCTATATATATATATATATAAATACCTATATTTGACGTTTGGACTGCATCCTACAAGTACCTACGGATCAAATCGCTTTAAACCTAAAAAATAATATTTAATTTGTAAGTATGAAAATAATATTTGGAAAAGATCTTTGATAAATCAATGATATATGCTTTGGTACCATCTCTTCTTATACTCGATTAATCTTATTGATGTCTTGTCTATTTGGTAGTAAGTATTAATATACGTACCTACTACAGTATATAAAAGAATTAGTTTTATCAATAGATAACTAGACGATATCTCGTATGGACCTTTCAGATAAAGTCATTTATTAGTGTAGTTTTACCGCGTGCGGTTGTTTTATTTAAAATGGAGGAGTTTCTCGGCAAACAATATATTATGGTGTCAACAGAAAACTTTGAGGATTATCTATGTTTTATTGGTAAGATTCTAAATTATTAGCATTCGTTTTATTGATTCCTAATGGAATTGTTAGAAGCATTTATTTGTAATATATTACTTTATTTATTGTTTTTATTTCTATGCATTTACATGTAAGTACATTTTGTTCTCTACCTTGATGCAAACATAGCGTTTTTGAGTTTTAAATATATGATATTGTTTTAAAATATTTATATAACTATAAATTGTAATATATGTATAGAAATAAACAGTATTATAAAATATATTGCACCTTGAAATATTAAAAGCAAAAAAAATATTAAGTATTATAAATTTAAGCAACATTATTTACTATATTATATTAACAGTTTAGTTAATTAATATTAATGAATTCGTGATCAATTATTGATTTTAATGTTATGGCATGGTGGTGGTCGATGAAACGCGATATATGTGGGTTCATTTCAGTGGGATATTACTTATAATATTTTGATAACACATGAGTTTTTCCAGAGTAAATAAACAAAATTTAATCTCTAGTTGTGCTACCCATCACTGTATTGTTTTAGTTTATATACATATCATATTTGTAGATATAATATGTTTATAAACAAAATATCATAAATATGATATGTATATATTATTGAATAATAAATAAAGACTATAAATAAAGATAATAAGTACCTAGTTTACATTACAGTCTAGCTCATGATATGTAATGATTCTTATTGCTTTTTAATAAATGAAATAGATAATAAATACAAAATCCTAAAAAATGAAAAACTACATTTTGTAAAGTGTGAAGACAAAAAAGTTGCTTCGCGCTTTATTTAGGTAAAATGTATATAAATGTATAATATAAATAAGTGTCTAGGTAAAATGTTCAGAGGCAACCTGTAAAGTAACACGACACTTCGTTGACTTCTTTTTGCCCGAAATCGAGTAGCGTATTGAGTGGCGAACTCAATGCTGCGCTTTGTCTTGTCAGATTGGAGAAAAGACAATAAATTTTAAATATACATTTCCTCAAGTGGGAATCAAGTGGGGATGCTGTCTACACTAGTGAGGTATAGGTGGTGTGGTATGAAGAGTTTCGAGAAATTCTAGTCTTATAACGACACTGGCGTCCAAAAATTTAATTTTGATTTCAGATTAAAGATATGTTAAATTAACTCTTCACATAATCATATCCTATGGTTTTTTATTAGACATAAATAACTCAATATATCAAAAATATTTATCATATCTGTATCTATGTAACAGTTTGTACGATGAGCATAACACAACTGTTATTTAATTATTAATTATATTTGTTTACAGATGTAAGTTATTTAGCTCGAAAAATGGCTTTAAAAATAAAACCAATACAATGTTTGACGAAAAATGAAGATGGTACATACACATTCAGTTTTAAATCGAAGTTAGTTTCCTTTGATGTTACATTCACACCCGGCGAAGAGTTTATAGAAACAAAAGCAGATGGTATAAAGGTACAGTTGAGTAAGAAATTTATAGTATTAAAAAAACAGCTTCACGATTTATCTCGCATAGCAGGGTAATCAGAGACAACATAGTGTCAAGATACTCTGTTGATAGTTTACCAATCCAAATCGAAAAATTCCAAATGTAACAACTTCCAAATATATAAATTGACAATTCAAGAATATTGATACACGCAGATATTTAGAAAAAAAAATCAAAGTGTTTTTGACTAAACTCTACCCGAGTTTCCAATAGTCATTTAATACCAAAAGTATGTAAATACTTTCTTTTTTTAGGCTTCACGCTTTTATCTCGTATAGCAGGGTAGGCAGGAAGCACCCAGTGGAGGACACTGGTAGATGTATGGAATTAATATTCCAGTTAGATCTTACCTTTAACTCCAAAATGTCTATACAATATTTTTTTATCTAGGCGTGTAATAAGTATTATATAAAGTATAATAAATTTAAATTTTATTAACAAAAAAATATAAAAGGTATTATATTATATATTATATATTTTTTAACTATATCATATAAGTTAATTATATAATAAAATTTAAATTATTTTTTTGTTTTCAGTTTAACAATGTACGTAATTCATGGTCAAATTTACTGCCTACTAATTACTATTTAACAAAAACTTCAAAGTCACAATCATTCATTATAAATGTAAAAACAATGTAATTAAAAATATATTAATATTTTATTTGGACATATTTCGTTTATCAAATAAGGAAATGTGGAGAACCATATTTATAATAATAATTAATTTATAAATATTTTTTTTAATTTGTGTGGCGCCAGTGTGACAGCGTCTGAATGTAAGCGCGATCGCGCGTTGTAGGTTCGATTCTCACTTGGGGAAATGGAATTATATTAAAATATTTCCAAATTCAAATTCAAATTATATTAAAATATTCCCATTTTCTTGCCCTGGTAAGACAAAGCGCAGTGTTTAGTTCCGCCACTCCACACGTAATACGGCATAGAAACGTGAACCTAAAAGAAACATATTTTTCAACTAGAAATCCGGTGAGAGATTCCGCTTTATGGCCACGTAGATTAAATTACATTGCTTGTATCAATTATATCTGGTTTTGGTTCTGGTTTTGAATCAGACGTTTAATCTTGTCTCAATGCGCCAAAAGTCAGATTGACAGAGGTATGTGAAGCACATTTTTATAAGTTCGAATCCTAAAAAAAATATAATTAATATACAATACTGAAGGTCAATTACATTGCCATATAAGTAAAGGCATCTCGAAAGCGACATAAAATAAATGTGACAGAAATATTATTCTCACGGAAGTTCTACGTAATCTGTAACTGACTAAACTGATTCTAATAATTAATTATATTTAATTAGCACTAAAATATTTGTTAGTTTCGTACAAACAACACAATTATATTTAAGAAAACAAATGATAACGTCATAAACAAGACGAAAAGATGTCAAAATTTTTTGTCATTATCGAAAAATACCTATCTAAATTTTACGTAGGTACGTACTCGAAAACATGTGGATCTTCAAAACGAAAAGATTATATAAATTAACTAGAAACAATAAATTATAACAAACTTTTTGCCATTTTCAGGTGAAGGCATTGATAACCTTGGAAGGTAATAAGATGACACATATTCAGATAGAAGCAAATGGAAGAACATCGAAACACGTGCGAGAATTTTTTCACGACAAACTTGTAATTGTGGGTAACAATTTAAATACAAATTAATTTTAATGACAGTCAATGCTGGCAAATAGTACAATATAAATATAACAAAAAACTCTTGAGTTGTTAACAGAGAACGTACAAATGATACAAGCGTATAAATTGGAAAGTTCGCCAGGGAGTGGAGAGATGGGTCGATTCCTACGAGAACCGAAGGATATAAGATTTTTTTCGCAAACGGATTTCCGAGCGACAATTCGTTTTATACATAATTATCCTAAGCCTCGTCCGTTCTCCTCTCTTCCTATAATACTAAATAAGAACGTCATCGTGACTTTTCCAACTAAACGTGGTAGTTATGATATTTAAAATAATGTCACTTGACTAGTTAAGATTACATACATATAAAAGATTTTACTGTCTGGTAAAACAAACTGCGGCATTAAGTTCAATCAAAATAAAAAAAAAACAAATATGATTACATTGAAACAAATATGTTAGGTGGCAAAGCCCAAGGAAGAACCTATATTATAAGTAGATATTGAGGTACCTATAAAAATATAATCATTCTCAGATATTCAAACAATTATATAACTTTTGCTTATAAGTATTAGTTATATTTTTACAAAAATTAGTATGCTCATTAAGAAAACTCACCTCTATTAAATTATTCACGTCGAATAGCATGTTTATGGTTAATATAATAAAAACAATTAAATTTACAAGATAATTAACTATCATCAATATAGAAGCAAAAATGTAACTAATAAGACACCGAAAGCTTAGAAAGAAAGAAAAAGAAATGTGAAGCAATTTTTGAATTCATTTTCATTTAGTGCCTCAAAGGCGAGGAGCTCCAATCAATTTTCGATACGAATTCATGGCGATTTGGAATCGTTTTTGCGCCCTTTGATCTTTCTCTTGTTCAGTTTGTGTTTGTGTTTCAGACGACCACGGCTGAAGGACTCGATAAAACAGTAACGAGAGTTTTCGAATTGGTCCAGTGAAGATTTTTCAAACAAATTTAATTGAAATTTTGAGATATGTTGGTATTTTGTTTATAAATTAATAATACTATTAAGTTGTAAAAATGCGGTTATTGAAGGTAATATATTATTATAAAATGTTTTTTTATAATTTCACATACTATAATATACTTATATCTATTTAAAAAATAGTTTTTGTTGTATTGCTTTATGTAATGAACTAAATGAAGATGGAGAAAGAATGAGAATAGAGTTGTTTATATGAAGACAATAATCGTTTCTAGGAAAAGAACTTTCGTGTTCCATTATTTAATGATAAAGAAATAGTCAAATATATTTTCTAATAGGTATATATCTATACAAATAAATAAAATAGTAGTGTCTGTTTGTAATATTAAAATAACCACTTTTTACTAAATGCATATGTATATATGGGCATGGTACCTACACTGACATTATATTTTAAACCATTTTCGTCTGTGTATGTCTGTTTGTTCTGGTTAATCTCTGGGCCGGAGGGACTGATTTTGAAAAGACATTCAATGACATATAGCTGACGTATAAGGAGTAAGTTAGCCTACTTTTATCATAGAATTATAAAATAAAGTTCTAGAGATGTTAAATTCTAGGCGGACGAAGTTACGGACACACACGGTCTAGATATGGTATAAGCAAGTAAGATATCCTGTCTTAAACGGGATTTAAAATAAAAAAGTACGAATACATAATATATACGCACATATCAATAATATATAGATTGCATACTTTACCAACAATGCAAAAAGATATCATTAGACCGGCTTCTCTAAACAAAGCTTCAAAAAGGAGGTTGAAAATAGATTTCCGTGAAACTGGCAACAAAATATTTTAACTTTTAATTTATTTTTTATTAATTTAAATTTATTATTAAATCCCAAGTATAAGTGTTAAGTTATATCCCATATAGCACGGTGGTCATATTACATAGCAAGGTGTAACTTAATATAAATATAATATATTTAGGTATTATATTTAAATAATAAATATAAACGTACATAAATACCTAACAATCGTAATCACGGCAATACAAGCTTGGATCAAGTTCTATTAGTCTCACATAGCGGGATACCCAAAATCAAACCTAAAGACCTATTATTTGAACGTTTGAATAATCAAATTTCCAACCTAATCCCCTATCGACTTTCACTTAACATGGCAGGGTAGGCTAACAACCGAGATTCTCCGGGGCACTTTCCAAAACACGATTCCCTATTCCATTAGACCCTCTCGAAGTTATCTCGCGTTATTTACATCGCCTGACCGTACCGTCTTATGTAATGTGCCCTTATGTGTGGGGTGGTATATAAGTGAGCAGTCGTGGGCCGTGTGTAGTTGTTTATAAGGGCGGTTTGGGGTGGCGTGGGTGGCGGCGGGCGGTGTCGCGGTGTCGTTGCCATGGCGACCCGGCGCCCGGACGCCGGCTCCCGACGCCGCCGGTGTCGGCCGCCGCGCCCGCGCCCCGCCGCACAAGTGACACGCGTTGCGAAAAAGCACAACCGCCCCGTGTTTGTACTGACTATGATTTTAATTTTATAAGGACATAATTTTTACAAATTTACCAAATATCGTATTGGGCATATTTATAGCAGTATCAACACAAAGTATTTAAATAGTTTGTGTTAATACTACTATAAATAAGATTACTAAGAAAATTATTTTCTATTAGAGCGTGATAAAACGGTAAATAATAAAAAAAACATGCATATTTTGTTATTATCAATTAGCTAAATTTCGTTAATTCAAGGTAAATTCAAGTATCTACGGTTATTTAGAATAACTCCTAAGATATAAATGTCCTGAAATATATTTAATAAGTCCTAAAATATATATGTATATATTTAAAAAAAAATACAATAAAACCTGACAAATGTTCCATACAAATATTTAACGATAGTTAAGCTATGAATCCATTAAACCTAAACCCAGATGGTAATTTTATTTAGAGAATTTATATTTAAATAAATAAAACTTTTCATTGGTCTGACCAGACCGGAGAAAGAGGAGTGTCAGTGAAGTAAAAAATACACAGCCAAGTAATTAAACTATATATAGCGAATATTATAGTAATATCCAATTACTATAATATTCATTATATATGAATAAATCAATTTGTCTTTTTTGAAAAAACGTATAAAAATTTTGAACGCAGCGGGATTCGAACTCGCGCCTCTTGGATACCGTCCACGAGGCGCGAGTTCAAATCCCGCTGCGATCAAATTTTTATATGTTTTTTCAAAAATGTTTTCTAATCCTAAGTGTGGAATAACACTTTAAAAATAGTAAATATCCACTTGTCTTCTTTTTAAGTATCCCTTAAAAAGTGATGAATAAGATCGACATATAAAAATAATATAATATCATAAAATAACACAAATTCTTTTAATTTTATACAAGCGCCTTAGGACCAGATGACATGGTCACCTCATAATCTCCCCTTCAGGTCGGGTCGATGTGGCCGAGGGTGGAGGGGGTTAGCACCTTTTGTTTAGGACCCCTCCCCCTGCTCATTTACTCGCGTACTCTCAATGTTGTTTGCAAAAGGTTTAGGTGCCTAAATGTAGAGGGAAATGTCACGGTTTCACTTTTAAAGAATCCCTTGTTATGAAATACTGCATGTGATCTGCAATTGTCAGCAGTACCCCATCATTTCATTAAGTACGTTTCTGTTACACCCCTTACAATGAGAACGCTTAGATTGTTTCTTTAAAAACATACAATTTAAGTAACAATATATGAATAAGAAATATTTGAAAAAAGAAAAAATGCTTGTAGTATGCGAATATTTTTTATTTTAAAATATGATTACTAAAATTTATTATATACAATACAATCTCTAAAAATCGAATACCAAGAAACGCCAAAAAACAAGTATAAAGTTTTCGACTTTCATTCGACATAAAGAGTCACAATTCATTTTTGTAAAATTTCAGTTATAGAGATAAAATAAAGTATTTTTTAAAGAAACAATTGTATTGTATACAAGTAAGTGATTTTTGATAATGAATTAAATTGTAAACTAAACCAACGCTACATTCGAATTACAGAGGTCCATTTTAATTTTTCGAGTTATGGAGAGAAAGTGTACCAAAAAAATTTCATAGTCTTACAGGAAGGAGACAAAACATTTTTTCGAGATATGAAGGTTTTCTGTTTATCGGGGTTAGACTTAATGTTGGACTTAAACTTATTGAAATATTGTTATTGAGCTACTGTTGAGACTCCTTGCGACGTAACTGCCTGCGAGCCTATGGTACATTACAGTTAAATTTATAATATTGACATTTTATACAAATGTAAATAAAGTATACTTTCGTACTGATTTTATAGATACAACAAGTTGAAATAATTACTTGTAAGTGCTGAATTTCTACAACCGTACGCAAAAAGACGGGAAGTTTGAAGAAGTTAGGTATCTCTGTGAAGCAATACAAGTCTCTTATGAAATATCAACTCGGTTCACAATAGTACTGTTAGCTAAAATTATGTTTTATGGCTTTCTATATTTATAGCTTACTTACGAGTGTTTGAACTTAAAAAACACTATATATATATATACATACATATATATATATACATATATATATATATATATATATATATATATATATATATATTTATATATATATATATATATATATATATATATATATATATATATATATATATATATTCCTTGTGAAAAAACTAAAAAAATCAATTAGGTACACTGTTTCCTATTTATTTTAAGTCAAAGCAAATTACGTACATAACTTCAGGTCTTAGCTGATAAAAAATATAAATTTGTGAAAAAGGAAAAAAAAGCAGTCGCCTCTCGTTTCACAAAAATTATGCAGAGTATAAAATTTTGCATATTTAAAATTTACATGAAGAACTGGAAAGTCATTTTTGTAAAAAAAATTAAAATCACATTAAATAAAAAAAATACACACTATCATGTGTTTAATATTCACTTTAATATAAAATGACATACACGTTGCTATAGTAACACGTTTTTGACGAATCAATTACATTTTTATATACATCACTAACGCATTTTCCGCCAATTTTATTATTGATGAAATATTTTCATAAACTGTATTTATTCAATAACAAAACGTGTACAAATTAAAACGGTTTCGTTTCGTTACCTTAATCGCAATATGGCTCGAATAATTCCGAATTCCGTCTCAAATCGATCGCGTGGTTGACGCTGCGGGTGTGTAGCTCCGCCCACATTTCACACGAGAGGTGATGATTGGCCGAGCCCATTACACAACACAGGTATACTTTTTACTTTTTACGTATTTTCTTTATTAAAACTGTGGGACATTTATATTTATTGAATTACAAAACTGGTTAACTAAAAGAAACGAAATATGTAGTCTAAAGTGAAATTTAAATCTACAGAACATTAATGGGTCATAAACGGACAACTAAGAACTAAAGAAAAATATTAAATAAAAAATAATATGTAAGTTATAATAGATTGAACATGAAGAACGTATTTTTTATAAAGTACAACATATTTTCTGGCACTTGATTCGAAAACTATATTAAATGACATAAGTTAGTGTATATTAAAAACATAAACTAATTGAAAAAAAATATCTTTTTTAAAAAACATCTTTTTATTAAAAAAAAATATCTTTATACGATAATACTTATCGTTTCGCCTACTAAAGTGATTAGCTACACCTAATATATCTATTTCAATCAAATCAAAATAAGATATATCTTATATAATTTCCCCTAATAATAAGTCATGATTAATATTTACTTAAATTTGTTAACAACGCTAGCTTGCTTTTAAATTTTATTTTATAAATATAAATTGTATCTCAGCGTGCACTTCTTTGGTGAATTAATCAGTTATTAAAATGACAGTAAACATTCATATAGCCACCTAAGAGTAGGTAGTGAAATTTAAAACTTAGTCAAAGTTTTATCTCTTGTTTTTAAAAGTCTGTAAGAATTCAGTTATAAAAAGATTATTTGAATTTATTCAGTGCTACTAGAAACAAGTCGGTGACCACCATAATCTAATTAAAGCACTTCTTCAAATGATTTCAAATACAGCAATGGTTATTCTATTTCTACTATCTATATAGCATATTATAATTTTTGTGGCAAAAATTAGATTTTTTTATTTAGTTTATTTTATTTCAAAATTAGAATATATTGCATTGATAGAAATAATATTCAACTTTAGCCGCTACTATTGCTGATTAACATCTCGAATGTACATTTAAAGCGAAAAAGACGTGCCCTTTCTGTCTATCCTGCTATGCGGAAAGCGTGAAGCTGTGAGGTCATTTTGGCGGAGTAGGCAGTGTTTGAGAATGTTAACGTGATAGTGCAGGGTTCGATCGTTACTCGAGGAATATTTACATTAAAATAATTTACATTTCTTCACTCTGGTTACTCAACATGCAATCTAAAATACGGTGAACAGTAGGTAAGGGACTTCCTTAACACTAGTTTCTCTCTGCCTATCCTATAATAACGCCGAATAACTATAAAGACAAAATAAACCTAGTGTAAATCATAGATTACATCAAAGGGACGATCCATTCAATATTCCTCGATCTACCATTCACAAAAAAAACACTTGAAATCTAATTCCGATTTCATATACAATCGAACAGCAGATGCGCGAGTATGAACAAAGGAACATTTGTACGCTTTAGTAATACAACTAATTTTACGGCTACGTATTATGCCTGTAGCGTTTTGTTGGCGTCCTGATCGACAGATCTGATAATTTAAATATGGAAAAGCATCTAAGCGTGATGTGCGCCGGCGCAGATTCTGGTATGGACGTGTAACGTATGCGTGTTTAAGCTTATAAGGATGTTATTTGGAATGTTACGGTTGCACAACGGTCTCTTAGAAGAGGTTGAGCATACCGGTACAAAAAATATTATTTTATACAATAATAAATATTCTTATTTATAGTTTTGTAACTTTTATATTTTAATTTCAGTGAGAAATACTACCTATATAGGTTAGAGTTTGAACTAATAATTTTTTTTACCTTTTATGCAGTTTAGAGACAGCGAAAAAAAGCATTTATTCTATCAAGATAATATGCATGTAATGTATTTTGAAAAATCGTCGAATAGATGCGACATTAAAGTATTCAAATAATTTTTCAAAATTTAATTTATTTTTTTAAATTGGAATCCAATTATATGGAATGACAAATATTGTGTTAATAGCATTAAATTGCTACTTACCAAATGTCGTTTTATTGAAAGACAGTTCTGTAAAGCCGGTGCTACTTGTACTCGGACTTGGTTTGTTTGGGCTAGGCTGATTTTCAGGACGAAGGTGAGGGTGAGTGTCTACTACGCTATTCTTAATGCGTTCTGAAAAAAAAACAATAAATGCATACATAATTACATAATTATTAGTTCTGGCGATTTATAACGTTATAATCTGTTTAATATATTTATTATTAAATTAAATTTCTACTAATTGAATTTTGTTTCAATTTTTAAGCATCACATGTTCACTTTATACTTTAACTGGTTGGTTTGGCAACCTAATGGAACCTATATAACTTTGTTTTACGTATCGTAGTTTGAAATGAAAATTTATTTTAATAAAATGAAAGTTTTTGATAAACACGAGACTATCATGATATTTATAAGTAAACAGATTATTTTTCTTTTATTTTACCTTTTCTAAAATGTTTATAATAAGCTTTATTGTATTCAAAAAATATTACATAGAACAATAAAGAACATAAAGAAAACAAAATCTACAACAGCCGAACTCGTCGCTATATTCAAGCGATATCTGCCAGGCAATCTTGAAGTGTAGTCTTTGTTAAAAAAAGTGTATTGGTTGTTCTCAGGAACAGAATATCAAAATTGCAAGGGAAATCAAAAATTTCATATTTCCTAAAACAGCCGACGGAAACCGCTAACCCCTCCCCTCTTCGACACAAAAGAGCTGTAAAATCTGTGCAATTTGTACCCTCTACTCTTAACGTACGTATATACTTATCGATTTATCGCAAGCACAAGTTCATGTTTTAAAAAGTCAAGTTTACTCGGATCGTACAAATTTAGTCCCTAAAGTCATGGACTAACACCTAATTTTGGTTAATCCGAAAATGGCGTTCAGGACTTTTCGCTTTGGTAGGTGTGTGTAAAAATGCCGTCTTGTAGGCACAACGCCCCACCCCAGGCGACATTTTTACAAGTGGGGGAGAGGGGAGGCCACCCGGACGCTCTCGTCATTTCGTTGTCATCCAGGGGCTCCTTTTTGCGCGATCACGACGCGAGCGTCGGCGTCGACAATACTGTTCAGTATTTTTATTCTTTTCGAGAAGAAAATGCGAAAAAAACTCGTAGAAAATCATGAACAATGCCGCCCTTGGGCGAGATTACCGCCATCAGAAAATGAATGCTTTGTTAGATCCGTCCACCGGGATGTTTTCAGTTGTTACATTAGACTTGTCATTTCCATTAGAGGGCTGAGCCGGGCACGGGATGTCGCCGAACCCGCCTACGTCTTTATTTGCGTTTCAATTACGAAAGTGCTTTGTAACAATCACTTTTATAAAAATATACAAACACATTAATACTTGTATAAATTATTAAAAAGATATTTTTTAAAAGTTCTGTGGATGATGAAAGACTTAAAGATTAGTAGCCATCATCTGCACTCATAATATTCTAACGAGGGACATTCCACATACTATGTACATTTCTGCTTTCTCAAAACGTAGATAACATAAAGTTATGCGAACATGGTAGGTCTAGATTTCTTTCAGATACCTATTCTTGGTGAACAATTACAAAATTTCAGAGACGTTGTGTTGCGTAAATAAAACAAAAGTTAAAGTACAGTTTTTATATACACGTTAAGACATGCATTTAGCATATTTACGAAACTCTACCAACACTAGAGAACGTTTAGAGTATATACATTTATCTAGAAAGCAAATATATTCATGGCTGCAATTATTAAAAAGAATAAATAACAGCGTAAGACAATACGCCTTTAGTTCGGCCATCGAAAAAGGTAATGAAAAAAGAAGTCAATTCGGCAAACCTCAAAGTTATATAGCCTTTATTCTATGGGCGTGCAAATAAAAGCGGCGATGTAATGTGATGCTCTTAGAATTCGGTAGTACGTAAAGCTTTGTCTTTCGCCGCGCATCACTTCCAATCATATCAATTTTGAATGAGAGGTGTTCATGACGCTTGTTAAAGGGCAAACGCATTTACGAACGAATTTCAAACTGCTATTACGGTTAGATTTCTTTTTAAATTTAAATTTTTGTACATTTTGTTTCCGTTGTTAGGTATTTATTGGTGGGTACTTACAATATTTCTAATAAATATATTCCATCAATGTCTTTAACGTGGATTAATGACGGCAATAAATAAAAAAAATAGTTTCCATATAATTGAATTTATAGTAAGACATTAAAAATTTTGAAAGTAACACATTAAAAGTTTTCCTGTTTCATAACTATTAATAGTTTTAATATAGGAAAAGAATCAAATTAAATTTCAACTGAGCAAGAACGGAGTGTCTTGTCATTAGCTTCTCTCACTTCCTTGATATGCGGGAAGTAGCAACTTCAAAAAAAATATAACAAAATAGAGAGAATAATTGTTTCCAAGATTTATAGTATTTTTTTAACGGTTGAACTTCGCAGTTCACTTTCGCAGTTACGTCATTAATTCATGTATGAAAATATGAAACTATGACGTACTCTATTCATGCTCTTAAATGAAAACAAATGAACCTATACTACATTAATCATATTATTGACTTATTTAAACGTTAATTTACTGAATTCATCCTTACAATATTGATCGGTTTGATAGTGAATCTTCGGGCTAATAACGTTTATTTTGTAAAACTAAAATAAAAACGGTAAGGAAGCATAATAAAGTTCCAATTACATATCAAACGGGAAGTTTGTGTTTTATACCCCCGTATATGGGGAAGTTGACTAAATTAACATAGAATACAGATAGTTAAAAATTATACGTTTGTAAACAGTGACAGTCAGTTCACAAGCAGAAGGAAAGATTTACGATTACAATCGAACATTGGTTCTTCATAACACGCAAATTATATTTTTATACGATCTCAAAGAGTTTGTTTCCACATGTCTTAACTGATTATTATTTATATTGCTAAAATGTATGTATTTAAAATTACTATACTATATATCTATATCTATATAGTATAAAATTGAAATTACATTCGTTAGTCTCACTTTGAGAAAAATTTTGTTGAATTGTAAATAAAATAGTAAAAATAACAATTTCATTTTCCCACACACACATACACACACACACATATATATATATATATATATATATATATATATATATATATATATATATATATATATATATGTTCGCCTTTCTTCTTTCTGTGAATAGCTTAGACCGTGATAAATATAAAGATGTACGATTATTCGTGATTTGTGTATTGTTTAATCTATATTTACTTTCACAATATATTTTAAAAGATGTTTTTTGACCTTCTACGAAAATTTTTGAACACAACAAAAATATTTAATTACAATATATTTCGTTCAATTTCCACAAATCTAACATGATTGAGAATATTTTTGCACATTATTTTCGGTTTTCGGTTATTTAATTCTAAGATGATACGAAATTTGCCGAATTTAATAATAGTATATAAATAAAATTTTATATTTGAAATAAACTATATATATATTTTTTCCATGCATTTAAACAATGCGTTTTTATCTTTTCTTACTATTGTATAATATTTTATTTCTAGTAAACCATATGAATTTTTCAATACATTTAATTTTTAATTTAACATATTGAGTTTTGGGTGTCCGAAATTCTTGCCTCACACAAACAGATAAATTAATACCTATATATGTATATGAATATTTGGTGGGTAAACGTAAATCAAAATATTTTCAGTAAATTAGCATATCCGGCAGTAAAACGCAAAATTATATTTTACTATACTATATTTCATTTAGGAAATAAAATAACGTATTCCTGATACATTATTTCAATCAGTTAGTACATTTTTGGTTTACCATTTGCAAGTTTAAAACCTAATCAGAATTAGTATGGATAATGGTTTGCAGAACGTAGCCATTGCAATTTGAACTTTCATACAACTATTCCAAACAATTAAAATGACGTACTACAGGGCATTCGAATATATTTTTAAAAGTGTAAAGGCTATAAACTAAACATTATGAAGAAAATCTGTTTTTTTCGTGTATTATTATTTATGTGACTTTAGGTCTACCCTTAACTAAGGGATATAAAAGTGTTTTAGTTTTAAAATTTTCTGTCTCAATTTATTCCAGATGAGAAAAGTTTATAAAGGCTGTACAGTTATCTGCTATAGCGATTAGAATATTTGATAGTTTTTCATAGTTTTGTAATGGAAACGCGCTCTAATTTTCGTGTCTAATAAACGTTATCGGGAAAGCAAGCGATGGGTTTCGTACCGTGTCGAGCGCGATAACCCTTTATCAGATGGGGTGAGCGAGTGATGTCGCCGACAGTACTCCGTATTTCATTACCGCAATATTTTTTGTTAACTAGCACTCTTTAAGAAATGTATACTTTGAAAATTACTAAAGCTACTACTGTCCTTGTATGAGGTTTTCTGTTTACATTTAAAGTATAAACTAAGAATAATAAGTAAATTAATCCTGCTCTATAAGATGGTTTTACCTCACATTTTACTCGTTATTTTTATGCCTGAAATATTGGATTTCTTAAAAAAACGCTGCGTTGGACGTCACCTAACACGCATTACTTTGTATTTTTAGGTATTAATCATAACTTGTATGGTGATGTGTGTATTGTTGCTTTCCGTATTTCTATTGACTACACTCAAAATTGATATATGCTTAAAAATATGTTGTATACACGCCTCATCCAGGGAAGTCAGCGACAATCTAGTGTCAAGAAACTCCGTTACCTGTTTTCCACCCGCAATCGAGACATTGCGTGCTGAGTGGCGAAATTAAGGCCACATTTTATCTTACCAGAGCGGGGAAATGAATTAATATTTAAATATAATTAATATGTCCACTTAAATAGTACATAATATAAATTATATTTACTTTTATGAGTTATTCAGCAATTCACGGAATTCTATCGTTACTTATAACCAATAATTATCTAACAATGAACAAATTGTATATGAAAATAGTACAAAGGTAAGAAAATAGTCACTTTCAGCTTGTATATAAAGGGAATAATGTTAGGAAACCACAATGGCTCTTTGAAACTGGGGCCGTATAAAAAACGGATGTGTCAATAATTAACTGTGTGATCCGGGAGCAGACGCCGGCGGCCATCGATTGCGGGGCCGGTTTTTTTAATAACGAACATGTATTGTCGTTTGGACAAAAGGGGCAAACTCGTCGTGTTTTTATAGCGCATGATGGGGCGAAAAATATTACACCCTCAGGCGGCTATGTGAGAACGAACACCGAGCTGCCATGTGCTGTTGCTGAATGTTGTTCTGATTTGAATTGCTTACAGAGATTACCATAAAATTACCATATTTTATTTCGAGCTCCCAGTATTGTTAAATAAATAGTCTATTTATATAATAATTGTTAAATAAATAGTCTATTTATATATTTATATAATAAAACGGTTATATACGTAATTCAAATTTAATGTTCTATAGTCACATTTATTTTTATTCTCTTATGTACTGAACAAATGCCACAATTAACCATTGTTTCATTTTAAAACAAGTTATAATATATGATATTCTTTTAGAATATATTAGTATATCAAAGTAGGATTTAAAACTCTTAGCAAGAAAGGAGTTCAAGGATTCATAACACTGAATATATAACCAAACCAAATAAGCTAGCAAAGGTGTTTCAAACAAAACCATGTTGACAAACAATCCTGACGGCTTTCCATAGAATCAGCAATTCCTCAATTTGAATACTAAGTAAAACAATATTTGAACAGCCTGTGTGTTCTCAATTCTGTATATAATAGGCAATAAGGCTGCACAATCGCGACGCAATCGCAGCAAATCCGCACCAATGATCCCCCACGCACAATTTGAACCCCGGGAGGATCAGGAAATTCATCTCGCTAATCCACCGGCCCGCTGTGAATAGTAAAAGTGATGGCTCTATTCATTTTGAGGGGGACCTCCCCTTTTGGGAAAGTGGAGAGAGGCGAGGGTGGGAGTCAGAAAGCGCTAAAATTTAATAAAGCCGGGCTCGTCCGGACTATGGACAGCCCTTGCGATTAATTACGCACAAGAAGCTAGTAATGATACCTACGCAGCTATGAAAATAGGGACCGAGGGTAGTTTGTCGCTTATCTATTATTCAACGAATAATCTCCTTCGTGTTTATGATGCTTTTTAATTTCGCTTGAATAATTGAAGTCGGCAATTAGCCTGCATATGTTATTTTAACTTGTTCCTCGAGTCATAAGACTTCTGAAATTATAAAAGCAAAACGGACGAAGTAGCGGCTCCTACAATTATAATGAGGCACGTAGATATGTGGATATGAAACACATAAATATAATGTAGTGTATAATAGACACGCCTTAGTGGGGAGGCACTACACGTTAAGTGGAAAGTCACGTCGCTTACACGAGTCTTTTTTCGCTTTAATACATTACTCTTTAGTGTACAGGGTCTGCTTTTGACATGAGAACATTATTATTTTGAAATGTTTTAATAGCGCATGTATCTAATGCAGAATGTAGTACTGTAGTCATTTTTAAAACTTTAAGCCTAACGTTATAATAGAACCAGGATCTAAATGATCAGAATAATAATTAAAACTCTGTATAAAATACTTTTGTGATAGTAAGTACTTCATAATATGAATATAACTGTTTATTTTTTTCTCTTTATCCAAAGAGGTTCTTTATTATTACATGACTGATAAAATTTCAATGTAAAATTATAAATTTCAAATTTAACAAACCAAGATCTTGCCTACGTTTCGTACTGTATTGATGCGGCTTAAGATAGAGTTGGGGGCTATATTTACCATTATCTTTTATAAAATACACGACTCAAGTAGTCTCATGTATACGGGCTCCCTATGTTTGCAATTCCTCAAGTGGTACATGGGCGCATTGCGCGGGTTGGTAACGACATCTTTTGTTGACGATTGAAGCGCGCTCGTAATCCGCGCTCGCTCGAGTGTTTCAAGTGTTTCACATTCGCTCGCTCTCCATTCGTCGCGAAAGCGTCACACTTCACGTCATGTACGAAACATGGTGATAAGCGTAGGCGAAATTTGTATATATTTACTTAATAAATAATCTCTCATACAAAAATAGATAATTATTCCATTATATATTAACCTAAAATTAAGCTAAAATCAGACAAAACAGCACATAAGGCTCTTGCGTGTCGAAGTCATTAGAAGATTTTATGAAATTCTTGCTGATATTGAAAAAAACGGGATCTTACTATATATTATTTTAAAGTTAAAATATTATAGCAATGCCATGTGGGCAATAAATCTTTTCTTATATACTCGTATACCTAACGACACTTTATCATGTTTTCTCTTCTGCCATATAATTAATTATGTTGTAAGAATGTCGTATATTCAACTAAAATTATACTTTTACATAATAATAAAATATCTATGTAGGTTTGCTTACCCAATAAGTAATTACACACAATTAAATACAGGTATATTATTGCCCGTTGCAATTTATTTATTTAACGTTTTTGAAAAACACTGATTTATTGTCCAAAACAAGTAAATACCTAAGCGTCTGTTTAAGTGAGTTATCTGAAGCATTTTCAAAAACGCTCCAACCGGGAGCGAGTCCGTGGCTTCGCTTGGAGCATATCGTCACGGCGTATCTCGTAATTGGCGCTCGAGTGGCAATTAGCAGGCACTTGCCTCTGTCACCGCTCGACCCGTAGCTCAGAGCGCTACCTTACTTCCTCTTAGCCGCTACTTTCACAAATACATAAATACCACATTACTACCATTCTTCAAATTTAAGTTTTCCTCGTAATTTGTGAGATTCAGTACAAAAAATTCTTAATTTTTTTTAACTGTATTAAACTTTGAGGTGGCCACTTGTAAATGTACAGATATTTAGGTAATACTGCAGTCGGTAAATATTTTACGATGTTATTGCACGATATTTTAAAAAAACGAACTTGTACTGTCTATTTAATGGTAAGTGTAAAAATAATTTCATAACAGAAAGTAAATTATAGCTATATTTTCTAAAAAAATAACACTTTCGAAAACTATTTGACTGAAGTTTTTTTACTATATTAATATATTTAGAAATACTTTGTTAAAATAATTATAAACTTTTTGTAAATGATTTGCCTATAGTCGTAATTTCGTCTTCTTATTAGTTGTCCAGTTTTCTTTTAAAAATATTACTTTTTTTTTGTTTATACTGATTAAATTTTGTTTATACTGATTAAATTTACTTAATCGTATTTTTTCTTTTTATTTTACTACACCTTTTTTATGTGGTTGAGAATTCAACAGTACTCACTTTTTGCTTACAATTACATATTTTTAACATGCCAATTTAATAGTCAACCTATAATATTTAAATTAGTCTTGAAGTTGACGAAATTAGTATACTCTCCATAGCTACTTGTGTCATCCAGAGCAAGAGTGTAAAATATATTTGTTATTATTGCTAGATCCTAGTTTTCTATACTATAATTTCACCAAGATTGGTACATTTCACAAGCATAGGTCAAGTCTTTCTCCTCAACTTTTAATATAATGGTATCAATATATAAACTTTGATATTTACATTAGCAGTCGATGATTGAGGTCATTAAAACTGTCAGTAGCTGTTAATACACATAAATTGACAATCCCGATCCATTACCAGTTCAGTTAGTGCGAAATGAGCTAGTTAATAGAGTTATCTGTGAAACATGACTAGACCGTATTTATTATTCATGCCATGAATATACGCAAATCGTTTGCGCTAAGCTCAGTCGGCGGTATCAATAATTGAATTTTGGGATTGGGGGATCACTTCGGAGTTTCGGTCCTAAACCCTCCATTAATTGCTAGAATTAATTCGTCCCCATAAAACTTAAGGCATGACGTTCATAGAATATAAAGAATAAAGTATTTCTTGAGAAAATAAGGCTTACAAATGCTAAAATTATAACAGAATTGTCGTTTTATGAATGAAAATGTTTGGACTATTCAAGTAATATGAATTTAAACGATCCTTTAAATAAATTATCTCACCTAAATTGTTCGATATTAAGCCTCCGCAGTTAAAATCTTTGTTATTTTAAGCGAAAAAGGTATAGCTATTTACTTAGTAGTAATTCAACACATAGATAACAAAGAAATAATCGTATCACTCTGCTTGCCTTCATCTGTATCACGAAAGGAAAGTAAAGTAAAAATAAAATACTGAAATTTGTGCTAAATAATTAATATGATGTATATTTTTACACTATTTAGTAAAAAAGAAACTATTTTAAACATATGAATAAATATATTTCCAATCTATAGATGATATATTGAATAAAAATATAAGTAACCTAATCGTAAATAAATTGTTTGTTCTAGACAGAACACCGCCGTTTGCGTCAAAAAATTGTAAATTTCATTACAAGAATACAAAGACTATTGATTTGCGCCATCATTTTAATATAGAATAGAAAACCAAGACGCAACTAATTCTTTAAAGCGTTCATTTATTTTACCTTTTATGTACTACAATACAATATATCATTTATAGCTCCTTATATATTTCAGTGAACGGTGTCCTTTAGTTCGACGCTCGATGGGGCGCAAAGAGGGTCTAATCGCAATCGATACTAGTCTCTGATGATGGTGATTCAATACCTTGCGCTAAAGTATGTTTATAAAAAGAAAGGCATCGCCTTGTAAACTTATGCGCCAAGCAGTTGATCTTAAAGTTATACACTTTGCCATAACTATATGTTGCTATAATACAATTATATTAATAAAAAAAATATAGAAATATATTATATTTATATATATTTTATAAATGCACACCAATAAACGTAAAATGGTACGTAAAAAAGAAAAAAAAAGACTGTTGAAATAAACCTGAAAATGCCAAAAAGAGAAAAATCATCAAACAGCTAGCTGCAACAAAACTACTTCACTATGAACTTGCTATCACTTTCGGTATCAAGTTGCATATCCATTTCACATACGCTATTGCGTCGCACGATCGTGACATCGACACCCCTAACCCACACCCCTGTGTCAGCTACACACACCCAGACCAAGGAGTCACTGCACCGCTTTAAGAGTGTCTCCGTGCGATTACCGCCCTTAAGCCTACGTGTTAGGAACGTCAAGAAAATTATGTTGATTTTTATATCGGTTCCGTTACGTGGTCATTGTATACATAGAGGGCGCGCCCCTCACTGTCGCCGAACAAACATGGCGGCTAACGAGGTTTTTGCGAGCGGCTCTCGTGAGCGATTTCGCGCCTAATTTGGACGTACGCTACACCGAGAAGTGTTTTATTTTATTTAGATTTTCACATGAAGCCGTGTGGGGTATTTCAGTTAGTATGTACTCGTTCAGTGTTTACATTCATGGGAGCTTTATTGAGTCGTTTTAATGTATATTCTTTATGGGTATTTTACATTTTTCAAGCTTTTGACCTAGATAAGGGTCTGATAAATACTTACTTAATTATTTATAAGATCACAATTAATATATAACACTACGAAAGTATAATAATAATAATACATATAGATGTTATATTAAAACCTAAAGCGTATGTTTTGTAAATACTTTTAATTTGTAATAAAAATATATTCGTTGGTTGTACGCTTAAGGAATAAAAATGAATTAATATCAAACTATATATGAAGAATTTAAAGCCTCAGTAGTTGAATAATTTTTCTAAGAAGTAATCGAATTTACTAATAGGATAATGTGTATAATGAAACAAGTTGTATAGTACGTATAATTTAATATAGTTATATTAATTTATATGTACTATAGTTGTATACAACTTGTTTCATACACGTTATAGTTAGTTAGTTGTTTTAAAAACTAACATGACATTATATCTTTTGCTTTATGTAGGCGTATGTATTACGTATGGCTGTGTTAGTTTATCAAAGATATTTTATTGTTAGGGTCGCAAAGAACTTTATAAAAAACAGATTATTTTATGCTGGTTAAAAAATATTTTATTAAATTAAATTGATTTAAACTTTGTTATTGTATGAAACATTGCTTTCTAAGAGCAGATTTTTCTACGAAATTCATAGTAAAATTATAAACACAGATAAAAACACTGAATACGTAATACATATTTTATGGTTACAGAAAAAGATTCTAGCTACTAATAATTTCTATATAGATCAACATTACACTTTAAAATTAGATTTACTAGTACCGTTGACGCATAAAATACACGTTACCATAACAACGTGTATGTCACTTATGTGTATACATAAAAGTGTGTGTTTTGACATGTCTGTGTGTACCATATTCTACTCTATTAATACAATGGATTATTATGAAAACTATATAGATTTTGCATATAGTGATTAACTGTATATAATTTTTGAGCATGACAATTTACAACATAATTTTCGTAATAAGCTATTACTTCATATATTATTCACCTAAATTCAGGAGTTTTAACATAGAATTCATACGCATACGTTTATAGATATTGCAAGCTTAAATTTAGTTTTTAGAAATTTTGTGTAGTTATTTAAATACATATTTATAAGCGTCTTTTCGGCGTGGTCACTTACTGTGTGACATTGGGTATAATCGTATAAATAACTTATATACTGCTATATCAAACATGATTTTAAAGATAGATATTTGAGAGATTAATAATATTGTTATATAAAACTCAGAGAAACCACCTAAAGACCCTTTGGTAGCCCTATGTAAGTATTTCGCTGTCCGAAATCGCTTTAGGGCTTCAATATCGTCCCAAAACTACTACACCACATAATATTATATAAGTATTGTCTTACTATTTGCTCCCAGCGATTCGTTGGTCATTTCGATATGTTCCTATATAACCATGACCCTTTAATTAAATGTATTTTTCTTAAGAAATATCCTGATCATTAAAAATAATTGAATTTATTATAATAGATATGATTCAACTTAATAAAAAAAACATCAATAACTTTTGGGTGAGGATAGAAGAAATACACAATCTGCTCTTTTCTTTATACAAATTTTAAAAACTCTATATTAGTTGTTAGTTAAAAGAATTGTAATTGTTCATTTTCTCACTGCAAACGCGATGGTGGAAGCTTTGAAGTTGGCGATATTTTCATTTCTTTGCTGCTAGAGCAGTGAAAAGAGCGGCGTTGAGTTCCGTTAATCCACAACTCACACAAAATGTTTCGGAAGCAGGAGGAATTATAAAACAGTCTCTTGACATTATATTCACTATTGATATGTTGCAAAAAGACCTTCAGATGCGTTTTATATTTTAACTGGAAAATATAGAGCATACTATTTATGCATGCAAGTGCACAATTACACAAGTTTTTTAAGTAACAAAAGCAATCAATCAAACTGAGGCGGTGAGACAAGTCCAGTGTAGAGTGAGCTCGCTACACTTGAACTCTCTTAGTTAAAACTCTCGATAGGGTATTAAAAGAAAAAAGTTAAGAAGCTCAACTTAATTTGGCAAAATTCGTAAGTAGCATCTACAAAGAGCTTCTTTGGTCATTGAATCGTTTGTAAAAAGAGCATTTGGTCTAACAAAACGTTATTAAATCTTATTCGGAACGGAATAAAGAAGTTTTGAGTTGTGTATCGCCCATTGTATATGAAATTGGGTGCTTTATCGCCTTTTCATCGAGTCTTATTTAATATTTGTGCTTTTGTGCTATGGCATTAACAATTGCTATAATTGATTAAATTTTGAAAATGTCTTAAATAATATTTTATAAGTTTAATATTTGCTATAGGTTAATACTACATATTTACGTGTACAAAGTGTATTAATATGTAAGTAGATAGTTTTATAATTTATTTTACTTGATTGTATTATTTGGTACTTAATATAATAAAAGTGCAATCGTTTTCGATATAACTTTCTCACAATTAGTATTACGATTTACGTACTTCATATTTTATCTATTATAGATACTTTAATTTAAATAAAATGCATAGGTATGACAGAGAAAACTCTAATTTAGCCAAATTCAAATCTACTATAGAAATTTAGTGTGTTTTTTGCGGCATTCAAACACGTATCACATGACAATGGACGCATCGATTCACCATAGGTATTGTTAAAGGTATTAAGAATAGTTTCTGAACGATTAGCCGGCGGCAATGCGACAAAATGAGATGAAAACGTCAAAATACAATCTTTGGTGACAATCTAAAGTAGGATAAATAGAAACCGAATTGAACAAAGTATCATGCTTCCGCATTACAGATTGTACTAATCGCACAATGACGTTTGTCACAGGTAACATTAGAACATGTTCAGTTTTTTTAATAGTCCAAGTAATAAGAATGGATTTATGTCCATTGATCCAATGGTATCTTTAACCATTGCACATTATATTTGAGCACATTACATATTTGTTATATTATAAATTTATAATACAGTAGCTGACCCGGTGAACTTTATATCGCCTTGAATTTTTAGAAAATCAATAAAAAATACACCAAAAACACTTTCAATCGTTGCAGGTTTATAGAAAATAATTATTATATTTATTTGTTATTAAATATTTTTGATATGTTCGGAAATATCTAATTATATATACAAAATACAAGTGCAGCTTAGCATTTAGGTTAAATATAGAGCAAGAAGCAGGGCTTAGAATATGCAAGAAAAGGCGATTTATTAAATAATAATTTATGAATTGTTTAGACTGTCATTTACTTTTAGGTATATAGCGTATCCGTTTTTTTTATTCTCTGAACGGACTTTTTTTCATATCATTTATATTTTTTAGAAAATTCTAAACACATCAAAAATCAAGTATTTTTCAACAACCATTTATGAAATTTTTCACAAACCTATAACGATTTAGAATGTTTTTGAATATAATGTCTAATATTTAATTTGAAAGCGGTACGAAGTTTGCCGGGGCAACTAGTTTTTATATAAAATCTTTTGATTACATAAAAATCAAGCGAAATAAGATTACATTTTTTCGAAGAAGTAAGTATAGGTTGACATGTATGTCAAGTTGAAATAAATATTTTTTCAATCCTTCACTGGCTCGAGGGGGTTTTCAGATTAAACTCCATCCCATTTGGAAAAAAATACAAAGTTTTGTCAACGTGCATGTATTGTAGGCGACATGTCTGTTTTTGTCAAATCTATTGTGAATTTCATTTGTTAAATGTTATCGTTATAAAGAATTACTGTTATTTTTATCTACAGCTTGAGATAAGATTTAATATTAAATAGATTTTATGTTCTTTTTAATTTAAAATCCCTTTAAGACAGCCTATAGAAAAGCATTTAGATCTTCCGCTCTCGGAAATTAAGTTTTTAATTCAACTGTTATATGAACTTGCAGTCTAAAAATATGCAGTATTTTTAGACTGCAAGTTCATATAACAGTTTAATATTTTAGAGATATAAATGTAAGATACAATTTACTTGTATACCAAAATTATAAAATATTAAGAAGTTTATACATGAATATAGTACATAGAAAAAAATACATTTAAGGTTCTCGCTATAATAAAATTAGGTATTTTAAATAACTACTTACTTGGTTCCTTTGCTATCGTAAAAAAAATCTTGAACAATGCATTTTTTTTATTATTGTGGCCAGATTACACAAAAAAATATTGTAGTCTATATGTCATTATGAGATATTAGTATATTATTAGTAATATTAGTAGAACTATAGGAAATTTAATATACATTTTAATTTTAACTTTACTATTAGAAATTTATATTTTATCAATTTAAAATTAAGCGTACCCTTATAATATATAAATGGGCAGTCGTAAGACCCACAATAATTAAAAACCGTCCTCAAGTCAATACAGGAAATTGAATGAGTGCTACACGTCAGTTATACTTGAAAAGGACCCTGCCCTCTGGATAATATAAATGAGCTGGGAGTGAAGGAAATGAGCGTTTGTTTTATTTATATGAAATATCCTCCATGTCCTTTATGTATTTTTACTGTAATATGTTTTTTTATTCTAGTAACAACTCGTGCCATTGTTTCTTTTATATATAGATGAGATAAACTTGTACTCTTCAAAATTCAGACACCCACGAGTACATTCGAAATATAAAAATAAAATTTAGTTAAGTACAGATTATGAATAGCTCTCTCTATTATGAATAAATCTCTTTACCATTCGATAACTTATTCTGTCTTTTGCTGGTTAAAAATACAGTGGACTATTTACGAGTCTAATTAATAGTAATTTTATACCGATATCGACAATCGAGTAAACAAGTGAGATTATTAATTTTAAAAATATTAATCAATAGAGGCACTTTAAATTAATATTATATACATTTAAGTACTCTTATTGACATTGAGGCACCAAGTCTTTCTTACAAGAACTTCCTAAGATTTCGTTTATTTGATAATTTTATTTTTAATAAGATAATAATTGTAAACATGCAGAGATTTATTTACAATTAAAAGTTATTGCCATAATTTCAATCAATGGATAAGCTTTTAAAACGACGAGCCATAATAGACCCAATAGAATGTTTGTGTTTGGGTACTAGTTGTAATTTATAATAATAATATAATAATATTTTGTTATTAAATTAATTTAAAGGACAGCTTGGAATAATGAAGTATATTATAAAGTCTGATGGAAAGCTCACGGTAAGAGTGGTAATACGAAATTATTCAAGAAGTATATATATATATATATATATATATATATTATATATATACATACATACATACATATATTATTTTTGTCGTCACATTAACGGCTGATCGATTTATTTACAGCAGCAGTACATAAGCAGCAGCAAAATTTTATAACACGAGAGAAATTATTCGAGTTCAACCGGCAGATTCGAAGGCCATAGGTTAAAGAAAACCAAGAAAACCTTTTGCACTTTTATATTGAAGTAATTCATATAAATAAAAGATGTAGATTTTTCGTATCATCTACGTGACTTATTTTTATAAAATTAGGCCTCTATATTGTTTTATATAATGAAATTTTCTAGTAACGCATAATTAAAGTACCTACGTAGGGGCGCGAGAGTATATACTCTGTCATCAAAATCTGGCATGAGTACAAAAGGACGCCCAGAACAACAGACGCCATTTGCCCCGTAAATAAACCCATCCAAACATTTTATTATACATGAAACTTCAAAGACACAAGCTTGACACTAAGCGCTCGTGTGACATACCCCTCTTGTCGCTTTTATTATATTTTAATTCACACCCCTAGCGTTTTAATCTCCGATATCAATCTTGTGATGTAATTCTACGTGATAGAATTGAAAATTGAATGGCAGGAAGAGGAAAATGCCAGTTTTCACATGCTAATGTGACTAAGAGTATATACGATTTTGAACTTTAAACACTTTGAAACAAGATTGAGTTTGCTTTCTAATCAAATTGTTTTAGGGTGTGTAGTTAAAAGCAGTATTATACAGATTGTCGTGTACCTTATAATTAATACATAGGTAGTGCCATTGATATGCCAAATGTGACAAAGGATTTTTCTCCGAGGGCATACTCGACAATTGCAGTAGATTAATGCTTTTTACAAATATATCTTGAGTTAAGTGCATTTTAGACAAATCGTTTCTGTGTCGTTATTATTTTATTGTTCTTTGTCATTGTTATGTTATTGTTGTTGTTCAAAAGACGTATTAAACGTAAATAAAAATCATTTGTACTTATTTAGAATTCCTTAATTTTAATATACGTACCAATATTTTTCACACTAATCATTATGAAACTAAATATTATTAAAACTTTATAAAAATACTTTTGTTGGAAATAAATAAAACCATCGAACAACTTTATGTCTATTAAAATCAAGGATTTCAAAAATATACGTGGCGTATATTGGATCTGATAATATGCGTGAGTGGCTTTCGTTGTACCTACCTTTAGTGTTGTACCTTTCTATGTCCACCATTTTAAGTCTATTTTAGAAATTGGTAAAAATTTACACTGATTTTTCACAAATATTTAGAAGATCTATAATAATTTTAAATAAATCGTATAAATAATCACAGAGATGCTTTACTAATACGTCAAGACGCCAAACTTCGTAATCATTTTTGTTCAATTTATTTTTATTGATCTAATTGTAAAACGGGAAATGTTACTTGTATTGTTCCAGAGTGTCTTAACACTACATGCTCTCTGTCTACTCTGTTATTGGAGCAAAAGCGTTATGTAAATATTAACAATGTTATAGATTTTTAAAATACATTTCGTATTTTAAAAAATTGCTTAAAGTTGAACTATGAAATACAGTACTAGAACGTAATAAAACAAATAATGTCTACCTGAGCTAAGGATATTATGATTATTAAAAAATAAACAATAAAAATATAGATTTCAAGTTTCAATAGTAGTATGCAAAACTTAAGTTAATCATAATAATTATATCGGCCTTTGAGGTGGAAACAAACGCGTCTTGTGATTTATATGCTCCTTTATACGTAATTGTCAGTAAATTGGCCAATTCTTTTACACCACTGGACAGATAATTTCTCGATTTTATGCAAAAATCAGTCAACAAAGTGTCATGACACAAAGTTATCTTTGATCATCTATTGTACCATGCGAAATAAAAAACATATATAAATTTCATATGAGTGAACTTAGCATTAATGTACTTGGTTTAAGATTTCATATTTTAAATACTGGTATATATTTTTTAAATATTAGTAAATATATAGTTAGTTAAATAATAAAAAATAACTATGTAGTTATACTAAGATAAATAAATTAGGTACTTCGCAAATAAATCAATGCCATTGTGTAAGTTTTCAATCAAATATTCGTCGTCTCTAGATTAGAAACAGCCATTGTCATAAAGAAGAAACAAATATGAGTCTTTACCAACAGGTAGTCATAATATAGACGTCAATTAACGTTTAACTGTCATTAAACGCTAATTTATATATTTGCGCAATTGTTGAGAATTTTAATAAATCCTTACAAGCCTGAAATAGTAGTGATAACAACAAGGTTCTAAACAATTTGAAGAGATGGCGCTACTATACTACACATTTGATTCTCAATCTATCCTGTCGAACGTAGTTTGTCAGGTCTGTGATAGATGGCGTTCAAAAAATAATAAAATGCTTACAAAATATGCCCTCAATGTTTTTAAAATAAAGGATTCATACATATTTGATTATATTAAAATTTAATATTTATTTAAAAGTATTATTTAAAAAACCTTACTTTTAAAGATGTTCTTGCAAAACCACTACATCTATCCAATTTAATATATAAGTTTATTAATTAATAACCAATTGTTAAAAAAACATAGATAACTAATTTAAAATAAAACTTAGCTGTAATATAATAGTGATATATAAATACTAAATATTCATCATAAATAATAAACAATTCAATTTTTTATATTAATTTGAGAACAACAAAACTGCTGCCAAATAAATACGGTCAGTAAATACAGAAATTGGAAATGACACCGAAATTGCTTTTCTAAAACGTATCTCTCAGCCATAATACAATTACAACCTAAAGTACATTATGATACAAAAAAAAAAAAATTTTTTCTTAATATTAATCCCGTATGAAACATAGACTTATACAGATTTTATATTCGTCTATCATTTCAGTAAGCCTTCATGTTCCAAAATTTAAGTTATATCACCGGTATGGGATAAACAACAAATATACGTTACGTAGGTATAAATTAATACTTCCAATGGTTTCACGATTAGATCTGAAAGAAAAAAGAATTGTGAAACAGTCGCGACTATAAATCAACAATCAGTGCATAGCGAACTGCCTTCCTATTTATATTTACGATGGAACGATGGTACAATTTAAAAAAAAAATATTAAAGACAATAGGTACTAATTCCAAATAAAACTCGAATGGAGTCACGAAAGGTAAGGTAAACGTCCATCACATTAATAGATTGACGTGCTTAAAACTGTAAAATTACCATTTCGTTTAAGAATCGAGAAAAAAAACGTTTAAAAAATGACTTCGTTTAGGGTTTTGGGGGGTAGCGACGACGCGCACATGGCACGCGGCATAAACTTGTCGCTTAATGGTTTGTAAGATATGAATAAGGGATGTTTTTTAACTAAAAGGATTATCATTTCTAAATATGTTTCAAAGCATAGATTCGGATGATTTTTTTCATTTTTATAAGACAAAGTTGAAAATAAAATAAAGTAGTTGATAAGATCTTTGATTTTCGCAATTTTTACACATTTTAAATTAACTTTTTAAATTATTAGTTTTATTTGAAACAGTAGTTAACTTAGTCCATAGCTAAAACAAAATGCTTATATATGCAGCTGTATTTAATCAGTTAGATTATGAAATATTATTATATTAATAAATAACTTTTTTAAAAGATTCTTTATAAAATTTTTGATAAAAATTGTAAAATAACTCAGAATAGTCCTTAGTCGACACGAAATCCTTGTATTTATATTGTTAGGCGTTAATTATATTTTGTTTAGATATATCTACTACTTTCAGCGTGCCAAAAGATGGTAAAAAGTGAAAATAAATCATTTTTTAAAAAAACGTAACGTATACAAATTAGAATAAAAAAAAGTTTTTAATCCTAAGTGTGGCACACTTTAAATACAGTAAAAAAAAATAATGTATTAACAATTGGCCCGCGGTAGCTTGTATTTTATCATTGTAACCATTCTAAATATTGCATGTTGGTAAATATTTATAAATCACGCCATTTATTACGTCAATATCTGTGGAAAGTTTTAACATGGATTATGTGTAATTGCACATTAATTGATCATTTACGGCCATATTTAAATTGAGACTTATTCAATAATAACAATAAATAAATATTTATAAATACTGTTTAGCAGCGATTTTTTTGCTTACTTCTAATTATCCGTTCTGCACGCTTTGTTAAAAAAATGATTCGACCCCAATGCCTTAGTATTAGTCTCTAACAGAATATGAACAGCTTTTATTTTAATTTATTACTTCATTACTACTATATAATAAATGAAAAAAAAAACAATAGTTTAACATTAAAAAATATTTATGACAGGTAATTATAATACGTCGCTTGTGAATCTAAGTGCATGCCGTTTAGAAAATCTCTCCTTACGATTATAGAAAAAAGACGATATATAGAAATAAATATCCTTTTTTTAATAGGAATATCTTTAAGATCTTTGATTTTCGCGATTTTTATACATTTTAAATGAAACTATTTTAACCGGATTAATCGCGTATATTTTGGTATTCGAAAATACATTTTGGACACCTGACGTTTCGAACTCTTTATAGTAGTAACTGACCTACCTGATTAATCCGGTTAAAATAGTTTCATTTAAAAGGAATATCTTTCTTTTTATGTGTGTTAAGCTTAGCTGAGACCACATTAAGCCATGGTCTAAGAGGACACATGCTGGCCTAATATGTACCTAAATAGGATTTATCTCAGTGAAAGGGTTTACAAATAGTTTATTTAAATAGTTTTCTAAGAAGTACGATCTATATATTATACGTACATGTAGCTGGAATAAACAAAAAATATATATTATCATTATGTGTTTTAATATACTTAAATGAATTACTATTCTTTGTTGTGTTTAATATCAGTTCGCCTAACTAAATTCATTTATCTACTATAGTATCATTTTGTGTTACTAAAAATACCTACTTAGTTATATTAAGTTGAAATCTTATCACTATTAAACATTTATGTTCGATGGAAATTCAAATCAATTCACAGATTACATCGAAGCTTGCCGTAAAAATATTTTAGAAAATTTATCGCGGAAGCCGTGTATTTAGATTTAATCAGGCCACAATCATATTTATTTTACTGCCATCCAAGTAACGACATTTAAATGTTCCGAATTCGGCTACCCCTTTTATTGTCACGGCACGGTCGTGCTCTATGCACCAGCGGACGCGCTTTATTTGCATACCTACCGTTAGTTTCGTATACTTAGAATTTTAATTGATCTAGCCTAGGTATGTCATGGAGGTAGGTCAGTGTTAAGTTTTATCTACTCAGTACATATTAAAGTGATAACTGTAAGTAGTATTTAAGTAGATTTTTTTATAAGTAATATGATAGTATTATAACACTATCAAATTACTGATGAAAATATTAACATATATATTTGCAAAACAAAGTAATAAATATATGATTTAATGATTTATTACTTTGTTTTGCAAATATATGTCAATATTTAATCCTGCAAATTTTGTTGGGTGGGGTTTAATATATAAAATGTATATTTTATTATGATCAAAATTCGTTGATTTATCAAATTTATTAAAGAGTCATCAAATTTATTAAAGAGTTCTAAAATATATCCAAAAATATAAGAATTTACTAAAAGAAATAATAAGCAAAGTAATTCTACTTTGTTACTTACTACTTATAAAAAGGAACTAGTAAAGAATGTCGTGTTATAAATACACATTTGTATTTATAACACGACATTCGTCAAATATTCCTTTTTATTCCGATTATCGGGGGTAAAGGTTTAAATGAAAACACTAAGTCTATAATTACCTACCTATTTAAATCTTATTACAGTAAAAAATAATACAATTTATATAGAGAGTGGTACAAAAGTATTTTGATATTTCAAACGATAATACAAAACAAATAAAATTGTTTTTTTTATTTATAAAAATAAATAAACAGGAACTTAATGTTTTGAAAATTACATCATTAATCGAATGTCACCTTTGATTATTTTGACAACGCTGCAACCTAGAGCTATAATTTGCTATCATTGCAACATACGAGATAATAAGAAAGTAAGAACTCACAAACGAATTGTGATATTTGAATATAAAGTTTGTATGTATATAATAATGGGGCAAGAAAAAGTTACACCTTAAACAGTATTTTCTAATTCTTTTATTCCCAGTTAAGATAAACAAGTGTTCTACTTTAATTTTATCTGTATTCCCTATTCTATAGTAGACGAGAGGAACGGTAATATTTGTTTACCTGTCATTCACTTACTATACATATTACTATACATACTAATCTAAACCTACTTATTCCAGTTTAATCGAAATCTTAAAATTTAACAGTGTTTTTGGAAAATGTTACCCCAACGAAGAAATGCGGAAACGTTAAGTCGAAGGGTATGATCACTACTGCATAAATTTGTATGCAAATGAATGGAAGAACGAGTTCGCGGTAATAATCGGCCGGCGGCGTCATAAATAACGTTTACGATTCGACGACATCGGCGGCAACCCTTGCTGGGAAAATTAACGCGACGCGGGAGGTACCTTGTCCTGATATACTAAGGCACACTTAAGCACTATTTATGCACGATTCAAATATTAAAACGCTTAAAAGCCAGCGGACACATTATATCAAGGTTTTATCTAGTACAAGCTAGATTATATATAATAAAATTAGATTTAAGATTTCCGTTTCGTAATTGCAGTAGAAATGTGTTTGGAATAATTAATTGTAAACATTGTCAATAATAAGCAAAGTGTCGATTTATATTAAAGTTTCGCAACTTTGATGTTAGGGCAAGCAACAAAGGCATATCCTAAATAGAGACATTCTAATTCAATTTAGCAAAAGGGTTGTCAGCTACGCGGAATGGCAAAAAAGCGGTAAAAGTATAGGGAGACTGGGTGAGGGAAGCTCAAAGACATGTTGGGGCGGCGACGTGTCGCATACCCGTGCGGTTTTTGGCTCCACAGTAATTGATGCGTTCAAAATTATAAGGTAAGGCTCAAACATCGTTTAGAACATTAGACTGAATAATAAATGTTTAAAATACAGGCTATTATTTTTACACAATAAATTACAGAAGAAAAAGACAATTTTAAATTTTAACTTTTCAAGCAGCGACATTTTCATTGTTATATTATAGTTAGCCCCGTTGTTTATTTTAAATATCTATCATAACTGTAGAGGACACTTATATTAAATTACTTGTAAGGTATTGATGCAAAGATGCATAGTAGGTTATTTTTCATGTTTTGAATTAGTTTCACCCTTACCATTTACTAGAGTTAGTTAGGTACTCACGAATTTTTTATTTAGTTAGTTATAATGGGTAATATATGTACTTCAAGCTTTATCCCTAGCAGAGTAGAGAAATAAGTTAAGAGTTAAATAAATTGCTGAACGCTATGCATTATGTAGAGCGAAATTAGATTCTAAGTCAGAAATTTTATTTTAAATTCGTGTGAGATTAACCGCAAATGTTCCGTGACAAAACAAAAACTTAGAATCTGTCCAAATCTTTTAGGGCCATGTGATTGAGACGTCAAGATTTTTGACATAAAGAAAATTAGCGAAAGAATGTCGTGACCAGAAAAGTTGGGGACTTATCAAACACGCTAACACCAAATGGCTTTAATACTTTTTTTCTCACTATATTAGGGAGCAATAGTCTCTGTAATTCTGTCAATGGTGAATACATTAAGCAACTCTTTATATCTTTAACGTTCACTTAGATAGAGTTTTCTTTCTACCTGAAAAAGTCAAGTATTCTCGAAAGAAAATAGTTTCTTTTTTTTATTTATATTATGACACTATAGACATTCGGTCTATACTGTTTTTCCTATATTATTTTTTATTTTGTTAATCGTTAAATTTACTTTGACTAAAATTAACAGTAACTAACTGATTACAACTACCAATGCTTTTATAACACAAACAATTTCATATATATAACACTGACAAGCTTTTACCTATGAGATACTTTAATGGATACTGTAACGACAAATGTAGTAATATCGAGTCAAAAAATGAACACCAATTTTCTTAACGTAAAATCTCTTTGACAGTTAAGCTTCCTGTGCCGTGAGTGGGTGTAATTCCAATAAAGTGTCTACGACATAAGATCGTTGATACAATGTTGACAAGGAATACTTCGATTTTAGAATGCATAAACATGTTTCAAAATGTATGGAGCTTACAAATTTTTAGATTGCGATTAATATTTACTTGTTACATTGGAACATGTAAATACAAAAATATATTTAGTTTTGAAGAATCTAAACTATTGGGATTGACATTATCATTGTCACGACTATACAAATGAATGAAGGTATTATATATTTATATTCTTTATGGTACACAAACTAAATATGTACAAAAGTATCTTTATTTTTAGAAGCGGCTTTAGTAAAACAATTAGAGGATTCCCTGATTATTTATGAAAAGCCTCGTAGTTTTTAGTTTTAATTACCTACCTATCATATACACATATATAAAGCATTTAAAGACTATAAAAAATATATTTTATTACATGCATCAATTATTGCGAAACATTTTTGAAAAACTTTTTTTTTCTAATAATAAGCGTAGAATAACACTTTAAGAATAGTAAACTACTGCGAAACAATTTTTAATACTTACATGATAGTCATAGAATAAGTGAATTTCGATAATTCCCAATTAGTAAAAACTGGAAGTCTGAATAAACTGTACTAAAATATATTGAAACAATTCACGTTCTATAAATGATAGGATCATCAGTAACAAGACTATTGAAGAAATGAATGGTCCAATAAGGTAACAATAAAAAACATGGAAAATATCAGCTACCCCTTTATACTATGCAAATGGTTCGCATGCAGCAACTGCATTTGGTTTGCTGCAATTTTCATGTTAGGCTGTTTGCGATGTCGTGTGACAGTATTTATGATTTATGTGTAAGCTTGTCGGTTACGCCGAACTGGAGCACGCGAGCACTTGCGATCAATTGGCGCATCTTATAACTTGGCCTTCCCACCTCGTACGATTATATATTTCCACTTATATTTAAATAATGATGCAATTATAAGTATTTCTTTTTCGAATTTGATTTATGCTCATTGCTCATGTCATTATCCTGATATGGTTGCATCATTTGAATCCCGAAACATTCATGCTATCCTATTTCATCCAACAATCACCATTCGGCGTTAGAAAACTTGGCGGATTCTATTAATTTTATTAATGGTAATCTCCTCACCTCCAGTCTTGCAAAGTCACAAAGATTTAGATGATTGGGAGCCCTGATATGATAGCGAGGGTCAACCCAGGGTATGGACAATTGTCACCGATTTATATAATGATGTTATTATACTATATTGTATTACAGATAAGGCGTTTACGCCTACCTACCTACTCCCACCATACATATGCAAACGACCTTTCTATTCCTTTCAATCACCATTATGCCGACGCAAGCATTCAAAAGAAAGTTGGGCATCTACAAATTCTAGTTAAATATGAACCTATCACATTTAACTTACGCAAGTATAACCAGGTATATGAATTTCGTTCAAAACTCAAGTGGCTTCCAATCTGGTGTCGCCAGAACTACACCTACTCTTATTTCTCTCACGCATTCGAATTGATTAAGACCCTCTGAAAATCTCACACTAAGTAAATCAACTGGCTTCAATATGCACATTAAGTTACACTGCTTGCAACAACAATGTGGAATGACTTCTATTAGATGTTCTAAGTCTTTAAATATATTTGAAAGATCATTTAAAAATATGTAAGTATTCGGTGTAATTAATATGATAACAATAATATTATTTTTATTAATGTTTTTCCTTGTTCAAATCATCATATTATACATTAATTTTGTTTATATATTAAGTCTATTATATAAATTTCTTTGTCTTAGGAAATATTTTGAATGTAGTGGGATTTGAACCAGCGCGTCTTGGAAACCGTTCATGTTTTCAAATCTCATTTTAAAAATAGTAAACTTTTTCTATTTGTTCTATTATATATATTTAGTGATTTTATTTTATCATATATTTGTGTAAAACATTTTTGCATCAGGATGTTAAAATAGACGTAAAATTATTTATTTACTTTTTTTAATATGTAATGCGAAAGTTGCTTGGAAGAAATTGCTAATGAGAGAGAAGATCACCTTTGATGCTTTACATTTATTTTATTTTATTCTATAATATTAATGCCAACAACGAGCGAGAAGATCACAACACCCATATTAGACCTGTTTTGGAGGGACTCCTCTATTATTTTCTGATTTCCTTGGTAGGTGCTTTCCACCCATCATGGTAAAAAAAACCACTATAATTATAAAATAGGTTTGTAAAAATTCATGGACACCCAGAAGTATAGTTTTTAACCATTGGTAAGTAAGTAGTAATAAGTTTTAACTATAACAAGATTATATAGTACTTAATATGTTATTCATTTAGTAAAATTTCAAAAACTAATTTATTTGCTTAAGTAAACAATGCAATTTAATATGAGTTCTATAACAACATTGATATATTGATAAAATACATTTTATATAAGTAAACTTACCCTTTTCTCGCTCCTGCCAAGCTAAAGATGCACAAAGTAGAGCTAGTGTTTTTCCTGTGCCAGTTGGACTCTCAACTAAACACTGATATTGCTTATCAAAAGCCCTAATTACCTGAAATTATTGAAATTATAGTATTTTTTATTTTAATGCTACTTATGCGTTACAAAAATACTATTTAAATCATTTCAGTAGCTCAATTTTAGCAAACCAAGTTAGTGAATATTATAGAACTTACTTTAGACATTACATTAATTTGACATCTGTATGGATTAACTGGCAGAAGTACTCTTACACCACCTATATCTTTGGCATGTGGTGATGAAATACAAGAATTAGAAGTGGCCTTTTCAGTAACAGAAGGGGTCGTAAATATTTTAGAAATATGCGCTTTCCTTTGATATTTTTCATTTTCAGGACTCGTTTCTTCTTCATTTTCGTCAACTCTTGTTAAATCTATAATTTCAGGTGGTGTATTTATTACCACCACGTCTTCATCATCAGACATGATGGTAGATAGAAATGCACTTCTTCACTGTTCAAAGTATATACTGTAAATATTTTTTCCCGCTTGTTTTAACACAATGCTTTATACCTCTCGAAAAACCTTTCATAAGTACATATTAGTCTTATATCAACTTGACTAAATTAATAAATATTTTTTATAGTATATATTGGCATAAAATGAGTGGAATTGAGTTTTGGTTTTAAAGATTAAAATGTAAACATTTTTGTTTTTTTTTTACTTTTTGACAGTAACTGTCAGTTGAGGTGGAACTTGACTCTTGTTGTTTGTCAATGACAGCGAATTGACGTTCGTAAACGTTATAAAATATTTTTCTTTACAAAAAGTTTCGCACTTTATCAATTGAAATATCGTATTAAATCATTTTAATGTTTTATTCTTTTTATGGTTTTTCTTGGTTTGTCTTGTTATTAAATGTTAGTCATTAATGTCTTATTGTGCATGTTGAATAATTTTCTTACTTTTTACTATTATGTGGTTTGTATTACATTCAATTTGAATTACTTAAAATATTTCTACCCATTTTTTAAGTACTTATAATTAGTTATTGCGTAATCGAAATATATTCGTTTATTTAATTTTATAATGTGTAAGAATTTATTTATCACCCAACTATTTCCTTGAAATCATTAGCCGTTACTTTTATACGCAACATATATATTAAATTATATTCATCCACATAGGTATAATTTATTCTTATAAGGTTACTCTCCAACAAACAAAATTTTATTATTAAGTTATGAAAACGTATTTATAGAAATACCATTTTCAAAGATGTGTTCAGCTAGAAGAAAAAAATATAAATAAAATAGTAAATCTCTAAAATGTGATCGCATTTTTTTATTTATAATAAATATATTTAACCCTGCAGAGATGTCAAATCGACTGGCGATATATCGAGGTGATGAGATGTCTCTACAGCGCTGCGACGATGACCGTCCAAATCCAAGATCAGCGGACAAGACCTATTCGGCTCCATCGTGGGGTGCGACAGAGGGACGTGATATCCCCGAAACTGTTCACCAACGCGATGGAGGACGTCTTTAAAACCCTGAATTGGATTGGACGAGGCGTCAACGTCAATGGAGAGTATATCTCTCATCTGCGTTTTGCCGACGATATAGTCATCTTTGCAGAGACACTGGAAGAGCTAAATCAAATGCTGAACGACCTAAATGGGTCCTCCCGACGTGTTGGTCTTGGTATGAACTTGGACAAAACAAAAGTTATGTTCAACAGAAACGTCATGCCGAGACCAGTGCGGGTCGAAGGCGTTCTTCTTGAAGTTGTACAGGACTACACCTACCTAGGCCAGACAATACAACTTGGCCGACACAACTTCGAGAAGGAAGCGGATAGGAAGATTCAGTTGGGTTGGGCGGCATTTGGCAAGCTCCGTCGAGTCCTTACGTCAACAATTCCGCAAAGCCTAAAGACGAAGGTTTTTGAGCAATGTGTCCTACCTGTAATGACATACGCTGCCGAGACGTGGACACTGACAGTAGGGCTGGTCCACAGATTTAAAGTCGCTCAGCGAGCTATGGAGCGAGCTATGCTCGGGGTCTCTCTCAAGGATAAAATCAGGAATGAGGTTATCCGTGAGAGAACTAAAGTAACCGACGTAGCTCGCAAAATCAGTAAGCTGAAGTGGCAATGGGCCGGTCACGTCTGTCGCAGGACCGATGGCCGTTGGAGCAGACGAGTCCTGGAGTGGAGACCGCGTCTTGGCAAACGTAGTGTAGGACGCCCTCTGGCCCGCTGGACTGACGACATACGCAAGGTTGCCGGAGCGGGCTGGATGAGGGTTGCGGAGGACCGGGATGTTTGGCGCAAACTTGGGGAGGCCTATGTCCAGCAGTGGACTGCAATTGGCTGACGATACGATACGATACGATATTTAAAGCAAAATAAAAATTTGAGATTGACATTTTAACATATGTTTTGTAGAAAATGTATTAAAAAAGTAGTGTTCAAAAAATATATATAATAAAAAAATAATATAATAGTTGAAAAACTAAACAGAACTGAACTGAACTTCCATTATTGTTTTGAATATTTTCTATTTACATATAACCATTATATAGTTCGATTATTGTATTCAACGTGATTTAATAAAAATTTGAAATGAATTTATTGCATAATAGGAAAAAGAAACAAGGAATAAAAAGCAAATCCAATACTTATCGATTGGCAAAATGTGTAGAGTAAGAATTAGTTACTATTGCATCGCTAAATTCCCGCCAAAATACGGCACTATTATACGAATGAGTTGTCAGCGAAGGTTATGGCGCGTAAAATTTGGTTTATAACCCGACACCACGCTGTTTAGACTGCGCAATTAGCGTTAGAATGTTCGTATCGATTTTTATAATTTATGTCTTTAAAAAGTTTTCTTATTTACTTATAACTTAAAATAATGTTTAATATTAAAATAAATGCTAAAATTCTTGCGAGAGATCTGAAAGGCTTTTACGAGAAGCCCAACGAGGATTTAGACCTGGAAGAGGGTGCATGGACGAGGTCTTTTCTCTTCGCATGATCACGGAAAAGTTTTGGCTGTAAACCAGAAAATTTTTTTTGCTTTTGTGGATTTAGAAAAGGCATTTGATAGGGTTGTAAAAACGAAGTTATGAGAGATACTGCCCCGGTACAATGTGAGCGGACCCTTGTTGCATACTGTAATATCTCTTTATCGATATCACTCAGCCTGTGTACGAGTAGGAGCTGGCATGTCGCTTCACTTTGATATTCCATCGGGTGTCAAACATTGCTGCGCCATGTCAGCTTGGCTGTTCAATTTGTATTTGGATAGCAGTCTTCAATTAGTGAAAGAAAGTGACATGGGAGTGAAAATTGGCATTTTGACAGTTAACTGTCTGTTGTATGCAGGTGGTGCAGTGCTAATTGCATCATCAGAATGCAAGTTACAGGCACTCTGAAAGAAGGGTGTGTAAGTCGTGGTCTAAACCTGAATGCGAGTATATCTAAGATTTTAGTATTTGAAAGAGACGAAGAAAGAACGAAATATAAAATGAGGGTAGATAGAAAGATATTAGAACAAGCGAATGAGGTGGTATATCTGGATAGTATGTTTTAGTAGAGATGGAAGATACGAAATGGATGTGAAAAGGCGTATTGTCGCCGGTCACAAGGTTAACGGTGCTCTTGCTGCATCGATGCGACGGCAAAACTTCAGCGTACCTGCACGTCTTGCTGTTTATCATGCAATACTGATACCGACGTTGTAATATGGCAGCGAAACGTGGGTGTGTCAAAACAAGAATGAAAGAAATATGAATGCAGTAGAGATGAGATCACTTTGTCGGATATGCGGGGTCAGTTTAGCTGACCGTATATGTACCGAGGAGATACGCAGAATGGCAGGTGTAAGCGCGAATGTCATAGTAACAATGAAGAAGAACGTGCTCAGGTGGTTTGGGCACGTTGAAAGAATGAGCAATGAATGAATGGTAAGAAAGATTTATGAACGCAAGATGAGTAGTACGAGAGGTCGGGGGAGACCTCGATTGACCTTTGAAAACATAGTATCGAAGATACTGTAGGAAGGTTACGTAAAAAGCACGAGGACCCCCCGAAGGGTATGTATGAAGAGGATAATGACTGTGGATGAGGCGAAAGAGGTATGCCGAGAGGTATGAGAGGTGGACCGTAGCGCTTGGCGCACTTCGTACTTTCTGATTACCCCGCAAGGGATAAAGCGTGAAGCTAAATTTAGATGAATGTTATTGACATTATCTATTTTGCTTGTGCACTACTAGTAAAATGAAAGCATATTTTATTACGATTTTATATTCCTTAATATCTTTTCTTTACAAGATAAAAATGTTGCCAACAATTACAGACGTATAGTAAAAATGAAAATGAAATAAAACTAGGGATGACACGACACCCTAGTTTTCGGTCCATTCAACAGTTTACGTTTAATATCGCGCTAACAAATTGGTGTTTCTCATAAATTATAAGTGAAGACCACGCCATCTTGCTCCCCTAGTGTAAGTTTCGCAGATAAATAAATTGTTTTTATACTCTATGAATGACTTACATACGCCAAACATATGATTCAATTATGACTTATTATCTGATTCGCTTTGCATTGTGAAAAAGATTCTAAGAAATAATTGGTATAAAAAATAAAAATTCTTCAGGGAACGACGATTTTTTAACATCAGGGACGAAGTTCATTACGTTTCTTTAAGTCGGTGTCTGATTCGAAATTAAATTTGTATTTTTAAATGTTTGTTCGTTACCTTCTACGGTTGAGACAGCGCGGAACTCAATGTTCCGTCACTCACACCCAAAGTCTCGAATTCGGCAGAAAGGGGATACGCAGTTTTTTGAATTTTATCCCGTCAAGTGTGCGTGAAGCTAAAAAAATAGTAAATTATAAGTAAAATAAAGGAAGAAATTTTAAAATTTCGTCATTATGGGCTGGAATTGTTGGCGTTGAGCATTGGTAATGTAATGGATTGTATGATTTAAATACATAAATGATTTCAATAGTAAGTAGTAACAAATGATTTACGTGACGATTTCTTTTAAGTTGTAGATGTGTCTCAATTATCTTTAATGTCTTGTCTTAAATGTCTTTAATATCTAACGCTTAACGCTAGTGCAATTGCAGTAGTGTTAAGTGTAAGGAAAAATATTTGGTTTCAAAACAATAGGTAAACAATTTTAGTAATTTAGTGTCTAATATAAATAAGTATATATAACGAGGAATAATCGCCTCAACTAAATAAAAATTAAATATAAAATATATAGTATCTATAAATATATGTAATTCATATAAAAAGTATACCTAATGAATTTTATATATAAAAAGCAATAAAATGTTTATAATAAGTGTACCTAAGTGGGAATTTACTTTAAAATGAGATAAATCAAACATTCTTTTTCACTAAACAACTCACGACGTGGTATTTAGTTGTACATGTATTCTTCCAAATACGTCTTCAACAATTATTACTGACTTTTATTACTTTTCCTCCACTTTATCAGCGTATGTGACTACGATGTATTATTCCTTATCTATTATCGTCTTTATTCCCTCAGTATAAGAGGTATGAATTACACACAGTTTTGATAGGGCGATATTTGAGTTTCTAGTTAATTTGATGGGAAAACTTGTCGTATCGATCTCATTTATACAGCAACATTATCAGGGAGGGTTCGCGCGGATTCCGAACGGTCAATGAGTCTCCAAGATTGATATCGCGAGAATCAAATGTGTTTGTTGTTGTTTACCAACATTTTATTTCGGTTGACAATCGATGATCCCCTGAGAAATTGTGAATTCCATCAGATAGTAAATATTATACGGTTAAAGCCACATAAAGTATAAGTGATAAGAACTAATGAGAAGTTTTATTAGTTTTTTTTTATTATTAAGATCTATTAAAGTGTGTACAATGTACATAAATGAATACATTTATATTATTTATCAGAACATATTTTAACTTTTTTAACCATTATCAGTATTTTGTATTTGATTTTGCCCTCTTGTGTGATGGATTTGAGAGTTTGAAGTTCTCCCAGGTGGTAGAAAAGTGCCTGATATCTTCTCTATTGAAATTGGATTGTTATTTTTATTTCAATATCCTTGAGAAATATTTTATTCTAGGAATACATCTGTTATCCCTAGCGGGAATATGAGTACAGGATACAGCCAGCTCGTTCTGCAAGAATTCAGGGTGTAGTGCCCTGAAGCAAGGCTATTAAAAAACAGATGGCGGTAGTTTGATATAATTATTGTTTATGGCGACGACCACGCACTACGAATGCCTCCTTTGTTAGCCTGTGATCGCGGACTATTGCAAAGCATACGAAACGTCGGGGTTTATGAAAATGTATTTTCGAATACGAAAATATACACAATTAAAATAGTTCCATTTAAAAAGTGTAAAAATCGAATAAAATAAAATGGAAATTAATGAAAATGTTGCATAATTAATATTTCAATAGAAACCGAATCAAACGTCTACTAATTTTATTCACTAAGCATATATCTACTTATCCAGTAGAATTCTTGCGTGTTTTTATAAACGTGAAAGATTGGGCTTATACTATTAGACACTTAGAAGTACTTACAATTCAAATACTTATAAATTAATAAAAATGACTTAAATTGTTGTAGTGATTTTTTAAAGATTATTTCTAAGCTGATAGTATAATGACAAGCGGACACCCTTTTACTTAGAGATGTACAAAACGTGGTTTCGGACGAAACGAGTTCATTCAGTTTAAGCGTTCGAGCGTTAAAATTCGGTTGATTCAGTCAGAACGACCCCGACCATCGGATGCTCTTATCATGTGATAAATGCATAATGTAATTTGTTATATCTACATTTGTCATTACATGTAAAATTGTTAATTTTATTACAGCAAACATTAAACAAATAAAATATAAATTTTATTTTTCTTATTAAGCACATGCATCTTTCTGGATAAATTTTTTAGTTAGTTTTTTAATTCTTCTACTTACGAGGCCCATTACAGAAACACATTATTAAAAAAATGTTTCTTTCTGGATTCTAACCTTTTACTCGTACTTTGCTATTTGTAGCTATCTCTATTAACCTATTATATCTTTAGACCAAAAGGATTCTCTGAATATGGAGTATCCATGAGATGAATGATGTCGTCTATCAAATAGAAGTTGCAGATAGAATGCAATCAATAACTACCCTGAAGCTACGTGCTACAGTTTCGGCTCCACTAAAGCGTGATGCCCCTTTTGATTGTTGCTAGCGACATATGTCGCAAACAGTCAAATACGTTTGAACAATAAAAACACTATATCTTACAATAACTAACATTGTAATCAAACTTATTATTATTGTTACTATTTACTTGAGAACTTGATACTTTTTATATTATTAAAATGAATTACATTATTTTTTTATATGAATTTTCAGGGTTTTTCTTTTCTGGTAGAAAGGCACTAAATTATCTAACTACTAATTCTGCGTAAACAAACATTTTAAATATCAACATTCCACTGGCACATTCTTTGCAGTGAAATCACCAACCGTGTAGTTTATATTACTCATTTTTTTTAATACGCATAACCATTAAGAGCTTTCATTGCAGAACAAATTACTTTCATAAACAACGAATCAATCACTTGAATTATATTGACATTTATATATATATTTTTTGTAACAAAAATGCGAAAAAGGGGGCCATTATAATTTATGACATAAGCGAATTGCGTGCTTTATACACAATAAATTTTGTTTCACTTTGACGTGCACACACACACACACAAACACACACACAAATTTTTAACACCTATGAGTACAGTGCGACATAGTAACAAGAAATATTTTTTTATAAATGACATCATTTTTAATTTTTAAAATGACAACGTGCTATAACGACAGGTAAAAAGTAGTCGCAGCGGAGCAGGAATCCCATAACTATAGTTCCTGGTAGCGTTGATGTTACAAAGAAATGCCTGTAGATACTTGGGGTAGGCTGTTCCGGACATGTTTATGGAGTAAAGAATTCTACATCTGCAACGCCCCTGTAGGTCAGGTAGATGGTTACCGGAATAGTTTAAAATTTATGTAAATATCCCTATTTATTTATAAATATATCTATATTGAGATAATCGTGGCGCAGTGGATACCATTTGACTGTAAATGTCTTGGAGGTCGGACGATCACAGCGTGGTGTAATGGTTAAATGTAAAAAAAGCAGCTTCACGCTTTATCCCGTATAGCAGAGTAGCTAGGGGCAAGCTAAAGTCAAGACACTCTATTCACTACTTTAAGTTTATATTTAAGCTATTTTTACTTTAGGAACTAGCGCGGTTTGATTCTGTAAGTAGCACGTTATTCAAGACAAAAATTGAGAACGTATCATGTTATGCCGATATAAGAGTTAATTTGTAATTAATAATAACAGATATATTCTGTTAATTTATTGCATATTGATAATAAGAGACTTGTTATCTTTGCTTGTAAGATAGAAAGCGTTTAGAAAGCAGCAAGATAAAAACACACATCTGATACTTGAAAGATAAATAATATCAGAACTTTCCAATAATTCATGATTTTCATGCTTAAAGTGTATCATAATAATTAAATATAAAATACAAAGTTATTAAAGTATAAGAATATTTTGTTACAATTATAATAAATCCTTTGAAGTGAGTATTTTCAGTTTAGTTATTATAGGAATTATTATCTCGTAAAAAATACTTTGAATATTGAATTTTTCTTATTTTACTAATGGAAATTAGTATTTTACGCAAAGAAACTATTTTCGGCAAATCTTAATATTTATGAAAATATATGCTTCATAGTAATAGATAGGTAGAATTTTATAATAGTCATAATAGTAAATATTGGAAGAAATTTGTAAATATGTTATGTTACTTATCTACTATAAACGTGTTGGTATAAATATTGAAACGAAGTTCAGCCCGCATCCGCGAAGTTAGCGCGAACTCTGAAGGGAGGAGTGTTTGCGCCACACTTTCCCTCTCAGACGCTACGAAATACTATCTCTAACAACTTTCGTTTCACTTTTAGTTAACTTGGCGATAGTTAACTTGGTAGAGATATTAAATTCTTTATATTATTATGTGTGTTTCTTTCTTTGTGATATCTGAGTGTTCAAAATCATCACAATTCATTTTGAAATCATTGATAGGCATCAAGAAAATAATGTCTTATTTTCACGCTTTCATCCCGTATAGCAGGGTAGATAGAAAGTACCTAGTGTCATGATCATTTCGTATTTCGCTTTCCGCCGAATTTGAAATATTGTTTGTTGAGTGGCGGCATAATAAGCGCCGCACTTTGTCTTACCAGAGTGAGGAACGGAAAATAATTTAAATACAATCACTCCCCCGAGTGAAAATCGAATCCACAACCGATTGACCGTTTACAGTTAGACACTGTACACTGCGCAACGACTGGCCTCTATAATAAATAATTACACTAAGTGTGTAATGTGTAATTCTCTGCATACATTCTTTATCGGTAACATTGATTTCCTCTTGACGTATGGTGACGCAGATGTGTGCCATACAAATAAATATAAAAGCGTTAGAAGCTCCACTGCTAGCACGCCCTCAAAGCTCGAGGTTACCGTGTCCCAACACCATAACCATAGGAACCTGTCACTTAAATGGGTTTCCGATTGACGCCTTTGTCTTTGACCGAGGGTGACTTGAAATATAGCGTCATTTGACCATACATAGATACGCAATGGCCGATAAAGTTACAGCTAGTCTATTTTATACGCAATTAAGAATTAAAAAATTACAATAGGGGTTACTATGACTGACGGTCGTTGTCAGTTCAAATACCGTTTTGAGAAATATTTGTATAAACGATATTACTTCGAAAAAGAATGGTGTTTATTTTTTGAAATGATACTGAAAGGGGAAATAACAAGTGTTTTATGTATAGAAGTCCCATTTAATGCACTGCCTATCATCACTTTATACAGCTCCAACATAAAAGCTTGCCTGGAAAAGATAGCTTTAAGCGATAAGGCGTCTTATTGCTCATTTCTGGCATCTTTTTTTTCTAAATTTTTTATTCTGCGTATTTTGTTTGAAATGTCGCCAATATGTGTATGCAAAACTGAACTATGCTAAAGTAACTACATGCCTATTTTATAAAATGCAAGAGCCAATGATATGATAAAAAATAAGTTTAACATTACAGCATACCGTTCAAAGCAGTTGCTTAAAGCAGGTTATGTTTAAGGTCGTTTCTTAAGAGAGGGAAGAGGAAGATCAGAAGAAGATATAAGCTCTTTTTACCGTTTTGCCACACAAACACTTCAGTTTTTCAATTACTTTTATTAATTAAAAACAGATTGAGGCAGGACGTAGCGCATTGGGATAGCGTCCGACTTTAAATGCGATTGGTTATGAGTTTGATTCCTACTAGGGGGAATGATTATATTTAAATTATTTTCAGTTCTTTGCACTGGTAAGACAAAGCGCGGCGTTGAATCCCGCAATTCAAATCGAATTTTGATTATTAAATTAGATTTTATTGATTTTTATTATTTAATTAAAGTTTAGATATTTTAGATTTATATAAAATCAAAATTTAGAGTTAGGTATCGCTACTCATTCCCTACTGAGTTGTAGATAGATAGATAGGAATATGGAAAAGAAACTTTCGTACTCCATTCTTAACAGAAATTTTACTTCGTATCTTAAAGCCCACGCCATTAATAATTTAGTGTGTAAAATGAATATATATATATATATATATATATATATATATATATATATATATATATATATATATATATATATATATATATATAATAGGAAATGATTACAAAAACCAATCTATATAATTTTTTAATTTTTCATAGAAACATTAACTCTAATATATCAAGCACGCATAGAATAATGAAAGTGAAAAACTTAGTCAATCAACCTAACAAATAGCAGCCGATAAACACGTTGTAAAACAAACGAAAAAAATGTAGAGTTGCTTCCACACTGCGTGTGAGTTAACTTTTATTTGATTTTATGTTTATATACGTGTTGCTAAATAAAGAGAATTAAAACATTAGACATTACGTTAGCAAAATTTTTTTATATTAAAGTAATTGTCATTTAACAATAATGAAAAATTTAAAACAATATTAATAAATATCGTTAATTTGATAATATCCAAAAAATTAAAAGACAATACAAAGCGCGGCGTTGCATTCCGCCACTCAACACGCAATGTCTGGAATCTTTCAGAAAGTGGAGTACGGATTGTCTTCACACTAGGTATTTACTGTCTACCCTGCTGAGCAGGATAAAAACGTGAAGCAACAAAATATATATTTTTTAGCTTCACACTTTTTATCCCGCATAGCAGGGTAGACAGAATGTACCTAGTGTCAAGACACTCCGTACTTCACTTCGAATTCAACGCCACACATTGCCTTACCAGAGCCAGGAAGTGAGAATAATTTCAATATAATCACTCGCCCGAGTGGGGAACTAACCCATAGCCGATCGCATTTACAATCAGATGATGTCCCACTTAGCCACGACCGGCTTCATAAAATAAAAATAAGAATATATTGTAATACTACTTACCTTCTTCTCTTTCTTCTTCCTAGCATCTTTCCAGCTCCAGCTAAGGCCTGCCTTTCTATTTAAATTACTCCACTTAATATTCAGTCGGTATTCCAGTACTATACTGTAAAACTATACTTACTATATATTTTTTAAATTAATATTTTCTACAATGAAATTAGTATTAATTAAAAAAATAAAATAGGAATTTCTCACTAAATTAAATTTTATTTATATCTATAAATTAACTTAATATTATTATATAATTCCAATAGTGTAGACTTACCTTAATATATTCATAACATGGAAATTGTCAAAAAGACAGTTCGCGTGCGCCACCACGCTTAGTTTAATGAGATTGTGATTGTTTTTTTTGTATATTTTTCCTGATATTCCCTAAAAAAAATGACGGCTATCACATAAAGGGGAGACGGTGAAAAATCGTGGGTGACGTATTCGTGTCTTCCTTTATTGACGCATGCTATCAACGTTCTAAATTATACAAAAATATATAATTAGTTACTATTTGGTACATTTTAGGAATAATATGATTATCATGGTGGAGTTTGAATCTTAGTTGATGACGAGTTTGAATCTTAGTCAAGGTAATTTATTTATTTATTTTTAGCAACGATGCACTTTGTCTTTTACCAGAACGGGAAGTGAAAATAATTTTAATATAATCACTCCCCCGATGGGGATCGAACCCATAACCCATCGCGTTTACAGTAAGACGCTGTCTTACTGCGCTACGACCAGCCCAATTAGACCGATAAAATAACTAAGGCCGGTAATTTATGTTTATATTATAATCATTTCTCAGTATGTTTAGTCAGTAGGAAGTACAGTGTGGATTTAGGTTAGGAAAACAGATAATATTCTCAATTTGTAATCAGTAGCATAAAAATATAAAATATATTGATATACATATTTTTTTGGATATTGTAAAAATAAACATAAAATAATAAATGAATACAATCGCAGATGTAATACAAATAGGTATTGTTTGTTAATTTTGACATTAAGTCGACAAGCCATATTAAACATAAGAAACATAGTGAATTAAAAAAGCAAAAAATAGCTACAATAAATATAAGTAATTTGAAAAAAGCTGCCATCATACGAAAGCATTAGTCGTAAAATCGCATTACTCTTCGTAAAACGGAAATCGGTTCATAAAATATTTTGTTTCCGAATTAAGTTGACCTATCGCTTACTGTACAATGGAGAGTTTATTGTACTTTAATGTATGGGGTCGAGGGGTGGTGGTGTCAGCTTATGGTGGTCGCTGGCCAGCAGACGGCCGATGTTCAATTGATATTAATAGCATTACAACACCTGGTCGCCGTTGACACTGTAACACGCGCTGAGTTTACATGGATTCCTTATATTTTTACTTACTTGCATTATCAATAACTAATATATTTAAAATTAATTTCACTTATATCTCAGTTTTAACACTTGAAATGAGAGCGGAGAGCATATTGTTTTAAATACAAACAACAAAAGAACGAAGTGTCAAGACACTCCGCTCTTTCTCTTCTATCTATTGAAAAAACTCAGGGCATCGGTTTAATCTATAGTCAAAAAGCAGTTTTAATATTTAAATTGGACCATAATATACAGCGACATGTAGGACAAATTTTAGTGATTAAATTTATACTTACAATAATAGCGTGTTAACATCTCTATCAACACCTGATGCAAAGGACAAGTTTATAAGTAGAGTGCTTATTTTTCTTTGTTTGAAATGGAATAATGGAATTTAATAATACCTGTAGAAAATGATGTTTTGAAATTAACGTTTTACCTTCCTTCTATATATTTATAAATTTTTGCCTATTATGTATTTGGCTCAGCTTGTTTTAAGTTATTAATATAAAAGTGTCCTTTTTAATGCATTAAGACTTTTATGTTAGAATAATATAACAAAAAATGATAAGTAAAATAAATAATATTCAGTACAAAATTTAAAGCTCCTCTAATAAAGGCTTATTAAATATTTTTTATATAATTACTATATAATACTTAAACGTATAAACAAATTTATTTCTTGTTCTTTACTTGACATTGTTTAATTACATTGGTGGTGAACGATTCGATGTCACTGGCATGTTTCGTGCGATCAGTCGCAGGCGATCGAGGCATCCGACCGAAAGAGTCAATAAGGGCGAGGGGATGTTTGCGGATCGAACTAGACGCAATTATATTAAGATTACATATTTATCTCCGAAACGGACACATCTATTGGGGCTACCATCAGCTGTTTGGACATCACGAGAGATGCTCACGATTTTTTTTATAGATACTTCAAATTATTAAGCACTGAACTAATATGTAAATAGTTAAATGCACATTTATATAACTATTCTAATAATTAGTCATTCATAGTGTTATCTTTAAATGTTATATATTATCAATTTATAAAATGTGTTCTAGTTCCATTTAACATATATATTAATGACGGGAAAACCAAAAAATCCTCTCGAAATATGAATTTCAGAAGGTAAAATATTTTCTTTTACGTGCATTTATTAATTAAATAAATAAAAAATCTATAATGTAACATAAAGCCTCTATTCCATACGTATAATTGCTAAAGTTTCGCCAGTAATATCAACTCGGGTAGTATTCGTCCCTGGACACTCGCCTGATCCCCGATATTGATTCTGGGATCAGCGGCGGCGGGCGATCTTATCATTATTTTAAATGCCTCTTTCTTGCCGCTGTCGGTTTTGTTTAGCTGTGAATTTGTTTCCAATGTAATACACACGTTCGTGTATTAAAATATAACGTTCTTAAGTATAGTTTTTTTATAATATTATTAAAAAACTATTTTTTTCATCTTCTGTACTTACAAATATATGGTTTTTGTTAATATTATTATTAGTTCTTATGTAAAATCACGAAAATGCTTATTCATTATAAGCTTTTATTTAACTTGCAGTGATAGTCAGTTGGTAGTTGGTTTATGTAAAATTTTGCAATTTTAATGTGAAATACCTCCTAGTGTTTGATTGAAATAAAACTTAGATTACTTTAATTCGGATGACAATGAAATTACATATAATCAATATTTTTATTAATATAGCCACTTTGGTTATCGCACTATAAATTTTGGCACAACCCATCTACCATGACCATGGTGTCATGGGTGGACCAGTAAAATCGTATGTGTAATATGATGTCATACGTGGGTCACTTTTATGGCATGCGTAGATGAGTGAAATCATACGTGGACCATGATGTCACATGTGAATCGGTGAAATAACATGTGGACCTTGATGTCATACCTAGATCGATAAAATCACGTGTGGATCATAATGTTATATGTTGATAATGTCAAGGGTGTCATGTGTGGTTGAATAAAATCACATGTGGATCATGATGTCACATGTAGATGGGAGAAATCACATGTGGATCAAGACATCATATGTGGGCGAATAAAATCACATGTGGACCATTATCTCATATGTGGATGAGTGAAATCACATATAGACCATGATGTCATGTGTGGATATGGGAAATCACACTGTGGACCGTGATGCCGTCTGCGGATGAGGGAAATCATGTGGATCATAAGGGTGTCAAGGGTGTCATGTGTGGTTAAATAAAATCACATGTCGATCATGATGTCACATGTAGATGGAAGAAATCACATGTGGATCAAGACATCATATGTGGGCGAATAAAATCACATGTGGACCATTATCTCATATGTGGATGAGTGAAATCACATATAGACCATGATGTCATGTGTGACATGAAATCATCAACCATGTGGACCGTGATGCCGTCTGCGAATGAGGGAAATCATGTGGATCATAATAATGTCATAAATAGATGCATGAAATATCATTAAGAAATAATCGTTTAACAAGAGAGATTGCTATTTTATTTTTACTATTTTTAAAACTATTATACCACACTTAGGTATTAGAAAACATTTTTGAAAAAACGTATAAACATTTGTAAAAATCTCTCTACAGAGATGCTAACAGTATAAACAAGTTGTAACAAACATATTAGAATTTCGGCATAGCTGGTAGTAGAACGTGTAGCTTAGCGGTCAGAGCACTTGGACGGTATTCAAGAGGCGCGGGTTCGAATCCCGCTGCTTTTAATTTTTTATAAGTTTTGTTCAAAAATGTTTTCTAACGATATATATGTAATTCGTTAAAATATAATAATATGACAGTCCTAGAACAAGGGGGTATATCTGTTAATTAACAAGTGTCTATTGCACATTGATTAGAGACAGATATAGTTAAAACTAATATAAAACAATAACGTGCAGTTAATCGGTGTAAGCTAGGCTAGCCCAGACCACTTGAACCCTTTTAATATAAATTATATTTAAGACGCTGCTTTGTTTTACATCACGTTTAAGTATTAATAGTCAATTTATTTACCTACTAAAATAAATTGAAAAAAATATGCTAAATATTTTCATTTAGATAAAAATTATCACCTATCATTTTTGTGATAACATTTTTATGATCAATTTTCAATAAACAAAGCTGTTTAAACAAAGAAAACTTTAGAAACTAAATATGTACATATGTATATACTACGTCTTTAATCCGAAACTTAAAAGTTACTTACCATTAGAAAAATTCACAAACACATATAATGTATAACTTGAAGAATAACATTGGTTCTATAGTAATAAAACAGCAATTTACAACAGTTAGTGAAATGTCGTACCGTTGCGCCCGTTGTCTCACCTGATTGCGCGCGCGCAGCCGTGAAATAACGCCGCGTCGCGTCACCACGCCCGCCACATGTCATGGGAATCGATTACATTAGCGGATACATTTGAATTACCATATCGATATTTATTTCATTGTAACGATCATTTATTCGATTTCGAATAAAACCTTTGTGCTGTCAATGGTTTTGTAATTTGATTAAAATATAATTATTGGTTGCTGAACGCCATTTATAATGTTGTACATATAAATTAGTTCCTCTTCATAGTAATATGTAAATTGATAATTATTAGAATTCATAGAGAGCGCTAAAAGTCTATAAAAGTTAAATTTAAAGTTCAAACAATATAAAAGGTTCGAACAATATAAAATGTATTCATGGTAAATTATGCTGTTGCGATAAAACTAGATGTTTCTGATACATGCAAATTCGATTCCTCGAGGGAATGATTATATTTAAAATCAATTTTCATTTCTCTTCTCTGGTAAGAGAAAATGCAACGTTGAGTTCGCTACTCAACACGCAATGTCTAGATTTTCTCTGGGTGGGTTACTAGGTTGTCTCTGACTACCCTGCTATGCGGGTAAAACGTGAAGCCACTTTATAAAAAAAATTTCTCCATATAATTTTTATCCGTAGCAAATTTAATTCTCATCTGTCCTTATAATTTACGTAAAAAGTGGTCTGAAGGGTTTTACATCATGTATTAATGATACATTTTGATTAACTGGTCAGATAATGTAAACGTAAGTTAACTATATGTAGTTAAGTACTATTGTGCACATACCTTTGCTTAAGAATAACAGACAAAAGAAGTTTGTCAGGCAAATTAATGGCATCGTCTCAGCCGAGTGTGACCGAGTCAGGTGTTACAATGGCCGCGGTGTGTGATTTAATGTAATTATGTAATTCCGTTTAGCGAATGACATTGTATGGGTTATTATACACGGTACGCAACGGAAAAAGGCTTGAATAAAAAGAGCTTTTCTTTGTATAGGTGTTTCTTATAAGTCCAAGTTGACCATCACAAGGAACTGTCTAGACGGAGACGCTCTAATATTGTCTAGATATATTTAAGATTTTCCTTAAACAGGCATATTATGGAGGAGTAACAATATTAAGTAATAATATTAAGTAGACCACCATCACAGTGCAGTGGGTTATCCTATGTTATAGATTACTAATGGGGAAAATTATATGTAAATTATTAGAAGGTTATATTTATTGTTATTCTGTATCTGATTATATTTAAAATTTATTTTCATTTTTTGATAACACTCTAAGTGAGGCGTTGAGTTTGCCACTCAACGCGCAACGGCTCGATTGGGGCGGAAAGCAGTCAACGGAGTATCTTGACACTAGATTGTCTTTAAAGGGTGAAGCTGCTCTCTTATCTCTATATTCATATTCTGGCAGAATAAAAAAAAGAATAGTGGAGAATGAAGTGTTTTACCATCTACAGCTAAATTGTTGCTAGAAATAAAATATTATTATCTTCTAAATCTTCCGTTCTAGTAAGCTTAATAATAAAATACTGTTAATTAAAATAACTTTTACAAATGCCATTCACAAAACGCTTACACTTACGTTATCTAAAACACTTAAACAGAATATTTTTTCTCCACATAAGTACACGACAATAGTAAAACTTCTCATGGGCTCACAATTAATAATAATTAGCAAACAAACCGCTACACAGAAGTGTAGCGACTAGCGAGTTACGTTTTTGTTATAATGATGTGTTAATACGTTTTTGTACTAAATGCATTGTTGTGCTAATATAGCAAATTACGAGGTACGTCGGGCTATTTCACATGCCACTGTATTGTTAGAGTACATACATGTTAGGCGTCATGTTACTCATTGATCGCACCTTTAACACGAAGTTTATCTTTTTTATATTTGATAAATTAGATTTTAAACCGTTCGTGGCGCATTGGCATAGTGGCTGACTGTAAACGTGATCGTTTGTGGGTTCAATTCCCACTCGGGGAGGGAGGGGAATAGGAGGATTATCTGCTCTGGCAAATTGCGGTGTTGAGTTCCGCCACTCAACACACAATATCGCAATTCGGCGGAAAGTAAAGTTCGGACTGACACTAATTCGGTATGTTATGATGGATTCTGCAGTAACGCATAGAGTGGTGAAAAATTGCAAATTCTTTAATAAATATGATAAAAGTATTTGCATGTTCGCAAACTTCATGTTGTGTACAAATTGAATTTTAACATAATTAATTTACTTATATTTAAACTAAACTAAAATAGATTTCTTAATAGTGTAATACAGTGCAACCCCGATGTAACGAAACTGAAGAGATCTTGTGACAATGAGATTCGATATACAGAGGTCAGGTTGGGCTACAATTCGTTATAACGAGGTAAAAATTCTGAAATAGTGTAATATAATGAGATGTACATGATACTAGTAGAATTCGTTATGAGATTAAAAATTTACGAAATTTGTAAAACAGAGATAAATAATATTTTGTGTTGTGTTTTGCGAATATTGAAAATTCCATATAAAAAGGTCTTTGACAATTGTATTCGTAATGTTAAAGTAAATTTTCCATTATCTTCTATGGATTTCTAGGGAAGGTAGTACATTAATATTTTACTTTATTATAAAGGTGGTATAGAATTTCTAGAGCATCATGTTGATTGATCAACGGTCTTCTAGCATAGTGTCAGTGCTTCGTAAGCTTTGCAAGCTTGGTGTAAGCTGATGAGATCAGATGACTAAGTATTTGGCGGCTCGTTTATAAGTTAATATTTTAAATATGTTGTAGCTATGCTTTCAAATTTATAGTATATAATCAAAATGTGGGTAAGTTTAAACTTGCACTTAACTTTGTATGACCTTAACCTTATGCAAGTCAATGGTGATCCAACATTAAATGAGTAGGGACTTGCTACGTATTTTATTTAAAGAGTAACTCAAATATACAACAAATTTGCGACGGGGACAACCAATCCACGTGTAAAAGTTCTAAAGTATTAAAGATATAGAAGGTGTGAAACAATGAATTTTGTTGCTGACGTCCTTATCGGAGGATATGTACCACATTGCCAAAGATTTGGCCTTTCCCACAGATTTAAAAAACATAGAATATACCACCTTATTGCAAAAGCTCAGCATTTATTTCATTTCAAAGAAAATCATGTTTGCCGAAAGATACGCATTTTATAAAGCTGAACAAATCCTGGGGAAGAACTGGCGGACTGGGCGGCTCGCGTACGCAACCTAGCGCATTACGAGTTCAAATCAGATTTGGACAATGCCTTAAGAGATAGATTTGTGCTGGGTCTGGAATTCGTTAAAGAGAATGAAAAATGATTTGCTGAAAATATTGAATATTTGTCGTTCAATAAGGCTTTGGAGTAAGCATCTTACTTCAAAGCAAATCATATGTTCAATGTGCACGGCTTGCATTGTACAGTGCGGACACCAAACCTAGGACCGCGCAACGTGGCGTGTGGTGTAAAGTGGCGGACACACGTGGCGGCGGCGACGGCGGCGCGCCGTGTTCGCGGTGCGAAAGGGCGCATCAGCGGTGAAGTTTAATACTGTGCCTAACCTAAAACCGGTTTGTGCAGTATGTTGGTGGAGTCTGAATTGAAAAGATTTGTAGATTTAGGTATTTTATAAAAAAATGACCATTCGGATCATGCACCTCCTATAGTTCCTGTATTAAAACCAGACGGCAATATATGAATTTGCTGAAATTTTTCAGTAACGCTAAATAAAGTTTTATATACAGATAATTATTCCCTACCAAGAATAGAAGAATTATTGTCAAAATTGGACGTAGCGTTTGAATTTTTAAAGATAGATCTATCTAGGGCCAGCTGCTTTTAGAATTGGGATGGATTCTAAAAGCTTAACTTGTATTAATGCCCATAGAGGTTTATTCCGTTTTAATAGATTAGTTTCCGGCTTAGCTAATGCGCTTTTTATTTTCCAGCGTACAATGGAAATATTATTGTTTAATATTGTATTTTTTTAGACGACATATTACTAACAGGTTCTAATAAAACGGTACATTTAAAATGATTAGAATTCGTTTTAAATAAGTTACAAGATGCAGGGTGAGAATGAAACGTGAATAATGTTACTTTTTTAAAACTTCATTGGAATACTTGGGTTTCTTGATTTGCTTTTGCAACGGATTGCATAAATCAAACCAAAAAATTAAAAATTGAGGCAATACTCGACGCTCAGTGTCCGAAAAACGTTAGTGAATTCAAATCTTTTCTCGGTATGGTAAATTATTATAAGGGTTTTATTCCGAATACGTCTAGCATATTACATTCGTTACTAGAAAAAGGTGAACAATGGATTTGGGGAAAATCTAAGGAAGACGCGTTTAAAATAATTAAGTGAGAATTAATATCCCACAGAGCTTTAGCTAATTATAATTCCGAGTTGAGTACCATAGTGACGGTGGACGCTGCGCCCGCGGGGCTCGGCGCGGTGCTCGCGCAGCGCCAGGCGGACGGCACGGAGCGCGTGGTCGCGTATCCATCCCTGTCTAAGGCCGAACGCAATTATGCACAAATACAGAAAGAAGCGACGGCGATCATATTTGCGGTAAAGAAATTTCACCTTTATTTGTATAAATGTATGGTTCGATGTGCATTACGAACCGATCATAAGCTAATATTGTCTATTATCGGAGCAAAAAAATCATTCCAGAATTAGCCGCGATTGTTTGCAACGTTCTGCGTTATACCTATTCGTGGCTAATTTTGTCATAGAATTTGTTAAGGGTGAGAATAATATTGCTGATTTTTTATCTCGATCTGTGCTATTAGAAAATATGTTAGACATAAGCAAAAAGCAAATTGAAAACTTAAAGATTACTTTAAGAATTCAACATCATCACAGAAATATAAGCAGTAAAATTACTTAAGTTCTTGTTTGATTACAGATATTCACCTGCAGAACTGATACTAGGGAGATAATTGATTTTAACGTTGGATTTTTTAAAAAAATACCAAAATTTCACCTACATTAATGTCGTTACCATCTGATGTAAATAATACTATTAAATTTAAACAAGACTTACAAGTAAACAATATGGTGGTATAAATAAGGTATATTTTAGTAAAGGGGATCAGGCTTTAGTAAAATGTTTTTGTAAGAACGGCACTAAGAGAACATGGCGCTTAGGAATAATTAAAAGTAAAATTGGTTCTAGACTTTTTATGGTATACATTCCTATTTTAAATGAATTAATCAAAAAACATATTGATCAGTTGTTAAAATATACTGGTGTTACAAGTACCAAAATTGAGGATAATATCTCCGTAGCCAATGACGATCAAAGTGAAGCCTGTAAACTGGAAGAGTCTGAACTTGGAGAAGGAGAAGAAGAAGGGTGTAGAGATATTGAATAGGAAGGAAACAGAGTCCAATACATCTTCAGATTCTACTATGGCCAATACAATACTTACTACTGTCGTCATCTAGTGAGAACGATTCTTCAGTGTCTATAGCAACGGTCAGCGGCACGAGATATCCTATCTGCAAGACGTGGAATCAAAAATATATAAAACTGTAATTTAGAAATTGTTAGTTGTAAATTGTTAATATTCTTTAAATTCCATTTTTGTTAAATATTGGTGGAGGGATGTAGTAATAGATAGTTAATTATAATGAAATTAAAGGTAATTTTAAAATGCACTTAGCTTTGTATGAAGTTCTTGAAGACAGTTGTGATAACTCAAATACACTACAAAATTATACAAAACCTGATGTTTAATCTGTTGTTTAGTGAACAGTATTTAAATTGACGAAAAGTTACTTATTCACACTCTGAAAAGCGATATCAGATATGATATCGCTTTTCAGAGTGTGAATAAGTAACATTATTCTTCAAATTAGCTGCACTATTATCGGAAAAAAAATCAAAAATCAGTACATTTGGATTTTTACACGCAACATAGTCTTAATTACGATCTCCGCTCGGGAAATGTGTGTATTCCCTTAAGAGTGAAATTCAAATACTATTAATTAAAAAAGATTTCAATAGATGTATGGTCATTATTTGTTTTTAAAGCGTTGCATTTTATTCACACATTGAAACGCTTTTTTATCGGAAACGCCGGCTTGAGGAGCTCGGTATAATTGCAAAACTCTAAAGTAGTTGAGTGGTGAGAAATATTCCAAATTACGTGGAATTGCCTAATGTGGCGGTAAAATTGGAAGCCTTTAATTGAGAAAACTTTTTATGTATTTCGTAAGTTTCTTTCGAATCGCCGGTGACATTATAATGGCTTCAGATCTACATTTAAAGATACTTCGCTCAATATTACCGATTGTTTTAAAACAGTTGCCGATATTGCATTGGGGTAAAAACTTAAGTTTATTTTCTCTAATATTGTATTTCAAAAATCTAAAAAAAATAGAAGACTTGGTTATAGTCGATGCATGTATGGTACCAATGTGACAGTTATAACTTAGAATTTTATTCGAGGTAGGTGTTAACTATGACTAGTTCGGTCATCTAGCCCTAGCCCTAAATGAGTTGATATGACATGTAGTCTGCATATTGAAATAAACAAACTCTTAACTATTTAAGCAGTAGGTACTATTGAAAGCAATAGTAAATAATACTATAATAATTATAATATTCTGTCTGGGACGATTCGAACTGACACTTATCGTGTGCAATCTGGTAGCCACCAATTGCACTGCAATTAGGTCAAAATATGTTTCAGACGTATATATATGGAACCGCTGTAATCACTTGGTCATTTTAGTTTTATCAATTACAACACAATTAGGTAATAAGTGTTTTGGCATTTGGCGTTAATTGACGTCATAAAAAATGACGGATGCTCGCTAAACGTGTAATAAAATAATACTAGTGTTTATATATTTTATTATTTGTTATTTTTTTTAGCTTCCCGCTTTTATTCCGCATAGCAGGGTAGACAGAAAGTACCTAGTGTCAAGACACTTTGTATTTCGCTTTCCTCCGAAGTCGAGATATTGTGTGTTGAGTGGTGGAACTCAACGCCGCACTTTGTCTTTACCAGACCGAGATAGCGAAAATAATTTAATTATAATCACTCCCCCGAGGGAGGGTCGAACTCACAACCGACAGACACTGTCAGACTGCGCCACGACCGGCCTCGTTTAATTTGTTAATCCGTATTGTTTATTATCTGGATACGTATATCGATTAGCCGAATAATCAATGTATCAGGTAATTATTGAAAGAACCTTTGATTATAACCAGTTATATATTTACAAAAACAGAAAATTAATAAAATAAGCTGCACTCTATTTTTTATTTACAATACACAAAAAAGTCGAAAATTGCTAAGCGAATTCATCTTCCTGTTTCTTCAGTCAAGGGAGAAGTATTCTACTACACCTACACTCAAAATCCTTTTAGAGTCATGTGACAGTATATTTTGATACATTCGAGAAAAACTATGTAACCTCTTCTTAAAAATATAATAATATTCACTTCTTACTAAGCAAACAAAATTATAATAGTAATAAATAATTTCAAACATTCTACACAAGACAAGAATAAAGTTATTATTAATTATTATTATTAACGCTATATGGACACAGGTCCATACCTTTTGTTTCACTATTATTCTCTTATACAATTTAAAGTGCTTAGACTCATAGAGATCCTACTAACTGGTTCAAAACCGTCTAGTCCAAACTAAATTGAAAGAGTTACCCACATTTTAATTATAATTTATGAGCCTTTATTCAGGTACATTGTTACAATGCCATCTTCATACTATACACTAATAAAATTATCTTCAATATATATATAAAAAGTAGCAATCAAATGAAATCTACAGATAGTATTATGACTTGTAAATTACCAAATCCTTTATATAAACGTACTAGCGTGACAAAACACTTTACTCGACAATCAAATTGTATTAAAATACAATAAGAGATTGTGACGGCAATTATAGTCCATTTTAAAATTCGGTTTTGCTTTGTTCACAAATAAATTATAGCCACGCATCCACACTCGTCCGTGGAGCGGCGACAGATCGCACCAATTTGAATATTAATAGCTCCAGCAGCGCGTGAAAACTGGCTCTGTTGGTACTCTTTGAACCTGGATGTGGTATTTTAAAATTAAAAAAAAAGTCAAGTTAAACAATTGTCTTAAACACTCATTAATTTCAAAATAATATACAATTAAATCGTAACTTATCGCTTACATATGCATGTAAGAGATATTTTAATTTTTTTTAGGAATTTATAATGGAAAGGCGTCTTATTAATTTTATTAATTATTAACTGCTATCTATATATTGCAATATAATCAGTTCACCATGAATGTGATACATATAGATACTAGAAAATATACAATACTGATGATCGCTTCCAGTATTATTGTGTAGAGCGCCGTAATCGCCGAAGCGCAACACGGCCATATGACCGCACCCTTAGCAATTGACAGCCGATGCATAAATCAGGCCAATAAATAAATATCGCTTCAAATCGCTTCCTGTCGCTAATGCAGTGTAATTTAAACGACCCTTGGCTTCACCCTAAACCTGTCATGGTATTTTGTTCGGATGTTCGTAATGCATGTACGAGTAGGACGTAGGTACTTCCCGTACGAAGAAACTTAGATTTGTCAATAACTATAATGCTCTAGTTACTGTTTTAATTTCAAATCTTTCAAGTATCAAGTACATGGGTTGTGAGTGTCTTTAATTGCGTTTTTCTATTATTTTTTTTCTTTATTTATTTTAAAAATCTTGAGTTTACTTAGTAGTTGCATATATTATATTTAAAGTTACATTTAAAATTTTGTTCTTAGAGTTATTTCTAATGATTGTGTTTTTACGTTTCTAACTTGGTGCCATTGATCAAAATTATAAAGTTCCGTATAACAATTAAGGATGAACGATTTGAAGCCGTGTCCCTAATTATCCATTGAATCGTTCTATTAATTTAAACTTGTTGATATTGAAATTCGAATCCTTTCCCATGACTTATGTTATTAGCATTTTATGTAAAGATTTTTAAAATCTCAATACAAAGTATAATTATGTAATAGGATATAATACTGTTTACTAAATAGATACTTCATGAAACATAATATTAGCTATATCTTTCACTCATTAAATACTTAGTTATTTTTAGATAAGCAGAGGCCGGTCGTGGCGCATAGGGACAGCGTCTGACTGAAACATGATCGACGTGGGTTCGATTCCGCTCGATGAAATGATTATATTTAAAATTATTTTCATTTCCTCGTTCTGTTAAGACAAAGCGTGGCGTTGAGTTCCGCCAGTCAACACGCAATGTCTCGAATTCGGCAAAACGCGAAATACGGAGTGTCTTGATACTAGATACGTTCTGTCTACAAAGAAAGCGTCTGTCTGTCTGAAAGCGTGAAGCTAAAAAAAAGAAAAGTAATAACCTTTAAATTTGTACTGTTATAATTTAAGCAAAATTTTAGTATAACTAGCACCAATGATTGCATGATGCATCATAAAACGTCGATTTGATTACTGCAGGGCGGGAAGTCACTCATTTACTATGCCTCTACTTGCAGCAAGAGTGGCAGCGGCTGTAGAAATATTAAATTCAATTATTTTTTAAAATAAAATTTGAGCTTGTTACTACGTTATTTTTAATCGCCATGTAACGGTAAATTTTATCTTATAAATGAAACTAATATAAAATTTTAAAATTAGACAACTTTAAAACACAAAATTTTTAAAATTAAACATTTTTGGCTTTTATCAAAAGTACATAAAGAAATTTCTTGCATCTTCAATTAATTTCTCATCGCGAATTTGTACTGAAAAAATATTAAATGTTTATAGCTCAGAGTTTCACTGCAACATATATGTACCTAATCCATTGTAATGGGATGAATGATTAGTTGATCAGAAGGTCACAGTCAAAGGCTTGTGAAGTGTTACAATACGACATGAGTCAGCTGCTGGACACGCTTGATAAATCGATCAGTAGACTTTATTATAAAAAACTCAGCTGAGCCAAAGATAAATCTTATTTAATAATCTCTTATCACAGTAATATGTAAAAAAAATGCAAAAATATTCCATAACAAACTAAGTATCGCACTTATGACCCTTGGTGGCTAAGCGCAATGGTTGGTTGTTTAAATGCTTCTTGAGTATTGAGTATGTTTATATATTTACGTTTCTTTCTATCAACTTGATACAATTATTCGTATAACACTAACGTTGATCCTAATAAACCTAATATTAGGATCATTTTTAGTGTTCTAATACATCGCCTTTTATAAAATACTTTTTCAATAGAATGCACAGGAGTTATAATTAATTATAATAACTAGTGTAAGTTAATATGCAGTCAATTCCAATTTAACACGCATTACTACATTTCTTTCTAAACAACTCCCATACGCTATCGTGGAGACACTATAAAGAATAAGATAAATCTTATGGCGTTTATAGTAGAAAGCAAACCAAACAGATAAAACATTGTTGGTTTGTTGTTTGCACGAATTCTCTCCCTTCTACAGATATTTAATTTTGATATGAAAACCGTGACAGAGCCGTGGCTCGCCAACCCAATATATTATCGTGTATCTGCTAGCCAATATTACCGCAAAATATTAGCCGTTGCGAATGTAGCATTAAGGTTTGTCCACTTTACTAACATATTTACAACTGTTCTAATAAAAGAGCTTTATTTCTATCGGAAATAAGTCCAAAATACAGTGGCGATTGATTGAGAAGCCACGAAATATGATAACGTGAATTATATCATAAGACTACAGTATTTGAGTACCAAATGCGATCACAAAAGTCTGACGTCTTAAGCAGGAAGTAGTTAGGTTGATGCAAATGAAAATAGATTTTTTATTCTACAATATAAGGTTTGAAATGAATTGTAAACGTGCTCAGCACTTGACCGGTCTCTAGGGATACTAGGGCCTTTAGTCACGGTTTTATTTGAATTCACCGAAATGCATTGCGACAAATATTTGGACGTTTATTGCAATTGCGACCAGTGTCGAATATTAAATGTTGATTTTATACGCTTGACGTTGATTCGTCTCGGCCGATCTAGGGATCTATGCGAACGACTTGGGCGACCCGCAAAGGGAGATTGCCATCTATTAGGTACCATTCTATATTAGCGTGTAGATAAAAATCTTTGTTATTGGCCGGGAATTTGTGTAATAGCAACGTAACTGGCTTATTATTTTAGCCTCTGACACTGCTCCCATTTTGTGCCTATATCTCGGTAGCAAACAATTCATATGAGCTATTGATATTATATGGATTATATCGTAAATATCCCGTGACCGCAAGATGGCGTATCTTACGGTCTAGCACAATACACAGAAATACAAAAGACGTGACTGATTTTATTATCTTTTGACTTACAACATATCTTGCTTATGAATTTTAAAACTAATATTTTGTACCTAAATTCGATTAAATATTAAAAAAAAAGTCATAACAAATATAGTAAATTCTATTTTGATATTACAAACTTGACCCTTCTTAAATTTGTATTTTATATAATAACTTATATTGTCTACAATTATATTCAGATGACATTCGTTTTTGTCCTATTCGTTTTTTAATCCCAATATAGAACAATAAGTGTTAGACATAGAGCTGATTCTTGATGATATTTAAGCTGTGCGACTAACAAGATTGTTTCAATACAAAAAACTAGAATTTGTATTTGAATGTACATATATATTAAGTAAAGCATTATTAATGTTATTATTAGATTCCTTCAACTGTGTCTAAGGACAGTGTTATTTAGACGAGAATTTCGAATCTTTGATAGTGACAATTTGTTAGTGTTTGCGCTCACTTCTCACTCACATCGCATCGTCCACACTGTCGCCGGACGCCACATTAAAAATCGAGCAAAACAGTGACAATTGGTGCATATCCCCGACGAATTATCCCTCTTCGGCGCCTTTGTCCAATTGAAGCTTCCTTTATTTCAGCTTTTTTGCCGTTTTTCCATTCTCATTTGGTTATTTATCTTTTCTTTTTGGATCGGACAATGAGCGCGCCGCTCATTATATCGTCTCTGGTTTAGCACGCGACCCGCTACTAAATCTCAGCTGGAATTCTAGCGAATTACCCGACGAACAAGGCCCGTTCTTCGGGTGATTGATTGGAGTAAAAATTACTTTCTGTTTTTTCTCGACACCGACGTTTGCGACGCATTGATTCGCTTTATATCGTGGGGAGGAATCGGTTGGATCGTTTTAGCTGGCGGTCGCGATAAGATAAATCTTGATTCGTATTAACATATGCTGAAAGACATATATCGGGGTCGCGAGAGTCATTAATTTAGAGTATCGTGGCAGGTAATCTCAGTGCAGTTCGGTGGCTCGCTACTCGGTAGCTGTCGGAAATAGATCAGCCCACCCGTCAAGTGCTTTCGACTCGGGTGCATACTAAAAACTGAATGTACCGACGTGATTGCATTTGCGTGAATCATTGGCGCGGAGCCCTCGCAATGCAGCTCATATAAAACAGACCATATTTTATGTGTATAGAATTTAATTTACCATATTCGAAAATTGCACTTGTTGAGCTATCTTTACAGTTTTAAGAGATTCAAGGTGCACAATTTCGACAATGTTCGCATATTCATATTCCCAAAAACGGCAGTGAGATGCATAATGCATGCCCGCTGCTATTGTCTCGGGCCGGATGGATGTCTGTCTAAATTACCCGTCGATTAGTTTCTGAGTAAAGTGACTTTGTATTCGTCAACATGCATATTTTCAAAAACATGCAAATAAATAGGACGTAATCAATCGATAGAATATCTTATATCATTCAATTGCTTTATTGAACATATTGTAGTTGAATATTCATCAACAAATAAGTAAATTTACTCATCTTTTAACTAAAAATAATGTGTTTTTAATTATATAAATATTTTTCTTTACTAAAGACTTTTTTAGTATCTATTAAGAAATTTATATTAAAAAAAAAGTTATTGCACACGAACTTTAGCGGGATAATTTATGATTTTTTTTTGTAAGGAATCTCGTAAACATAAAGATAACATTATCTTAAATAGTATGTAACTGATCATATCGTGGGCTACACCATCCCGTCTAGGAAGGTGCCTCGTGTATCACGTGTCGCTGTCGTGACACTATCTGTCATGTCGCCGGTCCCAAATAAAAGAGATCTTGGAAGATCTTTTTTTTGTAAAAGGAATAAATGAATTCGTGAAGTAAATTCATCACGAAAACCGACCTAAACGTGATCTGGATGATATAAACTAAACATTTTGTTGCTAAAACAATTTCGACCAATCTCTAATTTTACGAGTCATTACCTCGTTCCACCGCACAAGAAACCCTTACAACCCTGGGGTGACAACGACGTCGGATTGAGGGGCTTATCTCATAAATATCCCGAAAATAATAAAAAAGCCGACACCGACAGCGAACGATGTTGTCAATGAACATTCGTTAAAATTCTGCGGCGCCTAACCGCGCCACCGGCGATGGAAATGTCCAAAAATTCATAATTTTTTGTCGGTTGCAATTCGTCGTCGCGAAAATGGCCGAATAAATGTCACTTTTTGTTTCCGAACAATTGCCGGTTTCGGTACAGGAGGGAAAAAATTGTAACGTATGAGAGAGCTCCCGATATATTCGACGGGAAACTTTTGTTACTTTACCTTTTACATTCCGATATTTTTTCCCCGTTTTCGTTTTCGGCAAATTGGTTCCGTTCACTGAAATAATCTCTGCATTTGTAAACCGCTATGACTGCTCTCGTGCTGTATCGTCGAGCCCGATGATGTATCAATTTTAAGGCATACATTTGTACTACACGTAACTGTAGGTATGTACAAACACCCTACATTGTATTTTCTATGATTTTGTAAATACAAAAATAATTATGCGATATTAACTAACTTAATATATCTTTAGTTATGATCATAGTGACGCAGACAGAGGATCTGACTGGAAACACGATTGATTGTGAGTTCGAAGCCCACTCAGAGCAAACGTTATATAAAAATATTCTCTTTTCTCTTCTCTAGTAAGATAAAGTGGGTGCGTTTATGCATTTTTTTCACTCACCTGATTTTATGAACATAGAGAACAGTGATAGATAATTAAGTAGTGCTATTAAACCTTGTTAGAATATTAATGTGAGAATCTCATATAATCTTATACAACAAATCAGGCCAGATGAGGGGATGAGAATTTAAAGTATATAATGTACGACACTCGGAGAGGAACTAGAAATTTCAAATAATAAATGTCATGTCAAAGAATTCGCAACTGTATTGAAACATGTTTAGTATTATTTATCATTGAACTGTTTATAATATGTTTTCTTAATCTAACGGATGTCCCTCCGCTAATTAGCAGGATAGTCAGAAAATTTAGTTATGAGATACTTCATCATGCATTTTTCGCCCATAATGTTTATACGTTGTGCTAAATGAAGAAATCCGATTAGGAATAGAACCCTAAACCGTCTCGTGTACCCTCTAGCACTTAACTGACGCTACATAATGGTATCGACATAGCATTATTTATAATGAAAGTTATAAAAGAATATTTTGTAGAGTAATCTTAATAAACATTTTTTGAATATTATTGTTTATTTTTTTTCTATAAATATTTTTCTATAAGTCAGGGTAGACAAATTGTAAGTCTTAATAGAACTTTAAATTATTTTATAAATTATAATTAATATGTAACCTAAGTAAATACATATTATTGTTGCATAATAAAATCTTTAATTTTCGTAATCACATAATGTGTAAACATTTTATATGAAACTATTTTATACAGATTAATCGCGTATATTTTAGTATTCGAAAATACTCTTTGGAAATCCGACATTTCGAACACTTTAAACTGGTCCGTCATCAGGTAAGCTGTCAGGCTATCATGTATTTTCTAATACCAAATTATACACAATCAATTCGTTTAAAATAGTTTCATTTAATATATATTATTGATTTCTATATTTTTTCTAGCAAATGTATTACTTTTTGTGACGTATTCGGTCACGCCTAAGTTTTTAAAATTCGATCCCTCAATGTTTTCAATTTTTTACCAAATTCCACTTTTCTTCCAAAATTATAGTAGAATATCTAACTATCGATTTGATTACGTGTTAAATAAACTTAGAGTTTTAAATAATATTTTGGTATGTTGTGCTCTCAATGTTAAGGTCGCAACAACTGCTAATTTCTCAATAATATTCAAAGTCTATACTCTTCATATCCATGACGATTCTTCTGCCTGTACTACTGTATTTTGGTAATATATGTTATACTTTTAAAACATATTATTATTTTATGTTGTGTTCACTATTTTTCACTTGTGCGAGAATCGTGTCTAAGGATACATATTTTAACAGATCCTCATAAAAAACAATAGTCTTAGACGACCTAGTGTCAAAATACACAGCTCTCTTACCATCTTTTGTCCTAATTTTTTAAATATTTATATATTACAATAAATTGGATTTAAGCATGTTACGCACATAACTACATTATTGCACAAAAAAAGTTATTTCTAAGTTTACTTAAATGAAACCTTATAAAGTCAACACTAAATTCATATCAACCGTAGTGCTTACAGAATATAACGCGGGCCACCATTTGAATACATCTGAAGTAGATTGCCAGCGTATCTGTCTGCATTGTCTCAAGTGATTTGTGACGATGTGCGCTTCAACGAGGGAGATAAAAATATAAGATCAGTCTTAAAGCAACAGAGAAGAAAGGGAGTTTTACCATTAATTATAATGACCATTCGCCTATACCTTGTTAGCTGGTTTTTTCAATTTTCATTCTCACGGCTCGAAATTCTTGAAATAACTCTTCACGCCGCCAGCTTTGGTCGTTTGTTTGGTCGCTCTTTTTTTTTGCAATAAAATGCTATTTTAATGAATGTGTTACAATTATAGTTAATTAATTTTGTTTATATTTATAGGTATTAAATTTATACTAGAAAAGGTTAAGTAGGTATTGATTTTTAGGATAATGAATTCTGTAAATCTATTCTTTTGTTCTTGATGAATTATTTTTACGATTTTAAATAACATTGTGTTCATGTTTATTTTGTTTATTCATTGTTATTCACTCTGTAGAGAGATTAATATTAATATGGATAGTAGAAAAGTATCTAGTGTTAAGATACTCCGTACTTCGCTTTCCACCGAATTCAAGACATTGCATGTTGAGTTTGCATTGCGTTTGTTTTTACCAGAGCGAGGAAATGAAAATAATTTGAATATAATCACTCCGCCGATCGGGGATCCAACCGACATCCAATCGCGTTTACAGTCAGATGCTGTCCTACTGCGCCACGACCGGCCTCGACAGGCCTCTAAAGTTTTGCTACCCAAAGAATATTAAGAAATAATTGATAACAAAAGAGAATGCTATTTATTTTAATATTTTTTTTAGTGTTATTCCACACTCAGTTTAGGTATATCATTTCAATAAATAATTCAAAATGGGATTAGTGGTTTATGTTGTGAATGTTCATTAAGCATTATACTAATCAATTGAAATAACAGTTATTACATTTTCCCACTGTATAATAACAACATAATACTTATGGTAATAACAAAAATAAAAAAAATAGAATTTTATTTCTTTTTTATGAAGGAATAATATTTATTATTTATCATTTATAATATTTATTACAATCACCGGTAGACATGCAATGGGAAAGCGTCTCCACTCGGGGGAATAATTATATTTAAAATTATTTTCACTTCCTCTATCTGGTAAGACAAGGCGCGGCTGGACTTCTACCACTCAACAAGCAAAGTCGCGAATTCGGCAAAAAGTGCAGTACGAAGTGTCTAGACATTAGGTATTTCCTGTGGATCCTGCTATGCGGGATAAAAGCATAAAGCGTTTATTTAAAATATTTAATTACTTAAATACAAATACAACAATACAAGATTTGCCTTAAAATACCTTCAGTGTACCGTCAGTCTAATGATTTGGGATGTTTAAATGTTCACATAAAATAGAAAAAGAAAGGACAAAGTGTATTTCACCGCGTTAACTACTAGAGTAATATATCTTAACTTATATGTAAATTTTGAATTAATCTATCCTATATGTGATTTTACTTCTTTGTTTATGTAAAGTACATGATAAGATAATCTTGTGGCATACACATTCTCACTACAAAACGTGTGTTGAAATATAATCATCTAAATTCATTTAAATTTTGCATTCCCTTCAATAGTTATGTATATAGATACATTATATAAATTAACATGATATTATCACATATGAAAAGATGAAGATGGCGTCAACTAGTTGTAGTTGATCAATCAATATGAACTTGGTTTAATAAAGAAACTGATAGCTACATTCTTGAACATTTGTTTTTTTTTATCAAGGCAATAGATAGATATATTGTACCTTCATCAGATGTGGTCACATTTGCGAATTTTCTTAAAATCAAAATACCGTTGCAAGATCTTCTTTAATTAAGTCATTCATTTATAAACAGAAGTAATGCTAATAAAATTATCTTTCAATTTGAGGTTTCTTCTTTTATCCCGCATGGCATGATAATCTGAGACAAGTTAGTGTCAAAAAATTCCGTTGCCTACTTTCCATCATAAATTGATATTTGAAATGTTCTTGTCATTGTATATGCGAATCAACAACAATACAAGCTATTTCTCATTACACACCCAAATCTCGTTGTGTATGAATGGACATAAAGCAGGCTATAATCTTCCTACTTCATCACTCCAGCACCGCGATAGCTGACGGTGCTTACTTACCCGTATCTACCATCTTTGCGTTGCACCTACAAGTTATCGCCTAAAGAAAAACTAGTTTAGCATACAAATACTCTAAGTGGGCGAATGGCGAGACCATCAGATAGTATACACAATTACGCCAGTACGTGACACCTCGCGGGATTTTTATCAGTTTACGCAATGCCTCATGCCTTGGGAGTATCCACAATTATACGCTTGTTATGACTTACAAAAAAGTTTTATGTCGAGTGTCACGGCTGCGATTACGGATCTTTGTTTTGTTTCCTTCAAATTATTATAATTCGAGCTGTCACTACGCTTATTTAATTCATATTATGTTTGTTTGTGGTAATTCTTCTTTATGGCAGTCTAAGTTAAGATTTCTAACTTTTGATTTTTAATCAAGTTAAACACTTCATTAAATGTTGTAGATACAAATTTATCATTGTGTTAATGTATATCAATTATACTGAAATTAAAATAATAGGAAATATTAGTAAGATGTTATATTTTTATGAATAACTTTATTTATTCATAAAAATTAAAGAACGAATAATTAGACAATAAATGATAAAGTTTGAATTTAAATATTCAAATCTAACGAAAGAATTACATAATAAATGTTCACTTATTAGTTAACTTCACGCGTTTTATTAAAGCGTGAATTTAAATGAGTATATATATTTGTATGGAAGTGTTAAAAAAAACAATATTATTGATTTTATCAATAGATTTATCTATATATTTTAATGAATAGTTCTCAATACAGCTGTCAAATAGTTACAGTCTCATTCAATTTCACAAAGCAACGTTATTATTCAATTTCTGTAGAAAAAACTGCAAATCGAGTGTTGCCACGGCGTTTATTCACATCACTGGTTCGTTAATTATACAATAATAATAAAAAAAAAGAAACAATGTCCACGTACTAATGTCCAATGATACTTGTAATGCTTAAATTTAATGAATTCCATGGAAAATTATATTCATTTATAATTATATATTTTGTATTTTTAACTAAATATTTATCAACTATATATTACAAAATTTAACTTACAGTTAGACTTTTATCAATCGTTTTACGTGCATTTAGTGGTTGCTTGCGGAAATAATGTACAAATAGTAAGATTAATTTAAATTATCATATTATATTTTTTTTACATACAAAATTCCAATCAAGTGTAATAAATACTCTTTTGAATATTATAACTTTTTTATATTATTCTTAATTTTTTTTTTATTTTTGAAAGCAGCGACTAAATGCACTATTCTCACAGCACAATTGACAAAACATATTTTCAAAATATGTTGATTAGTAAACACGTAAATATACCTTACAAATTGTATTTACAAAATAAAGCGATATTATTTGATTACTTTATTCTATGTGGGGAATTAAACAAATCAAAAGATTACGATGAAAGGGGCCGATAATGTTCCACTTATATTAGGTACTCCATAAAATTAATATTCGACATTATTAAGAGTGAAAATAAACTAATTTAACATTTACCTTAATATTTTTTAGAATTATCAATAAAAATTTGTATAAAATAAGTAATTTTATAAAAAAAGCCCTTTTCATCGAATTATCTATCCCTATTGCTATTGCAGTGGAGAATCTAATGTGAAAACTATTGTGTTTGAATACTACGTGTTCTATGACGTCATGCTTATTACCCATGCAATATTTTACAATAATATCGCATCTGAGATTAGCTACTTTATTTAAAATACCTGATGTCTCATTCTATTTCTGGATAATTCTTAGTAAACTTTGAAAGAAAATGTTCAAATGTAGCTGTATAACATTTTAAAATAGAATAGAGATTCAGTTGCGACATTGTTCTAGAGAAAAGATGACAAACGTCAAGTCAAATCCATGGCATAGACCTGTTATTTTTAGATATAACTGGACAGGTATATGGTTTGTTTAGAAGGCCTCCGCGTCAATCGTAGACAAAGTTTGCGAAATAAATAGAATTACGTTTCACTGTTGTATGGTGTTAGGAAAATTGAAGAATTTGTATCAAAAATATATCTTTGTACGTGAGAATAGAAACTAAATATTTTCCAGTCGTTTATAACTGCCCTACGATCGAGAAAGCCTTCCAACTAACAAAAACTTGCCGCATGACAGTCGATCGAACATTAATGACTAAACAACCATCTAGTGTAAGCTTAACTATTTACAAACATTACGTTCGACCCGAATAGAACTCGACAGAAAAACAAAATAGGAACGATACAAAACGACGCCCGTGTCCTCGCGGACGAAAGCCGATATAAATACACTCTATGTACACTGGAGTCAGTCCTGCGTTTCGACGTCGAGACCGTTCACCATGCGCTCGATGCTCTTGAGGTCGGAGGCGGGCGGCGTGGCGGCGGCGGCGGCGGCGGCGGAAGCGGGCGCGTCCGGCCCGTCGGGCGGCGGGTCGGCGGACGCGGCACGCGCTGGCGGGGAGCCTCCACGGGGTCGTGCTGGTGACGAGCTGAGGCTGCGCGCACGCGGCGCTACCTGTTCGAACGCCGAGCCTAGCCCCGGCAGCGCGTACGGCGCGAACCTGTGCGTCTTGCTCAGGGAAGGCGCAGGGGCGGGTGCGGGTGGCGCAGGGGGAGGCGGCAGCGAGTACTGCTGCAGCAGGGGGTGCAGATTGAACAGCAGCCCAGGCGGCATTTGGTGAGGAGGGAAAAATGGAGGTGGGTAAAGGGAGGGTGGGTAGAGATAAGGTAGGAGAGGCGGCTGCACCGGCGGGCCCAGAGAAACGTCGGGCGCCGGAGACGGCCGGGAGGGTCCAGCGGGAGGTGACGGCACCCTTGCGCCGCCCGAGCACGAGGAATCGGAACCGGCTTCTTCTGCACCGGAGTCTGCTCCGCCTCCACTTGAACTAAACCAGGCTATAACGAAAAATAAAATATTACCAAAACTTAACCATACTGTAGTTTTGATGAGTAGGTTGACATTAAAAGAGTGACTGAAAGACCACACAAAGTTGGACACAATTTATTAAAAAATTTATCAAATGCTGGTATACTTACAGCTGCTAGTGTGTTGCGGCGGGGGCGGCGGGGGGCTAGATGGGCCGCCGACATCAAGGGGCCTCTCATCGTCGTCCTCTCGCGTGTCTGACCGCGCCGTCAGCAGCGCCTGCCTGCGGTACACGGACAGACTACTCGTGTTATCATTGTGAATTATTTTCTTTATATTATAATAATAAATATTAACATATTTTAAATCACATTTATTCAAAAAAACTAAAGTTTTAAATATTTAATTCCTTTGGTTCAACTTAGTATAACTCTTATTGTAGCTTTTATATTTTATTCATTGTGAATACCTTTACTTACGTTATGGCAATTATAGCGTAAGAATGTGAAAATCCTAAAATGATCTATCTATTTTTTTTATTTAAAAATTGCCTGTATCCAAAATGTTAAAGTAAGACGTAAAGATCTAAAGCCAAAGGGTGCTAGAACGGAAAATTAATATTTACATTCCTAAAGGACTAAAATTTAATCCATTTTATAATACCAAGCCTGAGCAGGGGGTGTCAAGTGGTTGACATTTCGGCTAATGGCTCGCGACCCTCGACCGCTAAAGGTTAATCATCTCCTAATGATAGTGCCGAAACTTCGCCCTTTCACTGTCGAACGTGTCACGAAAATACTATTGGAAGTTTTTTAAGAATTCAATGATCCGTTCATTACGTGGCCGGGAAGTAAATTGCTGTTCGTTTACGTTCTATTCTTATTCGAAAAGATACTTTTTACGTTTGTTTAATTATATATGAAATTGATATATTAGAACGGACGACAATACTTTAGTCTATTACATATTTTATGAACTTCTTCGATATTTATCTGATTATAGTCTGATCTAAAATGATATAAACTTTAAATAAAAAATGTTACCCTGATTAGAATTTGACACCACATTTGAATCATCACATTCTGGCGGTCACTGCCCAACTGAACCGCGTTAGCGTAAATACCGTTTATAAAATAAAAGACCAAAAGTGTCCTAACCCCATCGGCCAATTATGTTGTCTGCAAAACAAACGTCTCTTTGTCCAATGTCCTGCTGATCCCTAAATACGTCAGTCCCTAGTACGGTATCCGCAAACGTTCGCCCCTGATTACCGGGGTTCCGTACTAAATTCATTTTATTAACTCGTCTCATCGCCAACTGATAGAATTTAATTTGTGCCACCCCATGGATCTCAGGGTTGACATAAACATTATCTCTACAGTAATTTATAACTATTGTTAGGATGTTTTTATTTAGCCGTATTTATTTATTGTCTTTTTATTTTACTACTACACGTATTAGTTTATGAAGATCTATAATTACTAACTACTACTTTATAAAGAAATCCTTTATTTTAATTTGACATATCGAAAAAATAAAAATTCGATAACGATTTTTTCGAAACACTAAATTAAAACAATGCATGGATTGTTTATTTTATTATTATATTCACATTTAGTCACGTTATTTGAATTAATAAAGATTTTTAACATGAAACATATTGAAATACAAAACGAAATAATTTTTAATTTATTTATTATAATTAAGTTAGAAATTATACAAAATAATCGAGTTTCCTGCAACCCTAAGTTAAACCGCGCATTAGGGTGTTCACGTTACAATGTAAACTGTACGGGGGTGGCTTGCCCTGTAATTTTACCAAATTTTTATCCTCAAAAAACGGTGCAGTTTGTAACCCCTCTTTTTATTGAATATTCTGTGACACAGGCTTATTCGAGCTTGTGTGAATTATCTTATAGGTAATATCGTTTAAATTATCCAGATTTTCTTTAAATAAATCTGCTTTTAAATACTCCGTTTCATTCCAATATGGCCAAATAACTATGTTAAATACCTACATATCTACATACAAAAAAAAATATATAAGTCCTGACACATAAATCGAAAACATGAAAGCTATTTGAACAATTTAAACAAACAATAGAGATACAATGTAATTCTCATATATGACATTTAACGTGTCAGAACGCAAGTAAAACAAAGTTGCCAGCACTAATTAGTCCAGCCGTCGATTAATGTACATCAAAGCTGACCTTTTCACAGGAATGCCACTAACATAAGGAAGATATACTATCTGCTAGTGTTAAATATGTAATATTAATATTAAGGGAATAGAAGAAAGTTTTTGTGTTTTTATTTATTAATTTCGCCAATTTTAATAAAAAATAAAAAAATATTATTACATTTAGAAATTGAGTAAAATATTTGGAAAATAGATCTGCCTCAGTCCATCCTTTATGTAAGATGGTTTCTACAGCACTAAGTAATGTCCTCGGGCTTTTCACAAAATATTTGTCAAAACGTTCACGTTTCGAGCGTTTCCGCTCAGCGGCCATTTTGAAAAGATGAGCGTCCGGCATACGCCCTGTAATTCGGATGCTGCGACGGTTCCGGTGCAAAATGTTGGGTAAGCGAATTAAAGATGCCTTCCTGCCTCCCTTTAAACACTAATGTGACTTCCATAATGGACAAAAGTTGGCCTTTCACGCTTTTCCACTCCGTTGTGTTTGTTAAACTGACCAAATTTATATTATGCAATGTGTTTCTTGAATTAATTAACCTCGAAACATAAAAAAAATATTCTTTTAAGTTTGTTCAGTATGAGAAAACGTTAGTAGCAAAATAAACATTAGAATTTTTAATTGAATGGTGGCTGTATTTTTACTTGCCTACACAAATAGCGTAAACTTGGCAACCTGTCAATAAAAGGTGCGAGCGAGTAGGCGTTGCCTAATGGCTTTTTGTTTCTTTACTAACAAAATATATATAAAAGTATAATAAACGAGATTCAAATCGCATACAAACAAGGGTAAAACCACAAGGTGTTACTTTTACTTTATTCAAATACTTAGTGCTTTGAACACGCTTGCTAAGCAAATAGGCACCTTTAACTTTCTGAGTTCTTTGCGTGTTATTCTTATCTCAGGCTATCATAAAGTCAGTTCAATTACAGCAAATAGAAAGTGCAACGTGCGAACACTATTTAAAAAGCTTAAATAAAAGCTGATTTAACTAATCTTTTATTTTGTGTTATTTCGTTAAAATATGAGAGGAAACAATACTGCATATCGAAATACGAAGCTGACGATACAGACGACACTTACTGGTAGACATAATGCCTCGCATTGTCTGTCCACTAATTGAGTTCTCTTTGAATTTCAAATAAGTTAGCGGAATCACAAGCTATCCCCGCTATCAAATTATACGGCGAAAAAACTAAAGCTGATTTTATCGTGGAAATCCAATTTTCTCCCTTGCACGCTAAAGACGTCGGAAAAAGCGCCAAGTCGTATGACTCCACCATTTTGAGCCGTTACCCGCCATGTTTGAACGCGGAACACGAATAAGGAGGCGCCAGATTAGTTTAATTTGAATTTGGAACGGCGTCGAGTGCGTTCTGAAACGCGTCCTAATTAATTTGGAGAATCACAGATAACTTAATTTCATTTGCTGTTAACTTTGGTTTATCTGTGGATGTTTTGGGTGTGATTTATTTTGCTCTTTTTAGGATATTTACTTTTACCACCTAAGTGCTTTTTTATATTACTTATTTGTACTTCATTTAGCTTACATTTAGTACAGACAAATTACCTATTTTTTCAAGTGTATACAATATCGTTTATCTTCTAATCAAAATACTTTGAAGTACTCAAGACTCTAATGTATTAATTTAAAAAGAAGAGTCAGTTAATGGCAATGAAAGTCCGGATGGCATACATAGCTGGAAAACTACTACTACTATACAGTAGTCATGATTTACATTTTTTTTTAGCTTCACGCTTTTATCCCGCATAGCAGAGTAGACAGAAAGTATCTAGTGTCAAGACACTCCGTACTTCGCTTTCCACCGAATTCGAGACATTGCGTGTTGGGTGGTGGAAGTCAACGCCGCTCTTTGTCTTTACCAGAGCAAGGAAGTGATAATAATTTAAATATAATCACTCCCCCGAGTGGGGATCGAACCCACAACCGATCGCGTTTACAGTCAGACGCTGTCACACTGCACCTCGACCGGCCTCAAATTTTACATTTCATTTATGTTAATTATATTTTAATATAATTGAAAGATCAGTAATATGCATATATACTACTGTACTGTACTGTAGTCAAATACTAGCCAGTACAAACTAATAGTGCGAAGATTGTACGTTTAATTACCATATTAATTAGGTAATAACAGAAACTAATAACAATTATACTGATATGAAAATTCATAGAGTCGATGTACGATTTGGATATAACTTCATAACAGATAAATTAATTGCTCTCTCAAATTATGTAGATTATTTCTATTGGCTACAGGCATTTTATTTAGTATGTTGTTTATAAAAATCTAATAATTATATTTTATTAAGGTAAGGAAATCATTAAATATAAATATTTTTAACCTGTTTAGTACAATGTAAATGATCAAAAACGAACATAGTAAGTTACGATTTACCACGATTATTCCTTAAAAAATGTATTAATAATTTCAACAAAGATATTCGTCATCTTAAATTATTTTAAGATTACGTATTCTTATGAAGTCTGAAAATTAAATTAATATCTGTTACTAAAAGGATAAGAAAATGTTTACGTAAAAATGTATGTATACTATTTTTGGAAATAAGATTGTGAGAATGATTATTTATTTCAAACGCTTCTTACTATTAATCGTTATAACTATTTATAACATATTTAGTATTTTCATATTTTCTCAGAAAAATATATTTATAAACGAGTACGTTGTATTAGAAACTTAAAATTCATGATTGAAGAAATGAAATTATAAATTAAAAGCCTTAATAAAAAGATACAGGCTGTCTTAGGTGTAAATACTTACTTTTTTTCTCGTTTCCCCGCTCCTGTATCCCGAAAGCCTTTTGCGAACGGGTTATTGTCGATCTTCAATTGTGTTATCTGAAAATAATTGCTTATTAAATTTATGTATTTATCTTCATAAGTCAATGACCGTCAACCAATAATACGTTTATTACAAACTTTCAAATCAAATTATTATTGTCTACGTGAAATTGAATTATTTTTTATACTTTATAATAATAATAAAATTAGAAAAAAATATATATTTAAATTACCTAAACGGGTAAAATTTTCCCCAACTTAAATTGCTACACAGCTATATATTTTAAACACTAAAGAACTTAGATATTTTAGCGGAGAGTTATAAAATAAGAAAAATATAGAACAAGGTACCTTCTCATTCTGGTAGGCCGTGACAGCTATAAACTCTGTCTCCTTAAAGACGTAGGTCCTGAAGGTAGAGTACGGCAGCTTCAGTATATCATTGGCACGCACCAGGTGAAACCGGGGCTGGTACTTGTGCATCGAGTTCAGGATAGTCTGCGTAACACACTTTAGACAGCTTAGGAACTTGATCTAAATACTCTTAATTGAATTTAAATTTTAATATTGTTATATTATATATAAAATTATTTTATAATGTTCATATGAAAGTATATATCTACATATATGTGTATGCTTAATGTGACGTCATTGTACTGTGGCTTGGTTTATTGTACAGGAAGCAAGTTAATGTGTTTGTATAACTATTTAAAATAATATATTTTTTAAATTTATTAACGATGCCCAAAGTAACGTTATTTATAACAAAAAATTGTTTCTTAATATTTTTTTGGTAAACGAAACGTCAGTTAAGTTAAAACGCTCGGGAGTCCATCATTGTAATATGTAAAATAACCTATCTTTAGGTGAAGATATCATCATGATGAGGTCTAGTGCTCTAATACCTAATTTTAGATAACCGTAAATCTACATCGACTTTATAATATTGTCTTTAAAATCTCTAATATGAAGTTTTATTCATCCTTATGCTAGTTCCGTTTCTTACGTAAAAAACACCTTATTGGTGAACTTTGTCAAGAATGGATTAGTCTTTTTAAATGAAACTATTTTAAATGTTTTAATTGCGTATATTTTGATATTCGAAAATACATTTTTAAAAATGTAACATTTCGAACACTTTACAGGTAGACTCTACATGTGACCAAAATATATAGAATTAATCCATTTAAAATAGTTTCATTTAAAAATGTGTAAAAATCATGATTATCATAGATTATATAAGTGTACTCATATAAAAATAATAAATAAAATTCTCAAGTACGATTTGTATTTCGCCTTGCCAGACACTTTCATACTGCGCCATACATGAAGTGTGTTATTATCTAATAAGGCTACGAAGGTAGTGCAGTATGTGCGTCATCAATAATGACTTACTACTATAAAAGTTGGTCGGGGCAAAGTTTTGCGCTATTAAACCATATTATTTCTTTGTCCCATGCATGAATCATGAAGTGATCGCGATCTAGCACACGTGGTGGTTATACCTACTCAGTATAGATATATAATTTGTTCTACAATTTTTTATTTCCGTGATTTTTTTGAATTGTTGCTAATGTATAGGTTTTCGTATTTTTTGTACTTAACTGGTAATAAGGAATTGTTTCATTGATTTTGTTCTTAGTTGTACAAGTTTTAGTTAGTTAAATAGATAAATATTAATTGTCTAAATAATAAACATACATTTTAAGTTTTACTGTTTTACATTTTGAAAATAAAAACATATAACTTAAAATAAAAAATTACGTTTTATTTCTCTATACATTTTAAGTAGTTTTTTAAAGTTACCCAGTACTTAAATTTATTAGCATTATATATATTTCTTTTAAGATTCCCTAAAGAACATTTGGAGCGAGTTAAATATTAGTGAATTGGGGTTGTATCGGATTTGGGTATTTTCATTGCGTAATGACAGTGCTGACCCCTCGCGGTTACTAAATTAAGGGGCATTACGTGCCCCTTAAACTTGGATGGTAATAAGCGGTGTCACGGAGCGTCATTGTTGAAAAATTCTATGAGAACTTGTGAATTAAAAAAATACTGTTTTCAAATTCAAAGCTTTCACCTATATATAAGATTTCACTCGCGGCTTCGCTTGTATGATTAGTCAATAAAAAATACCTTGACCATACAATAATGATCAAATTATACATATTCATTATAAATTGTAGCTATTGTGTTACTGCAGTTTCATCAAAATCCGTTTAGTAGTTTTTGCGTGCAAATATTATACAAATTTTAAAACTTGTTCATAACATAAAGTTAAGAACCTCTTTACATGTAAATAGTATTGTATATACGTATTTTTAGGTATCCTCTCAAACATATAACAATACTGTTATATATTAGAATATAACATATAACAATACTGTTATAAACAGATTTGAAACAGATAACTTTCAAAGGACGTATAGACAGTCTATGAGACATCAATTCAACCGATAAATAATTTATAAGGTAGGTAGGTAGTACTAAAAGAATGCGCCGACTCGTTCGCACCAAGGAGGCGGTAAGTCACTCTGATATTTAGTATTTAAAAGATTTCCACGCAGCCATAATCTAGATATGTGCATCTATTGTTGTGCCGTCATAGTCTCTTTGTATTGCAATCATAATGTATTTGTATGTTAAACATACATTAAAATTCTATCGAGATGCGCACAGTGTTCCCATTATAAATCAATATTCAAGGTTTTTGTTTTACTATAGCTTCTATTTAATTCTAGTACTAGTTTTACCAGTGATTCTCTCCTTTAATAGTTCATTAAAGCCGACTACGGTATATGGCACCAAGTCTATTGTCTGGCTTTCCGTATAATGAAGGCGGTCACCGCGAAAACATAAATTAATGATTATTGTGCCTTAAACTTACTGGTTGGAATTTGAATATAGGTACATACTTAAAAAACTACTCGAGCTCTTATTGCCATCGTTAATAATGAAAAATGAGCGCAAAAGTAATTAGCTATGAGTTATATTTATTCGGCTTAAGTACAATTACCTGTTTTATTAGTGTTTACGGAGATACATATTTAAGATAATTCTTTGATAGCAAAGAGGAAATTTATATTGTATAGGAAATATTAATTAAAAAATTAAGTAAAATAGTATAATTATAAATATTTTTAGAAAACGTATAAAAATTTTTAATATAGACTCAAACTTGTGGCTTTTAGAAACCTTCCGTTCACACTACCTACTAAGCTACACGCTCTATATCATATTTAGATATTATTATACATTTGTTATAACTTATTTTATATATATATATTAAAATAATGATTTTTATAATTTATTGATGTGCAAATAGTTGACCATCTTAACTCTACCGTGGGACTGCGTTATGAAACAAATGCTATTGACTTATTGCTTCCCCCGACTCGTATTAGTTGAAATTGCTTTTAATTCGAATAAATCACTTGATGAGGCGGGCTTCCGTTCAGATTTAATGTGGAAGATTGAGTTTCGGCGGCGACTTCTTTTTAAAAAATAATTAAGTAAACGCTCGGTGCTTGTTTATCGCGCGGAAAATGCTGTACTGTACTTTACAATGTACGAAATAAATTTAGTTACTTTACCTTTCAGTTGATTTCGGGATCGTAAGTAATGTGTGATATTTTTTTCAAATTGTTTTAATTATTTAATTTTAGTCCACAATATATGCCACGTTTAATAAAGAATATTGGGAAAATTTATGACTAAAAAAATATATTTTGTGTTTTTTTTTTGGTATTGTTCGTTAATAATTTCAATTGGTTACTGAGTATAAAAGGAATAGTGTTTAAAAACATTTTTTTTAAATATAAACGAATAATATTTTTGAGCGCTTTTTAATATATTTGCAGTTTATCATTATGTATTGTTGATGCTTTTTATAAGATTTTAGCTCGTACACTTTTCCCCTAAGTCCAAACCAGATTGGATAAAGAAAATAATTTTAAGTGGACTTTAATGTATTATAAGGAAATAAGATGTATATTTTTTTAACTTAGTTTATAGATAAAAGTTTATCTAGAATAACTTAAAAAGGATTGTCTAGACTAAATAAAAAAAAATTATAATCACACACTATTGTCGTAAATTAGACGAAAGCTAAAGAAGTATTATATTTTAAACTAACGAAGCGGTTCTACTAAGACGAGATCATTTCGAAAACGATAACATTAAAATAAAATTATAGTTGTACCGTGAGCCTGCCTTAATTACGGATCTTTTATTCGTCCGTCCAATTTCTTTATTTTACGGCTGGACAACAAATTAATATGTAAATAAGGATGCACGGTGGTCTGTCGATGATTTTGCTTGTCGATTAAATGTAATCGACAAGGGACTGATAACAGTATACATAAAGAGCGAGCTTTTTTTTTTAAAACGATAGGCACTCTTAAATGATAGATATCAATTACGCATAGCATTATTAAGAAACAGTACTTGTAATAAGACAATAATTGCGCAATTCAATTGTTTGAGCAATTTTTTTGAAGAGATTTTTTTTTAATTGATACAAATAATTATAACTAATCAATTTCAATATCGATGTTCGGCAATTTTCTTAATGGGTCGTCCCTAATGGCAAAGGTTCGCTTAACAAGCCAGAGATGGCGCCAAGCGTCGGCGCGCTTTTGTTTCGACACGGAAACAGTTAATAAAATAATTGCTAAACGCTACACAGATTAAAAAATAATTGTTATCTATAATAGAGACGTTACGTTAAACGGAATCTAGAAACAATTTACGATTCGTGACGTATCCACGAGATCGACTATCACGTGTTAAACGAGCAATTAAAACTTTGTAATATTTTTTAATAATTGTTGTAACAATTGCTCGAGCGCCGTTCAATGTAACGGTTTAAAGAATATGATTTTTTAAATAATATTTTGTTTGTTTTTTTAATATATGAAAATATAACAATATAAATAAATACTTAATTTAATAAATACTTAATTTAAAAATAAGCAACTTTGGTTGTTTAAGTTTAAGCTATTCGACTCTAGATGGCGCTACTGGTAAGCAGTTTTTTGTTATATAGCTTTGTATGCATTAGACACGGCTTTCTTCTTCAAAGTAAAAACTTATCTAAGATAAAATATATGTTAAACTAAAAAAGAGAAATTATTATTTGAAAATTCAACTATATCTGATATCCGATTAGTAATTTGTGTGTAAAAAAATATATTTAAAGAGAATATAATATTCTAATTAAGGTATATCGTCCATTCGATTGCACTCGCACGTCTGACGGGCGTCGCCCTACGTTCGCGCCAAATGGCTAATTCGCGCGGTAAACATACGCCATAAGTCATATTAACTATACGGGCGGAGCCGACGAACCGCACTCATCTCGCTCTAACAAACTAGAGAAACCCATGCGACTGTTTGTTTTTCCTTTTACTTCCTTTGAAATCTTATTTTGAATTTTATACCTATAGGGGCGTGGATGCTATTGCATATTACGGCGCCGCTCTCACCCGCGGAGATTGTGACCGTCTCTTTCTGGCTTTTTGTGATTTTAATTCGCAGAACGGCATCGAGACGTGATTCGAGTCTATAGAACTTTTTTATTGCGAATGTTCGGAATTCGCTGGAAGGAAAGGGATTTCGGCAAAGTCTGGCGCTTATGCAGTATCGATTGAATTCGAATATCGCTTTTACTCGGATGCTCCTTCCACGCGACATTGCCTAGATGCTTCAATGGACCGAATATAAAATGCAGTGTATCCACCTTAGATTCTGTATAAAATTTTACAAAGGTAGCTTTGGTACAAAATATTCAGCTTCTTCATAAATATTAAAATATATTAATTTAAATAATTATTTTATCTCATAGTGAGATCTTAAAACAAAAAGAATTTTAAATTATAAGCAATTATTAATTAAAATAAAACATATAGCCCCTGTAAAAAATATATAATGAATCATTAAAGCTTCACATCGCATTCATAGCCTACTTCATTTAAAGGAACAAAAAGTATATTTTTTTATTTTTTAAACCAGATTACCGCCATAGGAGCCGCCGATGTATCAATATTTGCGTTCTCTGTTGACACGCAAACCGTCTTAGCATGGCAAACAAAAGGGTTCACTAATGCCCTTTTTACCACAAAAAGCTTGGACAAACATTGGGGCAAATACGACACTGATGTAGAAGCGGGAATGAATAGATATAAATGATAAACTTTTAGACCTCCGCTTATTTGAAAATAATTTATATATATATTTCATAAGTAACATCTTTCACATGTAGTTATGCACAACATCAATAACTATAGGTTATTAATCACACCCATAATCAAAATACCGATATAATTCTATTATATATAAAGATTTAAAATCATAATCGTTAGCTAATTGATATAAAAAAGAACCTTTTATAAATAAATATTATAAACTCAAACAATCGTTGCGCGTCCTTCGAGGTGCGCGGACGCAGGAGCAAATCCATTAGCGATTAACGAGCGATCGGGCGGGCACTAAATTAAAATAAATATTTGCCGGCAGCGCCTGTACAAAGCGAACCGTCTTTTATGTACGCCGACACAGGTGCCGCGGTACTGTCGCGCACTTGCGATACGTATTACCTATCTCAGTCGTCTCCACAGTTCTGATGCTGGAGCAATTTGCTTCTAGAGATTTCTATATCAATTTATTTACATTTTAAGTATTTTAAGTCTTTGGATTTGGATCTCGTGTTGTGTTATCTTCATCTATTGGATAGTGTTATCGTATTGATAATGTTTAATGGGGCTTTTCTAGAGATGCTAGTTAATTAGTATTTTAATTTTCATTTAAGAATTTAAATACTGTATAAAGTATTGTAAAAAGTACTTAATTTTTTGAAACATACGAGAGATTTTATTGCAAGAGAATAATTAAGTATATATCTATATAATCGGTTATTTTTTTTATGAAAAAACATTAAATTTAAAATAATATTTTAATAATTTAAAAAAGCACTTTTCGTTAAAACTGTACATTTTCGTCCAGTTATCGATATGATATTGACGATACAAGCTCGCATGTGGCCGGTGCATTACAATAAATCATATTTCATTTTACATCTGTCACTTGGTTTTATGATGGCGCCCGTTATATTTTTTAATTAAAGAGGATTAACTGTTAACAGTAGGTGCAAAGGTATATATCAATTCTTACCATATTTATATCTTTGTGGGTAATGATGACAAAAATAAAAAAACGGTTTTCTTAAAAAACTGAACTTATTATTTTTTAAAAGAATTCACATATTATTGTAAAGTCAATACAAGTTCATCGATCTTCTATATTGATAGATCTGAAACCACAGACAGCAGGAAGCTTAAAGTAGTCACCGATACTAAACATAATACGCAGGGGCAAATAGAGCGCCATTAAAACCTTTTTTTTTTTGGAAACACGATATCTTTAGTCTGAATGATATAGAATCTTCGTTTTCATTTTAATAATAGACAAGCAAATGATGAATGGGAGATGGTGTAAAGGGAAATATGAATGTATCAAACGTTTTAATAGTATTAGATTAGCAAATGAAAAATATATTTGAATCTATTCCGTATCTAACATAAGTTTGAATTAATAAACTAATTTGTGTTAAACAATTTAATGTAAACATGAAAAATCGTATTTAAAGAACTTAATAGCATTTATCTTTTTTATTTTGTAGATAATGAAAGTACACCCACAGATAACATTTTAATTTATTTCTTTTTAATCCCGCTATGGCGTGCAGTATAAGTACTTGCACATATGAAATATTACAGTAATTATAGAATAAATGATAACGTAAAACTTCAATTAGTACCGTTGTTTGATATTTGTACAATTTGATGTTTAATTTACGTACCCAACAAGTTTTAGTCAACTATAGCAAAATAACATATACTTATTCAAAATATTTTAATTAAATTTAACATAAATTCATATATTTATTACTTATATTTTTACGAAGAACTAACTGATCAGTTCTTTTGAATACAACATAACTACATAATGTATATGAATCAACAATCCACGGTCAATAATCTAGTCCAGTGTTGCCTAATCTGCTATAAGTGGAAAACATGAACAGCCAGTAAAATTAATATACTAAAAACCTTACCCATGAGTAAATAGGCGTTGCCTTAGCAACGTGTAAATACTTTTTTATAGAAAACGGACGAAGAAGAAGAAGCAAAAGGGTCACATAATGGTAAGTGGTTACCCATGGACATCTACCACATTTGAGTTGTAGATGCGTTGCCGGCCATGGAATGGAAGTGATAGGACATGAGGGAAAGGATGGGTGGGAAGAAAGAAAGCTGGTTTACATAATATCTAACTGGAACATATCATCAGATATTTGGCGGATCGTTTTTGTCGTGATGATAGTGGTCACGAGCCAGTCGGGGGATTAATCTCCTACCAACAAATTATTGGAATACTCGCCGCTTATGGAACGCTGCCCAGCAGCGGAGGGGAATTGTATTCTACCCCGTCCCCGTACAGGAAAATATATGTTTAGTCAATCACATGTATTTCTAACGCTAAAGTATAATAAATGATCATATTTAGCCTGTCTTTGCCATATATAAATTAAATATTTCATGTAAGTAGGCTTATTTTATATGTAGTTTAGTATTAAAATATTATTATTTTTTATTATTTACTGGCTGTACATTACAAGAATAATTTAAATATCTATAAACTAATACTAAACATTCATAAAACGCGGTAAGCTTACATTAATTTGATTGAAGCTGTAATGGAATATTGCAGTGATGTGAAGTGCGTAGCGATTAAAAATATGTATAAAGCCATGCAAAGAATAACAATAGTAATTAATATAACATTATAAAACGTTACATACATTATCATACAAAAATTATGCCCATTTTTGAAGGTTTTTAAAAATTAGACGATAATTTCTACTTTAACTAATTATACGATATCAAGGTACTTGATTCACTAAGCGTGGCTGAGTTAGGAGAAGGCGTCGGTAGGAATTTAATTTGGGATAATATTTATTTTTAAAACCAAAACATGATTGGAACGGCATTGGGTGACAATAGTTTAAAATATTTCTAAAATGACAAAACGTGAAAAATAAGTTTATTTTAGATCAGTTCTTTAGCTTTTCACCTCATTTTGACACTTTAATGAACAGAGAGAGGTAACCAGAAAGTCAAAACACTCTGTTCGCAGCGGAGTGTCAGTTTTATGTCAGAAAAAGATAGTTTGATCAAAATAGCGTGGAAAAAAGCGATTTATCACTTATTTACGGTTGCCTTTTTGTATCTATCTATGTAGCCAACTGCATGAAGGTAACAACATATTTTTTACCTTAGTCATTCAATTCTAATGATATATTTAGGTATATCTGCTTCACGTGTCATACACTTGTACACTTCAAGTTCTAATATAGACATTTCATCGGTCGAAATAATAATATTTTATATTTAAAGATTCATTAAAAAATAAACATTTGTCCAAATTAAATGAGATAATTTGGATAACGCAATTTGAATAATTTGGATAACGTTTGGATAACGTTTTCAATTCGGGTGAGGCGTGCTTTAGCTCAATAGAAGTGTTAAATGTTTATTCGCAAGTCAAACATTCTACCTTTGCGGGAAATAGATGTTGCTGCATTTTAAGTTTTTAGAACTAAAAATCTGTATATATTGGTAATTAAAATATAGATTGTTGATTACTAGAATACCTTCGTCCAAAAGCTTAAAAAAAGGTGATTGAATGATGAGCCTCGAATTCACAAATTACGTCACAACTAAGAGGGGGTCGGAAAAGTGTGACATTATTTGAAAAAGGTGGTTTCACTAAAAGGACCAGCTAGTGACAAGGACGGGGGAGGGGGGTCAAAACATTATGAAATTCATGTGACGTGTATGGATGGCCTAAGGTATATCAAATGTCTATTTACCATGTTATCACATTTAACTACATACATCTATTCGAACTGAGTAATTCAGATCAATATGTCATATAGTTTCTTTATATATACTGAGTGATGCAGGATGCTATGACGTGAATTTCTTTAACAGATTGAAGAAAGATTTATTTTAATTACAGCCTGCTTAAGTGTAGCGGTTTCAGTTTTATCCCGCGTAGTAGGATAATCAGGGAAAAGCTAGTGTCAAGACACTCCGTTGACTGATTCAGTAATGACTGGTATATTATAATAAATATTAAATTATTAACACATAGAACCAGAAACTTAGAATTACAAATAATTTAGAATTGATATCGAGACTTCACCGTCAGTTTTGGGATATCTACTAAAAACTCTGTTGAGTTTAAAAACCTAGCTAAATCTGTCAATATCATCTAATAACTTACATATTTATAGTGCTATAAATATATTAGCTTAGATAGGTAAGTAGGTGGTATTAATAAATGAGGTAGGTACACTGTATATGAAAAGAGTAAAGCCAAAAGTTGAAAATAGTATAGTACTTTTCAATTTATGAATGTCAGTATTTATTCAGTGAAGTTTTGGCAAACCGTATCTGTTATGTAGAGAAAGATGAATTCGGAACGTAGTGCTTTTCAACTCAACTGAAGTGTTAATGTTTGCTCGTGCCGCAAACAAGTTGAGCACATTGCCTTTGCCACGTATAACCGATGGTATTGCAGGAAAAAATATATGAAATTATATTATAATTAATAAATTTCACTGTTTATTTTTTATATACAAAACCAAATTATTAAACATCAATATAATTAGAATTACTTTATTTTATATATTCAATAATTAAACAGATTTGTTTTATTTTTAGTTACTTATGTAGAAGCAAAATATATAGCAATGTTATCCTTTAACGATCTATTTAGAGACAATCATCGTTCGGTGTATAAGTACATCGTCATTATAACCTTTACGGATGAACTTCGTCACTGTACAAGCATTAAACATTATTGAAAACCCACTGCACTATGGTAAGTACTACAACAAGAAATATTACGACCCATATAATTATAGAAAAAAGAATTAAATATGTTACCAGGATTTTTTAAAAGTTTTTAATTTACTTATAAAAATAAGTGGCGATAAATAATTAAATATAAGTCTTATGTAACAGGTTTATTATATTAGATAACTATATGTATTTTTATATCAAAAAAATGATATGGTACTAGGTCAAATAATATCGTTTTACGTAACTATATCGAATATTATAATAGTAATACAAGAAAAGCCACGGCCATTAGCTAGTGTGTGATAAAGAGGTCAGAATGATGAACCTGCGTGGTGTGCCTTTTAGCTGAACAGAAGTGTTAATGTTTGCTCGCGAGGCAAACACGCTGAGCACACAGCCTTTGCGGCATGAAATTGATATACCGACAAAAGTGGATTATTTTTATATTTTTATATTTTTATATATGACTGACTATTGACTCTGTTTTCACTTTTGTTTGCTTAGTGATTTATGATTTACGCCGTGTTGTAATAATTAAGTGTTTGCAAAGCGTGTATTCTTAAATTTAGTTGTGTTTTAGATATTATTTTATACCTATTTTTCATATAAAAATGAAATTTTTAGAAATATTAGAAGGATGTAGTTTTGCACATTTACTATTTATATGAAGGAGAAGTGTAGAGAGCAAATATTTTCTTCTATAATGTATTAGAATTATATAAAATTAATCAATTACGTATATACGTAACAGTGACATATTTAATTTATTTTTAGTGTCTATATAACATAATATAAGTAAGAATGTAGGAGAGATAAAAGTATCGAAGGTTTTTTTTATATACATAGTGACCGTATTTATTGCTCTTATTTAGTTTTCCACGCTCGGCGCTAGATGGCATTAGATAATATATAGTGTGTTAATTGGCTAATAAAGCTGTTTTCTTACATAAATAGGTATATTTAAATAATTTAGGCATTTTAATTATTTTAAAAAGTATATTAGTTACAATTATTATGCAGAGTTAAAGACTTTGAGTAGACGATAGAAACAGAAAAAATACTAATTAAATTATAATTTATTAAAGGAATAATATCTTCGCAACTTCAAGTTTAGAATATTACCTGTTATTTTGCTTGTATTATAGGGAGATTCTTATTGCTGTGAAATAAAAGAGAAATTATCACCTCAAAGGTTCTAGTAATTGCTGTTCACTGTTAAGTTTACTCTGAAGAGTGCCTACATGGAGTGAATGTAAGATGTAGCATTACTCGCCTGCACCTATAAGTGTCGGAAGCGGCGTCCCACTCAGAAATCGGTTGTACACAAATGTTCGCATTTAATTTAAACTATATTCACAAAGCGATTGTACACTTAATACCCTTTCCGTTTCTATTAATACCGGCAAAAGAAAAAAGGGGCTAAGAGCAACAAAAGCCTTTAAAACTATTAAAACAAACTTACCCTTAAGTACAATTATGAAACATAGACAATCTACCGACAGAGGCCCAACAATTTTTGCATAAGCGTTCCGTTTTACGCTTCCAATTTTCAATGCATTAAAACGCATTTAAATGTGGAACAGGAATTCATAAAGACGGTGGCGCCGCCGTCCGCAATTACAAGTAACATCAAACTATCGTAGACCAATTATACTGATCCCTCTCAAAGTACAAAGAGTTCCGTGTTAGGGGTCCTTGTAGATCTGTTATAATAATGTGCCGGTGATTTTATACTTGAGTGATGATGCTTTAAGCGGCCCCGGTAAAAGGCTTTTTATAGTTTTATACCTTCATTCACTATAAAACTGTATTACAGCTGTGGGTCTGCGCTGTCTCTATTAATATATGTGATGCGCTGTCTATCGTTTGTCCGTTGGGAGTAACCGGTTTGTTCTATAACGTAACCGAAATTAGGACAAGGAACGTTTAAAATTTTTATATTCCAGTTAAGATTTCTTCTAACAAGAGGAACGATCATTCATCTGACAATTGTTACAAGGTGGTTTTTGACTAAGTGTGTTTGTGTACGTTAAAATTTTCAATTTCTGTACGAAAATAGCACTTAGTGTCCACTTATTTTACAAAACAAGTAAATGTATCTAACTATTGACGCTTTGTTCTCCCTCATATACTTGTCCGTTAGAAAGTGACATTGACAGCGCAATGACATATGTATAATTGTATATCTCAAAATATACAGATACTGAATAAAATATACGCACATCATCTACTTAACTTATATAAGAGTATAATCTATGACATCAAATTTGCCAAACACTATTATCGTATAATTACCTAAATACTTATAGAAAAATACTATCTAAAATGCCTGTTAATTAAAAAGAACAATAATAGAGACATTGAATAGCTGTTTAATATGATATAAACGAAAAGCCAAGACGTATTAAAAAAAACAAAGTTTCTTTCTACGTATTTCTACTTGTTTAAGCAAATGTCTAGTTGTAAGAACATTCAATTGTAGATTCATTTGCAGATATACAACATAGTCACGCCATCATTGGCACTAATCGTTGAACACTTAATTGCGGTATCAGCGATTTCATGACAGATAAAATTATAGGCTGATTGAGGCGTGTTCTCTCGCTGGAACTAAGTAATGATGTTCTATTGACAATGCAAAGTGCGTTAAAGTGGTGGATAATAAATATAAATAAAAAATATTTTTTTTTGTATATCGCATGGATATTGGGAAATATTTGACAATGACATTAACTAGTTACACCAACCTTGTATATTTATATTAAATAATTAACGTATTAATAAAAAATAGATAATAATTTGAAAACCGAAGTCAAGGCTTTGGATTATGAAGACTAAATACCCTGTTATGTTATATAATATAAATTTTATCTAAATTTTTCATGAGTAACATTGTCAATATAATTGTGTAGAAATTTGAAATTTTGTTATTCCGATTATCCGACTTATTATCAGAAGGTTTGTATCTTTATGATTTAGTTTATAGCTTCACGCTATGATTTTCGTCTACACGTATATATACAAAAAAGTAAAGTATATAAATTTAAATTAAAAAAAAATCATTCATTGAATACAGTGCAGCGGTCTCAATACCAATTACTATTCCTCGGACGAAGTCTATTTACTTTCTTGGAGACAACAAATAGCCTTTCAAGAAGTGGCAAAAACTTGTCGGGTTATATCTCGACTATGGCGGTTGGTTTTTTCACGTACCTTCATGAATTCTCAGTCATTTTTACCGTCCCTTCTACCATTGTGATATTATTTAACGAACTCTATTAAGTTAATGCGTTTACTTAATTGTTCAGGCGAGAACTTTGTTTTTATTATGAAATGTGTATTGAATATTTTATTACTGTTCACGTGCTTGGTTTATTTATTTGATAAATTCATAATTATTTTCTATATTTTAGGTTATATAAGGAAATTGCTTAAAGATTATTCTAACTAATTTAATATCGTATCAACGTTATACGTGTCATATAACTTTAATAATATAATTATTTATATTAAAAAAATGAAGCAAATTAAAAATTACAATTAAATTACATTTCATATGTTAGGCTTAAGTCTATAAAATATGCAGGTAGGTGCAATAGTACGACGATGATATCCTATTAACTCTATTTTAATGGGACCACCGCCGAGATCCCATGCGATTTATATTTATGTTGCAACCGTAACGTCATACAGAATGAAATAAATAACGTTCTTACACATAAAAATATTTCTATAAACATATAATGCGTTCGAATGGAATCCAGTGTTAATATTTTTTAATGAATCTTGATTAGTTATTGCAGTTTGTCGTACGTAGGTAGGTACAAATACATACTCTGTATCTTTATTACAATGCATTTTATTTGTATCTAGCGCTACATGGCCATAGTGTAAATGATTTTTTAAATGTATAGCCATATTAGAGGGACTTGAGACCATTAGGTTTCTTCGCTTAATAAGACCTTTACAGACACTTTTATTATTTTTATATTTTGAACATTTTGAAGTGCAAAGTCTTAAACTAAAGATATCTTGAATATATTCTTTCAATACCAAATTCTGTTTAGTGAACTTCAATTATTCAAAGAAAAAATGAATACATAGAAGATAATTTATTTAAGCATTTATTAATATATTTTTCTATTTATTATGGTATTTAATATATTCTTTAAATAACTATTTTTTTTGTTTCACGCTTTTATCCCGCACAGCAGGGTAGACAAAAAGTACCTAGTGTCATGACACTCCGTACTTCGCTGTCCATCGAATTTGAGACATTGCGCGCCGCATTTTGTCTTACGAGAGCGAGGAAGTGGAAATAATTAAATTAACAAATAGTTTCAATTTTTAAAATACCAATGAAACTAGAAAATTTTACAATTATTTTTTATTTATTTCCTGCGTTGGCAAATGTAATTTAAGAGAATAATCTATACTAATAAATAGGAGTGTCTGTTTATTACAAACATAATTTCTTCTTTCTTCTTCTTTTTTCTTAGCTTCACGCTTTTATCCCGCATAGCAGGGTAGACAGAAAGTACCTAGTATCAAAACACTCCGTACTTCACTTTCCACCGAATTCGAGACATTGCGTGTTGAGGTGGTGGAACTCAACGCCGCTCTTTGTCTGTACCAGAGCGAGGAAGTGAAAATAATTTAAATATAAAAACTCCCCCGAGTGGGGATCGAACCCACAACCGATCGCGTTTAAAGTTAGACTCTGTCACACTGCGCCACGACCGGCCTCAACAAACACAACAAATGTATATTATGTATGTATTCATGGTACATACACCAAAACAATATATTTTCCAATTTTTGTCAATTTAAATGATTGTTTGATTCGTCTAATCTCTGGAGCAGCTGGACCGATTTAAACTGTTCTTTTACTATCAGATAGCTGATGATATAGTTATGGGCTACATTTGTTTAAGAATTTCAAAATTAAAAATGCAAAAACGTTAAAATCCACGTGGAAAAAGCCATTGATATATGTAGTTAGTTCATTATATATTTACAAAAAAATAACTATGTACAATATTTATACAATAACTACTTACAACTTTAGATTGTTACAAATCATTTAAAGATTTTTTCCTTATAACGGATATACTTGTAGATAAAACTTAGAAAAACTCAAGAAACTGGATTTTCTATAGCAAAGTGCGTAAAGTACTTGTAGCGGCCATGCTTCGGATGCCTCACCATCTGAGACACATTCACGGAATAGGCCCGGGTTTCCGTGAAAGCATAACTTTCGATTGTAGCAATGCGGTGACATTTATAAGCAACTAGATTCCGCTCGCGGCTTCGACTGCGTGGTTCGTTCATAATAAGTAACTTATCTTAAGTAATTTATAAGTTATATTAAGTTTAAATTACGCCAAAGCTTTACACAAAGTAAAAGTGTAGCCGGTTTCCCCGAACGGGAATCGAATCCACAACCAATCGTGTTGACAGTCAGATGACGTCCCAATGCGCCTTAGGTCATTATTTATATGTAATAAATATATTGTTTTAATATTTATTTTTAGAATTTTATACAACCTTTTTAGTAGCGTCAGAACTTTATTGACCAATCAATCTCAGTTTTTCTTTTGATCAAGTTAAAAAATGGAAACGCATCCCTGAAGGATATAAGACACTATACATCAAACGCAAGTCCCATGGGGTGGGGTAGGGGCAGTAATTGATTGGCCTCAATATCGATGCGCTTATGATATGGGGCTTATTGAGATCACGTCAAGTTTGATTAGGTGTATGACCTTCTAGACCTTCTACCATAATATTATAGTGTACAAAAATTATGGAAAATTTCTTATATTTTTTTCCATGTACATACATATTTCTACATTATGTGTCGAAACGCGTAACTCAACGCCGTGGCGTCTTTCTAAAGATGCTATTTCACTACGTTACGATGGCTTCATATCCACATACGTTTACATTTTATCTATAAGTTTTATTTTATTAATGCAATTTTTGGTGGGTTAAAAGTAAATAGGTATATCAATTAAATACATACTAAATACCAATGCCAAAAGAACTAAATTCAAATTAATTATTGAAAGACATGTTGGGTGTCGTATCCAATGTATATATTTAATCTAAGGACTAATATCAACAATGTTTGTGTTTAATATCAACAATATACTGCAGTTCGAAGTCTTTACACCCGTATAACTTGCACTTTTTCTTCACTGGAATGCCTTTACACGAGATCATTAGTAACAGCAATACAGTTAAGTACCATGCTTGTTTATATATTGTATAACGTTCATATACGTAGGTATTTATGTAGATTGTGGATTGATTATCTACTATTTTCATGTGAACTATGGGTTCGATTCCTATTCCAAAGATTGTATTTATTTTTATTTTTAATATCAGTCTAGTAAGATAACATGTCTAAGCTCTACGTTCTCTTTCACCATCCTGCTATGAAAAAGCGTTACCCTACAATGCATATTGAATAATGCATAAGTATGCATTTTTTATTACAGTATTTTTCATATAATGATTAGTAATTGTCATGTAGATAAGACGTGTTTGACTGAATACTGGTGGTAAATTCCGATAAAATAGAATTTTACATTTATAAAACAGATAATATAAATACTCTATAGTTTTTTTAAAAAATCGAGGGTTGGTTACCACTATATTTTTGTATTAACGTTAAATAAAGTCACTTATCCTTGGGGTTATCGTACTTCTGTCGATAAGTAAATTATGAATTTTCATGAATGTCTCTAAATACAGCGCTTGTTTGAAAGGCCTTCTCTTCTATGGACCTATTGCACCTAGTATAATAATTCTACAGACAAATTTTTGTATGAACTGGCAAAAGAATACCACCTTATTCTACCTGGACAGAATACTGTAAGTTGTTTTAAACGTGGAATTTTCGAAAAAAGTATTTGCGAATACTAAAATATACGAAATTAATCCGTTTAATATAGTTTCATTTTAGAATGTCATATTTTAGAACAATTCCCGTTAAGTCGTTAAAATTTTCAATAATATTATATATATATAGATTGTATATCAAAACATAAATTAAAACTACGCCTAACGTTTAAGTCCATCATAAATAACCCAAAGTTATAAGTAACTAGTTAATTGCCATATGCTCACCTATTAATACCTATAGAATTTAAAAAAATAAATTATAAATGGAAAAGTCAAAAAACTACATTAGTTCAAAGTAGTGGCAATAAACAAACAGACGGAAACATCGACAGCTGCCTAACGACATGTGATTATTTATTAGTATAATTACGTAGCTTGTTAGTTTTGTCAAGAAACCCCTAATCATATCGTAATTACTTTTTACGCCAATTTTGAGAGATTTTATTATAGAATGCCTTAAGATAAAATTATACTTTAAAGTCAACGTAATTAGGTATATTTTCATTTGATTTTTTTTTGAAGATATCTAAGTTACGCACCATATAATTAGTGTACGAACACCTCTGAATGATGAGCGCTGGCGCCTACGGCCGTCTAAGACTGAGGTAAGATGGTCTAAGAATATTTAATGAGACAAAAGAATTGAGATTGTTTAAAAGATCTGAGTTTTTTGTTAATACAATCTTTGAAATAGTGCAAATAAAATTATTTTGTACTAAAATGAAAATTAAGTACTTTAAAGTACGTTACCTAGTTTACATATATATATATATATATATATATTAAAAATGGCAGTTTTTATGTATAGATAAAGTAAAAACTTTATAAGTTTTAGTAAAAATTAGTAATCATCCATTTTCAAAAATATATCTACTACACATAAATTTGTATAGATATGGAAAAATAGAATAAAATAGAAATATTAATAAGATAGACGAAGTTAGGCCTGTTTTGTCAGAAGTTTAAAGTATACTACTTACAATTCATTTATGTATAATCAAGAAAATTCTTGAATATTACGTACTTCGTAATAATTAAGTATTCTATTTATGATTGTTCGCTTCGTAAAAAAGTTTGTCCGCTACAAAATTTTTTAAACTATACCTTTTAAATAATATTAAATTTTATAATCTTACGTAAATAGATTAAAAATATAAAAAAAATATGTAATACTTTTTGAAATCTCACTACAATTACATTAATATTATAAGAATAAAAAATGGATTTGATAATTGAATAATCTACTAATTCCGTGTCATTATATAAAAAAACTTAAATTACAGAAAAAAAACACTACAAATGCCACACGAGTGTAATTTTTAAATAGATTGTTTGTATAAAACTCTTTGACATTTGCAATATAGATTAAAAATTAACTGATAGCCACAGATAACATCACGTCGGTGATTTATAACTTATTTATTTATCTACGTATAATTATGAGATCGTTTACACCATATATGGTTAAGATAAATCTCTGTACATTGAGTAACTTACGATATGATCTTATTCATACTAACTAACTAATTGTACAATATGACTTCTAGGAAATACTTGCAATACTATTTTGTATGAAGGAGTGTTAATTCCTACGTTTCTTCTAAAAATATATATAATATTATTTATAAATATGTTTATTATTTACAAAATTATCAATGAAGACGATAATTATTGCCAATAACATTTACTTTACATTAAAAATTATATTCTATGATAAAAAACAAACATACGTACAGATTAGACCTAACAATAGGTTTCATTTGGCTTTGAATGCTGTTTATTGGTTAAAGAAGCCTGTGAACGGGTTGGATTGCGCCACTTAAAGCATTACATGTTTCAAAATAGCCCGGATGAGAACGTCACCACTTTATTGTAGCTCACTAGTCGCTTAAAACTTTTAATCTATTTAAATCCACAAATAATATCGAAAAATATGAATATTGTTATTTGAATAAATACATTGAAAAAATGTTTAGTTAATTACCCTTGTTATCTTTATAAGCTCTAGTATTAAAGCGAGTAGGTTTTATGCCTTATAATTCACATAAAGTTGCTATTTGTGCCTACAAAAGTACAAAAGTTTATAGTTACATAATTTCAAATGACAGGTTTACGATTAGACATTATCGTATACAAATTAGATTGAGATATTGTAGACATATTGTAGGTATCATAATTGATTAACCCAATAAATACAGTTATCTATACATATAATAAAAATGTACTTGATACCTGTCTGTATATGGAAGATACATGAGAAAAATAGGATCATGGAATCCAAAACAATGAAATTTTTTTTTGTCTGTGCGTTTGTGCACGCTATTCCTGGAAACGGCTTTATCGATTTAAAAGCAGTTTACACTATTGTATGATTGCTACCTACTCAACAGTGTGTGTTTTATTTTAATCGGATCATAAATAAGAAAGTTGTATCAATCTAAAGTATTTTATTAGACAAAATTATATGAAGGGTCAAATCCACGCAAACCAATTTACGGGAATTCATTAGTTAATAATAAATCCGTAATTTTAGTACAAATGCTCTGCTTTGCAAATAATTTGTTTTTTTAATTATTTTACATCTTAATTTTTATAGTTGGCAACAACAACTTTTTTTGTATTCCTCAATTTATAAACGAAACAATTTAAAATGAGAACCATTTCTTTATTTTCTGTATAAATAATATGGACAAGCTTGAGTCAGGATTGTCATAATAAAATGTAATAAAAATTAATAGCTTTGTCACATCTCCATTAGTCTTTCGACACAATTTATTATAATCTACATATTTGCACAAACAAACTTAACAAAAATTACAAGGACGAGTGACGAATAATCCCAGGACCCACTTACCTACCGGTAGGTAAAGTTAAACAAAAAATAAAAGGTAATAGAAGGCTCGATCGTAAATAATAATAGAATCATTAACATCTGCCGCTATGATTTCGACCATAAAGTTTTTTGGGTAAAAAAAGCTATACGCTTTAGGATTATCAACCAATGCTCTACTAGTAGAAGATATAAATTGTAGATTAGGATTTAGGCTAGTCGTTGTGAATTAAAATTAATTTTCTTATTAATTGGAAAGAGCCTCATAAGATATTCCACATATAGCTGGGTAGTAAGGGAAAACCTAGTGTCAAGACACTCCGGTCAGTTCTTTCCGCTCAAGTTTCAGACACTTGCGTTTTAAGTTGCGTAATTCAACACTGCGGTTTGTCTTATCAGAGCTATATGACAAAAAATATTAAAGTATTTTTCTTATTATTCATTTGTTTTAAAATATGAAATAGAAGCTTACATTAATATTGTAATTATTATGTTCATAATATAATGACTAATGAAACTTTTGTACCGTTTCTACGGTTGATTCAGTGGACGGTGACCGTAACTCGCTAACTTGTTAGGGGCGTCATCAGAAAAGGATGTGTTTTGACGGTTATTTTGTTACGTACTTTTTTTTAATTTTACCACTCTGTTTGATTAGGCTGTATGTGATAACTGCTTTAGTTTAGAAGAACTCAGACAATCTTTTTTTAATGATTAGTTAGATGGACTCTTCAAATGCTTAACAAAAAATATAATATTGTTTGTTTGAGTTATTTAATTCTTCGATTTTTAATGTGTATCCTAAATTATACAATTTCGTTATAAAATGTCAGTTCATAATTGTTAGGCTGTATAAATAACATCAATGCTTTTATTGATTTGTATTATCAAGCAAGTAGTTTTTTTTATAAAAAAAAATGAAATGTCTACTAACCAAATGGTCTGAGTGGGGGTCTCTGGGCGCACTAGGCGATGTATTGGGCCACAGCAACTTTGATAACATCCGTTGACTTTGGCTATAGATGAGCTCCTACGAAGGAGAAAAATGAACTTTAGTACGATTGAATAAAGGCCAATTACGCCTGACATTGGATGTGTGGGCTAGAACCTAGGCACAATAAAATGGACTTCCAGTATGAAAAATAAAATTTCCTTCCAAATAAAGGCAGACGTCAGTAGTCTCCGCTATTTTTAATTTTATCTCATAAAATAAATAATAACTTTTATTTAGTTTGCAAACCAAATTTAAAACGGAAACGCTTTCGTTGAGCTTTTTTTTACAAAAAGCTTACATACATTATGTTGAGTAAAAACGTTGTTAACTATTTAATTCTTAAGTGTATTTAATTATAAGATAAATGCGTCAAGTAATGATACGTGCGCAATTAATGAGCTATGCAGAGCGGGTCTTGCGATTCCTAGATACGGATTTCTATGTAATAACGTGTTACTGGCAATTTGTAAAGGTAAAAAAATTAATTACTGCTTTTCCTTATTAATTTTTATAAATAGCATTTTTTTAAAATAAATAAACAGTTGTAAATGTATAAATTTAGCAAAAAATAATCTTTATTTATATTTTGTTGTAAAGAGAACGCACCTTAAAAATAAATTTTAATCAGGCGTGTAAAATATTTTTATAAGTGTATAGTTATTAAGGGTGGTATTTGAAATTACAAACAACTCAACTTTTTAACGTCTTTGCTTTACAATTTCGTATATATATAAAATGTAAAATTGTAAACTAAATAAACAACAGGAAAACCAATAAAATAATAAGTAAAATTGATGATAACTTAGCAAATTGACGCATAGCTTATCGATGAATGAAAAGTGAGATTATTAGTGATAATAATACGTTTTACGAGCGCTGCGCCTGCGCCGCTGGCGGTTTGTCCGGGCGAAGGGGCTGCCAACTATTGGCACACTGATATTATAATAATTTTATTTATTTTATATATTATAATAAATTTATTTATTTTATATACTATAATAGTTATAGCGATGAAAATAACTTATTGGTATTTCTAATAACTGGTGAATATAACTGTACTTAAGTAAAATTATAGTTTTTTTTATAAAATCGTTGTCGCCGGCAAGTATATTTATAAGAATTTGATCATTCCAGGAGTTTTGTTAACACTCTTTTTTTCTTAGTGCCGTCATACAATCCTTAAGTAAACTAAATGCTTAATTACAGCCTTAGCTAAACAATAATTTCGGCTTTGCCTTGTAGATAGATAGCGAATGTAATTTAGAGATTAGAGATTACATAATAAAAACAGGAAACCATCTCTATTTAAATATAATATATTCTTTAGAATCAGATCTGAGCTTTGAACCATTGTGTCCGGTCACTATACTACTAACATGGCCGAAATGACGTATATCAATGCCTATCATTATAAAAAAAATTATAACAAAACTTCAGGTTAAAATAGCAAAGAAAAAACCTCGCTTTGTTTGCAAAGATGTCCATTAAGCTCTTCATCCAGTCACTCAGTAACACGAATAACTAGCCGTAAACAAAAGCTCGGTGAATTCAGAGCCAAGCGTTGGCCACTCCTGGCTTAAAAAATAACGAGACGTAATAATAGGTTGGGTAAAGTTCTCGCCTGCAAAACAAACATAGACGGAACGGCCAGAGTGCTAAATTACTTTAATAAGCGTTCAAACATTTCTTCGCGATGATTTATTATCTTTTTGAATGAAAAAAGAGGTTTTATTCAGGTATTTGGGTGGATGTGCACGTATCTGTTGTAACGTTTACTTTTTATTCTTTTAGGTGTTGATTTTAATTGTTATTTTTCATTTATGTTTTATTATTTGTCGTGTTCGTAGATACTTCTTTTATGTGTGTTAATAGTATATTGTTGAATTTTTTTTTGTAATTTGATATGGTTATGATTCGATTCCCACCCGGGGTGTGATTATATTTAAGTCATTTTCACTTCTTCGCTCTGATAAGACAAAGTACGGCGTTGATTTCCGCCACTCAACACGCAACGTCTCGAATTAGGCGGAATATGAAGTATGGAGTGTCTTGATACTAGATACTTTCTGTGTACCCTGCTATGCGGGATAGAAGCGTGAAGCTATCTAATTTGAACTCTAGAGATTGAAGTAATGAATTACAAGGTAACTAATGCCTGCAAGATGGAGTTGATGCACATGTGTAGATAAAACAATTATAACTAATAACATGATGAAAGTTAGTAAATTGCGGTTAAATTTTGTAGAAGTAAACGGATCAATTTTGAAAGTAAATATAAATCATACAAAGGAAAAATAATGACCGGCTAAACCAAGTTCTCGCCTGTTAAACAAACATTGGCAGATGAGAAGCTAACAAAGTGTTATATTAATTCTGAAATGCTTAAATAATTTTTAAAAATTATGTAACGTTATGTTTTTAAGAATACTAGTAAATCTAATGTTTTGAAAATAATACATGATGTCTCGGCAACTTTGTAATGAAGTGTACGTCAGACGCATGTCACTGTGTGTAAATCTTATTTAGCCAATCTTATATATTTCAAATGAATGTTTATAAAAAAAACATATAGGTTTTATGCTTCTCTTCCTACAAACTAAATATATCAGTCTTCTTACTCATTCTCCTGCATAATTGACGCATAAAACTATATTGAAAGGTAAACTTTGATCTTAATTTATAATGTGCTTGACTTGATATAATTTATTATCTTTATGTATTTTGATTTATATAAATTTCAGTTCAATTTTTATTCCTAAGTACCTTATTCACGACAATTATTACTATATGCATATTCTTTAAAGATGTTTTTTTTTAATCAGTCTCTTGCTTTATCTAACTTTATCTAACTTTTCCGAATGAGTGGCGAACTTAACGTTTTATGTCACACCAGAGCGGTAAGCAAATATTAAATAAAATCATTTTCCTGAGTGGGAATCGAACCCAAAACTAATTCCATTTACAGTCAGACGATATCTCCCTGAGTCCCGATGGCCTTTAAGTTTTTACTGAGGTTTAATTTTCTTTTTTATAGGGAAATCTCTTTATATTACCTTTTTTCGTTCAGTATTTTCGATTTTGAAACTAAACAATCCCTTGATATTAATTCATACCTAAAAATATTTCATTTAATCAGGCATACCTATGCCTAACAGGTCACGAAACATGGTACACTTTCATTTAGTTAAGCTAGTTAAAAGCACTCTATTATGTTGGTAGTTTTTAGTCAAATATGTATTAATTTTTAATAAGTATCTTATAAGAAGGCCAAGAAAGAATGATTATATTTAAATTATTTTCATTTCCTTAATCTGGTAAGACAAAACACGGTGTTGAATTCCGCTAGTCAACACGCAATGTCTCGAATTCGGCGGAAAACGGAGTACAGAGTGTCTTGACTCTAGGTACTTCCTATCTACCAAGCTATGCGGGATAAAAGCTGAAGTTTTAAAATTTTTATTTGAAGACACTTTATCACTACCTCTTACATTCAATATTCTTTTAAGAATAAAAGCCATGAAGACAATTTTGAAACCAAAACATTCATATTTGCCTTTCATGTGATTATATATTTAATTGTGAATTTAACTAGTACGGTTAAAGGTAATTCGCCGGTCACGCGTATTACGGGTTACGTTTCACATATTCAAAACCTTTATTAAAAATATTCTTATGATGTAATATATTTTATATTGTTCATAGGTTTGAAATTTTAATTAGTTTTAATTTTTTTATAATTTCACCTTTTTGATATCTTAATCAGTTCCTTTTTCTTTCATTAATTGTTCTATTTTTATTAAATGCTTTATGTGATTATCACATCAGAGAAGTGAAAATGCGAAAGAGACGAATAAAATATAGTATATAAATCAGAATCTATTACAATATTGATAATTCATTTAGAAATTACTTAATCATCATTTTATATATTTATTATACACGAGCTGTGCCTGAACTTTGTTTACAGATAATTTAACATCTATAGATCTATTTTATAATTATAAAATAAAAATAGCCGAAATTATGCCTTATTACATGAGCTATCTGCCAGTGAAAATCTCGCCAAAACCAGCTCAGGCGTTCCATAAATTAACCGTAACAAACAGACTGACAAATATTGTAAAAAATGTTGTTTTTGTATATTTACCATGTGTACAAATATGAATTTAATTATTTTTATAGATGTTACATTAAACTAAGTATACTATTTCACTCTTTCACAGGCTGAATCTTATAGAATTGTCTCTTTTTCGTGACACATTACCGTTCCATTTCAATAAATACCATTGAATATTTTCTTTCTTTCAAAAGGATGAAGTTGGAATTACAGTGAGCAAATTCAAACTGAAATATATGAATTAATGCATGAAACTGGAATTTGAAATTTAATGAATTTTAATTTTAAAACTTAGAATTTTAAGTTTTAAAGGCCTATTTTAATTTACTTTCCCAATAGATATTTATCTCTATATACTTTGTAGCAGCTGCTAGAGCGGCTAAGGTATAATGTCTTAACTGTACCGGTTTCAGATTAAATGCAAATTGCAATACACTGTATTATGTATTCACGATATATATATTTTTTAAATCATCAATAATTTATAGAATGATGAATTTGCAACTGTTTAAGTCTTGATATTTATAATTTATTTGTTAAATGCATGAAATTGTAAGGCAGTGCGACTGCGTTTGATTATAAAAACGATGGTTGGGGCTTCGATGCCCATTCGGAGAAGTGATCATATTGAGACAAAACGTGGTTTTGATTACTCCCACTTAACACAAAGCGGAGAACGGAGTGTCCTGATACTAGTTCTCTTTGACTACCCTGTTATGCGGGGTAAAGCGTGGAGCTAAAAAAATAATTTATATATGTTTTATTATATTTGTGTCTTTTGTGTGGCGTACAAAAAAGAGTTATTAATTAGTATTTATTATTTAGCGGTAATATTTATTAATAAAAATTAATAAGCTAAAGTTTACTTTATTAAGCCATCCTATAGATAAGGACTAGATATCTTAAAATATTATAAAATTAAGTAAAATATAGATATTATAATATATTTGCTTTTATTTATTTACAAACTTTACTAAGTAAGTACGTATTATTTATTTGTATACTAAGAATTCAATTTCTTTAAACCATTAACTCTAGATTGGTGTGGTTTAAAGCACGTAACTAATTGAACTAACTAATAAAGAGAAGATATCGATAGCATAACAACTCGGTAACGTAAATTACTTATAATATTTTAATACTACGAAGAAGGCAAAGGTAACATTCTTTCTTTCGAGGTAGCCTTGGAGTCCGAGACGAAGCGGATAAGGTCCAAGAGCATCGCTTGATGTAGTCTGGACACGATACACGCCGGCTTTCGAACTTAGTCGGAGGAAAGCGGAAAATGGGAAGCCCAAGGAAGTGATGGCTGGATATCGTAATTCAGGGCACGAGAGCCACTGAACTAACCACAGAGGATACTGTAAATCGCACAAAGTGGGTAGGTGCCGGAAAGCAGACCTTGGCTAGCCAGTGATAAATGTAAAAATAAGGCAAATACGTACTAATATATACGCACTTCAAGTAATAGTACGTAAATTGTATTATCTCCTTAGAATTAACCTTTAAATAAGTCAATGCAGATTGAAATGTAAAACATGATGTATAAACGTGTCTCGTCCAATTTAGCTATTAGCATTTTATATCTTAATACTGAAAATGTTAGATAAATTCAACATTACCTGAGTAGTATTTACAGAAAATTGCTAGTCGCGCTTTCTATAATGCTAGTTTGCGCTTATCACAGTCGACAGAACTGACTTTAGCACGCCCATAAATATTGTAATCCCCTACAAATTGTTTGGTTGACGAATTTCATACAGCCCGAAAGCGTCGTAAACAAGCAATGGACTTGTTATTACAAAGACAAAATAACATAATGTCAAGAACTTAATCAGCGCAATCGAGTCGAGTCGAGGGTGTAATTAACGGGCAGTTGTACAAAATATGAATGAGCGCGGCGCCCGCGCAGCCGCACCTCTTCGCCGGAGGGCGGACCAGACTACTCCCATAAAATTTAACCATAACTCTGGTTTCCACATGGAAATTCAAATATGGATTATTTTTTTTCAACGATCGATATTCACGATTTTCCTGGTGACGTCTCGTTTAGATGTTATTTACGATATAATAAAGATATAAGGATATCTTTTAATCTAAAGAAGACCGAAAGGTCACCTAATTAAGCTCCATAAAACTGAATCCAGTCGGAGCCCGAGCCCGCTGTTAGCTTTCACCGCGGCCGGTGGTTCGGATGCCGAAAAAACAAGAAATCATCTCACTCGTATGTGAGCCCACCTTACGATGGTAATAGATTAATGATATAGCCTGCGAGGTCTGTGTTTAAACGAGAGCCCTGAAGAGGTCGCGATGCCGAGGTGGCCGGTAATGACGCGGCGGGCGCCACCCGTGCGCGCGGGAGCGGGACAGAGCTTTACGAGCAAACGAGAGGACCGAATAATCGATAGAGGCGCCACCGACTCGCCGCGGGGCGGCGCCCGCGTCGGCCCCACGCGCACACCACAACTTATTGAGAAATTCTTAAGATGATGCATAATTCTTCTTTTGGTATCCTGTATAGTTATTTTACTCCCTGTTAACAATATTACCATTTCGGTGACCGGAGTCTCAGACGCATATTTTATCGGCAACATCGTCCCTTTAGTGAGGACTGACTTGTATGCGCTTCGTTGAGTATTCAGCTGATTTATGGCAGCGCGTAAACTCTACACGGCCACTCGCTAAGAGTGGTATAAATTTTGCAATAGACTTTATAGAGCAATAATTCGAGGTTGATTTACTTACGTCTTTCATGACTTTTTTTGATTAAGTATGTTTGTGCTTAGTCTGTAATTAATTTCAACTTAAGTTATGAGTTTATGTCACATTATGTTAAGTGTACCGTAGGTGCGTTGCACATATAAAGAAAAAATACCAAAAAGATTGGCAAAAGTAATTTTGTAAAAATTCGCCGGTCACTCCGAGCCGGGGCCGCGTTCAGCTGTTAAAACAGCAATCACGTCTTATCGGACAGTTATGCTAATAAGACATGCTAATTCCCAAAACCAACAAGCGATGAACAAAAGGGACCATACAAAAAGGTATAAAAGTGAGATGAGCAGACGGGCGCCAAAGGCAATTATGGAGTGAGCCCAAACCGTCGGTCCGCGAGGGCAGGAATGCAATGCTTTCTACAAGCGATTTTTTAGGCGGTCTACATTTTTCGCATTGTATGTTAGTTCTAAGAAAAAGAAAAGTTTTGTTCGAGGATACATAAATAGATTAGTTTATTAGTCAAACCAGATTTAAGACTTAAAATCTGGTATGAACGATATTCATATATGTCTGGAAACGTACCCATAGAAAGTGATAATTTGAACTATTACACACTTTGTTCGTTATAGCGCATTTAGATTATATATTTATACCCACGATATGTATATGTGTATAATGTATAGAAAAGTAACCATATTAAGTGGTAAACCATTAGACACTTAGTACTTTATAGCGCATTTAGATTATATATACCCAAAATACCATAAAATTAAATCTCTTAGAATAATGTTATTAAATCCTGTTCTAGTTAAATAAAAAAGACTGGTAAAAACGTCAAAATAATGTATTTACTATATATGCATTTTTGGTACAAACATAATCTGCTTTTAAATCATTCAATATATTTAATTCGTTCACATATATGTAGGTACTATGTAATTTTTATAAAAATAAGCTAGTAACGAAAGTAAATATATAAATATATATATATATATATATATATATATATATATATATATATATATATATATAAATATATATATATATAATTTAAGTAAATATATATTTTTTTAAATTTACCAAAGGTAACCCGATGGTAGTGGTATTATATGGGCACCTCGCCTTGCTATGTACTATCTAAGGGGCTTAAGGCTAGGTCTTTGCGGTGATAGATCCGTACTTAATACTAGTTACTATCCGGCATCGGTCATTCTAATCCGGTAATAAGTAAGGGCGTGACCGGCTCGTGACGTCACGCCGGCCGCCCAATCACAGCGTCGGATTTATTGTCACCCCTATGTCTGTTTGTGACAAATAGTATAGTTACTTTTACAACTAAACTACTTTGGTCTTAGACGACTTTGTATGTGATCTGATTTTGTGCCATATTTTGGTTCTAGGTAGATATATAAGATATTTTTATTTTTAAAATATTTAATTTTCACAATTTAAATGTATTTAATTAAATAAAACTACTAAAATAAATAAAACTATTTTAATTCAATCAATCGTGTATATTTTATTTTTTTAAACCTGAAGTTTACAACATTTTACTGTAGTCCGTGGTCGGATGTGTTTCTTTTTATAACAATAATTACTGTCAAAATCTCTCTGGATATGCTAAGGTCTAATTCATATTGAGATTATAGAGATAGTAATGTGGTATTTCGTATAGTACATTGATATATATAATTTGTTAGTGTATCTTATTTGGTAAAGTTATTTAAAAACCACATTATCAATTAAGATTTTGTAGAGATCTAATTAATTAAATGTACATATTATATTTTGGTTGGTTTTCTTTTTATGTTACTCTTATTTTTAAGGGAAACTTATTGGAAAACAAGATCTATTAATAATGTGTATATATATAAAATAAAGAAGGGTAGTATCAAATTATAATTTACTATGACACTCCTCGACGAATCAGTTCAAGAGAGCATTTAACGATGCTCCATGACCAAGTTTGAAGAGTCAGCATTGTTTTAAATAGGTTTTATTTTTAGCAATTTAGCTTCAAATGTAGAATATTATATACTAACAATATTAAATGTATGAGTTTGTAAAAGTACCTCTAAAATTCAACATGTCTATGTTTTCTTAATTTACTTGTAGACGTAATAACATATACAGACGTCATATTTTACGAAACAGTCAAGTTAAAATCAAAACATTGCGGCCGTATCTCGTTAGTAAGCCCAGAGGAGTACCGGAAAAATCTGTACTCGCTAGTACTTATAATTTCCTAGATCAACGATACGTACGTATTATTACATTTCTCTATCGCCCTCATATCTGATACTCATTTGTTATATTTTCCACGCGGATTTGAACCTTAGCACCTTGAGACAAAGGCGTTGCACTGAGCATAGGGTGACAAAGTTAGGGTGACATCACAATGGGGTTAGGATTATTCGCCAGTGTGCAAGGGGCTTAAGTTATTACGTCACGCGGAGCAATGGCGTCGCAGCATTATTATTATCTAATAAATTGTATTAATATTCATTTAGAGCTTCAAAAAGCTACATCCCTCCATTGTTGTACATATGTGACGGATTTCCTTTGATTTATATGGCAAGTTTTAACATTCCTCGCTGTAATATAAGTTTTACTAAGATTTTTTTACATGAAACGTACTAAAGAGTAAGTAGTAAAATAAGATTATTATTTATTACGCCAAATAAAATATATAAGGAATATTTTATATACTAATTTGAAATGAGCCAGACTACACATTATGTAAAATGTTAGAGTTAAAAGGCTACTTATGCGAAAGCATTACATTAAATACGAATCTTATTATAATTCAATATATATATTCAAAGTTATATTCTATTTAAATGTAAACAAATGTAAGAATTTATTGTTTAAAAAAAGCTTTTGACATTCGGCCAAAATAGTTTTGTAGGACTGCGCTCGTGACGTTTATGGTTGTCGCATCGTGATAGCCATGCCGTATAAAGTTGAATGTACTCAACATATATATATATATATATATATATATATATATATATATATATATATATATATATATATCTGGAAACCTGACGTTTCGAACATTTTACAGTAGTCCGTGGTCATGTCCTTTATTTTCTCGAATACTAAGATATACACGATTATTAATGTGTAAAGATCGCGAAAATCAAAGATCTTATTACCTAGTATCAGTAATTGTTATATATTTTCAACGTAATTATAGTCCCTTCATCTATCCCACATAGCAGGGTAGTTAGAGACAGCTTAGTGTCAAGACACTCTCTTGACTGTCCATCGATTTTCGCCCGAGATCAAGAAATAAATTAATCGAACTCATAACCATTCGCGTTTACATTCCAACGGTGTCCCACTGCGGCAAGATGGCATCATATTCAATCATGTATAACACTAAATTTAAACAGCCAACATCAAATACAAGTGTTTGAGACGCCATTTAAGAATTTTAATAATATTCAAAACATTTATTTAAAACAAATATATAAAGCGAACTTTTTATTCAAAATGATTAAGTTCAAATTCTTACAATCAATTTTATTGATAGACATTTAACAGAACAAAGAAACAACAGTATGACATCGTGCCAAAATCCTGCACGAAATGTTCGACAGCGGTTGGCGCACCGCGACAATTATGCAGCTCATGAAAGAAAGGCATTTATAAAAAATATTGAACTACACTATGCAAAGTTTTGTATTTTTTTATACATTTGCCTTTATATATAGATATATTTGCTATATCAGGTGAATCACCAAAATGTTCGTCTGTTCTATGTAAAAATTCTATCAGCAAATAAGTTTTAAAAGTATGTCAAAAAGTAGTGTAAGTCTGAAAAATGTACGACGTATTACAGCATGATAAGAAAAGAATAAGAGCCTAGTGTATATATCTAGGAGTCACACTGACACAATACGTTGAAACGTTGAAACGTATGTAGGAGTCACACGACTTATTCTCACACAGACCTATCAACCTTTCAATAGTTAATAGTCAGTGATTTTTAATTAATATGCAGCGAATAATAAATTGCAGGAGCAAAAAACCTTTTCATATATAGGAAAGTGTTTAATTTTCATGATTATTTAGATCTTTTATTATATTTTGAACCGTTATGCTTATTCGTGGTACTTTAACTGGCTTTTATACAAAAGGCTAACTAATTATACCATAAACTTGCTGGCCAGGATATTCAAAATTATAAAACAATATTATTAATTACCACACGAAAGAATAGTTTAATGATCCCAAATCCTTTAAGTAAACGACAAATTGACACGGTGTTTCTCAGGAGCGCATACGTTATCGCACGCTCGTAAATCCTATATCGATAATCTCGGGCTCGCCTCAATTAACTTAAAACGTGTTCAGATTCCGACAATTATAATGATAACAAACTCTATTGGTGGTCTCCGTTGCTTGATATTTTTAATGTGTTACTTCATAATGGGAATAGCTGAGCAAGTGCAGCCTGACTCAGCAGAACTGGCTTCCAGGGCTGACAATACTGACATTTTATGAGAATCGACGATTCGAAACTACTTGCAATATGAAATATAAAATATTTTGCCTATTCGGATATAAAATATTTTGATTTTGAGTCTTCTGCATTGCATTGCTAGCCTTATTCTCAGGAGAACTAATAATAGCGTGACGATTTCATAGTGACGTATTCCATTAGTTGTCAATATGAGATATGTCCTACAGATTATGAATATTCTGAATAATTAATATCTAAACATACGTGCTTCAAAAAAATTTTTCTAACATATGTTTCACTATTCCCAAATGACATTTTAGTTTCTTTTTTTAATTTTAGAACTTTTGACACGTCTCTAGAATATTTAAACAAGAAGTTGTTTAAATAACATATAATTTAGATATTGTGATTATGAAAACATTGTTTGAACAACATTCCATTAAATGTTCACTCCATACTAAAAAATCAATCATAATTATGTAACTACATCATTCTAAGCAAATTACTCTTATAAGTTAACCTAATTACAATGTAACATAGCGTTTAACTAACGTTTACTTAAAAAAAAAACAAAACTTGTACGTTTTTTACAAGCTAGTATAAAAAGAGAAGTAAAGGATGCGGGTTAAAATAACTACGATGCGGGCGTTGCAATTTGTATAGGCATTTTAATTTACCGATCAATCGTTATTAAGGCTAGGATAAAAATATTTGGTGTATTTCAAATTAACCCAACGAAATAATTAAATATACATGGAATATTTTAAAAAACCGGTATACCTAGAATATTTTAATATTATGTTTCTGTTGAGATAAATTGATTGGTAATTATTGAGTTTGAACTAAAATCTTTTCTGAGATTTCTTTTATTAACATTAAATAGTTAGTTATATTACATATTTTATTCACAGAAAACTTTAATTGAAATCTCTGAGTTCAGCATTTATATCGCTTGATAAATATTGTAAATTTAACTGTATTATTTGAAATGCGATATACTTAGAATAACATTAAGTCTAAGATAAGTTTACATCATCTAACCAACACTCTCAGAAATGAATACTACCCGTATTCTATTTGAAGAGCTCTTAAGTTTCGGTTATGGAAGAATTCTATTAAGCAAATTCCAAAAAATGTTATAATTTCAACAATTTTAGTTTCAGAATTGTTTGTATCTTTCTTCTTTATACCTTTATTACTCTTTTATGTATGAAATTTCGTTTAGTAGTTAGTTCTTCGTAATAACAAAACTTATTCAAAGAAAGAAGTCAATGTGTCATAAATGTATCGTCGAATCTAACAGAGGAAATATTTAAAATATAAATAGGATTCAATCCCACAAGTTTAATGAGTAGTCTAACACACTATATTTGCAGGATCAATTTTTTTTATAGGACAGACAAGGCAAACGAGCGTGCGGGTCACGTGATGGCAAGTGATCACCGCCGCCCACGGACCCGTGTAACACCAGAAGAGCTACAGGAGCGTTGCCGGCCTTTAAGGTGGGAATAAGCGCGCTTTTTGAAGGTGAAGTAGTAGCCTAACAAGATTTTTTTCTTTTTTTCGCTTGAAACTTTTATCTCGCATAGCAGGGTAGACAGGACGTAACTAGTGTCAAGACATTCCGCACTCCGATTTTCACCGAATTTGAAAAAAATGTTGTCTTACCAGAGCGAGGAAATGGGAATACTCTAAGTATAATCATTCCCCCGAGTGAGAATAAAACCCACGACCGATCGCATTTATATTCAAAAGCAGTCCAGTACAAACAGTATTTCACGACCGGCTTTCTAGCAAGTTACCATTGCGCTATAACGGTTCCAAATGATATAAATATCTGCATCATTTAATCTCAACACATAATATAATTACTATCAATCTATTATTATACATATATGGGAATTATTTAACTTTAAAATTAGCAAATGGAATTAGAACGCATTTTATTGCTGTTTATAGAAATGCGTGTATACTTAGTCAGGAAGCCGGTAATACGATTATGTTACATAATTTTCTTACGTCTTCGCCCATTTATGTAGCTTAGAAGCAAAACAATTATAGAGAACAAGCCTTGTTCAGTATTTTTTACAAATTAAGCTTTCAGATTTAATATGGTAGATACAGATGAAACTAACTCCAGTTAGTAAGTACATCATGGTCATAAGTCACAATTCTTCATAGAGTTATCGCGTTTTATCTCGTTTAAAGGCAAATAGAAGTAGGCATGGTCACTGCTTTACTTATATAAATAACAGTTATATATTATACAGATCAATTATCATTACGTACTATATGATAAGATTTTAAAAACGTGGATATTTTAAAGTTCAAGATCAAGTTCGTTACAACTGTCAATACTGCGTACTAGCAACTATCTACGTGTCACGATTTGTGTCATATACCTCCGTGGTATGTACACAAGTTTAACTAAATTCACACTATATGTTATATATATAAATAATTATCTAAACTTCAGCTAAATTAAGTCTAAAATTCATACAAAAAATATGACTAAAAATGGTAGCATAAACTACGAAGATTTAAATAGCTAAGAAGACTAACAGTAATGCAACATGGTATTTTAATGAATAAAATCCAAGTGCAATAAAAAATAAAATTTATTTTGCAATTACTTTAAATTTTTATGTAATCTGTAACTATTCAATGACGAAAACATTAAACGTCGAATAAAATAACGCGTTTTCGCGCGGCGCGTTTGTACTTCTCAAAGGACGCCGATTTGTTAGGCATAAAGGCCGCTTTATGGTTCCAATAGTCTATATAGTATGAATTTATTCGCGCAGTTATTATTGCAATTCAATTAATGAACAATGTTCGGTCAGGTTTCCCTTTAATGCAACTGACGGGTTAGTGAGATTCGTTTGCGGTCGTAATTAAGAACAAACCTTTTTAGTTTACGAATTTTAATAAAACGACGGTTTTAAATGGCGAAATCGAGATTGGGTTTTATGACGAACGTTTTATATGGACATTAGACGTTGACAATACTTTCGGCATGTTATCTGTGGTGAATTTTGTAGATTTCATCGACTCGTATCTACATGTTTCAAATGTAACGTTTAAAATTATATATTTTTATTTCTTTGTCGGTTGATAAATTAAAAGCATAAGTAATTTAAAAAAAATAAAATAAAAAAAGATGTTATTATAAATATGCGTAATTTCTTATTTTTGTACCCTCAGTTTTGTTATTTTGCATTATCTGTGATCGTTTACGAAAAAGGTTTTTTATCCAATACGTTAGGATTCAAACGACTACCGGTGTTCAGCCATCAATAAACACCGTTATAATCTGTCCTTTACATATAAAAATACTTAGGCGGCACTTCGGTTTTATCTCTTCATTCATTGCCCATAGCGAGCTCACATTACGCGGCATAATTTAGAATGATTAGATATTCAACTTTGGTACGTATGGAAATTTTTATTATTTTTCTTTTAATGATTTAATTTTTATGTCATTGCTTAATAGATGTTACGATTATAATGTATATTTTATAACGATAAATATCAAGAGTTACGAGTTGTTTTTGTTGAATTGTCTAGTTAGCGCTGGCTTCAACGACGTCCTACGCAATGCTGAATAATTTTAATGTAATTTAAAATTCTACCTGTTTTGTGCTGAATCGTTTTAAGTAACAGTTAATAAGAACGAATTTTGAAAGAAAAATAACAATACATTATTAACTTAATCGATTTCTCATTTTAATTTATTTTTTTTAATCATCTAAGTTTGTTAAATAAATCTTATAAGCCGCATCGGTAGATATTTGTGAAGTTTGGCTAGTCCATAAAATAATTAAAACAATTTAGATGGAACTTTCACGCGCCGATCAGTTAATTGCCGGACGAAAGTACACACATCCACTTTATATATTCTGTATGTCGATAGATTAGGTTTTTATTGTATCTATACTTATTATAAATTTTAATTTTGAGTAGAATTTGAATCCAATGTGTATAGTAATGAATATACAAAAATATATGTATATGTTTTTAATACAGTCCCTTATAATATATTCAGTACTTTACATCAAGTGTTCCTTTAGTCCACAGGTGGCGTGTTTATTCGTAAACGGCAGCTTTGAATTTATTTGTTATAATTATTATTTATTCACACTTCAAACTATTTTTTGCTACATGCTAATATTATTATAAAAGGTCACGTTATAATGGTAATCGTTAATTGTAATCAACTACGGCGGGCTTTTTAATTAACTTTTATGAAGCTTTAAGCCCGAGTTTTGGGGCTAATAAAAGACTCACTTATTTCTTTAGGTATAAATCAAAACGTTAAGAAGAATAACGAAAATTAACTAAATACAAAAAAAAGGGGTACATTTGTCTGATTTTATTTATTTATATATTTAATGGTAATCAATCAGTGATTACTATACAATTTTGATATAAACATAAGATTGTCGTGATTAACGAGATTAATATTTATGCAGGTAATTTAAAACTAACTTATATTACAATTTGCTAATTATACTTAAATTAATTATAGGTACGCATTAAGATTTTATCACCTGACTATTTAAGATTATGGGTAAGCTTTTACTTTCGACAACCGTATGCTAATTAAATGAGTTTTCTTAAAAAATGTGTCAAAAAACGAATAATATTTAAATGATTTTGTATCACAAACACTGTAAAGTAACCGTGGACATAAAACTGTTTATTTACAATTGACATTACCTATAAATGATTGAAAATATTTTAAATATAAAAATTTAAGTGCGAGATTTCAAAGTATTAAAATCCTTAGAATGCCACAATTTTTCCAAGAAGTTAAGAAGCCACAGCAACGTGGAAGCTGAAAGTTGATACTTGTGATAAAACGATTTCTTGTAGACAACTAATAACTTTTGGCTAAAAAATAATTCCGATTAAGTTAGAAAATCGAAGTATTGTTATTTAAAAGTTAATACCAATTAATTTATATTTTTATATAGTACCCTCTGGTTGGCCGTAAAATACACGTTGTATTAGCACTGTGTATGTCATTTTATACAAAAGTGTATGAAAAAACACATGATAGTAAGTTGAATATTAGTTTTAATAATTTAATGTAGCTCTAATACTTAATTAGAAATAATACTGGCTTTTGCATTTTTTCTTAAAATACCAAAATAAGTTTTGTGATTTTTTTTTGTCAGAAAAGTTTCTTTAATATATATGGTTAGTATCCACCATCTAGTTATACAATCATACTATAAAATAATATAACGAATAGTGTTACATAAAAAGACACTTAATACATTAAGTACCGCATCCAGTCTACCTACACCAGCGCACATTAGTCGGTGGCCGGGTGGGTGACAAAACAAATGAGTGTTTTAACGCTATCTCGCTCCCTTTCATCCGCCGCCGGTAGCTTCTCAGATACGCTCTCAATATAATCTAAGGCATTCATAGGGTATTATTCTGTTCAGATAACGTTATGGCCAGATAAAACGCTTCGGGTGCTCTTTTTAAAAGGATTTCGACGATTGAAGACTGGTTGAGGCACTAAGTTGTGAGTAAACTAGATAAGTTTGGTGGCGTCAGAGGTTTCTAGGCTTGCATTTATTAAACGAAGTATCTGTTGTACGAAAATGTGAAATTTAAATTAAAAAATGTATAAAATTTTAAAAAATACATTTTATAATTACGACTCCATAGTTATTTTTGTGCTGATGACCACCGAGCTCTGATTGCGCGTTTAAATTTGACTTTTTATAAGTGGCTTATCATCCCGTCGAAAATTTACTCGCACATTAAATTTTTATAATTTTATTTTAGAGCCTTTTTAACTAAAAGAAATAATTATTCTTAAATTTGCCTTTTGTTTTATAATATTACTTTTTTGCTACCGGATTTTTGCGTGACAATATTTAATTGTAATTCCTATATTAAAATCTCCTTGTGTGTCTGTGCCTTTGTGTCTCCATGTGTCTTTCCTTAATATGCAGCTGTTATATTGTATTCAAACGGAATTCAAACCTGTAACTAATGAAAGTGCTAACGAGATTTCAGAGTAACTGAGATGTCACAAAACATGATTGAAACAATATCCACATAAAATATGAGCTAATATGACAGGTTTGAAGTAACGCATCGCCACGCAACAAGACCTAAGATGGCGTTGACTTTTTGACATTAGGCACATACTTATTATACATTTAGCGCTGTTTTTTTCTTAAATTTTAACTCTTTTTTTTCTTACACGTCATATAAATAGTAAACCATAAACAAAAACATGTATTTTTTAAAACTAAAGCACAATTTTACCGTTTACTTATTTAAGTAATATGATAAAATAAATTTTAAGGTTTATGTGTTAATTATTTATATTATAGATACTATAAAATAATAGCAATCGAATGTGTTTTTAGACGTTTTAACTATGTTGATTATAAAAAATGACAATAAAAGACCACCAAGCGATGAGCCTATCTTAACCAAGTGTACGTGTGGCGGAACACGGAATGTCACTCTTCAAACCGGGGCCGTTAACATTATTCGGGTTTTATCTTAACGGGATTAAAGCGCTACCTGTCTTTGGTTTCTTATAGCTATACGATAATTGGTGGGAACGATTGCGTATATTCAACACATGATAAAAATCAATTAGGTTAAAGTAATAATTGATCTGGGTTTTGTTTCTTTTTCGATAGAGAATATTTTATATACATAAAGATAAATATCGTGGAATTTTAATTTTTTTTCTCGCTTATCACACCATAATTCAACCAAAAATCTGGTATACAATATATATTCAGTTTATATAACGTGTTACTATTATATTTATTACATGGTTAAAGCTTAAAAAACTTTAATTTAATTTCTTATCAATAAAAGTAAATGAATTACTTATATCTAAAAACAGCTCGACGAATCGAATATATACCTATTGATTCATCCCGCATAGCAGAGTAGTCAGAGATAAACTAGTGTCAAGACACTCCGTTTATTATAAAAATAATACAAAATAATAATTGAACAATAAATTGGATGAAACATCAAAGCAGAGGCAAGATGCTATCTCCTCTTAAATGTTATAAAAATAATTATATATGTTAATCAATAATTAAAATATAAAGTTGTTTATACAGTCGTAGTTATAGATATACTTGTATGTACCTATACATACGAATAACATATATATACATATAAGTAAAACAAATTTTTACGCATTATTGGCTTACACAAAATTTATCGTGTCTTAAAATGACATGACAATAAGCAAGAAGGGGCGAGATCTAAATTTAGAATAGATACTTTGTAATCCTTTGAATAGAGCATCTGAAACCAATCGGCCGTGACCGCCCGCCCATGTGTGTTTATAATTCGTCAAACGGGTCACGCCTGTTCCCTGCCTTGATGATGAACAGGAAGTTAATCATCTAATCCCAAATGGTTGTTATTTACTTTCTCATAGAAGGACATAACATATATCTGAGAGATCTGTACATGCAGTGTATACTTATTTAGTATGTGCATAGATAACAAATATCTCTTTATATAATACAATTATTATTAAAGATCTATATTTATATTTAGGTCATTAATAATAATTGTATTATTTCTGTGATTTACAACACTTGTATGATTTACAATTCATATTATCCTTTTCGAATATTAACCCTCATAAAATTTACTTTTTCTATTCTCTTCAGAAATTTTAGACCTGGCTCTCTATTTACGACTCTCAATAATATATAAAGGTGTAATATACTTAATATACATTCGTGGAAAATTATTTCCCATGTTAAATTATACAAGATATTTAGTTAACTTTTTACCTAACGTAATATCTTGTATAATTAACTTTGCCCAAAAGAATAACGTAAATCATTAACAGACACGAATTAAAATTAAAATATATTTTATTTCAAAGCACTTCTGCACGCTCTGTGTTGTTCATTTAATTATCTAAAATAATTTCAACATTACCAGAGGCGTACAGCATTAATTGTGTTTTAGTAACAATCTAATATAAAAAAAGCAATTGGAACCGATCAAAGTTGGACTTAAAACTAATTTTTACATAACAAGTATCAAGGATAGTTTTACATGGTATTATGGTGTCATAGAATTCGGACACATGTACAAATTTTGAATTAAATCCGACAAGATCTGAAATTAACATTTTCTTAATTTGATATACATATGTAGGTACATAGATTAAGAATGCACTAATCAAATATTTGTTGCATAAATTGTGATAATATTAGGCGAGTGTTAGTGATGAAATATTTGTCATGTTTACGCAAGCATTATTGTTGTACGTGTTATTGAAATTTATATTGATAATAAATATTTTTTAAACCTATAGGTATAAATATTTTTTAAAACCTATTTGCCATTACCTATAGGTAATAGGTACCTACAGGTGAAGTTAATAAAAGTTTTAAATATGCATTATTTGGAATAAAGAAAATAATTCAAATAGAAATGTGTTTTACTTCTCGCGCAAAAAACCCGTACAGTATATGAGTAAAAGGCGGAAGAAATTTTTAATATCACTTCATAAGGTATCTTTGTCGCCCCTCGCATCTAAAATATGTATGTCTAACTGAAAACAACTGGGTGGCATATCGTGTTTGATACGCTTGTATGCGGAAAATGTAAAATTGTCGTTTTCACGACTGAAGGAGCAGGTGTGAGAGGTAACTGGCAATATAATAAAAATATTCGAGAAACAGGGCATTCCTAGAGAGTTTGACACACAAAGATGCTGTCTTTGAAATTGTAAAAATAATCGTGCTAGTGTTGTAACTGGATTTTTGTTCCATTATACATATAATTGTGAAATTTTTTAAATATATTGTTTATGTAAAACAGTGCAGTGCTGCACTAAGAATTCCAAATATTTTTTTATTATTGAGTATGTGAAATTCTACTTTCTACATTCAACTGCAGACGAGAACATGTTGAACCGAGAGTTGCGTATACGTTTGCTTAAACCGTAATCGGTAAAGACTATTTATTATACAATATAATATATGACATTAAATTTATAAAACTAGAACAGAATATGCTCACGGTGAGTGACGGCAAATGGAAAAACTTTAATTTACGCAGACCACGTGGCTGGTGGCTTACTTACGATACGAAATTAATTGAAATTCTTTGCTAAGTCATTTCGTGTGGCACTAATTTTGAATGTAATGAAAATTCGATTTAATATTCTTATCTATAAAAATGAATTAAATTGGAGTGTCTGTTTTTAATATTAAATTAACAGCTTTAAACTAAATGCATTTTTTTTTCGTAAAAGAACCGTGTATACATGATACACGGTTCTTTTAGGAAAAAAGACATTTTTCCGTTGTTCCGGATAATCTTTGGAAAGCCTGTACCGATTTTGATGAAACTTTCACTTGGCAAATAGATAATATAATTAGGAGTTTAGGAGGATAATATAATAAGGAACCTAGGCCAAGTTTAGAATTATAAAATAAAACTCCATAAATGACAAATTTTTGATGATATTTAGTTAAAACTACATGATATAAAATGTTTAATATTATACAAGGATGGTATTACAGGAAAGTCAAATAAAATGAGGGATTATACTGAAACCATCAGACATGTCTGTGTCAACGCATGTTTTATTGGTTTTCTATGCAAATAACACTGCCGTACGTTTTACTTGTGCATCGGTTTGACGTATTGTTCTTAACTAAAAAAAATATGGTTGATAGAAAAAAAAATGAGTAGTTGTATATCAAATATTCACAGATAAATATTATATTGTCCTCAACGGAAACATTAAGGGTATTTTATAGACCGATTTGTGTTGCTCCTGTCAAATGTCTACGCGCTAATATATCATGTATTACGGATGCGTGAAGTTTTAGTCGCGTGCTCTTCTTTGACTAATGGTTCTGCAAGTTCCGCTACATTGTTTAAGTTTAAAAACAACTTGTTATATTCCTCTATGTATTTATTATAGTATAAGCATAAAGCATAAAATTCTATTATTATATATATTTTTTAATTTATTGAATTGTTTATCATTCAAAATATTAAGATATTTGAACTGAAATCTTTGATTTATTTTGAAAAAAAAAATCTATTTTTATTTATTTCATAACAAAATGTTTTTAAGATACAGTGTATTGCGTACATTTAAGAATACAGTGTATTGCGTACATAATAAATTGATATTTCTCGCAATATATGTACATATATTCACGTGAATGGCGTGAACGCAACCATTCTATGGAAACATGGTTGTCACAAATATCCATGACAATTTGTCAGAGTATCGCATGCCATGCAATCGAATGATAGCTAGCTTTTTATGGCGAACGGAAGAGAAACATGGTGGTGCCTGATGGAACACCATGTCACCTCTTTTCAACTTGATTTTACGTTTTATGTCTTACAGTTTTTATGATTCATAATAGACTGCAATTTGATTTCACTTCGCAAAGCAATATTATTGTTTAGCTATATCATATTTTTGTTAAATTCTACAATATTTACATATTTTAAAATAATACGCACAGTAATACTATTACTATTATACTATATTTGAAACTATTTTCGCCTATAAATTATGTAATAGTGGCCAAACTACGTTAAGCCCGTTACATTTTAGGCTTCATTAATAACAACAAAATTTATCAAGATATCCGCCACTCCTAGTAATTTAAAAGCCAATTATGTAAAGAATATATGGTTCACACCTAAATTACACCGTCAGATATTCAACTGGTGCACATAAAAAGCAACAACACGAATCGTTAGTTTAGCGCCCTCCCCCCCCCCCTTAATAATAGGTGATTTGCCCCCTAACTCACATACAGAGGACGACCAGCCTACATAGAACTCAGGGTAATGATTGTAGAAGTAACTTTTGTTTGTAAATTGAAGCCTTTGTATAGGGAAGGGGGATCAAATAATTTTGCCGCTGGATGCGTGTCTTCAGACCATCCTGGTTTTACGTAGTTATGCCACTTGTATTGGACATTTTATCGTCACACGCTCGGTTCTCGGTGAATTGTGAACGCCAAATTTTAGAAACTATGCCCTCGGTGACGGTTTTATAGGCCCTAAAGGTAAAATAAAAGAACTTTGAGTGTTTCTGAATTTGCGGTACCATCTGGTATTTCGAAATGTCCCAAGTTTTATTGTAGAAGTTGTGGAGCTGTAGAATATTTTACTTCAAGGAATGTTTAATGGCATTCAGCTGACTTCAATTAGCCTATCAAATTATTCTTTTTCTTTACGTCCAATACACATAACTTGTAAATAAAAAAAATGATACGAATATATTACAAATATTAGTTAACATTTTCATGTGTTAAATATTCTAATAGTCCCCTATATGATATGGTGAAATGTAAAAATGGTTTTTTCTAAGAAACAAATTGCTTAACGATATGATTCACAAAAAAACTGTAATAAAATTCTTATGGGCTGAAGTCGTGTTCCGGAAAACATATGATTCAAAAACATCCTCGACGAAAATGTTCGCTCTATTCAGTCGTTTGCATTAATTTATTTGTTTTCAGCGGTGGCAGAGTTCACACAAGTGTCGTTTTCTCAATTTTACCGCCAATTTTCGGTCGACAAAATGGCCGCCGCTCAGGTACGGTGTGACACGCACGTTCCTTGGCACGCAATCCACGTAATTTAGAGAACATTGTTATCTAGAAACTGTGTTAATTATTAATGTCTTCTGATAAAAAAATAAAATATAACGCGCCTTTGTTAAATGTAATATAATAGGAATTTTCCGCGGAAAATACGTAATGTTTATGGCAAAGTTGTTTCGAAGAGTTGACCTGATCGCAATTTTCGCGGGTTCATTCGCATGTTATCATCATAAGCTAGTTAAAATATTTTTTCCAAATATGATTGTTACGACATTTGGCTTTTAAGCGTGTGATAATAAAAAGCAAAAATGAAAGTATTTCGTTTCGTACGTTATATTTCTAAATATGCCAAGTGCGAAATGTTAATATTGACAAAGCCAGTGTAAATTGAAACGTGTAAGTAGATACTGTCGATCGCAAATGTATCTACACGTCACGTCACGCACACATAAAAACCTAAACTGATTATAAAAATTACTATTGTTTTTCGATTATGGTTTGTTCACAGTTTATTTTATTTAATAGGCTTGAGGGATTAGTCTGTCTAGGCTATCAGACATCGGAAATCATTTACCTATTTTAAAAATAAAAAAAATGATATTTATGACTAGAACGAAAGGCATATTTAACATGTTAAATAAAAAATAAAGATATTATTGAAATAATAAGGTTTGTTTTTTATTAGTAATATACTAAAATTAAAAAGCATTTGCCAAAATAGCTATTATTGTAAATAAAACAAAAAAATACCCAACTCACAGGTCGAACTCACTCGTAGTAACGATCCATAGAAAGTGCTACAAAAGTGCATTTGATCTCGCCCACAAATATTTACATGTCCTTCCGTGGGAAACTCGGCAACTGTCCACTTAAATATCTTACAGAGTTGTCTTTACTTATTTAAATACACTATTTTTTTTATTTCAAATGAATATATTATAATTTATTTAAAGAAAATATTATTTTTCTAAAGGAAAATTTGTTTTAAGATTTTTAAACTACTTACTAATTGGTGTTTTAAAAAAAAACTCAAAGTGAGATGGTATTACATAAATAATATTAAAAAAAAGAAATAAAAAAGTCATATATCAGGTTAATATGTTATTTGCAATAACGGGTGATTAGCTATTAGTGATGTTTTTTAAACAATCATTAAAGACTTAAGTGCTTTTAAAAAATCGTATTTTGTTAGTTATTTAAAGTAAAAAAAACCATCTATATCAAAAAGTTGTTAAGATGTTTGGATGTGTATTTCTGTTTTACGGGAAAATTACTGAACAGATTTAGATGAAAGTTTACAGTAATATAGGTTACACATTAGAATAACACTAAGGCTACATTTTATATAATTTGCTAATAGTATGATAATAAATATGGAATATACGAGCGAAGCCGCGAGCACAGTCTAGTTTCTTAATAAATTAATTTTAAATCATCTTTATAATTAAGTAGAAAAATATTATCACAATCTACCTTTTGCTTACTATAATATATTCCATACACACAAATCAATAATCCAAAGCAAATTATATAATTGATATTCAAACCTTATACCAGGCTGTAGTGTGAAGTAATGTTTTTAATCAACATCAGGTGTCAGTAATGATATACAAAAGATTAAAGCTCAACTAATATATACATTCATATCTCGAGGCATCATTATAAAAATTACTTGTAAATGTGCTTAAATTATACCATATCAAATGTCTTATATTTGATCACAAATTATTTGTACGTATGACGTAATGCAACTGCGTCTGACTGTAAGCACAATGGTTGTGGGTTCAATTTTCGCTAGCGGAATGATTATATTTAAATTATTTTATTTTTCTGGTCTGATAAGAGATAATAATTCTGGCGGAAAAGTGTCACAGTGTCTTGTGTACACTATAATTTCTTCGCCTACTCTATTATGCGAGAAAAAAGAAAGCAAATAAACTTGTTTTGACATCGTAATCAAAATAAAGACAAAACTCCTTATTAAATAATCAAGTATTATTGAATATCTTTTTAAATGATTTGGTCTGTTCATATACCACTATACCACGAAGTAGTGAAGTATTTTTTGTGATCTATCTGCCATATAATAATTTTAGTTTGACAAAAGATAGGCTCCCGTTAACAATGGGTATAACTACTTATATTTATAAAAAATGTCTTAAAGCATCCGTAACAACATGATTACTGGCGCCTACGCTTAATCAATTTTTTTACAAAAAACAGCTTAACCCATCTTGTAACAGTGAAGGATCCAAACAGGATTAAAATTTACACTTCAAGTATCCACAAAGAGCGATAAAAAAAGTTCTTTAAAGCCTTACGTCATTCGTTACACTTATTTGATACAAAAAAAGCAGAAGCTCCAGAAAAATAAATAATATTTTTTTCAATATATGTCCCTTATAAAACAAAGAGCACGAAGATCAATTTAGTAAAAAAGTTATCGTTTAGCTTTCAATTTAACCTTTTTCCTTGACTCGTATATCACCGTGTTTCACAGCAGGTGACTGAACAGTTAACAAAAAACAAAGCCGACCGCCGCCACTACCTCAACATGTAAGACGTCAAATTCTCAAACAATACTTCACGTACTCGAGACCCTATTCTGGAAACCGCGAAACCACTCGATAATTAATCCATTAGAACCCTTTTACCAATCGAACCGGGAAGACGTCGATATCTCGCCTATTTACAAGCAAGATTTTATCACCCCTACTTAATAGAGAACAATTTGTGAGGGCTCACCGATCTGCTGGATGCCTCGATGCCTTCCAAAGGACATCACCTTTTGATCAATAACTGTATATAAATTACGAAGCATATGCCCTTTCTTGTTCAAGCAAGCGCACCGGTTTGCCGGCCTTTGTATATCGGTAGGTATTTATTTATCGAATCCGAGCAAAAGTTACTTCGTCACGTAAGAAAGTTTTAGGACGAATTTCATAAGAGCCACTTGGAAACATCGCCAACGGAAGACTGTCAAGTTGGTTTTCACAAGGTCAAAGTTTGTTTTGTAATTAATTGTAAACAGGGGCTGGCGGGCGGGTCGGTTCAACAAACTTTTAAACATTTTTCAGTTGCTGCAGCTGTATTCACGGGCGGGAAGATACCGCATCGAGAATACAATGCGCTACTTGAAATGAATTAGACGCTCGAAAGACGCCGGGTGCGGATTAGCCCTTCACAATTAAAACGGGCAGACGGCGCTTTTCGTCATCTTTGGCGCAAAGTCCCAGAATACACCCCCGGCGGCGAGCGACGTCATTGTGAATACTCAAGATGTTTTGATTTGTAAAAACGGCCACAGAAGGCTGCGATTAGCGGGGATTGGAACGCGAACGTTTTGTGCCTCTCTTTATAATAGGAGTTGTTCATTCGTGTAGTTATGGTGTAATTTGGTATAGAGTTTTTATGAACGAGCAAATTATTGAGGAACGAACTTTATGCTGCTACTTTAATATGATAATTGATGGTTGGTAAATGCTATCTTCTCCTACTTATATTTACTTACAATAAGCGTATGGTATGGAAGGCCGAATACGTACAAATTGTATTATCAGGAGATAAGTGATGTTGAAGTTTATATCCGAAGTCGAATAATTGTTAAATACATTATTGATTTAGGAATTAAATCGTACAAAAGCTTAAAAGTTAAAAAAAATATTTTGTTTTATAGTACTATTTATTAGTAGTAATATAATGACGGTAAGTTTAATTATTGGGGTCTAAGGAATATTTTAATTTATTTATATTTATTTGGTAAAGAAACGCGGATAATGCCGCGAATTACTTCAAAATCATTATTGCTCCGCTATACCGCGTGTATATAAAAGCAAGTAAGGATAAGTCATCGAGTTATCTTTATTAATAACAAAATGCTAGGAACACGTCAAGATAAACAAGAAATAACTACTACATATAAGGCATAATATTAAAACAAATAAAAAAAGGGCAAGAGATCATAATATTTCTTTCAACATATACTTGTAAAATCAATAAATATAATGGTAACCTTAGTTTAAGTGCTTTGAGTCTACACTCTACACGGCCCAATAAAAGGCGGTTAGGCGCCATCCTTTAATCCGTAATTATAAACGCTTTTGGTGACTGTTAAAGAGTTAAAATGTCATTATAATTGACGACACGCCAATTTATATCTTAGCGTGGCAATAAAAAGCAGTTCTAACTGAGCGCATTGTAAATAATCCTGATTGCTGACTATATATCTACTTACGGACTTTGATTTGATGGTGCCGCGTCATGGGCAACGAATGTTTAGTTTAGAAGTGGCATCACATGTTGGTATAAGATTCATATGTTGTATATTAGATAGATCGTGCTGTTCCATGCTTTTAGATAAAAATTGTTGCCTAATTTTGTGGGCACAAATATATGAAATTTCATTAGCTTTTATGTTACCTTCAGTACAATTTGTCATTTCTATATTATTTGTAATGGCTGTGTAAGTTTAGGTTGACTGTCAATGGGAGTTATATATTTTTGACTTTGACATGTTACGGTCAAGGTTACTTTTAATAACTTTAGTTGGACTTATGAAATATAACTTTTTCTTAACAGATAGATATATTTGCATATTTCCTATATTAAAAAAAGATATTTCGAAAATTACTATACTTGTCTGAGAAATTGAATTAGAGCACATTGAAATAATTTTAGACATAAACATCCCTCAAGTATTACCAAATAACAGCCTAGCGCGTGAAATAGGTTGAAAGTGTTCAATTAAAATATTCTTGAAAGAAAATAAAAGATGTAAATTTCCCTATAGAATGTTTCTATCATTTAACTCACATATACATTTAGATGTTATATGCAAAATCCATATACACTTACTAACTAAATACTGTATATGAAAAAAGACAAGTCAATCAAAATCTGAGCATGGTGTAGTATAACTATTCAAATCACACTGATATCGATACAAAATCTACACTGTTCTATTGTTACAAACACAATATGGACGAATATTAACAATCGATACTATCTATATGAAAAATCGACGGGCATACAAAAATCGGCATGTCGGCAGATTGGGTAGGAACAAAAATAAACTCCGCACCTATCTCGACCATCTACCTGTTACTGTGTCAAACATGCTAAATGTCGAATTAATCATATAGATAAATACTTTTATATTTTGTGATATTTAAAATTTTAAATGTTAATACTTGCAGACGCTCCAGGCCTTGTACAGAAGAGAACAAAATATAATATATAGAAAAATAATATATAAATACTTAAAGTGACTTCTGTATATTATTTATAAAATAAATATTTTCAAATCTATATATTTTTCTTTACAAATTAAAAAGCATTAGTTAATAAACAAAATTCTAGAAAATTCAGTGACAACTACTAACTAGAATATATCGATGATGTTCATATTTGATTGCAAACGCATATTTGAGACATCAGAGCCAGGTGTAAAAATATTTGTAATTTTGAACTGTTTTATGACATTTTTTTAGTTTCATGCTTTTTAATCCTGCATAGCAGGATAGACTAGAGGTATCGAGCGACAATACACTCCGTAAACCGCTTTACGCCAAATTCGAGAATTTGCGTGTTAAGTGGCGAAACTCAACGCCGCATTATGTATTTGCTCTACGCTCCGTCGTGGTGCAGTGGAACAGAGCCCGACTTTAAATGCAATCGGTTGTGGGTACGATCCCCACTCCGGAGAGTGGTATTTTTTAATTTTTTTCACATTCTTGCATTGGTAAATACAAAGTGCGGTGTTGAGTTCTACCACTCAACACGCAATGTCTCGAATAGATACTTTCTGCCGACCCTGCTATATGCGGGATACAAGCGTGAAATTAAAAAATAATAATGCTCTAGTGTCGGAATGTGTATTTTTATAAAAATAAAATTTTCACGAAAACGTAAACAGTTAACACTAGTCGTAGCAGTTAAAATATAAAAATTCAATTCAGATGAGAGATAAAATTTATTTGATTAAAAATACCTTGGCATATAACAGTCAGCTGTTCAAATTCTATGCATACCGCGTTGAGGCCGTCGTTATTTCAATTACCCCTCGTCAAAGACAAAAGACCTGACACGGGAAAAAAGCGAACAAAAAACTAAACAAACGCTCATCAGTCGAATTAGAAAAAAATTGTCTTATCTATGATAGGATCGCGGTCGTGTAAACGCATTGATGTGTATTATGTTCGCCGGCTTTTCGGTAGCGTTTTTTATGATATTGAAACTGGACTTTTTCTAGTATGTTCCGACGGGATATCCGACTAGCTTTGACAATAAATCTTAACTAATTACACGATAAATTATTGATATTTTGCTAATTTTGGTCGCTGGAACAGAAATGCAATTAATTTTTATTTCGAATTAAAAAAATCTATGTTATAGCTTCTATTTCAACCTAGACATGTTTCATAACGCTCGTTATCACAAAGCGTAAATCAAATTAAAAACCAATCACCCCTCATAAAATATGTCCGATAAGTGGAAATCGAGTTACCCCAGGTAATCGAGAAATTATTCAGCTATGAACAATCGCGGCGCGGCACTTAGGCAGAATGGCGAAAATCCAAGCCTCAGTAGCCCTGCTTAATCTGTTGAAATAGTGTTGTAACTAGCAATCGATAAACTATATCAAAAGGAAAGGCTGTAAAAATTTTGGCTCTGTAGAAATTTAAAAGAATAATTAAATCTTGAATCTTTCTACCAGCCATGATTTGCATGGATACTTTAATTAATTATTTATACATACATATGTCTACATAATACATAATATATGAAATAAAGTAATTCTTTCAAGTAACTTGATCTCACTCTTCGTTTTTAGAAGTAAAACGAGTCTCATTTGTAAAATAAAGCCTTATTTTTAATTAGTCTTAATATAGCAGATATATAAAAAGTTTATCAATTTTTAGTTATTTATTTTATACATAACGTTATACTATATTATCCCACATAGCAGAGACAACCTAATGTAAAGACACTCCGTTGACTGCTCTCCATCACAAAAAGAGAAATTGCGTGTTGAGTAATGAGCTCACCGCGCTTTGTCTTACTAGAGCGATGAAATGAAAATATGTTTTGAATATAATCAAACCTCCTAGGAATCGAACCTACAACCAATCGCGTTTACATTCATTTATTATTGCTGTTGAAAATAATTAAATAGTTCATATATTTTAAGTTAGCTTACCTATAATAATGCCAAAAAAAACGCTAGTATCGCTTGAATGAGTTTTGCGTGATAAATTGACATACGAGCTGCGAACATTTTACATATAATGAGAAGCGTTTTAAAAATATCCAATAACAACGGCAACAGTTATATAAACTTAATATCGCTTATTAGAACTACTAAATTTTAATAATAATTTATGATATATGTACATTTATACGAATAAATAAAATTAGTGTCCGTTTGTAATATGAAAATAAACTTTTCACTAAATGAATGTGAATATAGGATGCATATATCACAAAATAACATTTTTCACAATTTTTGTCTGTCTGTTTCAATTTTGTTCCAAGTTATACTAATTATGACGAGACTTTCACTGGCAGATAGCTGTTTCACTAAGGCTTCTTTTATTATAGAATTATTAAATATTATTCTAGGTATATTAATTTCTACTCGATCAAAGCCGCGGGCTCAGCTAGTATACACATATACGTAAAGTCCTCGTTGCGAGTATGCTCCATACAGTTTTTTACTTTTCGCCCTTATCAAAATGCACGTTGGACGCAATTTGCTTCGTAAGGAATTCAAATGCGAGACCTACGTGTGTGGTTACATCAAAATGTACTTTACATCATACTGTTAAGGTTTTTATATTGTACTAATAACTATTAATGTTGAACATTTAGTAAACAGTTATAAAAGAATTCAACATTTCAAAAGAGCAACGGTCAGAATCTGGCCAGCTTTTTTCTACAGAATTGCTTTCTGAGGTGGTGGTACCATTTAGGACTGACAATTTTGTCATTTTTATGTTAATTGAAGATTAGGAAGTTCTTACATAAGCCTATTTAAATAAATAATATTTTGAAATAATTTGAAAGGCCGGTCACGGCACAATGGAACAGTGTCTAACTGTAAACGTGATTGATTGTGGGTTCGATTTCCACTCGGAGGAATATATTTAAATTATTTTCAGTTCCTCGCTCTGGTAAGACCATGCGCGGCATTGAGTTCCGCCTCTCAACACGCAATGTTTTGAATTCGTCAGAAAGCAGAGTTCTTAGTGTCTTTACACTACATACTTCTTGTCTTCCCTGCTATACGGGATAAAAGCGTGAAGCTAAAAAATGATTTAAAGGAATAATTTGTAATAATTAAAAATATCTGAATGAAGTAATTTCAGTACTAATTTTTTAGATCTCCAAATAAAAGAACTATACGTCTACAATAATGTATTACAATAAAATTTACGACGTTTATTTTTCTTTTCAATTTTGCAGCTATAAACCCAGTGTGCGTTGTGAACAAGTTCAATAGCACAGCTGACTCTTATTGGTACTTGATAATCGATAAACTTTAATGTCGAGGGAATGTACTTACAAATTACGATACGTAGTTGTAATAAAATACATTTATGATGTAAAATGTATTATTTTACTTTATTTATGGCACCTTGTTAAAGTAATCAAAACTTTATTTTACCAATGTCTGTTACATTGGTATGCTTTTTAGGCTAGTAAAAAAATTACTTTCCGATTTATACTTAAATAAATTAATTAAAAATAATTGCCTCTGTTTCTCTCTCTATAATCTCTATTTTAGGAAACAATTGAATTTCCAAAATTTGTTTATGAATTCTTTTGAATCCTATTATAAGTACCATCGATATCCAAGTGAATATGAAAGTAAGTAGACAGATGTATATATTTTTTAGTCTGGTTCCACAGTTAACCTATAAGATGCCTAGAATAACTTAAAATCATGTTTTAAAGTTCTTGTATTGTTGCATAAGACAGAACTAATATAGTGCTTAAATTAAAAAATATATATAGGTAAAGTTAGACCTACTTAGTTAGACCTTAAAAAATAATTTTCGAAAAATTTTGTGAATAATAATTATTTTTGTATTTTTAAGTGAAGAAAGATTAACAAATATACTATAATAGTTGAGAAGCTGAGACGCAGGTGTTAAAAAATTAACTAATTTTAAGATTATGACACTATAAGCCTTAATTATTAATAAGCACATGGATAATATAGTGTTAGTCAATTCAATTCTCGGCTGTGGCAGGTGTACAACTAAATTAAGACCTTATAAGGTCATTCATAATTTTCTTTTGAAATTATATAATTACCTACTTTAGCTAATTAACACCAACACATTTTTATAACGGGTTTAGAAAATAAACACTTCATTATCAATGCTAATGTTTACTTGATTTATAGTGTTTTAGTGAAATTAAACACGACGTAGGTACTCTATGTTCTAAATGTTTGTATATCTATTTAAACACAATATAAGTCGCTATTTTATAAAATAAAAAAAATATTTTTAGTAGACTAAGCAGTGAAGATGCACACAAAAAGACCGGTGTGCACAGCGTATTGAATGAGATATACTAAATGTATAACTAAAGTAAATACCCTAATAACCGTGACCGACACAATGGTGTCCCGCTGGCCGACGACAGATCACCCAAACCTTTTTAATTATAATATCACTCGCATTATAAACTTTTTGCTTCAACAAAAAAGGCTACTTTTTGGGGTCTCAAGTGGGCTTTATATTGGTGTTTGTACTATTGACAAGGGTAATCATTTATAATGTTAAACTGACGCACCCTATTCTGTTTAAGCAATAATACACATATTAATATGTAGATATGTTATATTCTTGTACAAATATGATGAGCGTTACAATGACGTCACATAGAAAGTACACATTATAGATGGATGAATTTTTAAATATTAACGACTTAATCACTACGTATTTATCAAACAATTAATAGATATGATGCTTAATGTAATTACTATCAAAAATGAATTAAATGTTGAATATTTTAAAATTCATCGATTTAAAGCAATCTAATAAAGCTGGTACTCACGAATCCGTGTTTGTCGCTAATATTGTTCGTCAGTTTCAATTTGTGGAAGGAGACGACCTTCTGCATCCATTGTTCGCCTGTTGACGGCGAGTCTGGATGAATGTACATCCTCTTGGGCATCTCTGGGTCCGCCTTGCCGGCTACCATCCACCGACTCCGGGAACAAAATAAATCATGTAGTAACGGCAACAAGGGATAAAGTTAAGTATAGTACTACCAAATATAATAGAACATAGAGACCCATAACCAAGGTAATCAAACCCCATCATTGGTCAGAAGCTAATTATGTAGCTACTAATGAAAGTGAAATTAATTTTTAATTAAAAAGAACACACGGCACCAAAGACAGGTGGTCGCATAAATTATGAATGTTATGACGTTATAAACAATGTTCTTTTAACACAAGACAGAAACTTGTTAGGCGTGAAAATATTTATTTGATTCTAAAAATTTTGGCCTCTAAAAGCTGTCAGACATGCATTGTTATTTAAGGAGCATGCTCAGTTAAAGTAAAAAGTGAACATTACGTCAGTTCTTAGGCACATGATATATGACAAGCGTTAAGTGACTTAGTAGTTAGCAGTGAGTTGAAAGCTTGTGAATAAAAGAGGTCTGCGTAGAGCGGAACAAAAATTAGCAAGACAAAGACAAATCTGCTTCAACCAAACGGCTACAACACGAAAATGGGCTAACAATACGTGATAAGGTTGAAAAGTAGATCAGATAGCGAGCACCGATATATTTTATTTCGTTGAATATCCGGTTCGTTAACAAAACGGTATATTTAGTGCTTTGAAATTCTAGAAAAATTTAAATTCCCACGCAGATCCCTATAGTTCACAATTTTATACGCATGCTTCTTGCCTTACTGTTCTTTTAAATAACGAATTACATTAAAATAAGATTGACGCGTTGGCTCCAAGTGACGTGGATCGCTACAATATTTTCTTATTTTAATTTAATTCTTCCATCACTTGTTTATTTGTACCTGTTGTGGAATTTGTATCTGCAATCGTCGGCAGCTACGATGTCCATTAGCAAAATGTATTTTGCTTTTTTATCAAGACCAGAAACGCGAACTTTGTAGGCAGGAAACATACGTCTGCAAGCAATACGAGAGAAAAACATGGATTGGGACTCGTTCTTTGCGACAACGATTTGACATCACGTCGATTGTGAGACATGCCGCTAGACTAGTTTCACTTTTTGTGCCCATTAGATATCGAGGAACTGCTGTTTTCGCTTGTGATCTCATACCGCACTCATTAGGTACATTTACATAAATCGATATGTTCAAGCCAAATTAGAAGTGACTATGATTTACTTATAATACAATACTATTAACTTATTCCTTCGTTTTAAAGGCTATTTCTTTCTATTAATGTAGTTAAGGCTTGTTAGATGTTACTAAATGTTTGTTGACAAAAAGTATAAATATAAAACAAACCAAAAACGGTAAGTCCTGTCCATTGTGCGGTTTTCTGTTTGCGCGAAACGTGACCGACGCACGCAAGCGTATGTGTACGCTCCCAAGAAACAAAACCGATCGAATTGAGAACCTGAAGCCTCATCGATAAAGTCATATTTAGAAATTTCTTATAAGCGTAATTAGTGGGTAGTTATATGTAATAATTAATTATCATATTAACGGCGCTAGACGTTCGGTTCCTTTGTCGGCGACGCTATCGGTTTACGGCTGAGTCACAGTCAAATTTTGGGCCGGAATGCTCGGGTCGTATTAATTAACGGATATTAAATTGAAGTTTATCGGTCTCATCTCGATGTTGCTAAACCTGCACGTCGGCGGTTTTGATACTTGACTTCGATCAGCGGCCGAACATAAAATGGAGAGGTGGACCTTATCGCGTCATGTCATCAAGAATTAAACAATGTATATAATCAAATACGATTTTTATCGATTTCAAATACACCAATATGAAGGCGCCGCATCAAAATCCTGTCACAAAATTCAGTCAGTTTAGTGTCATTCATGACAGAACTCACTAATATCTAGTCATAGATTCAGTTAATCACCTCTCACGACACTTCTCACCTCTTACGTGGGTTATTTTGGTTTTTTAAATTATCACTACGGCGCTTGAGACAAAGATATTTTAATTATATTACCCATCGGATGCGCGTTGAATCCTTAATGGCTAGATGATTCCAGGCGATGTTCGTTTTCCGTAATGTCGTTGGCCTTAAATTGAGCGTAGTTACGAATTGTTTACAGACAATTAAGAGCGTATCGGAATCAAATTGGTGGGAACTAGTGCAATGTGTGGGTAGAATCACAAGCTTAATGAAGAAGCGTGTAACGGTACTCGGTATAGCTGCAGCATCTTCAATCAACGATCAGTCAGTGAAACTATTTCTATAGTAGAAAATTTCAGCGTAGTGATTTCCATTTGTAACCAGCAATTTAGTGTTTGCAACACTATATTCTTGGTTGGGAAAAGAATAGATGTAAATGATGCGCGTGATGATGAGTCCCAGCGTCTACCTGTTATGGAACTTATATCGGTAGTCGTCAGCTGCGACGATGTCCAGCAGAAGGATGTATTTTGCTTTCGCATCCAATCCGGACACACGGAACTTCATTTGTGGGAACATTTGTCTGCAATTGGAATATTTATTTATCTTAACCGATCTTAAAAGTCGATCGGTTCTAATCTCGCAAATATAAATGATATATTTTAGGCTTATTATTTTATTTTGTCTAAAATTATTGTAAGTATATATTACATTAAAGTATATATTGCTTATTATTATTCATTTATTTATTATTTCCGAGATTTGACAACATTTATGTAATTGTATCTGTACACAATTTTTGAAATACAATACGTAATATCAAAAACAAAATAAATATCTTTAAAAATAGATTATCAATATCATTTTGTTTTTGATAATTACATTATTAAGGGCAAACACAATTTACATGTTTAATGCAAAGTGGCATAACTAGAAACCCCATTATTTTTCTGTAGAAAATGGGGACAATATATTAGTTAACAATTTAACAAAAATATTTTTCAAATTAAAAGTATAATTAGTTAAGTTATGCCAGTTTTGATAAATTACAAACATATTTATTAAACAGCCACCGTCGCTGCGCCCGTACATTCGTCTAGTATAGCAAATAACACATCGCATGCTTGCTAATAGACCGAATGCCACATATTTTCCTCGTGCCAACTTAAATGTTCCTAGCTTACGCGATATCAGTGGCCAGTGTGAACGCTGTTTACCGCTCATTAAGCTCTGATTTATTTCCTTTACGTGATGACCACGGAGTGATTGCCGACAGCCTGATTGATGTCATGCCGTGTCGGGCACCACTCAGAATATAAAGTGCTAACTTTAACAAGTTGCTTAGAGAACCTTAAATCCGTGTTGTGAGTTATGTCTTAAGTATTATATGGATGAGTTTACCTCTTGTACCTAATAATTCTTTGTATGTATATTTGATTTAATTCTTAATTATTTCTCGACGGGTTTCTTTTAAACCTAGCTAATTAATTAAATAAATGCATTATCCTTTAGTATGGACCTAAATTTTTATGTTCACACAAAATGATGAAGCTAATTGTTTAACAGATAATATAAGAAAAAAAACACGTAAGTTTAAAAAAATATATAATATAACAAAATAAACCCAAAAATGAGCAAATTGATCTGTTATTAAAAATTTATCACAATAAAAAAAATATACACATATAACAAAGAAAAAAAAACAATAGCTACTTAAATCACCCTCGTAATACGCGCTTGTAAACCAGACAGATTTAACTTAGAACTGTTAACGTTACATGTATTAAGTAACCAACATTGCGTAATACTGTAGCTAAAAACAAACACCTGAAACCGCATAGTGTCGTCGCTAAGTAATCCAATACATTAAATGTTTACATGGCCAGCGTATCCTGAACTCTGGCGTGACGTATTCTATATAAAAATCACATTCGGTTGTATGGTGTTAGCGTAAATTCGCAGGTCTTGTCACTGGTTTTGGCGTGTGTCAACTTTTGCAAGATATCTGATTTCGCTACGCCACAATGTTGACTTAGGTTCTATTTAAACTGGTGGGCTTGTGATGCTGTATAATATTGAGGTAATATATTGTTATATTATTTTACGTATATTAATTAATTTTATACGTGTTTCTATAGTTCATTTTATATATGAAAATGAAAAATATAGATATTACAAATACAAATATAGTTCAAATGATAGAAAAATTAATATAAAAAAAGTGTTCGCAACAAACAGTTAATGTCAAATGTCATATAAATATTGTTTTATAAGATTTTTGTATCAAAACACAATATTTGAACAAGAGGTATTTGGCAAACGTAACCTAATCTAAAAATCTTAAATGTATCTCTATTTAGTTTTTGTTCCTACTTTGTTTTAAATGTCATTATTTTACGTTTTCTCCCGCATAGCGGTGTAGTCAGAGACAACCCAGAGTCGGCATTCCGTTGATTGTTTTCCACCCGAGACATTGTTTATCATTCCTTTGAGTGGGAATCGAACCCACAACCAATCGCGCTTATAATCAGACAGTATTTCACTTCGATAGTAATGTATACATGTACGGACTCTCGCATCACCTCTAGTGCCGATGTATTGACAGCTGATTATGACCTTTTAAACTATCTTTAATTATTATTCAAAATTCACCTAGTTAATGTTTTATTAATCTAAGAATAAACACGAAGAGGTGATGTCAAGTGTTGAATTAACGTTTTGTTTATATATATTCAAGCATAAACTAGAAAAACCGGAATAATAACTACATATATTTATTGACCTAGGTCTTAATTCTCTACATTTCAAAGCTTGGTGTATGTCAACCTAATAAGAGCTTTAGTACTTTGTTAAAAAGTTTAAAATTGAATGTATTCCATATAGCTGAGTTTGCTTCGTGAAATGCGCTCGCTAAGTATGGACTAGGACTCTTATAAGGTGCCGCTACTCAGATACTGTCATGCTTCAAAGATTGACGAATATGGATTTACAATAGTTTCTAGAAATAGTTTACATGATAACAATTACATTATTTATTATCTATATTTTTTATTCAAAATAAGTTCTTATGTAAATAAAAAAAATATATACAGATTATATGCTAATAACTTTGTGTCATGATTATTATTTTTTTTGTTGGTTAAGTTGGTTAACATGTAAATTGTTCTATTTTTAAAAATATTTTTTGCTAAAAGTTATTAAAATTTAAATTAATTTTCCCGCCGTTTTCATGCCGACGACGACATGAAAAATGACCACATATAAACATTTTTGCGTGTAAAAAGCTTGTGTTTTCTATGCACCGTGTTAGTTTGAACGTTCATTTATGATACGTTTATATATTTATGACGCATTGTTACCTTTTATAATTTATGGGTTTTGTATTACGTTGTTTACATGTTATTAATTAATAATTTATGACGGCAAGATGGCTACGATACATTGAAATTGTTTTTACCGTTCACGAAATTAACATTACCAATAAATGTAGCAATGTATATACATATAAACACAGACAATAATCTATAAATTTTTGGTAGTAAAAAAATACCTATTACTGTGTGGAAATCACTTTTTTATATAATCTGGCATATTTAATATTGACGACTTAGTATTTTTTATTTTATTATTATTTTAAAACTGTAAAAATAAACAAGGCCAATATAGTTCAAGACTAAGTTTATTACTAAAACTTTCCAACAGGAGTGGATTCTTTCCTGATCTAAAACACATAGAATTTGGGGTGAGCAACTCTTGTATTACTCGCCGCAGAAAAATAACAACAAAATAGTTTTTAATTCTTAAAAATAAATAACTTCTACACATAACAATAATGAAGGATCTTTGTCTAATGTCATTTATTTTCCAATTGGAAAGAAATCTTTAAGAAAACTATTAGAGACAAGGGAAGAAAAATTTGATTCATATATTTTACTTAAATAAGATAACTACGTAAAAAGCAAGCAGGTGTCAGTCATGTCATATACGTGTGACTGACTTTTAAAATGAATTAGCTATAAAAATTAAATTCAAATCAAGCGTTTTTTTCACTAATATACTGGGAAAATTAATTTAGAATCTAGTTTTTTTCGATCATCGACATACGTAAGGCTAATTATAGAGAACGGTTATTAGATCGACAAGAGCGGGGGCTTGCTGCTTCAATGCGTCCTATGAATGCAATTTTCTATAAAAATATACCAATAACGACATTTATCGAATGTTTTTCTCAATCACACATTTTTTAAAATATTTTATTAATATGTATATCGTAATATTTCTGATTTCTTTAGTATAGTAATATGTGAAATAGGCTGTTTGTGTGCCTTAGGGATGATTACTTTTTTGTTATTGACTAAGTCGATAATATTGAATGATATTTTTTTTAAACACAACAAGGAGGTGTTTTAGACGGACTGTTTGAAAGAATTTAGATATTCCATCAAAAGATCCTTGTCAAAATTATCGTTATTGCTGTACATACAATGACTATTAAATGTTTTTGTACACATATTTCATTACATTGGAAATGTTAACAATAACGTTCGACTCCAGGCCATCGAGGCGCAGTGGGAGAACCTCTGTATCCACGATAATTATGGGTTTGATCTCTACTTGAATTAATGATTATATTTTTTTCTTTCTTATTTCCACTTTGTTAGAACACAACCTTAAATTTCACCATTCATCTCATAATTTACCGAATTCCGGTGAAGACAATAGAATGGAGTGTCTTGACACTAGGTTATGTCTGAAGGTAGATCTTGGCTACGTAGCAAGTGTGAAATTATAAAAAAAATATACTCAATAATTACGGAATTTAGCACTAATAATAATATTATTTAACAACATATCAGGTTCATAGTTAAAAAGAATCCTAATTAGGTTCGGAGAAGGGTTCTCGCTTCAACGCATCGTGATGAATGCTCTGTTCACGTCCTCTACGACGCATCCACTAGCGACGTACCGCGATTTCATTATTTCGAATTCATTTTTATATATTATTATTATCTTTTTTTAGTTGTAATTGAATAAAATTGAATATGTAATTAATTATTTTGTTAGTGATATTTATTTTCATGTTAATGAATATTTATAAAGAGTATTAGTTAAATAAAATGTGTATAATACATTGAATTAATTTCAAATGTTTATAGAAATAATCATGTAGACTCGTACCGTACATACATACGTAAACAAGTATTACAGTAATTTCGCGACAGACATACAACATGAGCAACGTATTCGGTACGGTCTATTGTCAAATCTTCCTAAAACGAAGTAGCGTCTGAGGTTAAATAGAATTTCCCGTCTAAAATCCTCGCAAAACCTATGCGTACCGCAAATAATGAACAAAAAAAGACAGTGTAAGCAAAAATGCGTGGCGCAGTATGTCCTAGTAAGCGCGAGAACATTATCCTAATTAACGCACTCATTTATACACGAAAGAGACTAACTACAAGAGGATGAAAATTAGATTTTGAACTATAGTACCTTATAAATAAGAGTTGTTATGCTTTGGACGAAATGGGTTGTTTTTTTTTTAATAAAAATATATTAAAATATTGTTTAATGAATTATATTTGTGTATAATTATATAATCTGTAGCAAATAATATATAAATTATTTGTTATTGGGAATTTGCGTTTAAAAGGTAGGGGGTAGGAGAGGTTATACAGAGGGAGGCGCATCTGCTCACACGTTGACGCATTCTTGTGGCTTCGACCGAGCATGGCCCGGTTGCACTGACAGACGATTTTAGTTTAATAATTTTTATTTTGAAAATTTTATTTATTGTAAAAAAAACGTATTTCCTTAATAACTTAGATATTTGTAAATAGATTTTTAAATTGTTTGTAAATTATGTTTAAAATAAATAAATTAGTTAAATGTATGTTTATTATAACATAATAAATGTAAACAATAGTTAAATTTTATATTAATAATATAAGAAGTTTAAACCTTAGTTAAGAGACGTGCAAAGTGGTGTTACTAGGCGTTTTCGACTCGCCTTTCACGAGAATCAGCCGACATAGCGCTATACCTAGCAAGTTAACCCTAGCTCTACCTGTATCGAATAACCGATTATTCGAATGTGACAAATAAAAAAATGCAATATTTATGACATAACGGATCGTAGTATTATTTTATTAATTGTTGAAACGGCCAATTGTATTTACATTTTTTTTATTGAGGCAGATGCAATTTTTTGTATTTTAGATATTTTAATGTTCAATTGTTATGACATCGATTGATTATTCAATAGATATTTGTCGATTTTCTTGTTTATAACCTATAAACTTTTATGATGCACTTGTAGGTTAATGTTGAACATGTATTAAGTCATGGTACTTACAAATTACAATTACTTTTATACTTTATGAATTTGCAAGAGATAGAAAAAATGTCTGATATTTATTTATGTTAAGATTAAATATGTTTGGAATAGCTTATAGGTAGGTAAGAAAATTTTGTAAAAAATCACTCACTAAAACACGAGTGGACTGCCTTTGACTTTGCCGCAAAAATAAATCCGACGTTATTTTAAATGTTTTTTTCTTTTGATCTACAATAAGAAAACCGTATTAATTTTAATTTAAGTAATTTCAATTTTAATTTAAAAAATATATTAATAAAACAAAATAGTAATAATTATAAAGAAAAAAAATACCTAAGGATTAAGAATGAAGATAATCTTTATATATTTAGAAAATTGACGCTTTTATTTCACCGAATGGGATTATATATATATTTATATATATATATATATATATATATATATATATATATATATATATATATATATATGTGTGTGTGTGTGTGTATGTATTAAAAAAAACTTAATATTTCGTATTTTCGTTTGATCAAATTACTATTCACCATTCATCAACAGAGTGTCTCGACACTAGGTTGTCTCTGACTACCCTGCTGTGAAACCGAGATGAAACGTGAAGCTTAAGAATTAATATTAATTGCAATTAAAGTTATTAACACACTTTCTTAGATAGAAAGTTCAGCAGTGGTTGACATTAGATATGTAGAAGCTCTATACAATGCTACATAGGGCGTTCAATTGTATATGAAAACAATGTATATTTGACACCTCCAAGCAAGTGAGATTGCTTATATTAAAAATTATCTATGGTGTTGTAGAAATAAAGAATTTTATTGACTTGTGTCATATTCAAAAAAAATAAGTTTTTTTAAATTTACTGTAAGCAGTTAAAATTATACATCCTATTTTTATATATACAACTAAGTAAGACGCAATCATATAACTTGATTTTTATAAAAAAAAAGATGGTGTTTAAAAGAGATTTAATGAATAAAATGTGAAAATAAGATAATTTGTTAGTATAAGTTATATGTGTGTGTAAATATTTAATATTTAATTGAAATTTAGATTAGGAACTAATAAGGTAACGAATTATAAATTCTGGACTCTCCTAGGGAACACATAGAGACTCTAGGGTCTCTAAATCTTATAAACTTTAAATTATATAAGAAAAATAATAAAAATCATAGACAAAAAATAGTACTAACACAGTTCGTGTTAGTAGTGTCATAAAAATAAATAAAAAAAGTGTTTTAATATTCCCCAAATAGTATTCGAACAAACAATCATACCTATCACAATAACGAAGAAAAAACTGATTAATACGAAGGTGTTTTAATTGCACCTCTACGTCATTTCAAAAACCACGAATTAGTAAATTAAAATGTCAAGACAACCTAACGATAAATAAACATGTACCGCCGCTTCGTAACTTTGACTTTCGACTTGAACATCTAGAAACCGCGTGGGATTTACCTCAATTTTATGTTTCGGTCAAATGAGTTAATGTTAATAAATAATAATAAAATTGGCACATTTGATTATGATTACTGTAATAATTAGTCAAGATTCATTTTGATGGATATTTATAAATAATAAAAAAATATATAATTGTTTTTAACCTGACGTTTTGTAATTACAAATATATATTTAATCTGTTCAAAAGTGTTTTGATAGCATGTTTGTTAAAATTTCAGAAAATAACTCGTAATCATGGACCCGGTTGTCATTTTAATACTTATGCTTATTCTATAAGCTTTTTAGGCCCTCTATAAATACAGAAAAAATATTTTAAAAAGAAACAATTCAATAAAAGCCCTTCATGTTTGAAACTATTAAAGATAAGTATATCAATAAATGAACTCTCTAAAGCAATTATAATTTCCACCACACGGATATAATGTATTAATTTGTGAGCGTTCGTACAAAATCAATTTACAATATGCGGATCGGCGCCGACTCGATTGACACCAATCGTAAATTATAAAATTGTCTTAAAAATAAAAATCACAATACCAAAGCGACTCCGTCGCGCAGCGTATGATAGTGAACACGTTTGGTTGTAAATTCGATTTCCACTCGAAGGAATTATAATATTTGCATTGGTAAGACGAAACGCGGTGTTGAGCTCCGCCAATCAACACGTTACGTTTCGAATTCGGACGGAAAGACAAGGTTGTCTCTGACAACTCTACTATATAGCATAAAGCCTCAAGGTGTTTTTTTTTGAAACAATAAAATTATACAGGTTTTATATTATTCATATCGTCAAGTTTGGATGACCTCAATGGAGTTTTTATGAATTGTTAATGGCTTAGAACATCGTAAACGTAAAGCGTATTTTTGTATGACAGTATTGTTTTTTAATTGTTGCCCTGGGATGAGAGAATGAGGCGTAAAGCTGCAGGGGGCGCTCAGAAACATATTTTATACATCATTTGCGTCCATTTTGTCATGATTAAGTCACGAATATTGTGTATAAGCTATAGGTACATACGAGTTTATTTTATACCATCTTTGTGGGTTTCAGATAATCTGTGACCGGCTATACTAGTTGAGCCGGGTGTAGCGCAGTGGGATAGCGTCTGTACACTGTTGTGAGTTCAATTCCCACTTCGGAGATTGATTATATTAAAAATTATCTTCATTTCCTTGCTCTGTCAAAACGTTGAGTTCACTCAACATGCAATGTCTCGAATTCGGCAGAAAATGGAATACGGAGTGTCTCGACAATAGGTACTTCCTATCCTGTGGGTACTTTCAATTAATAGGCACACTTATAATTGTATTATAATAAAATAGAAATTTAATATATTATACATTTTCATTTAATTATATTAATGTATCTATTTATAACAATAGCATATATAAAAGGATTTATAAATGATTTTTTGTACAATAAAAAAATCATTTTAAAATCTATCTTTGTACATACGGAAGGTCATTACCATACATACCCACGAGTCTAACTAATTAAATGATTAAAAATGTTAATTCATGTACTAAATAAAAAAAATACGAGAATAAGAAGCTCTTTAACATGAGTAACCTCAGTAATCTACTAAATGAATATAGAACACATAGTATGAGATGTTTTAAGCAACCTAATTTAGGCTAGTAAGGTACGTACGTGGTTTCTAAGAATCTTTTCTTTAAGCGAAAGGCTTAATTAAAATTTCAAGTAAAATGTAAGGAATAGATGAATGAAAGGAGATTTTTTTTTCTTAGTCTTGCTATTTCAACTGAAATGACTATTTGTTAAATATGAAGCATGTCCATTATGGCGCAGTGGAATAGGTTATGATTGTAAGCGCGAAAGGTTGTGGATTCGATCCAAAATCGGGGGAACAATTAAGTTTAAAATATTAAAGTCTTGAAAGACGATTATTATCAACATATGAAACATAGTGCAGTTTTTTTTGTGCTTGTATTACTCGACGATATAGAGTTATAGTATATTACTCTAAGATTTTTTTAATTGAATAAAGCATGTTAGGCATCACCACCAAGCTTACAACGTCTCTAATGTGAAAGAGAGAGGAGAGTATAAACTCAACAAGTTGATCAATGTGCCTGTTATAAATCCTGCAATCTCTAGTTAAAAAATGCAAAAGATAGGTACAGATAAAGATAAATTTAATTTAAAAAAAATTCAAACTGTAATTTAAAATATAAAAGTGTAGTAAAAAGTTTAAATGTGTTCATAGCACGACTGTATAAACTGTGGCATGCAATGGCACAATCAAAGTATTATGTGATAAACAGGAACAACTTGTAAGTTGCTGTTAGTACTTGATATCGTTTTATTGGTAAGTCTAACGGTACTGTCTAACTTTGTTAAACTTTGAAGGAATAACTCCTATTAAGATTATTTACAATAAATTCTAATAAACAAATGTAGATTTTTATTAAAATTATATAAGAAGTAAATATTGTTATTATATCCAAATGAAAAAGCAGCTCCACGAGATTCCTATAGCAGGATAGTTAAGAGACAATCCGGTGTCAAAATATTGCGTCTTACATGGCAAACTTAACGCTGCTTTTTCAGCAAAGTGGAGAAATGAAAATAAATTTGAAATATAATCATTACTCTAAGTAATAATACAATTAGTTGTGGGAATCTAACCCAAAACTAATGGTGTTTATAGTCAAGAGGTATCCCACCGTACCATGGTATCAAAAATATCATAATTACCTATTTTTAAAATATTTCTTTAATACTACTGCAATTATTTAAGTTATTTCATTCTTATTCTATGTAGGCTCTAAGTGAACTATAGAAACTGATCTTTAAATAATACCTAAAACCTAATTTTTAATAATGGCAAAGATAAAAAGTACATAGAACTAATACACAAATTCAGTCACGTGATTTTACAACGAGAAACGTCAACCTAAATCTTAAAATGCATATTAATGTACGAGTAACAATTGTATTAACTAATCAAAATAGGTAAATAATTCATTAACTATGGGCATTTGCATGTAAAGCACACTAACCTATGCACGTCATAAATCTTGAATTACATAATTCAACTATAGTATTTATTCTATCTAATGGCTTTGAAATATATATAAAACATTTATTATTTACCAGCTGTTCTCTAGACTTCCTCTGAGTAGAATTTTACACCTCTACAAACAATATTGAAAGTCTTGTCAAAATTACTGCAACCGTTCCAGAGACTAGTCAAAACAAGCAGACAGACAGACAAGAATTATAAAAAAATGTTATTTAGGTTATACCTAAATAATATTTTCTATCATTTTTATCTGTCTATCCAAAAAAGTAAATGCATATGTATGTATATCGAGTATACATTCATATGCATTTAGTGAAAAGCTTTTATTTTTTGTCAACAGACACTACAATTTTATTTATTTGCTTAGATAAAGCCTATGACTAAAACAGATAAGTAATTAAAACTCAGTCTAACAACTCTCCAAACAAAACTCTAGAATAAAGTTACAAAAACTTATTAATGAGTGCCTTTCCACCTTTTACAACCCGTTACAAGGACGATCGCGTACAATCTTTTTGGGGCCGAAAATTAAAATCTTTAGGGTGCAGTGATTTAGGACAAAAGTCGGCACTTTGGAGATGAAACAAATAAAAAAGCTATAAATAACGATTAACAAAAAGCAGTGTCATCTCGGTTCTGTTATCGAAGAACTCGGCGTCGGTTGGCGGTAGCTCCTCTAATTGACATAGAAAACTGTAGACTCGTACTAATAAGAATAGTTTATTTACTTTATTGGAATATTAATGTTTTGTAACATAGTAATTATGAATACTTAATTGCATTTTAATTCAAATTTATTTTCTTGTTGACGCGTAAATAACACATTGCCATCGCAACATGCATGTCGCTTTACATAAGTGTGTATATCAAACACTGTGTAACGGTAGTAAGTGTTATATTTATTTAATTAATTTAATCTATTTTTTGTGCATTATAAAAAAATACTTGCATTTTGCAGTATTTATCTATATGCCAAATGGTTGGCATATGGTAAAATGTTAGCACTGTGCCAAATTTCATACCTCTATGTGACTTTAATTTTCTTTGAAAAGTATACAAAGTTGTTGCTTTATGTATTAATATATAAACTTTTGGTATATTTATGAATCTTTAATAACTAAAATATTGCAAAATCTTTTATATTTTTTACTATTCTTCATAAATGTTAAAATATAAATGATAAGTCATGCGTATTTTTAGTTCTAATTAATCACGGCGACTCCTCTCAGTTCTATAGTAGATATAGATAAGCGAGACGATGTAACCTCGCGGCGCCTTGGGGTGGGCTGTTCGTTACAATCCTTGCCGTTTGTACTATTTACATTTGTGCCTATTAAGCCACTGATTGACGGTTGAAATCTTAGTTTTTAGTTCAACATTATAAATCAATGTCCTTTCTACGTTAATCTTATATTTTACTTGTACTAATACTTGTAAATTCCTGCGACTTCGCTCCCATGGATATATTGCTCCCTTGCTATAATTTTGTATTCTATCTATTAACTCTATTAATATATTAAAATACAAAAAACACAAAATGTTCAAGGAAATTTGCAAAAATATAATTGTTAAAACTGCATTAAAATCGGCTTAGCCGTTACCGAGATTAGCGTGCACAGACGTACAGATATGCAGATAAAAATATCAGAAAACATTTTTTAGGTTCTGTTACATTAATAAATGCTTCTAATATTTTTTATACTTCTTCCATGTTCAGACAGTGATCAGTTATTTGTTTATTATATTTATAAATATATTTTTTACTTTTAATCAAAGCGATACAAACACAACAAGAGTAATTAGAAACTAAGATGATATCAAGAAAAATATATATTTTGGGAAAATTCATTATCATTTAGTTTTCTAAATAAACTCAATTTAAGAGTTATGGGTTCAAATCAAGTAGTAGAAAGTTTCTTTACACATTCATTGTTCATATATTATACCTACTGGTCATCATCAACTTTGATTACCGGCACAGGTTCGGAGTGACTTGTCACTAAGATGGCAAAAAATCATTGGTCAGATGGCATTTATCATACAAAAAATTATATTTATATCATAAATAAACAATTCTTATAAAAACAAAATATTACATTAAACCCAACTCATCTCATCCATAACAAAACTCTTGTCATTGGTTATTCCAAAAAAATGGGGACTGAAGCGGGACGTGTGTTGGGTCGGTGGCATCGAGTGACAACAAGTGTCGATTAGTCGAGAAAAAGTCGACAGAAACACGTTGTAGTTGTCATGTCGCATGTCGCTTGACCGACGTATTCAGAAATAGATTTCACGATAACGAATGAATAATTATTCAAATGGTGCAACTCGATCGAAAAAGCAAAGGTATGCACGGACACAAAACGTCATTAAGACGTAAGGCATTAAACAAAGAACAACACTAAATCGTTTCTCATCCAATTTTACGGATTTGTTGGATTAATTACTGGAGAAAGTAAACAATTAAAGTGAACACGGCAATATATATTCTAACATCGCTCGGTACGTGCGCGGTCCTACAAAACGATGTGAACTTAGAAACGTGACTTCTTCATATATTAATCGATATTATGTTAATTTACGATTAGAGCTACCGCACTACGTATTGAGTAATGATCTGATTTCTTCACTGGCTTCGAGTTGCAAAGCGAGGATTAAACAAACATCGATGTTTAAGTTATACACAATTTTGTGGTTAATTTTTAATATAATTTATTTGGGTATTGCGTTGCGGAACTCAACGCTGCGCTTTTTCCTTATAGAGAATATATGTTTGAGATATTCAGAAAGTATTTTAATGTTTTACGATTGATTTGTTTTTGTTTAATCAGCCTCTACTGTCGACTCCGCACGTGGTCTTTATAAATATATTTCACTCGCAATTGCTTACAATTCTATAGTCGCCATTAATAGCCTAGAGTTGAAATATATGAAACATTTTCTTAACCAAAATTGCCTTTATTTTTAAAGTTTTTGCCTATATTACAGATTTCTTAGAATACGACACTTGTTCGATGTCTTTAAGATCGGCTAATAGAAATATTTTGACCTCACAAATAATCCCCCAAGTCCTGAATCCCGAAGATCCCGCAAAAATTAAATATTCATTAAAATAGTAATATTTTATACATGTACATAAACCTATTACTAAATCCCTTAATATTGTTTCAGGAAACAAAATCATAATTTTAATCTAACTAAAAACATCCTCGATTTCATGCTGAGAATCCACGTGGTATGGCCCCACGAAGTCAAGGTGAGGCTTTTATTTTGGATGTCTCCCATTTGTTATACATTATACACACATATAGGCTGCCTATCGCGGCATCGGGGAATTTACAGACGGCGCCACCGACCAGAACTGTTGATACAGGCTGGTCGTTTCACAAAATAAAACTTTTGTAACACGAGTTTAAATTTTAAACCGTATTCAGTGTTCGTTTATTTTATGAATTTCATTGATATTTGTTTATTTTTGAATCAACGTAAATTTTAGTGGTTCTCTAGGAGAGAATTTAGTGATGAAACACTTCATCGTCCGACATGTACTTTCTTACCAGTAGCAACTGAACTAAGAACCATAGCATAAAGAGTCTGACATTTAGTAATTAAAAAAATATCTAACTAATTAATTATTATACGACTGTTTTTGGAAAATTAAAATAAAAAGTGCAATTTTTAAAAACCTTAATTTTAATTTTTCAAAAAAGAAACATATATATAAGTGTAAAATCTCCAAAATAATATATTATCAATTTTAACACACGCTGTATACATCAAAATTGGGATTCGAACTGAACTCAGTGGAATGTGTCGCGACATGAACTTATGAGTTACAGCTTGGACTTTTTTTGCTGTGGAGAAATGGCGGCGCGGAAAATTGTCTCGTGGCTACTTTATATCGTTATTGTAGTTGTTAAATGATAAAATAGTACGCTTTTTATTGCATACATATGTAACTAGGCATAAAAATAATTTCTTCAGCCTTTTAATTATTATTATATTTTTTTGCTTCACGCTTTTATCCCGCATTGTATGGCAGACAGAATGTACCTAGTGTCAAGACACTCCGTTCTTCGCTTTTCACCGAATTCGGGATTTTGCGTGTTGAGTGGTGGAACGAGGAAGTGAAAATAATTTAAATATAATTACTCCCCCAAATGGGGATCAAACCCACAACCGATCGCGTTTACAGTCAGACGCTGTCCCATTGCGCCACGCCCCGCCTCAGCCTTTTATTTGAAATATACAATTAATGAGATACTTCAAAATTAAGTTGCATACTTCTAGATCCTATCGTAATGAGTATAATTTTTTTTTAAATTATGTTTTCATATTTTTTAACCAGAAATATTTTTTTTCCTTCACTGAATTATACTAAAAGTTCCTTAGTTTTAAAATGTTGATTAGAATTATTAAAAAAAAAACTATAGAAAATTGAACTCGCTGTTATAGATACAATCTTGACTATTGCGGTAATTCTTACAACTTTTAACTTCAATTTATAGCCATATATCCAAAAAAAATTTATTAAGATATACAAAATTCTATAAAGCACACGGAAGCAGGTGAGCCATAAATAACGCCGACCAAAACATCTATTTGCGTTTTACGAGAAACGGTCCTTGAGACATTACAGATAATTTGACCAAACCCGGTACCTTTTCTCGTAATCCTCACTAATCATTCCACGTAGTCTGAGATGTGTCTGTACGTTGAATGACAAACAGTGTGAGAAAAACCAAGTAATAATGGTGTGCTAGTCACGCATTTGCCGATTTGAATAGTGAAAATTAGTTGATAAGTATGTTATATGTTTCATATGTATATGTCAGGAAAATAATTATTATAAAATTTCATTAAAATGTTCCTAGAAGATTTTCTAGTTAGCCTTGTAATACGGGTAAGGTAACGTGCTATGATAGCATATTCCCATTAGATCCGGACATATGGGCAAGCTTAATCAAATTGGACGGGAAGAAGTAGGTCAAAACAGCGGTACAAGCTTGATTGATGGTTAGATACATACAGGTAAAGCTAAGCATCTTGATATGGTCTAGTTAAAAAAAAAGATGTTATATTTCCCATTGACAATGTTATCACAATAATTAATTTACAATATTTTAAAAATACTTTCATAATGCCTTGAATTTGTACATTTTATTTTACATAACTAGTTTTGTGTTTTGTTTAGACATATTGTTTATTAATGTTTACCTAAATTCAGAAAGCATTAGGGGATTGGAAAATTCTTCAGGGATCAGGGAGTACCAGGTTTTATTTTTTAAAGTTGACTTTATAACGGAATAAAATGACAAGTTTCGTATTTATAATATAAAAAGGAATCCTTTAATAGGAATTCTATTATAAATGCAGAAGTCTGTGAGGAAATATATGTTTGTTACTCTTTCACCAAAAACGCTCACGCACTGACTACTACATCAAATTGGATGAAACTGCAGTTATATAGGTCATCAGAATAACATAAGTGTATAATCATTTTAATTTTATTTTTTTAATTTTAATATTTTAATTTCAATTTTAATTTTTTAATTTTAATATTTTATTTTCAATTTTAATTTTTTATTACAAAAATACTTATAATATATATATTTCAAACTTAACAATTCCTAGAAAACAATTCGAACCCAAACCGCCTCGCACTTGACGACTTCGCCGCATTATAGCCTGAATAGACCAATAATATATAAACATCACATTGTTATATGGACTTTTATTAGTTTTTTCATTAATTGCTTAAATAATTACCACAATTATACACACAAATGAGCAACGGTCGGCCATTTATTTTTTGTAGCAGTTGCAAAACAAATCGCTGGTATCGCGTGCATATAAAAGGCATCATATAAAAGTAATTTATAAGTGCCAATCCTTTGTTGGATATCTATTCGTTACGTTGACGACTTATTCAGTGTTTGTGACAATATAAATAGTGATGTACCCAATGTCTAATGTAATGTATTAATGTTACTTGTGTTATTATAATTTACCTACATGTGAGTTTAATCGAATTTTAATTTTTATAATAATCGCTTGTGAAGCAGGTGACTACGATTCAGCTCATCTACTCAAAGGCCATGATGTTATAGCAAAAAAGTTCAGAAAATTATCAAATGTTTATTTTATAGCGTCTTCTTATACCTATAGAAAATATATACAGGCAGTTTAAAAGACTTAATTTTGACATTCTCGAGTATAGAAAATATATATATCCATATATGTACAAGTAATAGAACAAATAAATATATCTAAATTAAATAGGCTAGAAGATAATTATAACTTTTAGAATTTGATATTTTGTATATAATATTATATATTTATTTATGAAAATTAGTCTCAAACAACATTTTTTTAAAAACGTATAAAAATTTTGAACGCCGCGGGATTCGAACCCTCTTGGAAACTCACAAGCGCTCTGACCGCTAAGCCGTACATTCTACTACCAGATACATCGAAATTCTTATACGTTATGGTCTGTAGTGTCAAACTAGTTTTAAACTGAAACTTTTAGTTAATATGTATTACAATTTTTGTCTTTATATATTTGTAAATAAAAATATTCGTCTAATTTTACTTCACGTGTCCGGGTCGGCGCGATTGTTGTCCATATTATTCACTTCACGCGTACCGACTCCGTCAATCGACGCCTCTCCGCACTACGAGATTTCGGTCAAATAAACTGTATCGAACGACTCGTACGCCTTCTGCATGTACATTGCTTATTATTTACAATTAAATTCTAAAAACATGTTTTTTTTTTAGAATTAAACGCGCAAATTCGATAACTAGATTTTTCGATACTGTGACACAGTGTAAACTAGCTTGACTAGTTCTTCTAACTACTTCTAACCTAAATAATACGGGAAGCAATGAAAATCCTGTTTTAACACATTCTCCTCTTGCTGTCCAATTTTAAAACAAGGCGTGCTTGCGTGTTGGGTGAAGAAATCAACTAGGAAGAGGGAAATAATCTTTAAATAAAAATGAAATCATATTCTTTTAGCTACTATAATTTATATATAATTGCTTTTCGAAGTGAGGATCGAACCGATCAATCTGTTAAGGATATAAAAATAAACACGATTAATCTGTTTAGAAAACAAATATTTTTTTTCTATACAGCGGCCAATAGTCTTGAAACATATTCGTTGAATATTATATCGGCGTTCATGTTGGCGGTCATTTGGTCCCAATGTTAGCATTAGCATATTGACTGTGCTTCCTTTTAAATTTGCAATTGTTATTAGTTCTAGGAGTCAGTGCGTCTGGTTCTTTAGAATGATGACGGTAACTGTTTTTTTTACTGTTTATTTGGGCAACGACATTCAAACAAAATGTTTTTTTTTGTATATTAATTTATTTCTTAGAGGCCATGGTGGCACAGTGGGAAGGCGTTCGACTGTAAGCGCAATTGGTTTTGTGTTCAATTTCCACTCAACGAATAATTATATTTTGATTATTTTTATTTCTATAGTAAAACAAAGCATTGTCTTAAGTTCTGCCATTTACAAACACAAAAAGCGGCGAATAGACTCTCTTAATACTATGAGTAACCTATCTATCTTCAAAAATAAGTTTAATTTATTGAGATATGTAGGTAGTTTTTTCGACTATTAAATATTAAATTAATATTTGGTTTTCTGTGTCTAGCTTGGCAAAAGCGGTGAAAATTCTAAAAAAACATACTTTTTTTGTTTTATAATTACCGAAAACAAGATTTACAGCAAAACACATACTGTCGATTTGACATACATATTATTTCAACACATATACAAAAAATACCAAAGAAATAAATATCATAACAATAAACTATAAAATGAAACTAGATCCAGAAAAAAATGCATATCAAACTAGATCGGCACATCACTAAGCAGATCACGTAAGGTCACACTCCGCTGCACTAAATAGACCTATGCATTGTACTAGATGTGTGCTCGACGTGATCTCAGTACATCCTACTTTGCAAATGTGAACGATATTGTGGAACTACCAAAAACTGTTGTTCATAATGTCATATATATATATATATATATATATATATATATATATATATATATATATATATATATTCACTGGTCGTGGCGCAGTGGGACAGCTGCGACTGTAAACTGAAAATATAATAGTTTCCCCGAGTGGTTATCGAACCCACACCAGATCGCTTTTAGAGTCAGACAGCCCGTGTTTTTTTTGTATATATATTTTTTTTCTGTGTAAATGAAAATATGAAATATACACATTAAAATATTGATCAAAGCAACATAAATAATGAATAATTTTTAATATTGTATATTAATCTCTATATGGCGATCGTTTGAGATATGTAATATGTGTAATAATTAACGATAATTTTTAAACATTTAGTGACTACATCCACTTACTATCTGACATCAATACTACCGAATGTTAGATAAAACATCTACATATGACTTTTGACGGCAAAAAATATTATCGTTAAAGAAAACCGCTGTTCATTAATCTCAAACTTAAATTGATATTACCATGGGGAAGATCAAGTTATCAATGCCATAAATCATAAAATTAAAACGTTTTTTTAAGTGGATTCCGTCAAACTGATTAGACATAAAGATTCTTAGTGGTTTCCATAAAAGGGGTACTTGTTTCTGACCTCGAGGTCAACAGATAGCTTAATAGATACTGATAATTTTAAATTATGACTCCGACAAACAAAGATCGCTTGATTATTATCTCCGTAAAATGTTTGCTACCAATCCAATGTAAGGATTTCTTGATACAATTATTGTTAAAGGCGATAGTTTGTTACATATATTTGCGCATTATGTAAATATAGTAATTTCATTTAGTATTAGTATATCGATGGATAGATGTTTATTGATTTTAAATGAAACTATTTTAAACGGACTATTCGCATAGGTTTAGTACGTGGTCACAGGTAGAGTGTGAGTCTACCTGTAAAGTATTCGAATCGTGGGGTTTCCAAAAATATATTTGGAATATCAAAATACCGAATACCAAAAAATACGTGATTAATCCGTATAAAATAGTTTCATTTTAAGTATATAAAAATCGCGAAAATAAAAGAGCTTATTATATTTTATTGACTTGTTATATGAATGATATCTTGACTTGACTTAAATTGGCGATGGAAAAAGATGTTCTTTTAAATAAAATGTTTATATTTTATTTTTAATTGATTTTTAAACTAATATTAAAATAATATTATATGATAGTCATAAGGAAAAAAATAGATAAACATACATACATATATATTATTGATTTTTTTATATAAAACAAATAAACATATTTGTGGAGACGAGTCACTGTGTCGCTAATTAGAGCCCTCGTAAAACTGAGGGTCCGTCGTCAATCAATGTTTAAGGGCACTGAGTTATCGGCAGTTGCAATGGATGCGGTAATTATAGATCATTATAAAGCTCTCTCTAAAGTAAATAAAAATATCTTTTTTATATTAAATAAAAATTTTATATTAAACAAAAATATCTCTACATTTTGTCTGGTTGAAAATGCAAACATATAAAGTTTGTTTGTATTTCAAACAATATTTTTTTATAGCTTCGTAAAGGATAAAGCATGCTTTATCCACCATAGCAGAGTAATCAGACACAACCTAGCGTCAAGACGTTTCGTTGATTGATTTCCGCCTAAATTCGAGACATAGCGAATTAAATGAGGAACTCACCTTTTCTAGCCAGAGCGGAAATCGAAAAAAAAATTTAATATCAATCATTCTTTCTAGTGGGAATCGAACCCAAAGCCAAAGCTTTCGTTCTTTTCCTTACTTATATATATTTTTAAATAATTTATTATTATTTTTATGTCATATCACTTGCTATAGTGAATTTTAGAATTGGCATAAATAAAGCCTATCTCAGTGTGTCCCCGTCTTTATGAGATGTCACCGACCACGTGAAGGTTAAATGAATTAACAGGATGCAAATACAAAAATCGTCGGCGGTTACGTCTGCACGTTTGAGGGGAAATGATGGAAATGCTTAAACGAAATATTTTAATTAATCATATTTTCTATTAATTAGTATGAAATCATCAAAAATATTAAAATGGATCAGTCCTATGGCAATACTTTATTTAATTTTGGTTTCCTCATTGACATTAACTTCTGTCTTACTAAATACTAAATTGCACTAGGTGTAGAAAATTTATAGATTTAAATAATATATATTTCTTTTTTTATTAATTTAGTTAGCTGAAAGTATATAAGAAATATGTATTTTAATTGTATATCGTAAAATCCAAAATCTGAGCATATTTGAAAATTATTTTATTAAATACACATTTACTGTATATTTTAAGTAAACATAATCACATGTTAATATAGTTACAAAGGAAAATAATAAAGAATGGCCACTGACAATGGAAAGAAGGGCCACTCGGCAGTCCTTTTTGAGCCCTTCGCAGGCTTTGCCTGACTTCAAACCACACTTGATGAACAATTTTATTTATTTTCTTGTCTGTTATTTGATCTCATAGAACAAAATACAGCGTTTAGTACCGCCACTTAGCCCATAATGTTATTAATTTGGGACAAAGTTGGAGAACGGAGTGATTGGACAATAAGTTCTTTCTAAATATCAATAAGACCACTTTACATCTAGACGCTTAGACGAGACAAGACTTAGATCTTAGATATGTTGTCTAATAAAAAAAAGGAAGATCGTAAAGCAAAAAAAAAAATGAATAGCACCTAGTTACTATTTCTGGGGTCATATAAGACACGCTTGATAATAGGTTAACAAACATGTCAGACAGATTGAAGCGTCATGTACTGACATAGGCATACTGGCATATAATGTTATGACCGCAAATTCCATATTATTTTCATGTAATTTGCAATGTTTGTACTGCGGTCACGTTCTTGCACAGATATAATTAGGTTTGTCATACTTTAGTTATGTTTAGTTAACGAAGTGTAGCCAGAAATTAGTTGTTAAGATGTCGAGATTAATGTTTGATGGCAAGTTTTAATCTATGTTGTTGTTTTTCGTTTATCTATATTATGGGCTGCCGTAGGTATGTTTTATACTACGTAGAGAAAGAAGGTCTTGATACTAGTAACGTTTTCTTAATTTTTTCTCGCTTTAATGCTGTAATAGAGATGTGCTTGGTTGAATACGATAAATGATAATTACATATTTAGGACTGGAGAAGATAAAGAAGAATCTGGATACCAGAGTGACGTGTCACTAAAATTTACCACGCAAAATGCAAGAACTTAAATACAAAAGAAGCGCTACTATTTATTTATCAAATAAATTTTCAAATAAGTTTTTGCATCGAGGCCAGCCCATTACGTTACCATCTATGAAACGTGCGCGAAATTCACACTTATTATATTGAAAACAAAGTGTAATATAGCTTTGTGGTTTTCAAATATTGCCGACATATTTATTGACAATAAAATTCAAGGTGACACAGATTAATTTTCTCTGTCATTGATACCTAATATACAAATATCATGTTATTATGTGCAATAAGCTCTTCATTCGCAAAAAATGACCTTAGCGATATAAAAATGTTCTATTACAGTGTTAAAAAATACTAAGATATTTTTTAACCAACTTCGGAAAAGATTTATATATTTTATTTTATTAGAAGATTATTATATTTTGTTTTTATTTTACTAGACAAGAATTATTTTAATTAATTATTTGAATAGTTACAGAACTTCTTAGTGTCCTTAAGTAAATGTTTAAAGCTCTCATGTTTATTTTACATACGTGTACAGAAACTAAGTTTGGGACCTTAAGCATTACGTAGATATATACGCACGTAATTTGTACGTATGTTTTTATAATATATATAATAACATACGTATTATAATTACGTACGTCAGTTAAAAAAATAGCTAGTTATGGTTGTGTGTGATAGGCGATAAGTTTCGCCTTTAACAACGTGTCTTCACATTAGGTTCCATCCGCCTACTGTTAAAGCTGTATAAAGCTGCTGAGAAAAAAAATATTCTTCTTCACTTATACATAATTTATCAAAGTGTTGAATAACGTAATATTTCTGATATTAATAATTTATCAAGACAAAATTATGAGATATATAAAATCATAATAAACAATATTCCTAACTAGTTACTTCCAGCTATTTTATAAAGCCTTTATCTGTCAATTTGTTCGTTGCGGTTGTTCCCGCCCTAATTTAGGGTTCCGTAATTCGCTAAAGGGCGGTAGAAATTGTAGCTGAAATTGATAATGATTGAAAATATACGTTGTCAGAACATAAGTATTTAACAGGATTTACCATATAAGTAGTTACTAAACTTTAAACATGGTCGCTAATCTTTGTCTATATTTAATCCTGTTAAATATTTAGTAAATAAAAAAATTACCTTAGAAGAAGGTCCAAGGGAACTTGATAAAGTTCATTTATTTGTACAATTATTGCATACATATAATATTCTATAAGTATATGAAGGTACAACTCTTTCGTTACTCAGTTACTAACAGATTATACTCAGCCGGATTTTAGCACCACTGGATTTAAAAATAATCTAGTATTTATAACAGATTATGAATAATTGACTTACACTTCTTATTATATTAGAAATAAATTTACCTAAAACTGTATCCATTTTGATGATGTTAGCTACGTTTTATAATAAAAATTTATGTAAATCCATAGCACATGAACAAACAACTATTGTCCGTGCCAATGTATAATAAAAACTATTTGTTTTTATAATTTTGCTAATAAAATTTGCAAATCCATATCTGACGTTCTTAATTTTTACTCTATTTATTTTGAAGTCTTCATAATCAGAGTCGCAGGCACAAAACAGTTTAATTATAAATATATAAATTACATAAAAAATTGAAATGCCAGTTAGACTGAAGTCAAGCCCTAGTATTTGATCTGCAGTCAAGGGGAATATTTAAGCAGCCGCAACGCCTTCTTGGGAATAGTGACTTCTAAGTCTATATTAAACGCCTTCTAGTGACTAGTGGTATAAAAGGTCAGAAAATATAAGCTTCTTCTTTAAAATAGCCCGTATTTGAATTTTTGTAAATAATTGTTAAAAAATATATATTTTTTAAAACAGTCGCCATTTGAAATAATCTCCTACCAACCAAATAAATAATTTAAATATATATATATATATATATATATATATATATATATATATATATATACATATATATATATATATATATATATATATATATATATATATATATATATATATATTAATTATTTATTTAAAAATAAGTTGAATTACGCATAAAATATATAAGAAGTACGCATAAAATACCAGACGTTGCTTGTAATTATAATCGATTCCGTTTCTTTGCCTTCATAGAAATAAGAATTGAAATAAATCATTCAATAGTAAAAAATCTATCATTCAATAGTAAAATAAAGTTATACAACAATAAGTGTTTTGCTATACGTTATAAGTTATCAATAATTTATTATAATTTAATGTGAAACCTATCCATCGAGTCCGTGGGACAGACTCACTGTTAATGCGATTGTTAATGCGTTCGATTCCCTTTCGGGGCAATGATTATATTTAAAATTATTTTTATTTCTCCGTACTGGTATATGACAAAGCACGGCATTGAGTTCGCCACTCAACGCGCAACGTCTGGATTTTGGGAGGAAAACGGTCCACGGAAAGTTTTGACACTAGATTGTCTTTGACTACCCTGCTATGCGGGATAAAGCGTGAGGCAGATATTTTTATGTCAAATTTAAGATGTAGTTTTAATAACGTAAATAAATTTATCTGCATTTCTGCAATAAATGCATAATCCTACTACAAAAGTTACATTACCATTTGCACACTAAAGCTAAGTAAACTAAAATGTCCTTTAATTGTTGTGTTTTCTTTCCTCGCATAAATATAATACGATAGACAAAATTAATAGTAAATAATATACATGTATTACCTCATTAATTTAACCTCGACCCGTTTAATACGCGCTCTTTATTTTAACATTTAATGTATTTGTATTGCAATATCATAAAAAACATTTGCCTATTCGCTCTTCTTTATATGAATTCTAACTATGCCAAAGTAGTCTATGGTTATCATTGTGGATAATTTATTTATAAGAATTTATTTAATTTAATTGTTGTATATAATACAGGGGCCGATGTATATAAAAAAACTTATTTATTATTTACTCTATTTTCCATTCACTATTTAATGAATACTAAAGCTAAAAAAAGACATATATAAAAACACACCAATATGCGACGTAAAACATACTTATTTAATTTTTCAGCCATTATCAAAATAATAACTTAACTCCCGATTTGAACTTGTACCTAATACGATAAATCATTCCTTCTCTCTTTCCCTTAATAACATCTATATTAGACTTATTTAAATTCTTGACTTATACAAATCAATGTAATAAAGTTGGTTTGCGTGTGATTTTTTTTAAAAAGAATGCATATTATTTCTTAAAACTAAGTAAAAAGCTTTAAGTGTCCACGGCTGAATGAATCGGGCAAATAAGTATAGCTTACACCTTACAACAATGAAATCAATTATAAATATGAGAAAATTATACCAAGTATGATTTTAATTTAAACAGCCTTACAGTATATTTTGTCAATAAATTAATATTATATACTTAGTGTTATAAAAAAGTAGATAAAATTAATTATGTACTGAATAAAACGTTAAAAATTATATATTTTATTTATACATCTTTCGCGTTGGGAACAGACAAATTAAAACTGGTGAAGAACAAAGAGAGCTTTCCGCCTGTTTTTACTGGTAGTCATAAAAATAATAAAATTATCAACTTACACTAAAAAAAATAACAAAATAATTCTACTTAAATTGAATATAAGTTATATATTTTCCTTGTTTAAAATAATATTGTTAATAAATATATGGATAATGTAATGTTAACAGCAATTTGTAAGATTAGCATGCTGAGGAGCAATTAATTAACCAGGTTGAACGCTTGGACGTTTTAGACACGTTACGCATTCTGCGTCGCGCTTTACGTGCTCTTACTCGTAGACTATGTGAGCATGGGATATTAATTAAATTGTGGGAATGAAAGTTTGCGATTGTAAATGTTAATGATATTGATGTGTTTGTTTTTATTATTTATCTTCTTTGTTTGATGCATTGTTTTTGAGTAAATTGTTCTAACAATATTGATTAGAATGGTTGTTTAGCACTCAATGGAGTGTCTTGACTGTGAGTTGTTTATCTTCTCTGCTATTATACGTAGCAATAATATATACTTTAATACAGGATTTATTGAATTAAGAACAAGGTAGAGCATAAGGAATTCTTAAATAACCTAAATTTATATTTACGAATTTTATGCATTTTGCAAAATAGACAAAAAACCTTAAGAAATCTTTTTCAGTCTACTGTCATTTGTTTTCTCAATTAAAAAAATCGTGTTGAGTAGCGTAATTCCTCAAAGCACTTTCTGTGACAAATTTCATGATTAATTAAAAAAATATATTTTTTTGTTATTAGTAATACAAAGATGTGTTAAATTATAATCATTAAGGACTTTCTCTGCAACAATTATATATTTTTATCTTTTAAAAAATGATAAGCAATATCGCCTGCTCACTTAAAATTAATTCATTTTATAGAAGAATAATCAATCATCACTGTGCCATTAATCGACAAATTAAAAAAGAAACTATCAAATGAACATTATGTATTATAGTTTATTAACAGATCGCCTTACAGGCCGCGCCCACAAGATGGCCGTTCAGAACTTGCGCTGGCTCTGCTTTGACGCTGAATACTCATTTTAATGGCATATTGACAGTTTTGACTGCCAAGATTTTAAAGTCAAAAAAGCAACTTCTTTAATTATTTAGTTGATAAAATGAATACGGAACTAATTTCAAATTTTCTTAAATTGTTAGTTTTATGTACCTATTTATTTTATAATTTTTTGCTTCATTATATTTTTCATGCTACATAGTGAATGTTTAAAATATTAATTTAATATAATGTTTGCACTTTTTTTGATAAAAAAAAAGAAAAGTATGGAAATTTTTGCGTTTAAAATGACATTTGAAACTTAGCAAACAGATACGAAATGCAACTTCACTGGCATAATTAATCCATCAAATTACCGACTATCATGAATCCAATTTCAGAATCGATTAAGTAATCGATGTTGGTCGATCTACGATTCTAGCTATAAACGATTACCTTAATCGCGTAATTTTATTGGCATATTGCATGAAATAATTCAACCCTGTAATTTTCTGCAAGCCCTATAGGTTTCAAAGTAGCCTTTAATTTATAAGTATCTAGTAAATATGTACAGCTAGTTTGTTTAGCATACTGTGTCAATGTTTATATATTTTTGTAGCAAAATGTATAGCAATTATGGACGTTTTAAAGTCGATCAAACGACAAATGATTAGATAGCTTTGAATGAAATCAAATTTTGCAAATCATAAGATTAAAGTAAGTTAAGATATTACATCCAACGAAATATGAAATTAGTACCTACTCGGCTGGTAATTTTCTGAATTAAATAATTTAGTATGGTTAAAAATAGTATTTAGATTCTATTGTATTTATTTAAAAGTTTCTACAAAAAGTAAATATTATTTAAAAGTATATTTTTATTCAGTAAATTATGAATTTACAATGAATATGCAATAAAGTTTTATTTCTTTAATTAACAAGATTACACACTTAATTTTTTAATGTATGTTTTTAATTATTGAATTTAAATATGCACTAAATTTGGTATTTACTTTTGAAATTTATTTAACTGGAGTAGGAAATTTTACAAACTAAACAACACTAAAATTTATGCACATTTTATTTTTTTAGTTTTAATTCATAAAGAGTTTTAGCGTTCTGTATCGAAATAAACGTCAATGTCACTCTGACGCGCCACCATATTGTCAATTAGACACATTATTAAATATTTGCCATTTACTATTATAAAGCGTGACATGAGATCGTAAATGGATGGTTTATTGCTTTTATCTGGTTAGTAGGCTATTTATACGATGGACATATTTACCATTTATAAACTACGTAGTCCATATTGGGTATGCTCTCGCGTTTGGTGATTTAAAAAAAAATGTTTGATGATAATTTTCATATAAGACATTGTTCTTATATGAGTCGTGTAATATTCTTCAATTTATTCTACAATCAGATATAGAGAAACATTTTTTTATTTCTGCTTTATCCCTTTTCCCATATAGCATTACATATACAAAAAGAGAGCCAAGGCCGTACGTTCTCTATTTTCAGCCCAAATTCAATACTGTGCTTTATCTATGACAACGCAATCACACATAACTAACTCACGATCCCTCACAATTTCTTTTATAATACGTACATGAATTCTGGTATTTTCCAGACATATTTATTATCTCTACGCCCCTTTAGCATATAAGTGAAGACAAAGAGAACTAAGAGTTAACACACTGTTCTTCTCTATTTTTTCTTCAGAGACATCTTTTAGTATAACATGTCTTATTACAATGTTGCAATGTAATCTAACTAATTGTAACCTTAGGGACAAGTTCATCTATTATTACGAGCTTTATTACCTTAAACCTAAAATAGAACATATTACAAATATAATGTATAATAAATCTAACTATTTTATTATAAAATTATTTGTATATCAAATAATATATACGAGTGTGTACATATGATTAAATTTTATATGGCGCGTAAAGAGCACAGTGTCACTGCGTATTCCATGATAGTGTCCAGTTTTTGTTATTAATCGGATAGTTATCATTTGGTTAGTAGGTAGATCGTTTTATTAGTCAACTTGCGGCGCTAAGTTCCGCCAAGCAACGGCGAGAGAACTTGGGGAGGACCAATATATATCTTTATTTTCTTTTATTATATAAGATAAATATATTTTATGATTAAAGCTGCTTATCATTGACAAAAATGTGATTTTTTTCATACAGAATTCCACATAAATTCAACTTTTAAATAATACTTCAAAATGTAGTAAGTAAAAAAATATTTTCTCATCCAAAAATTTTAAGCCCAATAATTTAATAAATTTGTCTTGTTCTACTGAAGTGTAGAAGACGTGAATGCAAATGTCACTAAGAGTTCCTACACATCCATTAACACCTGTCGTATTGTTTATAATATAGAAGAACCGGAATTTATTTTTTTTGATTTTAATAAGAATAAATATAATAATGAGGCCGGTCGTGGCGCAGTGGGACAGCGTCTGACTGTAAGCATGACCGGTTGTGGCTTCGATTCCCACCCGGGGAAGTGATTATATTTTCACTTGCTCGCTCTAGTAAGACAAAGTGCGTCTTTTTCGTACTTTCTATCTACCCTCATATATTTTTTAATAAAAATTACGCTTTATACTATGTTGGATTGTTAATTGTTTTTCCATGAATTCATATTGGGACTTGGGATTTATTTTTCCTAGTAAGCAAATATTAAAAAATATTTCCAATTTATATTCAACAATTAAAATTTCTCTTCAATTCAAAAATACATAAAAGAAATATGCTATTTTTATACGATGTACTAAATTTAAACACTAGATAAAACATTCATATAATAAAATCAACAATATCCAATAGCAACGATGTTGAAATTGAACAAAAATCCTCAGATATATGTAATCTTAATGAATATGAAAAATAAACATTTTTACAATTGATATATATTTTAATCTAATAAATTACTATTGATTGGAACAAATGTTACAAATGTTATTTTATTTTTTAATAACATTATCTGTGGTTTGTATTAGTATTTATATGTAAATGTTACATGTTATCTATAATAATTATAACTAAAAAGATAGGTATGTATCATATTACTTTATGTCATGGATCTCAAATGGTTTTTTCATTACAATAATTTATACAAGGCGCAATAAAATAAACACAATCGCTACAATTAGACAAAAGCTAATCAGTTCAATTATTTTTTTTTAATAAAAAAACTGCTTAATGACGCTAATTAAAAGAAAAGGTCTAAAGCAGAGGCAGAATGCAAGATACATTCAAGGAGGTAAGTTTAAAAAGTTTAAAAGGGTTTGGCGGGAAAACCTGCCGCATTACAAAGGCCTTCGGATTTCGTTGAACAGTTTTTTTTTCGAAATTTCCCGCGCTTTGATGTCACCCTCAAAATTTGTGCCCCTCTCGCGAATACTTAAATAAAATATTGTTTTAATGTGATCGTACTAAATAGTTTAATTAAAATCACGTTTAAGTTATTAAATATACGGTAATAATCTCGTTTTACCATCTATAAATAATATAAAATTATCATGGGTGCTCTTGAAATATCTTTTTTGCGATTGTGGCGTAACACTGATATTTTTTTAACTTCGACTTGAGTAATTTTTTGCTAATTAAATGTATTTAAATAAGTAATTATTTATTCATAATGATTATAATTTAATCCATAAATTAGATTAGCAACACAATTTTTAAAGTTAAAAGTAGAGCTTTATTTACGACTTATAATTTATATAAAAAAATTGGCAAGCTACTTCTGTACTAAGAAAATTAGTAGAAATATTTTTTCTATCTATAAATAGATATACTCATTAATTATACTGAATTTTAATAATCTGGTAAATATGTGACAGCTTCCTTTACAATATAATCATACCAATATTAGCATTATGTATTTTTTCCCTCTGCATTTTTATTCATAACATCTGTCAATACATCATGCAGTATTTAATTTGAAATGAAAAATCGAGTCAGTACTCCGTTTCGAGTAAAACAAAGAAGTAGTAATTTTTATTGGCTCATCAATCGTACTCATAATTTATTGTATGACTTTGTGCGTTTTAAGTAGTAAGTGTCTTAAGCCTTTATATTAAATAAATAAGAAACAGACTGATTTTTACGTACATATTGTAGTTACCAACACATATATATACACAGATAACGCAAATTTTAATAATAAAAAAATATTAAGTAAAAAAATTGGTTGACTTTACATTTTTTTCTTAAGAATTTAAAAAAAGTAAAATATCCAGATAATATTTACTGCTTATCTATATTAAAAATATATTATAGCTAATTAAATTTACTTTATTTTATATCACATATATTATAATAAAAATATATTTATATTTAGGAATATCAACTAAGTAGCTGTATGTTTATTATTTTCAACGGCTATATAATTTTTAACAAATTATACGACCTAATGTAATTTTGTATAAGATTTTGGCTTTGATGCTACTTTCAACGATTTGTGATGAATCTAGCGGTTTACGGTACTATAAAGCTTGGTGACATGTTAAAATTAATAGCATCTGATGTCAATGTATAATTTAATATATATTTAAGTTTAAAATTTAAGGAAAGAATTTGCTTAGTAATAATTTTGACACCTCGAGTCCAGAGTAAAAAACTGTTCCGTGTACAATTTTTTTTAATCATTAATACATTTAAACCAGCCCACGACTGTATAGAATTAGGCCAATTTTATATGTTTTTTTGTTTTACTTAAAATGATTAACGTATCATGTATTTTACTACAATAATATAATTAAAATAAAATTTCGGAAGAAATCTTTGAATATAAACAGTTACAAAGAGTCTGATACTCTATAATTAATGTCAAAGAACATCCCGTCGGATGTTACGGTTTAGCGAAAAATGCGCCTATGACTCATACGGCTCCCTAAATGTAGAGCAACTTTATTTGTAACCCTTAATTTTTTTTAATAAAAATGATTATTATAATATGCACATGTTAGAATACATAATGTTTTTAAAATTACATTGTGTCTCTATGTTATTATTTAAATAATAATCTTGAAAAAGAAACCGTGTTGTTTTATTTGGCATAGAATGCAGCAATTTCTATTGGTCTTACATAAATCGTGTTATAAACATACTAGAACACATTCTGGGCCTGATGCAAATAATATATCTTCAAATTTAAATAAATAGCTTTGTTTTGAATAAAAAACATGATAGAGATTTGTCTAATAATTCATTTTTAAAGAAAAATATCATCAACTTACTGTAACTATAATTTTATCTGGTTGATAAACCGGTTTATAAATTATATTATTAAACCGGAATTTAGCAGCCATTTACCATATGAATATTTAAAGATGAATGAGACAACTACTTGGATAATATTTAGCAAATTTGTTTTTGTAAACAAATTTACTTATCAAGTTACGAGTAATGTTTACAAATATAGAGACCTAGTTCTTTGCACTTACCGACTCCTATACTTATCTACATTACGAATTAGTTATAAACGGCGTTCACACACAACACTGAGTACACGATTTAAGCTGGACGACAACAAAGCGGACACAATCACAGGACGACGAGCGACGGCAGCGCGTTTGGTCCGGGACCGTACTGACCTGCCACTCTTGGTGATCACCATCTCGGTGCCGAGCTTGTGGAACTTCTCCCAGAGGTCCTTTCCCTCGAGGGTGACCTTCGGGTCGTCGACTACACCGTCGTCGTCGGGGGGTAGAGGTGCGTACGGCGGCGGCGGCGGCTTGAGCAGCGGACAGGGCGCGGACAGCGCGGCGGCGGCGGCCAATGCGGCCGGCAGGTAGGGCGGCGGCGGCAGCGCGCCCGCCGTCAGCAGCGCCGACACCGAGAAGTCGCTCGGCCGCGGCGCCAGCAGCGGGTGGAAGGCGACGGCGTCGCGCCGCTCCGCGCCCTCGAAGCGCATGCCCGCGCCGCCCGGGGCCCACGGCGCGCGCTCCACGGCCGGCGTGCCCGTCGGCTCCAGCGGTCGCGCTCGCGCCCGCTCATGCAAGGGCCATCGCGTGGCGGCGGCTCGCGGTCACGTTCACGCGCACACTCGCGATGCGATACGACTCGCTCCGTGCGACACCCGCTCGCGCGGCAGGCGTCAAACGACTGGCCGGCGGCGGCGCCTCCGACACCCTCCCGCCGCGGCCAATGGCGCGGCGCGGCCCGCCCCCGGAGCGCGCGGGGCGCGGCGGCGGGAGCGCGCGGGGGGGAGGCGGGGCGCGGCGCCGTGAGCCTTGTTTTTTCGCCACGGCAAGGTGTCCGCTCCGCCACACCTCGGCAGCGCGGGCGCGGGCGCGGCGGGCGCGGCGTGGCGGGCGCGGGCTCGCGGTCGCTAATCTGGTTAATGCGGTGCAAGGACGCGCGGGGGCGACGCTCGCGCCCGTCGCTGCCGCCTACTTCTAATTGGACACGTTTCCGTTCGTTCATCAATTGAGCTCGTTTCGACGATATCTCCTGAGCGGCCGCTCCTCGCAACCTCCCGCCGCTGCTCTGCGACGACACTTTAGCACTCCCGAGCTCGCCATCTCGCAGCGGTTGCAACTTTACAACTTTACATTTTCGTCTGATACTTTGCTATTAAGACTAAACTTGGACGTGCTGCGCGTGCATGAAGCTAGGCATTTAATTGAAGCTTATTTTCAAATATAGTTAAAGCTCGGGTCATTTCATGATTTTCATAGCTTTAATATACCTTACCTATAGCAATTTATTTTTGCTGCAAGTTATAAAAATAAATGTGACATAAATTAGTTAGGAGTTATGACTGCAAGGTTTAACTGTATGTCAACTTTAACCTTAAATATTACTACTAAATATACAATAACTCAGTATATAACTTAACAATCGAAGAAATCTTAAAGCATGTGACAAGAAATACTATAATATTGACATCCACATTGATTGTTGAATTAGAGAAACTGGCGATATCGTTTATTTAAAAATCTTGTGTTTATTTAATTGTTCATAATAACTGACACGTCGCGACTTTCCTTGTTATTATAACCTTATAAATAATTTAGCGTTGAAAAGTTTTAGATATTTTGTTTAAAGTTTAAAGATATTTTGGTCTATGTCTTACTTTAATTTTAATTAGTAAAAGAATAGTTTATGATAAAAAAATTAAAGCCTTGTTCGCTATTGTAATTAGACGAGTAGGTTGAATACCTAAATGACTTAGAAAGACATCTTTGATATAGTTTGTTTGTGTATTGTTTTAAGATTATTAAATAGCAAAACTTAAACAAATATTGCAAAGAAGTATCATTTGCATTCATAGATTAAATATTTATCATTTATATTTCTATTATAGAGGTACAAATAACACATTTTGCTCATATTTTGAGAATTTTAACTTAATATGAGGAAGAGAATATATTTTATATTCAATTTTATATGAGGGTAGCCATTTTCGTGAGCGGGAGTCAAAGTAGCAACCATTAAACATAACCAATCATTCACCTCTATCAGGGATGAAAAAAATATTATATAAGTTTAATAACGATTTCTCTTTACTTAGTCCAATAAACTTAAAAATATCATACATGTGCGTGTTATAAGAACCTGCCAACAAAGCTTTAAGCCACGAATTCAAATTTAGCAACAAATAATATTTTTTTATCAAAAAATTTTTCCTAAGAAGAGTGAAATTATCACTCAACAAGTATTGAGTTATTTAACAATTTCTCTAATTTCTCTTCTACTCTTTCCACGGTGAAAAATTGAATTACTTATCAAAAAAGGCCAACGTCGCGTGGGATTGTAAGCGCGATTGGCTGTGGGTTCAATTTCCTCTTGGAGAAATAATTATATTAAAAAATAATTTTCATTGCTCCGTTCTAGTAAGACAAACCGAGGCTAGGGTTCGCCACGCAACACGTAATGTTTCGATTTCGGGCCGAAAGCAGTCAACAAAGAGAGTCTTGACACTAGGTTGTCTCTAATTACCCTGCTTTGCAGAATAAAGCCTGAAACTCAAAAAATTAAGCAATGAAATTATATTATACTTAGTGTAATATTCCTTTAACTACAGAAATATATATTTATATATGTATTTACATATATATATATATATATATATATATATATATATATATATATATATATGTGTTGCTGAATTATATATAAACATTTATATGGCTATTTAGTTGAAATAAGTATAATAAAATATTTATTACAAAATTTCATATCAAAAATTACTGTATCGATTAAGAATATAATTAAAACTAACAAATTGGCGTTCTGTATGTAATAATTGACTATGAACCGACAGAAAGGGTTTATTGATGTATTAAATATAATTACCATCGTCGCTATTTGTGAAACATAGATACTTAATAGTTCCGTTTTATAATATAAGAAATCATGTTAAATAATTTTTAATGGCTGCCATTGGTAAGTTACAAAAGAATTATATGTGCAATTTTATATAGTCTTCAAGTTATAAAAAACTAGGTACCTATATCAGTTTATTACGCTTAAAATATGCGTTGCTATAGCAATCTATGTTTCCGTTTTGCACCCTTTCTACATATAAACTGTACGTATGACAAATTTAATATCCCTCTATAATCGCATAATTTTGCGAAAAATATTTTTATATTATAATTCGAATACCAAAATATACGCGATTAATCTGTTTTATATAGTTTTATTTAAAATTTGCATAAATCGCGAGAATCATAAAAAAAATTATGTTTATATATTTATATTTTCACTTATTTTAAAATGATTTTTATTGTTATAATAATATTTAATTAAGTATATATATAATGTAGGTTAGTACATCAGGTAGATACATTCTAATAACGATATGGACTTTATTTAAATATTTATATATAAAATTACCATTTTATTTTAGTTTTATAGGCACTTTATGTATCTTTTTTTAACTATACGATCAAAACAAATAACTTTATGCATTTGAGACGGTCGCTCTCGTACTTATCGTTTTATTATACGAATGTCTCTACTATTAGCCGATACCATCAGAAACAATTAAAAAGATCAATGAATTTCTACGGTGGAATTATCATTATAAAAAATTATCACACAAGTGGTAAAAGCAATGTAAAGGTAGGTATGGTATATAATAAGAACGTTGATTCGCGATTGTCACCCTTTTTAAACGAAATAATTTAAAATGGATTAATTACGCATAATTTGGTATTCGAAACTACATTTTGGAAAACCGTAAAAAATTAGAAATAAAACTTTATACAGTATTTATCCCTTCATTTAAAAATGTGTATATATTTTTGTTTTAAGAAACAAAGAATTGGCATTGATATCTATAAAATAAATTGTTTGTTTGTTCTGACCGGGATGTGCTTGTGCGTGTGGTTTAAAAAATTAAAAATACATATTAAAGCATATATTTAAAACAAAACTTTTATCGCAGGCATTTATCGAAATAAAAGTATATTTTTTTATTTTTTATGTGTTTTTTGTGCACGCTTATCTCGAAAACAGTGTAACCGATTTAAATACAGTTTTCATTATTGTATTTTGGAGACTTTTACTTAGTATTTGTTTATTTTATTTCAACTGTTTCATAAATATGAAAGTTATTACAAATTATAGTATTTTCTTCGATTACAAACATATTTTTGTATAGTTTTAATAACATGTGGTGGGAATGTCTGCCTGGAAGTGGTTTACTTTTAGATTCAAGTTTCAATATCAACGTGTGGTTAATACAAATAGTACTAGTAGGTAAAGCACGGGTCAAATTTACGTAATCGAAATTTCATTTATACACTAGTTTATATTTTTTGCGCTGGTTCCCTCAGAATTTTGTTTAACAAAGAAAAATAAATTGAGATGATAAACCAAAACTTTTAAAATATATAATGTATAATATAAAATATTAATAATAAAAAAGAAACACTTGTATACTTATACTGTTAAACAAGAATTGTTTAATATAATGCTAAGATTGAGTCTAGATCCTCCCTTTTTTATGCAATATAAGTTACTTTAAAATTCGTATTCATAAATTATCAGGTAAAATGTAAGTTACATGAAGCTGTTATGAGTAGAATTGTAATAAATTGTATCACCGTTACGGTAAGTATGTATATATTTTTTCTATAACACAGGGGCAGTCCAAAGGAAGCCAGCCGCTAACCCAGCTCTACAATTGTCGCTCATTTTAAAAAAATCGTATGCCAGAAATCGAACCTCGCATTTTCTTACATACTTGCGGTAAACCTGGTTAATTAACCTTAATATCAAATATTTTTTACGCTTTCTCCCGCATAACTTACTAGTTCCGAGATTTAATTTATTACGTGGCGGAATTTAACCTTGCACTTTTATTCTCTTCACTTCTCCCTTAAGGGGGGAAATGAAAATAATCTCAATGTAATTATTTCATCAATAAAAGGATCGAACATATAATCACCATGTTCACATTCTGACGCTCTCTTACTGGGTTACAATGGTCTCTGTATATTGAAATATAAGTAACTACCCCATTAAAATTTGTACTCATAATTATCGTTTACAGTCGCAGACTTGATAATGGTACCAGTGTAGTTATTTTTTGTCTATTTAAATATGTTTCTTATAGAAATTATTATAATAAAAGTAATATAAAAGAAAATCGTTTTGTTATTATTATGTAATTAAAGAAACAATAAATATAACAACGATTAACTGAAAATCCATACAATAGTTTATTATAATAGGATTTGAACCCACGACTTGTGAGCTTAGTTGAATCGTTATAGTTGGTTCATATATATATATAATTTATGACGTCAAATCGAAATTCATATTCGATTATTTGCTGTTACTTCTAATTTAATGTCGATAAAACATCATTATGTTACTGGAACCGCGCTTTTTTTGGGGCTTACGTTTGATTCCCAGGCATCGTTCTGAGTTGAGTAGTATTACTCTCATCTAAAACTCATATGATAACGTAACACTTTATATAGAGATCGCTAATACATAATGTTCATCCTTTAACAGCACGTATTATCTTTTAGTATCAAATTATAAGTAAGTTGGAATGAAATACGTTTGTTTAAAGTTAGCCGTTTAACAAAAATTTATGGAATAACGATTTTACATTTACATGTAAATTTAATTATATAAAAAAAAACATAATTTTCTCGTCTATTATACTAAACGGATCAAAAGTCAACAACGTTTCAAATGTAGTAAATGTTGGCAGTGTTATTTGTCCTTTATATCTTTTTTTAATAAACAAGCGATATAAAGAGTTTTTTCTTAATCGAATTTATTGTGAACATTTCATTGTTAGCAGATAATAAGCATCAAAGTCGTCAAGTATTTCATACAAAAAACCTGTAATAGCACTGAAATATTTACTTTTGTTGTTGAATACGTACTACATACATATGTACGGTTTTTTACTAGATACCAGCGCGATAGAAATAATTTAATTTTCATCTTTTTGCTTGCAAAACCAATTAATTGTTATTTATGTCATTCTTAACTTTAGTACAAATTGCTTTTCCAACTTGGTCGAGGAATTTCTTTGCCATATTTAATTATATGACATATGTAAGCATCTACCTACACAGATATACCTATATATATATGTATTCATTTTTTCTATATGCAGCTATGGTGGTCGACTGCAAGTGCTTGTGAAATAAAATGGCTTGTGTTTTTTTCTATCATTTTCTATTTTCGATTTTTGTTTCCAATTCGATGAAAATTTTATAATATCCAATAGTTTATACCTGCCGCCTCATTGAGAGAAAAAGTTTATATTAACATTAACAACAATTGAGTCGAACTTGTGAATTTTACTATCTACTAACTTCACGCTGTTATCCTGCACAGCAGAGTAGACAGAAAGTACCTGTCGAGACACTCCATACTTTACCATCTGCCGGGTTCGACAAAGTACGTGTTGAGTGCTTAATATAATTGTTCCCCTGAATGGGAATCGAACCTACAGCAGATCGCGTTTACAGTCAGACGCTGCCCCTATCGGCCCTAATGGCCTATCCAATAACTTATAACTATCTAGTATATTATTGTACTATTACAGTATATTTGTATTACTTTCAGATGTTAAAATGCAATTCTATATAGCCTTATATAGATGTATTATTTATAACTTTACGCTTTTGTCCCGCATGCACATAGCAGGGTAGACAGAAAGTACGGGGTGTCAAGACACCCCGTACTTCGCTGTTCTTCGAATTCGAGACATTGTGTGTTGAGTGGCGGAACTCAATGCCACACTTTGAATCAAAGAAAGGAAGGAAAATAATTTAAATATAAATCGTCACCGAATGGGAATCGAACTCACTAGTGATCTTGTTTACAGTCAGACACTATCCCACTGTGCCACGACCGGCCTCAAGTATTAATATAATTAATGAAAATATATTAATAATAAATAATATCATTTTACATAATTATATTAAGTAACATGTATAAATGTTTTCCTCGAACCTGACGAACCAAATAAACCACTGTAATCCGCGGAAATGTACCGACATGTGTTCCCAAATATAGATTTCTAATAACAAAGCATAATTAGAAATGACGTTCGTGTTGGATTTATATCTTAATGTATCTATATTTATTTAATAATAAAATATCTGTATTATAATTATGAATATATCATCTGTATTATATCTGATATCTGATAACATGTATGGGTTCATTGCAGCGTGTATATACGTATATGACAATAAAGGTAAGATATCTACTTAGGCTGTTACAATGTAAATATTAATTTCTTGTTATTATAAAAAAAACAGCTTATAAATGTAATGTAAAATAAGTATAGTAAGCAATTTCGATATTTTTTTGTACTTACTTATAAATTTAACTAAAAATATTTACCTTACTTATATATATATATATATATATATATATATATATATATATATATATATATATATATATATATATATATATATATATATATATATATATATATATATATATATATATATATATATATATATATATATATATATATATATATATATATATATATATATATATATATATATATATATATATATCTTAAATATAACAAAAAAGGCCTTCATTAGAAGAATTATTGTAATTAATTTTCATGCCAATATCCATTTTGGGAGGAAAACAGTCAACCGAGTGTCTTGAAACAAGGTTATTACTGACTATCTAGGTATGTGGGATAAAGCGTAGTGATTTTTATATAAAATATTCGAAGTTTATTTTATTGTTCAATTGATTAGTTAAAGCACAGTATCGAAGGAAGGTCACGTAAAAAGCATGAGGACCCCCCGAAGGGCATGTATGAAGAGGATAATGACTGTGAACGAGGCGAAAGAGGTATGCAGGGATCGTTTGGCGCTCCGTACACTCTGACTACCCCACAAGGGATAAAGCGTGATTAATTAGCATATTTATATCAGCAGTATTTACCGTTTCCTATGTTTACTAGAATATAATACGTACAATATTTTACTGTTAGACATAGAGCTTGAATTGAGCGTATTACTCGTGTTTATTAGACGTTCATTATACAAGTAGGTACTTTATAACGTGTTAATTTCAAACATAACAAATTAATTGTTTTTATTGGCTAAGAAAAACAGTTTATGAATTATTTCCTTTAAAAGAACCTTAGCAGCCTTATCATAACAGGGTAGCTCTTTATTAAACGGTACATTATGAATAGAATAAGCTGTTATGATCTATTTTGATTTATAAAAATAACTACTATTATACTTTGGTCAATGAATTCTTTATTTTTTTCATATTTTGAAATTAAAAATTTGTAAAAGTACCTAATACTTATAAGCTTAGTGCATATTATGTAGGTACTGCATCTTCACATGTTAAATTAAATTCTAACTATAAAAAATGCCATTGAAATTTAGAAAATATTATATTTCTTAATTTTTATACATTTAGTTTTTTATTTTCCAGCAAATAGATACTAAATATGTTGATACTTTTTTGTTTTAAAATATGTGTAAACAATCTTTGTTTCTTTCTCTATACTATTATATTAATTCTTGTATCTATAACTATTAATACAAATGCTGCTCTATACTTACAGAGTATTTTCATATCATATATTGTTTTCTATACAACTCTTGGAAAGTTGCATAGAAAACAGCGCCATCTATCGGCGAGTAGGCCTGAACGAATTTCAGTAACAGGTTCTTTTAACGATATGAGCAAGCGATCATCCGGCTTAGTGGTCTTAGTAATTATCTTTACATCTCAATACACTGATTTTGTTTGTATTAAATTATTATTTTGTTTTTATGTGTGTATTGTTTTAATATAAAAATCTGTCCACAAAGCTTGCTCTAAAGGACTAACATCAAAAGAAATAGGTATATGAGATTCAGATTAGCAAAATCAATCTTATTTAAATTTTTGTTTAGTTAATGTATGACAAAGTACAACACATGTTTCGCTACCAGCACTTTGTCCGTAAAGTGCACGAAATTGCTTACTTTACTTACCTCGTTCAAGGTTCCTCTAAAATTCTGTAAAAAAAGTATTTAAAGATGATTTTTTTCCAATAAATTTTGAAAACTATAATTTTAAAGGGAGAGTCAGGATTCATAACTAGCATAGCAGGTTAGTCATGGACAACCTAGTGTCAAGACACTATGTTCACTGCTTACCACTCGAAATCCAGACATTACGTGTCGAGTGGCAAAATTAACGGCGTCTTACTAGAACGGAGAAATAAGTATATTTTTTATTTATTATATTGTAGAGCAATTAATATGAAATTACTATACTTATCTTCCCAAATCTAAGTCAGTTATGATGATCGATGGGTTTCTTAAATAAATTAATAATTCCATATTTAATAATTAATGAGCGTTAATAATTTAATGGTTGTTTCAATGTAATTAAGCAAGAGATCGCATATCTTATATTGGTACTAAATACATTAAAACTAGTATTAATTACTCTTATATCTAGATATATCTATGTATATACCTAACTGATCAACGGAACACTAGGTTAACACTAGGTTACCTCAGAGTACCCCGTTATGCAGGATAAGGCGTGAAGTTGCATTTTTTACATTTTAAAGTTCACATTATCTATTTTACGCATTATTTTATGTTCCACACATCAAAAAAAGAAGAAGAATTCAATGAAATGTATCTCATTGATGAATTCATATTTAATTAGAATATTGTACAAAATCAGTTGTTTAAATTGATAACTTCTTTTCAAACTTAGCTTCTATTTATATACATAATTATAATTATCTCTAGCAGTTCCACGCTTTATCTCGCTTAGTAGAGTAGTGGCAGGAACCTAATGTCAAGACACTCCGTTCACTGCTTTTACTCTTTACTTTACTCTGTACAGGCTAATGAAAGACGATGTCATTAAAAGTGCACGTAGTCCGCTGGAAGTTTCTAAGTTACATTTGTTAACTCTGTCAGAAGCCATAAATGTGTTAGTATAAGTAAACATCTTTATATGTAAGGAAAGTATATTAGTCAGTACTATATATCAAAATCATAGAGCTACGAATTCGTATTGAGTGATACAGTTTTTAATATAATGTACTATTTTATTGATTAAGAATGTGAAATTATAATGGTTTTTGGTATGAATAATTATAATTCTGGTAGACATAACAAATTCCTATAATTTACAAATATTTTTTTAAAAATAACCACCCTGAAACAAGGGACAGCGCGATGGTGCAATCGATTCTTAATAAAAATAAAAATTCACAGCCAGGAAAAAGAAAATGTCGACGATTGCGTCTCAAAAGCGTCGGGGTATCGTTCAATAAGTAACAAATCTCTTAAACACGGATTACTAGCAACTTTGTCGAATTAAGCAACACGGATACAAATGGAGTTTTCTGAGGTAAGTGATACGGATGTTATTTCGGCAGGGGTGTAAAGTTAGGATGAGGGTCCCCAAGATGGGATAATAAGTGCTCAAAAGAGTATGATCGAGAAAATTCGGTTATGAGACCGGGGGAAGGTGTCTGGCTCGGCGTTTCGAATTTAAATTGTGGGCTTTATATTGCTCTTGCTTTGAGGACCATTATTGACGAAAATATTTTCTTTGCTTCCCATTTCATTGTATCAATTCCATGATTAAAGTTTAAGGAGGGAAATGTAAATGTTGTCGGTACAAAATTGATGATTATTTGTCAATTCTAGTATTATATTGTGAAAGATTATTATATTGTATATTATAATATAATATAATAAATTGTGTTTGAAACGAAGTTATTTAGGAATTGTAACATTAAAATATATTACATATAAGTTATTGAAAATGTATGAAAACTTATACGCGCGCCATATATACTTATGATATTGCTTACCTTTAGTATGTTAATTTAACCATAAAATATTTGACAGTTCGAAGTTCATTAAAGATAAACAAGTTGAAAGGTGAAAGGAAGTTCTATATATAGACACCGGATAAATACAAAAAGCAAAAATCAGAAAGTAAATAAATTGTTTATGGCGCTAGGCATACATATGTGTTATAAAATTCTACAAATACTGAGTTGCCATTAGAACAGTTTAAACTTAAGATTAAAAACATTTTATCAAGGAAAGTATATTATTCTATACTATACTGATGCTATTGCGTGGAGTTAAGTGTTGACGTTCATTCAGGAGGCTAATCATAGTTGTAAACTTATTGTAAATTACATTTAAAAAGAGCAGTTATTGAGTTTCCAGTTCTGTTCAGCAGAACCGCCTTCCGAGTTGGTGGTAGTTTCCAGTAGGACTGACAATACTGACATTTTTATATTAATTTACGATTGGAAAGTGCCTGTAATTAGCCTAGCCTGTTTGATTTTACAAGATATTCCTCTACAACATATCATAACTTCACTATTAAATAACCTTGCTCGAAATAAGTTTCAGTTAATATTAGTATACAGATAACTAAAAAAATATGTTATAATACTAATAAGGTTTTCCCTTAGCAATTAGTGTAAGTATGATAGCTTCTTATATTTTTGTTGCAAACTTACAACGTTAAATATAACCAGGATTATCATGTCCATTCTGAGACGATCACAGATATTTCTTGTCAATTAAAATTACATAGCTTGGAGACAATATTTTATTGCCTCAATTTTTATCCCGAACAGCAGGATAGTCTGAGACAACCTAGTGTCAAGACAATCCCTTAACTATTTTCCGTCTGAAATTAAGACATTGCGTATTGACTGGCGAGCCGAACGCCGCACTTTGTTAAATCAGAGCAGAGAATTTACATTAATTTACTGTTACATATTAAAGATAAATAGAAACAGAAAAAATTGATACTAAGTTTAGTTAACTAACGAGAGAGCAAGCCAGTACATTAGTGTGAGGTTAGAACGAAAAAAAAATGCAAAAAATTATATGACATCAATGACAATCAATTCTTAGACTAATTAGGTTAGCGCTATGGCGTCTCTTTTAAAATCTCAAACAAGTCATTTTTACGGTGCATTTTCGAAGAAAATCACTGTGGGTGGGCTTAATACGTTATAGTGTTAAAAAGCTAATCTGCCACTTATATTTGGGTGTAGAAAGTTCAAATTTGTTTGTTTAGACGTTTTTTAATGTTAAATTTTAAGTTACTTGAGTATTGTAAGCGTTTTATTGATAAAATAAAGTTTTTTTAACAGTAGTTTGTGAAACTTTTATTTGAGCCCACTCGCATGGGAACATCTCGCGATAACAGTGATAAAACCAATTCGTCGGCAAAGATCAGTACGCAGTTGTGACGTTTTATATGTTTTTTGATGATAAATTAAATGAAAAACGTTGTACGCTGTAAAGTATATGGTAGATCATAATTCAAAGTATTTGTTTTAGTGGAGCTTCTGTTCATAGATTAGTGTTATGTTTTCTTAATTTTAAGTCTTCGTTTGCGATGATGTTCAAACTGTTTCTGTATATTATTAAACAGCTTCACGCTTCATCCCAAATGGCATGCCAGTGTAGTCGGAGAAAATCTAGTATCGAGACACTCCCTTGACGGCTTTCTTGTTAAGTGGCAAACTCAACGCTGCGCTTTATCTTTCCATAGCGAAAAATTAAAAACTATTTTGAAACACAATCGTTTCCCTGAGCGTGATTCGAACTCACCACGACTCAGACATTGTCTCACTACGCCACGACGACCTCCACATTATTAAGAATTGACATAATTACTTCTTCAAGTTATTTTTCATATTTTTTGATGTAGTAAACGTTGTATAAATTTTAATTATAGCGTTTAGTCATGCTATTATAATTGACATTCTACATAATACGTAGATACTTTTATAAGAGATTATTAAACTTGATAAATTAAATATGGTGGTACAGATATGATATGAAACATAGAAAACAATAAAAATAAAATAATACCTTCTTAGGACGTACTGTTTGCTTAAAGTATTTTTATCTATATATTGTACTGTGAGGAACTGTATTTGACTAGAATTAAAGAAACCCACGATGGTGGTAGATTTGGTTTCCATTTAAGGGTAGTTAAACCACAATACTTGTTTAACATCAGCTCGAATTTGAGTAACGTCATATTATATAATAGTAGGTGAAAAAAAACATTACAATTTTTTGAAAAAAACGTAGAATAGTGATATATAGTGACAAATCACTTCACTTACTACTTGCTTCATTTAAACAAAACGATCAATAACAGACTATATTGAGCCAAGCTATTCGCTTCAATATCTAATCTATGCGCCATACAAATATCTACGAACACAGTCATACGCATCGCTACCCACGCGAAGACCTCTCGAGAGCTAGGGGACCGAGGGGACCTAACTTCTAAGTGAAAAACGTACAGAGATATATACCCTACGTCTACACTTCGTCCTTATGTAAGTCCTAAAGTAGGTAGTTACGGAGTGCTCAAGACCCTTATATTACAAAAAAACTGTTAATTTTCAAAGGATGAAATTAGTTTTCGTTTTACTTACAATAAACAACTTTAAGCCCGATAGTATAGGTACCTACATACGTAATGCATTCAGCTATGTACTGCGAGGTGTTTAAAATATACTTTATAAGGATGTCACTGTATAAAGAAGAAATTCTGTATTTGAGTGAAATTCTGTATTTAACAGAATAGTATTTTGACCATTTCATGTTAATAAACATAAAAAAGATAAATTTACTTGAAAGTCTTCTGTGTTGATTTTATTGTGATATGTTTGTTTTTGTCAACTTAATATTTTTTGTACATCGGTTGTACAAACAGTTATAAATGTGTATTTTAATAGAATTTATGAAAAAAATATTTACACATTGGAAACCATTGATACATATTTATTTTCGATTAGTTTGATTATTTTATATGAAAAAACACAGCTTCACGCTTTTTCTGCACAGCGGGGTAATCAGAGATAACCTAGTTTCAAGACACTTCGTTAACTTCTTTCCACTCGAAACCGAGACATTACGTGCTCAAATCTGCGCTTTGTCTTACCACGGCAGTGAAATGAGAATAAATTTTAGATACAATCAGTTTCCGATAGGGAATCGAACCCACAACCGATCGCACAAAACAATTAGACGCTGTTATTGCGTCACAATGATTATTTTATATAGTAAATAGATAATAATATTATTATAGCTATGTTTATTATAAAAAGGTACAAATAAATGTAAAAATAGAGAATAGAATAACATCACTACTTTTTCTTTAGTCAAACTCTAAATAATAAATTAAAAAACATACAGATTATCAAATAAAAAAATAACGTTAAATAACTAAATGGGTATTTGTGGCAATATGTTTTCTCTTAATATGATATTCGTTTTGATTAAAAAAAATATATTTACTCTATGGCCTTCTAGGAGTAAATAATTGAATGTATTAAAAGCAAGATATACATGTTCAATAACAATAATCACAAGGGAATTGAGGAATAATAAACGCCATCTATTGGAGAGAAGCTGTGCAGTTATTGTATTATAAATGAAGTCGTTTATATGCAATTATTTTTAAAACATATATTTTTATACTTATGAGTAAGTTGTATTTTTGATTTTAGTGTATATGCCTAAATTGACATGTACTACAGTTCTTTAATAATAATCAAAAATTTCCCAATTTTACTTAATCGTTTTATAAAAAATGTACATAAATTTTATGTATATTTTATTATGTATAAAATATATATTTAAAAGAACATAATTCTTCAAATAAAACTTGCTAAGATAATTTCTTAAATAGCATATAGGTTTATGAATTGATTTTACAATGAAGACTAGAGAATTAAAAAGAAACTATTTTTTTACAGCGATTATACATTATAGCAGTTCTATAAAATTATAATATTAACTTAAATATTTTTGTTTCACATATTGTATTAGCACATTAGGTAATCAAAAAACGCCACTTATGCTACTTAAAAGAAAACTCGATAACAAATAGAAATTACATAAAACTATTTGTAACAAAAATCATATCACAAAAACAACAAACAGATTATACCTAAAAAGTCCCGTTAGGCTCACTTCATCAAAACAGAATAAGAAAATATTATAAAAAAACATTGAAAAAAAATCACGTTTCAAGTCCGCCGACGCGACGCCGACTTACTTTCAAATTAGACATCTAAAACTCCGAGTAAAAAAGGTTATATTCGGTACAAATATTGCACACAACGGTTAGGACAAGTAAAAATAAAACCCACTGACATTCTATTTTTCTCTGGAAGTAGCCTGAGCATTGTTGCTGCGCGTGCGCATAAAACGAACGAGACTCTACCAAGATAGATGATATTGTGCGAGTGGGAGATACACTATATCGCATAGGAAAGAGTGAGACGTCACATTTCTGGGCGTTTCGTGATCGATTTTTGCATCCAATTAATGCTCAGTGGGCTTCCAAGGGGGCGGGGCGTATTCGATTCAAACTAATAGCGATCGGGTTAAAATGATCTATAGATCTGCGCTCGCCACGCTGTATTGTTATCCTTAATATCGTCGACTTTATTTTATGTTTACGTTTGATGGCTGAATATACATACATATGTCTGATTTTTAAGATTTTAAATCTGGATTCGATTAAGTTTAGAATTTTTTTTTACATTACACACTTTATAATAATGCTTTTTTTTAATTATTGTACTCAATACATTGTTAATAATATCTAAATATCATATGGTATAATGCTTATATACAATAATAAGTATTTTTAATTTGAATTACACAGCTGTCATTTCAAAACTAAAGCCTTTAAAATAATCTTAAAGCGTTACTTATAAAATTTATAGCGGTCTTTGATGAAAGATTAAGATAAGTACGAATACATTAAAAATAAATATTAAATTAAAAATCTACTCATATTAAAACTATGTCTAAATTGTACAAATAAAATTAAAAAACCTTTTAAATTAAAACATAAGTTAGTCTATCTGTCTATCTTTAATGGGTCGCTATTAGTATGTAAAGTTTAATACGACTAAAGTCTAAGTAGATGATAACTATGAAGTGAGTTATACTCCTCTGTGATCCATTATAAAGAGTGCCAAGCCCAGCCCTTTGTAATTACTGCTTTAAACCTTTAACCTTTTATCGTGCGCTGTATGTAGATATTTTATAGTTTTACCAACCCTAGTTGTGCCTATGCCGTTTCGTAACGTTTCATATTTGATGGATTTTTAATTATTTTATTATTTATATTTAGTAAATGATTTGTTATCCGCTAGTTCGTTTCCATGGATTTTGTGATTCTTTTCATACTAATGAGAACTTTGATTTTTCAATTTCTACACATTTTAAATGTAATTATTAAACGGATTAATCGCATATATTTTAGAGTTAGCCTCTTCTTGTGAACACGGATTACTGTAAAATATTTGAAATGTTGTGTTTTCTAAAACTTATATTTGTTTTCATATAAAATAGTTTCTTCGTTCTATTTTTGCTGTTACCTCCAGATAATTTGTTGGAATTTCGTGAAATGCTCTTTTAGAAATTTCCTATATTCTGCTGAAACGCGGTACAAGGTAAATATCTCTAGCTAGCTCTCTATGGTCTAGTACTTTCGGTTTTGAGTTGTCCGTCAGATATTCTGTAAAAAATAGTACAATTATTTATAATTGCTATTGATGTGAAGATTAGTCGTTAAGCAAGTTTGAATTACGGAAAAAAAACGTTTGTTCATATGAATTTGTAAATACTAAAATTTAATGAATATCCTGTATAACTTGGACATTATTATAGTATCAAATGACATCTTAATACATTGAGCATTCAAAAGTTTCTTCAAGTCAAAAATCATTTCAAATGTCAAGATTAAACTTACCTAAGAAAAATCTTTACCATATTTTAAACCTACCTAGTGTCAAGACACTCTGTACTCCCATTTGCGCCCGATTCGAGATGTGTTGAGTTTTGAAACTCAACGCCGCACTTTGTTCTTACCAGAGCGAGGATAAAGAAATAATTTATTTTATTAATATAATCACTCCCCCGAATAGAAATCGAACCCATAACCAATCGTGTTTACAGACAGACACTGTTCCACTGCGCCACCACCGGCCTCAATATAACAATTATACTTTTTTCAATTAAATAAATATTTAAATTAAAAAAAAAACACGCACACCATTGTATCCAAGCCTTTAAGTAACATAACAAAGTAAAATATGTCGTGTAAGGTTCTCGTGTGAAACTGGAATTAAATGCAATCTAGATTGTAGTAAATTATGTACGTCTTTCGTGTTAATACTATTTAGGTTCCCGTTGTTCCTATTTTATGTAAGAAAAATTTATTTTTGTTTCAAAAATCTTATCGCCTGGAGCTTTATATAAGCTTTAGTTATTAAATGATTCATTTTAATGTGACTATGTATAAATCGTTTAAAATTAACGAGCGAAAATTAATTATTAAACGCTAAAAGAACTTTTTATTTCTTTGTTAATTATTTTACTGATTGTATTAATTTGGAACTAGGAGAAAAGAGAGTTTACGACTTTTTTTATTAAATACTTTAATGTACCTTTAAGATGTAAATATTGTCTATAGTTTAGGGATTAATTTACTTTCTACTATAATATCGTCATGGAAACAGTGGTAAATATGTGTACAGCGTGTTCTCTTATTAATTATATCTATTTCAAATATGTATGTTTGTGATTAAGAGTTAAAAATAAAACAAGTGTTATTTTGATAATGTTTTTATTTATTTTAGCTTCACGCTTTTATCCCGCATAGCAGGGGTATACAGAAAGTACTTAGTGTTAAGATACTCCGTACTTCGCTTTCCACCGAATTCGAGACATTGCGTGTTGAGTGGTGGAACTCAACGTTGCACTTTGTTTTTACCAGAGCGAGGAAGTGAAATTAATTTAAATATAACTCCCCCGAGTGGGAAATGATATTGTTTTCTTTATATATTAAGTATATCTTATAAGCAGAGTATTACAAATAATTATTTCTAGATTAATTTCTGTATTTTTTTTAAAACAAGATTTCTGATATGATTAGTAATTATAAGAACATAATATCACGAAGATATAATTTCAAATAAAAACTTTAATAAAACCCTTTAATCGTTATTTAGTATTAAAAATTTTTTTAGGAATATGTTATTGCTCATTTCACCTCCGTGGCTTATAATATAAATTAATTTATATGTCCAATAATAGTTTTCAATTTGCAAAATTTGAACCTACAACCTGATAATGACAATTTTAATCAACTCAAACATTCACCAGTAAACCACAGTACCCTTTCTAATCTAGCATCGTAATACGCGTTGCGTGAAAACCGAACTAGCTCCCTAATTGTACGATATATTGATATATCCCAAACGTTATAGATATATGCATGTCTATAATAACACTAGACAAACAATAATCCTATAAAATATCAGTAGTGCACTCTAAAACTGAGGCTTGAAGCCGTAAGAAGTGTTATTCAAATGAAAATACCAATGTCAACATTGAGCAAATTTTCAACTACAATATCTAGCCATGCATTCTCTACAGTGTAATTATTACCAGTATTCGATAGCTCTTGATGAGACGCCCGCACGTCGAGGGCACTTCCTTCACTAATTGTAACTTTAGATTTTATTATAACTGTACTTCAAACGAGTTAGCCAAATCTCGTTAGCCATTTCAATCACTCCAATTACACATTGTGCCTCTTTTATTGGAATTATTACTTTCTATTTTTCCAAATGTAGTCTATATGATTTGTAGAGATGTGCATATTGTATATGTTTAGTAAAATGTTTGAGATTATCTGTGTTTCAGCATTTTGATCTACAAATAAACTAAGATGGCAGATGTTGGGAAGTTTAATTTAAGATAAAAATTACTTTTTTTTAATATTATTTTTATATCAATTAATGACATTCGGCGACAATTGTTCTGAACATTTCTAATTTGACAGACGCTTCTTATATTCTTGGTATATAATTAATAAATAAATAATTAGAGCATACTGCCTTGAGAACAGCATATGCAGTGTTGTCCTAATTACACACTCCAAACAATAATTTAGTTTGCCACCCGCAAAAAAATTAATATTTTTCATTATATTTTTATACAAATATAATTTTCCAATAAATGTATCAAAAAAAAGTATTGAAATTTTCTAAAAAAAATGTACAGGTTATTTGATTTGTAGCTCACAAGTGAAACAAATAATACAAATAACTGGATATGCTGCAGTGCATTGTTTGGTATGAAATCATTACCTGTATTGGATGGCTCTCGATGAACCCGTATGTTGAGAGTACTTCCTCTTGCTAATTGTCTGTTACTCTATATTTGATGATTCAGGGCACAAGGATCTGTTATATTGGAGATCGAAATTGTCGATATGAAGTGACTTGTGAATTGTTTTTTTTTATTTAAAACACGGTTTTTTTGTACTTTTTAACTACAAATATAAATTTATAGTTACAATACACTTCTATACCGCATAGGGATATTATTATAAGTCTTCATATACACGTATATGTGCTTGACAATCAAAACTCCCGTTCGATGTTAAAATATCAAATTACCTCTCATTATTTGTAATATTTTTGGAAGGGAAGAGATGGATGTCGGTTTCCTCTTTTTGTATATCATAATTATTCATAAGCTGAAATAATCCTCGCACTTTTGCATAAGGTTGTGTTTTATTTAATTAAAATATTGATAAATATTTATCAATATATAATTTAGTCTTAACAATTTATTTTATTAATAGTTAACTTTGAAAAAATAAATATATTTTTTTCATATACATACACATAGCAATAATATAATGTAACAATTAAAATAACTAAAGAAACACATGAATTGATTTATTACAATGCCATTTCATTATTTTTTTAATATATTAGCTATTAATGTCATCGTGCACTATATGTTATCTATATGACAGATAAATTAAAAAATAACATTTTCACCAGTATGAACCCAGCCTATCTAACACAGGCTTTCGAGCATTGAAAACAAAAAGCAAACCATATCGATTACCCCTTACAACCACCTTTTTCACTGGTAACAATGAAAAATTCGTCCACATCTGCCGTCACTCAATAGCCGAGTATTGTCACCGTGGCTTTTTTTAATTTCCAATCGACAATGGTATCGGAAATCGAGGGTGCTTAACTGAAAACCTTATTCCTTAATTATCTGTTTCAATTGGTGCCGTTGTGTTAAGCTTAACTAGCTTCTGTTTGCGGTTTTATTTAATATATATTTTTTCTAAGTTTAGCTTGTATTTATGATATATTGCTTATTTTCGTACCTTGAAATCGCTTTGAAGACAGCTTTTCCCGCCAATTTTGTCTAGATTAAAACTAATATGAATATATTCAGTAGATAATATATCATTCGAATATAAATGTAAATGCAAATCATATATATACTCAATTTTTGACAAAATACTTTTTAACTGCGTTCGTACTTTTAGAGACTATAAATAATATAGTTTATGTCATAAAGTATTTAGTAACGACTGATATTCTTCGTAGGTATTTTATACAAAAATCACCCGATTACTAAATATAAAAATTTATGAACATGTTAAATTAAATATTTTTTAGTTCTAATCTTTATTTTGGGGCGTCGCTTGTACCCGTGTTGGGTTTCTGGCCCGAAGTGGCGAAGGCGGTTTATTCTAACGTATCAAATGTCAACCACCTTTCATTTTTCTAGTGTTTTTTTTTTCTCATTGTTTTATTACAAAGTGTGGTACGATGAAATTGTATGCGAACATTGTGTAGAGGCAATATAAAATAATTTAAAAGAATTATTTTAAATGACTTTAGTATAGCATTTTGATTGTACTTAGTATTAATGATTGAACCATTGTTTGAGATACAGTCAACGTCAATTTTTATTTATCGGCTTTAAGACCAAATCAGAAACTATGATATTTTGATACAATAACTTTATGTTTAGGTTTTTATTCATATTCTTTTAAATTTTTAAAGGTAATAATACAAAAATATCTGTGTTCTAATTATTTTTATAACTTTACATGTAAAAATATTCATTTTAAACAGTCCAATGTTTCTCTTAATATATTTAGGGAGGATAAATATTGTATATTGAATGCGAAAACTAATTCTTAAATTTAAACGCTTTTTACTGATCCTGAGATCTGTGTAATTTAATATTTATATATTAAAGCAAATCAATTCCTCAAGTGATAGCTAAAACCGACGCATGCAAACGTCTTCTACGCTGTGCCGACTGGAACTCATGATTCTTTTTCGACTATGAGGTTCACGCTGGACTTCTACTGGTTTTTACAGTGTATAGTACTTTATGCCCCTGTGAAATGCTTAACAAGGTGTCATCAACGGCAAGGACATCTCGTAAAGGTTTCCAAATTCGCCCTGCGCCAGTCGATCGGGCTTAAAAACTGTGTCAAGAACTTTTAGCATATTTTCGTTAATGTTACATGCTTTGCTTATCAATTATATTTCAAAAATTCTAATGGAACTCATATTCTAACTTTAAATAATATGTATATGACTATCTATAAGAGTGTTTTATACAATTATAATGAATGGATAATATCTATAGAAAATATCTAAACGACATTCGTCGGCCAGTACAAACACTGAGGGCTGCTGTAATGTATGACATAATACAAAATTAATATTGAATTGAGCAATCAACGCTGGTTTCTTGGAACTTAAACACCGAAACGCTAAAATGGCCGCGACATCATATTTGGTTCTTATGCTTTTATTTTAAAATGTTAATTTTATTTTTTATTTACAAATTATTCATTTTAAATCTTAGGTTATTTTAATAGGGTTCATTTTTATTCATAATTTTTAAGGTCAAAAAGGGTTTCTCGATTCGAGTAATTTTCATCATTTAGTATAAAATTACCATTAATTGATTCAGCTTAAACTTTATTATTTTAGTTACAACCTGTTACTTAAAATGTCATGTAACTTATTTTTATGTCATACAGTATATGGAATAAAATATGAACTATAGGTCGGTCGGTATCGATTCTACTAACGAAGGCCGGGAATTCAATTCTGACAACTAGTGCACGTTGGAAATTAATATTGAGATGTTTAAAGTAGTCATCAGTTTTAAATAATTTATTACAAAAATAAACTATTTAAAAAAAAAAAAATTAATTTACCTTATAGATGGGTATTTGATTTAATAAAGTTACGTCTCAGAATCAGACACAAATTGTGGACAAGAAAAGCCCAATACATATATAATACATTTAAATTTGTCATAGTCATTTTTTGTCGGCGTTGAGTTCCACCACTCAACACGCAATGTCTCAAATTCGGTGGAAAGGGAAGTACGGAGTGTGTTGCCACTAGGTACTTTCTGTTTACCCTGCTATGCAGGATAAAAGCGTTAAGCTAAAACAAGGACAATTTTTTTGTTGAAATTAACGTACACCTAAATGAAATAGTTAGTCGTTGCTAGTTGAATATCTGTAACTATCATTATTTTTTAATTTCTTTTTGCGATTTTATTATCTACTTATAATATAAAATATCTTTTTGAGCTTATATAAAATTTTAATTATTTTTTCTTACGTACGTAGAACTTAAAAGTAACCTGGAAAATCTCTAGGCTAATTATTATAATATTTTGCAAGTATTCATTTAAATTAAAAGTCAAATAATTTGAAAATTATTTATAAATATTCTCACCGTTAAAACTCCAAACTTACCTATAACACAAACCGCAGCTGTCAAAATATTCTAATCGATTACTTTCTTTAAAATGTGAAAGATATTTAAAAAATCGAACAATAGGGAAGGAAGTTGCGACCGCAACAAGAAATTACAGGCACATCCCTAATTACAGCTGTAATTTTGCGGGTCGACTTCCGAGGTGGAATCACCACCTCCATTGTGTAATACAAATCAAATAATATTAACGGCACTCGCTTTTGTCGAGGGCTCGTTAAAAACGGTCTTGAAACAAGTTAAAAGTAATAAATTATTGGTTACTCGCGGCGATGACCATTTGCGATGTGTCCTTAGAACATGTGACAGATATGTACGTGAATTGAATTTATATTACTTGTTGATTATAGTTTTGAAAAGTTTGTAAGTTATAAATTTAGTTTAATAAAAAGATTTAGATTTATCTAAGAATTAAAAGAGTGTTAAAATTTAAAATATGATTGTAAAAAAGCGTCTTGAATTGATTTTGTAAGGGTTTTTTTTTATTTTAAACTTCATATGCATTAATTAAACTATATTTACTCTGTGCGTTTGAATATGTTTATTAGTTGTACATACATTATTGTTTACTATAGTATTGATTAATATATGTCATATGCAGGGAGAGCTCATCGAAGGATTATATGGTACAGTCCATCCACGAGTTCCTATCAAAAAATATATTGACAACTTGTCATACTCACTCACTATAAAATAGAAAATAATACTACACTATAAGAATACTTAAAATATTTGGTGCATTAAAACATTAACATGTTGTAAACTTGATGGTTTTGGACCTGTTTCCACTCAGGCGAATGATTATATTTTCACTTCACAGGGTTTCAGGGTATACTGATCGCGGTGTAGAGTTGCGCACTCAATAAGTAATTTTTCGAAAATGAAACAAAGCATAGTGAGACAAAACCTCAGCTTTTTTAGCTTTATATGCGGCCAAAAGTATGAAAGTAAAATAATACAATACCACACAAATACTGTATTATTCGTTACCACTTTTACAGTTTCACCAGTTCTGTGGATAATATGAATAAATGTAGTGCTAAATCTTAGATGCTGGATAAGCGTTTTCTTCATCGTTTCAAACCTTTCAAGAATACTTTTGTGACGCCTCGTTTATTTAAAGATCTTTTTTAAAGCTCTAAAGCTTAATTTGTGATGTAATCAAGTAAAGATAAGGCGAGATGAAACCTGTATGTCGGTAGTCATTCTGATATGTATCTTGGTTCTTGTGACTTTTGCGATTTCTTTATAATTTAAATTTTTTACTTCAATTATTGTTATCTTTTAACTATCTTTAACAATTATCGTTATTTTATATTAATTGTACAAGTATAAATGAATTACTTTATAAATTTAAATATCTATTGTTTGGTAAATTTTGTACTCAAGAATAATAGGTAGAAAACGAAGGAAAAGTAGCATATTTAAAATCGACTAATTAGTATAAAATATAATATCTTCTGTTAAGTAAAGTAAAGAGTTTTTGTAAACGAAATTTGTAGCTTAATAAAGAAAACTCTACTTATGTCATATATGATACAATATTGTTATATTAACACTTACTTGAAAGTAAGGTAAGGTAAGGAATAGTCAAATTTTGTATATTTACTATGAAATATTTACTTTTCCTCGCTTCCTTAATTCTGTTAGCATACTTAATATAATTGTACACAAATACGGAAATCGAAAGGGTATTAGACAAACAAATTGTAAATAAATTGTCACAAGGAAATTGCCTTTGTGTAATGTTAAAATAATAGCTTTTTACTGTAAATATATAAACAAACGTTTACACTGTACATATACTAACATAACATGTTTTTCAATTTTTGTCTGTCTGTTCACCTAATTGTTCCGGCTAATCTCTGAAGCGGCTGACCGATTTCGACGAGACTTTCACTAATAAACAACCTATTTATAAGGGATAATTTAGGGGGTATTTTAATCTTAATCTTAGAACTATTGAATAATTATCTAGATATTAATATATCTGGAATTCAATTCAGATGAAGTGGCGGACATAGCTCGTTATGAATTTATTAAAAAGTCAAATCTTTCGTTATTCGTGTCTCGTATAGTAAGGAAGATAAGGAGAACAGTTTCAAGACACTTTGTTCATCAGTTGAATAATTATTTGCTTGTTGAATGCAACACTCAGTATCTCAAATAATGTCTTGATTTCGGTCACACTATCCTGCTAAGCAATTTAAAGTGATAATCATGGTGGCTGACGTCACTTAATCCCTTATCTTAATAAATTTATATAAACCAATAATAATTTGTTTTTTTTTTTAAACTTTAATAACAGTGAGTGCAGCGTGACAGCGTCTGACTGTAAACACGATCGGTTGTGGGTTCGATCCTCACTCGGGGGAGTGATTATATTTAAATTATTTTTATTTCCCCGCTCTGGTAAAGACAAAGAGCGGCGTTGAGTTTCACCACTCAACACGCAATATCTCGAATTCGGTGGAAAATGAAGTACGGAGTGTGTTGACACTAGGTACTTTCTGTCTACTGCTATGCGGGATAAAAGCGTGAAGCTAAAACAAATAAAACAAAAATAATATTAAATCAAGGCATCAAAAAGTATGTATTAATTTAATTATTAGATTTTCTCGGTATATATTATTTTTGAATAGTATTATATCATATATTGATCGTAATATCAATTTTTAACAGCTCTGAAAAAGTTTACAAGTAGTAATGTTCCTCAAGAGTGTTAGGAATAATGTGCGTAAAATATGATTTCATTTTTGAAGTTGAAAATTGCAATACTATGTATTTAATGACATACGTAGGTCGAGAAAAAATACCTTCTTAGTTAATTACTTATTTTGCGTTAAAGGAAAAAATGTTTTTGTCAATAATGTTAAAAATATACAAGTGCATAATATACTTATTATAAAAAAAATCAGAATATATATTTTTCAAGATGTTCCTTTTTAAATAAGCAAACAAATATTAGTCAACACAAAAAAATAACTAAAAAGTAAAGAAACAGGTATAGCCAGAAACTAATCTACCAGCTAATACATCGAATCATGTTTTATTAAAAGGTATTTTGTTGAAATATGCATTATGTCCGAGGGGTGGGTGGCGGCCGGGGTGAGGGGGCTCGTGGTTAGTCGATCGTCAATTAATATTAACTTGGAATCTGTGGGATTCCGCGCCGCTGTCCGAATTTTATAGCGGCGGGCGCCACCCAAGCCGTGGCACAGGGCAGGCTATGGAGTAGACTTAGTTGCTTGATTCATATAAGCTCAATCACGCACACCAAGGGTTTAGTAGGATATGTATGTAATCATCTATATATTTAATTTTAATATTAAAGTATCAGTATATTATTATTTTTTTCTTACTGTCCAAGGAAACTGGCTTTACCTTATATATCACCTATATGTTCTAAATCACGTATGCCAATAATATAAGAAATTTGTAAAACTATTGTAAAAGTAATGCGTTTCAGTAATCCAATAAACCTTATTAAAAAAAAAATTACAAAACGATATCAAAGTAAAACCTTTTAAAAATAAAATATCCACGCGAATAAATGAATTCCAATATTTACAAGCCTTAGATCATTATTAGGTACGGTAGGTTTCGTTTCCTCTCCATGCCACCCGTGTCCACAGCGCGGCGCCTAGGCCGCAGCGAGCGGCGCGTTGTTCCGACGTGCTCCATTATTTATACGCGACTCTCGACATAACATATAATAACGTACAAACACACGGGCCTCCTTGTAGTCGATTGTACGATGTTTTTTTATATATATACGTACATGGTATGTCTATAGGAAATTAAAAAAAATATTTAACATTTTGAATTTTGCTAGGGTCACCTTTTTTTGTCAGTATTTTCAAAAATATTCGTCATATCCTTGTATATATTTACTAGTATTAGCTGTCATCTGTAAGTCATATTATCAATATTGTAATATTTTCGTCGAACTAACGTCACGTTCTCTCTAAAAAACACGAAGTATACGATAAAAGTACATAAGTGATATTTGAACCCACTGTCAATGATGTTCGGTCTCAAAGCAAGGCTTTTTAAGAATGAAACGGTGTAATCATTTTTAAATATATATATTTAACTTTTACTTGCTTAAGTAATAATGTAAATGATTTTAACACTTCTAATACTACTTGCACACTATAACTGATAGCTCTCAATTAGATGAAGATGGACACTCAGCAATTACCAATTGTCATTACTTTTGTCAATATACGTGTACGTTGACCTCTTGTGCCTTAATCGTAGATTGAAAATTAAAAAAACAGTCAACGGAGTGTCTTGACACTGGTTATCTCCGACTTTGTGATGTGTGACTTTAAATCATCCACACAAATATTCAATCAACGGCTTCTTTTAATTTTTTAAGCAATATCTATATTAAGTAGAGTAAGATAGAGAACATATTGCTTCTTTCAATGAAAATGAACTACTGTGCCTATTTGAGTAAGTACAAAAATCATTTTTTAAGAACTAAAATAATTGTCCTCAGCCAAATTTGAAGGTTAGTACCGTTACAACCGGAGGTGTATACATCTAGTAAACTGAATTTACGCTAATATGCACATAAAAGCATTTTGTAAGCTGCAAACGCAATCGTATGTAAGCTTACGGTTGCATTGTGTTTCGTATGCCGACAAAGCTACAAAGGGTCATTGTAAATATTACATTTAAATACTTTTACTGTTATAATTAATGCCACTATTGCCTCTTCCCTTATTGAGTATAATGTTGAAATACTTTCCTGTGCCTTCAAAAGAGATGAAAATTAAAATCCATTATAATTGAATTGGAGAAGCATGACGTGTTTCTATTTGCTATTTTTTTGGTTTATTCCATGTGAATAACTTAACCAAGGTGACTTAAAAATTGAAAATATTTTAAATTATAAAAATATTCCACTGAATTTTTAGTAGGTACATTATGTAAAAGTGTAATACTTCATAATTTTCTTATTGTTTTTTTTTCTTTAAATTTTACTAGGCTAATTAATTAATTAATTGACATAAATCAATTAGAAAACAAATAAATTTTCTTCCATGTTTTATAGAATTTCTGTAAGAAATTTAACAATAACTACTTTGCAATCTAAAATATGATTCTAATTTTCAATACTTAATAACAAAGGGAGTGTAGTAAATCACATAACGTATGCAGTTTGTAAACTTGTTAACTCAATAGGCTAAAAGTCAAAATTTAAAGAAAACAAAACTATTAAGATAGTGTAAACCTTTTTTAATTTCTTCAAAAGGGGTACCGACCAATCGTGAACACAAACATCAAATCTGATTAACATTTTTTTAACTAAAGATCACTTTCAATCTACTACCGACAGAAGATACTATGAAACCGATCTCTAACAGATATAAAAAAGAATATTTTTTATTTTGGCTGTATGTTCATAGATCCATGTCACAATCATGTTTCTAACAGAAACAATGTAATGTGATCTTAAGAAGAAGTCTCTTATAATGTAATATTCATTCGCGCGTGCGACAGCCTTGGCGGTAAAAAAGAAAGGGAGCTAATTAAAAAGGTAACATTCCAAATTCAAACGTCTGTCAATAATTGAAATCGATAAGTTTTTAATGGATGTTTTTATTATAAGACGTAGGCTATAGTATGTGAAGTCGATGCAATAAAAAAATATTTTATTTAGCCTAAATTAAAAAAAAATGCAAAGGAGAAAAGTTGTTTGAGTTGTTAATGAAAATTAAACTGAGTTGTGAGTAGGATAGGTCAAAGCAGAATATTGAACTAACTGATTACGTATTCTGTGGGTTTATGAGATAATGACACTTAAGGTGGAGTTCGTCGTTCGAGATTAATCGATATTACAAATACAAACGATAAAAAAAAAGATATAAAGATTACTGAAAACATTGCACTAATACGAACGAAAATAATAAAAAATTGAGGTCATGGTGCAGTAGAATAGCGTTTGACTGTCAGTCAGTCAGATCAGTTGTGCGAGGGAATGATTATATTTAAAGTATTTTTATTTCCTCGCTCTGTTAAGATAAAGTACGGCGTTAAGTTCCGCCACTCAACACAATGTTTCAAATTCGGCGGAAAGCGGAATAGGGAACGATTTAACACTAAGTACCTGTCTACCCTGTTACGCGGTATAGATGCGTGAAACATAATTTATTTAATGTTTTGAAATTTTTATTAAAAAAAAACAGTTAAATAAAATTGATATTATTTTTAATATTATTTTTATTACTTACTATTATTTTTTTTATCTTCATCAATGGCAATGACACTGACAGGTTGTCAGAATCTCCCATCACTTAGACGGCCTATACAAATATATCCTATGCCTGTCAAACGATCACATTATAATCTCTGCATAATCCAGTATCCACCAATAGTATCGAGTCGTGTGAATAACATAAGCTAGGTGTTAAATTTAACACCATAAGATCCAACCAAAAATGTACCTTATCATAATAAATTAAAGTATTATTTTAAACAGCAAGTATAATACAATAGAACGAAAATAACGTACAATACTAAACTGTAATTCCAAGTGGTAAAGTCGAACGGCCTTTTTCAGTGTCTGGAATTATAGGCGTCAATTTTCACACCTAAAAGCTACAAGCAAATTTGAGTTCTATAACTAAGCTAGTACAGTGTATTTTGTATTATTATACAATATTGTTATAAGTTCTTTTGATATTAGTTGACAAAGGTGTCGTATTTCTCGCGTTTGGTGTGAAGGGTCGCTATACTAGCACGTGATTGGTCCTGGTGGAGCTAGGTGTTGATTAATAGAGATTGGATCTACCTGCATAGCTGGATATAGAGTCAAATGAAACTATCGACCTCCCACAAGATTCCTACAAGTCATTTTACCTACGGTTATTTTAAATAAACATGTACCTATGTATAATATGAAGGGTCTTTTAGCACTTTTTTCAAACGAGGTGTGCCTGTCTTTATCCGTGTGAATTTTAAAATTTTGTGTTAAAGTGAAAGTTTCGTCTCAATCGATCTATCCGTTCCAGTGCTGGAACAAATAAATAGACATAGGAAAATTCTATAAGTATTATTTTGGTAGTTATACGTACCGCGTATATATGCGTATATGCATTATTTAAAAAAACGAGTACTTTAATATCACAAATAGACTCCAATTTTACTTATATAGACTTCACATTATAAAAACATCTTAATAATTATAATGATAAAAAAAAATTAAAAAAATTTCTTCCTAAAAATTAAAAAGAAATAAATTCCTTTAAAAACGTAATCAAATAACCTAGCGCAGCTATCTCCTAACGTACCTCACTATAAAATATCCATACTCTATTGCCTCGAATTCCTGTAAATCCCTGCTGTAAGTCAGATGGGGGAGGGAGGGGACAATTGAAGGGAGGTAATCGCCTTACTGGACCTTACAGTAGCTACGTCTTTTGTGGCTACAATTAATAGATAGTCTAGCTACCTAATAAATATGTAGGTATGTATGTACGTTCAATAAATTGTTCTGTTCAAAAATGATTGGCTAAGTTCACTACTTATAATGAATTTTATGATAAAAAATATAAGAAAGATTTCTTGCAAAGTGTATATATTAAAAATACCGAAAACCCAGTGTCACGACACTCCATTGACTGTTTTCCGCTAGACATCGAAAACATATAAATTTAACCGTCTTTAGTTTGAATTTGTACGATACAATGTTCAGTACCTACATTATACATGTAAGACTAAAATAAGAATAAAATGTTATTTTCTACAGTTGAAATAAAATTTCATTTAAACGTATCACCAGTAGTAAAATTAGCATCTACTGAAAAATCATAAGTATTTAAAAGTAACAAATGTCAGTCGCTATAATTGCTAATTAGATAAACACATCTAAAAACGACTAAAATAATCATAATAAAACATGTTAAATTGCATACATTCGGCCTCAAATATTAGCTCTGGCTAGAAAGTACCAATATACAGAGGAGAGGGATGAATTACTTGGGGAGTAATCGCCCCACTGGACCTTGTAGTGTGGATACTTAGAGTTTTGCGGTTATTTGTACGCCTGTAGATATACTAGCGGTCTGAGTTGTTTTGTTTTGCTGCCATCTTTGGTATAATATATTGTAATCGGTAAATTCAAATGGTGAAGAAATAGAGAAAATAATATTTTTTACTATTATCCCATATTTTGTGCACTATCGTTGGTTTTTGCCACTTTTCGAAATACTATTGATGATGGTAAAATTGAGCGATTTTTTGTTTTGATAACACACATAATTCTAACACATTTACAAAATTATAAAAAATAAAAAATGCGAAGGAATTACAAAAAACAATAGTAATATCTAAGTAACAGAGTAAAAATAAGGAAATTTCTATATATAAAATGCATTCTCATAAAATGCTGACGCCAAATTCCAAAATCCTCAAAAATATTATACTTCTCAGTTGCACATAAAAGTGGATATCGTAAAATCCGCTCGGAAGCTGTTTGGGACGGCGCAATAATAAATACGGTGTGCTATAGTTATAGTATAAGGCAACCAAGGGTGATTTTGTAGAAGACTGGTGCCTTTTAGAGGCACGAGATAAATACAAAATGTCGAGAACAAGCTAAAGGATATTTGAGCAAATCTTAAAGATAAAACTATACAATTTTATAATTCAATGCTTTATTACAATTTAAAAGTTTCATATTATGAAGCCTTATTGTATAAGCCTAAAGTTTAGTAAAATATATTTATAATATTACTAAAATTACTGCCAATATTTGTTTGATTCTATTAAATTTTTCTTTTAGCACATAGTTTTTTTTAATTAAATTGCAGGAAGTACTTAGTGTCAAGACACTCTGCTTTTCACCGAATTCGAGATATTGCGTGTGGTGTGGTGGAATTCAACGCCGCACTTTGTCTTACCAGAGCGATGAAGTGGTAATATTTTTTTTAATATAACACTCCCCCGAGTGGGGATCGAACACAACCGACCGCGTTTACAGTCAGACGCTGTCACACTGTGCTACCGGCTTCAATTTTATTGAATAAATTGAATGTTATTTGAGATCCAAATTTATTATATGATAAAAAATATTTTATATTATTTCAAATACATGTGTTTCTGCTTGTATTTCTTCCCTTTATAAATTTTTACTATAAAAATTCTAAACTCCTCCGTCTGCATAATTTTATGGCATTATCTATGGAAATACACTAAAGATATATTATTATACAAATTTATATGCTCGATTCTTTTATAATTTTGATCCATTGTAATTTTAATGCGAAAGAATTATGTACCTAATTTAGTTATGATGCATGCTAATTAGATTGACTTTTTTAACATTTTAAAATGTCTTTATTTTCATAAAAGTACAATATGGCTATTTTTTGTAATAACAATAAGTGTACAAATATTTCTTGTAGACTTTGTTCTGCTGCTATATAAAAATATATTTTAGTTTAACTAAATAGAAAAGTGTGAACAATGTTAAATCAGAAAGAAGTATTTCAAAAAACTTAACAAAATAAAAAGATTTTTTTGTGTTTAGACTGTTGTGATATTATTTATATTGTTCAGTTCAAAATTAAAATAATTGAAACATAATTTATCTATATAATATTAGTTTGATATACCTATATATTGCGTCAAAGTATAACTTGTTACTTACTAGAAAAAAACACTGTCTGTAAAGAAATTTTCGATAATTGGAAAAGGTATTAAATTGCTATTATAGTATTAATTACTACATTGTATTCCAATCAAAACAAACTAAATTTGTACATATAAACATAGCTTGCAGTACCATGTTGCAGCAACTAGTAAGATCACTTATCGAGATTATTAAAAACAAAAAAATCAATAAAAGCTATATTTTGCTTCTATCAACCTAAATTTATAACAATAATCATAAAGCAACAGTTGAACGACTAATTATTTAGTCAAAATCTATTTTTCTTACAGTTTTTCACGTAATTTCGACTATCTAATTTGAAATGTCCAAAGCAACTTTGGTCGCTCCGTGTACAATCGCGTACAAACCACAAACGCGCGGAGGAATGTGGGGAACCCACCCTCTGTGACGTCCTGTCACTGACAAATGGCCCGGAGGAGAGCTCGACCCGAACACCCTCTTGAGGCCCGCAGTGTAGCGAACTGCTAGCTTCTACATTTATTTATTTATTACATTCATATTATATTTTAAGGTAACTTTTGTAAAGCATGTAAAATATATTGATTAAAAATTAATACTCTTACTTGATATTGTAAAATTAATTACCATATATTCGAAAATTATCATAACTATAAAATCATCACAACTATAACCAATACTTGAGTAATTACGCATGTATTAAAACCAATACCGTTTCTGTAGAGAAGGTACTTCAATAAAATAACAATGTAAATGATTAAATAAACAATAGACTCTTAAACTTTACCACTTTAATAATTAAACGTGATATACTTATAATTTTTATCAAAATTTTAGTCAGCAGCCTAAAATCAGTATAACAATCAAAGTATCTAATCTAAGTTACATGAAGAACCTAATTACCCGTGAAGGCAACACTATGAAAGCAAAACAAGTAAAATAAGCAAAAAACACACATAAAATATAAATTTCCTCTGCATTTACCGCCACTGTGAGCCAAGTCGGGAGGGTGCTATAATTTCATAGGACGGGCGTCGGTCGTCGCTTATCTCGGGCGCTGGCAGCAGGCGCCGCGAACATCGCCTCGGGACTCCCTACCCCTACCACAAGCCACCCGCTACGGATATTGGAAATTTCGATATAGACCACATACTTTAGCATCGGATCTATCTAAGGTTTTTATCACCAACGTTTTTGTATGTGGACGGACCAGTAACATTTTGGTATTACTTACGTATATATGTGTATACATATATACTTATAGAAACTGTAAATTTTCGGAGAGGTTGAGGAAAAACAAATTAATACATTATTTATTATTAATGATAAAGCGTGAAGCTGCTATTTTATTATGAACTACTTTTTATTATAACTAATATTTAATAAGATCGTTACTCGCGTTATATTTATAAGTTTATAAATCAAGCTATTGAAAAACAGAAACTAATATTGCAATTACCTTATTATACCTGTATGAATCCAATACGAGACTTGCCCTAAGCCCTGCATGCCGATATTTTTGCGATCAGCATTATGAATATTCATTTATCTACGCCATAATGAAGTCACTTTTAAGAATTGTCAGCGAAAAACTCCCGCTTTAAACTATTATAATGAGAGAGCGAGGCACGGCATTTGTATTACATATATACATATTATCACAAGTTAGAAGGTTCAATACTTATGCAGAATCAATTTACCATTTTTAAGTTCTTGATTTTACCAACTTGATTAAAATTAAACGAAATGGTAAAAATGTTTTAAATTAACTTCTATTAAATACAGATAACAAAATTGATATACATAACTTTTGTAAATAGTAAAATATTCTCAGTATTGTTGTTATAGTTGCTTCAAAATCACTTTAATATTTTTTTAAACAAAATAGGACACCCTTAGATTGTTTTCTTAAATATCTCTAGACTGTTTCTGACTCTACATTTGACATTTTTTGATTGGTTTTTTGAGTGGGAAAGCATCCGATTGTAAATACGAATGGGTTTTTGATAATTGTATTTAAATTGTTTTCATTTACCCACTTTGGTAAGATAAAGCGCGACGTTCAGCTCCGGTATTTAAGACGCTACGTATTGATTTTGGACAAAAAGTGGAAAACAAAGTATGCCTAGACACTAGTTTAAAAGTAGCGTGAAACAATTTAATATTATTTATTTTTAATAATTTTAAAAGTCACTAAAGTAAATAAAATACCAACAATCTAAGTCACATTACTAGAAGGGTTACTTCAGTAGTTCACAATAAGAAAATAGTGAAAAATTAATGAGTTCAGTACGCGAGCACCCTTACACCCTGCACGAGACATTGAGTAATGTCACAACACATTAACTATGTGTACCTAACTATATCTAGCACGCCATAGAATAAACCCCACACAATTTAGATCTATACTATCTAGAACCGTATTGTTAGATGAACAGGGACATCAACCTTGCCATTGTGAAATAAAAATTTAAATATATTCAACAAACAACCATAATTAATATTTTTGCCACGATTTATTATTTATTTATTTTATTTGGTGAGGCCGGTCGTGGCGCAATGTAACAGCGTCTCACTGTAAACGCAATCAGTTGTGGGTTCGATCCCCACTCTGGGGAATGATTACATTTATATAATTTTCACTTTCTCGCTCTTGTAAGATAAAGGACGGCGTTGAGTTTCACCACTCATCACATGTCTCGAATTCGGTGGAAAGTGAAGTACGGAGTGTCTTGACACTAGGTACTTTCTCTCTACCCTGCTATGCGAATGCTGATTAACGTATTGGTTATATTTTATAACTACTTTCTAATGAATATTTAAAATCTAGGCATTTTCATGTATAGGCTTCCTGCATTACATTTCAAGGCTCACTACTTTATATCAGAACAAGTTTTTTTCTTTAAATTAGTTTGATAAAATATATTATATTTAAGTTAGATTGTATTTAATTTTTTTTTGTCCATTTTGGTAAGTTTAAACGAAGTAAAAAAATTCAACATGCAATATCTTATTTCAGGCGGAAAACTGTCAACGGAATATGTTGACAGTAGGTTGTCTCTCACTATCCTGCTATGCGGGATAAAACGAGAAAATGTAATTCTTCTTAAATTTAATAAAATTTATGGTAAATTACTTTTGGTAAGAAGCAAAATGACACCATAAATCCAGTTGGAAAGGATTATTTTAGATCTAATTCCTGTAAATATAGTAGTTAGTAGCTGTATGCGGGTGATATGTGATTGTGAAGTTCTCTAAAAAACAATGGCAGAGAGAATGATAACCAGATATATTGAGTTCTTTATAAGAACTTACGTGAGTAAAGCTCGCGCGCTATTCGAAACACTTGAATGTACTCGTATACTTACAGTACAAGGAATGTTGCGGATAGGTTAAAAAGCTGTCGAGTCTACGTTTTTAAGTTAGAATATCTATGTCCAACATTTTCTAATGGATATGCATGGGAACGAATGTAATTTGTTTAAGATTAAATATTATCGCAAAAGTTTTAGCAATTTATTTGTAATAAATAGAAATACGAAGTGAAATTCCACAAATAATATTCTATTGAATACTAAATTAAATATCTTTTCTAAAGATCGTTATTTTATAATTCTAAAATACCCAAAAAATACCCAAAGTGATTTACAAGACGAAGTCAAAATGAGTCCAGCCCATCCAAATACTACCCGAAACAAACAGACAGCGAAAAATGTATACATTTATTGAAAAGCGATTATTTTAACAACACAAACAGACACGCCATTTTTTGCTTTAATACATATTATCAGAATACGTAATATAATTGATTTAATTTATTTGATTTAATAGTAAAACAGAAGGAATATTACAAACAAAACACACATATAAATACGTAAATACAAGTTACATCAGAATGTGTCCACATGAAGTCCCATAACATCAGAAAACGCTGATGCGATCCGGACCTTCATAAAACCCGAGTCTAGCCGGAGCATAAAAATACATATAAATAAAAATATAAAATGAAATATGAAATGAAAGTGGCGCGGTAAGAAACTCGCGATCCTTTTCGATGTGTCTGTATTTGGACAGAAAATATATGGAGACGTTATTGATTGTAGAAGAAGTAGATTAATGTAATAAATATTAAGTTATCATTATATTGTACATTTTATATATAAAAACATTCATGGAGCAATGTGACTCTAAACGCGGTTGAACGTAGGTTCAATGCTCACTCAGGGGAATGATTATATTAAAAAAATATATTAATTTCTTCGCTTCGATAAGATAAAAGTGCGGCATACAACAGGCAATGTCACGATTTCGGGCGGAAAGTAGTCACCGATGTGTCTTGGCGCAAGGTTTTATCTAACTATTATTTTTAGATTATAATAATTACTACGTAAAATAGAATAGGTTAAAATAAAATATTAAATAAGTCCAAACAATAACTATGTTTTGCATTAAAGTTAATTTAAGGTTGTATGATTAGTTTCTAGTTTAATGTCTCCTTGGAAAAACAAGGCTTGGTGATTATGATACTAATAATTTTAAAACCATTATCTATCAATAGAATAATATCATGAATTAAACAAAATAAAATGTTGTATTAAAAAATATTAAATTTTAAATTTAATTTAGTAATAATATCAGTAATAAAATTGTTAATATCTTTTTATGAATTGAATACTGATAATTTCTATATAAGAGATTATTTTAATAAACATATAACTATTCCAGGTGTGTTATTATCTCGGCGCATAGCCGCCCGTAACAATCTAAAGGCGCCATGGGTCAGCGAGCTCTCCCGACGCGTCTATGTGCACGCGCGGGCTCCTTAGGAACATCACGTATTCATGTATACTAGAGTATTTAGAATTATATTATAAAAAAACATAAAAATGACGATTTTTATCTCGCATAGCAGGGTAGACAGGAAATACCTAGTGTCAAGACACTCCATATTCCACTTTCCGCCAAATTCGAGGTATTGCATATTATATGGCGGAACTGAACGTCACGCTTTGTCATACCAGAGCGAGGAAATGATTTTTTTCTTCTGTATATAATTTTTTCCAAAATTCATATACTATTTGTGTAATTGATATTCATTAAGTGTATATTTATTTATGTGTGGCTTTTCGTGGTAGACGGACAGATAATAAATATAGCTATTTCTTTACTTAATTAAAACAAATATTATAGCGGTAACTAGATGAGTAAAAATTTTAATGACATATTTCTCTTCAGAAAATAATTCTCATAATTTTCTACTCTCGTAGATTGGTGAATTTCAATATATTATAATCTATCTCTATATTTAAATTAATTATTTAAACAATTATAGACTAATATAGCTATACAATTTTGAGTTTAATTTAAATATTAGATAATAATTTAACTTTTTAAGTATTTTTTATAAATGGCACATCTATTTAATACTCTTTGCCGTGTAACGTGTCGTGAGCATCGTGATGTTAGGGAGGGTGGTCACTACAAAGACGAGGCGACGCGTACTCTGAATTCAACATCACCTTACCGCATGCTATTTTGAATAACCTTATATATAAGGTTTTTTCAAACTTTTAGTTAGACAGTAGACGTTACATGTTAGACACTTATTTCGTATTAGTTAGACGATAGACGTTTAAGTATTTATTTTATATAATGCTAAATATGTTTTTTAATTTGTCTTATTAACATTTCAAACATAATAAAGGCTAGTTCAAACTGAATGAAATACGTTCAATTTTCGCTAAGGGTGAATATTTGCATTGGCTAAATAGTTTCTTGAGGCCGGTTATTGCGCAGTGCGACAGCGTCTGACTGTAAACAGGATCGGTTGTGGGTTTGATCCCCACTCGGGGTATTGATTATATTTAAAAATTATTTTCACTTCCTTGCTCTGATAAGACAAAATGCGGCGCTGAGTTCCACCACTCAACACAATTGTCTGGAATTTGGTGGAAAGCGAAGAACAAGGTGTTTGGTTACTTGGTACTTTCTATCTACCCTGCTATGCGGGATTAAAGTGTAAAGTTAAAAAATAGATTCTTTTTAAAAATACCCCATATATGATACTAAATGGATATTTTCTTATGTACATGTTCACACTTCCTACCGCATAAAAGAGTAAAGAAAGAGTATTTTAGTGTCAGCACACTCTGTTTTCCTCTTTCTACTTGAAATTGAGACGTTATATTCGTGTATTGTGGCGAAGTATATTGACGAAGTAAACTGAAATAATCATTTCCCGAGCGAGATCAAAGCCACAATCCATTATGTCTGTAGTCAGACGCTGTCCCTATACGCCATGACGGCCTTAATTAGATATATTTTTTATTATATAATTAAAATCTACTTTTAGTTACTATTGATTTATATATATTTATCACTGTTTCTCACAAATCTTGTAAGTCGTAATAAATACCACAATAGTCCCCAAATTTGGGGGCTTATAACAAAACTTTCAGCAGTCCAACACAGAAGTTTGCAAACTCACTAACCAAAACATTAACTCCTTAAGGAGGCGGGTAATTAAGAGGGGTGGATAACAGCTTAACTGTAGCAAACAAATGTGAAGGTTTCTTCCCTACTCTACTAAATGAAATGAAATAACCAATTTGTTTAACATTAAAATAAAAAGATGCTCAGTATTATTTTTTTTCTTGTCATCCAAAGCATGTTAGTAAAGATGGCAAAGACAGGCTTTAACATTAAACACAACGATTTTACATCAGCAAATTATATGGCGAGAAGTGATGATATATATATATATATATATATATATATATATATATATATATATATATATATATATATATATATATATATATATATATATAATAAAAACAAAACAAATGCGAGCACCTAACGAACCGAAATAGCAGCACTTAACAACTTTCTCGGCCGACCGTTGAAGGGGAGAATAAGATGGTAATGACATTGAAAATGGAGACCATTCTAAGTATTTCACCGATTTCTTCTATTTCAAAATTATATTTAACAAAATATATTTAATATTATAGATTATTTATTAGAATTCTATTATGAAATCTATTCGTTATGGGCATAAACATAAAGAAATTCTAAAATATTTCTATATACATTTATTGTACGATAATTTCTCAAAGGAAAAAAATATTTAAAAACATCTAATATATCAGTATATATACCGCGCAGTGACGGTAAGCGGAGTACGGAGTGTCTTGACACTAGGTCTGTCTACCCTTTACCAACACTGGATCTATATTTTGTAATTAAAAAAGAGCCTAAGTCACTCGATAAATAGCTGATATACAGTTATTTACCAGTAAAAAATCGTGTCAATCGGTTATGCCGTTTCAGAGATTAACCAGAACAAACAGACAATCATACTAACAAAAATGTTAAAACATATCATTTTGTTATTTGTACATTCAGTAAAAAGGGATTATAATATTACAACATATAATACATTCCAACTATATCTATCTGTCTATATAAATATATATGTAATCAATCCTATAATATAATGGTCTACATAAATGATTATTGATTTCTTTTTACCTATAATTAAGTTGACTATATTTTCAAATATAATTAAGAAATAATTCTGAAAATTACCAATTCAATAAATAATTCCATATAGTCGTCGCATTCATGCCATAAACACGTTTTATGTAAACTGAAAGTGGCAAGGAGCAAACACTACGCTGTCTTCTTTTCCTTGTGCAGTAAACTTTGATTATCTAACGGTATGTTGTATTGGAAAGGACTTATAAAGTTAAATATTGACGGTCTCAATTTCTTGCGAGTAAAGTGTATTTTTTTCAACTTCATACTTTATCCTGTATAGTAAGGTCAGAGACAAACCTGGTGTCAAGACACTCCGTTAACTGCTTTCCGCTTGAAATCGAGACGTGTAAAGTGTTAACTCAACGCCACAATTTATCTTACCAGTACAAGGAAATGAAAACAAATTTTAAACATATTCATTTCCTCGAGTGAGCCTCGAACCATAACCAATCGCGTTTACAGTCAAACATCGGGGTGTTGTTTTCATTCACTTTATCTAACGTAACGTACCTCTATAGGTCCAGCATACTTTATTTAAAAGAAACACTTAAAATTATTTTCACGTTATTCTGGTCATCCTAACTAGGAAATTGGTTTTTTTAAAAACCAGCTTCATGTTTTAGTAGCAGCATGGAGCAGTGAGAACCTAGAGTCAAGCTGTTGACTGTTTTCGCCCTTTCGCCCGTTCGCCCGAAATAGAGATAGAGCTTTATGTATAAAAATTAGAAATCTTTACTTTAAATATATTGTATCGTCGTACCCGGCCACAAAATTTCAAATAAATCGATTGACAAGAAGTGATCCAATAAAACATGTTATGAAATTTTCTTAGATTAATAGATTGATACATATATAAGTAGATAGATAATATAGACGTGTCAAAAATAAAATATAGTTTACAAATTTGTCAGCAATTTTTCTACTTATGAAGTTGATTTAAAGATTACTACTTAAATATATAAATATTTTAATTTTAAGATATGGTTATCAGAAAAAAAAACATTTTTTTAAGTTAAACAAATTTTTTATTTATATTCTAAACAAACAAATTGTATAAAAATCTAGACCTTGCTTGGTAAAGAACGCATGGCTTAGTGATCAGAGCGCTTGACAGACGCAGATTCAAGTTCTGGTGTATTCAATTAAAAAAATGTGATCTTAATGTGAACATTAAAAATATTTAAACAAATCCTCTTCCATACAAGTGTAACATGTTTTCCCGCCTTCCTTAACTACAGTCAGTTAAGAGAAATTGCTTTATCTTTTCACCTTCACTCCACCCATAGCCCTCACCCCCTTAAGATGAATCGTCCGATTTCACTCTACACGCACAAGCAGCTAATTTCGTATACTTAACAAAAAATTGTTGCATCTTTATATAACTTCATGGATAATTTAAAAAAAATGGATTATTATTAATAGCTGTGATTGATTTAAAATATATGAAAATATATGAAAATAAGTTTTTATTATTATGTAATATAATATTCATTTAATTGTTTTCATATTAAAAATAATTTAACGTGTGACAGATAACAATATTTTGTAAATATATATTTAAAAAATAAATTAATAAAATAAAAAAAAACAGATCGATAATGAAACTATTAGAATACATTGTGAGTTTACATGGGTACAGTACAGCAGTCTACAGTACTATGAATAATGCTTTTTACTTACTATAGATATCTATGTAAATGTAAGCTGTCAATATTTGTCAATGCGCTAAAAGACAAGGAAATTCAATACAAGGAAATTTAATAATACCCTGCTATGCGGGATAAAAATGTAAAGCTAAAAAAATATATAATAAACAATGCCAGTGAAATATATCTTCCTATAGTAATCATTTCATGTCAGTTAAAAAAAATATAATAAATAAAAAAAATATAATAAATAAAAAAAATATAAAAAATAATAAAACACTTAAAAAAAATAAAGAAGTTCGTTAGGTACTACTTGTGTTATTCCAAGATCTCTAAACACGCCCTAGAAACATTTTAAATTGAAAATTTTTTAAAGGATTAATTGTGTATATTTTGATATTCAAAAAAACGTTTTTGATAACTTGACCCATCGCAGGATAGATACTATGACAAAGAACTAATATATATATATATATATATATATATATATATATATATATATATATATATATATATATATATATATATATATATATATATATATATATATATATATATATATATATTATATAGTTTAAATAGTTCCATTTAAAATGTGTAAGAATTGCGATCATCTTTTATTATAAAAGATCTTTTTATGTTGACTTGAAACATTGACATTTACCTGAAATTACATAACTAATTTCTACCCACATCTAACTAATTTAGAAAAATAATTATTTATCTAACATCTTTATTATAGCTTAAATTCTGTCCTGAGTGAAAAGAGTGCCTAGGATTTATTTCAAAAAAAATCTTTTCTTCATACGAATTTTCACTCGGCTTTCTCATCGGCACTCAAGCTAAAAGTAGCTCGCTCCCGGACAAGGCACACGTAGCGACTATTTTCCAAACAATTTCTTTCTCTCACGGGTCAAGAGTGCGTGTTAAAGACGGCTTTAACGTATGTGCCTCTTTCGGAGTTGTGACGTCATGACTAACTATAACACAGATGGGGAGGCTATAGAGGTATCCAAACAATCCTTAAGATTTTATATAATTAGATCAGACTAATACCTACAACTTGTATCATTCAAAGTGAATGGACACGACCTTTATTAAATAGTAATAATAATTAGAAAAAGTCATATTTACCATTTGATTTTCTTTACCTAAATTTAAAACTTGGGAATATAATTCTCAAATTATAATTATACAGAGAATTTGAACTTGTTAAAGGCTTGACAATATAACTGACTACCAAGGCAAACGGCGAACTTTGTTGATTTTTATCTGTGGTATATTTAAAGCCAATTTTACTAAATTATTTTCATCACGTATTCGAATGTGTCTATAAAAAATTGCCATCTTATATCCTACAAAAATTCTGTAATAATAATTCAGTTTCGAAAACAAACATAAATTATTTATTTATCTATGCTGCCTCTATACACAGTCTAATCTAAGCACAAAAGGAAGGCTGGAGGCTGCTTCTATTCGCATCAGTAAACACAAATAAGCAGGGACGTTCTTAGCGACACGTAGGTACTTTTGTGACAAAACGAAGACCTAACAAATATCTCTTATAGTGCAGATGTTATATAGTTCTTAATGTTAAATAACAATTTAAATATTTTTTTATAATATTTTCATATAAATGAAAATAGAATATCTGTTTTGTAATACTAAAATAACTGTATTTTTTTAATGTACACGTTACATTAACCATAAATCATATTTTTTTACATTTTTTGTTTGTTTCTTTGTTCCAGCTCATCACAAAAAAAAGGCTGCATGTTACTTGACGGAAGTTTCACTATAAATCTAATATAATAAAGAGAGATTTGGGCTTAGCTTTTAGTTACAAAATAAAGATAGAGATAATAAGTTCCACGAGGAAAAAGTCACAGCCACAGCTAGTGTCATATGGATGGTTTGAATGTTTCTTGAAATACATCTGTTGCTTGAGAATGCTATTTCTATAAAATATTTAGAAATATGTTTAATGGCCTTAACAAGCAAAACATTAAGATTTAATAGAAAATTAAACAAAACTACTATACAATTATTAATAAGACGAAAAAGTTACTTATGCTTTTTTTATTTATTAGTATATATTTATATTAAAAACAACTACAATACCAAAAATAAAAGGTATTTTTTTTCCATTTTATTGTAATTTTTTCAAATTTATATTAAGGTCTAGATAGTAAGCTCTATGTACGATAAAAAAAACCGGCCAATTACTCTTAAAGGTAAGACAAAGTAGGGCGCAAAGTTCCGCCACTCAACACGTAATGTCTCAGCGGAAAGTACCTTCTATCTATCCTGCTATTCGAGGTAAAAGCGTGAAGCAAAAAAGTCTTCGATAAATGTAGGTAACGTTATACAAATTAGATCACTATTAAACTCGCGTCACTCAAATTTTCACGATAAAACATTACGTCGCTCAGCGCCATACGCGTCCACGAGTTTAGTAATGTATGTACCTATATATTTGCTTTCATAAAAGGCAGGTATGAATTCTGTGGGATTTTGTCATAGTAAGAGCATAGAAATAAGAATGTATATGTTCACAGACAAATAAACATATTTTCATTGAAATTATCGTTTTTTTTATTTAAACTATTTATAAAATATGTAGGTGAGTGTGAGTTTACCTTTTTACAAGGTTTAGGTCAATTGAATTTTTTAAATAAAATGTATAAAAGTTTGTATATTATGCAAAAACCAAATAAATAAATGAAAACCTAACGCAAAACTTTTTATAGCTTCATTTATCGAAAAATGATCCTCTGTCTAATATTAATTTACATTTTTATAATAAAACTAATTTAGATGAAGTTTAAGGAAATAAATTTGGCGGGTAAAAGATAAACGTAACTTAGAAATAAAGATGGCGCGTAACAGAAACACGTAATTTTTTTTACTTATATTAAATTTTATTATACATAAAATTGCTCCCTTTAGTCGGTAAATAAGTTTCACTTCAAAATGTAGCTGTTTAATAATAGAATATCTACAAATTTCATAATTTAGATAATTAAAAGCGGAAATTATACAAACCACGTGTTGAATTCGTTTTAATTAAGTCGCTTAATACTTCAAAAGCACATTTTACTTCTGTAATGCCGAGTCCCGTTCAAAACTAGTTTCATTTCAAATGACAAATTAATCTGTGGAAAGCTTAGTTTTTTTTTTGAATCAATTCGGATGCAACGAGCCGTAGTAAATTCTAGTGACGTCTCGGTAGTTTTGTAAAGACATGTCTATATCGGTTGCGTTTAATTTGAAAACAACAAAAAGGTTGGATACTTGGAAAAAAATATGTTTCACATACTGTTCAATGTTTTTTAAAATAATATATTAGGTTTACTTATATGTATGTACGAGTTTATAAATATTTTTACTGAATAGAAAAAGATATAGCTTAAAATTTTAAATGACGTTGAAGTAAGGAATAAATTACAAATATCTACCTTCTAAATATATATTTTAGTATCACTTCTCCGTCCTGGAAACAGTAAACGCGACGTAGAATTGTGCCACCTAGCTCGTAATGTCTTGAGTTCTAGAAGGCGTAGTGTTTTGACATTAGGTTTTCTCTATGTACTTGTTGTGCGGAATATTATGTCAAATTTAATGTATAACATAAAGATTATATATTAATTTTGATATTTTTTTTATAATAAAATAAAAATTTAATAGATACAGCATTTTTAATACTCCCAGCAGTCTAGAACTGCCTTAAATAATTTATCTATTAGGCAAACTTTTTCGGCAGTTATACTCAATTTGAAGTCATTTGTACAGACTCTTGTTTTAGAGGGAGAATCATTTTCCTTTACTATATAGAATCAAAGTTAAAAACTATTGGCTAGAAATAAATTAAAAATTTAAATAGACTAAACTTTTAAAGGGATTTAAAAAACTAAGCTTTCCACAAAAGTAACTATACACCTTATAGGATATCGCAATTCATGTTTTATCAGTATGATTTTTAACATGATATGTATGTATAAACGATATAATTTTTATCCATCAAGGCGGTTGAGCGCATTTGACAAAAAAATATAATATAGATAGTTTTTTATCTGGATTAAATTAAGCTTAACAATGTTAATCGATTTATTTAAAAAAGTCATTAAACTTCACTCTAATCATGGTTACCACTACTAAATTGTGAGTGGAGGTAAGTAGTTACACTTTGTAAATGCAGGAAGCACAATATATTATGTTGTTAGTCTCATCAACAGTTTAATAAGTTATTTTTCAATATATATTAATATATTATAGAAAGCAGAGCATGGCACAGTGGGAAAACGTCGGTATGTAAACAAGATGGGTTTTAAGTTCAAGTGCCACTCGGAGGAGTGATTATATTTAAAATTTATTTTCACTTCTCCGCTGTGGTAAGGCAAAGCGAAGCGTTGAGATCGCCACTCAACTCACAATGTCTCGATTTCTGATGGAAAGAAGTTACCGAAGCGTCTTGATACTAGATTTTCTCTGACTACCCTCCTATACTGAAACTTGAAGCGAATTTTTTATGTTTTAGAGTATGGACATGCCAAACTAAAGCCTAACTAAAATGCAATGCGATTAACTTTTTTTATAGTTAGGTCAACAAAAAATTGTCTTTCACGTACAAAGAAGCATTTAAGAGACATTTAGTATAGATTGCCGTCGCCAAATGTCGCAAATTTTTTGCTAGGATTATACAAATCCTATATCAGAGAGAAATGCAACGGTTGCGTTCACATTACGTTTCATTAAATGTGCATTTTGCTATTTCAAATGGTATTTACGATTTTTTCTTTAATGCAAAGAAGTGCCACTTGGATTTCAATTACACAGCTAGTTAAATGTGGATAATGGGTTCGTAGTAAAGTAAATTTCTGTACAAGATTTTTTTGTACACGACTGAATATCTCGTTTATTGTTGATGTTAGCCTCAGTTCTTCAGTTAATTTTTCACCGGTTGTTAGCTTTTTAAAATCAAATATAATACATATTGCCATTTTAAATAAATAAAAATATATCTATTTGGGCTAGATAAGGTAATTTAAGCATGAGAACTCGGAAGGTTTGGGCACATAATAATGCATTGGTCCTAATATCTACATGATGCAGTATACATTCCTACGTAGACTGACCACTTTCTGACCACCTTCGCTGTCCCACTGTGCCACGAACGATCTCAAAATAATACAGATAAAGGATAAAAGTTACGGTTTTAGGCGTTAGGCACTTGATTGTTACATAAAAACATTATAAATTTGGCAAAAAAGCGACATTTAACACCGATAAAGGCAAAAAATATTTCAATTGGGTTTAACATAATTATATAACTTTAAACTAAACGTTCTCAACAAACAAACTCCTGCTCTAAAAAAACGATATCAACAAAAAGGCCTTTCCCAAAAGGCCGTGTTGAATTAGAAATTTAAAAATATCTAAGCATTAGTTCCACCTTTTTAGGTATTTTTTAACATGTCTAAAACATTTAAAAAGGACAAAGTCTAAGAATGCTACCAGACATTTAAATACGACGTAGCGGGCGCGTTGGCGCCAACATTCCTTGACTTTTTTCAAATGAAAGAACCACGATTTAATTTGCTTCAGATCAATGATAGCGACCGATTGTAGTCAAAACACGTTTTTGAACCGTTCTCCTATACGGACAGCAATATTAAGGTAGCTGACTGATGTGGCTATGTGGAAATTTGTTGAGGCTAGAAAAAAAATGATTTTTTATTAATTGTTTATATAGGATTCATGTTTTTGTTTTGAAAAAACACATTGTGTACAAAAGTTTTTCAAACTTAGTTTAAAAAATATAGTAAAATAATAAAATCTTAACTTAAAATAGAATTACTTTCAATTTGATAATTTTTTTTAACTGACAATATCTAAATTAGATATATACTATAGTAGTAGAAAAATTGTAAAAATCAAACAGCTTAGTAGAAATTCTTATGAGAACAGATTGTAAGCTCCTTTTCGATACTTGAAGTATGTATCATTTAACTACCTCACGATGCAATTATAATTATCGATTTTAAAATGTTTTTTAAAATATTCCTAGTGTATTATATTTCATATAATTTATTATATTTAATTTAAATATTATTAAAATTTTAGTTGTACGTTATTGAGACAATCGAGACAGCTTGCTACGTGTAGCTCTGCGGGGCACGTTACCCATAGACCACCCGCTCATTATTACATTGTCATGGTACATATATATCTTTTGATCTAAGTATAATAATCAAAGTAAAATATCATGACGTATTTTCTTCATATCTATGTTAAAATATTTACAATTAATTTGTTTCTCAGGATTTGTTGGACATATAAGCAAAAGATGAAAACTGACACAGTTTGGCATCTTACAGTGGTATCTTATAGAGACTACTAATGCGTTTTACACGTCTTTTTTCAGCTTCACTCTTTTATCCCGCATAGCAGGTAGACAGAAAGTACCTAGTGTCAACACACTACGTACTTCGCTTTCAACCGAATTTGAGACATTGCGTGTCGAGTGGTGGAACTCAATACTGCACTTTGTCTTACTAGAGCGAGAAAGTAAAAATAACTTAAAATATAATCACTTCCCCGAGTGGGGATCGAACCCACAACCGATCGCATTTACAATCAAACTATCACACTGCTCCACGACCGGCCTCAACGCTCTTTTATACGTGTATTGTACAATATTTCTTAATTTGATTAATTGCTATCTCTAAGAAGCAATTAACCCTTTGGACTAATGTTTAACGTGTTCACATATCGTCGTCGCGTCCACAATGAAGACACAAGATAAAAAAAACATCTAAAAGTCCCCAAAATCCAGAATTCGTCGTAAATCTCAAATGGCGCGTTCTGGTATCGAAGCGAGGAGAGTTCGTGGTATGTGGTGGCGCTCGGTGCGCGTTTGATGCGCCGACAAAGTGCCGCCGCGCCATGGGAGCACGGGCGCTGATGTGACCACCGTTTCTGAGGATATTACTTAATTTTTTAATAATTATAATTTAATTAAATTCATGTTCATTAAAATTAAAACATTTAACACGTAATATTTAAATTAATTTGCATGTGTATTTTGGTTCTTAAGATGGATTAACGTTTTAATTTTAATATATGCATAAATGGTATATAAGTAGGTATTGGAGATTATAAATAATTTAATTATATAAGTGTATTTTTTTAAACAAATGGCTAATTATAGGGTAACAGGAACAATTTTACGAAAACAGTAAACGCGACACCATTTACTGTAGAGCAAAATCACAAACTTACGAACAAATATTCCATTTCTATTACTACCTTTAATTAGTAAAAAAGTATACTTTCAATTGGTAGAAATACTAATTAACATTGCATAGTTAACTTTATTACCGTATTTTTAATTATAGCTTAAAAACCAAATTCGAATCGCATGGTCGCCCTACCCGTGTATCTTGACGTATGGACCACAGTGGAACAATTCTACTACATCATTCTAATTTATCTATCGACACGTGTAATAAAATTGTAACGAAGTACAAGATATTATATTTAAAAGGGTTATTGCTGTTAAACGTAAATGATTTTTTGTTTGCACGCAATCCAATCGATAATGAATTTAAATTTTATATAGCTGTTAACTAATGGTTTTATGCGCGTACGCAGCATTATAAGATTGCATCTTTTTTTTCAGCTTAACGTTTTTATCTCGCATAGCACGTTAGACAGAAAGTACCGAGTGTCAAGACACTTCGCTTTCCACCGAATTCTTGACATTGCGTGTTGAGTGGTGGAACCCAACGACACACTTTACTCCAGAGCGAGGAAGTGAAAATAATTTTAAATATAATCTCTCCCCCGAGTGGGAATCGAACACACAATCGATCGCGTTTATGTCGACGCTGTCCCACTGCGCCACTATGGCATTTTGTGCATGGTTCTTGATATGAAAATAACACAAATAAATTGATTAATTTATTATAAGTAAGTTTTATAAGTTTCTCTAGTCTATTAAAAATAGTAGATAAATTAATTTTCAATGAATTTAATTTTCACTTGTTTAGTATACTGACACAGATATATACATATGCTTATAAAAAAATTAATTTAAAATTATTTATTACCTACATACATATCTAAACGCTTTTTGTATTCACTCACTAATGACGAGATAAGAACGTGTTACAGTAATAATTATAACGTTGAACATGCCATTAGTATGTAAAATTTGTGTTTAATTAATTATAACTAGCTGCAGCCGCCTCTACATACATATGCATACACTTTGGAATCACAGCTTTCACGTAAACGTGTAATTTGTCTTCTTGGCTATTTAATTCTAAAAGTTAAATTCCGTTAACTAATCTTATTTAAATTTAATAGATCTTTTGATTAATGGATTTTTTAATTCTTGAAGCACAGCAATTCCACCATTTACATGATTCGAATTGTCTCAATTTTGGCCAGGAAGCAGTCTACGTAGTGCCTTGACACTGAGTTGTCTACCCTGCTATGCGGAATAAAGCGTAAAGCTGCTTCTTATATTCTTATCGTAGGTACTGTACATATATTTTCATAGTAAATTGAAATTCGCAACCTACATTCCGTTAAGCCGTCGATGTAAAGAAACCTTAACAAATGCAGGGGTAATCCCGGCGAATGACAGACTTACAATATAGATAAATCTATGTAATATGTTTAATTGAACCAATGGTTGATCATAGTGGCATTGGGTATAAATGTTTAAAAGGGTTTAAATTGTCTTTTATCCTGTCTTTTAGTTAAAAGAGATATGAATATTTGATAATAATAAAACAAAATAATTAAAATATTAAACATTACATGATTATTACAATATTTAGTATGATAAGCATGATGATGCAGGTCGTGGCGCAGTGGTACAACATCTTGTCGTAAACGTTATCGGTAATGGGTTCGATTCCAACTCGGAGAAATGATTGAATTCAAATTATTGCTATTTCCTTGCCCTGGCAAGGTAAAGCACGGAGTTGAATTTCGCGGAAAACGAAATACGGTGTGCCTACGGTGTACACTAAGTACTTACTATCACCATGCTACGCAGGATAAAAGCGTGAAGATAGAAAATAGAAAAATATTCCCGTATGAAAATCAACTCTTTATTTCATCTAAACTTATGAAATTTAGGTATTAATTAAATCAGATTTGAACTCACAACTACCAGTTGGACACCTAAAGGCATTTCCATGATGTCATCATTTTATATGTAAAAAGCGAGAGAAACCGAAGGCAGCTTTAGTTGCATTATAAGATGTTGTATAGCCAGTATAAAGAACGGCTACTGGCGCCACACTCCTCTTGCGCTTTTATTGTCTGACATGGGCACAGGAAAATGCTTAGAGACTGTCTACAGAATTTTTTTTTCCAAAAAAAAAATCCGTCTTCTATTCATACTAATATAGCGTCTAATATAATATTTATATCATGATGTGTATGTAGAATTTCTTTTAGAATTTACCTTTTTTTTGGGCTTCACATTATTAATCCGCTTACTAGGATAGTACGTAGTGTTTAGACGCACCGTTTCCGGTTCGAGACTATTCGAGACATTGCGTATCGAGTGGCGGAACTTTACAGCACTTCGTCTTACCAGGGTGAGGAAATCTTGAGTGGGAATCAAATCCACATCCGATCAGACGCTGTCTACGACCAGCGTATACTTTTAAATTCTGTTTACTTTTATAATATTGTAATGTTATAAACAAATGTATTTATATTTTTCGAAAACCACCCCAGATATTTAATTTATAGGGTACAATTACGTGTTACCATTATTATTATGAGCAGCATGTCTAATTAGAAATGAGAATATAGAAATTAGTACCTAAAAATCATATATTTATAAATATTATAAAGGAAAACAATTCAGTTAGGTTCGCTACTCCACTGACGTCGATATCGCCTTTAGGCTTATCCGATTTATAAACGCAATATTGTATTTGTATAAAAACAATAGGCTTATTATTGGTTGAATCGTGTAGACAGCATCTACTTGCTTTATTTTGTTCATTCAACACTCGGTAAAAACTACAACGGACATTCTTTCACCGTTGCCAAAAATATATACAAATATAATATCAATAGATGTATAGTTTATATGTGAAAATTTGGGATTCGCCGCCCAACACGCTTTGTCTCTATGGGACAGGACAGGATAGAGATAAGAAAATGGACTGATTAACCTTTAAGTAAAATAAGATTTGTGTTTTCCGTAACTTCTGAACATTATGGTGTAAGTTTAATAATTTAGCGTCATTTTCTATCCCGCATAGCAGGATAGTCAGCGACAAGCTGATGTCAAGACACTTCATTGACTGCTGTCCACCTGAAATGTAGACAATGCGTGTTGAGCAACGCCGTGCTAAAAACTAAAAGTAAAAGCTTTAGACCTAATTAATATTAGCTTTGAAGATAAGGTTTAATTCATTATCTACTGTAGCTTCAGTCTCAATCTTTTCCTCGTTTCGTATATTTGCTAATGGCGGAGTACAACGCCGCATTTTGACAAAAATATTAAAATAATTTAAGTCATTTAAATACTCATTCACACGGATGGGACGCGAACTCATAACAATAATTGTGTTTTGAGAGGATTTTGTTTGCTCAGTTTCATGAACCACAATACCGTCACACACCATCAATGGAATGTGCGGAATACGGAATATTAACTGAATTATACTTACTAATACTGATATTAGCATATAAAGCAATATATACAGATCTATCTATTAACTAGATTAATTTAAAGTTATAAATATTTTTTATATCATTCTAGTATCATGACTGTAGGTATAAGACACTTTATTTGATGACAAACATCACCTAGCTAAATACAGCTAAATACTCAGTACCTATTTCTCCACCTGAATTCAGTATATTGAGTGTTTAATCGCAATTAAAATAATTTAAATAAAATCATTGTCGCGAATAAAATGCGAATCTCATAATAACGCGTTTACAATTTCAATTAGTTAATATAACTTAAAAATTTAGTTTAAGGTTTAAGTATTTTTATATATAACTCTATTGTACAATATTTATTGATTTCTGTATTATTTGTATCAATTCTATAAAAAAAATAAGATCTATAAATAAAAACATCAATAGAGATGTGTTTTCATAATATTATTATGAATACACGTCTCTATTGATGATTTAAATATAATGTTACTTTAACAAGTATCATATAAAGCTCAATGTATGTAGTCATTAGCTATGACAAATACAGTCGCTAACAACATACCCACGGTTTAATATTTTGTAGGAAATTGACATTTATGAGTATTAATTTACCAGTTATAATTGTGTGTATCGATATAATAATTCTTATCAAACATGCCTCTTGCCTCCCAGTAAGCCTGTTCAAAGTTATTGGACCGCTACTCGTTCATTGTTTCAATAAATACAAATCGAAAGAGCGATGTGGCAATCATGAATGTGCAAACGTATATTGTGTATTATGAATATGTAAAAGATATTCTAATTAACCCCTTATCAATGTATGTATATGGAACGCGGTAAGCGTGCTATATAACGCCACATGTCTGTCTGTCTTTCTATTGATACATAAGTAGATGGTAAAATTTTATTTCAAGTATTTTTTTTGTATTAAATACTAAGGAATTTGTTTTTAAATATAAAGATACTACTTTAATACAACTGTAAAATCGAATCGTCAAATAAATAAAATAAATGCACTTATAAGTAAGCAAAAGAAATAATTTTAACTATATTTTTATAATTATATTGGTCTTATTAAATAGCGTATCTTTTGTCAAACTATTTCATTAAATAATCGACTATTTTCAAGGGAAAACTAGTTGCGATAACTTACATCGCTAGAACATAGCCCAAATCCAAGTGAACTGTAATTCGAAGAGAACTTAAGATATACATAATATCTAAAATATATTTTGTACTACATTTAGCTTGCTTTTTCGTTCACGTAAAATTATATTTTTTTTCTAAATATTGCTTAATTAAATTCTTACTAAAAGGAATTTATCCTTTTAATAAGGATTTAATGAAGCAATATTTAGAAATTAAAATAAGAGAAATTACACTCTACCTCTTTCCTTACATGTACTCGTATATTATGTTTAACTTGATATACTTTCAAAGGTTATACCAGTAATTATATTTTACAAATAATTTATAATAAAACAACGTCTTTCAGTGAAAACTTTCATTTTATAGAATCTTACCTGGCGATTTTTTAATGTAAATCTAATACATCAAAACGAGTGGTTTAAAGTAGCCAGCAAATCTGAGCAAGAGATTCACAAAGACATACCTGGACTACTACCGCAGTGATGTGATATTGCATGCCATCAATGCGTCGATGCTCTACATTCCTGTACAGGCACGTTGACCACTCGGCTGGCACCTTGGTATTTGAATATGAAATACTTTCAAAATCTAAAATTTCTTTTGGATTAATTTAGAAGTTATTTAAAATATATTTGATGATTAAATATAGTTCTGATTCTACGTACAGTGGTCAATAAGTAGTTTTCAGTAATATACCAATATATACTTAAAAACTGGAATGACAGTTTTAAATTTTTTATATCACGTAAAAAACTCTTTTAAATATATATATATATATATATATATATATATATATATATATATATATATATATATATATATATTGTTTTTTTTATATTTACAAGGTGATTCCCCTAAGTTTATGTGTGTTATGTAAAACATATAATTATAATTAGGATTAATGTGTGGTATTGTTAAATTTTATTGCATTATTAACATAATTATTTTTTTGTTATATTTAAACTCTTGGTATATTTTCTTACATTAGCTAATTGTGTTCATAACCAGCAAGCATACAATAGATCGAAATCTGAATATATATATTCAAATAATCCGTACCCAAAATTATTAATAGATTTAACTTAATTTATTCAAGAAAGGTTTGTACATTTTACCTTACATCTTCCTCAAGCCCTTCATTTACTCAAAATATGCATATTTTATCGGCCATTTTCAAACTATTTCTATAATGACGGAAACCTCTATGATCCAACACTTAACCCTACCGCGACAACCCTTCATGTATAATTCTCAGCCCCCACGGGCGTTAATGTCACGCCTTCGCTACCTATTTAGAACAACAGTGCTTACATTCATTAACATATGTAAAGAAAAAACAAACTTTATATCAACAACACAAAGTTGAAATTGAAACAAAAAAACATGCAAGTACAGCAGAGTAATATTGGACACGCTTTTAAAGAATAAATCTTCAGGTGCAGTTTAAAAATTGCCGACATTTTGAACTCTATTCCTTTGTGATAGAGTTCTAGATATTTTCATGTTAATTGGTAAAAAAAATTGCCTAACCATAGGTGACAATCATGACGCCATGTTGGTTTAGTGGGGAAGTGGGGGTCATGGGGTGTCTCATAAGAGGCTTATACCAGTTTAATTGGCTTCGAACTAAAACTTAATATGGGGGATCGATATCGCGTGGTTTATTCAAGAAGCCAGGAAAGTTTGGTGTTCTTTCACAGTTTAGTGACTCGGTATAATTAGTGGTTTAAATATGACTGTCTAATTGTATACATTTTGATTCTCTTTCCAGTTAAAGGATAATTCAAATGACAGTGGTAATAAAGTGAATTAATTAAGTAGTAGCGAGTTCGTCAAGAAATAGTTTATAGCTAAATATCAATTTATTTATATAACAATAAATTATTTGCTGCCCTTCCTACAAACAAACAGACAGATTGTTCTATGTATGCTTGTAACATATCAAATGTATCCATAATGATGCACTTTTAGTAGCATAATGTACACTTAGCTTATTTGAAAATACAGATTATTTAATTATTATATCAGTGATACTACTTTATTTGACAGTTTATAAAATTTTATATAAAAAAGCAAACAGAATATGGTTAATGCAAAGTAAATGCATTTTACAACAGTATTTCACATGAATATGATACAGGATAATGTCTTAAATACTGTTCTACCAACAAGCAATTTATATTTCAATGTAATAATTAAATTATATTTATTTTCTGAGACTTCAACTATAACTCTTTTTATTATTTGCTCTGAGCAAACTACCACTATTATAGCATTTAAAAATACAAGAAAATTTAATCAAACTAAAAGAAAAAAATATCGCACTAATGTTTACGTAAATGATTTGATATGTATGTTAAACTTATATATATTATCTGGAATTTTTCCACGCTTTGTTTAGAAAATATTTAAAAATATAAAATAAATAACCTACCTTTGGAGCTTAGGGGAAGCCAGCAAGGGTGATACTGTTACGACGACGAAGCTGTTAACACTGGTTGACGTAATTAGACGGAGTTAGACTACGGTGGTCATCTTGGTTTTGGTTGTATAATTGTTTTCCAATACAAACATTTCTTTTCATTAGCTAGATGAAGGTCATCAGAAATTAATGAGCAGAGCTTGCTATATCGTAGCAAGAATAAAGGGTTTCCAGTAAAATGAGAAAGACACATACTTAACAAACCAATATTCTAGTGAATGAATGTCGATAACAAACTAAAATTTAAAAAAACAAAAGATAATAATTCGAATTATCAAATAAAAAAATAGATGAACAGTAGTGAAGTATACTAAAGTCACTTTTACTTTTTCATATAAAATCTTATAAATATCATCGCAAGGCTTGAAGGAGGTCTCGAGTGCTAATTTGTATCTCGAGACCAGTACTCGAGGTAATCGTGTACAGTGAGCCTCTACATTAGTTTACCTTCAACCCTCCCTAGGCCGTAACACCTTAGATGTCCAGCTTAACTCCGATACTATTGGTTTACGAATTCAATTATAATTATTTACTTCTTTTATTTATTTCTTGTATAGGCAAGATAAATTTGATAGAAAACCATGTATTATGTAAATAACCAAACCAAACCATGTGTTATGTAACAATTAAAGAATATTTAAAAATGGCATTAAAGGTATTGCTTGTATTACAAGGTTTTCGCGACTTTTACACGTTTTAAATGAAACTATTTTAAACGGCTTAATCACGTATAGATTGATATAATTTCAAATAGACAAATGCCACCTCAGTCTACCTGTGACTACAGACTAATGTAAAGTGTTTGAAACGTCAGGTTTCCAAAAATGTATTTTCGAATACCAAAATATACGCGATTAATCCGTTTAAAATTTTTTCATTTAAAATGTATTGCTTGAATTTTATATCTTTCGATATGAGTTCCAATAGTTACGTATCTAGGGTCAGTGGGGGGTTGTGGGTGTTCAAAGAGGGGGTGAGTAATGGAGAGTGCTCCGGACACTTGAGGGGTGAACTGTGACCCGAGCACCGGCTTTTGACAGTCCGCAATGCTGAAGCTACGAATTTATTGGAATTGTATAGTTGACGGTTTGACTCTGCCTGCCTTTATAACTTGAATTTTGAATGCCTGATTATTTTCTATGGTAACTTGGTTTTTGGCCAAACACAAAGGAATTTTGTTGAGTAAGCACGAAAGTAATTGACTTATTTGTCATAAGTTGAACTCAAAGCCAGAGGTAGTCAGCTTACTGTTAATTAAATATATAAATCTAAAAATATTAGAAGTTTCACTCTTTTTGCTACTAAGAAGGACAGTCAGAGAGAAGTTAGTGTCAAGTTTTACTTTCATACACTTTGACGTAATGTTGCTTTGTCTTACCAGTGCAGTGTGCACAAAAAAGTAGCTATTAATAATATAAACGAACACCAAAATATACACGGTTAATCCGTTTAAAATAGTTTCAAATGTGTTAGAAATCGGGGAAATCAAAGATCTAATTAGCTATGAATATAATTATTTTATAAACAAATAATTTTCACTGTATAATTTTTTATATAAAATCATAAGAAATCTAGACAACTTACAGATTTTCAAGCCACAAACGCCGCTGGCTTTTCTCATGTACTATATAAACATATTATATGAAAAATCGTCATCAGTACGATTACATATTGTATAAGCTATGTTTAACATTCAAATACTCGTATAAATAATTCACACAAAAGCATTTGACCTATTAATTGTAACAGTCAAATGGTACTAGCGGGTCAATTGACTTCGTTTCCTACTTAGTCGACCACCCACAGTGTGCGATCATTACTAACTATAGACATTGCTATAGATGGATAAAATGCCAGTATATATGTAGTGTTGATGTGCATATATAGACTTGCAAAAGGAATTAGAAGTCTTCAAACATGAATAACAAGCAGGATACGATAAGATGATCTTTGACTTATACTTAGATATAACTTTTATTAATGTAAAATATTACCAACGTGTCATAACCACCTCCACCACAAGGAAATTTTGTATAAAACATGATTTATTTATAGTTATTTTAAGTAACTTGAAAATTAATAATAGTTAATAATACAATAGTTCTTTAAATAATGTTTTTTTAGCTTCACGCTTTTATCCCGCATAGCAGGTTAGAGAGAAAGTTCCTAGTGTTAAGACGCTCCGTACTTCGATTTCCACCGAATTCGAGACATTGCGTGTTAAGTGATGGAACTCAACGCCGCACTTTGTCTTACCAGAGCGAGGAAGTAAATATAAATAATGATAACTCTATCAAAAACTATCTGCATATATAAAATGTAAAGATGTTTGTTAGTCTCGCTAAAACTTAAAAACAGCGGAACTGATTTAGCTTAATTTGATTTACAAATATCCAAAAGTCCAGGGAAGGTTTTAAAGAAAAAGCTACTTAGAAATTCTTATAAAAAATAATAATTTCACTTTTCTTAACATTGACAGGTACCTACATTATATGAAACAGGGTGCATTTAAAAATTAATTATAAAGGAATATACATACTGGTAGTATAGACTATTGAATATTTAAAGACGTTTAATTGAAAGATACTTTGGACATTGTTTAGTCTGTTTTTGACTCTTTTCTACCATTTCTTTTTTAGTATTACAATGGAGACAGATATTTCTTAAGTAACTTCATAAAGGTAACTCTGGTAAAGGCAAAGAGCAGCGTTGAGTTCCACCACTCAACACACAATGTCTCAAATTCGTTGGAAAACGAAGTACGGAGTGTGTTAACACTAGGTACTTTCTGTCTACCCTGCTATGCGGGATAAAAGCGCGAAGCTAAAAAAAATCTTCATATAGGTACCTTTCGAATATGGTATCGTCTCGCCACTTAACATGCAACGTCTCGAATTCGTCGGAAAGTAGAATACAGAGTGCTTTGATACTAAGTTATTCCTGTGTATGTAACATGCACGATAAAAGAGTGAAATTAAATAAAACATAATACTCAAAGCAAAAAGAGATAAATGATTGCCCTTTTTTACGTACAGGAGTCATTCATGATTAGCAATTTATCGAAATTTAGCAAATTTTTTAGAACAGTGGTTTGAAAGCTTGAAAAGAAAGAAAAAAATAAAGTTTTTAAAGACTTTTTACTTAGAAAAAATACTTATAATTAAAATATGTCGTATATATTACAACATATTTTCTTCAGCGTATAGAATGATATATAGAATGTTGAATATTCTTATAAATTTTATTATGATATAAAAACATACGATAATAAATGTAACACTTAGTCAAAATCGAACCTGTGGCCTCTTGTAATCAACATAGGTATTTCTGACCACTGTACAAATAGTCAGTCATTTACGGATACACCGGATGCGGGTCTAACCTGAGATTTCCTCAAACCTCAGAAGACAAGATTGAAAATGTCAATCACACCCCTCCAACTTCCCAAAACATAATAAGTTTATCTGACAACCCTACTCAAACAACTGTTGGCTTAACAAAGAAAGAATCGTCAAAGCTCTATTATATTCCACTATTATTATATTTTCGTAAGTTATACTGTATTTATTTCACATTCTCTATTTGCATTTCTTATATACATAAACACACGTACTTGTAAAATATATTAAATAAAATTTTGTTTTCTCCTGTTCCTGCAAGAATTTTTAGAAATCTTATGTTAATAATATAAGCATAGGAAATATTTTTATAGGTGCTAAGTTATATCCATCTTTTGTTTTGTATTGAAGTTATTCTATAACTTACTTGGTATATTTTATAATTATATTTGTAATCATGTTACCGTGTCACAAGGGTAATGATTATATATATATATATATATATATATATATATATATATATATATATATATATATATATATATATATATATATATATAAATTATTTTGTCAATGCGTTCGGCAGACTCGATTGAAACCTTATCTGCATTAGAAACCTAAAAAAGGTTTGTAGAATCTTTTCTTTACCAAAAGTCACCAACACCTAATGCCATCTTGAGTTTGTTAGGGCCGATTCACAATATCAGTGAAGTTAAAATTTCGGCACAGTACCGTGATAATTATTCTTTCATACTTTATCTATATATTATTCTTTTATATTTTATCTATCTAACGTTTCCGTGTAAGAATGCGCAATGTGTAGTTCTTGCAGGCGAAATAGCGGCTATTTTTATGTAATAATTATGCATCTGACAGGCAGTTAAAATCGACTATGTAAACGATGAGATGTTTAGATAAACGCAATTTTAACACCGATTGAGTTGATTGATTGATCAACAGTCTTAGACTATAGTTATATTATTAAATGTTTTGCAATTAGTTTTGTAAGAATTTGATTAAAGTTAGTCATAGATATTATGCGTATTTATGTACGGTTGGTACATTACTTGCAATTCTTGACACATTTAAAAAATCAACACATGAGAATATCAAATATTTAATTTGGAATTTAAAATCTATATATTTTTATTATTACATAGTGTCGTTTAACTTTTAAATTATTTTGAAAAGTAAAAAATTAAAAATTTTAATATTATTTTTGTGTATAAAACCTACCTTCATTATATATTAATTATCATTAATAATTCAATTCAATCAATAACGTATTTTTCAGGTTTATTTAGATAAAATTACAAAAATTTATATCTAGATATAGCTATTAATAACTATAATAGTATCATTTTACATACAGAAAGATAGCAGACCTTGTATTAATTTTGAGTACCAAGCAACGAAATCGAAAACGATAAGATTATAGTAGTTAAAAAAGTATTAAATAGAAATGGATCTATGTTAACAGTTGATTTATTAATCGGCTAATCAACTCAGGGCGCCCGTGATTTATAACTGAGACCCCGCGCCAAGTCTGAGCCTCTCAAACTTATTACACATAATTGAAAATTAGTTAAGTAAACCAAATAAATTGCTTTCAAAGTATATAAAAGTACATCAATAAAAAAATTAAGTTAACAGAATTCAACAGCCTTTGTTAACAAACTGGCCAAAAACTTTACATCACTTTGGATATTGTTACTATTTTATAGTTGGAATCTGTTTGTACTTGTAAGAAAATTTTATATTTTTGTAAACTTCCATTATTATTTACGTTATTTTTACTTACGATTCAGCGATAAGATTCCGCATAGCATGATTTTACTTAAAATTTATTTGGTTATTTTATTAATAGACATTACTATTTTCTAAAAAAATGTTGCGAAATAGCTATTATTTTTTTACTTTAAAGCTTTTATCTCGCATATCATTGAAAGTGCCTAGTGTCAAGACACTCCGTACTTCGCTTTCCACCGAATTCGAGCTATTATTTACGGAGTACTGAGTGATTTGAGTCTAGGCACTTCCTGTCTACTCTCCTTTACGCTTTTATATAAAACCATGAAGCAAAAAAAATAGTTAAAACATTTAAAAACGACAATTGATTCAGTGCTACATAACATACATAGAAGTTTGAAAGACACAGATCTAAACAAGATTGAAGTCCGGAGATAGCGGCATTAATTTGAGCGGTTTATTTTAAAAGTTAGTTAAAAACAAAGATTGTTTCAAATCTTTGAAATTTAAAACAAATTCATTAGAATCTTTCTGTACGAATTTGTCACGAAATATCTACGAATCTCAAAAAAATACCTTTCAACTTGAAATTTAAATTCCACGAAGGAGGAATTTGTTTACAAGGTCATCGTTTTTATTGAGTTGTTCTCGGATTTGGTGTTTAAGCTTTTACAAATTGTTTTAAGTGTTTTCTATGAAATTTAGAATTTTACTTTATGATTCGTATACTCAAAATTATATAAATTAAAGATAGTAAATTACGATATGATAATCGAAAAATAGAAGATGAATCAATACAATTTCCTTGCAATATCCATAATTATATCGCAGGTGATTCAGCAGGAAATCGCATAAAAATCCGTCTTTCACGAAACATCTGTCTATGGGAATTGTTCATATCATACTAACTAGCTCAAAGGAGCAACTTTCATCGCTTTCTTTAAACGCTAACCAGATGAGTGGGACGGATATATAGGTTTGTAAGTAAGTGAAAAGGATATAAGGACCTGTATTGGTCGTGTTATAAGAAAAAGAGGACAAACATATCCAAATATGAACGAATGAGAAAGAGACGCAAAACTCTTGGGTGGCCACCCCCCACGGTTGGCCGATGACCATAAAAATGAGTATAAAATTGAAACATCAATATAATAAGCAATCAACGTGAGGCCAGCTCTAATTATACAGGCGAGCATACGTTATAAATTATATGAATATATAAATTACACAAAACTACACGATTCTCTCAAATCTAAAGAATGGTCCTTTAGATAGTACCAATTTCTTTTGATTATTAGCCGTGAAGGCTTAAAGAGTACAGTTGTGAAACTAAACAACGACTAACATTGTACGGAAATGGTACAAACTAAATATTTTTCGAGTATATACTACATAAAAAAATCCTATTAACATTTAATAGCATAGTTGTTGCTAATAAAAATTAAATAAATTTAAAGAAGATGAGTTCAAAGTTTATTTCATAGTTATTATATTGAAGTGTAAATTAAGAAAGCATTTATTTACTCTAGAAGACAAAAAATAAAGTTAGAAATATTTATAACATGAAAAAGTCTCCCTCCACCTTTGTTATATTTTTATGCTAAATTATTTTACAAAAAAGTAAATTTTAAAGTCACTTCTGTTGTTAACTTATATAAAGTCAGGTTAATTTATTAGAAATAAATTTTATGTCACACAAATCTCTTTTGTAATATCAAAATACTAAAAAAAATGCTAAGGCATTTTTTTCAGTCTATCTATGCAGTGTGACTTTCACTGACGGATAATTAAGTTAACGAACAAACTTGAAGCACTTTTATTTCAGAATTATAACATAATAAAATGCACAGAGATGTAAAAAAACATTTTGAAAATCCAAATAATTATCTTAATACTAAGAATTTTGGTGTATTGAATGTAAAATTTTATAAATATTCTGAAAGATATATGAAGTAAGATATATTTATTTACAACTGGAAAATACAGAAAAACTTTAAAACTTACCATATTGAAAAAATCTTAGAAGTAAAGAGTAAGCTTTTTCCGTGCTCATTTAAACCCTCATATAAAAAGCGTAGTTGAGGCCGTCCATACAATGTCCATATATTTTTTCTTTCGATTCTTGCAGACGTTAGATGACGCCCTTTTTATTCTCAAGTATAAACCCACGTTAGCTTGCCTAGAGCAAAGTGTACACTGTGACAAAAAAAATATTAATATAAAAAAATATCTAAAAACATGATAATATCTGTTCTGCCTGAACATAATATTATTACAGATTAAAATCATTTTTAGCAATCACTTTTAATTTATTTTTAGTCATCTTCCGTATATACTATGATAAAGTAGATAGAGAAAAATCCTTATAAGCTTCATTTTTCATATATATATATATTCGTATAGTGTTAAATGGATATACGGCACCTAGTTATATCTAACTAGGCCTAGAAAAGAAACATGAGATCAGAATACACTATAGCATTTAGTACACCTTTAGTAGAAACACCTTTGTTCAGTATAACAAAATATCCCCGTTATGTTTTAAATGGGAATGTTTTAAACCGATTAATCGCCTTTATTTAGTTATTTGAAAATTCATTTTTGGAAGCCTGACATTTCGAACAATTTAAACTAGTCCGTGGTCACGGGTAGACTGAGATGGCATTTGTCTATTGGTTGACGGACTACGGACTACTGTAAAGTGTTCGCAACGTCAAGTTTCCAAAAATGTAATTTAGAATAAGAAAATATACGCGATTAATTCCTTTAAAATAGTTTCGTTTAAAATGTGTAAAAATCGCAAAAATCAAAGACCTTAGTATCTCCATTATGTTTCAAAGGTTTTTCAGCAAATTCTAGAGCGACCTTTACCAGTATGTCCATTTCTTTAAACCAGTTATACAAGTAGATTCGTAGCAAAAACAATATTTACCACATAAAACACTAACTCAATGCCACCACAATTATCTGCTATAGATTTCCAAAGAGATATGCCTCTTTGATACTCATTTAAAGCAGCTAATGAGACTTAAAAGGACTAAGTTTACACTAAATATAAAGAGTTCTTCTTAATTTACAATACAATACAGATATTCATAAAAGTTTAATAGAGCAATAAATTTAGTTTAAAATGATAAGTTAAGTTTTTTAGGTAAACCGACTTAAGTGGGTAAATTTTAATGAGAAAGTGACCAACATACCTTCTCTTGTAGGACATTGTGCATGAATGACGTCAATTTGTACTATAGTTTATTATAGTCTAGTATCAACTATTTTTAGTAATAACAAGTAAAGTATGAATTAAACTATTTTAAATACACTATTGCTAAGTATATTTACATATTCGTTATTTAAAATATTAAATACTGCAGTTCTCTCTACTATTAATTTTACTTGAAAAAAAGCATGAAATTCACAGATGATAACCTTACATAAGTTTGCAAAGTGCAGAGGTCCAAAGCAATTAAATTATGTAACAAAAAAAATAATAATATGACTATATTCAAGAAACTACATCAAAGAATCCAAATTGTTTTTATTTTGCGTATGCAGAGAAAACATAATGACAACTAATTGTATTGTAAGTGGTAGAAATAACAGCTGGAACATATATAGGTAAGAACTATTGATGGCCATGGCAAGTCATCGCTTTAATAGATAATATGACATTTTTCTCTGACTACCCTATTATGCGGAATAAAGTGTGAAACTGATTTTTTATGAAAAACCTACAAGTATTTTTGACGAAATTATAATATTTTAAAGAATAAGAATACATAGATATATTACAATAGGATTTTTTATTTGTGAAACAGTACTTCGATGGCCGGTCGTCCCACAGTGGGAAAGCGCCTGACTGTAAACGTTCGGGGGGTAAAAGTGGGTTCGATTCTCACTTGGGGGATTGATTATAATTAAATTATTTTCACTTGCTCCCTCAATACGCAATGTCTCGAATTCGGTGGAAAGTGAAGTATGGAGTTTCATGACACTAGCTATTTTCTGTATATCCTGCTATGCGGACGGACGAAAGCACGCTATTGTCTTATATTTGCTATGATAATATTTCTTATTATTAATTGTTACATTACTCCGCTCTAAGAATACAAACATAGTGTTAAGCGCTCATTTCCTATAATACTTTTCTCTCAATACCCTGCTTTACAGGGCGTACTGTAACATGACATAAAAGTACGTTATATATACCCGTTAGATATATTGGTCACAAAACGTTTCATCGACGGTAATCCATGATGTATTCAGTTAGTCAATCGAGATCCCATAATTTACAAGTCCGAGTGATAATTACGCGCTTAGCTCGTGGGTGGCATGATCGAATATCGCGTAATCATCAGTACCATTGTCGATGACTATCAAATTGCCAATTCGTGACTGCGCTTTCTAGATAATGTCTCTCTTTGTAGGTAAGCTCGAACAAGCTATGTGGCTTGGTATGTGAGGTTTACTGTTATTTTGTGTTGCTTCATCTCTGTACTGATTCTGATTTATGTTTTGCTTTGGTATCGAGGCTTAGTGGGATCTTATTTGATTTTAAATGCGATTGTAGTAAGTTCAACATTATATACATATACGAAAGTATCATAGAAAATTTAGAAATGCTATTGCAAATCACGTTTTACTTGCAAATACGAATTAAAATGTCTTAAACAACTGCAAAATAAGTTTATTAAGTTTAGTTTTCGGAAATTAAATAATATAGAAATACAAAGGAATTGGAATGAACACTTGCATCTATAATTTTCCGAATGATATAATTAGTTTTTGTATTAAAACCCATCGTGGCGCAGTTGAACATGGTTTGACTATTAGCGCCATTGGTCGTGGGTGCAATTCCCATTATACAATTTATTTACATTTCTCCACTTTGAACCAGTCTGGTCTGGGCTCTGACCACGCAGCACGAGAGGTCACGATTTCGGGTGGAAAGCAGTCAACGGAGTGTCTTGTCACTAGGTTGTCTCTGACTACCTTTCTATACGGGTTAAAACGTTAAGTCGGAAAAAATACCTATAATGCTGTAATAGAATTGTTAGTTATTACATACATCGACACTAAAAACAGGACTGTAGTTAAGCAATAATACAGAATATGACTAATGGCTGTGTAATTTGAACGTATAAATCACGGATAGACACGTCGGCGTGGAGAGGCGCTGCCTACGGCGGTGGCTGATCGGGTATTATCACCTATGCGGATGTACACCAAATGTATGGAATCGCTTGCCAATATAAGTATAATTTATTATAATAATTTTCTTATTATTTTTTATATTTTTTATTATTAACAGTTTTATTTTAATGTGTTAGATATGGTTAATTTTAGTCTACTTATTTCTAGTTATTAATCTTCTTATTTAAATTCTTTACAACTTAATTCTGTTTATTTCTGTTTATAAAAAAATATGACTTTTATCGCTATACATATTTTATTAATAAGGATTTTGAGTACAAGGCTTGCTTTTGCTCTTAAAAAAATATTGTATTAAAAAGATAATGAAAACTAAGTCTTAGTGCATATCTTTTATTTCAATATATTACATATGTACTCGTATGTAGCAAAACTTCAACAGATTAATAACGTTTTACTCCATCTCATTCGCTGTTAGCTAAACAAACCCACGTTCGTGACTCCAATTTCGTCTCATTATCGAGTTTGGTCGGTTAAAAAGTATAAATAAGGAACAAGTTGTGGCAAATTGACGTATAATCATAGCGTTATGGTGATTAGTTGTAAATATAGATATTATACGTCGTGCGCGCCGTGGGTGGCGACAGACACACGGTGTAATGGCCCTGACGACTCGTTTGGATACCATTATCAAGCTTTGATTACAGCTCGGCAAGGAAAGTGAAACATGCCTTAATATGTTAAGTAGGTTGATTGGAAATGTTTATTTGTTAAATTTATATGTCGATACCTTAGTCGTGTTGTGAGGACGCAATTCATTGTAATGGAGGTAAATACTGGTATATAGTTCAAAATTACTTTTTAGAATTTCACGACTTTTTTTGGTAGAGTGTACCTAATGATTATACACTCTGTTCTCCATTTTTTCACGCGACGAAGGTCAACACTGCGTTTCGTCTTACCAGAAAGTGTCTTACCGAAGAGTGAGTAAAAGGAAGTACAAAATTGAAAGTAGACCTTTGTTCTATATATAAACATTTTTGATGAATTTCAATAGACAACACAATAATAAGTGAGCTTCTGTTAAAACAGTTTCCTCGCTAAAAGACCCTCTTATAGCAGCTGTTGACCCAATTACCATCTTTACCTGGGACTGTAACGGAACCAGATCCCAGAAGCCAATTACAAGGTACACTTATATTTATTAAATTATATTAATAATTCTCAAAGTCTCTTAGTGAAATATTCTTGATTGGGCAGCACTAAGTACCGTTTACAAGCTAATTCCCTTATAGTAAATTTGATCTATATATTAAAACTAAGTATATAAATAAAATATCACTATATGTACACGAGTGCTTCATAATACACTAATCAATATGTAAATCAAGACCCACACCTGAGAGTTGAAGGTGAGACCTTTACTTGACAGTTAATCTCACTCGGCTGGAGACCAGATAAGTAAGTTGTCAGTCATTTTACTTTTAAATTCTTTTAAAAAATAGATAATACATTGTTTTATTCATTCATTAATATATAGAAGATGAGAAAGGAGTATAATATTAGTTTATAAATATGTGTACTATTGATTGATCGAAGAACAAAGACAAGATGATTTTGTTAGAAGTAAGCATAAGCTGCTCTTGTCACTTTACAAGGTCGTAGGGGTACGAATATTGTTGGCTTTCACGCACCGTCACCGGACCATTAGGCGACTGCTATCAATGTACTGTAAGCAAAAAAATATCAATTTCTTTAGCTATACGCCCTTATCTAGCGTAGCAGGGTAGATAAAAAGTACCTGGTGTCAAGACACTCCGTACTTCGCTTTCCAATGAATTCGAGACATTCTGTGTTGAGAAACTCAAGTGTCGAAACTCAATGCCGCGCTTTGTCTTAACTGAGCGGAGAAATGAAAATATATTTTTTTATTATATTAAATCCTATTAATTACTTTTTTGCCATTAAATTTAAAAATACAAATATTTAAATAATTCTGTAGTCTAATTGTAATATAATGAAGTCCTTATCAGAAAAATCTTATCTGAATTCCCTTACTTACTTACTTAGTCTTTTATATTTAACAGTTTAATTTTTTGTCTAAATAGCAGAGTAGGCAGAGAGAATTCATTGTCAGAAAACTATTTTTCCCTTTACATTGTTCTTACAGACGGTAATCGAATCTATAACAGTTGCAGTTACTGATTATTAACAAGATACTGTTTATACTTATACCACGATGGCCATTTAAATATTTAATATATAAATATTTTCTAGTATTAATTCGACATGTTTTATTATAATAATTATTTGACATTCCTTAAATTATATCTAGTTGTAGTAGTAGTAGAAAATAAAACTAAAATAAATTAGAATTGAAATATTTTGATTCTATCCGTACAACAATCACCGCCTATTTTCACTTACATTAGTTTAGCCAAGGATAGTATAAATGAAATATGTGGACGCTCGCGTGATGTCTCCATCCCTTTGACGGGGGACCTCCACTTAGGTGATTGGATTTTTTCGTACTTTGTATTAGATGCACGCTCTGCTTGCATTTATTGTGAGGGAAGTTGCAGTCTTTCTGATGTTAAATTATAGATGTTTAATAAATTTAAAATGTACGAAATTATATACATCCATTTCTGATGATTAGTAAGATATGGTTTTAAATTCAATTTAAAATTTAACTATCTGACTTTTGTTAATACAATTTTAAAGTACTTTAAATAGTCTTGGTAAAAATATTTTGTATAATATCAACTGGCTAGTGAATTAATTATAAAAAAATAAATACTTGCTTGATAAAAATAATTACTTATTAATGAGTTAGAAATAATAAAGATTGTCAATAGGTACAGTAATATTGATTATATTACTGTACTAATTCTGTGTCAAATATAACTATATATAGCATTACGATGGTACCATCGGCACAACACTTCCCTTCAAACTGTTCTATTTATACGAAATTTATATGGTGTCGTCCAAATATTTATTGTATTTCACGTAACGAAGATTTTAAGGGCGCCACGACACGTGCAAAGAGTATCAGGGGGTGATGGAGAACTACCGTATTTTGATCCATAAGCACCTTTATAACTTAAAATGACTGTTAGAATTCTATAGATCAAATTAAACTGGACGAGAAATAGCAACAAAGGATAGCGTTTAATACCTTTAAATTTATTATGCTCGTTTGTTTGTGTGTCAAATTTGATTTCGTATTATAGAGTGGCCTTTTATTGTCTGGTGTTCAAATAAATTTTATGATATTAGTTGATGGTCGTTAAATTAGAATTATCTGAAGTTTTATACTTAACACAAAATCTGTATAAACTTCCATAATGACTTTTAAACAAGTTTATTTTTAGGTCGGTTATAAAGATATATGTTTAAAATTATGTTTGTTTACTTAGTTTTTCGTATTGAAATAGAGTTTAGATGTTTTGACAAAACTCCTTTACCACAAGTGGTGATTTTTAGGTTCGAATTCATTTATATTTATAAAAAACTGAAATATCCTTTTTAAAGGAATTAAATTACTAAAGTACAGTTTCGCATATTTAATACGATCAAGTTAAATGTCATATTTTAAAAGATTTTCAAAACTAATAACATACGATGAAGATATTTGTCGGCGTTGAGTTCCACCACTCAACACGCAATGTCTTGACTTCGGTGGAAAGCGAAGTACGGAATGTCTTAATACTAGGTACTTTCTGTAATTTGAAAATGGTTCTTAGTTGAATAAATTATGAACTTAATTAAAATGTAAAAAAAAATTATATATATATATATATATATATATATATATATATATATATATATATATATATATATATATATATATAAAATTAATTACCTAAACTTAGGTTGAGGCTGACTTATAAGTCATCATATAGTATTGTATATGTTTTACTATTTGAATTCTTTTAAGATCGTTAACTTAATTAACTTACTAGCCAGATAGTTTAGTCTCAAGTAGGTGGAGAGGGCTGGTTTTAGTGGATAGTGCCGATCTCACCGATGATTCCCACACTACCGTTCGCTCCTGTATTCCCATTCCCATTACCATTTACCAGCGTCTAAAAAGTAAAAGTTACTTTAACAAGGTATTATAATACATAAGCATTAACTTTAACTAGATATTATAATATATAAGTATACAAAGAGACGCCACAGTGGTATTCTTTTAGTAGAACATTATAGTCGTGAATTTTCTATTGAAAGTCATATTTGGACCTATATGACTACTGATTGGTGAATAATCACTGTAGTAATTGCCTACCTTTCCGATCCAAAATAGAGAGAGATGTGATTCTGCGATTCAGTTTAAGAATACTAAAGTCTAATAAGATAGTGTCACTATGGATAAAATATTATATTTAAGGTTAAAAATAGTTTCATTATCGTTATATGAATGAGAAAACAGATATAGTCTTCAATTATAAAAAAATAGTAAATCATATAGATAAAAAAAATGTTAAATCAAAATACAACACTAAATTTGGAAGTTTACAAAAATAATCATCCCAAACCAATGTAAATACATTGTACAAACAGATATTAAATTTCTTTATTGCGGACCACCCTCCTGCGCGAGCTGGGGGATGACAAATTATTATTTTTCATAATATCATCACGTTGTCAGTGGCGCGAGACCAAAAACTATTAAAGGGCGCATTTTAGCTGTTTTTTTTTCACTTCTTCTCATCTCTATTGTTGGATCAGTGGGACCGGAAGTAGTAAACTCATACTAGAGTAGTGATTTGTAACGCACGCGCCGCGACGTCCGACGTCACATCCGCGCGCCGCCATAATGACGCAGATAATGCTAGGTTCACCCTCTTATTGTGGTATAGCCAAGCTTTTACTTTTATGCTCTGTTAGCCTAAAATCTTGTGTTTACTAGTAATATACATATATTTATTTATTTATATTTGATCGGATGTATGTAGGTAAATATATAATTATAATTTAATATTTGCACAATTATATGTAGGTCTTTATAACTAAGTATTTTTTTAAATTGATATTATAATTTTTGATAAATACTCCTCAAATTCTAATAATCCATCCTAAATCATTTTAACTAAACTAATTGAAAGATCAGAATTTGATACGCTTAAATTTATTAGTGAAAAAGAAGTACAAATTGTTTTTTTATTAAGGTATTTGAAGTCCATTTACGGAGTGTGTATGTCGATATAAGACAGATTTATTTATCTATCAGTGAGTGCAAAATTTACAACCACTAATGACTGGTAACGTAATAAATGTGGCAAGATTATTTAATTTAAAATAGAATAGCATATAAATTTATATGCTATGCGATTTTAAATTATATTAAAATTTTTATATATCATAAAATAATTCACCCTTTTATCCCACATAGCAGGAGAGACAAGCTTTCCGCTTAATTCGAGACATCATGTTTAGTCGTGAAACCGAACGCCTTACCAGAACGGGGAAATGAAAATAATTTAAGATCATTTCCCTGAGTGGGAATCGAATCCACAACCGGTCGCGTTTACAGTTAGACGCTGTCCCACTGGTATATTATATTCGACTTACAGATTAAAAACAGAAGACGTAATATTTTTTAAACTAATAGATACTCAAAGATCTATTAACTTCTTACAATAAATAATCCTAATTTTCTTCATCATCATTTCGTAAATTTTAAAGAATATAAATTAATTCTCAATATAAGCATTTTCAATCCATTTGCAGAAGCTAAAAGTTAATGTGCATCGTCATTCGCCACCCACAATCGATCAATAGCGTCCACTTGAATCTTTATGGTAATGTAGACCATTAAGTTGACCTTAAGTTCATTGACTCCGTTATAACGCTTAATCAGACTCATTACCGCTCCGACTGATGTTTTCGTCTTACGTATCCATCAATCCACAGCCAATTAAGGGATTTCTACCCGACTTCCTTTGAATTTATTGATAGATAGGGTAATAAAAATATCACAATCTAGTTATTTCAATTTCTTTTTGAATCACTTTAAGTAATCGTTACTTAACTTACGCCATTATGACGTAGGTTAACGCAACTTACGTTTAACGTTGATAGGTCAAGGCTCGCTCGGAAAATAGTCAAATTTTAAATTTAATAAGGCAAATTTTTAATTTTATTGATCTCAATAATATTTGGATTACGTTTTTAAAGAGCAATCTTGAGTTTCTGGCTAGTTCTAGTGAGACAGACAACACTGACCTTTATGTTAATTGACAATTCAAACGTGATTGTAAAAGCCTATTTGAATAAAGAATAATTAAATATTGATTTTCCTTAAAATCAGTTTGTTGAATTTATAAATGAGGCCGGTTGTGGCGCAGTGTGACAGCGTCTGACTGTAAAAGCGATCGGATGTGGGCATGATCCACACTCGGGGGAGTCATTAAGTTTAAATTATTATTACTTTCTCGCTCTGGTAATAACAAAGAGCGGCGTTGAGTTCCACCACTCAATACGCAATGTCTCGATTTCGGTGGAAAGCGAAGTACGAAGTGTGTTGACACTAGGTACTTTTTGTCTACCCTGCTATGCGGGATTAAAGCGTGAAGCTAAAAAAAATTAATGAATAAAGTTGCACTTTATGTAAACAAACAAATTAGGTAAAATGCAGTACACCAGTTTTGTACATAATTACGTGTTTGTACGCTTAAAATAGCAGTACAAAAATGGCATTAGTTTAATCGTAAAGAGATACGTAATTACCAATAATTTCCTTAGCGTATTCGGTAACTGAGTGGTCCGAGAATACTAAATAGGTTGATCAATAAGGGTATGCCAAAATTAGTTTAACAAGTATCCAAATGTTTCTCGGTACACACAAACTGTCAAGTGACAAGGTATGGATTGAATCGTATACATCATGTTCAATAAAAGTAATATATTTTTTATTTAAAAACACACATATAAAACATTTTTTTAATGTACTGGTTTTTATCCGTTATTTTTTTATACCTATAACATAATTATACATCTATAATAAATATTTCCGCTATTTAGTATTTATCTTTTTAGATACAGTCTAATTATGCAAAAGTAACATGCATTCTTTAAATATAATTTCCCGTTGTCATTATAACCCATGAACATCGTGCGTAAATTGACTCACGTGAGCTGAACACTATGTTTTTTGTTAAATTGAATAAAAATTATATCAATTGTATAATTTAATTTTATATACATAATATATTTTTAAGCATTTTATATTTGAGGCATATTATAATTTACAATTCGTTGTGCAATAATATATGGACACTTTATTTCTTTATTATTAATATCCGATTCAAATGCCAAAAGGGGCAAAGGATCTTAGGTAGTATGTTTCCTACTGAGCAAGAGATGTCATCCTGAATTTTCTACATTAAGAAAGTAGTTTTATAATAGAAAAACATACAACTAAGAAAGTTAATCTCCCAGTAATAAATTAGAACGACGATGGGGGAAATATCAAATTCATCGTTTGATGAAGTTTCATGTAAAAGTAATCTTGAAGTATATTAAGTAAATACTTACTTAACACATACTTAAATACTTACTTAACAGAACAGTGTTTTATCATAGTCAAATATTTTGTACATAAGTATAAGCAAAGGTGAGCGATACGAGAGGTAGGGGGAGATCTCGGCTAATTTTCGAAAAACACAGTATCAGGTGATGCTGAAGGTCAAGTAAAAAGTACAAGAATCCACCAAAGCTTATGTGTGAAAAAAATAATGATTGTGGACAAGGCCATAGAAGTTTGTAGGGAATGTAGGGGTTGCTGTTAGCTATCCCGCTGGGGATAAAACCTGAAGTTGTAAAACATGTACAGTTTATTTATATATATTCTAATGCACATTATTATTTCTATAAAACTCTCATATCATTAAAGTCATACAAAGATAGGTAGTACATAAAATATAACTCACAAGATTTTCATTTTTAAAAAGGAAATAGTTGGAAACGTACGATTACTATCTCATGGCAAAAGCATGATCTGAAAGAGGCTCAATTAACTCACTTTAATATGAGGTAGACGAACCTGGGCAAAGGGAAATCCTTTAAAACGTTTGAAATGCTCCTCTTGTAACCTACATGCGTCGTTAAATTATTATCTTTGAAATATCTAGGTGGAATATGACATATATAAATTTATATGAATACATAAGTATATTCTAATACAAAAAAATATGTGTAATTCGATGTATGAAAATAGTGATAGTCAAAAAACTTTTAAAGCGTTACTTGTTCGAAATTTCACCTACACGTTTTCCTCGATCTGAATAAACAAGATGACGTTGAGGAATATTACTCATACTAAAATATGAACTAATTAAATATAAAAATGTTGAAAAAACGTATAAAAATTTGATCGCAGCGGGACTCGAACCCGCGCATCTTAGATACTGTCCAAGCGCTCTGATCACTAAGTCATGCGTTGTACTAACAGCTGCGACGATTGCAAAAATATTTTCTACCCTGAAGTATGGAATAACCCTTTAAAAATAGTAAATAGTAATTAAATATAATTGATGATTTCATCATTATAATAAAATTATTTTCGATGCTTTGCTTCATATTTGACTTTACACTACAATAATTGTTAGCAACAATTGTAACCTAATCTCTTCTTATCCGGATTTCATAATAATGACATTATATGTAATTTGATTCTTTAAAAATTGAGTTATTTTCCTATTTAATTAATCTTGACTCTCAGTCTTTCTATTGTAACATTCACAAAATAATCACATATAAAACTCTGAACGATCTATTACTGAGTTCGTAATTAAAAGTTGCTACAAATTGCAGCGTAAACAAAACTACGTCAGGGTTGAACAAATATCGGATACCCCAAACTGCGATATGTTTGCATTGTTAGCGGTCAGACAAACAGCAAAAATGTACGTAACGAACCCGTAATCCGATTCCGAGTGGTCAGTTGCAAAGTTTCGATCGGCAATCAACTGAGCCAACAGATATGTTTCGTGGGTAAACAAGGGGCAACCCTAGCTGGCGAGTGGAGCTTGTTTGCGCCCGTTACTTAAGATGTTTATTAAACGGTCAATGCGGGCTAAATGATTGTGTTTCTACGTATGATATATGTGTCCATGTATTCTCATTTAAACATCATTTTATACACGTGTAAGTACATATTTTAAAGGAAATGATAAATCAATAAGTTTCAAACGGAAATGTTTGTGCCTATATATGAATTACGAGTTTATATACTTTTCACATCATGAAACTTATAATATAGACAGCATCTTAAGAAGATCACATAAATAATACGGCAAAGAAAGAACCGAACAAATCGAAAGGCTAAATTTCCAAAAAACTGACACGCACATCCGATTGCAAAATTATATTTATAATAAAACAAGCCCCTATTAACTATTCATTGAAGCGGTACACCAAAGAGTCTCACGATAACGCAAAAAACGCCCAAGAGATTGATATATCCGCCTAATTTGCCTATACGTTAGGACGAGCAATAAAATATGTCATATCATATGGCCCTTTGAGCCACCGTGCAACCGAGCCTAAAAACAGCCTTTTGAGACAACGATGTATATCCGGCTGGGATTCATCGGACAAAATAAAAGGAAATTGGACTTAAAAGATCCTTCCAATTAAATGGAGAGAAAGGCTTAAGTGATGGGGGCCTGGAGAGGCATAAATCAGTTTAGTGGATTTTAATTATGGTAATCAGGATGTCCTTTTCTCTCTGCGCTTTGTTGTCTAATTTGTGTGCAATGAACGTTGCGGCAATTGAAATCTTACTTTTGTTTTTATTGAAAGTGCCAGTGTTTGAAGACTCTGTGTATTGTTAGTTCGTTTGTAATATTGATATGCTTATTACTACGATTACTTGGTATTTAATACGTATATTTTTTTAGTGATTTAGTAAAATGTAATAGTGATAAGATACTTTACTCTCCATTTTTGAAATGAATTCTATGCGTAACCTAACGCTGTACCTTGTCTAAGCAGACTAAAGAAACAATTATACAAATATATATACATTATTTATATACAATATGTAAAGATGACAAATGGAGCTCGTACTGTTACGACAACCAGTCAAATTAAAAATCCAAAGAAAAAAATACTTAAAAATAACTATTTCACTAATAAACCTTTTCTTAAATGTTTATTTAAGAAAAGGTTTATAATTATCTGTTAACTTTATAAACATAAGAGTGAAATTGGGTAAAAACATCAGAATTATCAGAGATCAGATCAAGAGGCTGAAGTAATCTAGCTAGACTCTCTTTATTAAACCTGAAAGATGTTTTTTTCAAAAAAATAAAAATGTGTGGATGCCAAAGTGTTCACACAAGTGTTCTCACAGCCCCACATGATTTCGCAAAAACTAGATACGTCTTCTTATTATTAAAGACGAACAGTCTTCTGTTTCTTTAATTTTATGTTTTGTCCTTTACGGCATTATAATTACATAATTCAAATATTTTATAGAATATATTAATTTGAAAACAATTCGTATAATTAAGATTGCTTTTCGATCCGAGCACTTGGACTGGACTGGACTAGGATTTCAAGAAGCACGGATTCGAATCCCGCTGCGTTTAAACTTTTATACGTTTTTTAAAAATGTTGCCTAATGCTAGGTTTGACATAACACTTTAAAATATAGTAAAATAGCTAAAATATTTCTAAATGTAACATTGACATGATATGTTTTATAATTCTTTTCATGGCGTCACAATATATACCTGCTACATTCATCTAAGTAACATATATGCATGAGTTTTCTGATTTTATTTGCATAATATTGACTTTACAACAGTGTTTGGAGAAAGGTTAAGATAACATCAAGTATGTATTTTTGCATTTAATAAGTAATCATTTCGTTCATTATGAATCTCAAACTTTTTGTAGTCCAGAGAAAATAAAAATAAAAAAACATTATTCATCTATATTATAGTGTACATATAATAAAATTAAAGTAAATCTAGTAGAATAGGTACTAAATATATTGATTACCTAGGTTTATCTCGATTTTTTAATAAAGATTAAAGTATCATTTGTCTATTTTCCGCCAATACCTAAAAAATATCTTGATAATGACAACTAGATTTAACTCAACGCCACGACGTATCTTTTAGACCGGAGAAATATATACAATTTGTACTATATTTTTAAACCAGAATATATACAGAATATTATCATTATTTTTAAATGAGCTTCAAACTTGTAATTACATACAGTCCGAATTATAAAAAAGTTTGAGGGACACTCAATAAAATTAGACGAAAGCTGTAATTATGTCGAGTTAACGCGAACAAAATCCATTAAGTGATATTATAGCACAATTAAGAGCAATTTGCTTTTGTTTTTCTAGCGATAAATTAGCTACTTGCATTCTGTGCTTTCATATGGAACTAATTTCTTTACACTCTATATGGCGTGATAGTACTTTGTATGTGCCGAAAGGTTAACGTTACGCTGTTTTATTATGTATTGTAGAAATATTCGTAATAATCGTACATTAGCTTGTTTATCATTTTGAAATATTTTATTTTTCATACAATATTTATGTAGCTTTATTGTTTATTTAATGTTAAGCTGACCGATTATAATTAAGAGATTTTTTTTATCTATGAAGAAATATATTTTAATAAAATGTTGTATTCTTTTAGAACATTCAAATGCTATCTTTTCATAAAAATTTTATAATAAACTTTTAGTGGTATAGAATAACTGAGATTACAGTAACTTTTGCTGGATAAATAGAAAAACCATATTTCCGACTATTTGTGTTTTCTTAACAACTAGTCTTTTATCTTATATATAGAGGTCATCGTGGCTCAGGGTGGGCGATTAGTTGTGAGGTCGATTCCTGAACGTAGAAATGATTATGTTTAACATTTATTTCCGTCTCTCTGCTCTGCTGAGACAAAACGCGGCGTTGAATTCACTTCTCAGCACGGAAACGACATGACTGCTTTCCGTTGCGTGCTGAGTACAAAGCGTTTTGACACTAGGTTGTCGCTGACTACCCTTCTACATGAATAAAACTGATTTATCTTAAATATAAATACATATTAACGGAATCCTTCACGTAAGCATGTCAGGTGTCCTATTGTATTAAATAAATATTAGAAGAAATAGCCATGTCACAGCTTTTTAAACAATAAAAATAGAAAAAAAAAGTGTTATTGACATGAGGAAATATCTTACCCTATAGATTTGCAGGAAGCTCGAAATCGAGAAGTTATGGGAATTACGATCCATGTAAAGTCTTAAGATCATTTGAAAGCGAAAAAAATAAATATATATATTCTACTTTATTATTTTCACCTTTGAAATACGTTATAGGATGAACTGACTTATATAACTGTTGTTGATGATGCTGATGATTTACATAACTGTTTCCAAGAAACAGGAATATTACAATTGTTATGTACCACCTACGTAGATAACGTATCGTAAAAGAAGTGGCTTGTGCCCAACTCATTGAAGAAATAATATATACTTATGTATGTATTTCCCCTATATGGCTACCACTCTAAAAAGTCAACAAACAAACAGAGAAAATTAGATTATATATAAGTATTAATTAATTGTATATATATAAGTATAAATTAATTGTATTTGAACCTATGACCTATAGTGATGGTTATTACTACATGAATATATTTCTTTTTACGATAATTTATACCACGCAGCGTAATTTTAATGAATTTACCGCTCCATCTAAGGTAATTTTTCTTCGAAACGTGTTAAAACGGAGTTGTAATTACGCGATAGCAATGAGTTATGTGCATAAGACTCTTTTTGTTACGCTCTAATGAATATTTACTTCGGATAACAATTAAAAGTTTATAATTAATATGTCAGTCATAATTACTTTAATATACGATTGTGCAGAGTGGCCATAATTCTACATACTTTTACTAAAAAAAACCAAAAATAAAATTACACAATGATTTTCTAGGTGGGTATTAAATTTGATATTTACATGCCCTAAGTGAAATGAGAATAAAGGATGAAGATGTTAAAAATAAAATGACTAGGCTAGTCGTAGCGCATTGGGGCAGTGTCGGACTTTAACAGTCACGCGATCGGTTGTGGGTTCAATTCACATTGAGGAATGATTTCTCATTTCCTCGCTCTGGTAAGACAAAGCGAGGCGTTGAGTTCCGCAACTCAAAATGCAATATCTCGAATTCAGTCATATACTGTCTGCCATGGTATACAGAATACTAAGTAAAATCAATATTCTTTGAAGTTACTCTATTACGTATGTATATATTGATGAGCACTTTATAATTCAATTTTAATTATCATTAAATTATTTTAATTAAAAGAAGGTCGTCCGATTAATTTTGTACTTATTTGGCATTGGTTTTTAGGCAAATATTCGAGGCAAAAGTAGCCGAAAGTATTGTTTACTTATCTTTGGCGAAGTGGGACAGCGTCTGACTGTAAACGCGATCGGTTGTGGGTTTCACAATCGTCGTCGTCAGCCAATCGCAGTCCACTGCTGGACATAGGCCTCCCCAAGTTTGCGCCAAACATCCCGGTCCTCCGCAACCCTCATCCAGCCCGCTCCGGCAACCTTACGTATGTCATCAGTCCAGCGGGCCAGAGGGCGTCCTACACTACGTTTGCCAAGACGCGGTTCCACTCCAGGACTCGTCTGCTCCAACGGCCATCGGTTCTGCGACAGACGTAACCGGCCCATTGCCACTTCAGCTTACTGATTTTGCGAGCTACGTCGGTTACTTTAGTTCTCTCACGGATAACCTCATTCCTGAATTTATCCTTGAGAGAGACCCCGAGCATCGCTCGCTCCATAGCTCGCTGAGCGACTTTAAATCTTTCACAATCGGGTGAGTGATTATTATTATATTATTTTCACTTCCTCGCTCAGGTAAATACAAAATAAGGCGTCGACTTCCACCATTCAACACCCAATATCTCGAATTTAGTGGAAAGCGAAGTACGGAGTGTCTTGACACTAGGTACTTTTTGTCTACCCTGTATGTGGAATAAAAGCGTAAAGCTAATTCTCTTACAAGTTACAAAATAACATAATATTTATGCAGAAAAATAAATATTTCAAATTAAGGAAACTTCAAACGCCAGTTGTCCTCGATACGGCGGCAGCCTGCCAGCAATCGTAGCAAATCATACAAAAAGTTTGTCATGCGCATTATGCAGTGTTCTGAATGCGTCGCTTGCCAAATAACATTAGAATGCATACAGAGCCTTTCTATCACATAATTAAAGTCTATTTAGATAAATTGTATTATGATAATTGCAATTATAGTTATTAACTAAGATATTTGTAGATTTTTCAAATAATTTACTTGATTCTGAAATATATTTTCAATCTTTATTAGTATTAAATTATATTTTAATAAACCACATATTATCAGTCATATCTTCATAAAATGATAATGGAATTGGTATTTGTACCCGAAGATATAGCATATTTTTGGCCACCATTTTGGCGTAGGTGAATTGTAGGTGACATTTCACCTACGCCAAAATGGTGTTAAGAATAAATTATAAGTTATTATAAAACCATTGTCACATGCCGATCGTGGCGAAGTGTGACAGCGTCTGACAATAAATGCGATATTTCAAGTATTTTTATAACCATGCTTTGATAAGGTAAAGCGCGGCGTTGGGTTCCACAACATAACACGCAATATCTCAAATTAGGCGAAAGCGCAGTACAGAGAGCTTTAACACTAGGTACTTTCTACCCTGTTATGCCGTTCAAATGCAAAAAAATAATTACACGTTGACTTTATAATTCCATAAATATATGTATAAGTTTATATTAAATTCAAACTTTTCTATTAGGTATCGTGTAAAGAAAAAATATAAATAAAAAGAGAATAAATAAATATAATGGATAGAAATTGTCCATTTCCAGAAAATACACTTAGCAATGACTCTACAAATGCAAACAAAGAGCTTCCCCAATAATAATTTATAGAAGAGATCACCCTTGGCATCGCCGGAAGTCCACAGACGCCATTTTGCCACGCGGCAGGAAGCGCACGCGCAACGCAATGTCACTTCCGTTTCGGTTGTCACTATGGCGCTTTAGAGATTATTATGTTAGATTTTCTAAATTGCAAGCTTGATTTGGCGTTGAAATTTATTGTATTTTGAATTTGTAGCGGCGTTGTGGCGCTATGCTTTGACATTGTGAGTCGTAATGCTTATTAAGTAATGGTTTTCAAATTGATGCTACCCGGTGTTTTTAATGAACAATGAAATTAATAAATTTCGCTTTAAAATATATGTATTGACAACATTATTTTGTTATTAAAATTCAGTGGGGTACGTTAATTATAAAATTTAAATTCACACATGACGATTTCCGATCTAGGCGAATTTAACACGTAAAGTTTTAAGTTTCGTAAATCCTTTGATAAATTCAAGTCACAGACCAAATTTAGTAAAAAACCAACTGCAAGCTGATATAAAATTTTATTATTGATTTTAAACATTTCTTTCTATAAATATTATTGTTTTGTATGTTTAAACAAGTACAAGTTCCAGTTATCAAATTCAAGAAGATAAATTAATATCCGAATTCAAGAGGCGTGTTAAATGACGGTAAGTGCACATTGAAAGCTCGCCAAGTACAACAGAGTACAAGTACAACTACAATTTTCAGTAAAAATACTAAAGGTAACAAATTAAAATTTGAATTCTTGACATTGTATTAAGTTATGATATATTTCGCCACTTAACACGTAGTGTGTCGAATTTGAGAGGCAAGCGGCAAACCGTGTGCCTTGACACTAGGTTCTGTCTGATTACCGTGATAGGTGGTAGGTAGGTAGAGTGAGGCATGAATAAAAAATATTAAAATTTGCACCAAAAATGTAGAATAAACTGTACATACAAATAAACTGTTCTGCTCTGTAGAACATACCTGTCAAATATGTATTATTACTATACTCAGTTACCGCGCATATTTCCTTACGCATTTCCCGATAGAACACAGTAGTGTGCATACTATTTATGTTATTAATTTCAATTACATTATTAAAAAAATATTGTACTACATAAATTATCATTTCATACATCTGCAAAATTTTAGCAAAAAGTACTCGAATGCTTTCTCTTCACGTATTAGTACACATAGATAAGTACAGAAAACAATATATAAGCACGTATATGGATAGTACAATAATTTACCACTATTAATCCAACATCTAATCACATAATCAGTGATTGAGCATGCTCCAAGAACGCATTAGTATATCATTATGAAGATTGACGTGCATCAATCTATGGGTAATAATTCATATGCTGGTATATCGAATTACTTAGTTATTGTATGTGAAAGTTTCTATTGAGTGGTGATTTAATATTATTTTCTTATTGTTTAGAAATATGTATATGTATAATAAACATAATATAAGGCATAGCAGGGTTAGTCAGATAGAACGTAGAGCCAAGACCAATATATTAAATAAGTGTATCAAATAAATAAGAGAGTTGTACCAGGCTCGCATGAAACTAGACAAGCTCCCTTTATATAGTATCTCATATACAAGCTTTGTGCTTTATACCGAATAGTAGGGTAGTCAGAGAGAGAAAACCTAATGTCAAGATACTTCGTTGACTGCTTTGTGCCCGAAATCAAGACTTATAATGCTGAGTAACGAACTCAACAGCGCGCTTTGTTATCGGAGCTTATTATTATTTGTTCAAAATTTTATTAGAGGTTAACAGCTCTAAAAAGCTCTAAAATTCTATAGAATATTAGTTTTTTAAAATATACTAATTAATATTGCATCTTAAATCACGTACATTAATCCTGCACTTGTATAACTAAGCCATTAAATAAGCACAAATCAAAAAATAAATAAACTAAAATTTTTCTTAAATACACTAGAGTAATTTATTTTCTCTTTAACAGACATGAAATCTCCATATTGTTCAGAATCGAATCGTTACAAATAATCTATATTTTAGAAGCCTATACATCAATATACAATAGTATGCTACATTGACCGATCTACTTATTACTGATTATTGAACCGATTTCTTTACTTTAAATGAAACATTTTCAGCTGATTATTCGCGTATTACGTTATCTTTATTTTATTTGTAGGCTATAAAATCCTTAACTCGGATGGTCAGCAAAATTTTAAAGTGAAAGTGCGTATAAAAATTGAAGTTCTCCTATAAAAATTGTTATTCTATAAAAAATTGATTGATCGCAGTGGGATTCGTACCCGTGATCCTAAGAAATCAGTCAAGTGCTTTTACTACTAAGCCATGCGTTCTATATCCAGCTGCGACAAAATTGACGCTCGTTACAATTTATTTTGTATTGTTCTTTAACTTTAATTACATTACATTAAAACCCCACGATGCCATCGGTATCTTATTTTATATAATAAATTTGTGTCTGACACTATATTTGGTACTATCAACGAATGATCGCTATTTATAGCATGTTTGAATTATTAATACGAAAATCTTATTACAGATCCGTTCTACATATAAAAATATATGATAAAGCATTTCATTAATAAATCGTTAGATTAGCAGATATGTTATTTGGTCTCCATCACACAGGCTACATATTAAATTTCTTTTAACAAATATTATGTTTGAAATGAAATGTATAAAGTATGCAAAATGCTAATATTTATAATATAAATTCTATATTTTTTTAAAAGTATGTAAAGATATTTTAAGTTTTGTCATTCATTTATCCCGCATAGTAGGATAGTCACAGAGAACCTAGTGTTAAGATACTTAGTTGACTGCTTTACGCCTGTAATATAGTCCTTACGTGCTAAGTGGCGAACTCAACGCCGCGCTTTGTTTTACCAGAGCAGAGAGATGGAATTAAATTTTCCCCGAGCCGAAATGAACCCAAAATTAATTTCGTATACAGTCATCGTTCCACTGTGGCCTCAATGAAATAAGAACAATAGGTAAAGAAAATTCTTTGTCTTTTCACTATTACCTGCGTACCTTTAGTTTAGATGGAATGAAAATATTGCAAGCAAAACCGCACGGAGCTATTTAAATCAATGTATATACATTTTTATCCTTATTATATGAGTCCTATCAACATAAATTTTAATATTTAATTTTAACATACAATTTTTTACCTTATCTAAAGTTTACAAATTACTTATAATTTATTAAAAGTATATTTTTAAACGAGATGTCGTGTTAGTGTATACCATATAATAAAAGTAGTCCCTAGAGACCTGTGAAAATTTAATATGAATAATGTAAGCGTCATAAAACCTGCTTTAGGAGCACTTTAGACAAATTATTAAAAATGAATCGAAACAAAATGGAAAATTAATCTGTCTAAAAGCTAAATTAGCTCAATAGTTATAACATTATCAATAATTTCAACATACTAGAGGCCTTGTTCATGCGAAAAGACGTTGCTTTAACAATGTATGTCACTTAATATAAATGTATATTGCAAACGTATGATAATTAGTGTGTGTTTCAGTTATTTTATTAATTTGATGTATTTTAAATTTATAATTTAAAACAAATATTAGCATCCTGCATTCCTTCCCTATATAGACTATAAATGTTAATATTCATACTTTTCCGTCCAATTAAAAGTAAGTACAAAGTTTTTGCTTAACATTTTAACATATAGATACTAAGAAAAGATAAAATAATGAAAAACTACATACATTTATATATGAATACGAGGTATGGAAGCACTCGGTAGTATTCAGCGCCTTTTCTACAGCTTCAGTATACAAGGGTTATCACAGTATCTACTATCCACAAATTGCCACGCTATAGTTGGCTCTGCCGATATAAATCTTCTATTGAAACAGACATGCTCGCCATTCAAAGAAATCTTTTCAACGCGGAAAAACAGTGAGACGGGGTTCAGCAAACACTCCTGCAAGTTGAGATCAAAGCGCGATATGATACACACGCGGTTTAATTTGGCGCCAACTAAACTGACAGGGCGCCATTTTGTACGATTCGCTGGATTTTTTTTCAGGTTGCGACTAAGAACTGTCCTCGAAATCTATACGGTATATATTTAAAAAAATGTATATTTTGTTTTTAATGATATTTAGCTATATACGTTATTTTAAGAAATATTTTTATAATTAAAAAATATATTGATATATTTATGATACAAAAATAACATAAGTAGATTAATATAATTTAAATATATATATATATATATATATATATATATATATATATATATATATAAATATATATATATATATATATATATATATATATATATATATATATATATATATATATGAAATGTATCTAAGTTCACTTAGAATCTGGTTGCTAATATTAATTCTAACAATATAATATTATTTTAAATAATTTATCATATACACCTACAAAGTTGAAACCAATGTACATATATTATTATTCATAGATTATTTGTCAATTCAATTTCAATGAGTTTGCTCACGAACTTAATGATTTAAAAAAAACTTACTAAATTTGTCAACATTTTTTGCAGCTTTCACGCTTTATCCCACTTAGCAGCCAGAGTGAACTCAGTGTCAATACACTCCGTTTATTGTTTTGACCTTGTGAGGAGCGACCTTGGGGAGCGGAGAAATAGACATAATTTAAATACAATTTTTACCCCAAATGAGAATCAAACTCACAACCAATTACGTTTTAAATCATACACTTTCCCACTGTGTTCCGAAGATTAAATATGTAATATTCACTTTATATATACAAACAGATAATAAATTCAACACATAATATTTTTTATGATATTTTTATTATTACAACAGCCATGTCGTCTCTCCGTGACATCCGCTCAGTCAGCTTAGCCGAATTCATATCTTATTGATATACATTCGTTCCCCTGATTCAACGTTTCGAGTTAGTCTTGAGGTGTAGTGTTAATGAGTTTTGCTTATTCATGCGAGGGGCTCGAGTTGATTGCTACTTGTTATAATAATACAAGCTACGTTTCTTTATTTCTTGACAGCATTTTGTCACTTTTGTGTATATAACTATCTATAAGATTGGAAGCAAAATTTTTGTACCCTTTTATACGAAAGTAACGCGAACTATAAATGACGCATTTACAGTTTTTACAAATAAGGAGTGCAGAATGCAAATATTTTTTATTTTAACAATGTACATAGAAATACATTAAATTAAAAAAAATAAATGTAACACAATGTATTTGACATACATGTTGCTAAGGCAACGCGTTGTTAATGCGAAAAATCGATAGTATTTTTTTAAGAATTATCGAAAAACTTCACAAGGGTCTAAGTTTTATAGAAGTGAAACTGCTAATAAATGTGATAATTGGTGTATATTGTACTTCTAATTAGGTACTTATTTCATACAATATTATTAAATAATTTAGTACTTACTTTCATATGATTCTGTTAGGCTATATGTTTTAAACATATGTATAGTTATATATGTATTTCTCTTTTTCGTAAAGCTTTTTAGTTTCCTCAAGTTTCCAATCAGAAAATTTCTTAAGTAAAGATATTTCACTTGAAAACCATAATAAAATATTACACAACATTTTAACATCACAAAGTCTGTAATGCAATAATGGAGCATCCTCCACGTCTCCACATTAAAACCGACGTTAACAGTCATTAAATTAACACATATTAGCAAGAAAATAATACGACAAGTTTTTTCATATATTGCACCGAAGCAAATGTGTCGTGAGGGCATTTTTATAAATACATGATATTTTATGACCGTACAAGAATCTGCTCAATGTATCACTGTACCGCATTAATGTTGTGTAATGCCACTAATTGCGTTTGTGAGAATTTTCATGAGACATGCGTGTGGTGGGCCTTGCATTTGGCCCTTACCATTTTTTTCAACCGATGACAGTTTCGTATGTAATTTTCGTTTCCTTTTAATTGTACAATGTAACTACTTCGTACTTTTGAGTATCGTTAAAAAATCATAAGGTGGGTGGTATCTTTTTACTAAAAATACGTATATCTTATCTACTTGTTTAACATAATGTTCTCATAGTAGAGCTATATCGGATAGGAATTTGACAAGAACGTTACTCGATAGCCAATGATATGTAATACGTGGATTAGCAATTTCAAAGTAATTCTAAAGAATTCTGTTATATTTTCTGACATGCTTAAATGACATGACACCATATATACCGAAATAATATTTTCATAATAGTGTTTACTTCAACCTATATAAAGTTTATACCTCATCGGTAAAGTTGACAACTGCAAATCACACCCGCCCATTACTTTCTAAAGGTTCTTGGAATGGTCACAGGAGTTTTTGCTTATGAGAACAAGTTTCGAAAGGGAGGAGTTTATTTCCCAATAATTATGGCTTCAGCGTTGGAAAACTGGAAATTATGTGTGCCACCTTGTTTGCGATACGCAATTGTTGTACAACTTTCTTTAGCAAATCGGCATTGTACTTTTGCTATATATTTATATATAGCATTTAATTCTTGAACTGACTCAATCTTATATTATAACTATGTTAAAATATAGTTAATTTAATATAAAATTTACCTAAATAAAACAATTTTTATATTGCTAGGAATGTTTGGTTATTAAATATGTATAATTTTTAATGTGTAATTGTATGAATAGATATGTTAGATATTTTGATGACCTACTAACCAAAAACAGAAAAGCTAAACTACTTAAAACAAATCTATGTGATACAATTTGATTATTCAAATTTAATATTTCTATCGATTGCTATTTTATCTTCTATCTTCTTAACTTTAGATTAAAATAGCCAAAAAAATTGGATATATATTAGTAGCTTTCAACTACTTAGTGTTGAAAAACAGGTAAAATATATGAAATAATTTGTTAGTCACGTTACTGATTACGAAGGTGAAATTAAATTATTAGATCGGATTGAAGTTGTATTCGCTTTGCAAATTATTTTTTAAACAATTTAAAAAAATCTATTAAGAATTTTAAAATGTCGTGAAAATTAAATAGAACCTCAAAGCTTAAAACAAATAAACATTATTTACATTATTAGTAAAATACAGTAATCTTCAAATAAAATTAAATATAAAATAATCACGAAAAGCATCAGGAGCAATAACTAGTCCAATTAAATATAACGTTTTACTTGTATCGAATAAATTTCATAGATTCATTAATTATACTTGCCCATAAAATGATTTAAAGTTCTTACCTTATAAGTAGAAGCAGTTCAAATTATTTTGATTGAATGTAACCGTTAATCTAATAAGCGCCTTTAATAAATATGTTTTGCAGAAAAAATAATTTATTAAAACGTCGACCGGTAGATTAAATACTTGTGTGTTCTCAACTCCATTAGAGTGGTCCCAATGATATTTTTCTTGTTTTTTTTTAGCTTTACGCTTTTATCCCGCATAGCAGCGTAAACACAAAGCACCTGTCAAAACACTCCGTACTTCAATTTCTGCCGATTTCGAGACATTGAGTGTTGAGTGGCGGAACTCAACGCCGCACTTAATCTTACTATAGCGAGGAAGTGAAAATAATTTAAATATTATCACTCCCTCGTGTGGGATCGAACCCACAACAGATAGTATTTACAATCAGACGCTGTCACACTACAACACGGACGGCCTCCCCAAATGATATAATTGAGAATTTTAAGTACTGAACAAATAAAAATCTATTTGATGTTTGACCATTGCAGCTTTAAGCGCCTATTGTACTACAAAGAAATTAAAATAAGACTGTCGCTAATGAATGTTTCAAATACTGAAAATTATTTTGAAAAATCAACATTCTTGTTAAAATTTCATAAAGAGTAAGAGGTTTTGCAATTCGAGTCAAAGCAAGAAAATATTTTACTTTTAATGCTGATATTAAATGACAATTTTTATCAGCCTTGCTATATTTTAACCGAGAACTGCCTATATTTTACCAATTTTGACAAAAGCGTAAGAGCATTATTAGGATATGAAAAATATTGTTTCCTGTATTACCTGTTCATGAAAATCTATAATCTAGCTATAGGAATTAATTTTCGTTGAAATCGGTATAAAGTTTATTTCCCAAACATTCATATATTTTCATATTTACTTAATTAACCTGAACCTGTTAAAAGAGCAAAAATATAAGCACACGTAATATATATATTTTTAGGTTGTAGGACTAATATTGTATTTAATTATAAGTCAGATATAACTTCAGATATAATTCAAAAATTCACGAATAAATTTTTTTTTGGGCAGAACGTTACGGTTACAATATTTATGTTATTGAATTATACCAAATTGAAATTCTTTAATACGTCATTTCGCTAGTCTAAAATCTAAATAGAATAATAGTGATATAAACCTTCATAATATAAAGCAAAACTATACCTAAAATGTTGTAAGTACATGTATACGAACTAAATATGTGTTTGAAGATCGCGTGCATGGAGTGAACATTATTCATGCGATGTCAAGAATATTATACATACATACATTTAATTCACTATTACTTTGCTCCTATTTTGTTTATATGTAGAAAAATAATTATTTTATATAAAATATTATTTAAATAATTCTTTTCTATAAGAAAAGGTTACTTAGAAACGATAGAATTCGCTCTCTATCGACTCGATGTAAACGACTCAAGGAACTTGTTAAAATTAAAGAAAAAGTTACAACGTGTACTAACCCTTTAATCATAGCAAGGTAGACAGAGTTTATTGTCAAAACACTCCGTTATGCACTTAATGCCGGAACTGGGATAAACATATAGTTACTTATAGAGCAAGAAGATTCAATACCGAGCTTTTTCTTACCAGAGCGGGTAAATTAGAATTTTCGTTCACTGTTTTCCTCACGAAATCAACACGTCAATGGCGAACTTACCACTTTTTGCTTACTAGAGTGGGGAAATTACCATAATTTAAATCATAAATGAACATAATTTTGATTTTCTCGAGAATATTCTCAGGAGTGGAAATGAAACCTACAACCAGTCGTTATTACAATCAAATGCTGTATCTCAGCGCCGCTATGGCCTTTAAAAATAATAATATAATCTTTTGTACATACGTAATTTAATCTAAAGAATTTATTTCACTTGCTCCTGAATATTTTAAACATACAAATAGACTACACAATAATTTTCAATAGTTATGGCAAAGGTGTATTGCCAAGTGTATTAATATCGTCCGTTGGCTGTAAAGCGCTCCACTAAAGTTTATTACGTACAGCTTCTACTGCATTGAGTTGACTGGTATGCTTGACCGCTTGCCTATGCTTTCAAACTTTTAATATTATTTGAGATAGATTAAATAAGAATATTATAATTTTGTAAAAGCGATTGGTTATATGTTCAACTGCCCCTCCGAGGGATGATTATATTTAAAAATAATTTTAATTTCTTCGCTCTGGTAGGATCTAGCGTGACGAGGAGTTCGCCACTCAATACGTAATACGTAATATTTTCACTTCGAGCGGAAAGCAGTGTCAAAAAAATTTTGCCATTTGATATCATAAAATAATTGTAGGTATACTAAACCTGTAGCAGCTTCATGATTGATCTTGCATAGTTAGGTAGACGGAAAGTACCTAGTACCAGGACACTCGCGCATAAACATAAGCCAACATTATAGATATATTTAAAAAATCATATCTGAAGTTCAATTATACCAGCCACATATTCAAGTTTATCATTTGATTAAAAAAATATCTACGTTTAATAAAATCGATTTCCACATGACAACTTAAATTAGGAAAAAAGACCTTGTAGGTTGTCCCTATAAAACATTTTTTTTCGGCTTTTTATAAATTTTCAATAAAGTTAAATATTAAATTTAAAATCTTTATTTAAATCATGCAATTATTATACAAAAAAACAACCTAGATATTTAATTTTTTTTCTATATTTCTAATATTTATTATGAAACCGTCTTACTTTAGAAAAAATTCGCTCCTTGTCACTGGTTATCCTAATCTAGGTTTGATTATTATAATTACTTCTTGGCCTCATTTTTAGACTAATATACATAATATTAGTCTAAAAATGAGGCCAAGAAGTAAACAATGTTGAATTATAGATGATTACACAATTGTTCAGATAATTAGGCCTGATAAATAATTATGTTAGTATTTTTTTTAGCGTCACGCTTTTATCCCACATAGCAGGGTAGACAGAAAGTAACTAGTGTTGATGTGACACTCCGTACTTTGCATTACACCGAATTCGAGACATTTACGCGTTGAGTGGAACTCAACGCCGAACTTTGTCTTACCAGAACGAGGAAGTAAAAATAATTTTAAATATAATCACTCCCCTAAGTGGGGATCGAACCCACAACCGGTCACGTTTACAGTCAGACGCTGTCCCACTGCGCCTCAACCGGTGGACCTACTTTTATCCCGCATAGCAGGGTAGACACACAAAGTAGCTAATGTCGAAATACTCTGTACTCCGCTTCTCTCTGAATACGAGATATTGGATGTTGAGTGGCGGAATCGAACCCACAACTGACCATGCGCCACGACAGGTGTCAATGCTATTTAGCCGTAATTCTAAATAGGCGAAAAAAAACCGAAAAAAGTTTCATGTCCCATGCATTTCTTAACAACTGTAAGCCACTTTAACTTTTAAGTGATGATTCCAAACCGCATTTAACGAGATTCACCAAAATATATTTTACTTTTATCAAAATAATTATCATTGTAATCTCAATCTTATTATAAAATACATTAAGTATTTTAATGTATTATTTAAATTTTCCATAATAATTGCAGATTTAAATAAAATTAATGTGTCGAAGCTCCCGTTTGCAACCTGTCGCCCGTTCTTGTGGTTGGCCTGCTTTTACGAAATGCTCTATATAATTTGAGTGAAAAAAATTCTAAAGACATTATAAGTTTTGTTCGTGTTGATTTGTCAGATCGACCCGGATTTATTGTTAGTTGGCTATAATTTATAAAATTTGCAGAAGAGATGACAAGTGGTAGAGCTAATCAATATGGCGTATTTAACTTAATTTATTATAACATATTTAAATTATCTGAAAGAAATATATTATCTTTAGAATATTGTGTGATTAATTAATTATATTTTAGTGTTTCCTTTGTACTGTCTTAAATTATTATGTTATTGGAAAAAGAATCATTACTTATTCAAAATGTCAAAGAAAAACAAGACCGTGTCAGAAAAGTGAAATGTTACACAATCTTAAATATCAAAAAATATGATTTTGTATTAGTATTTTTAAACATTTTACAACAAATTAACCTAAATTTTTCAGTCCAGATTCTAAAAGCATATGAAAAATTATTATTTTTGAAAAGGGATCTCTAAAATAATATCGACTTACTTGTATCATTAGTGTAATTGTGATTTAAGAGGAAGTGGTATCCTTTCGTGATCATTGTATCGTCACATTGGGTGGAGAACTTATTTGTACACGCTACTGGTTATAAAACACGTACCACAGATTTTTTATACCTGACAAAATAAGGCATTGATTGATCGATGCCTAAATTGATAGGTTGAAAATAAATTTTAATATTGTTATTTTATAGCTTATTTGTATTTCCTCGCTCTAGTAAGATAAGGCGTTAAGATCTGCCACTCAACACGCAATATCTCTAATACGGCGAATAGCGGAGTACGAAGTATATTCACACAAGGTACGTTTGTCTGCCATGCTATGCAGGATAAAGCGTGAAGCTACAAAATCTATGGTAGACCTGTTTTGGTTTAAATCTGTACTCAGAGAGACATATAATATATTTAAATTATTTTCAATTTCTTTGCTTGAACTTTTCTCAACAAAAGCTTTGATGGTACGTCAATATTTTTAGTCATATATAATTCTATGGTAAAATTGTCATTTTTTTATATATTATAATACTAAATATATCTCATGCCCACATACCATTAAATATAGAGATATTGAAAACACCTTATTGCTTATTATCTTACAGTATGTATGTACCTAACATACTTGTCAATGTTAGTCTCTCATACGCTTCTAAACGACAAAAAATAATTCATAAGCAAATCAAAAAACAGTATAAAATTGAATATCATGCAAAACGAAATAACGAAATTTATACGTGAATATTACATTTCGCATACAATTACCAATTCTATGTTAACATTAAAAGCGATGCTTTTCGAATGTTGAAGGAACGATACAATTGATTTGAGCTTCATTTAATAATCAGATTTGCTCAAACCGAATTACGTCAACCGATACACTCGTTAGCGATCATTTTATTGGAGGTAAATCCATGGATTTTTTGATTGTGCGCCAAATAAAGTTATGAATGAACAGTGGCTGTATGTCATTGAGTTTCGGTGAAAATTCCCTAACAGTAAATGTATATTTTTTTTCCGTAAATCTGCTTCTTGTCTTTTTATGTTCTTCATTGTTTTTATTATGAAAAATGTTTAAAAATATATAACTGTAAATGTTTAAAAAAATTGTGAAGCTATTACTGAAATAAGGTTTTTTAAATATATATTTAAAGTGTATTAAATATAATATATTTTTTTTGAAAATTCTTTAACTTACAGTTATATATAGCACTACCTGTTATTTCATATCAGTAAAAGCTGAAATTTGAAAAAATATATTTTAAGTAGTAAGTATGTTCCTTAATTATTCTTTCTGCATAATTAGAGAAAACGTCCAGGGAGAGTTTCCGAGCGCGAGCGTAATTAAAGCTCTAGTCAGATAAAAAAAACTGTTACTTTCCCGGAAAGCAAATTTCAAATCGCCTTGGCTATATACACTAAAATTGTATATATTCGTCGCTATTATGATCATTCATATATAAATTTAACTTAGTTTATAATAAACTACTTCATTTAATAGTTGCACTGCACCACAATAGTCACAACTTTTAATGATTTTAATTTTTTTTAGACAGAAAGTACCTAGTGTCATGACACTCCGTACTTCGCTCTCCACCGAATTCGAGACATTGCGTGTTGAATAGTAGATCTCCACGCCGCACTTTGTCTTTACCAGAGCGAAGAAGTGAAAATAATTTTAAATATAATAACTCCCCCGTGTGGGCATCGAACCCACATCTGATCGCGTTTCCAGTCAGACGCTGTCACACTGCGCCACGACCGATCTTAAATTTTAATATGTGGTCGAAAACAGACTGTAATACTGAACATCTATTGCCAATGCCAATGGATATAGAGCGCATAGCTTTGCGGGCCAGAGGTGCGAGTTCGAATCCTAAATTTTTATATGTTAAAAACAATTAAATATCATAGATTAATTCTCTATTAGTGTTCTTACGTTACTCAAAATTATTTTCTTGTAAGTATACACATTGCATTGTTTATACAGACACACTTTATTACTATTTAATTATAGTATACAAAAAATATATTTTTTATTCATCATTAAAATATTTATTAAATTGTTAATATATAAAAAAATATGTTATATACGAACTCCCTACCGCTGTTTATACTCGCATTGCACTTATCGCACTGTGTCACTGAGTCTGTCAAGCTATCAAATAAATGATGATACATGCACCGTAAACAATGCTTGACATTATATCATATATATAATTTACTAGATATGACTCTGTGGACTGTATTTTGAAAATAAATACATAAGATTTTTTGAGCTTCCCGCTTTATCCCTTGTGGGGTAGCCAGAGAGAACAAGAGTCAAATTGATCTCTTCATTCATACCCTTCAAGAGGCTCACATGCTTTTTATATGTACCGTCTCCAGTACCATCCTCACCAGCCAGAGTGTCCTTAGCAGTGATGTCAGCTACCACTACATTTATGTTGACTGAAAGAAGAATAAAATATTAGAAAAACTTCATTTTCCTTTACTTAGCTATAGCATACAAAAACAAATCCGTGTATTTATATCAACGTATCAGATAATAGCCCGCGCAAACATTTCGCTTACCAAACAAATACTGCTGTCGGCTTCAAACCCAATCAGAGTCGGTCCGCTTGATTGCAATCAGCCCCTTTCGATATGGAACGTGATGCGAAAGAATGAACTCATTTGCGTGTGTGTTGTTTTAATTTTTACAATTATTTTTTAATAAACCGTGTTCATTTTGAATGTAAGATCTATTTTTTTATTATTATTTTTGTTGATAATAAACGATAGAGCGCCATCCTTGCACTGTGGGTAAGTGTTTTGTCATATGTGGTTATTGTAAGGATTCATCTTCAAGGAAACATTCACTTTTACAATATTCTATACTAGCTGTACGCGAGACTTCGTCTGCATTGAATTAAACGTCTCTTTATCTTTTGAAATAAAAATATACCAAGTTACTTCTTTTACTTCAGCTTTCTGCTAGTGAAGTTCCTGTCAAAATCATTCCAACCGTTCTAGAGATTAGCCGGAACAAGCAGACGTTAGTCAAAAGCGGTTGCATTAATATAAAAACAGACAGTCTGGTGTTATTTACTTGTATAGATTTATTTTCTCGTTCTGGTAAGGCAAAGTGCGGCGTTGTGTACCAGTAATGATTGGTAGAAAGTGGAGAAATAAAGAAATAGTTTTTATTAATGTACTTAAATACATATCTTAAGTAGTATTGTATCACTACTTGATAAATCAATAACTTTGAATATTATTAATATTTATAGAAATATCTCATGTTATTATAACTAATTTATACATAATAAAGACTAAGGTATGTAAAGAAGCAAAAGTAATGAACTATTAATAGAGAAATTAATCAAATATATAAGTTCCGAATTTTTTATTTCGTTTAACAATACAAAATACTTCTATCTGGTATAGATAACTTTTAAACATTAATGAATATTGCATACATCAATCATTGTATGTTATTATTTTGTAATATTATTTTATTATATTTCATTGTAAACGAATTGTTATATTTAAAGTGGTTATGATAATATTTGCTCTTTTGATTTGGCTGTATTTATTTTAGTCAATTGATACACTTATAAAATATATAGTTGATGATTTGATTAATTTTGTAAAGTATAAAAAGAGTTGAATTGTTGGTATCAAGTATTCTCTGTTTGCACTTTAGTTTGTCCAGCCAACGTTTATAGGGTAACTTTTAAGGAATAAATTAAGTATTAAAACTGTATACCGTATTTATTTACAAACAACCCGAAGAATTTTAATATAAAATAAATAGACGATTGTATTTTTTTCCTGTAATAAATGTCAACATTCAAAACAATATCCCAAAAACTGAGCAAATAATAAAGAGGAGGCCCCTTTCTGTTAACTTAATTTCTTTCAATTAATTCGTCGTTACTATAAAAAAATTACAAGAAGAAAACAAAGGACGCTAATAACAATATGTCAAACATCACAACTGTGACATTTGTTACATTTTTTTTTAAATGAGGGTATTTTTTTTATTTAATTCAAGACAATAATTATTATTGTATTTGCAACTGTTCTACGATCACATGCCGTCAACAACAATGTGAAGATAATTGCTAATGTTCATTGTGTCTTGAGAGGGAAGTCCTTTTAATTTTATTCTTTTATTACATGGGGTCGATTTTGACCTCGATTTAATACGTATATAACAATTGTCAATTGTGTTACTTAGCATGTAGTTAATTATATATGAGTTAAGACACGGTGTTTAGTTCCGCCAGTCAAGAAACACACTCGGAGTGTAAGTTTAGTTCAGCTCTTACTTATGGTGTTTATAACGTATCAATTAGATACAAATCACTTTGGCTACGGAATACACGAAGGAGTTATCGCAGTAGTAATTTTACTTAACACTTGGTATTAAGACTTCTCTTCCCGGCTATATGTGAGAAATACATGGAGCTAACATGAAGTAAGAAAAAAATACTGAAAATTCTGATTTTTTTAAACCATGTTTTTCTTAAGATAGCTCTTAAAGTGATAAATGCTCTTGCGCCTCTTAAAATGAACAACGAAATTTAAAACAACTGTAAAGAATTTTTCTGCTAGTTTCTAAAGTGTTATTCTACACCTAGGATCAGAAAACATTAAAAAAAAACGAATAAAAATTTGAACGCTGCGGGATTCTAACTCGCGCCTTTTAGAAACCGTCCAAGCGCTCTTACCGCTAAGCTATGTCGGTAGTATCTGCGTCGAAATTCTTATACGTTTCTTTTACAAGTTTAAGTTACATGACTATTTAAATTGAATAGTATCTATCAGAATATATCCAAAACAATAACAAATTAATTAAATGCAATAGAGAATCATGACTGAATATTTTGCCGTACCGAAATTGAATTCACGACCTCTAATACGACGTGCTGTCACATCACAAAGGTGATAGGTACATGTCTGACCTGTATATTATATAGGTTTTAAGTGATAAATTAGAAGATTTAAGCATGTTAGGTTTCAATGTAAAAAGGTCAACGCGTACTCTATAAAAGACAGCATTTACTAGGTTTCTCATGATGCGATTAAAATTACTTTCGGTGTAATGAACACCTCAGAAAGAGAAGTAAAGTTTATTAGCGACCGAGTGGAAACGTGGCATAAGCGAGTATGTGTCTAATTATTTGGAAAAATGTATTACGTACATGTAGAATAAATTATTATACTCGGTTCTTTTGTCAAAAAATCTCGAGTTATTCTTTTTTTCTCATAACTTCTAAAAAAAATAAAAAAATATATTTCTATGTACAGTAAATAAGTATGTATATGTACAGTAACACATAATATGTAAATAATGTTTATCAACAAAGCAAAAATGCTTGAAATAATTATATTTCCATTATTTATTAGAAATTTATTAAAAAACTAAAAAATACTCATAAGTCATCAAATAACTATAACCCTACTTATATTATTTTGTCAATTGACAAGATGCAGGAGGAATCTAGTTAGAAGATGTATTCTTTCTACCCAAAAAACCTTATGTAGATTAGGATTAATTTAAATTTTCAGTTACATTTGTCTCTGACCTCAAAAATTATCAAAAACTAGATTAGATTTGTTTAGCCTAGATTTGTTAATACAAAAATACATATTTTTGAAAAACGTATAAAAATTTTTGAACTCAGCGGGATTCGCGCCTCTTAGATATCGTCCAAGAGGAGCGGGTTCAAATACCGCTGCATTAAAAAATTTTATACGTTATTTCAAAAATATTTTCTAATCCTAAGTGTGGAATAACACTTTAAAAATAGTAAATACAAAAATATATATATAGGTATGTATATGTCTAGTGCATAGTAGTAATTATAGTGTTTATTTATTACATTATTATGTTTCTTGTATCAAAGGTATAAGAAATACATAATGCCTGTTAGAAATATACTTTCTGCAATTCTTTGCCTTGTGAAATGTAACTGCACTAAATTACAATACATTACATATTCCATCCTCCGCGTAGTTTTCGTAAAAACTAGCTAATTTTGAAAATATAATTTTAAGTTGTAACTTACTGAATTTTTTTAATTGAAATATTTCGCGGTCTAACATAGCCAGACTTTGATTAGTACTGAGGTACTGACTCTAAATTTGAATAAAATAAGAAACACAAAATGCGTCACTAAGTTCTCTATTAAAATTCTACAAAAGACAGGAGATGCGTTAAGAAAATAATGTAAAAAAACAACTCTTACACCGTTAAAGACCATCTGGCGCCTAATTGTACCAAAACCGCAATTCACATGAGCAAACCCAACCGCAGTGTTTCCACTAATTATTTCTTGTTACACAAAAACACCTCACCCCAAAACTTTTTTACACTAATTTTGGATCGCGTGCTGTTTTTTGCATTAATGGATTAGTTCTCTCAATGAACGCGCAGGCACACTAACTACTGTTATTTGAATTATGTTTATAAAAAATATGATATTGGCCACATTGCTAAAAGACCATCGTGGTGCAGTGGCACAGCGTACGTCTCTAAACGTGATCGATTACTAGTTCGATATTAATGGTTATATTTAAAAAATATATACTCTTATCACCACCTTGGTAAGACAAAGCGCGGCGTCGAGTTCGCCCCTCAACACGCAATGTTTTGATTTAGGAAGGAAAACAGTTAACAGAGTGTTTTCTCAAACTACCCTGCAATGCAGGATGTAACTTGTATCTGAAAAAAACATAAAACATTGAGTACTTGTAGATAGAATTTAAGGCTATATACGCAGTGACTTAAATTCGAGTTTAAAGCGGAAAAAGACGTATTATGATTTATTAAAATTATATTAAAGTATTGCTTTGTACTCTACTCAACATATTATATTCATTTTACTACTGTTAAATAAGGTTCAATAAGATCAGTATGCACATTTTAAAAATTAAATTATTTGCTTGCAAAGAGAGAAACATAAACTACTGTTATTTTGGAATAATTTATTTAATAACAAAATCTGTAAATAAATCTTATACTAGTTTAACTGTAACATTGGTATAAATAAATTTCCATACTTCAACAAAGTGTCATCGACATAGCCCAAAGGTGCATAAGGAGCACCGCGAGGTTTTTGTGGATAGACGTATGGCCAATGTTGGCCTCGTGCTAAAAATATCAAAATGGAAGAATTTCAAAAAATCATTTAACAGATTTCAGTTTTAAGTTATACTTATTTTTTTAAGAAAAATTGAATATTATACAATAATATTTAGATTTTAAAAGAAACTATCCACATATTACTTTTACCTATTTATAAACTTCTTGTTTAAAATACACATGGGAACTAATTAAATTCAGCGTAGCAACATATATAAATATATTTGCTGGATATTTCAATCATAAATCAACAAATTGGTCTTAAATTCAAAAGTGACGTACATTGGACATACACTTGACAAAAAAAATAGTAAAAATATTGACAAAACCGTCTCACATGAACTCGAAGACAAAACAAACAAGACTATAACATCTCAATCGACACAATTCGAAGCCGCTCTTTAATATGCAAATATGGATCCCCCTTAAATAGGGGGGATATACAATGGCGGTACCTTTTGAAGTCGCCGTGACACCACGATAGATTTAATGCCGGCTGGAGCATTGTCCTGACGACATCCGTTCTTAATGAGAGCAAAAACCGATTGTATGGCTTATTTGTTGAACATTGCTTTATATAAGTAATTAAGTATTTCGTAAATATGATAGGGTTTTGTGTGATTTTTTGGTAGGATTTCAAAGTTTACCGGTTGTAAAGTGAAAACGTGAATGAAAGAAGCTCTTAATTCAGTTAGCAACTTGAAACGCTTCAGAATAATAGTAAGGGAAAAAAAACTTTTTTTCATGTACAATATATTTTTTTTATGTGTTTTTTTTACACATTTTAATGAAATTATTTTAAGCTGATTGTATTATAATATTTGAGAACCTGACGTCTCGAGCACTTTACAATAGTCCGTGGTCAGTTGTCAAAGGTAGAGTCTAACAAAGTAATAACGTCCCTTATGTACGATTACACGATTAAAATAGTTTTAATACTTAAAATCAATTATATTGTGTAAAGATTTTTTTTAAATAACCTATTTTCTTTAGATTTCATGTTTTGCAATTCCCATAGATAATGGTCAAGGTTAAAAGCCAGAAGTGTCAAGTGTGTCACATTATAGAAACAATCAAAGTAGGTATTCCATTCCGGAATCTATCGTCCCCAATGGCAGACATTAAAGATAATGGTTGAAACAGGATGCATTATTCAATTGAAATTATTTTCGGGGGAGCCCACTTATGGAATTGCCTGGTCCGGTCTAAATATTTTCAAAACAGGGCTCCATATTGTCAAATTGACCGAGAACGTAGGGGAGAGTGAAATGTAAAGCCGTTGACTGTAGGAGAGGAGTTTTACGTTTTACTTGTCCAATTGTTGATTTTAAATCAATCCATGTTAAAAGACTAAATGTTAATATAATAAAATTTAAATAGAGTCCCCAAAATAGTAATACTCTCATAATAATATTTAAGTTATATTTACTTATTATTGTGTTTCTTTTTTACTCGGCTTAATTACTTTTTTCTTAGCTTCACGCTTTTATCCCGCATAGTAGGTTAGACGGGAAGTATCTTGTGTCAAGACACTCCGTTCTCTGCTTTCCGCCGAACTCGAGACATTACGTGTTAAGTGGCGGAACTCAATGCCGCCTTGTGTCTTCCCAGAACGAAGAAATCATAAACATTTTAAATATAATCATTCTTTCGAGAGGCAATTAAACCACTGTCGCCGCGCCTAATAATCTCTAATCTAATTATTATTTTTTTTTATTTTTGATCATTTGAATTCAATAGAGAGCTTAAATAAAGGATTCTATATTTTAATATTTTAGTATGAAAAAAAATGGTTTTGTATTTAATTGCAAACCGCCATTGCTTTCCCGTAGTTTTAGAGCTATAAAATATCAAGCAAATTGTGTATATTGAAATTAATCATACAAGTACTTACTTAACGCAAAATAGTATTACTACTATAATTTTTAAAGTATTTAAGTTTGTGACTAAAGAAATTCTACTTTCATCTAAAAAGAAAAAAAAGATACAAAGATACGAGATAAAACGTAAAGTCACGTTTCTAATTCCTATCACCATGTTTCACCTCTCTTCGTATCATGACGATCAAATTTCAACAAAAATGATAACAAGTTTCAAATTTACATCACAAAGTTTAAACTTTTCTAAAATCTCTAAAGATTTTATTAAATAAAAAATATTTTAAGTAACTCTTATTCTATCGGAATAAAGTTCTATTTCCCATAATTTAGCATTTTTTTTTTATTTTTTGACGCACCTTTGCGTAATGACATGTCAGCGTCACGATTTACCCTCAGGTCATTTTTTATTATACTATGATAATATACTGTATTATAATATTTTCATTTATTAAGTGATTTTCTTGTTTCATATTATTAAATTAAATTAAATATTGTGTTTACTAATAAAATTTTTCATATGGTCGTCTTTGCTAGAACAGGTTGACACATATCTGTTTATTATCTGTACACGACTTTTAATATTGCTTTAATTAAACTAAATGTCATATACCTGCTACATTTTATTTTAATTTATAGCATTTTTTTTTAAAAAAGTAAAAATAAAATAACAATCCTTTAAAAACTATTATACAAAATTAAAATATACAAATTATTTAAGAAAACTACGTAATGGCCTCTTTTTTGGCTGTTTATCTACTTACTATATCTATGTACTTACTATCAGTATAAAATCATAAAATATATATGTATGTAAATATAATAAAGCTAAAATAAACTACATATAATTCAATGCAACGGACAGTATGATTTTATACTATTACATAAAAGGCCACAGTGAAATATGTAAAAGACAAATCGTGACCGCCGAACGAGCGTCGACTTTTAATTCGACATTTTGAATAAAAAGTTCCCATTACATTGACCAAAACGCCACGTCGTTTAACTGTTATATTTGGTATTTTAAAAAACCAAAGTATGTATGACTTTTGCAGTAATATGTATTTTATATATGTATAAATGCTTTCAAAAACTCCTTTTAATATACTCATTACTAAGACATTTAATTGATATAACTTAGTTATCTTAAATTTGAAGCTTAAAGTTCACGTTCATTTTACTATAAAACTATAAAAAACTAGATGAAATTTAAACCTTGGTATTTAATGATAGAAAATTTAAAGCATTTCTGTCTTAGAGATTTAGAATTTAGAAGTTTTGAATTCTTGTATTGAATTGTCCGACGGGAGCTTGCTTAGTTCTGAAGGCAAGTCGGCTAAGCTAAAGTAATGAAACTTCAACAGCTTTCTTTTTAAATCATTTTATTTAAATTTATTATTATTATATATGATTTGGATCTATTATGTATCTCTTTACACTAGAATTATTAAAAGAAATGTCTAAGTTTTTGTTTCTGAATATCCTAGTTATTACACGTACGTCTAGAATGTCATAACTTATAGATAATGCTTCGATAGATCTTTTATTTTTTATATTATGTTGTAACTTACTTAGTTTTCCTTTCAATGTTCTTATGTTTTATCATTCACGTTATACTTTTTGAAGAACATGTGTTTTTTTATTAAAATTTTACTAAATATATAACACTGTAAAATTCTCTCTTATTACGAGACTGACTCATTGTACTTTCAAATTATGTATGTTATACTTACGAATTATTTTCATACATATTTATTTTAAATTAAAGTAAAAAAACAAATTATAATATTTATTAAGTATATAGGAATTTATCCATAATAGTTCTATATATTTATCATTTTATGCAATACACATATTTTAAAAATAACCTTACTTTATAACTCCATTATAGTTAAATAAATTAATGAAATGTAACTATTTAAATATATTTCCGAAGTCACTAGTAAAGTACCGATGCAGCTGGCAACCCAAACGGATTAAAGGACAGTCCATAAATGAAATTCCACGAAGGAATGTCGACGATAATTATAGATTCTGTAATATGGAAAGGAGTATATTGTGTAAGTATTGTAATTATTTACACTATAATTACTGTTCTGAAATAATTATGGCGCTTTAAATGCTCATTATTACATATACACAGTAAACCTTATGCAGCGTTGGATTCCCAAAATGCAAAGTTTTGTTCAGAATGTCGAGAACAAATTATTTTAAAATTATACTCTCTGTTTTAATTGCAATATACAAGAGTTGTCACAAGCTAAATACGTTTCTATGAAGAGATAGATATGATATGGGAATAAATATTATACAAGTAACAAGAGAAATTACAACCCAGTATATTAAACTTTAATTAAATTAAAAGATTTTAATATTTAGTATTTTTAAAGTGTTATTCCACACTTATGATTAGAAAACATTTTATTAAATTTTATTAGCTTCCAGTTTTTATTCACCATGCTTTAGTGCATGCTTGGCCATCTCTACCATCCAGACCTTCTCTACTCAGAAGTCAGTAGTTAATTTAAGTGCAAAATTCACAGCGATAAGTTATATACAAATATTTTCATATAAGGATCATTACTAAAATGTACAAACTTCATAATGAGTCAGGTTAATATCAATATATAAAAATAATACGTACGTAATAAATTTTAATCAACTGAACATTAGTCCAAATAAATTATGCATAAAGACTACTCTCCGACAGATGGCGCTGACATTTTTCTGATACGACACTAGTGACATCTATTTGTGAGCAGCAAAAGTTTTAAATACATAATTACATTCATTTTATTTAAAAAATTAGATGAGTTTTCATCATTCTTCTAGATTTTTAAAAAAATTATTTATAAATATAAATTGACCATGACATTGACTAAAACTTAAACATTATGAATTAATAATAATATGTTATTAATTTACGATAGTGTATTTAATTTAGATCAATATTATTATAGTGTTTTTCTGAAAAGTGGACAAGTAAAGCTATGTAACGCTATACAGTTATCTCTACATAATGACCGTGTGCTTGAAAAAAGTAAATATCTTTAGAACTTACCGATATATGAAGATATACAAAAATCTATCAATGGTTCAAATAACTACATATATAAAGCATTGCTAGCGCCACGTTGTGCTGCGCTTTACAAATTGAAATATGTTGAATGCGCAAGCGCTTGTTGCAGTTTTAACGTAGTTCTTAAAGTTTCCACTAGATGTCACTTTATCACTTCACTATTTCATCGTGGCGTAGGTGCTGCATATTATTGAACATGTAGGTTCAAGCCTGTGGAAATATTGATTATAGATATGTAAATTTCGTTTAGTTTTTTATATTAATTTACGTACCAAATAAGAACAGATACTATCTCTTTTTTACTTAATTTTAATGTATAATTTAATTTGTATGAATATGTAATTATACGGAACGAGTTATACATAAAGAATTTATTGACCACTAGACCAAATGTTCATCATTTCTGTTCATTCAAAATTTGATTTCCCTTCCTAGCATCAAAAACATTCACGAGGGTATCCAATACGACATTAACGTGACTATGAAATGCCACGTAGTTACCAAGTCCCATTATTACTGAAATACATATATATATATATATATATATATATATATATATATATATATATAAAGTTTATGTTTTAAATTATTATGAATTGCATTACAGTAACAAAATTGATGTATCATTTTTTGTATATTTCAGTATTATCGCGGGAGGGCTCCCAGCAAATGCCCCCTCTTGCCTTTATGAAATAACACCCCTACTCCTAGAGCAAATTTTAAACTTTAATTATTTCGAAATAACTATTAAATGTAATTTTCTAAACTTAATTAAATAACTGAAATATTTATATGAAAAATCTGTTAATTTAGATTTTTTATTATTACATGAAACTAGTCATGTATTTCATTAATATTGCCTCGGTCTTTTTACACCACAAATACTAACCTTATGATAAGTGACCATGACAAAAAGAAAATATAATATCAATAGCTCACATAATATTTTAAATAAGTTTTCTATCAACTCGATATCAAGCAAATATATAAAAATGATTTCTAAAATCACTCGAGAAGAAAATTACATCGTATTTTTGCGTAACCATGTCGCAACGCAAGTAACATGCATACTAAAACTAATTTTCTTTGGCGTTATACTTTAGTAATGGCATATAAAATAACATTTTCTATAGGAATAGCATAAGGTTTTATACGTGGTAAAAAGTATTGTGTTCTCTAAAATTACTATTAATTTGTACAGCTGTATGTAAAATATACCTTTATTAATTTCTTCTCTTACTCGCTATTGGAAATTCCGAATTCTCTCATCCAGTGTCAAAGCAAGTATTCATAGCGTAAGTATTAAATAAGTCATTGAACAATCTGATGAAGAACTATAATATAATGTATCAGCTAAACTAGAAGAAATATGTAAATGGGGAGTTTTCGACGGCAAATTTTACATTACAAGTTGAGGTCTTTGTACCGCAGTGGAACAGATTCTGATTGTAAACTCGAGGGTTCTACGTTTATATTTGAATCATGTTCGGGGAATGTTTATCCATCCATCATTTAATACCCAATTTCTCTTATTCGCGTAGAAAGCGGAGAAAGATGTATCTTGACATCTATATGTCATTATCCAACCACTATACAGGTAAAAGCTTAAACGTCACAAAAGATCTGAAATATCTTCTATGAAAAATCACCGAAACCTCTAGTTATAAACAAAAAGCTTGGCAGTATTCTTGATCATGATGGGCATCTCCTTATGAAATTACATACTTTTTTGTTACTAGTAACATAAACTAGGAGTAGTTGCGTGTGGTTAAGATAATTGACAGTCTAAGTCTTCTATAGACTCTGATTTTTAAATATTATCTTAAAAATCAGAGTCGTAGAGACATATATCAATATCTATACCAAGGTATATACACAGTAAGTTAGTAAAATACGTATCTCTGAGGGTAATAATTAATTAACTTTATTTATTGATATAAATCATCACTTTGGTGTTTGACCAATTTTTTTCAAGCAGTGACTTCTACATACTTTTTGCATTTTCATAGAGATAAAACGTTCTAATTTATTTTGTTGGCTAATTACTGTAATCTTTTGTCTTTTATAGCAAGTACTTACATATAAGAAGTAACTACGTTTGAATTACATTATAGAAATTAATAATATGGTATTTTTCATAGCTGTGATAAACTGAAATCTCAAATAAACTTTTGTTTTTATTATTTTTACAATTTGTGATAATGTATGGTACTTTCGCACTTTATACTTCCCTTTCCACCGAATACGAGACATTGCGTGTTGAGTGTTGAAACTCAACGCCACGCTTGGTCTTATCAGAGTGACGAAGTGAGTGAGTGAGTTTTAAATATAATCACTCTCCCATGTGGGGATCGAATCCACAACCGGTCGCGCTTAAAGTCAGATGATGTCCCACTGCGCCAAACCGGCCTACCAAGTGAAATACGGCAGGAAAAAGCGTGAAGCTAATTTTTTTTTTAAATTCATTTATAATTATTTAACACTTTTCAAAACTTAATATATTATGAATTTTATTCATTGTTGTGTATTTATTTATTTTCAGATTAACCACTCGTCTAAACATACTATAGGAAGATTATTAATGCAAATAAAACGCAATGCCAAGTATTAATATATTTAATCAATTTACAAAAAATGTTACTTACTTTCACATTAAATAAAGGTAAATGAAAATATAAGTGGATTCGTAAATAGCAGATTATGAAATGTTACTACGTATAACGGCTTAAAAATGTGTAATCAATGAAATGATATATTTTAAAGCCGGAAGGTTACGTACGTACCTGCTTCATTCATATTAATTTACTAAAAAGGTAGGTTTTAGACTCAACGTTCTCATGCCATAGGAAACAGGAAGCGTAAATCGTATCGTATTTCCGAAGACTATTATTATATAGTCAATAGATTTTTGCCTATTGTATCGTCGAGGATGTTAAATTATTTTTAAATATTCTTACCTTTACTCAGAACAGTAATAAAAACAACAAATTATGAAATATGTTATGAAGTAATTATTAGAGTATGACCAATTCATTAAAATGTAATAACATTATAATTGATTTACCTACATTTCATAATGCGCCTTATGACGACTTTTTGTTTAAATATTAATGTGTGAAAATTGAAGAAAAGTATTTAATGCATACTAATATTTTTTCCCTAAAAAATTTCATATATTTTTCCCTTATTACAGAACGGAGAATTCATTTTTTGTGTTTCAATAAAGAAATAAAATTAAAGCATCTAACACTACACCATTGCTATATAAACATACCGTGTCCGCATTACGCCTCAGTTGTCCGAGACAGTGACCGTAGAATGACAGTTTGTGAACCGACTGATAATAGACGAAATGTATGCTCTTATGAGGATATCTAATTGTGCCCTACTTATACTGTTAGTTCAATACGTCACATCGAAGAGCGTAAGCGAATACAATATCGAGAGAAGTCATCTTATACAACAAGAAATCACTTTACAAGTTGGAGGTAAGCTCAGATTGACAGACGAGGAGAAGATTGCTAACGACGTGTTAATGAAATACAAACATCAACAGCTTAATGTATCATTTTATAATCCTCAATATTTCAACTTCTCGAGGCACTACTTCACATATAAGGATGATATAAATAATTCTAAAGTGTATCAGATTATAAAACGGATGCCCAAAGGAGGTGCGCTACATGTTCACAGTTCACTCATGCTGAGCGCTGATCGCTTACTAGAGTTGACGTACGAGGATCATTTATACGCTTGCTTCGCTGATGAGGATTTATTTTTACAATTCTCGGTCGCAGTCCCCCAACGACCTTGTTCAACTAAGTGGCAATTGGTCAGCGATCTAAGAAATAGTACGGATGACATCCTCTACTTCGATGCTAATTTTAAAAAGTACTTCACTTTATATTCTGAAGACGACAAAGATTTCAATTATGAAATTAATACAGTATGGGATAAATTTAACAAAATTTGTCACAATATTAAACAATTAATTGCATATAGACCGGTTAGAGAGAAGTTTTTCTACGAGGCTTTGAAAGAATTTTATAACGATAACGTTAAGTATATAGAAGTAAGAAGTGGCCTGCCAAATCTTTACGAACTAGATGGTACTGTTCACGGTTTGATGTATATGCCACGTCTTTACCACAGAGTAGCCAAGAAATTTAAAGAGGAACACTCTGACTTTATGGGAATTAAGCTGATAGTGACTCGTCATCGTGCAAAAAATGAATCCCAAATTCGTGAAATCATCAACGTAGCTCGAGAAATTCAGAAAGAATTGCCCGACCTGTTTGCTGGTTTCGACTTGGTCGGCCAAGAAGATGCGGGCAAAACTTTACTCGAATTTCTTCCAATTCTAGAGGAAGCCAAACGCGACATGGACTTTTATTTTCACGGTGGAGAAACGAATTGGTTTGGTACTCCTGCAGATGAAAATTTAATAGATGCTATCCTTTTAGGATCAAAAAGGATCGGCCATGCGTATGGGTTAATAAAGCATCCGTCACTGCTAGCAGCAGTGCGAGGGAAAGATATTGCGATTGAAGTGAATGTGATATCAAATGTGGTGTTGTCATTGGTGAGTGATGTGAGAAATCATCCATTGGCAGTGTATTTAGCCCTTGGTATGCCAGTAGTATTGTCCAGTGACGACCCTGGGGCATGGGGTGCGGATCCCATGTCCCATGATTTTTATATAACATTCATGGGAATTGCAAGCAAACGAGCGGATTTACGTTTACTTAAACAATTAGTGATTAATTCTATTAAATACAGCGCTTTGGACAGTGTAGGTAAACAAGAAATGTTTGAACACTTTAACAGACAGTGGGACTGTTTTATTAGTGACGTAATCGCTAAGTTTAGGTAGATGTTCAAATTGTAGTTAGCTTAACTAATATTTATTTATTTAGAATATTTTAGCAAAGTAAGTCAGATGAATATTTTGGAGCCAAAAAAGTAGGTATACCAGTATTATGGTTGAAGTAATAATAAATACGTAAAATTAATATATTTGTTTCATTCGGATAATTGTTACGCACACACACACACACATCAAGACTTACACGCACTTACACTGTTAAAAAAGGTCAAATAAGATTGTAATGTAATATTTCTATTACATCAGAAATTAATGATTATTTCCTTTTAGGTACTAGTTACTTTCTGTCTACTCTGTTATGCGGGATAAAAGCGTAAAGATAAAAAATAAAAAATATAATAAAAAAAATAAGATCTTTAATTTTGAAAGAAACTATTTTAAACGGATTGATCGTGTATATTTTAGTATTCGAAAATACACTTTTGAAAATTCGGTGTTTCGAACACTTTGTCCTCGGTAACAAGTAGATCCGTTTAAAATAGTTTCCTTTAAAATACTTTAGATACAATCCACGCAGTAGCAATGTAAATGCCTTTTTCAGTTATAAATCGTAAGGTAATATTTAAAGGAGGATTCCCGTTTGTATTTAGGCCAATAACATATTAAATAACGAAAATAAGTGTATCTAAAAAGCGTAATTAAAAAATAAAAAGTAAGAACTTACTCTACATCATGTAGATCGTAACTGATGTTCCAAATTAAATATCAGACGATACTAGTGCCTTTTAATAACCAACGTATAAGACATTTGTTACAACTTATTTATGTTTTTACGAGTAGAACCTTTTTTATATAAATAATAAAATAAGATATGTTAGGTGGCGAAACCTAACCTGAATATTTTAAAATCTGCCAGAAAGACGTCTTCTAAGCATTCCTTCAAGTCAAGCTACGTATATATTGCCCATCATTTTGTATCGCATAATTTTTATTCCTTATACAGATATATGTACATATGAAATCTAAGCTATCGTAGCGCAGTAGAATTAAGTCTGACTTTAAAAACAATGTGGATTCGATTCTCACTCGGGAGAATCGAGAGACAGAGAATGTCAACAACCGAGTATCCCAACTAGGTTGACCTTGTTCTCACTGCCTTCCCCGCAAAGCGGCATAAAGCGTGAAGCTAAAATACTACTGTATAATATTTTCACATTTTAACAGACCATTCTACATAAGTTCACTATGGACAATATTAGGTTGATTGATTTTGACATTTCAAAGTAACCATTTGACCTTTGCACCATTTGACATATGTCAATATTCATTAGGAGGTAAGCCTAATAAGGCCTGGCTCCAAATAAGGCACACCCTTTCAAACTTCCAGTATTTAACACTTCGTACGGCCGTAATTCAACAAGCAATCATTAGTGCACCCATATTCAAATTGATCTAATTAATATTTTTTTATTTGAACCCTTTTACATTAAGATTAACCAGCTTCTTCTCAGCTCTTCACTACTACTAACTTATGTTTTTTGTATAGCTCTGTGTCTAAAAAAGAATTTATCTATCTATCTTTCTAGAACAGACAGCCATATGTCGGAACAACTTTTCTTTTATAGATTTCAATGAAATGAAATAACATAAAAATATTTAACTACATATTTTCAAATCCATTTTTACGTAATTTCTTTTTTTTTACTGTTTATCCCACAAAGCAGGATAGGCAGAAAGTAGACACTGGGTAGTGTTAAGACACTCCGTACTTCGCTTTCCACCGAATTTGAGACATTGCTAGTTGGTGGTAGAACTCAACGCCACATTTTGTCTTTCCAAAGCGAGGAAGTGAAAATAATATAAATATAATCACTCCCCCGAGTGGGAGTCGAACCCACAACCGTTCACAGACATTTTCCCACTGCACCACGACCGGCCTATAATCTCAATTTTATATAAAGCATACAATTTTATATAATTTTCAAAGACTTAAAGGTAGGCTGAAGCCCTTGCTTTCTAAAGATAAAACTAAGCTAAATATGGCCTGAAACATTGCTGTTCACTTGTGGGCCTTGAAATTTTGCGAGAATATTTTTACTTCTAGGAAAGTTTTAAAAATAATAATATCTTTGATATTCGTGACTTTTATTCATTTTAAATGAAACTATTTTAATCGGATTAATCACAGGAACACTTCACAGTAGTCCGTGGTCACACGTGGACTGAGGTGGCATTCGTCTGTCAGTTGATACAAAAATTAATTATATCAATCTACCGCCATCTGTTTCTTCTGCCCGGGGTTCTTGCAGAATGAGCTGACTGTATCTTTGCCTCTGGTGTGGAGTGGTGGTTTGAGATGTTAATTATTTTATAAGTGGGTCTCAGGTGGTAGAGAATTTCCAACTATCTTCTTTATTGAAATTCAATATTCAATTTAAGTTGCGTCCACTGCGTGGGGACCTGATTCACACATATGCACTTTTCTCTTCACAGCTCAATATTTTATTTAGATTTACATTTTTGCAGTCATATTTTTTTACGGTCATATTTTTTTAATGGAATATCAAATTTTAATAATTTATATAGTAATAAGTAATTCATAATTTAATATTCAATAGGATATGGTTTCAACTGGATAGATGTGTAGATGAAACTTTTATCCAAGGTGAACCACCATGGAAAGAAATAGAATAATAAAATACATAATAAAATATAAATAGAATATGGAATATATATTTTGAATAGAGTTTTTTGAAAACTCAAAACTTCAAATATTCAATAGTAAGGAACCCCTTTCCCCTCACCCCCGCAGCGTCACCCACTGCTGCGCGTGACCACACACGCCGCATTATTTAACCTTCATTATTTTCTTTAGATTGACATTTTTAAATTCGTTATATCCAATGAGTGGAAAGACCGATTTTAATAATTTAAAAAGTATTTTACAGGTATTGAAATTATCTTTATTCAAATATTGTTTAATAGGGGAAGTATTAATAAAGAGATATGAATAATGTGATTTGATTCTTGTAGCGTTTTTTTTTTCGATTTTTAAAATGTACAAAAGTCGTTATAGTTGCATGACTACAGTAGTTTGACATAAGGTTTTGCTGACCTTTTCGTAGATATTGATACGATCTATAATACTGTACAATATTTTTTTGTTCTATCACCAATAGTTTTCGCAGCGCACGCACAATGCACTTTTATAGCTACTTTTTTCTCACCTTGACTAACATTATTGTATTTTTATTAGAGATATCTATTTTTTTAAAATGTCACACAGCCTATGTTATTCAGTAACGGTGCAGTTTTTTAATGGTGAAAGAATTTTTGAAATTAAACAACTATTTCCTCTTTATAATATTAGTATAGATAAAGATATAGTTATGCATACACATCTTTCTATTCATATAATAAAAATGTAACAGGTCCTTGTCTATTTAAAAGATATAGAAGAAAATTAGATTGAGGGCATTTTTAAATATAATAGAACATAAAAAATATATCTATTTATTTGTCTGAGCGTTGCAACCTAACAGAAACGGCTAAAACGATTTTAATACAGTTTTTTTTATTTTACTCTTATATTTTTGTAATCTCCCTTTAACATGTAATGTTGGTTTTCTTTCAATCGGATTCAAAAGTATGAAATTTATATCAATTTTACAGTATTTTGTCTAACAAAAATCTAGCAAAGGTCAAATCAACGACGCAAGCAAACGATGTTGTGGGATGATTCGATGTTTCCTTGTCTTTTTCCAGACCTTTGCTTCTAGCTTTATTATATCCTATTAATTATTTATTAAACAGTGATAACCTTACTTAAGATATATATGTATGTAAAACATTGCAAAGTAATCCTTTAAAGATAAGTTGAAAAATCAAGTGAAATAAAGGGAATAATCTCCAAAAAAGGTACTAACATACCTTTTAAAAATTGAAATTACACACATATTAAGAAGCTGTCAAATGCTGCTTAGTTTTGTTGTCGTATTCGAACCAATATATACTAAAAGCTAATACGCAGAGTACTCTGTTTTTAGGTCTTACAATCTTTCCTCATTGCCGAAACATTAAAGAATAAGTGAATAGGTCTAAAACCATCCTCTCTAATCAGACTAGTAAAATAATTATACTTTAAATATAATTGTTTTACCAAGTTGCAAGAGAATTTTCAAACATCACGTAATATGTACTTCGAATTGTGGTACAGATGGATCAGTTGACATTATGTTACATTATTTTTATCTAAAAATCGTTGAAAATTAACAAAATATACGCCTATCACATGTGAATGCGTACAAACTAGAATCCCAGATGTAATAATACGCTAATTGCAGATGCACCCATAGTCAACTAATTAGGGCGATTACAACTAATCGCTTCGTTTCACCGTCTCGGTGTACGTTGATGATGATAGTTTCAAATGTTCCATGACGGAGAGGCGCCTTGAGAAATTAAAGCTGTAAATTAGTTACATATCTATACGGTCTGAGAAAATGAGTTATTATTTTTGTTACAGTATTTACGTTGTTTTTATTTTGACAAATTTATCTTACAATACATATAATATTAAATATTATTGTCGATGCTTATGTTTTTCATACTTGGTTATTCACAGACAAATTTATATTGTTTGTTAATAAAGAAGAATGATTTGGTATGGTTTGGTTCTTATGGCGTTTCGAACGTGCCAGTTGAACACAAATCACTTCGCCAATGTCACGTTGATAGGAGAATAAACGAAAGAGGTTGTATACTTGCAAAGTAAATTATCTCTAAAAATAATATCAATCTGTACTCTCTTTAAAATTAGAATACTGCAACTACATAAAAGGGTGTTAGTCTTCATAGATTTGGTAAGTTATGAATAAATTCGCATTCAATTAAATAATTTAAATTCGGTATATATATTTTTTCTACTCGCTTTTAGGAAAGTTACATTGCTTAGGACTTGATATGGTTAAGTTTTCTCATCTTAAGTGTGGAATAACACTTTAAAAAAGTAAAACTAAAAATAGGTAAATATTGTTTTTTGTTAAGATAGTAAAATATTACACGATTTTCTTGTTATGACAATATTAATAACTCTAGCTGGATTATGTACAATACGAATATCATAAACACACGTACAGATAAAATTTAAAAACATCGTATTATATAGATTGCTTGATCTATTTAATCTTTATTTGTAAAATTTATATGGCACATGAAGCTACATGGAAACGTATAATCAATTACTTATCTACCTCAAATATATCTGATACGAGTAACTTAAATAATACACTAAATTTGTAATAAATTTTATTCAAGTAAAATAATGAGATTACTTAAAAATAGCACAAGTGCTATAAAATACATAATAATTCGATATTTCTTATTAAAATTACAATTGTTTTTGTACAACGGAATCTATAAATTTCGTCCACTGAATTTCGAATTGATAAATCAAAGTATCTATGTCCGAATATGTGCAGTAATACAAGGAATTAAGAGCCAATTTCTTTAAAAGTCTCAAATCTGCATGGCGACTGGCAATACCAACAAACGTTACATAAAAATCATGAGATAGAGGTTCCGCTTCCCATACACCTGGATCATCACTGGAAATGACTACTGGCATATTATTTGCTAAAAATACAGCCAATGGATGGTTTCTCAAATCATCCACCAATTTCAATACTTCATTTGATACAACACTTACTTCGAGACCAATATCTCTTTTTTTTACTTCATCCATCAAAAGTGGATGTTTAGCGAGAGCGTATCCATGTCCAATCCGACGAGTACCGAGAACAATTGCATCTGCTAAATTTTCATCAGACGTCGTTCCATACCAATTTGTTTCACCAGCATGGAAGAAATAATCAATATAGTGGTCTCTTTTTGAGAATACTTGCATAAAATCTATAAGAGGCGATCCCAAGTCTTCTTGACCGACTAAATCAAATCCCGCTATTAAATTGGGAAATCTTGCCTTTAGTCTTTTGGCTAAATCTAAATATTCGTCAACAGTTTTGCTTTGAACCGACCTCAATGGAGCATAAATTAATTTAGCGCCAAAAAAGTCGGGATAATCGTTTAAAAATTGATTCAATACCTTTTCGTAAGAAGTTACTGTATCAAATATATCATATTTATTGCCATCTAAATCGTATAGTGTAGGAAGTACACACCTAAGCTCCAGGTACATAACATTATCAGCTCTCATAGCTTTTAATACGTCGTAAAAATATTGTTCCCATACCGGTTTGTATGTGAAGAGATTAGCAGTGACTTCAAAATATTCTTGGAACTTCGACCAAACTGCATTAATGTCAGTGTAGACTTCGTTAGGACTATCAACAACCAGAGTGAAACGTTCTCTTAATTCAGCATCAAATTTCTCAATATTTCCAGACGAATAGCGAGCTTCTTTCATCACCTGCCACACTGTTCCGCATGGCACTGTTGGAATATCACGAGAAAAGAGCAACTGAACATTTTCCTCTTCAAAACATACGTACAGATCATCTAAATATGTTAAAGAAAGAACGTAATCAGGACCGAGTATAGAGGTATCGTGAGCGTGAAGTACTGCACCTTTGGGCATTCTTTGAATTAGTTTAAATAGCTCAGATTTCTTCACATCATCTTTGTATTCAAAGAAATGTTTAGAGAAATTAAAATACTGCGGATTATTAAACCCATACTGCAATTCGTTAGTTTTTAAATCCATAAATATTTCGTTCGCTTGCTCTTCGCTGTCACTTAACACTATATCACTGCCTAACATTAAATCGAGTTCCTTTTCCAATAGATAATTTCTCTCATTCAGATTTTTTTGATATTCATCGTCTGCAAAAACTATATTGGCAAAATATACTAATAAACACCAAACAATTGAAGTCCACATTTTCAAATAAAATTACTAACGTTCTAAGCTTTTTAAATTGTTCAACACAAGGTTGTATGGCACAAGCGTAAAAGTGGGTATAAATAATAATTAATTGACACACGTTTTATATTGTGTTGCCTGGACAATAGCAAACGGAGTATTCACAGTACCACGTCACTAAGCCACCCAGCCGATGGATTATACACGTGTGATATAATCTGATTAAATATTTTCAAAATAATATCAAATCGTTTTTATCATTCCGTGACTTCGAACGTGTATATTATCTTTATAATTTTTTTTAAGCATCACGGCATTTTTTATCCCGCAGGGTTGACAAGAAGTACCTAGTGGCCGTTGGAGCAGACGAGTCCTGGAGTGGAGACCGCGTCTTGGCAAACGTAGTGTAGGACGCCCTCTGGCCCGCTGGACTGACGACATACGCAAGGTTGCCGGAGCGGGCTGGATGAGGGTTGCGGAGGACCGGGATGTTTGGCGCAAACTTGGGGAGGCCTATGTCCAGCAGTGGACTGCAATTGGCTGACGATACGATACGATACGATACCTAGTGTCAAGCCACTACAACGCTGTCTACCGAATTCAAAACATTCTGTGTTAAGTGGCGGAACTCAACGCCGCGCCTGATCTTACCAGAGCGAGTAAATGAAAATACATATAATTTAGTCACAAATTCAATGAAGTAATAAAAATTTAATAAAATGCACTTTAATCTGTTTTTAACTTTAACATAGATATTAAAAGCTATATAAATTTAATGGTATAATTTAGAGAAATTATTCGATGTTTTTCAGGTACTTCATTTAGATAAAAAAACAATAGCAATAATTTAGTATTTATCTAGCAAACATTTTTATGAATAAACGTAACGAACAATCATAAAAACGTTTTTTATATGAATATGTATGTCATAACTCATTTATTTGAGCCATATCTATATATGTGATAAATAAAAAAAATCTACAATATAATTCATAATTAAAATTGAATACTATTTGAATTGATTACTTGCTATCTATATAGACCGTTATCTTTGTTGTTATCCAGTGAGATATATGAAATATGAAATATGTCCTTTTCAATATACTGTCAATGCCATGAATGAATGAAAGAATGAACGATTTGATAATTTAATAAATAATAAGTAAGGAACGATGCAAAGTGAACAAATTTGTTATGACAATTATATCTTTTTTATATCATTCATTTATGTCCTGTCATATCATTCATTTTATGAGTAGTAACCAGTGTCAAATTTCAAATAAATAACTCTGATTCGACTGTATTTAAAAGTTTTTTACAAGCTTTTATTTAATTTGAAGGATTAGTCAACGGCCAATACATTTCATTTTCCAGTGTCTGATTAGGCTTAAATTAGGAATATATTTTGTTTTCACAGATTTGATTACAAGGAAATTATATATGGTTATTATTTTTTTTAGCTTCACGCTATATCTCTTGCATTATAGCCAGAAAAAACAGAGCACCCAACGCTACACTCCTTGCATCTCTTCCGCCTCGTCCACAGTCATGAACCTCTCCATACATGCCATTCGGAGAGTCTTTATGTGTTTTACGTAACCTGATGGAGGAATAATACTGGAGGTATCCAGTATTATTGATACAGTGTTGTCGAAGGTCAACTGAGGTCTCCTCTGACTTCTCGTTTTTTATTATTGTAGTAAATTTTAAATGACTGCTGCACTAAATTTCCGTATCAAACGAAAGAGCTTCAAGAGTTGAAAACACCATCAAAACTTTATAATTAAAATGATATAAAAACTTGTACTTAAAAATATATCTTTATCTAATTCTTTTATTCTAATATAGTTTGCGCTGATCAATTAAGCTCTAGTGTAAGGCTTAATTCATTCTAAAAAGCTCGAACTTAATTTTTCTAATTTTCAAAAATAAATCCATTTGCTTAATCGAGCTTTGAGCTTACTTACGTCAAATATTTGTCATAACCATTAATTACCATATACATATGTCATACTTTAATTTAAATATATATATATATATATATATATATATATATATATATATATATATATATATATATATATTAGCTTAAATTCAACATAATAATGTCATTGTTCTACACCACCTGAATATATATTAGGTGTTAGTTATATCTAATTATTAGATTACTATTTGTATAAGAAATTTATGCAAATATTCGAAATATATAAGCAAATATGGAACTTTTTATTGAATTTCGATAATATATTCATATTGAATACTTGGAAAATTTTCAAATGTATCTTGATTATTGGCGTAAGATAAGATATTACATAACAAGATTTATTTGTATCTCTTGTTTGGAAAGACTTAAGAGCGCACGAATGCTTCACTATTTTTTAGGTTATATATAAATTGAGTATAATTTTGCTCAATACTGGAATCATATTAGACATCAAAAATATAAACAATTAACGTGCCTTACTATTTTACATACTATTTGTTAAGACCTTTCCCTTTTCCCTGCAATGTGTTGTAACTCGTATATACACATATGTAATCCTAAAATCGCGGTTCCACTATTAGTGAGTACCATTGTTTGAAATGATCCCAGAGAGTGTCATCCAGAATTCCGCTGGTAGTAATTAGAAGATTAAAGGAGGTGACGAGTGTGTAAGAAACATCTCAATATCGTGCATGTCGTAGTGACGGCCATATTTTTTCTTTTTTTTTACCAACAAATGCGTACCGCGGGGCGGTTCCTACTAAAGTGCCACTTAAAACCTTCCCCAACCCTTTCGCTGCATAAAATCAGCATGGCGGATGAGACGGCCTTTATTTCTTTTCAGATTTATTTTTTAGTTTCTTTAGAGCGCTGCTTTGAAAACGAACCCTTTTAGACGCCGCTGGCTGTAATTTACACCAGTACGAAATGAGTTTTAGTAAATTTTATCGTTTAAAACGTCTATAGAAATTGCGGCTTGTGCGAAATCGTTTCGGTGCTTTTCAAGTTTTTTTTACCTTTAATTATGTGGATACTTAGTTGGTTGCTATTTTTACCGTTTAACTTAAATAGCTAGTGCTACAAAATTGAGTACTCGCTACACTTAGTCATAATTTAACCGCGAAAGTGCAGACGCAAAGTGGCCCTGTAAATAAAAACATGAAACACATACGTCTGCTCATAATATATTTTCGATTATTTAATTATTTCTTAAAGAAATATTAATAAATAAAAAAATCTTCTTTTGTTCTATCTATGTATACATTTCTGTTATGTAAAACAGCTGTATAATATAATATAGACTGATCTAATCCAACGAACATTCTCGCATATGAATCGGTAGGTAGGTAGGTACATCTAGATTATGCCCAATCATTTTAAAACAAAAGCAATGATAGTTATAAAGAGACTTTTTAATAATACCTATATACTCTTAAACAAGAATGTTATTATTAATATTATAAATATATTATAATATTTACTATAAATTTTATGCTCAAAATATGTAAGCATAATACTTTTTATCAATCACTCGGTATGAATAGCAATTTAGCCTTAATTGTATTATTATAACGTAACTTCCGTTCAATGACTAAGATGTTATGAATATCAGGTCATTCGCCCCAAACAAAGCTGCCATATCCAGTGTCAGCTCGGTGTCGAAGCGGGCAAGACGAAGCGCGCCCCTCCGAAATGCGTTCTATACTTCCCTATGTGTTTCTATTCACGTTTTGCCACGCAACGATTGACGATTACAAAGTAAAACGAGCCAAGATATTGCGAGATGAGGCACTTCTATCTGTTGGGGGAAGCTTACTGCTTTCACACAAAGAAACAACCGTCAACGACTGTCTAATGCAGCACAAGTTTCGCGAAGTGGACTACGGCTTTGATAATCCACAATTGTACAATGTTTCCAAACATTTTTTCTCATATAAAGATTTTATACGCTCCTCTAAAGTTTACCAGATTATAAACGATATGCCAAAAGGAGCAGCTCTACATATTCATGACATGGGTATACTAGGACCAGATTACATCGTCGAATTAACTTATTTAGACCACCTTTATATGTGTTACGTCGAAAAAGATGTACGCTTCAAATTTGCTGAAAAAAAACCAAAAAGTCCATGTAAAAATAAGTGGGAGTTAGTAAGTGACATTAGAAAAAAATCTAATATTACGAAATTTGATGCAGAATTGAGGACATATTTCACTATGTATGTTAACGATCCCGACATCGTGTATCCAAGCATAAAAGAATCTTGGAGTGTTTTTATGAACTATTTTAGAAGAGTTAGCCAAATACTGACGTATAGACCTGTGTGGGAGGAGTATTTCTATGAAGTACTTCGTCAATTTAGAAAAAATAATGTAATGTATATCGAAGTTCGCAGCATCCTTCCAAATCTCTACGAATTAGATGGGACTACATATGATCCTTTAATTACTGCGAAAACATATAACAAAGTAATTCAAAAATTCAAAAATGATCATCCTGACTTTTTTGGGGCCAAGCTCATATACGCACCGTCCAGAAAAGCAGATCGGTTTACCCTTGACGTATATTTACGTCTAGCAGGAGCCATAAAGGCTGATATGCCTGATATCTTTGCAGGTTTTGATTTAGTAGGACAAGAAGATGTTGGAAACCCTTTGCTAGAATTCTTACCGCAATTAGAAGCAGCATCCAAAGACTTCAATTACTTTTTCCACGCAGGCGAAACAAATTGGTTCGGCACTTTGACAGATGAAAATTTAGTAGATGCTATATTGTTAGGAGCAAAACGAATTGGTCACGCTTATGCATTACTCAAGCATCCTATACTTTTAAAAGCTGTTATTGAGAGCGATATTGCTATCGAAGTAAACGTGATATCAAATTCTGTGTTGTCTTTAGTAAAAGACATTCGTAATCATCCACTCAGCGCATTATTAGCGCAGGGAGTACCAGTAGTGCTCTCGAGTGATGATCCAGGAATATGGGAAGCAGATCCCTTGTCGGATGATTTTTATGTTACTTTCGTTGGTGTTGCCAGCCGTCTATCTGATTTAAGATTGTTAAAACAACTTGCAATGAACTCTTTGAAATATAGTGCCTTGGAAAGTAATGCAAAGGTACATGCGTTGGCGAAATTCAATACACAATGGGACAATTTTATAGATCACTTCAACTGTTCCAAATATTAAAAGTAGACAGACATTTATTAAACATATTATTATTAAGCATTTCTTAAATTATAGTTGTACTAAACATTTTTGTTTTTTTATTTTGTGCCATTAATATACTTCAAGGAATTCCTTATTCATGTTTGTTGTTAATAAAACACATTATAAATAATAATTAATTTTAATACTAGCTAGGAGCTCCAATGCACTGTGCATTGGAATAACGCGACATTCGCTATTTGTAGATATAATAAAACTAGATATAGACACAAGAATCTGTTTCATTCAATTATAAACTGTTGTGATTCAATTAAAAACTGATAAGGTGTAGGTACCCACTGGCTGGATAATTCCGTTCAAAACTCTGTAATCGGAATTTCATAGATAAACAAGTTTCTATATTTCTAGGTTCAAAGCAAAGTTCATATAAATAAGAGTTGACACGATAGTAGTAAATAAGAAAAAAAAAGCAATTTAATAAAAATATACCAGGTTCAGATTCACGCTTTTTTTACACGGTAGTCAGAGAGTGTAGTTTCTCCGTTCTTTACAGAATATTTATGAGCTGTTTATCATTATTGATTAATTTGGTTATTTACTTATTCTTTGGTGTATAGTACAAAAAATATAAAAAATTGTATATTTTTAATACATTTATCGTTATAGGAATAAAAAAAACATTAAAAAAACCATAATTGATTAAATAATTTGGTGCACAATTTTCATTGTTCGTAAGAGTGTACATACAGGTTTACAGGTTGCAGGTAACAATGATTGAAAGTAATTTCTAGGAATTTTTGTAAATAATAGATAATAGCTAAATAAATAATTAAAAATTAAATTCATCGTTAATAAATAATTAAACCTACTAAATAAAAACTTAATACTTTAAGTTAATGTTAAACCATCGCCTCGATAAGAAAAATATTTCCTTAGTTTTATATTTTTTAACACTTTCTCTAGCAGAGAAGATACTTAAACTTATCTGTGAAATTTAACCTCTCAATCTCAGCATAGAGTATAAAATACTTTAAAATAGCTAGGTCACCGCAGACTAACAGATTCATAAGATTTTTTTCTACAATGAACATTTTTAATCACCAATTTAATAAAGGATATTAAAAAATTTAATAAAGATCATCATGGCGCAGCTGTTAACGCGATTGGTTGTGAGTTCGATTCCCACTCCTATGGGACAAAGCGCGGCGTTGAGTTCGCCACCATGCTTTGACTTGACCTGTTTTGCGGGATCAAGCGTGAATTTGTTAAAAGTAATATTTAGATAGTATGGAAATAAACTCTTCACTTAATCTGGCCCTAGCAAATCTGTGCGTTAACTTAACATTTAATTATTCAAAGTTACGATGATAATATTTTCCAAAGTACATCTTGAGTTATTTTAAAAATTTCCCTATAATCGCAAATATTGTATCTGACAGTTCACATTAAATAAATATAAAAATAACGCCTCAAAGAAAGTAACATTTAAACATTTTCAAAACATCATAAAAATAATCCAAATATAGCCATTAAACAAAATAATAAATATGTCAATTTTAGTAGGTACGAATATTATTCACTCTGTTTCTATGCTAATTAGAGATGCTATATAAAGTGAGAGCACCATGCGTTACTCTAGAGACGCCCTCATCTTGATAACTGTTCATACGAATTGAAACCTTATACCTGCGCGAGAAGAAGGTGCGTTTTAAGCGATGTTTACATCAAGTGACACTTGGGTAAAGTTTCTCCACTAACGAAGTCATTGTCTGCTCGGTTCGTTTGTTGTGTGTCTAGGTGAACTTGTACAGCTGTAGGTACATATCCATTTAATAGCTAAGTACTATTGTAAATGAAATAAAGTATTTTAAAATACAATTTAATTTTACATATTGAAAATTAAAATAATGCTCGAGATTGAGTTTGGCGCAGTGGGAAAGCCTCTATACTTGTGGGTTCGAATCCTCGGAAGAATGATTCTATTTAAACTTCACTTATTCGCTCTGGTAAGACAAAGCGTGGCGTGAATTTTTTCCACTCAAAGTGTCTCGGATTCAGTGGAAGTCGGAGTACAGAGTGACACTAGATACTTTCTGGCTACCCTGCTATACAGGATGAGAGCGTAAAACTAAAAGAAATATATATTTCAATTATTTTCATTCCTCTACTATGGTAAGGCAAAGCACGGCGTCGAATTCACTTCATACATGGACGGCACTTGGCTAAAGTATCTAAATTTTATTTTACCAATTTTACCTAGCAAAAGATTTATTTAAAGATTTTTAATTAAATAAATTGTTTAAAAATAAATTGCTCAAAAAGACAAATAACAATAATTAATGTTGCGAGATTGTTTGTATCTTTTTAAACAAATAATTTAGTTTCTAAAATCTGTATACGAATCTTTTCGAACCCCATTGTAACAGTAGTAAAAAGAAGCTACAGTACTTTATCTAGGAGCCATCGACACAATATCTTGATTTTGGGGAAGCAAAACCGAAGTGTTTACTAGGTTCTTTGTGACTCATAAAAAGTGAAACTGTTTCTTATACTAATTAGTTTTGATAATAATAGTTTATTTGTTTATCATACTTAATACTGCGTTAATGCATATGCAGTTTCTTAAGCCGATATAACAAAAACATGGATCCTTAATCATGTACCTAATTACCTAATTAAATTAAATTTAAAAAGCATACAATGTAAATAACAATTAGATATGTTTTTGTCTTTTCTTCCTTCATTATTAACATTGCTTGTAAACAACCGCTAATAATGAGCAGATAACGAGTGTTATTTTAATATTTAGCGCTCTTGTTTTCCGCCTTGTTTTTAACCGACTTAAACGTAGGAACAGATTAGATTTACATGTTGTGATTTATATATGTGACTATTTAAAAATTTTAGAATCAGTTCTTAAGATATGTTTTAGACGGAGAGTATCATATTTGGCATACGTATGCATCTAAGTAAAATTTAAATTGAAAAATAGTACAGAAAATAAATATATATATAAACATTATAATAATTTTGCCGAATATATAGCAGTAATTGTACCTAATATTTAAGTATTTATATTTATGAATATTTTTTACTTCTTTCTTCTATTTTTGCTTCACGCTTTCATCCCGCATAGCAGGATAGACAGAAAGTTATTAGTGTCTCGTCTAGTCTTGTAAGTAAGTAAACCTAATATCAAGACACTCTGTACTCCGCTTTCCGCCGAATTCGAGACATTGCTTGTTGAGTAGTAGAACTCAACGCCGCACTATGTTTTATACCAGAGCGAGGAAGTGAAAAAAATTTAATTATAACCACTACCCTGAGTGGGAATCGAACCCACAACCGATCACATTTACAGTCAGACGCTGTCCCACTTACAAAAACGTTTGTTTAATATTCCTGAAATTTGTAAAATATATTTTACTCCATGAGCTTAAAGTCAATAATAAAATGTTTTTTTTTATATTTTTCCTTTAACCAAAACATATACCTATAAATAAGTACCTAATATAACGATGACATATTTTTCATTAAATTGTACAACTTTTGTATACTTAGTTGAACCTTAGTGGGGAGGAATTACTTCACCTAACCGTCACACTGTAAACAGAAAATCAAATAAGGAAAACAAAACACATGCAAAATCTCGCAATAAGTAGATAAGTATACAGTTTTAGTATTACAATATTAATTATAAATTTCCTATGAAAATATCCCGTTGTTCTCTTTATAGTTCATTCATAGGTCGTTATGTTATCATGAACACTTAACATGATATGACATGATGATCTACTTTGGGGGTCTAGAATTTTCAACAAACATAAATATATGAATTACGTAAAAGATTATAATTATTGTATATACATACATATTATAAATAGTCCAATGTATGCTTAGAGTAATAAATGCGCGATAGACGTTCGTTCAATGTTTAAACCTTTCTTAGGAATATTTTACTTTACTTTGATTTTTTCCACCTTCACGCCTTATATCGCCAAGGAGGGTAGTCAAAGACAATCTAGAGTTGAAAATCTGTTCCCTGGTTAGGCCCGAAATCGAAAGATTGCATGTCAAATGGCAAAACTCAACGCGACGTTATGTCCTTTTTATTTTACCACAAAATAATTACGTTTTGAGATACCCTAGAGTAATATAACAATAATAATTAAATGCTTTTGGAGTGTGGATATATTAGATGAACGTTGACGTTGGTTGGCTGTTGAATTTAACACCAAATTATATTATGTTTAAATTGGCTATTAGTAAAATCGAATAAGATAATAAAAAATTTGGAAATTGTAAATACTAAAAAATCATCGCTAGGAGAAACACAATAAGTTTATACTATTATAATAAATCGTTGATTTTCGTAATAGAATTCTTAAACTACTTTTAAGTTAATCGAGCTTATCAATGAACATATTCCAGTAATGATTAAAGTAATAATGTCAGATTAATAAATAAATTTATTTCTTAATTCAACACAAAACTGAATTTAATTAGAACACGAATCCAACTACAGACGCCAACAACAAACGCAACTAATACATGTATAAACATATGTATGTTATTAAAATAATAATCTACACAAAATATTTAAGCTATAATAACTTAAAAAAACTTAGGTAAAGAGACCTTTGCCTCCTAGAAAAACGGAGAACTAGATTCTCTCTGACTATTCCGCTATGCGGAATAGATCATAACTATATAACTAGGTATAAATTTAATATTAGTTTTTATTTATTAATTAAATCAAATCAATTTGAAATACACTTAAAAAATCCGATTCAGCGATTCCTCTATTGTTTCACTTCGAGCCGTTATTCAAGCCCCTGCTGAATTTTAATTGAGTACCGATACCGCGGACACTATAACATCGCTGTTGGTTGCCTCCCCATTGTCTAGGCGCTTATTAGTATACAACCTATTGATTATTATCCATTCTAATTGTAACATGAATTTAATGAAATATTATTTAAAATATTTCTGTGCACTATATTTTAATAGATAATAACCAATTTCTTATAATCACTAAGATAGATACGTCGTTTTTAAATATACATAGCATATAATGGTATTTATTACACTAATATTTTGTAAAAGATCTTTTAGTAAATAATAAATATAAAAGAAATTTAATATATGTAGATTAAATAGGGTATCATCAAAGATACTGACAAACAACGGACAGCTAAAGAACTAGGAGTAGAAAGATGAAAATTATAATATATATATATTTAATTATCTCTCTAGAGTTATTTAAATTATAGAAAACATGCACTTTTAAAATCAACAGTGTATGTTTAAATTAATATTTTTTTTAATTATATTCTTTTTGCCCTATTTTAATGTAATTTAATTTGTTAAATTCTAAAGTTTAATAGAAATAAAAATATTAAGAATAAAATTTTGTTTCATGTATACATCTCTTTATGACAAAAAAACTACTGTCTACAATATAATTTTATAAATAACTAATTATAAAACTATCCAAATAAAAAATATTTATTTACCATAAAATTTACTTATAAACTATGTATTACACCGTTTTTTTTTAAAACGAAAAAACTGGTACATACATACATTCAATGTTAACAATCAGCTTAAAATATTAATTTTCAATACATAAAAATTAAATTATAGCAGTATATACTATATAGAGATATATATTTTACTCACATGTTAAAAAAAAAAAATTATCAGTTGCTTAATTTACTAAAACAAATGACAATTTAAATTTGAAACTATTTTTCAACACTCATTTTGCGGGATAGTCTTAAGTCTAATTAATTAATATAAATATATATTCTATACTTATTCTACTGAGAAATATACTTTAGCTAATTTTTCTACAAATTATATTGCATTACATCTCATTTTACCGAGATATATAAATATAGACCACTACAATAACAATACATTACACTCAATACTATAACTATATAAAATATATTTTTGAAATGCATTTTTTCAAGGGGATTTAACTAACAAATTGTTTTTAGCATGTGCCTGTATACTTTTGGATGCTTAAGCATGCATTAACTCTAAAATCTTTGCCATAACATAGAAAATAAATTTATTATGTAACTGTAAGGCATTATTGAGCCTTGTAAGAATTAGATGTTTTGTTTGAAAGGTAGTAAGGTAGTAAGTGACATAGCAATACTTTTTATAATAAAATCTGCTGTATTAAAATTTCTGTACACTTGTTTTACAACTATTTTTGATGTTAACATCTATGTAGAAAGTGGTTTGTGTTCAACTGGCACACTTGAAACACCATATGCTAAGAACCAACCAACCAATCACAGAAATTTATTCTATAGTTTATAAGATTTGTTCAACTTACCTTCATTTTAACACTTACACATTTTTAAAGTGTAAAATATATTTTATTAAAAGAAAAAAAGAGAATGTTTTAGCACTTAAGTTTTAATTATAGACAATTTAAATAGTTATTATATAACTTAAAAACAATTCTAATCTTCACCGGCTGGCACTGCATCTTCTAATCGTTTTATATACTTAATTCTTAATTCAGTCACTGCATCACCTTTCAACTGGTCCTAGAAAAGTAAAAAATATTTTAAGAATATCAGAAGAATATTCCTTAACAATTGCAACTGTAGGTATATTTGAAGCAAGATTTGTTTATTTGGATAGACAATTACCTGCACAAACCAACATTGCACATCTAGCTGCACCATTTGCAGAGCGCCTCTTATGGCTCCTGGTATCAATGCACAATATTTCAAGCCATTGTTTGGCATTTCAACCCATTCACTTAGTGGACATTGATCCCAGACTAGTGAAAATTCATCTCCCGCACTACTCCAGCTAGTGACTGTAGGTTGCATGTTTAGGTATAGCCTAAAAAAATATTTTATATTACAATTTAAGTATATATAAATAAAGAGCTATGACTAAGGTTTTTGTTACCTGAATGCCTGTTGAATTTTGTCAGCAGTTTCTCTCATTTCTAAACAACGATTAGATGTGGTGCGCGCGAGAAAATCTTCTATAAGCCTTACGCCCATATTATATCCTATTCTTTCTAACTGCTTATTAACATCATCAGGGTTTTCTATTTCCTTTAACATTTGTGATACTAATGCTCCATATGTAAGAGTTAACAGCTCTGAATTCTGTAAAATATTCAGATTTTATTGTAAATTACTTGGCAAATGGCAAGAATATTGACATCAAAGCTTAATCCACCTATAAAAACTTATTTTGTAAATAGTAGCTATAATTCTACTAACCACTTTCTTGGCATCCAAACGAGAAGTTTGGCGTGACATTGTAAAGATTATCTTTCAAAATTTATTACTTATTTATTTATGTAATTAATTTTGAAGCCTTATGACCATATCTACCCACTTTATGGATAAAATTAACAATTTGACAATTAGCAGTCTAACAGTAGGAAGTCATAGATTTGACATCCATTTTGAATTTTTTAATTTGGAAAATTTGTAAGCCATAAACAACTACTTGAAGCTTTTTAAGATTGTTTATAAAGTAGCTAGTAAATTTTGTTTATTACAAATACTAAGGTATACTTACTACTTATGTTGTATTAATATACTTATTAAATTTCGGATAAAAATTAAAATTTGCACTTATAATAATTAAATAAGAAAGTTCATAAGGTGAATGAATAATATTATATACAAAATTTGAAATATTAATCCCACATTCAAATATAAAGAGTTGATCTCTGATATACTACAATTTTCTAATAAAATATATAAATGTTTTAATTCTAGTTAAACTTTCTTCTATAAGTCTTGCTGGCTCTGAAACAAATATAAAAACAAAAAGCAAATTTACAGGATAGAATACCAAGGTTCTAAGTCAATTCAGTATACATTGTGCATAAAAAAAAATTTTACTTGTTTTGTTTACGTACGTAAAATGTCGTTATTGTTAATGTCAAACTCAAATTATAAAGGCCTTTGAAAATTTTATTTTATTACTGAATACTATATTAAACATAATTTAATACAAAACACTATATCGCTATGGTTATTTTTAATACATTAAATATTTTTGATATTGTATATTTTTAAACTATGGAATCTGATGGATTAGTAAATACAAATATTTTCAATGAATGCGAATCCCAATCATCATTGAATGGTTTAATATTGGACTACTATAAAAAATTTGGAAGAAAAAGAGACTTAGAACAATTTTTTTCTCTATCAACAGCTAATAGTGAGATCAAAGATCCAGCAAGTTCGTTTTGGAAAAAAATGAAATCACAGACTGATTCGGATTCTGGAGAAAAGAAAAGTGAATCCTCAACTGAGCTTTGCAGAATATCCATAAAATGCTCTTTACCTGGACCTGCAAATGTTAGTTTATGATTAATGTAACATACACTTAACAATCCTATAACTGGCCTCATTAAGTAGGTCAAACTATGTATTGATTAATTTTTACTTATAAGCTTAAATTACATTTTTATCTTTTAGGAAAGCAGTAATAGAACAAAAAGTGACTCTGAGTCTCCTCCTATAATAAGTGAAGAAGGGCAATGTTTATCTAGAAATTCAGATAATGAATCTGAGAAATCTGATGATATGCAATCTCATAAATGTAAGTATATATAATATTTACTAAGTTTTAGGACATATATTGCATACACAATCATGTTATATTATTAAATGATACTATTTTTATTCTGTTATTTCAGCTATTGATAATACTTTAGATACTTCACTGAATAAACCACATTCTCCGACAAGCAGTATAACATCTCAACGAAAACTAGAATGGGATTCCTTAGCTGATGTTGGCTATGCGAATGAGAGTGACAGAAAAAATTCTGCCTCTAGCCTTTCTACTTTAGAAAGAATGGCTCTCCATCAGCAATACTCTAATAATGATACAAAACAAAACATGAACATTGGACCTCCCACTGCTCAATCAACTCCACTTGATACAGATGATAACAAAAATAGAAAAGGAAATATAAAGAAAACTACTAAAATTTATAAAAAGGATGTAGATTTGGTAGAATTCAATGTTTCTAATAATGAAAATTTGCCACAACCTATTAATGTCAACTTAACTAAACATATTTCTTTCAATGTGGAAAAAAATGGTGGTATTACTGTTGAAAATGTTACAAAAAGTGTGTCAGTGAGTCCCGAAAAACCCTCCATTCAAACAGAGACAGTGAAACTTCAGGAAAAAATTGATAGAGAGATTCAAACTACATTAAATAAAGATGCAGAAAACTCTAGCAATCCTATTGACAAGAATTTCAAAAAGCAATATCCAGTTTTTATCAGTTTAAATACATTGAGAAAAAGGAAAAGGAAGAAGAAAGTTAAAAAAATTCAGCGGAAGCACACAAAGAGGAGAGACAATGATAAGGAAAATGTTCCATTAGAGAAAAGTGTAGATCAAGTATCTGAGGCAGAAAGTTTTGAATACATGCCAGGACATATGTATAATTTAAATAAAATAAAAACAAATACCAATGAAGAAGCTAGAAAAAGTAATGTTAAAAATAATAAATCTAGTGGAGATTCTAGTACTGGATTGACCACAGATTCCAGTAAAGCAGCTAAATGTTCTTTTACCAAAGATTTAGAAAAAGGTATTGATATATTAAAATCGGCTTTAAATAAAGGATCAGAAGAAGAAACTTTAAAGAGAAAGTTAGTCAAAGAAGTTGTTCAAAGGCTGATTAAATCCAAATATAAGGATGATGAGAGTTCAACAGAATTTTTATCAGGCTTAAGTTTTGATAGTAGGAAAATTGATGTGTGTCATTCATACCATACTACAAGTACCTCAGACACAAATACTGCCCGAAACATCAAAGAATATAAACCTAAAAAGTCTATTTTACGAATGGATAAATTCAATTCCAATGCAATAGCTTCTACATCTCAAAGTGTCCCCAATTTAGCAACAGTAACACAAAATGATAATTCAATTTCTACATATGCTAAGAAATTATGTGATTTATCTAATACAGACTCTGATCTTTCTAATAAAACCAAAAACAGATACGACACTGTTGCGGACAAGATTTCTTCTGAAGAATTGTACAAAAAATATTTAGAAGCCTTACAAAGGGAAAAGGCTTACAAAAAGCATTTAAAAGACAAAGAATTATTTTTAAAACATAAACTAGTTAGCTCTGATGTAGCCTTTAATGTTTCAAAAGATGCTGAAATGAAAGCCCAAAGAGTTAAAGACTTGATGACTGATTTAACACAAAATAACTATGATGCTGGTTCGGGTGACGCGTGCAGATTTGAAGGCTCTCAATCAAATCCATACCTAGAAAAATATAATTCTATTAGAAAACAACAAACACATTCTGTCTTTACTTTATCATCAGGTAATTCTGATAATAATAAACGGAATTTCTTCTCTAATAAACAAAATGAGGCACATGCTAAATCTTGTTACAAAAAAGGGGATGAGCATTATTGTTGCTGTCCCTTTCATAAGTCACATGCGAAAATTGCGGTTGTTGATAGTTCAATTCAAGTCAATATGACACCAAAAGGCAGATCTTCACCAGAGGTTATACCAAACTCTTCATGTAATGCAAATCAGCAGGAGATAGTTAATAATAGCCCTGCTGATTGCAAACTTAATCAAAGTAAATGTCAAACTGCTTCTGATTGTACAACAAAGGACATCAAATATGTCTGCCTTTGTGCTGATAATACTCAAGAAGTACCTGAGAATATTCTTATTTATAAATGTTCTAGACTAACTAATAAATGCTCAAAGACAAGTGAATCAAAAGCAGCAAACTCAGGAAGTCGGCAAACATCAAGCAATTCAACATCTCCTCGTCGAAAGTCTTCTTTTAAAATTGAAGATTGTGATAAGAAATGTTTGGTTATTAAAGATAATCCTAATCAAATGTCGCAATCCTCACAGACTAACCTTAATTTACCTATAAGACTTCAAAGTAGATCTAGTGGACATAGTGTGAAGTCTACATCAACTGAAGGCATATGCTCGAACAATTCCCATGACAAGAAACCAGATGTTTTGCTAATTCAAGAAGCTACAAGATGTATCCAAACTGAAATTAGTATTGACCCAAAAATATCAGATCCTTCAATATCTGATATTAATATTATAAATGACCAAAATTGTGTACAACTAATTTCTGAACAATATAAGAAAATATCCAGTCCAAATTCAGATAGTAATGTTCCAAAAGAATACATTGAACACCATAGAATTCAAAAGCTTAACTTAAAAAATAGTTCAGACGAGTCTCACAAAACGGATAAAGACAAAGCACTTGCACTTGGTTGCACTGTTGCTAATAGTGGAGAATACACTAACACTATTGAGAAGGAAGATAAGGGTGTTCAAATGAATCCTAATGACTTCAATGAACAGATTTCGAACAATTTCACAATACCAATACAAGGTACAAATATGACTCTTAAAGTTAGCTTAGGATCTGAAGCCAATGCTAACCCTAAAACGTCTATAAATAAAATTCAAAGTTCTGTAGCACACACATCTAAAGGAACAGAGACAATTAAAAATAATGTAGTTGAAAAATTTACATCATTGAGAGAGGAATGCTCAAAATGTATACAGTCCAGTGAAACAAATATTTTTGATGAATTTTATAAAAAACGCAAGACAGACCAATTTGAAGATCAAAATCGAAATTTTGTTGAACAAACTAACAAAACGTGTTGCGTAAATACTTGCGCCACGAAAGATTATAAATATAATACTTATCCTAAAAATGATCGAAACTTAATTCAAAAACCCTTATTGAGGTGTAACACAGACACTGATAAAATTGCTTCACATGTCACTTTTAATCGTAACTTTCCAAGGCAAGTTGATTTTCAACCAGAGAATACTTCAAACTGCCGAAAACAGTCAACAGCAACTCCTATAGATAGTTGTGCAAAACAAAGGTCATCATCCTCAGAAAAATCTCAAAAATCCGCAGAAAATAGCATAAGAAACAAATCGGGCTCAACTAGTGAAACTGACAATAGTAAAACACTTACTAAAGATCCAATACTTGATATAATCCAAGATATAACGAGACGATACTCAAAAAAAGAATTTGAAAAAAATAAAAGAAAAAAATGCTTTAAGGAAATAATAACAGTTCTCAATTATCTTTTAGACACAGAAGAGAGTACTGATGACAAAAATAAAGAGTCGAGTTCCTCTAGTAGTGAGAATGAAATTGTAGGAAACGGTTGCAATAGATGTGGACCCCGTAAGTCTTTAGTAGATAAAGGTGTTCAGTTATCTACGAAAAAGTCGAAATCACTTAAAATTGGTACGGAGTCTTCGGATATTCCCATTTCTACAGACATGCCGAGTACTTCAACTGACTCAGGAACTTGCAAAATATTAAAAAAAATTAAAAAGGAATGTGAAAAATATCACCAACGGAGGTGTAAATTACACAGTGAGGAGAAGATATGTGAAACATCCAGCAGCACTTCCGTCAATTGCCATCAATGTCGACGTGTTCACCATTGCTCATGTAAAAGTTCAAAGTGCAAAAATCATAAAAAGAACTTCGAGAAACCTAAGAAAAAATGCGTCGCTTACAATTTGATAATACAAACTTCGGACAGTGTGGTCAGTGACAAGGTCAATTACGGTTTTAATCGTCCTCAATTAAAGAATATTGTCGTTAAAGTTCCACCCAAAAGAAAAGTAGAACATATGCAGTTTGGAGAGATTTCTTCGAAGATCGAGAACAATTTGCCTCAATTTAGTCCTCGCTCAAACATCTATGGCTGTAGAGGTTTTCGTAATGAAAGCGAAATATCGAGTACTGATGATGTAATAAAAAAAGCTCAAACGTGCACTGTAAGAGATTATTTAGAGAAGAACCGCCCCGACTTTGTTGAAAAGAGTTCCAATCGTCAACAGTGTCTGAAAGCCATCAATGAAACAAGGTAAAATTCTATTTTTTTTATTTACAGGCTATTACTATTGAATTTTATTATGAAGTGCGTAAAATATACCTTTCTTAGGTTTAAAAAGTTAAAAATACCTCACTAATTCTTTTTACTTTAGAGTAAGAGACAGCGACACTCCTAGACTGAACATGATAGTGGTCCACACTCATAACCCAAACGCGCCTAACCATTGCATGGAACCTTGCAATATGTGCTACCAAGGTATTTTTTCGTAGTAGTAGCGAAATCTATGTTGTTCATAAGAATATCGTTAATTTCGTTTAATTTAAAGCTATTAGTTTTTTAGCGTTTAATGTTCTGGGTAATGGTTATTAAAAAAAATTTCAACCACATAGTTTATGGGGTTACAAGTTGTAAAATATTTTACGTTGTTAGTTTTCAAGTACATAAATTCTGGGGTTTACTAAGACATGTTTTAGGTGGACCAGCTAATAATTCTATGTGCTTTGATCCAATTATGCATTGTCTTCATAATGAAGTAACAAGAATTGGTGAGTCTATATTTTTCAGGCTTATTAATAACAAGACAGTATAATCGATATCGATAAATAGTTAAATACTATATTTAACTATTTATCGACAATTTCTCTTCATGTATTCATATTTTAATTTTTCTCAATTTAAAGTCCATTATTTTATGGTTTCATATTTTAAGATATCTGTTTAATACTAGTTTGTTTTCGCAATCATTATTTACAAATCATACCTATCGTTTATTGCGTATAATTTCTTATATATAATTCGTGCCACGCAAGAAGAGACTTGACGAAGCACGTGTTTTGCCTGTTTTGCAGTATCAAGTGCGTAGAATTTTTTTTCAATAATTTCTTCTTAGCTAAAAATTAACCTGAGTATACCTGCTTTGCATATGAATAACCTTCGCTGGCTGTATCTTATTGGAACACAGAAAGTTGTAACGCACGAGGCGGCAGTATTTATCTACAATTTATGTCAAGTAACTGTCAAGGTTTCCCCCAGCTTGCTGGCAGCTACGTACTTGGGTCGTCACTTATCTTACCCGTAGAACTGTAGCGGACATTCACAAATCTTTATAATACTGTTTTCTGATGTGTCTTACTGATTACCGATTGAGAAACTCTTGGTACAATGTCGTATGACAACCGTTACTAAGATATCTGTAAAACAATTAAAAAATATTGAAGAAAATAAATTCCAATTTCAGATTTTTTCTACTCCTGACACGTCATAATATTTTGTCCAAATTATTATTATGGCATTAAATTTGTGTATAAAAATTCCTGAATGTATTATACAAACAATACATGTAGTTTTTTGTACACTATATAACCGTGTAAGAATGCTAATGTTCTTCTCAAGTTTTTTCTTTTCTGGCATAATCGTCGTCATCGTCATCGACTATGGTTACTGTCCAAATGAATGTTTTGTCATATCCTAATTAGGTAACAGTTAAATAATTATAAATTGACTCTTGCATACACATAATTTCAGAGCAAATGAACGCGCCACCAAGCGGCAACTGCTGTCGATGCAGTTGGACCGCCAACAGGAATTAAGCGCGCTCACGCTGGAGGAGCTGAATCGCTTGGAAAGAGAATTGGGCAAAGATCTTCGCAGGAAAAAAGGTAACATATAGATCTCTGTAAAATATAATGTTTTTAGTATAGTTCAGTAAAAAGTTTTACTTTAGTATTTAAGTAAGTCGGTGCTTGAAGAGAATAACACATACAAAAACACAATTGAGAAATGAAACTCAAGATTTTTCTGATTGTTTCAGTTGCCCCAAAATTTATAAGTGAACGTGAAATGAAAACGCATTCTGAGAAAATTTACAAGTCACTGCCCGAAGTTGTTCAGAAAAAGGAAAAGTCCAAGAAAGAAAATATTAAGAAAACAAATTTGTTAATGGCAAATATTTTTAAAAAGGTATACATTTATTTAATACAAATGGTTTAAACGTAAAAAATATTAATTGAATACTTTTATTTAAATTATTTCAACACACAAATAATTGATGTATTATTTAATTTAACCAATTCTTTTTACGTCATTTACCGCCAATAGCGCAAATCATTGTGTGTAGAGTGGCGTAAGTAAAATGACATATTTTTTCTTAACTAGGCCATGAAATCCAAAATATAAAAATATCTTATAATAGTGACGCAATCCTTGTGTGTTTTATTCTTACCCTTAATGATAATAGTGACAGTGACAATTAAGTGTCTCACTCACTCCTTTGACTATTTTCTGTCTTAAATCTAGAAAGAAAACTAATAAATAAATTAACATAAATTTTATTATTCCACCAAGTATTCTTACTCGGCTTAATGATAATATTTAAAATCGAACCAATATTCAATCAAATTTACAAACGCTGCCGTCCCACTGAGCTATTCTTTTAAAACACAATGTATTTACTTTTTTTTGCAGAATCTACAGAAAAAGACCCTGCAAGGTGCTGTGAACTTATCTAATTACAGTACAGTCATAAAAATTTGACAAAAAAGCAAATTTCTAATTGTAATGACCACTAACTGTGTTCAATGATTGTTATTTGTTATTTATGAGGTCATTATTTTTGTAAATGAATTGAATTTAAATGTATGTTTCATATTTTCTTTATTTTGAATATGATAAAATTAAAAAATATTTATCTATATAATTTTGTTTTACTTATTAGAAACTGTCGTAATATTAATTGTCACCGTTTTAACAATTTTCTCAAACAGTAATGAGTAGAAAGTAATATCATAAAGCTCCACAAACGTCAACGTAATAGGTTCAGTTATCCCCTAAACTTAAAAAAATATCTGATAGTGGCTTCTTTGTATCTATCAATTAATAAATTCTTCCGCTGCCTGTGTTTTGGTTCGTTATAGGCGAAAAGACCGTCAGCGACCGATTTATAGAAATTAGTAACGCAGGATTTATCCAGGACAGGAGCATTTAGCTCTTATTTATATGTATTATCTAACAAGGCATTGGCTTAATTGACTCAGATTTTTGTAGTTGTATAACAATAACTGATTTTGGCGCATTTAACCAATTACCTTTAACAGCTTTATAATGTTAAGCAAGATAAGTTCTTTATTTATATAATTTATAGATCGCTCGAAAATGAAAAACTGACGCTTTTACGAACTAAGAAATAATAAATATAAAATACACATATAAATCATAGATATACAGAAGTTATCATCGGATTAATTTTGAAATGAAATGAAATCGTTGAAAGATAGTTTATGTTTGAGTGACCAGCAGACTTATAATCCACTACGATACAGTCAATGGATTACTTTTTTTTTGAATGCATTGAGTAAGTTACACCTTAACAAATTTTTAGTTGATACGAAACGATTAACCAATTTTTTTTACATACTTTGATTTACATTGAATATTAACGTAGCTATATGATACTATTATTTTTTGTGCTTCCTTAATTATCGTTTGAGATGAAATAATTACTCAAAATCGGGCATCCGTATAAAAAGATACGGAGATTTGAGTACAACTGTTTTTTTATAATGGCAATGATTACGTTAAATGGATATAATAACAAACATACTGGCAAGTGGTAGTCCCCTGACAAATTGACAAGTGACAAGACAGATTGTGAATGGTGATCGGTCGATCGAATGTTTTGCTTATTTCTTAATTAGAAAATGATTTATTTTGAAAGAATATAAGCAAAATGGATGAAAACGAATTTTTCAAGCAGACAGTCCAGCATTTAGCACGATGTCTGTCCTGCATAAATCCTACACCATGGGAAAAAGTGAGTTATAAAACATTGATTGAAATCTTGTTTATTATTTGTTGGCATTGCGAAAAAGATTCGACCTCCTAAATTGGCCTTAATTGTACTCTTTCTGTTCATTAATTTAATAAAATAAAATTCTATTTTTTAATTTCGTAAATTTGAATATGACCTCATCAAATGACATAAGCCCTGTTATCGATGCCCTATTGTTCAGGGTCACTTTTCCTGCCACTTTCTATTTCATCTTTAATGTAGTAAACCCCATTACAAATCAACTACTTTTCATGTAATATTTTTTTTACTTAAAACTCTATGTTTTAAAAAATCATGTTTTTTTGTTGTCTTTAATTAATCATAGATTTTAGTATTTATATACATTTCGTCTTATTACCAATTCGTTCATAATTTTACATTTATAGTATCGACTTAAAATAAAATAAACATAAAATAGTAAGACTTTGTATCTATATACTTCAAAAAAGAAAAGTTATTCAATGTCTTAGATAACAGTCAGTAATTTTATAGATGAACTTTCTATTAATAATGTCATGTAATCCATTCTAGGTAAACACATTGTTTATGCTATGTCCACAAGCCGCCAGTTCATCTTTTGTGGTGAACCCTCGAAGTCAGGAAGCAAGTATTGCCTTAGGCATATACTTTTTACAAAGTGGTCTTCAACACCAAGATAAACTCTTGCCATATTTCCTAAAGGTTTTAAAATGTCTAACTAATGCACAGTTTGAAGAGCCAATGTTCAAGATCAAGAACAATGATCGTGAGTATATAAGTTTTAATTAATTTATTATTAAAAAGAAAATACTTTAAAATAATACAAAATATTAATTTAAGCTATTTATTTAACTAAAACATGCTTCTACATATGCAACACGATTGTCATTGGTTAGATCTGAAAGAATAAAAGTATGTTAGTTAATAACACAGTAAACTTGTTTTCATACTTTATACAAAACTACTACTTCTTTTTATAAGTTATGAGAAAGCAATCAATAATCTATATATACAACATTCAAAATATATGGCTCATACAAAATACACATTCCAATTCCTTTTTTTATACCTAAATATGTTTAACTGAAAATGGCTTATGTTTAATTTAAGTAAATTATATTAAAAAACCAACACATTTTCATCTTAGGCACCAGCTCCTGCTCCACCTCCACCCTTTGCTCCAAAGCCAAATCCAGCTCCACCTGTATATTAAAACATTATATATAAATATATATATATATATATATATATATATATATATACATATATATATACATATATATATATATATATATATATATATAAATATATATATATATATATATATATATATAAATTCATAATAAAATATGTAATAAGGTATCTATTATGTGGACTATTTTTAAAAATGAAGGTAAATAAAATAACTAACCATTTGCTCCACCCTGTCCACCACCACCAGGAGGCCCACCAGCTGAAAAAAGTAAATATAAAAAGCCTCATAATGTTCTTAGAATATTATAAATTCCTTATTCATTTTCATAACTAAATATTTAAAAAAACCCTAAATTAACAAAAAACAGCATCACATCTATACTCTAGTATAGCTTTTTTCTCCTTCTACTTCAGTTCTATCTAAGCTCTAGTATAGTAGGTTAGTCACAAAGAACCTTATATTAACATATTCTTTCATCATCTGCTCATCGCTCTCCTAAATATTTTAAACTAGATAATATTAACAGCATTTTCCCTATGTGAATATTTATAATTGTTTGAAATGGAACTATTTTAAATGGAATAATTGCATATATTTTGGTATTCAAAAATACATTTTTGGAAACCTGACTTTTCTATATGTTCCTAGAATGATCCATGGGGGATTGAAATCCAAAAACATCCTAATTTCAATAAAGAAGATGGTTAGAACTTTTTACCACCTGGGACCCCATGTATAAAAAATATTAAATAAAATAATTTTAAATCCACTACACCAGAAACAAAGATACAGTCAGCTCATTCTACAAAAATCTAGTACGCGAGACAATTAAGAAATAGATGGCGGTAGATTGATACCTGTAACCACGGACTACTACTAAAGTGTTCGAAACGTCAGGTTTCCAAAAATGTATTTTGCAATACTAAAATATACGCGATTAATCCGCTTAAAATATGTAAAAATCACTTTTACATATTACTTTCGATTTTTACACATTTAAAATGTGTAAAAATCGAAAAAATCAATGATCTTATTATTTAAAAATGTTTACTGCATATGATTTAGGTGCTTACATTTCATTTTTAAAAACTTCTGTGTACATATATATACAGAAATAAATAAAATTGGAAGGAATTTTTGTCTGTCTGTTTTTTCCGGCTTATCTCTGAAGTGGCGGGACACATTTGGACGATATTTTTACGGGACGATAATAACAATTAACTTAGGCTTCTTTTAGTTTAGTATCATAAAACAAAATTTCCAGAGATATTCAATTACACGCGAATGTGGTCACGTGTAAGGCTTGTAATTAATATAATAAAAATTCTTGTATACCTCCAGCACCAGCACCACCACCAGCTTGGAAGCCTCCTAAAATAATTAAAACATGTTAATATCTTAATTAACATATATTATTGAAAAAAAAAATGTTAGCATTTCTGTAGAGAGATTTTTACAAATTCTGCTACTCAAAGATTATTAAGAAATAATCGTTTGGCAAGAGAAATTACTATTTATTTTATTATTTTACTATTTTTAAAGTATTATTTCACGCTTAGGATTAGAAAACATTTTTTTAAAAAACGTTAACGCATGGCTTAGCGGTCAGAGCGCTTGGACGGTTTCCAAGAGGCGCAGGTTCGAATTTATATAAATTGAATAATATTTTCTAATCCTAAGTGTTATAACACTTTAAAAATATATTATTGGATTTCAGATTTCTCATTTTGATTTTATTATCAGGGATTTGATTTCTTGAGAAACTAAATCCCTGATAATAAAACAGATATTATTATTTTTAAAGAATTTTGAATAATGATACATATAGTATCTCTGTAAAGCTAAAGTGAAAATATTATTGTTGATTTAGTTGCATTATATTTACAATATATGTAGATTGTAGACATACCTCCGAATCCGCCTTCGGCACCGCCACCTCCTAGAAAAGTAAAAATAAATTATTATACTAAACGTTTATACGAGTTATTTATTAATTAAAATTCATTTTTCTAAGTCCTAATCTTTGCTTTGGTGCGAATATATTTCTAGGTACAAAAAGAGCTTATATAACATATAATTTTTTTGTTGATTTCAACCAGTTCCTAATATATTTATTCCAAGGTTTTTTGTAATATAAAGTCAATTATTTTGAACAAATTCTTTGTACGAATAGTAATAAATATGTTTATTTACAAATTGTTTATAAAAATATGTTTTTGTCCAAAATGTTAAAACTAAATGTCTTACCCCCTTGCGGCGCTGGGCTTTGAATTGTCTGAAATATAGATAAAAAAATTATTACTTTCATTCGTAATATAAGTACTTAAAATATAAGCTTTTTTCTGACTACCCTGCTATGGGAGATGAAACGTCAAGCTTCTGTTTTTTTGTAATACACTTAAATATAATAATTATATGCTATTATTTGTTCATTGTATGTTCCCTCTTTGTTTCGCATAGCAGGGTAGGCAGAGAGAATCTAGTGACAAGACACTAGCTTTAATGGTTTTCGACTTAAATCCTATATAGAATAGAAATAATACACTTACATTTCCTACAAACATTAGAGCTACAATCGTCACACAAACAATTTTGAACATTTTGTTAAGTATAGGTTTTCACAGGGAAGATGTCTATAAATCAGTTTGACTTTGGTGCTTCTATATATACTATATAGTTAATTATAAGATAAATTATCTAAAACACAAGTGGGGGAGGAAGTTAACAATTTTCTCTCAGTGTCATCTCTTTCATGAGTTTTTACTTGACTTTTAATACATGGCAATAAAAACTATGATTATATGCACAGTTAAGCGTGTTAAGCAGTAGTTTGGTGTAATAATTATACAGTTTAGAGTAACATGCTAGTTATTAGAACATTTATGGCTGTAATAACTCGCGCTAGGTTTCGACTTCACTCGTCATCACACTATGGTACAAATTATCCTGAGATATATTTTTTTGTGATGTCTCGTTTTATTGACGACAAGCGTTTTGCATATATATCGTGTACGAACGCGTGTTAATGGTCTTTCTATTTTACAAGCGAAATGGAAAATGGATTCCAAAAGTAGAGAGTAAAGTGTTTTATAACTAATTTCTTTGTTTCTTCCTGACTCTGTAAATATGCGACAGATGCGATCTATTTAAAAAAACTTATGCTAATTAAATTGTTCTTGAATGAATTTAGATTGATTTCAAAAAAAATCTCATTTTCGTTGATTGATTTCAAGGAAATAATAATTACTGGGGCCGGCCGTGGCGCAGTGGATCTGACTGTAAACGCAATTGGTTGTGAATTCGAATCTGACTCAGGGGAATGATTATATTTAAATTATTTTCATTTACTCGCCTGGTAAAACGGCGTAAAGCGGAGTACGGAGAGCTATGTAAATAAAAGCGTGAAGCTATAAAAATATATTATTATTATAATATAAAAACTCTTCACCTTAAGACTTACATAAATACTTTGCTTAGCATTTATTTTTCATGCCTAACAGGTATAGCCATGATATGACGTTGTCGGTCTTACAATTGATAATAAAAATGTAAATAGGAACTATGCCTACAAAGTCTTAAATATATATTTTTCCATTTTGTATTAACATACATTAGAATTATACGGAATTAATTTTTTAATATAATATTATTGCGTTATAATATAAGAGAAGACAGCGCAAATTTGAGATGATAAACGTTTTGGTACTAAGAATTTTCTTTGTTCTTTATCATGCTTTGTTTCAGTCGTGTTACAAATTTTTAATACATCTATATAAGTATTATCCTCGTATATTTTAACAATATAAAATCAAGTATGTTGTTTATATTGTTAAATAAAAATTGGCGATAGAATATCCTAAAAAACATTTATTTTGCCTTTTGTACAAAAGGAGAAGCGTCAAGGCCTGCAACTATTTTTTTGATAAATAGCGCGAAATTGAAATGCTTCTCATAAAATATATATTTTTTATAGTAATATATTAAGGATCCTTAGGAGTGAATTGATATATTTTCTTCTCTAGAAAAAATTTAAACTTAAAATGTTGGTTCATGTGTAATCTGTATTATATGGTTATTGAAACAATGTAACAATGTACATGAGTAAAAGAATGGGTTTATTAAAAAAGATAATATACGTCCACAATGAGGACTCCATGTGTGTAAATTATTTTTAAAGAGGACAATTTAGTCAATTGCCTTGGTAAAACACAATACAATGTAATTATTGTGTAATTTATTTCTTGTCACTTGAAAGACAATTGTTTTTTTTTTAATTATACAATATTTAGTTGTGACTTAAATTAAAACTTGTATGGAGTAAACAAGGTGTTTATTGAAATTATCGATTTTCAGGGATCCCCATGTCGGAAAAATTCAGCTTCTGTCTTAATACGTTACTCTCTGATGTAGCATCGAAGCAACCAGCGTTGCGAGAGGAGATCGTCACAGCACAAATAGAACTTATGTCAAATCTCACAAAAATCATAAATAATTGTCACGAAAGCAAAGATTACAACAGCGTATCTAAACTTCAATTATGCAAAAGTACAGTGCCAATTCTGATAGGGCTGGCCAGGTCTATGGGACGATATGCCACTGTTGAACCTCCTTTACTATGCCGCCTTTTCCCTCAGCCAAGCAGCCCAGTCAAGTCTAAAGAGCCCGAGCCAAGCTTCGAGTATTCAACTTTGGATAAGAAGAGAAAGTTTAATCAATTCCGGCCAATAATACCAAGGTCTTTATCTGGAAACCTCAATCCTAATATAGAAAATATAGTAGAAAATGGTAGTGATACAGTAGATAGTGTAGGCGGAACTCTAAAGCGTGGTTCCTTGCAAAGTTACAGCTCCGTCCCATACGATCCGACGACTTATTTCTTCCATAAGTTTGGGTCGAGTTTCAACCAGTTTCCATATATGAGGTTTTCGGAATCACCAGAGAAGAGGATCAACGTACAGTTCTATGTGACGTATTTGCAGTCCATACTGTCGCTGGCCAAGAAACTGTTGACCAAAGATTTATTAACGTTTTTAGATGAAGAGGCTGAGGATATATTTGCTTCTGGTCAAATTCAGGTAAATTTGATAGTTTGTTACTTATCAAAACCGTTATAATGGAACAGCGTCTAACTGTAATCGCGATTGGTTATGGGTTCGATTCCCACTCGGGAAGTGATTATATTTAAGTTATTTTAATTTCCTCGCTTCGCTCTGGCTAGACAAGCGCGGCTTTAAATTGTGCCACTCAACAAGCAATATCACGAATTCGGAGGAAAGCGGAGTACGGAATGTCTTTACTTTTGGTCTACCCTGCAATGCGAGATAAAAGCGTGAAGCTAAAAAAAGAAACCGTTATAACTTACTGATATTTTAACAACATTCTAAAACTTTATAGGTTTTCCCTTACAAATCGTTTTCGGAGACTCTGAACTTAGTAATGGTGACACTCCTAAGGGATATTTTACAACATCAAAAAGATTTACCTGGACCCTTTACAAAAGACGTGCAAGTAAGTTGCTATTATGTCTACTAATATAATGTAATCTCCTACTAATACCACTAATATTTGACTATTAATATTTTTCTTGTAGCTGTCTATATATTTATAAAATTGAATGCAATAACACAGTGCATGTAAAAAATATATAAAAAAATCCTGTGCTTTTATTATATGTCGTTTCTAATATGTTTCTTTACTGTCAATAACTTTTTTGTGATTACATTTATTTTATTTACTTGTTTTCTTTCTTTTTATATAGTAATAATTTAATTTAGTTTATTTACTTTATTGTACCAACAACTTGAGGAGACTTATCTCGTACAGGTAATGCGAACCTGTACCATGTATGTATATATGTATTTGTGTGTTTTAAGTTATGTTAACCCATTAAATGTGTTATGGCTTATTGTGATATGTTGAATTTTTTTTACACAACCTTAAAAATGACATGGATAAATAACATTGTTTTACATAAATGCAATTTTGGTGTCAATTTTAGTATGGATTTTGGTACCATTTTTAATACAGGCAATTTTGGTGCCAATTTTAGCACTAATTTTAATATATAAATACTTTAAATTGTAAAACAAAATGGGAATTTAATAAATTCGATTTTACAACACAATTAAAATTTCAATATTAAATCTAATATAACATGCCAAGACCATATGCTCTTCAGCGGCTCCTCTTCTGTAAGCATGTATGTATGTACGTATGTAATATGTCTTAGAAATCATTTGTAACGTGTTCTACTACATTAAATATGTAAACAAGTAGTGTAACGCTATTCGTGATCGTTTCGCTTCTGTCCTTTTTTATATAGCTTCATAGTAATTTTAGTAAAGTTATAATATTAGTCATATATACTAGATGTTTCACAGATAATATTGTAATGTTAGAGACAATTGATAAAATAAAAAAAAATATAAAATTATTTATTTTGTAGCAAGTGTCATGTGAATCAATTAAATCTGCCGTACTGTTCAATTGAAATATTTAAACAAAAGTAAATATTTCCTCAGGTTTATAAATGTTAAGTTCAATTAATATTTTAAAATAAAAAAATCTAAATTTTTGACAGGAATTCGTAAAATGCCTGTTTTTGAGTGGACAAACAGAACTACAGAGTCGACATCATGATGCATCAGAAAAGGAGGATAGGGAAAGCAATTTCGCAACAGTTAATAAATTCAAAGTCAATGTTATGGCAAACTCCGCCTGCGTTGATTTGCTCGTGTGGGCTATTGGAGATGAAACAGGTAAATGCGATCTTATGTGGTCGGAATAAGAGTTATATTTCAACTATAATTTTTATGTTTTAAATTATTCATATTTGAAAATACTATTATTTATATATTATTATATAATTTTTTTTTCCATGTGGATAAAACTTAAAAAAATATTTATTATTAATATGTAATATTAATATAAATTATGGAATCTATTTTTCTAAGTATATATTTCTATGAAATATTTTATTTTATACGATTTGTATTGTTTTAATATTTATATTTATTATTTATATTGTTATACTGTAACAAACTGTTGGTGATGGTTTTCCAGTGGACGAAGGCTATGACGTGCAAGCTCTTATAAACGCTCTAACAATTTTAATAGGTATTTTAAAGTAAGGTGTGAGAGTTACCCCTTGACTAACATTGTTGAAAAGTTTAAATATTGTAATAGACCAATGTTTATGATAATACTTCTACAATACATAAAGATAAAATTTATGAAATATTTGATCATTTTAAAATTTCATTTTTGTATACATTTTACATGCATTTTGCTTAGCATTATACTAACTCGTTTTAAAAAACATAGACTATTAGAGATTTTTTTTTAAATCGCATGTAAGTAATGAAATTCATTTATAATAAAATGATATTTTGTCAAGTATAATTTTTTTTTTTAATTTTTAGGTGCCGATTCACTATGTGGAAGATTGACGGAGAAAATTAATTCAAATCACAATCATAAGCTGATTTTAGCACACATGCCTTTACTTATGGTTTGCTTAGAGGTATGACCCTGTTGCCATATGCAATTCGCGACGTTTTATTATTATCCATAAATTCTTATGTAAAAGTACTTGAATTAAATAATTTAAACTAATTAAAAATATCAAAATAAAATTTTAAAATAAGTGATGAAATGCTTTTCTTATAGGGGCTTGGCAAATTAGCAACGAAATTTCCAACGATAGCGAATACTTCTATATATTGCCTGCGAGATTTCCTGGTTACACCTTCTCCTATATTATTCAAGTTGCACAAACTTGAGTTGGAAAAGAGTGGTAAAGATCACGCCAAAGCTAATGGTAAGGATTGTAATTTTTAAAATATATATGTTATATCAATTGTTTTCAATTTTTTTTTGTTTTTTAGCTTCACGCTTTTATTCCGCATAGATAGACGTTCTATCTAGACCTAGTGTCAACACACTCCGTACCTCGCTTTCTCAATGAATTCAAGACATTGCATGTTAAGTGGTGGAACTTAACGCCGCTCTTTGTCTTTACTGGAGCGAGGAAGTGAAAATAATTTAAATATAATCATTCATTAGGAGAGCCTAAGTGAGGATCGAACAGACACTGTCACATCGCGCGACGTTTTTAATCGAATTAAACTAGTTGAATTATAAAATAGCAATAATCACGTTACTGTGGCTGGTCGTGACGTAGTGGAAAAGCGTTTGACTGTAAACGCTATTGTTTTGGGTTCGATTCCCACTCAGAAGAATGTTCATATTTAAATTATTTTCATTTTCTCCATCTAGTAAGACATTGTGCGGCGTTGAGTTCCACTATTCATCATGATACTAGGTACTTCCCGTCTACTCCGCTATGAAGAATTAAAAACGTAAAGTTAAAAGTAATAATAATAATAATAATTGAAAACCTTTTTTTAAGGATAAAATGTATGTGGCTTTTTTAAATGTACATATTTTTTAAAATTTGAACTTTATTTTAGAAAGATATGAATTAAAATGGAATCTTTCATTTATTACTTCACATTTTCTTTCCATCTCCTGAGACCAGAATTACTTTTGTTTTTAATGAAGGAACATTTGTTTTTCTTTAAGCTGTGCAAGGCAAAGAACATCAAACTCTAACGGAAACCGGTGTTCCGGTGAAATCTACGCCATTCGAAAAGCTTCGAGATGCTGCCATAGAAAATTTATGTGTGGCTTTAGAGGCGGCGCTAACAGTGGACCCCTTCTGTGTGCCCGCTTTAGTGGGTTCCGTTAGTAATAGACTGTTTACTGCTGAAACTAGCGATAGGTAAGTAAACGCAGTTATTAATTTAGTTAATTATAATCTTCTGATTTAATTTAATGTGTAATTAATACATAAAGATTATAAAATTATTTCGAAAAAATTAAGCTATGGTTTTTTAAATATTTTTCTATCTATAGAAGTTTTAACAACAAATCTTGTTTTACTATTTCAAAGCATTCTTCCACATTAAGGACTAGAATTTATAATACAACATTTTAGAAAACCATATAAAATTTTAAACGCAGCGGTATTTGAACCCGCGCCTATTGAAAACCGTCCAAGTGTTCTGGCTGCTAAGTCTTGCGGAAGCGTTCTATATGCTGCTGCGTCGAAATTCTTATACGTTTTTAAAAATGTTTGACAAAACTTGTAATGATATGGTTTTTCGGATTTTGTTGGATTCAAGTCCACTATGCAATATTTATGCTGAAAATAAAAGTCCTTTCCTGCTGTATATTGCTTATATTGTACTACTGAATTAATATGTTTTCGTTTTCCTTTTAGCATTTACGCTTTTTTTTACATTGTCTGCCAAATATCTTTCTACATATTTTTAAGTAATTAAATTGACAATATTAAATTTATATTAAAATAAATATCTATTTATTTTTATTAAAAATTTCTGTTATTTAATTGCAGTGAATCATCACTAATAAGTATGAATATAGTGATCATGTTGGGTCACGTCGCTGTGGCCTTGAAGGATACACCAAAGACAACAGATACAATATTACAATTCTTCCAGCAAAGGTTATATATATTATGCTTTATTATTTATAATTCAACTAAGTTTTATCTAATATTTCCGAGTCTTAACTGACTTCACAATAACTATATAACTATCTACTTATATTTTCTTGTGCATAGTTTATACCTACGTCTCAGAATCTACTGAAACAATTATAATGAAACGCACACATGTTAAGTTGAAGTGTACCTAACATGCTCATTTACTTTTAAAGCATCGTGGCATAGTGACGGAAAGTAAGAGAAATGATTATATCTCAATTTTTTTTACGTTTCTCCGCTCTAGTAAGACAAAACGCGGCGTTGAGTTCGCCATTCAACACGCAATATTCCAATTTAGAGCAGACAGCAATCAATGGAAAAGACTAGACACTAGATTGTCTCTGAAAACCCTATGATTATAAAGCGTAAAGGTGTAAGTAATTTAATAAATAAATATAATATCGGAAGTACGGAGTGTCATGACACTAGGTACTTTCTGTCTACCCTGCTATATGGGATAAAAAACGTGAAGCTAAAAAAAATTATAATATCCAGGCTATGTCGAGCTCCATCATCGTTGGATACGCTAATCGTGGACCAGCTAGGATGTATGGCATTAGCAAGTCCTGAGGGTCCAGCTCATGATGAAATCATGCGAATGTTCACCGTCATTACCGTGGAGGCGGCAAGCGCGGCGTACCAGCACACTGATGATAGGAAACAGTATCGGTATGTGTGGTTATGGGGAGAAATTTAACTTGAGATTAACTAATTTTAACTATTGTACGCCTCATATAAAGGAATAAAATACACAATATCTTATGCAATAACAGTTTTTAAATTATTATTTTTTTCTAGCAAGCAACACCTATTTTATCACAAATAAATTGCAAATATTCAATACATAATAAATAAATAAATGAATGAATTCTTATTTACATGCCATCAGTCACGTATCGGTCGTAATTATTTTTTTTGTTGTTTCCCTTAAGAATATTTGAATATTTGAAAATGAATAAATCATTATTTACATGCCAACAGTCACGTATCGGGCGCAGTGTTAAACGCCCTCGCCAACATAGCGGCCAACGTGCGCGGCACGCTGGCGCGCCACGAGCTGCTGACGCGCCTGCTGGAGCTGTTCGTGCAGCTGGGGCTGGGCGGCGAGCGCGCCACCGACCGCTCGCCCGCGCCCGTGCTCAAGGCGTCCGGCAGCGCCGGCAACTTGGGAGTCCTCATACCCGTTATAGCGGTCAGTGGAAGCTATTTTTTATCTCTCTGTCTTTACTTTACTCTGTCTACGATTCTTTGTCTGTCAGTTAGTTGCGAAAGTTTTTGTTTTTTAATTGTAAATAATAAACAAGTTTTTTTTTCTAATGATGTTTTCTGAGCAGGAACTATGTATATGTCTATAACAGTCTTTTCCTCTAGTTACAGTGGATTATTTTCGCAATTAAAAGAACTTTTTTGTATGAAATTTTTGTTGTATGAATTTTTCTTTTTTAAATAGTCAAAGGATGATTTTTTTTGTGATTTAATTTGGTTTAATACAAAGAATGAAATTTTTAACACTTAAAATAATTATATTACACTTAAAAGAATTTGCTAAGTATAAGCCTAGTAAAAATACTATACTAATAATTACTCCACCGTTATTTGGATTTGTCACGTTATTTGGAAAACTATTTTCTTAATATTGTAATTGTTATAGGTTTTAGTCAAGAGGCTACCGCCAATAAAGAATCCAAAGCCGAGACTTCACAAGCTCTTCAAGGATTTCTGGTTATATTGCGTCGTAATGGGTTTCACTGCGGCTGAATCAGGTAAATATCCATTTCCTATTAAATATTCATAAATTTTATGTAACTCTTCCTATTTTATATGTAACCACAATTTAAAACGCTCGATAAATTGATTATTTGTTATAACATGTAGAGATAATACACTGTAAATTACTGTTCCTTACATATGTGACTTATTATCACACTTAAATAATATTTTAAAAAAATATAATATACTTATTATGTGCAAAATAATATTTTATGCTAAATTTTGATAATTACACTGCATACTATATTATTATTGCATAAACATTTATTTATTATTAATTATTAAAGATTTTTTTTCTGACAACACTCAAGTAACATTTTATCCGTATACGTGTATTGTCTTTATGATATGTTTATTTTTGGATTCAATTTAGCACTTCTATCTAATTTTTCACATGAACTATACTGAACACTACTGTGCTATTATTTTGAGGATATATATGGATGAAGGTGATATGTCGTGTTTTTTGGAATTTCGTAGTATAAATATTTTGATAATTATTTAAAATTAATGTTTTTGTTTTTTCCTTTAAAATTTTTTTAAAATTTCAGTTTTGTTCTTATATTTCAGTTTTGTTTTTCGATAAAATAATGAAGTAACATAATTTAAACTAAATTCTGCCCCAATAACTAGATTTTTTATTAACTTTTTATTACTGGCTGACTGGCTGACTCTTTTTAAAATTTATTTTAAATCTAAATTTTGTGGAAATTCTAATTTTGCTACGTATCACTTCCATCCATAAATGTCTTCATCATAGATGTATTTAAACAATCTATTGTCTCTTCTTCTATGGCCACGCGTAGCCATGCGAAAGCGTGAGTAAAGTTGCTTATAGAAAGTACCTTAGCTGTAATGTGGTTTGGTTTTTTGTATGAATTGTGTTTTGATGTGTTGATGTATATTATATAATAAAATAATTTAAAAAAAGCCTTTGCATATATTATTACATGCTAGTAGTGTCCTCTATTTTATAATTCTAAAATAAAAGTAGCATTAATTAGCAAAAATAACATTTTTTCACACCAAATTGAATTTCAAGACATATTGAAGATCCGCGAAATGATAAAGAGAATTGAATGGGAGAAAGAAAATGTAAAGATAATAAAATAAATGAATTTGATCTCCATTACCTGTATGCAAACTTGATATACGAGCTCATAATATAGCAAAATTTTATGAAAGTATGTTAAAATTAAAATATAGAATAAAATAAATATTTTTTATACATGAAAATAAGTGAATTGGCTACTTTGTTTTGAGATTTAAAGAACTAGAAGACTAATTGTTTGTGATTTGTAATAAAAAAAAATTATTTAAAATAAAATTACACTATAATATACGTCAATATATCAAAACATGGCCCCAATTTGTGCTTATAATACATATTTTGTATATATATATATCTTGTTTGAAAATGTAGACTTGAGTTCATTTTTCAGTGTATTCTGTTTTGTACGTTGTAGAATGTGTTGTATAGAATAGTTTTGTAGGACTGGTTTACGATTGGTGTTGCTTTGATGTACGTAAAAATTGTGACGATTTATAAATACATGTATTAAGATGCTGATATAGATTTTGATTATGTTTTGTCATAATAAAGTGTACAGTTTTTTTGTGTGCTGGATTTTAAAGCCGTGTGTTGTTTATAAAATATACATATATATAGACAGGTGTTTGCTTTTAAAATTTTAGTAAAGTTTAAAATTATTTTCATACCAATAATAGACTTTAATCAAAATTTCTTTAGGATTATGGCCGCAGGAATGGTACGCGGGAGTGAAAGAGATAGCTGTAAAGTCTCCCTATCTAGTGTCTCAGACATCTTTACGTTCTGAAATGAGAGAGTATCACTATACGTCCGCTGTGAGGAACGAGTCAGTGTCAATGAATGAACTGCAAGAGCTTAAAACTCAGATATTAAACCTGTTGGACCATCAGCCCGATGTTACTGTTATAGTCAATAAGCTAACTTTCGCACCCTGTATGTATTTATTGAGCGTGTACTGGTTAGAGACACTGAGGTAAGTCAAGTCAAACACACACACACACACTCACACATATATTCTTTTTAATTTATTTTTTGTATCATATGTTATATTTAATATAAAAAGTAACTATTAAGAATATGTTTTCTACTTGAATATGTTTTAGGGTATGCAATTCACCAGAACCGAGTCTACAGCCAATCATAGAGTATTTGAGTGATACAGCTTTACAGAAAGATAAGAGTGGTATGTGGCAATGTGTGTCTAGGTAAGTATTGAATTAAATGTATATATTTTTTATATTTCATATATTTTAAAATCAATAAAAAATTTTGATCACCGCATCATATTTATTTGTAAACGAATATCACTGTATAGAAAAAAGAAGTCTATCATATTGACTGTGAAAATATATTTTTTGAATTTTGCTTAAAGTGGTACAGAAAGTTAAAAAACTTTTTTTAACATTCTTTATTCTTTCTTTAGTTATATTTATTTAATGTATAAATGTCGTTTTTATATTTTTTATTATAATTTGTTTGAAAACAAAATTAATATAATTTATTTGTTTCACAGTGTTGGTGACAAAGTGTTCCAGAAATTTCTCGACGTGATGTCCGAAAAGATCAAAGATGAATCTCGTGAAAGGGAGTTGGAGGGGCACGCACAATTCCTTCTAGTCAACTTCAATCACATACATAAACAAATACGTAGGGTCGCTGACAAGTGGCTCGCTGGCCTAGTTGATAGATTCCCGCATTTACTGTGGAACTGTCGAGTATGTATATATTTTATTTATGAATATTATTAGAAGTATAAATTGAAATCTCCTTATAAGCTATTTCGTATATATTAAATTTTAGTTTAAATGAGTTTTTAGAATAATAAAATATATTTTTTGTGTCAAAATATGTTGAATCAGAGGCCGGTCGTGCTGCAGTGGGATAGCGACTACTGCAAACAATATATTAAATGTATCTGTATATCTTAGAAACGAGTATCCCTCTCACGCTCAGTTGTATTTGGTCGGATGTAGATATTTTCTGGCACCAGTAAGTTAGGCAACTTACTGGCGCCAGAAAATAAAAATTACAATTTAATGCATAGAGAAATTGTACCAAACAACAACTTTTTTGAGTGTGACGTAATATCTATAAATTAAAATTTTCTATTTGTTAAGATATAAATGTGAAAGTAATTCTGTCTGTCTGTAATGTCATCACGGCCAACGTTTTTTACGTTTTGCGGTTAGTTCATTGTTTTACGAAAAGGATGCCGGAAATGAGCTTGCTGGATGCGTACAAGGCGCTGTCCGATTAATATTGTTTTCAATAGTAATAATTGACTTCGACGAAGATATAAGTGGAATTCGCAATTATTTATTTTAATGTTTATCGGGTATATCAAGAATTATTTACTTATAAATATTTGGCTACTACCTTATTTATATGAACAACTTGTTTTCAGGTACTCTGGTCCATGTTAGACATCTTACAAGTGCTCAGTTTCAGTTTAGAATTAGATGCAAACCAAGAGACGCCATTACTGAAAGTGCCTGGAACCGATTTCACTTTGCAGTTACAAGACACTTTGGAAGGACGCGAGGTAAACTTTCATATTAAAAAGCTTATAAATAAGGTTGAACGTGGCGCAGTAGGACACCATCTGACTAAAAACGCGATCGTTTCTTGATTCCATTCCCACTCGGGGAAATCATCATATTTAAAATATTTTCAATTTCTCGCACCTGGTAAGACAAAGCGCAACGTTTGCTTTTGCCCCAACACAAAATGATTCGAATTCGGCGGATAGCAGAGTACTGATTGTCTTGAGACTTGGTATTTCCAGCCTACACTGCTGTACGGGATAAAAGAGTGAAGATGAAAAAATGTTTTTACTGCTCTGTATATGATATTTTTTTTCCACAGGGAATAGTAAAAGATTTCGCAGACAGATGTCACGGTATTGTTCAAGAAGCTATGAAATGGGCATCGCAGTCAACCCGATCTCATTTACAGGAATATCTTAATCAGGTGAGAGACAACATTTCAATTTCATACTAATGTAATTATTTTTTTGTATCGTCTCCGGTTCTATTCCTGACACCGTAAACAGTAGTACAAACTTAGATTTTCTTAAAGAAAATTTATATATTAAATCTAAGATTTATAATTGCTTTTTGAATGATAATTTGAATATAAAATATTGCATAATTTCTATGGTTTATTTTTAATAAATAACATGTTATTCTACCCGCTACCTTTGGATACTACATAAATATAAAAATATGTACTAATAAAAGACTGATTTTGTAAAAGATTCCTAACTAAATACTATGCCACCATTGTGGCTAGCCATATATGACACTAATTAAATATTGTTTGTTTAAAAGGTTCCAAACTCTACACTCTGGCACCACTGTGGTCTCGCGTTAGCCACAGGTGCGTTACTCGGCGCGGCGGGGCTCAACCGCATGTCGGCGCCGCTACCGCGCTCCGCCTTGGATAAAAGGCCTCCGTGCGTGACGCAGGACTCCGCCGCGCTGTTAGCGGTTGTGTCGCAGAGGAGTCGGTATGCGGGAGAGGTATGGTGGTTTTTGTAAAATTTTTATTATGTGTAGATACAATTCAGTCAGATATTGTGATTTTTGTACATCTTAACTGAAAATATTGAACGAATTTCACCTTAGTCTACTTGTAGACTTGTGACCACGAAGTAAGTACTGCAAACTGTTTGAAACGTCGGGTTTACCAAAAAGTATTATTGAATATCAAATAAATATGTGTTTGCGTTCCCAGGTGGCGGGCGCAGTGCAGGCGGAGGGCGGGGGCGGCGCGGCCGTGTGGCGCGTGGGCGCGCGCCTGCACGCGGCGCTGCGCGACGCCTGCGCCGCCGCCAGCGAGACCGCGCACCGCGCCGCGCTGTGGCGCTGCGCCGCGCTGCTCGTGCACGCGCGCGCCGTGTGCGCCGACATGACGCCCACTGCGCGCGCCTTGCTGCATAGCATCGGTGAGATCACGTGCTCATTTGTGTTAAAAAACCAGCTCCACGTTTTATCCCGCATAGAAGGGTAATCAGAGATGACCTAGTGTTAACACATTCTATTAACTGAATTCGCCTGAAATCGAGACCTTATGCGTTGGGTAGTGAATCCAACGCCACTGTCTATATTCTCAAAGCGTAGAAATGAAAATAAATTTTAAATAAATTTATTAATACGTATATTATAACACGTAAAATCACAATGTTTGATTGATTGAATGAAATTTTAAATCTTCTCTTCGTAGTGGCCCCTGTACTCTCCGGAGAACCTGTAAATCCTATAGCTGTACGTTGACTATCAATTATTTGACAGCGTATTATAATCTATATTATATATAGACTATATAATTTTATAGTACATTTTTATGATTATAACAACTTCTTTTTGCTTTAACAACCTTTAGGTTATCGGAAATAAAAGGTTACTTAATAATTTTTAAGTGTTATATTTCTGTTTAAAAAAAATAATTTTTACAGCTTAAATATAAATATTAAAAATGAAATGCTTATGTTTAACATTTACTTCCATACTAATGAACCACTTCATCTCTAATTATTAAGTAATTTATAATTTTATTTGCAGATTTACGTAAAGATTTACTAAACGTATAGTAACGTATTAAAGTTTATAATTCCTTTCATTCACAGCATGGTCCCAAATAGACATATTCACAGAAGATGCTGTGACATCAGCAGTTGAGTGCTGGCAGTGGCTCAATACTTCAAGACCGGACCTGGAATTGCGACTTTTACAAGAAATTTTCGCAGCGTGGCAATGCACTGTCGATAGACGTATGGGATTGTTTTCTAAACAACCTGAGGAAATAAGCCCTTTGGCTGCTTATGAAGGTTTGTTACTCATTGTTAAATATATTTAAGTGAAATAAATAAATTATTTTATTTAATTTGTTGTTCTTTCCTTCTATTTATTATTAGTTGACTGGTAAAGAAAATGCTCTTTTCATAAAATCTATTCAGCCATTAAAATCTGATCTGAAATGTTAATGAACATAAAAACGACTTTATTGTCAGTCGTAACAGATTAACTCCAGTTAGCATACTAATTCTGCTAACGAGAGCCAGTACATACATTTTGATTAACATTTGAGTTATGTATATTATTTAAGGTAAAACTTGTGCTAATGTTGTATTTTCTTCTATTTTCTTGTGTTAATGTTGTATTTTGTACTTGCGTTGCTCACCTATCTGCTAGTGTAAGTCCAGTTCCAGAGATTAGCTGAAACAAAAAATAGACAAACACAATAATTGTATTTTGGTATATGTTTGCACGTGTACATATGCATTTTGTCATAGGTCATTTTAATATTACACACAGACACTCCAATTTTGTTTATGTGTATAAATAATTTATTTAGGTATAAATTTTATTATGTATTCATTATTCATTTATTTTGTCTATTATTAATGTATTGTATTATTATTTATTTATTTTAACTTATTATGTTTTCCGTTTTATTAAAATGACTTTACGCCCCAAGTTTTTGTAGACGAGTTGTTTGTACATTTGTTTTTATAAGTAAAATAACAATAATAATAGTTTAAATTAGTACAACTAAAATAACAATAATAATAGTTTAAATTAGCAAGTTTCAATGTATTAACAAAAAATATAAATATATTTCAGGAGCAAAGTTAGAACCTCGTCCTCCATTCGTCGCTCCGCACGCTGTATGGATCCGGTTTTTGTGTGAAATAGCTGAAACTGCCAAATATAATAGTTTAGAGAAAGTGGAAATGCTGGCTAGTTTGCTTCATAGGTAAGATTTAAATAATATAGGTATTTTAAAATTTATGAGTGTTTTGAAATATGTTCTTTTTTACGAGTGCTTTAGTATATCAATATTGATAGAATTGGGTCTGATTGTGGATTCGAATCTTAGCATAACTTTTAGTTTAATGTTGATATATAGTATAATTGTTTAGAATGTCATATTTTTGTTTTAGGTCGTTACCGATAACTGTAGGTGATACACGTGATCACATAAACCGACACGTTGAAGCCGCGGGAGTCAGATTTAAGTGAGTAACGCCAAGTATATTATAAAACTATAATATTTTACTTGTTTTTAACTTTTATTTTTTAATAATCATTCTTTAAAAACACTAACTCTAATAAAACCTATAAAACAAAAAAGTAGAAGTAAAAGTACCTTATGCTACTGTCATATAATTTCACTTTTGTATATTTAATTAATTTTATTTTATATTGCTTAATAATAATATAAGAGTTATTATTGTTCTTGGAAGTCATTTTAACAATCGAACTGTACATTTTTGAAAAAACGTATAAAAATTTGAACGCAGCGGGGCCGGCCGGTGGCGCATTGTGACAGCGTCCGCCTGTACACGCGATCGGTTGTGGGTTCGATCCCCACTCGGGGGAGTGAGACAAAGAGCGGCGTTGAGTTCCACCACTCAACACGCAATGTCTCGAATTCGGTGGAAAACGAAGTATGGAGTGTGTTGACACTAGGTATTTTCTGTGTACCCTGCTATGCAGGATAAAAGCGTGAAGCTAAAAAAAAAAGTGGTTATGGAGCCCAGATGGTGGAGGTGAGAGTCGATGAAAGTGCTTTCCTCATTACATTTTTGTGTGTCGTTTTTCATGTTGCATTTTATTTTGTATTTTATTGAGTACAGTTAAATAAATAAAATATGTAAATTATGTAAAAATTTCCAGACTACTCTCCTGCGGTCTCTCTCTCTTACAAGGCGACATTCTTCCACGTTCATTGGCTCGCAACATACTAAGGGAGCGTGTGTACAGTGTCTGCTTAGACTACTTCTGTAGAGGGTTGCAGTGTCCGGCCAAAAGTTCTGGCGCTTTGAGAGAGGATATCATATCTTTGATTAAGTTCTGGCAAATTATGCATTCTGATAAGAAGTATTTGAAGAGTAGTGACATTGGCGGTAAGTTAGAAAGTAACTTTTTTGTATAGTTATTCAGTTATAAGTAAAAATCATAAAAAAACAAAAAATTTGTACCTATTTAATTTTTCGTACTTAATATGTAATGTCAAAGAAAAAAATAATAATAATATAATAATATTCATTGTGTATAGTTTTAAAACAAAAATTGTGTCTGTTTGTGTGTGTTTTGATTTCTAAGAACACTTAAAGACAATTAATTATTTAATTTCAGCAGAATTCGATCTCATGGGTCCAAGTAGTTCCCAAAGTATATATACCTCAAACTCGCCAACTGACAACCGCTCCTCCGTTAACAGCAGCGATATCGGCAATCGACAAACAACAGGATGGATCAATACTGTAAGATTAATTAAACTCTGTTATTTAATTAAGTTTATACTTTGCTTAACTTACTTAATTTAGACCAACCCTTATAAGTATATGATAATGTAAATATCTTCACGTGGATTCTTGAAATCACACGTGGATTCTTGAAATCACATGTGCATACATGATGATATTATAGTTTAATGAACGAAATCACATGTGGACACAATATGGCATAATATGTTGATGAAAAAAATCAGTGCACACATATCGTATGTGGATATATGAAATCATATGTGGACTCCTGAAATCATATGTGAACACAAAATGTCGTCCTAGGCGTAGAGCCAGAGTTGGTATTTTTTTAATATTGTATATAATGACGCCACTCCAATAGGTCCCGATGTCCACTACAACGCTGAGCAGCGGCGCCGGCAGCGTGGCGGGCAAACGCTCTAACCGCAGCGTGAAGCCGCCCGTCAAGTCACAGGACCCGTTCGTCAAAGATTACGTTAGGAAAAGAAATCTCATATTGGAACTGATGGTAAGTTTAGCTTTATGCTATTATTTCTATCCTATACTCTATTAAACGTTTTTTTTAATTTCACTCTTTATCCCCTGCGGGTTAGTCAAAAAGGACAGAGCGCCAAACGATAACTACGATACCTGCGTACATCTTTTGCCTCGTCCACAGTAAATAACCTCTTCATACATGTCCTTCGGGGAGTCCTCGTGCTTTTTACACAATTTCCTCCAGTATCATTAATACTGTGTTTTCGAAGGTCTCCCTCGATTTTAAATATTAAGATGATACAAGAAAATAAACCTTAATCTGTGTAATAAATAAAACAGCTTCACTTCAGTAGTGGTGCACGGCGCAGTGAAATAGTATTTAACTATAAACGTGATTGGATGTAGGTTCTCAGTCGGTGAAATGATTATATTCAACATTATTTCCGCGCTCTAGTTAAGCGCCGCGTTATGTTTAACCACTATACGCACAGTGCGTCTCGATTTTGGGTAGTAAGCATTGCACGGGAATGTCGTGACATTAGGTTCTCTCTAACTACCTTGCTATGCGGAAAAAAAATGAAACTACTTTATCAATTATTTTCAAGGTAAACAAACAAAGTATAAATTTCAGGCAGTTGAAATAGAGTTCCTGGTGACATGGCACAACCCGCACAGCCGACCTGAGCAAGCAGTACCGGGAGAAGATAATATAGCGACTTGGCGGTCTAAGCCTAATACGGAGCGAACTTGGCGAGACTACGCCAAGCTTGCGTGGGATATTAGCCCAACGCTGGCCGTGTTTTTACCTGAAAGGTATATTATAATATTATTTAATTATAATGTAGATTAAACAGTGTGACGTTATCACGGCGTAGTACAAAAAACGGCAGACAGGCCCGAGCGGAGATATTATAGCGATTTATCTGTCTAAGTCTTTTCGGAGTGAACTTGACTAGACTGTGCTAAGCTTGCATAGGATTCTAACTAGTCCAACTTTGACTGTGCTTATTACCTGAAAGGTAAACCAAAATTTTTCCCACATCAAAATGTTCAGTAGCAAATTTGTTTTATCTATCTATTAAATATGTATTTATTATAAATATGTAGATAGTGCTCAAATTTACAACACAACCCTTCTTCTTTAGTAACGTTTGAGTCATAAAGTCTTAAAACTCAAGAAATGGAAGAGTAAGCAAAATTACCTATGATGGATACATTCACAAGACAAACTTTCAGCTTTTATAAAAATAACGAAAATCTAATAGTTACTGGTAGAGCAAGGGTTCTATAAAAATCATATTACAATGCATATAAATGTTTTTCTTTTTTATCTTTTATATATTAAAAATATTTCAGATTAAAGAACGAGGGTATAATAGCGGAAATTAAGCGTAAAGTCCAATTGCATCCCACAGCGGTGTGTCACGTGCCGCAAGCGCTCAAGTATCTTGTCACCACCGAGACACTCCTCAACGACGCGCATGAGGTTTGTATTGCTTATAAATAAGTGTTTTTAAACAAAATATATAAACCATAACGGTTTATATTATACAGGTGGGTTATGAAAGCTATTGTGATGACAGTGTTTGACTGTAAAAGCGATGCTTGCGGGTTCAATGCCGACGAAGATAATTATATTTAAATTATTTTCTTTTTCCCGCTTTGTTAAGACTAAGCGCCGAGTCTAGTTCTTGGATTCGAGTGGAAAGTAAAGGATTTACAGAAGTTCCGATCTTGCCATGAGGCAAAAACATTGAAACTTATAAAATATATCAGGGCTATCAAACACTCCAAGTTAGACGTTGGCGGGCATAGTATTTCTAAAAGGTGTTAATATTTTATAATACGCCAACTCATATCTGGTGATATAAAGTACGTTAATCAAAAAATCATCCAAAATAATGTTCCTTAATAAAAAAATATAATATAAGAATTGCGGTTGTTTTATTCCTATTATTATCGTACTACAAGTATTGTTTAAGAGTATTGTTATTCTAAAGGTTATTTTTGCTTTGTACCCAAACAAGCAAACATGACATGTTGAGTAACATTAGCTAATTAGAAATAAAAAAAAATAATATATATGAGAACATTTTAGTTTTATACTAAATGTTGTATAACAGCTAGTGCACATGGTGACGTGGGCGCGCGTGACGCCGGTGGAGGCGCTGGCGTACTTCAGCAGGCAGTACCCGCCGCACCCGCTGTCGGCGCAGGCCGCCGTCAACGCGCTCACGTCCTACCCGCCCTCCGCCGTGCTCACCTACATACCGCAGCTGGTGCAGGCGCTGCGCCACGACACGGTGAGGCTTACTGCTACTAGTTTGTATTAATGACTCCTTGCGCCGAGGCCTAGGTGGATTAGTATGATGACAGCTATGTAAAGTTTGTTATTATTTAAAGAAATATATAAATCCTGTAAAAATTGCATTTATTTCTTCTGTAAAGTATTCTTGCGTTTATACCCGTCGCTTAGCTGATTTGGTGAGTTCTATCAGCCTACGCTGAAAATTAGTTACGCGATAAGGAAAGGAAAAGTAAAAATCATATTATCTATTATCAAGTTATTTTCAAATATAAAATAGTAAGGGAAGTAATTTAATTTCACAAATAGTTTTTTTGTTCCTAAATATACATATCCAACATAGCACGGGAGACAGGAAGTATCCTATCTCCCGTGCTATGTAGGATAAAAACGTGAAGCAAAACATATTAATATAACAGCTTATTGACATATTCGCAGATGGGTTACGTATCAGAGCTGATTAAATCATTGGCGAAGAAATCTCAGGTGGTGGCGCATCAACTTATATGGAACATGCACACCAATATGTACACTGATGAGGAAATGCACAACAAAGACAGTGAGTACTTCTCTATCGTATTTCAAATATATTTTTAAATGAAACTAGTTAAACGAATTAATCGCGTATATTTTGAAAATACATTTTTGGAAACCACACCTCAGTTTACCTGTGACCACGGAATACTGTAAAGTGTTTTAAAACGTCAGGTTTCCAAAAATGTATTTTCGAATACCAAAATATACGCGATTAATCCGTTTAAAATAATTTCATTTGAAATGTGTAAAAATAGCGAAAATCAAAGGTCTTATTATACAAATACATTTATTTACTAGAGAATGCTCTCAACTTCGATTGCGTGGTTTTGATCACTTGTTATAATTTAGTCTAAGGATATATTTTAAATTACATAACTTTACGAACCGATTTGCAATCCCAAGACAATCAGACAAACAAAAAAAATTAAATTATTTTGAGGTCTCCTATTACTTTGATAAATAAGAATTTTTCACATATATCTTTCACGTACAGATGTCGATCTGTAACATTTTTATTGTATGTATATATAATAAAATTCTGATCGTGGCGCAGAGGAACAGCGTTTGAACGTAAACGCGATTAGTTGTGGATTTGATTCCCACTTGGACCAGTAATAATATTAAAATTATTATCATTTCCTCTCTCTAGTAAAGCGCAGCGTTAAGTTCTGCTAATACGAAATGTGTCGAATTCCACGGAAAACAGAACTCAGGGTGTCATGTAATGTTAACACTAGGTTCTTTCTGTCTGGGATGGAATATATGGTACTAGATTGGGGGTTAAATGTTGGGATAAACCTGTATATAGATTAATATGCTTTTTATAGTTAATTATTTTACAAACCTATTTTATTTTTTCCTATATTAATCCATGTGTTAAATTACATTTTCTGTTACTTAATATTATGAAAAATAGTAGTTCATGTTTTCATTTTTTTTAGGTTTTGTTTAATTTGCAATTCCCATAATGTATAAATTATCTATGACACGGTTATCCTGTTCCTTTTGTTATTATTTACAGCGGCACTCTACGATATATTGGAAAGTCTTACAAAAAGCATCGTCGACACGCTCTCCGGTCCAGCGAAGGCTTTCTATGAGAGAGAATTTGATTTCTTCAGCCAAATAACGAATATAAGTGGTATTATACGACCATATCCGAAAGGTGCTGAGAGGAAACGAGCTTGCTTGGAGGCACTTAAAAATGTTAAGGTAAACATCTTTTGTAACGTACTCCTAATATAGGCGGCATTTATGTTAATTTATATTTATATTAAATAAATGTTTGTAAAAGTTTTTTCTATTAATAATTATAATTTATAGATGTACTGACAGGACTAGGTCAATATCGTAGTCGCTTATTGGCACAGAGGGCTAAGCACTTGGCGTTTTATTATTTACTTTTCAACAAAGTCTATTATATAGGGAGAATAAGATAGAATTATGATAAAGTAAAATAAATAATTAAATAGAATATTTGAATTGTTTAATAATAAAATTTAGACTATTGATTGTAAATAAAAGGATTAATCACGTAGGTTTTGGTATTCGAATATATGACAGTCTCAGTCTACCTGTAACCTCGGAGGTACTGTAACGTGTTCGAAACGCCAAGTTTTCAAAAATATATTTGAATTATAATTTATAATAAATTTACACATTTTGAAATGTTATTATTAACAAACAAAACACAATATAGTAATAATCTTCAGTATAGTTGTATACTTTTTGTTATTTAAATAAAGCAGTAGGATTTTTTTATTAAGAAGAAGCTGTGATTGGCTTAGCCGAATAGTCGTCCACTTTAAATTCGAATAATCGGCTAATCGACCAGTCGACCAAAGTCATAATTGGCACATCTCTGTAAATATTATCTCAAATTACTTTTTTAATAATATCAGGTGCAACCGGGATGTTACTTGCCATCGAATCCAGACTCAATGGTTATAGACATTGACTACAAAAGCGGTACGTATTATTTTTTGTACTTAATAAAATTATATTATATAATATTGTGACTAAAAGATGATGATCCATTTTTCTATTTATATGATTTATATTTTGTATGCTTCTCGGGCATTGTTAATATATTTATTGCTTCTTTTACTTTTTTTTAATATCTCACTTACTTTCGACCAACCAAACGGTCTACACAATTTGCTTGTACATAAAAGAGAGAAATATTTATTTCGTTTATAAAAATTATCTTCCAAATAAATATTTGAACCCACAACTGTCACAATAATTGAATGAATCTAACATGTGTCAACTGGGCTATGATGCATCTAGTCAATTCTACTAATATTATATAACTCTTTCAAGCAAATAATACGATATAATAAAATATAATATAACTTGTAGTAATTATAGGTTATACATTAGAATAACATATAGGCTATAATTTATAATTATTTAATTTACGTAATTTGGCCATTATATCATGAAAATGATTTAGTACTAGGACTATAGATATCGTTAATTTTTAATCTGTAAAATGCAATTTTCTTTATCAGGAACGCCAATGCAAAGTGCAGCAAAAGCGCCATATTTAGCGCGTTTCAGAGTCAGGAAGTATGGTATCTCGGAAATGGAGACCACCGCTATGGCTATCGCCTCCGGGGAGGAACTGCCTGCTGTTAGTATATTTGTTTATATATTACAGTGTAAAGTTATTAATACAAACGTAACAAAAAGTGTAATTTTAGGTGATATATCCAAAGTAAATGTTATTATTTAAAGCAACATACATAGCAAGGTAGTCAGAGACCGGTGACTGCTCTCGTTTTGTGTCTCGTTCCGAAGTGGAGAAATTAAATAAATTGTAAATAGAAATTTACTCATCTAGGAATTGAACTCACGACCAAACGCTTTTACTGTCCAGACGCTGTCTCACTACGTCACGAAGGCCTCTCAATTAAAATAGATTTTTTTTAACTATTTACATTTAATTTGATAATATGATTTTTAAACATTACTTTTAAAATATTATTAAATTAAACTAATCGATTTTGATGATTTTCAACGTATTTTAAAGGGGCCCCTTAAATCTATCCTTTTTTTGCTAATCCCTGACACTGCTAGAGCTCCTCACTGTTTATTACTATGGAATTATTTTAATATTATTTTAATTATTCTAATTTAGGAAGAAGGCAAGGACCGATATACGTCAATAGCGGCAGAAACATGGCAAGCCGCCATCTTTAAAGTGGGTGACGATGTGCGACAGGACATGTTGGCTTTACAAGTGATATCACTCTTTAAGAACATTTTCCAACAAGTTGGATTGGATTTGTATTTGTTCCCGTATAAAGTTGTTGCCACTGCGCCAGGGGTGAGTTTATGTGGAGTTTAAACTGATATTTATTGTTTTTTTTATATAATAATTTAAATGAGTCTTTGCTTACGAATAGAGATTCGGTTGTTTATGTTTTTTGAAAAGATTTTACTTCTCTTTATACTGACTCCCCAATAAATATCCGTAATAAATGTCCTCACCAAAATAATATTTCTTTAGATTTTAGAGAGATTTACCTCATAGATATGCCTGATAAAAGTCCATACTATTTAGTATTTTAATATATTTTGTGTATTTATATACTTGGTACTGGTATTCCCATCACTCTGTTATTAACTTACTACATTAACATATTATCGTATAGGAAGATATTAAATCGTCGTTTTTATTTTTCGTCGTTTTTATTTATTTTTTTCATAATGAATTTAAAATAATTTATGTAAAATATGGTTATTATAGGTTACAAGATATATAAATTTAATATTACAGTGTGGTGTGATAGAATGCGTGCCAAATGCAAAGTCCAGGGACCAGTTGGGCAGACAGACCGACATCGGCATGTATGAATATTTCATTAAGAAATATGGAGACGAAACTACCAGGGAATTTCAGGTGAATAATAAAAACATATATACAAACAAAAATATATGTGTGACTAACTTTATTAGACACCTTTATGAGATATATTATTTATAATTAGCTCCCTTTGCAGATATCTATTATTTAGTATTGGTTGATTACAACTTAAAATTCTAAAAGTTTTTTGTTAGAGTTAAATATACATTTTTTAGTTTGTTAGTTAGAGTCAAATATATATTTTTAAGAGCATTAAGATGTTTTTCTTTTAACTTGAGCTACATTATCCATATAAGTTATCAATATTGCTGCAAATAAAAAAAATGGTTACAAGTAGCTTAGTATGCATATATATAAATAAATAAAATTGAAGTATCTATTTCTAATATTAAGATAACCGCTTTACACGGTACCTATGCCAAAATAACAATTTTTACAAATTTTGCCTGTATTTGTTCCGACTAATCTATGGAACGGCTGTTCCGATTTTCAACATCATTTCTCATTTATAGTTCTCCATCCTCGTTTATAGTTAACATACTAAGGAGTAACTTAGGATACTTTTATTTTTAAATTAAAAAAATAAAGATAGAATTGAACAAAACTTGAGAGGCTGAATGTTGTTGAAGTACTTTTTGTTTTAACTGGTTAACTTAATTATATCACACCTCGTTACAAAATGAGTAAGATAATACACGTATGTTTTGTAATTTTTTTCCACACAGGCTGCTCGGAGATGCTTTGTGACGTCGATGGCGGCTTACAGCGTGATCGGTTTCCTGTTACAAATCAAAGATCGTCATAATGGCAACATTATGTTGGATACAGACGGACATATCATTCATATAGGTAATATTTTAGTATTCATTTATATTTTTCTTACGGTTGAGGCCGGTCGTCGCGCAGTTCGACAGCGTCTGACTGTAAACGTAATTGATTGGCGGTTCGATCCCCCCACTCGAGGCAGTGATTATGTATAAATTATTTTCACTTCCTCGCTCTGGTAAAGACAAAGTGCGGCGTTGAGTTCCATCACTCAACACGCAATGTCTCGAATTCGGTGGAAAGCGAAGTACGGTGGGTCTTGACACTACGTGCTTTCTGTCTACCCTGCTATGCGGAAATTAATATTGTTTTATGAATTATATTAGGATGACATTATGGTGTCTTTTTCATTTTTATATATGGGTTTTGCACTGGCATCTTAAATCGTTATATTAATAACTATATAATATTTAAAATAAACTTTATAAAAGGTATTTAGATATGTAGTCACGATTTATATATAATTTAACTATTTGTAACACGTTTTTATTCATTTTAACTGTACCTATCAACCAATTAATAAATGAATAAATTGATAAATTGATAAATCAATAAATAAACTTATACATCCATGAAATTAAAATCTTGCAACATTATTTTGACCCACTTCTTGTCGTCTCATTTGGACATGTGCCCGATGAAATTATATTTTTATAGTATAAGCCATTACTAACTATTATTAAAATTATTTTCAGATTTTGGTTTCATGTTTGAATCATCGCCGGGAGGTAATCTCGGATTCGAACCCGATATAAAGTTGACAGATGAAATGGTGATGGTGATGGGTGGTAAAATGGAAGCCCCGCCCTTCAGGTGGTTCTGTGAACTTTGTGTACAGGCCTTTTTAGCTGTTAGGTGAGATTGTGCTTATAGTATTTTATTTATATAATCATAAGGTTGGTTTTTGTTTGCAATTTGATTGGGGAAATAAAACGATGTTGTTTATTTTTTTGTATTTGTGTTGTCTTGTCATTTTAGTTATATTAATAATATATTTAATTTTGTTTACTGTGTATTTATGTTAAATACAAAAAAAAAATATGCCTATGACTTAAATTTTACGCATTTATTTAATGAGAAAATTTAAATAATCTGTATAAACAGTCCTAATTTATATGAAATTTAATTTTTGTCATAATAAAATATAAATTTATCGGCACTTAAATATGTAACTCAATGTTATATATTTCTGTGTGTATAGATGTTACTATATATAATTGAACTGTCGTCTTATAAGATAAAGTGCGGCGTTGAGTTGCGCAACTCACCACACTACGTCTCGAATTTGTCGGAAAGCTGTGTACTAAGTGCTTCCTTTCTAACTTGCTCGGACACCAGGTTCTTGACACTAGGTTCTCTTTGTTGTTCGGGATAAAGCTAAAAGTTGTATAAAATTAATATACAAAAAACATAAAAGTATGTATGTAGTGCCATAATGTGCACTAGGAGAGGGCTTGTAACATTCCTCACTTTAAGGTCCAGAATATAAGGAATATTTTGAAAAATAATAAATAATCGTAGCACGATAGTCAGAGACAATCTGATGCCAAGATACTTGGTTGACTGCTTTCTGTCCGAAATCGAGCTATTGCGTGCTCGGTGGTGGCGGGCGGCGGATAGGTGGCGGGCTCAACGTTGCGTTTTGTCTTACCAGAACAGAGAAGTCAAAATATTTTTTAAATATATGTTTTATTTTTAAATAGTAAAACAGTTAATAATAAATATATAGTAATTATTAACTGCAATAATATAAACCTTTCAGGCCATACCAAGAAGCGATAATATCAATGGTGTCACTAATGCTGGACACTGGGTTGCCTTGCTTCCGGGGACAGACTATTCGCCAACTGCGTTCCCGTTTCGCGCCCAATTCCACGGAAAAGGAGGCGGCGGCGTACATGCTGTCAGTTATAAGAAACTCCTTCCTCAACTTCCGTACACGAACGTATGACATGATACAGTATTACCAAAATCAAATACCGTATTAGGTAGGTATGACCCGTATATGATGTATTTATGACCAGTCTGATGAATATATGACGTTCGTATGACGTCGTTTGACGTAGAGGAATAGATGATTGTAAACATGGTTCTATATTCGATTCTCATTTGGTGCAATTAATTTTTTGGGCTTTTTGAGACCGACCGGTAGTCTAATTGTAAACACGATTGGTTGTGGGTTTGATTTCCATTCGAGGTAAGTGATCAATATATAAATTTGATTGTCATTTAAGGGTTCTGATATGACAAAGATCGGCGTTGCTCCTTTTTTATAATCAGTTATTACGTATAATGAGTGTATGACGTCATGGCGAGGTGGGATAAATGTAAACGCGTTGGTTATGGGTTCGTACCGCAATTGGGGTTATTTTTTTTATTTCTCTATATATGACTCGTACATTAAAAATTTTAATAGTTGATCTTTTGTGGAGATAGAATAGCAATAAATTTGAACTGTTATGTAGAATATAAATGTGATGTTGGTTTGAAAATGTAAGATGTGATATTTATTATTTTAATGGCGTTTTTAGTTTAGATATTTAAATAATTATGCCGTGTAATAGATAATGTATTTTAGATTGTGAAATTAACAATGTCTATTTATTACTTTTTATTTATCAAAACAACAATATTGAGAATATTTGTATTACTAATATGATAGAGTTTTTTTATTTACTCACAGTTAAATATGTATTTAATATATTAAATATCTACACATTATAAAGCATTCCTTATATAAGAGTGTGTCGATTGATCTTATATTGATATAGTTACAACATACATGTGTATGTTCTAGGTTCAAATTCATTTCAATACTGTTTATTTTTCTTCTGTATTATTTTTTTTGAGGTTTTGTAATCACCAACCATCTTGATTTTTACCTAAAACAAATTGCATTGTCTGTCCATATTAATTATGAAATGAATAAAAAAATTTATTCATTTTTATTTTAGCTCTCAATAATTTCATACTTGAGGTTATTACTTAGGTATCTTTATTTTAGCAGAATATTTTTCTATTTGGAAAAGGCTATTCATAACTTACGGGTATATTAATAACATTGAATTCCTTCATTCTATATGCAGTGACTCTTATTGATCAACTCTTATTGAGAATTAGAACTTTTACAATTAAGTTCTATCTGCCAGCCATTATTTATAATAATAAACATCAAATGTCAGTACATCACACAATAATAACCAGTAACATCTGGTTAGTTATAATTTGAAATATTTTTATGGGAGTCCTTTACGAACTAGGGGTCATCCATAAATGACGTCACACGAGGTTGATGATTTTTGACCCTACCCCGGTGCTTGTTACAGCTGGTACTTAAATGAGACCACCGATGTCAAGCAATGTCTCACTTTTTTGACCCCCTCTCTCTCCCTCTTAACGTGTGATGTAATTTATGGATGGCCCTTTATAGGCGTGTTTATAAAATAAACGTCGAGTAAACAAGGTGATATTGCGGGATGATGCTATATGTTATTTGGCAAATTAATATGCTCTTACAACACTAGTATAAGGCAGATTATTATAGTTAAATCAGTGTTGAAAATTTTGGATATACGTTCTTTATTCCTTCCGGTGGGTTCCTTTGGCATTTAGTACTTATATTTAATTATTTGCACACTTTAATTTTTATTAGAAAATCTTTAAAGGTGTTTTAGGTTTCATATAGTTAAAATTAAGCAAAATATCAAAAAATTGCCAGTATCATAAACAAATGTTGCTATATAAAGTGGAAATGAAAATATACAAGTATTATAGATAATATTAAAATTTAAACGAAAACATATGATAAAATATATGTACATATATATATAGATAACAGTACTTTGTAATTGCTTATTCTGTATATGCTTAGAAATATATCATGAATTTAGTACATCAAATTGTTTGGCTATTATCAATTATTGATGTAAGTGTATATTTAATTAATATAAAGTAAAATTTTGGAATCAATTATCTTTTCCCGTTGTAATAGAAATTATAAAATCAGAATGTTACATTAAGTCTCTTTTTTTACAAATGACAATAATTATTTGTTTTAAATTATTAAACGTACAACAATATAAATTCTCCCACAAATCTACAAATAAGGAAATACTATTTCAGAATAAAATTAAAACAGGAAATATAAACTATACGAGAAAATGTAGGTTGTCTAATAATTTAAATACTCAATATTGTGAGACAGACTAAATAATGAGATCTTTTGCCGTTCCTTTCGGGCCAACCCGGCTTAAGAAACTGTGTAAAAAGATTACCTAGATACAAAAGTGCGTAAAACGATTAGTATTTTAAATTGTATATTCTTTATTGTTTTTGCAAAAAAAAACATAACTCCATTTTACTTAATAACAAACAATACTAGAGAAATTTCTTCCTTTCTATTAAATCTGATCAAGTATCTTTTCAATCTCGCCTACTTCTTGCTAAAGAAGTTAACGAAATACCAAAATATGCCAAAATTTTACAGCGACATTTATATATGTCATATGACAGATGTCACATAAATAAAATAAATAGTTTTATTTAGAATACATTGTATTTTGATGATGAAATGATATTTTCATATACGTAATGTATAATTATGTTATTTATTGTAATATTTATATGAATACTTTGATATGTAGAGAAATTTGTTATTTTGAACTGTCCGTTCTCTTTGTATTGTTGATCATGTAGATATTCTATTAAATTTAATATAAAAAATATGTTTGGGGTTTCAAATTTATCATAAATTTACGATGATTGTTTTTCTTTATTACTATTTTAATTATCTGTATATTTGAATCTAGTATGTTATAGTACAGAGGGTGGTGTCCATTAATTGAATAATACTGTTCTGTTTTTTTTTCTTTTTGTCAAAAGCACTGGCTTTAGTTATGATTTATGATACATTTGATACCTCTATATAGTAATTAATAAGGAATTATATCTTCATAATTGTATTATTGTTTACACTTGTAACCTATTGGTGTAAGTAACAATGTTTTGGACATTCCTTCGATAGTATCTTTGTTGGAATAAAAGTTGTGGTAAAGGAGGACTGTTGTTTCTTTTTCTCCTTTTTAATCATAGATAATTTATTATAAAGTGTAACCGAAAAAAGGTTGTTGTTTTTTTTTATAATTAATATTCTGCTTTAAAGATAATTCAAAATAAAAATGACTATAAAAATTAAAGTTATTTAAATTGAGTTTCTCCTTTGTGAAATTAATACACAACAGAACATTGCTGCGTAGTGGGACAAGACTGGTTGTGGGATCGATATCTACGAACGATTGATCGATACTATTTAAAGAAATATTTCAATTTCTACACTCTTGCAAGACAGCGTTCTGGCAAGCTGCGGTGTTAAATTCGCCACACAACACGCTATGTCTCGATATCAGAGTGAAAGCAGTCTGGAGTGTCATGATCCTAGGTTGTTTCCAACTACCCTGCTATGAATATCGCTAATGTCCGATTTTATTACTTACTTCTATAAGATTTAAAAAATCAACGTGACATTGACGAAGTGATTTGTGTTCTACTGGCATGCTCGAAACGTCATAAGCTAAGAACCAACCAACCAACCAAGATTTAAAAATATCTCAATATAAAGATTTAAATAAAAGAATAGTTTTTAAAAAAAATATTATAATCATTTATTTACATTAGTATCACAGCTTTCCAAAAACGATAAATAGTATTCTAGTTTCTTAATAACTTTCTTAACTTTACTTATATCTAAGTTAGGTAAATGATTTTTATTATGCTCTGGGAATTTTCTGGTAAAGTCTCCTTTACTATCATTTTTCTTATCACTTTGTATTTTACATAATGATTTAGCTTCAGTAAATATTTGTATGAGATGTGAGAAGGCAGCTTTACTGTAGTAAATTTTGTTTTCTTCACTCGGGCCTTCTAATATTTGAAATGTGTCTTTTTTCATTACATCTAAACTTGCTTCATCTGTATGTATGTATTCACTCTGGAACAAACAAAAAATCCAAAATATTTACCTAAATATTATTAATATATTAGGAAACTTTCTGGCAGTTAGATGAGGCTTATTAATATTGGCTTTAATTATTCTAAATGTATTAAAACTCTTTTTGAACTCCCTTTGTCTCTGGTAACAAGATTTATTATAAATTATTCATTAGTATTCACTGTAATTTAGATTTGTATAAAATTAAACTCTTAAAACTTAATTATTAGAGTATATTTGATCACAGTTTACTTGTGACTACAGAATACTGTAGTGTTCAAAATATAAAGTTAAAAATAACCAAAAACGTGTAAAGTTCGTGATTTATACATTTTTTTCAAAAATGTTATCTAATCCTAAGTGTGGGATAACACCTTAGAAGTATTAAATAATAGATTTAACTTAGATTTTACAATACTAAACAATTTTCCAATCACTAGTTTCACCACAACTATTATTTTAATTTTTGTTTCAGATACTTAAACTACATATAATTTAAGAGTGTTGGAGCAATTACATCTATATCAATAATAATATAATTATACTATATATATATATATATATATATATATATATATATGTATATGTATATATATACTATCAATAATGTAAATTGACATTAATCACATAAATAAACAATTGAAATCAATAGTAAATATATTCAAATTTATTTTGTACCTGTAAACATCTCTGAGCAACAGATTCTACTGCTAATTCAGGATTTTCAAAGTTGTTATTAGAATCTAGATTGGTGCAAATGTTTAACACATAATAAGCAACCTCCACTGGTTCTATTTCCCCATTAAAGTACCTCATGATGAATGCATATGAAGCTATCACATTGGCTATATTAAATCTTATTGCTGGTGATGGTTTGACACTCTGTAAAAAGCAACATAAATATGGATTATATCCTAAAATATGTGAGTTTAAATTAAATATATTCATAGAATAAAATATATTTCTTTGAGTATTATACAAATATCCTTATATTCAAGTAAGTATCTTACTGTGAGTGAACTAAAATGGGGTACTGTTTTTAATTTTGGACACATTTTTAACATTTCAATTTCAACATTTGATTCCTTGGTATCCTCTACAAGTTTTTTCTCTTTTCTATACATCCACCATGGATTCCATTGGGGAATTATATTTTCTATATCACCCTTACTAAGTATAGCTTCAAACTCATTCCGTTCATCTTCTGTTAAAGCATTCCATAGAACATTGGGATCATCTAGGTTTAAATCTTTTATTCTTGTGTGTAAATCTATTTCTGAGCCATCATCAGAATCTATATCTTCCCCATCTATAATATCATCCGTCAAAACATCATCGCTACTTTCATGGATTTTTTTTAAGATATCAATCATTTTGTTCTTTGCGTCATCATCAACTTCTTGAGACGCAAGTTCTTGATCTACACATTCTTTGTAAAAACTCTCAGAACATTGTAAATGTTTATCTGATTTGTAACAATTAAGAGAACAGTAAAACACATCACATCGTGGACAACAGTATTTACTTGGATTTTCTTCACATCTACAAATAACCACACAGTTTGTTAGTATAAATAAAACAAATCTTTATATATAAAAATAAATAAAATATTATTAAACTTTCAATATGTATTTACTTACAAGCCGCACAACTTAATTTGTTTTGAACTAGATTCAGAAGACATTTTAATAATTTAAATACTTTATGCATAAAATTAAGAGATTGGTAGTTATTTCTACTGGTTCAGTTTAATTACAATTATTAAATTTTATTACTAATAAAGAAAATAAACGTTAATTTTAGTTGGTTGGTTGGTTCTTAGCTTATGTTAACATTAATTTTAATACTTGGTTGGTTGGTTGGTTCTTAGCTTATGGAATTTTAATACTTATCAACTACAATATTTATTATCAAAACTGACATTTAAAATTTTTGACAAATTAATTGACTTGAAATAATATTTTCACCAAAAATTTAATTAATTGATTATTAATTAACTAGAATATAATATAATTAATAAAAATGATCGTAAAAATATTATATTATAATTATAACTTTTATTCTTACCAGAGCGAGTAAATGGAAATTATTTAATTAAAAATAATTTTATTTCCCCGAGTGGGAAACGAACTCATAACCATTGCTTTCACAGTCAGACGTGGTTCCACTACTTCTGACTGTAAAAGCAATAGTTAATAAGCGAAAAAATCGTTTAATTTTAAACGAAAAAATGGTAAATACAGGGTGTATGGGGTGAGATTTAAACGAACATAAGAACCATCTACTCACAAGACTTTTTTAACAAAGTTAGTTTAAAACATTTAACGAAGTTTAGAATACGCAAAGGTACAAAATAATCTTTTGGCAGCCCTATAAACCATTGCCAATTGATATGTCAACTTGACGTTTGTATTTTGTTTACCAAACGGTTTACACCACAAATTGTTATTGTAAACAATTGAAATGAATTAAACATTATTAACATTTATAAAATATTAATTATGTGATATATAGAGAATAATTAAATATGTGAACTTCATCAATGGCAGAACCAGAAGTAGTAGTAGACTTCTACGGCGTTTATCTTCTTTATTCTATAAATCCAAAATATAAGGGTCGAACCTATATAGGATATACTAGAGACCCAAATAGGCGAATAATGCAGCATAACAGAGGCACATGGGCTGGAGGGGCTCATAAGACAAGTAATAAAGGCCCTTGGTTAGTTTTTATGAATATCTTATATTATTTAAGTGCTTTAGTAAAATATAAATTGTAATTATCAGTCTTCTTTTAGAAAATATTTGTTTACTGTATGACATATTGTTAGCTCATAATAATTAGTTTTGTACTTCTTTGTATAGGAAAATGGTGATGATTACACATGGTTTCCCAAACAATATATCAGCTTTAAGAGTAAGTACTATTGAATGGTTTTACTAATAAGTTTGACATTTTCATAATTATTGCTCTAAAACCATCAATTATATATATAAAATATTTTTTTAGTTTGAATGGGCATGGCAAAATCCAAATAAAACTACAAGGCTTCAACATTTAGATCTAAGGAAAATACCGAGAAAAGAATCAGATTTCCAGTTTAAACTAAGAGTTTTAACAGAAATGCTTAGAGTTGGCCCTTGGTGCCGTCTACCTTTAGTCATAAGATGGCTAGAAAATGATTTTATTGAGGAATTTTCAGTAAGTTCTTTTTATATAGCAAGCTTATACTAATTAAAAATGTGTCTCTGTTGAATATAACTGGCATAATTTTTTTATACTTTCAGCCTGAAAGAAAGCTTCCAAGCCATATGATTATTTGTAAGGGCCCAGTGAAAAGTAGAAATATTAAATTTAAAAAAATAAGTAGCCCTGTTTCTACAATAGAATGTTCACTATGTCCTGAAGAGTTGAAAGTTTCAGAGAAACTGACATGTATGAACACTAAATGCAATTTAGTCACCCACATATCCTGCTTAGCTAACATATTATTACCATCAGGTGAATATATACCAGTTGAAGGTCCATGTCCCTTTTGTAAAATTAATTTAAAATGGGGAGATTTAATAAGAAAAATGAAAGGATGTAATGAAAGTGAAGAATTAGTCAATGACGAGGGAAATGATAACAGTCAGGAGAGTGATGATGATATAGTTTGCACTCAGGATAAAATGTTTGTTGACACACCGTCATGGTTTTCAGATTGCAATGAGGACTTATGACAAATTAAATTAATTTTATTAAATAATGTCTATATACATAATGTTTTATTAAAAAAAAATATATTTACGTTATAGTGTGGTTGAGCGGTTGTACACTAAGTTGTCTCTGACTATCTGAGATGTGCGTAAATAAAAAATAAAATTAGTATGTTTAATTTAACTAAATGTCCCATGAATCTGTTGAAAATATGTTGCCTTAGCAAGGAGTCACTTTCTAATAACATGCATGTCATAATAATTGTATAGTGTGTTACATTTATTTTATAAATTTAAAAAAATGTATATCCATTATTTTTAAAAAATATTAGCATTTGGCACTACTCTATATAAACTAGGTATAACTTTCAAATTTCATACTCCTCTGTTCGCGTTATTTTCGTAAAAAGGGGTTCAAACATTTTGCTTCTTATATTATTTTTTTTGGATTGTTTCTTTTCTGGATTGCCAATTATATTTTTTATTTTCATTTCAATATTATTAAAAGTTAGTATTACCTTTTTAATTTCTTATATTTAGTAAAGAACATTTTTAAAAGTCCTTATCAAATCAGTATCATTCCAAAACTTTTGAAAAAACTTTATATATATATATATATATATATATATATATATATATAAATATATATATATATATATATATATATATATATATATATATATATATATATATATATATGAAATCCAATATAAGGTTGCACAGTAAACAAAAGTGTAACACGTAAGAATTTTTGCTTTACTTTGCACAAGAATCCGAGTACAGTAAAATAACTGCGTAAACGGTTTTATAAGTAACGCTATTAAGTAAACGCTCTGATTATATTGTTAAATATAATATGATAAATGAACAAGCAGATTATATATGATTTATTATGTTGGTAATACCTTTGACGCGTTTTATATAAATACAATATTTTGTAAAGAAATACAAAACTTCATGTCACAACCAGTATAATTAGTGTGCGTACTAGGTTTCTTTTTTTAGCTTATTATTGCTTTTAGCAAATAGTACATCCATCAAAGTCAACTTAGAGACCTGTGAGAAAATCGGAAAGACCTCGAGCTTGGCAACGAAGGTCTTCTAGCAGTCTACTCGGGGAAAAAAGAAATGCCGCTTTGGACAATAGAACATTTAAATATCTGCGAGAGAAAATACCTAAACCCCCACGTGGCCGCTTATAGCAGAATATATGGCTTCGTAAATATAGAACAACCTAGGAGATTGGTTGTACCAACCAGGTGCAGAATATCCAACGAAGATTCAATACTTGTAGTAGCCTGATGCACGGAGGTTGCACTAGAACAGAATTCTCCATATGTCATAACTCATCCAAGACTCCAACAATCCATCTAACCTTTGGAACAATTGTGAAATATCAGCTATGTGTTGGATCAACGGCGTCCCTGGATGTGAGAAATCTACTTGGGTGATAAATAACGTTGTCTCCGGTAGTGATATCATCGCAACCCTAACTATTGAGGCAACTGAGGATTTCAGAAGTAAGTCTTAGTTGCAGTAAGGACGCGAAGACCAAAGTCCGAACGATCGCTTCAAAATCAGAAAATGGTATCAAAAATAAGTCAAGTAGATCAGGCCCTGACGAATTTTGGAGATAATATATATTCAATATATATTATATAATATATATATATATATATATATATATATATATATATATATATATATATATAATATATATATATATATATATATACACTAATAATTATGTGACTGTTAGCTAGTCATCTTTTAAATAATTTATTGATGATTTTAAAAAAATCTTTTGTGATAAAGAAAGATAAAATGAATTAAGTATTTAAAAATTAGTTTTGTGATTGACATCCACCTGTTGAACGGTATAAGTAGTTATGATGGCGTTATTTGTATCGGTGGGCCCACCGGACAGGGTAGTCCTCTACCACGAACAGTTAACACAAGCCGAGGTACGGACCCAAGCTCTTCTAGCTCGGCCTCCTCCGAAACTCCGTGTCAGTGTCAAGGCCAGTAGGGCCAATAACATACTGCTACACAATCGAAAATAAAAAAAAAGTGGACACTTGAAGACCGGTCGCAGCGAGGAAAATATTGTAAGTAAAATCTATGTTGGTTTTTTATAAAAATTATTTGTTGAAACTTTACTTTACTTTATCTTATTTATTTAAACACTCGTGATATTTGCTGTTTAGTTTGCTTAAAATTTTGGTATTCCTTATTTGCGCTTATAATGATTTAAATTACTGAAATACTTTCTATTAATTATTGTCTCTGTTATATTACTATTTTTATGGTTACAAATTAAGAGTAGAACTAACGATCAGACGGTGGTCAGAGTACTCTTTATTTTGTTGTCATGATGATATTTTTGATACTTTGTATTGCGTCTGTATCTCTGAGAGACTTCGTGAATCTGGCAATTTCAAGGGAGCAATTCATTGACTGGGCTGAGTAGTTACCTTTATACATTTCCTCTTTTATCCACCTTTGGTCCAGTATAGCTGATGTGGAACAAGTGGAACAAGTCTATGTATAGTAGCTGATTTATATTATCCATCACGTGAATATATATATTATCTCCAAAATTCGTCAGGGCCTGATCTACTTGACTTATTTTTGATACCATTTTCTGATTTTGAAGCGATCGTTCGGACTTTGGTCTTCGCGTCCTTACTGCAACTAAGACTTACTTCTGAAATCCTCAGTTGCCTCAATAGTTAGGGTTGCGATGATATCACTACCGGAGACAACGTTATTTATCACCCAAGTAGATTTCTCACATCCAGGGACGCCGTTGATCCAACACATAGCTGATATTTCACAATTGTTCCAAAGGTTAGATGGATTGTTGGAGTCTTGGATGAGTTATGACATATGGAGAATTCTGTTCTAGTGCAACCTCCGTGCATCAGGCTACTACAAGTATTGAATCTTCGTTGGATATTCTGCACCTGGTTGGTACAACCAATCTCCTAGGTTGTTCTATATTTACGAAGCCATATATTCTGCTATAAGCGGCCACGTGGGGGTTTAGGCATTTTCTCTCGCAGATATTTAAATGTTCTATTGTCCAAAGCGGCATTTCTTTTTTCCCCGAGTAGACTGCTAGAAGACCTTCGTTGCCAAGCTCGAGGTCTTTCCGATTTTCTCACAGGTCTCTAAGTTGACTTTGATGGATGTACTATTTGCTAAAAGCAATAATAAGCTAAAAAAAGAAACCTAGTACGCACACTAATTATACTGGTTGTGACATGAAGTTTTGTATTTCTTTACAAAATATTGTATTTATATAAAACGCGTCAAAGGTATTACCAACATAATAAATCATATATAATCTGCTTGTTCATTTATCATATTATATTTAACAATATAATCAGAGCGTTTACTTAATAGCGTTACTTATAAAACCGTTTACGCAGTTATTTTACTGTACTCGGATTCTTGTGCAAAGTAAAGCAAAAATTATTACGTGTTACACTTTTGTTTACTGTGCAACCTTATATTGGATTTCAAGTTTAATCGAATCGAATATATTAGCATATTAATCGCCAAGAACAAATATGCATCAATCTATAACGGCCGCGTCGGTAAGTGATGGTCGATATTTAAATTTTCCTTTCAGGCCATGTCAGTCAGTGCAGACCGACTGAAAAACTTTTGATATTAAATATAAAGATTTTTGTAAATTCAATTTGCTTCAAATTTGGATAGAACTGTGATTTTTGCTTGGTCTTAAGGGAAAGTAATCTGTCGGTCAACACTGACCGCGTTGGCAATGAACGTGTTAAGCAGCTTATACTCGTAACATTCAGGAGTGCCAAATACAAGAGGTTTATTTGGAGCTCATGAAGGAGACTAATTTTATAGAGGTTTATAGAGGTGCCCCTTCTTTTAGACCCGCTAACGTGTAAAATATCAGTTGTTCCCAATACATCGATGGCAACAAATAATAGCCGGCTGTCTACAAAATCACCAGTTTACAGTAGTGTCTTTCAGGAAAATGTTTGATAATTTTTGCAAGAAAAATGTTAGTTTCTTCAAATTTGCACTATTTATTTAACTTAACATTGAACTTCTATTACTAATTTTCAAATTGTTTTTGTAATTAGAGGTGTTATCACTTTTATTTTGTACAATATTCGGCTAATTGCGGTAATAAGACAAGGATAACTAAGAGAGATGTACATGTTTCAAATCACTTCGTAATACATATGGTTCAGACTTTATTCTTATGTACAGGTTGCCGGTGATAATGTGACTGATGGGTGTCTGTGCCTTACATAATAAAATAATGTAATTATTTAATTGAATATTTTAGAAATCTGAAACTTAATTTAAATTCTTTACAATGCTTCTAGAGTCTATAGTCACGTTTATTACCATTTATTTACATTTAATTGCCGTATAGCTACTATTAAATCGATTAATTCGATTTTTTGTTGCGTACATGTGGAAAAACGTAACGTGAAACGATATTTTCGATTTATATTATACTTGTGACACAAATTATTTTTTTTATGTATGAAGCATTGTACTAAATAGCTACAGAGATTAAGTCACGTCGCGCATGAGTACCTAACAATACTTTCACTGGATCAACAACGACGAGTGATATAAATATTCTATAATAACTTAACGTAGTTTATTGATTCCTTACCCGTATTTTTATATTCCGCATAGCAGGTTAGACAGAAAGTAACCTAGTGTCAAGACACTCTGTACTTCGCTTTCTACCAAATTCAAGACATTGCGTGTTGAGTGGTGAAACTCAACGCCGTGCTTTGTCTTACCTGAGAGTGAAGTGTAAATAATTTTATATATCATCACCCCATCGCGTTTACAGTCCGACGCTGTCGTACTGCGCCCGACCGGCCTCGATAAAGGCTGATTACTAGTGGTTTTTAGGCTGAGAGAAAATATGCCAAGACTCCTTTCTCGAGTCTATGTCACAATTCGAGATATTTCGTGTTAAGTGTCATAACTGAACGCTGCGTTTCGTCTTACTCGAGCGAGATAAACAAAAACAAAAATGTATCTCCTAGATAATGTACAGTAATTTGAATAATAAATTGTATAATATAATATATTTTTTAAGTAAATTTGTGAGTTCAAATGAAATATAATATATTCTTATTCATATACATATATTCCGTTTAATTTTTTTTATACATCCATCTAAATTGCATTGTTAATAGCATCAAGCCCCATAGAAATTTCTTCTAAAGGTGTTTGATCTTTAAGACCTTTGACCTCATTATGTCAATCCTATACATTTTGGTCTTTTGAAAGGATGTTGAAATTAAAATTATTTTAAATTGTTCGTTGGATACTTGGAATTTTAACAAGTTAACTTAAGCTCTTAATTGTTGTAATGGAAATCGAACCCACTACAACCACGCAACAATCGCGCTTACAGTCGGACTGTGTCCCACTGCACCACCATGGTTTGTTTACTACCGAATTACTGTTAATTATATCATTATCTATAATTAGCTTTAGTAAATTTGTTCGAGGTGCACTTTATACCAACGTTTACTACTTACTAATAAATTTAATGAAAAGTTATAAAAATATCATTTTGAATTAATACTCATTACAAGAAAACAAATATATGGATAAAACAAATAAAAGGCAAATTAAAAAGTGATAATTTAATATTTACATAGATTACATAGTGTACGCAAATAAATAAATTACTATATCTACCAGGTACAGCGTATATTATATTTTATATATTTAATAATTATTTAACTACAGTTTTAGAAAATATTTAAAAAAAAAACCTAAAATGTTTTTTAATCCTAAATGTGGAATAACACTTAAAAAATAGATAAACTAGTCGTTAGTTGAAAGTAGTCTAAGGGAAAGGTTGACAAAAAATCTCTACCTTTTTCAGTCGCATCAAGACTACGAACGGTCTTAACAAGGACCGGGAAAACTGTTAGATGCAATATTTGCTATATAAAATTTCTAACTGCAATCGTCACGTAAATTTAGATTTGACATAACCTAATTGCGCCATAAAAGCCTCAATTATTTACTTTTAAAACTAAAAACATAATAAATATATTTTTTACACTTTAATAATTTTACATCTTCAAAATAATTTATAGTAAAAAAGTTAATCAAATTATAAAAATAATAAGAATTTACAATACAATATTTCAATAAATATATTTTTTTAAATTGACAACAATTTATCCTAAGAGTATGGTAAAACTAATCTAAGTAAATAAATAGGTAAATGCCATCCATTTGGTATTGAGTTAACAACTTAAACAATTGAGATATCTATATAAAAAAATAATATATATTTAGTAAATATCCGACCTGATTACTTAATAGTCATCAAAAATATCGTCTACATCATCAAAATCGTCTTCATCATCAGCCCCTGGAGGTACAAGCGCGCCATTTAAGATCTCACTCACTGGTTCCTCAAAACCCATCACCTTGGCGAGACCATAAACGAGTCTCATCATCAGAAGTCTCGTGAAATCCACCGGCGTAGTTTCTTTTCTTTGTAATGCAAGTTCTTTTTCAGTTGGATAATCCATTTTTTTGGTCTTCATTTCACACACAGAAATCACACTTAATAATATAAACGAGAATAAAAGATGGCGCCTCATTTTTATATTTCCCGCCAAAAGTACCTAATTAGGAGTATTTTTTTTAATTTTAAATAGGCAGTTGTATTTAAATAAGCATTGCTAAGTATCACACAAGGTAGCAAGCTAACGGAGTGTCGTCGCTCGAGCGAATGGAGAGCTCACGCAGGACTGTCACCGACAGTGTATTCCAATAAGCATATGGATAACTGTTAAGACGTGATTGCATATTTTACTGTTACTTTGGGTAACAGCGTGAAAATGTATGCGATTAGCGTCGCGACTGATTCCAGCGTATAGTAATTTAAAACAGATTTAGTTATGACAATGATTCAAGTACATACTGCTAATTATTCAGACAAATAATTATTATGAGTGAAAAAAAAACACATTTTGGCGGTTTATAGACATTTTGATGGCATTTGTACTCTGAACAACAGGACGAAAATATATTGGGATAAAACATGTGTTTATAATGATTTGAGATTAAGTAGTTCTTTTACATATTTTTTATTGATATACGTCACCATTGTGATGGACAGGCATGGAGAATTTAGAGATGAGTCACTATTAGCAATTTTCGCTCATTTTAGTTACTATGTAAACGAAAGCAAACAGACATAACTAAAAATCATTCGCAAACCATAAAACACATACATTTACGTATATAAAAACTATCAGAGTACACGTTCGTCAATGAAAAAAAATCAAAGTAATTTACATTATTATTGAGGAAATATATATAAAATTTAACAACTGCTTCAAGGCCGTCAAGTAAGGATGACTATTATATGGGAGTCTTGATTCGCTTCGCATTTAAATTTTCAATTAGTATCTATTGAAACCGTCTGGTTTTGGTATGAAAAATTTCTAATCGTTTAAATTACCCCTGAGTTTATATGGCGGTAGGATGCTCGCGAAGGAAAGTGTCAGCATGTTAAAGTTTCTTATAAAATATAGTTGGAACTTTTTATATCTGTTTTTAATATCAATATTCTTCGTATCTGAAGTGTGGCAAAAATACTTGAACAAAATCTAAGAAAACAAATACAAGGTACATAGAATGGAGCATGTCAAAAATTGTTTATTGTGAAAAAAAATACGATTGAAATACGTGCGACTACGTATAATTACATACCGAAATAAAAAATATCATTATTTATGTTTTTTCTAAATATACGTGTAATCTAATGTAACAAATACTTATTTTTTATTAAAGAAAATGTAATATACATTATATATAATAATTTTATTTAAAACATTTTTTAATGAGCCTGTACGCTGCTGATACACAATTTGTATAGTGTGAGTGTACCCTAAGGTTAGGTGAAAGTAATGAATCTGGCACGCAACCTGGTTTGATGACATTCTTAAAATGTAAACTGAAACGTTTTTCGATTCCGAATTCCAAATGCGATACTCGATAATTAATACATGTATATAATAAATTAAAAGTTGGGTGAGGTAAGTACATATAAGTGTGTACAGTCGATCAAGGATAAACATATAAAATAATTAAAAAAAATAATAAATAAAAAGCAAACTTTGACCAGCTCGACCATAAGAAGGCAAAGACATCCGGTTATAGGAAAGAATGTATTACCTACATCCTCATCAAAATATTTTATTATATTAGATAGATACATGTAACTAAAAAGGATTTTTTGGAATAGATTGTACCGGGTTTCATTTTATATTTGAAAAGAGCACTTAAAACAGAGTGCCTTAAAGTATATAAAAAAGAATTTAAATAAACAAAAAAAAGCCGGTTGTTTCATTGTTATTTCGTGTTTCATTTGTAATTCTGTATTAATTTAATTTCCAAGGTGGATCTGTTCAATATATTACTAAGTCGGACTAAATCTTCATATATTAATATCTGTAACGTCACTTCTGAGATTTATGGTAATAAATGCTACTTTTTCGAAGTTGTATCCTCGACCTAAAAACAAAAAAAACCTTATTATATTTATATATTTATCATTTGAAATAATCTGCACTTATGACCTCAATATATCAATTTATCAACTAATAAAAAAGCCAGAATTATAGGTAATTTTTTTGTTCGATTACGTATCTATATTCTATATATTGGATGTTTCAATTTAAAAGTTACTTGATATAACAATAACATGTTATTTCCGGAGAGTCTTTCTAATTTGAAGAGAGAGGAATCCATTAAACTATATTTATGGCGCCAAAAGTTAAAAACACCTTTTGGTTTTGACATTTTTGCACCTTAAATATAGTTTTCTTTTGTTCAACTTATTATCACTGTAAAGAAAATATAAAAAAAAACAATTTCAATTAAAGTTATTTCCTTTCTTTTAAAAGAATAATACACATAAGCTTTGATTGGCATTTGCTTTCATACAAATACACGATTAATAAAGACCTTTGAATGCCTTATTTTTTGTATTTTTTATTATTTGACTATAATATTTTTTTTGTTTTTTTTTTAGCTTCACGCTTTTATCCCGCATAGCAGGTAGACAGAAAGCACCTAGTGTCAATACACTCCGTACTTCGCTTTCCACCGAATTCGAGATATTGCGTGTAGAGTGGTGGAACTCAATGCCGCTCTTTGTCTTTACCAAATATAATGACTCTTACGAGTGGAGATCAAACCCACAACCGATCGCGTAAGTAAGATGACTGTAAGTCAGATGCTGTCACACTGCGCCACGACCGGCCTCGCCAATAAATACTGAGTATATACACAATACATTTATTTTCACAAAATAATTATAAAATACACTACCATTTCACTTTATATGCCAATTCATGTAGTGACATACATCGAACCCACAACCGATCGCGTTTACAGTCAGACGCTGTCACACTGCGCCACAACCGGCTTCAAATTATTATATATTTAGATATTTATTTATAAGTTTTTCTAAAGAAACTAATAAATTATATTACACTCCAAGATTATTTACTTTCTCTAATTCTAATTTACCAAAAAAAAAATGTAATTTAATATTACACATTAAATTAGATCCAATTAAAAAAAGATGGCAAAACAATACAGTAAAAGTAAAGTATGTATAGGCTCCTCTAAATAAAATAAAGAAGCAACTTTATCCTTTATAATGCAGAACATGCTAGTCAGAGAAGAATCTTATGTCAAGACACTCCGTTGACTTGCTTGCCGAAAACAGGACATTGCGTGTTCATTGGCGAACTTAACGTTATTTACACAAAATATTCATTTCACTGAAATTATATTATTAACTGAAAAGAAAGTGAAGATTAAAATGTATATAATTACAAAAATATACCATAATTATTATTAAGGACACAGATTCGATTTCTCTTTATTTTCGGAATTTGTAAAAAAGATATTATATATATTGACCTCCAAAGATCATTTTATATCATTGCTTATTAAGTTGCGTCTTTCTTCAGTTATGCTAAAGGATTGTATTTTAAAAGGCTAAATAAAATGTATTTTTTTAATTGAATAATCTTAAATGATTCCTTTCAGATTGTACAAAAATGCTCTCGGCAAATTTTTGTCAGCATTTTTCATGAGCAATGCGCTTTCTAACAAACAGTGTTTTATATTTATTTAAACAATAGACATTCGGTAACGTCTTCGACACTTTCTCTGTTGATTAATAACTAAGGATATGTTACGCATATTAAATTTAATGCAATATAAAATCTATATATAAAATTAATTTCCCTTTTCACAGCTTTACTTATCTTGAAAGGCACAAGACTTTTATATAGTTGTTACAAGATATTATTTGAAAGATTTGTGAATAAGGTAATAGAATTATTGAATAGTAGATATATTTTATTTAGTTACTTTAATAGAGTGCGGTGTTGAGCTCCGCCACACAACCATCTTGAATTCGGCGGAAAGCGAAGTACAGAGTGTCTTGACACTAAGTACTTTCTGTCTACACTGCTATACGGGATAAAAGCGTCTCGAGACAAGCCGATGTGTGTAACACTTGATTATCACCTCAGATATAAAATATGAGAATTCACAATACAATATGCGAAACTATGTTGAGCTTTTTAATTATGCACGTACTGGAATCTTATAATGATCATGGCGAAGTTATGTATGTATTTGTATAATGTAAATATAATTATAATATACGACGTATTTTTCTTGTTAAAATAATACATTGTTAGGAATTAATTCTACTTAAGGAAATTCAATTGGAATCACTTGATTAGAATCATAGATAACGTTTGATTTGTTTTAAGTATAAGCATTATAGTCCTGTATATATACATTATACGATAACAACCATATATAAAAGTAAACCCAATGAAAAAAACAAATACAAAAAACATACAAATATATGTGAACTGAATTACAGATTTTTGTATTCCTTTAAACTATTTAATATTGTTAATACGAGGTAAGTTTTTGTTATTGCATTTTTGCTATTGATATATACATACTAATTTAACATTTCTTTTTTTAATTCAAAATATAGATTTATATACACTTTTTTTATTAGGTTACTGGAGATAAACAAACCTTATTTGGCCAAATCAGTTATTTAATAATGGCAACAAAAAAAGTAGTAGAATAATAATACAATTGTAAGACACAGTCAACTCCAATCCTCAAGAAATATCATAATCTCGGGCGGACAGCAGTCAACGGCGTGACTTGACACTAGGTGTCTCTAATTATCCTGCTGTATGGGATAAAGCATGAAGCTGAAAGATTTATTTATTATACTGAAATCTTGTTTTAATTTTTACATACATTATATTACTTTGTTTTGAAATGCACATTTTAACTTAAAATTTATAATATCAATAAAAATCTATGTATAATAAATAAGTGACGTAATTAAAAAATATATTAAATATGTAAATTTATATCAAAATAGTCAGTATCTTAAAGAAAATAAAGCACCACGTTAAGTTTCGCCAATTATATTGCTTGTCACGTATATATATATATATATATATATATATATATATACACAACACAAAGAACAGAGTATATTAGTATCAATTTCTATGGGAGAAAAATCTTAAGCTATTTTGTGTTATCTTATCCCTAATGGTTATCTGGACAAGGTGGCTACTTAGCCACAAAAGTGCCTTTTATACAACTTTTTATTATTTTTTATGGTGTACAAATAATCAAAGTATATATATAATTAATTTTAATTTATTAAATAATAATATTTTAAATAATAACTTACTAGCATTTTATAAAATATCTCATAGCAAATACAGATTTCAAAACAAGTACATTTAATATTTGCAAAGTTCAAACAAAAAAAACATGTTTTTTTTGTTTTGGCAGTACAAAATAAACCTTTACCGTGCAAAGTGTAATCCTGGTTCCGTTTTTATACATTATGTGAATAAACATATATACGATCATCTGAGATGGCACTAGTCAGTGCGGTCGGGGCGTTAGATCGGTCAACATGCTCGTTTTATATATAGTTACTTTATTGTTTGGAACGACTGTAAGTATTAAATATATAATTTAATCCTATATATATTAAAAATTTGCAAAATTATATACGGTAAGGCAAAATCATTTTTATTATGTATTTAAATTAATCAAGAACCACGTATGTTTTTCGAATTGGAGCTTTATGGTTCGTATTGAGAAGCTTGCAAATGATATATTATTTTTTGCATTTTTGGACGTAAATTGTTATATATTTTTTTTTCTATATAAAAGGCTATTCAATATTCCGTATTATAAATAAAATAACTTTTACGTGATAGATAGCATCTCTGATTAAAAACTTATAAAGTATTATATTAGCAACTTATTTTTTTAAATATGTGTTAATAGAGTATTTAAAGTATATTTGCATTATATAATATATACGCAACAACATTGTTTGTAAAAACTGAATGAAAAAAATATGAATATAAATTGCTTGGTTGCTGATAGAATAAATTTAGTCCTTTATTTTATTATTATTGTAGTTTTATTCCGCATGGCGAGGTAGAGTCAAGTTAAGTGTCCAAAACCAGACCTTGTGTGCTGTATGCTGAATTCAACGCCGTGTTTTGTCTATACGAATGGAAAAATAAAAATAAATTTTAACTATTTTCCTCCGAGTGGCAATCAAACCCACAATCGCGATTACAGTGCCCTTAAAAGTTTGAAATCGATTATACTTTATTGAATACATTTCGATTATTTATATTAAAATAGATGTTGCCATTGTATTTATAGTTTATGTCAACTTGAAGTTTATCGTTTTTTTATTAATATAAATACTTGGTGTTAATTTTTGTGCCGTTAAGTTCTTCAACTCGCAATGTCTACACGCAAAAAAAATACATATATTTGTTATTAAATGTCAAGGCTTAAATAGTGAGTAGAATAGCTATTAGGTATTATTCTAAAGACAACTTCAATTTTATTAACTGTAAATTTCATTTAAATCCTTGTTAAATAGAGCAACCGGTTAAAAGAACAATTGACAACGCTTAGAGAATTGTAAATCTAAACACATTGCGAAATTCCATTTGTATCCTGAACAAACTATGTCACATTTGAAGTAAACTTATGTATTTATATAAAATTTAAACTTTATACATTTTTTTTCATTCTTAAAAAGCATTAATAGTATTCTTAAAAAGTAAGTTAAATATATATATATATATATATATATATATATATATATATATATATATATATATATATATATATATATTTGTTTACTATGTCGTAATTCAAAGTAAAATTTATTATTTTTTCTATAGACTATTAGGTGAAAGAGCAAATGTCGGCCTTTACTTGCTATCTTCATAGTTGGGCAATAAATAATGATCATGTTACGAGATACATTGTTGTACCTTATATTGAAAAATGACTCTATATAATTTCAATTATTTTAAGTATTTAGTTGAGTGTAACAGTGTCACGATAAGTTGTGGGTTCGATTCCAGCTCGAGGGGTTGGTTATTTTTGAAATTTATTTACATTTCTCCACTCTGATAAGACGAATCGCTGCGTTTAAATCGCCACTCGACATGCAATGTCTCTATTTTCGGACGGAGACCAGTCGACGGACTGTCTTGACATTAGGTTATTTCTGATTACCGTGTTGTGTGGGATAAAGCTTGAAACTGTAAAAAATAGTATAGATTCTAATATATCAATTTAAACACTGCGTTACTTTATTGTAGCATAATATTGAAAATGATCTTTCCTTTCATGTCTTTCGCAATATATTTCGCAATATATTTATTCGTTCTTCATATTATTTTATACCATACAAATGTTTTGTATGGTGCAAGACAAGAAACTATGTTAGTTTGTTAACCTAGTGTGTTGTTTGTTACCTTTAAAATGTATTTTAATCATCTTATCTTCTACTTAGGTATGTATAGCTATATACAAGTATTCAAGTAAAAGTTGGCCACTGGCCGTTTTGTGCGAAGTTAAGCTACTTAAATGTTAGCGTTACCATATAAAGTATTGCAAGAATCAAATAATAATAGTGCGTAACAAGTTTTGGAAGAAACTCGTTCTTTGAACTATTAAAGAACACAAATAGATAACAAAATGTATGGTGAAATTTAGGTTATTCGAGGTATAGGATTATTAGCTAAAACGTTTGCAATGTACATGTGTGATAATAACAAATAAAATAAAAAAAATAACTAAGATGGCATTTTATTATATATTACAGTCTATTTCGACTACTGTGGTCCTTAATCAGGTTTTCTATGAAACATTTCTAGGTTGTCTTTAATTCTTGTGTATAATTAGAAAATCAACATTGTGTTAAAGTACTTTTATGATGGTGTTTCCGTTATGGTTTCACAAGATGGACATTAGACACCAAAATGAATTATAGGCAATACGACGACTAGGGTGTATAGGGTTATTACCTAAGGCTAGGCTGAACTTTAAAACAAAAAAATCATTATTAAAATCCACTGTATAGTTTCAGAGATTAGTGCGTACATAGAAACAGAAATACAAACAAACAGATAAATTGTATTTTAATTTACTGTTTTATAAAATGTATAGATATTTAATATACTTCTTAAAATTATTTTTTGTAAATACATTGTGACCTTTGTATGTTCTGTTTGTTTGCGTTAAATAATAAACAGAACAGGAAAAAAATGATATTCGTAATTATTTTATTATTTCTTAATACCGGTCGAAATGGAATTATTTGAAATTGTAGAGCTACTCAAGACATTCTCTTAATGTAATTAGCCATTGTTATTATTAGGACACGTTGTGAATTTTTATTTCTACAAATTTAAATGACAAAAGGAATAATAATATTCATTAAGAAAAAACTTAAGACTATAGACCGAGCATTAGCAACATTGAACCAAATATGGCATTGATATAATATAATAGAATAAATAAATATGTAAAAAATTCTTATATTGTTTCATATAAATGAATATTTAATTTTTGTACCACATAAACCATTTATATGTGAATTTTGGACGTTCAAAATGTATATACATTAGAAACTGCCGCCTTGTGAAGGTTGCCAAACGCTCTTTAACCTTATAACTTTGAACCTATAAAAGAAATATCAGCTTTAAAAGTAGCATGAACATGGCTGTAGCGGCTATTGTTATAAATTTTGACGTAAAAAGACTTTTGTTCATGCATACCGGGGTTGACAGGAAGTGCATGTTGTCAAGACTCTGCTTTCCACTGAATTCGAGATATTGTGTTGCCTTGCCTGTTGAATGGTGGAGCTTAACGCCGTGCTTAGATTGAGTGAAAAAATGAAAATAATTGAATTACACTCATTCCTCCGAGTGGGGATCGAACCAACAACCGATCGCCTTTACAGTCAGACGCTGTCTCACTACGCACTTTTGTAATTGTAATTATTTTAGGAGATATTTTGTGGTATGTATATTAAAAATAATAGAATACATATTAAAATTGTATATGATGTTTTTTCTTTCAGCTAGCAGTTAAGGCGCCTTGCATCGAACTCAGTGATGGCAACAAAATTCCAGTTCTTGCTCTTGGAACTGGTCGAGGCACTGCTAACAAGGTGTGTACATATAATTATTTTTTAGAAGCTTAAATAAAATGATAAAAAATACGTTCTATAAGGTTTGACACAAACAAAACGAGCTATCTCTCAAATTGGATTGAAGCATCTTAACTAACGTAACTAACTTTAGTAAGTACTAAGGTTTGGAAAAAGTCAATTTATGCGTTTTTAAAAATATTTTCTAATCCTCTAATTGTAGAATAAGACTTTAAAATAGTAAAATGTTAAAATAAATAGCATTCTCTCTTGCTGAGCGATTATTTATAAATAATATTTGTACAGTTTTTGAGAGGCGCGGGTTCAAAATTTTATGTTTTTTAAAAATGTCTCTATCTATTTTTCCTTAGGTATATGAAAGCTAAAAGACGTTAATTATTAAAAAAACATATTTATAAAAATATTATATTCCTGTGCATTCCGCTTTGTTTTTACAACGTACAACATAATAGATGTAAATCTGCCAAAAATACAGATTATCTAAAATTGTAAATACAGATACAGATTATCTATAAAGTTAGAAAAAACGCTATTTATTATTAACATTGAAAGGTTAAGCGTCTGTCGTGCATTCGTTATTTATAAACCAATAATACAATACTGAAAGTTAAATAACCTCTAACAATATTCGATAAATAATAATTTATATTAAGATATTAATACAAATTATTACAATATATAAATTAGTAAAATATTCGGAACAAAACATAAATATATATTTTTTTAAATTATATGGTACTGTAGATATTACTCACAGCAGTAAATATATATATATAAGAAAACATGTAAAGAAAACATGTTCTTTTTTGTTTATTTATAGTAGAGTAGAAGTAGTTCCTTAGCAATTCATTGACCTGACGCTGGGCTTATCGTTGTACTACGTTAGACTTGAAGAAGTACCAGGACTTTGTGGCTTAGGGGTAGGTTCTAGAGATTCTTTTAAATACATCAATACCTTTACCGTTCAAAACTATTTGTCACTTGGTAAAGTTACGTTAGGTGTTACACAGACAAGATTATAATCATAAAACATACTAAAGCCTATGTATAAATATAATATAATTTTTTCTTATGGATTGAGATATCTGTACACCACTTCCGTCTCTAAATCAGAAGGAAAGTGCCGAAAGGATGTTTCTGTACACGTGAATAAGTCGATAAGTCAAAAATGCTAACTTTCCAGACAGCTATTTTAAGTTTTAATTTTATATTTAGAAAGAGTTTCAAATTAATTTGCGCGGTAAAATATATTTATTAGTTTAGTTATCTATTCACTTTATAGATAACATTGCTATCACGATGTCTACTATGATTTTGAAAAAATATGTGAAAAACGATTTATCAATTTAATATCAATTTAATAAATTAAGGTTTGGTACGGTTTTAACATTAGGTTCTATCTGCCTACCTTGCTATACGCTAAAGAATAATAATCATGAATTTGGTAGTTATTTCCAGAGAAGTCAAAGTTTTTATTTTTATACGTTTTACTGGTAAGTATATACACTATTGTACAATTATATCAATAATAAAATATAAAATAGTATTGGGATTAATTTATTCGTTAATGTGAAACCATTATAACAAATAATGTAAATTTCAAATGAATAATTCATTTAATGTCATATAGATTTATAATAGTATTGCCTGTTAGTCATAACAGTAAATTTATTACATTTTTTGCGTTGCATCTTGTTTAAAATGTAAAACATTTCACATTTTCCATCGTCATGTCTAAAGTGCGTGGTTAATGTTTATAATTTGAACATTCCGTTGTCTTTACGAAATTTTACTATAAAATCCACAATGGTTACGTTAAAAACGTGAATTGTAACTCCACCACTCCACCTTTGTACACTTACCATCTAACCAACAATTTCACAAACTTATTTTATAATGAAATGTGTATAGAAATTTCGTACTTAGCTGGATTTCAAGTTGCGTGCATATATGTATAACTAAGCATTGTAGTAAGTATGGGATCAGTAATATAAAGGATAAATTAAATATGTTTTCAATTAAATACAATTACAATATACAACGTTATAATAAATAACTTTAAGCAGAGGACGCTAGTGGTGCAGTGGGACAACTCAACTCAATTATAATGGTAATCTATAAGAAACAACAAGAATTAATAAATGTACTATGTATTAAAATTACCAAGTGTCTAAACACTTTGAACTAACTACGTTACACTAAACACGTTGAGTGGTTAAACTCAACACTGTGCTTTTTCTTACCAGTGCAAGGATATGAAGATAATTTAAATATTATTGCTCTGAGTGGGAATCGAACCCACAACTGATCGGGTTTACTGTCAGACGTTGTCCCACTGCATCGTGGTGGCCTGCTGGAAATAAAAAAGACTAGAACATATTCGTTGATCGAAGTATAATCAATATTTAAGAACAATTTATTTAAAATTGTTTTTTCATAAACTCATTTTAAAATATAATAGATTGGGCTGTAACATTTTCTAGTGCTATCTTCATTTGTTTCTTAATTATAATCTATGAGTAATGATTTAAGGTAATTTTATACCAGGAAATTATATGTTATTTTATAACATGATAATATTTCTACGAATAGATGCTTATTATATTTTTTATTAAGATATTTTTGCTTAAGGTATTGCTTCTGTGAATTGCTTATTAAATGTGTAATTGACCACGGGAATTAATTTAAAAATGGAATTATCGTTTTGTATGAACGAATTAGCCCAAGACGCCATGAGAGTATCGTGGCTAATGGCGGTAGCGTCCAACTGCAATATAATGTGATAAATGTAGATTTGATTCCTACTCACATTAATATTTATATTTATCTTCAATTTAATATTTATGTTATTTTCGTTCTTTCTGAATACCATATTACTATGCACGAAAAACCATCGAGTTGAAAGAACAAAAAATAAAACCAATTAAATGGTGAGATCGGTGAAGATGAGACGCCAATGATAGTGATAATAGTGATAATATTAATAATAATGTGAGGTCGGTCGGTCGTTCGGCCGGTCGGTCGATCGGTCGGACAGTGTTTGACTGTAAATACGAGCGATTGTGGGTTCCATCCCCACTCGGGGGTGTGATTTTATTAAAATTATTTTCACTTCCTTGCTCTGGCAAAGACAAAGTACGGCGTTGAATTCCATCCCTCAACACGCAATGTCTCGAATTCGGTGGAAAGCCAAGTACGGAGTGTGTTGATACAAGGTACTATCTGTCTATCCTGCTATGCGGGATAAAAGCGTGAAGCTAAAAAAATTGTATAAATGTACGTATTTTAAGATAATTTAATTGTTAAAAATTCGCTCAAATATAAAATTAGTTCTATGTAGCCGATTATATTACTAAAACTTAAAATGCCATAAACATAAATTTATTACTAGATGATAAAAGCGTTTTAGTTGATAAATTAATCATAATATTAGAGCCAGTATATTTGAAGACCTAAACGTTGCGAGTCTCTCTCACTCTCTCTCTCTCTCTCTTAATTCTAATATAATACATGTATAAAAGGCAAAGTATGTTTATGTAAACAGTCAACGGTTGTGAAACAAGTTTTCGTAACGTTGACCCCATAGTGTCTATAATAGTCGAAGGGGCCTAAGAATCCATAGTAGAATGTAACAGAAAAGAAATCTAGTGGTCTTTATGAATATTTCCTCTACGAAATTTTGTATAGAATATTACTTCATTAGATAAAATGTATCGCCTAAAATAAACATATACCTTAATTTTAAATGAAACTATTTTAAACGAATTAATCGCGTATATTTTGGATTTCAAAAAACTTTTTTGAAAACTTTACGCTTTAAAGTAGTGCGTACGTTAAAGTAGCAGGTGCTACTCTAAAGTGTACAATTGTCAGATTTTTAAAAATGTTTTATCGAATACCAAAATACGCGCAATTAGTCCGTATAAAATAATTTCATTTAAATTGTGTAAGAATCGCTAAAAAACAAAGATCTTATTATGTGTAAATGGTGCAAGAACAAGTAGTCTGAAGAATCTGCTTAAATTTTGGAAAATTTACACGTTTAAAGGATTGTAAGAAGAAGATATACGGTCATAATCTCAGTTGGCAAATTGAAAAATACAATATTGAAATTCGTAGATATAATATTATCCTTCAGCAAGAATATCATTTGTTAAAAATTGAGGTTTTAAGGATTGTAATGCAGGTTCTTGTACTAAATAGGTTTGCTTTGCGTACATTTCCATATTTTGTTTACTCAACTGTTAAGTAAATGGTAAAAAAATGCGTTTTATAGTTATACAATGTTGTTAGAATAACGGGTTGGTATTTTGTGGTTGACAAGACAACGATACGTGAAGTGCTAACTATATCAACATAAATGTACTCGGTAGAGTTCAATAATATTAAATCAGTGTAAATATTTATTTCGAGCTGTGCACAACTTCGACCGCGTGGACCTTAACATCTCTGGATCTTATTATAGAATTATATTCTTAAATAAAGTTCTAAACCTTAGTTAATCTTTATAACATTAGCTACCTGCCAGTGAAATGTCTATCAAAATCATTACAGCCGTTCCAGAGTTTCAGAATATACAGACTGCAAAATATTATATAAAATTATATTTTGGTATATGTGCATAAATATATTTTTAGCTTAAACTACTTTATTTGTTGTATTTATATTGTATGTTTTAATACAAATTAAGAAATACTATAAAAAATATAAAAGTCTTTCGAGTAGTAAAAGGAAAACATGAGAAATATTCCAATGACTCAAACATAATAGATTTATTATAATATTTGCGGTTGCTAATTTTAACTCCGGAATGTACAGTGGCACTTACACCAATGCTTAGGCTCATAAAAGCATGTTTTACACTTTTGATTAGTTTCACCAAATGGAAGAAAATATTGCAACGTTAATTTTAACCCACTCCCTCTATGGTCTGATTTTTTAATAGAATATTTTATAGCAATAATACAGGATAGTCATGATAGAAATATTTTAGAAGTGTAATTTCTGCCTTTATGGATGAAAATGTTATATGTGTTTGTTTGTCTAAGAAGACAAGAGAAGGGAAGGTGCGATTGTTACCAATTAAAACAGAGTGACAAAGAGAAAACGTAGCATGATATACATAGCAAAGGAAAGAGAGCGGAGAAAGGGCGAATGAGAAGTATTGTGAGAGAGTAAGATAGGGCGAAAGTCACATAACGTTAAATAATAATTCAAATACAATAATTATAAACTCGGAAAAGACAATAGATATAGTATCTATTGTCTTTTCCTATATGAATAGAAGTCTTCTTTACTATATGAATAGAAATCACATTAAATAGATATCGAAGAAATCAATTTCATAATTATATTTTATATTAATTATAATTACAATTAATAAAATTTCTAACATGTCATCATATTATTTCCTCATCAAAATTTAGCAAATATTAAGCTTAGATCGGTAAAAATATAACATAACTTAAAAATTAATTTGCCAAAAAAGTTTCACTGGCGTTTGTAATTTGTACGCATACTTTTTTTTTAGTTTTACACTATTATCCTGCATCTACTATGCGGTAGATAGGAAGTACTAAGTGTCAAGACACCCCGTGCCCCGCTTTGTGCCGAATTCAGGACTTTGCGTATTCAGTGGCAGAATTCAACGCCGCTTTTTGTCTTACCAGAGCGAGGAAATGGAAATAATTTAAATATAATCGTTTCCCCAAGTGGAAGTTGAACTCACAACCGATCGCGTTTACAGTCAGACGCTGCCCCACTGCGCCACGGCCGGCCAACCTGCCACTTTGTTTGATTTGTTCAAAGATATTTTGTGTTATGATAGTGTAAACGAAATATTTTTTATGTTTTACAGTCTGCACCCATAGATGAAGTCCGCCAAGCAGTGTACTGGGCAATAGAAGCAGGTTACAGGCACATCGACACTGCAGCTATTTATTTTGACGAGCCTCAAGTCGGGCAAGCCATTGCTGATGCTATAGCCAATAAATTAGTTACTAGGGAAGAACTATTTATTACAACTAAGGTAAGGTTCTTAATTTATACGTACAATTTGTATAATATTATTTTTTTTATGAAAAATGGGAACAGAATAAATCAAAATGTAATTATATTATGAGTATAGGCTATTATATTCTTATTTTCGGTTCCAATTAAGGCAGACTTTGATAAGTTATTTGTAATTTTTTTTTAGTGAAATATATACCGGATATGTGTACCAAAATCTTACATCAATTTTTATCATCTTAGCCATAATGTTTCTACTACCTTGTGTAGTTTTATGAGAAAAATGCATAATACGAGGATTTTAAGTTCGCGTAGGAATTTCTCACTATTTCTACATATTCTCATTATTATATATATATATATATATATATATATATATATATATATATATATATATATATATATATATATATATATATATATATATATTTGTAATATTTTCAGTTATGGAATGATAAACATCACAAGGAACAGGTTGTCCCCGCTCTAAAGAAATCGCTGCAAAATCTTGGATTGGAATACGTTGATCTTTATTTAATTCATTTCCCTATCGCGGAAAAGGTATGTTACATTAAGAATCATTTCAAAATATTATAAAACTAGAAGTAATATTATTAAAACGCTATATAATCGTTTAAGATGAATATCAATGAATAAAAAATATATAAATATATTAATATTTTAGGCTGACGGAACTCCTGACGATGTTGATTATTTGGAAACCTGGCAAGGAATGGAGGAGGCTAAGGAATTAGGTTTGACCAAGTCAATTGGAGTGTCCAATTTCAATGTCTCGCAAATTGATAGATTGATCGCCAACTGCAAACATTGGCCAGTTGTTAATGAATTTGAGGTAAGATTTTTTTTAAATAATATGGATAAATGCAACATTTGAATTTTATTATTTTTATTTATATATATTTTATATAATGTATAATAGAGTACTTCCCGTCCCGATACAATGTTCGACTGAAAACGCGATTGGTCGTTGGTTCGATGGCCATTAGGAAAAATGATTATATTTAAAATATATTAGTGTTATATAAAAAATATATGATTATTTCAGTTTCTTTAAAATAGTGTATAGTTAGGGCACTACGGCACGATGACTGTTATATTTAATTAATTTTCTTATATGCTATATATATCTATTTTCTTGTCTGTTCCTTCTAGATAACCATAAATCATGTATAGATGAATACAAAATATCGCATTTTGTGTTTTAACTTATTATTTCTTTAGCTTCAATGTATTATGGATTACGTAATCAGCGTAGATTTACAATATTTTATGGTTTACTGAAAAAAACCTTTTCAGGTAAATCCAACATTGACACAAGAGCCTCTAGTTAAGCATTGTCAAGACTTAGCAATTGCTGTAATGGCGTACAGTCCGTTCGGTTTTTTGGTATCACGAAACAACCCTGATGCTCCCCCACCGCGTATTGACGAACCTTTGCTCGTCGAAATGGCGAACAAGTACAAGAAATCTACAAGTCAAATAGTATTAAGATATTTGGTATGTTATAATTATTTTTGTTATTCTCGCTCTGACTGTAAACACTAACGGTTGTGGGTTCGATTCCCACTCGGGGAAGTGAATATATTTAAATTATTTCCACTTCCTCGCTCTGGTAAAATAAAGTGCGGCGTTGAGTTCCGCTACTCAACATGCAATGTCTTGAATTCGGCGGGAAGCGAAGTACGGAGTGGTTTGAACTACCTAGTGTACTTTCGGGTAGGCAACCCGGCTATGCGGGATAAAAGCGTGAAGATATTTTTATATGTTATTAAATTAATTTTTTTATACATTTATAACAATTAATTAATTATCAGTACTATTTTATAACTGTTATTTATTATTACCTTTATTTAGGTATGTAGTTATAGATCAGATCGTATCTAGTTAGAGTATAAATTAATTTTTGCCTAAAAGAAAAATATAGTAAGACATTTCCGAGACATTTTGGTAATCGAATTTATAACTATTCTTGTATTTCAGGTTGAACGTGGCCTAATCCCAATACCCAAATCAACTAATAAGAAGAGAATAGCCGATAATATTGATTTGTTCGACTTCAGTCTGACTGAATCTGAAATAAATACTATTGGCAACTTCAACCGAAACGTTCGTGTGATTAACCCTGATTCTTGGAAGGATTATCCCAATTATCCTTTCTGGGAATAAATTTATATTTATTTATATGAAAATTTCTTATAGAAATTTGTTCTAGTAGTAGGCCTTGTCAATTTTATAATAAATATTTAAGAAAATGTGAAATTGTGTTTTGAATTCTATACCTATATTTTAAGAGTAATAACATAATTAAGTTGTAACAAAACGTATAAGAATTTTGACGCAGCTGGTAGTAGAACGCATGGCTTAGCGGTCAGAGCGCTTGGACGGTATCCAAGAGGCGCGGGTTCGAATCCCGCTGCGTTCAAAAATTTTTATACGTTTTTCAAAAATGTTTTCTAATCCTAAGTATGGAATAACACTTTAAAAATAGTAAATATTAAAATAAAATAGCAATCTCTCTTGTTAAACGATTATTTCTTAATAATCTTTAAGTAGTAGAAATTTGTAAAAATCTCTCTACATAGATGCTAACAACATAAATAAGTTGTAAGAAAACGTATAAGAATTTCAACGCAGCTGGTAGTAAAACGCATGGCTTAGCGGCAGAGCGCTTGGACGGTATCTAAGAGGCGCGGGTTCGAAGCCCGCTGCGTTCAAAAAAAAAATTTTATACTTTTTTTCAAAAATGTTTAGTTAAAATCAATTGAGAGAAATTTAAAATATATTAGTCTTATATAAAAATTAAATTTAATAAACAAAAATTTGATTTCATTATAAAAATAGTGATTAAATAACACAGAGAATTATAACAAAGACATTAGTTAAAACTGGCTTATAGATAAGGTTTTGGAAGCCATCATACGCACTGTAAACGTGATTGGTCGTGGATTCGATGCCGATTCAAGGGAATTAATTATTTAATTTAATTTCATCGTTGATGACAATGCCTCGTTGAGTTCACCACTTAACACGAATATATCAATTTTGGTTGGAAAACTGTTAATGAAATTCATGAAACTAGGTTATCTCTGACTATCCTGTTATGTGGGATAATGTGTGAAGCTGTTTGCTTAGTAAATTTTAGTATATTTATATGGCATGGTAAGATCTAAAAAGTATCTTATTTCTAGCAAACACCTTGCAAAATATTTGTTAATATTATGTAAAATTTTTTAATTATATATATATTCTTTATTGCACATTAACAGTTATAGACTAATTTTACATAATATAATTTGTTTACAAAGGCGGTTTATATTTCTTAATAGAAAATAAAGAAATTAATAATAATCATTTAATTGATGATATTAAAAGTGCCTTATAGTGCCTTATTTTCTAAATGTATTTTTATAATTAGTAATAATATTATAATTATATCTTAATACTACTTAGCATTGTAAAAATGTATAAAGAAGAATGACCATTACTTTAAATACTATATTCCAATAACAAGAAAACAAATAGTATTTAAAATGAAATTATTAATGGATTAATCAAGTATATTTCGGTATTCGAAAATATATTTTTGAAAACCCGGTCCGTTTAACATAGTTTTATTTAAAATGTGAAAAAAAATTGTAATCATTTTCATTAATTTTTCAAAACTTTACTTAAATACAGCTCAATATTTATACCATTCCATAGAATTTAATTACAAAATCGTGTTTTTGAAGCTTATAATAAAAATATTCATAAAATTTTACAGTCGATTAAGAAGTGACATATCATGTAATTTATAATTCTCAGGTTGAAAATAAATTATAAAAGCCTCTGTATACAGACAAAACACGAAAATAATATTTTTCTACGAAAGAGAACAGAGCTACAAATAGTTGGAATGTAAGAGGAGGGATGCAACAGAAGATGAATTAATTATTAAATGTGATGGATGAAAGAGATTTTGATGTTATTGTGTGACTGAGACTAAAAGAAAGCGTAATACAATGACCAATTTGCCGGGCAACCGAGTCGCCTTCTGGGCGGGAGTTCTAAAAAGTGAACGAGGATGTCAAAGTGTAGGTGTGTTCTCTCTATTGTTGAGTGCTATAGTAGAATATAAGGCGATCAACCAGAGGCTGCTCTGGGTTAGCTTCAAGCTAGGGATAACAAGAATATTCTTGTTAGTGGCGTATCTTTTTAAGTAGAGTATAAACGATATGTTAAAGATTATATTAAAACGATATCGTAATTTTTGTAATATTATTAATAAGTTAAAACGTCAATATTATAAAAAAATAGAGATCCCAGCTAAAAGTTCAAAAAACTATGAAGTACAGTCAATGAAATAACTCAATACAAAGCCGTTAACACCTCTAGCAATTCTCTCCTACCAGCCCACTAAATCTATTCTTAGCTCCCTAAGGGAGTGTGCTCCGCCCAACGCTGTTTTTAATTTATATAAACGACTTATATAATCTAGGAAATGTGGTTGGAAAGTTATGCGGACGATACAGCGCTTGTTTTTTCTGGGCGATCTTGGGAGGCTGTTAAGGCCATTGCCGAATCGGATCTGGCTGAAGTATGCAACTGGCTTAACTCGAATCTCCTATCTCTTAATATTTTGAAAACAAATTACATTTGCTTTCCTAGCTAGAGATCACAATCAACAGACAACTTCTTTATCGCATTACATGCATGCAATGAACCATACCAGATTGACTGTAGATGCCCTCGTCTTTTAAAAGTAGCTAATACTAAATATCTCTGTATAATTGTTGATCAAAGGCTATCATGGCAATCGCAGGTCGTCGCAATTGGTTGTTGAACGAATAAGGAAACTTAAATAGATCTTTATATCTCTGTTCAATCTATAATAATCTATTGCATTCTCGTATAGGGAGGTACTACAAAATGTAAATGCTAGAACTTGAAAGGACTCAAAATTCTCTTTTAAAGATAGTGTACTTTAAGCCTTGCAGATTCCCTACTGAGAGCCTGTACAACCTCTGTAATATGTTTTCTATTAGACAATTGTACATTTTAAACATCGCTAAGATTCTATAAAACCCTGCAATATAATCCAATTCGAGTCATTAAGTGAAAAAACATCGTAAATTACTCCAAACCAACTCGCACTGAATTTGCCCGATGTCAATACCCCTGTCAAAATACTTTTATTTATAATTCAATAAACAATAAGTTTGACAATAGAATATGTCGTTAAGTGAAATTTAATGGCAAAAAATTCTTGATAGAGTGGTTAAAAACACTTAACTATGATGAAATCGAGCTGAGATTCTAAAAAGAGCGTTATAACTTTAATGGACTACTGATCTAAGGATTTGTTTATATTATTTATATTTGTAGACAGATTCACATACTTGAACACAAACACGGATACACAGAGACACACCACACACACACACACACACACACACACACACTCACACACGCACACACTCTCACACACGCACACGCACTCACACAAATACACACTCGAACATACTTATACCCAATTATAAAACGTTCTTATTTTAGATTATTCCAAGTTTGATACTGGTACTATGTTAAGAGCGAGGCATCCTAACACTATAGAAATTACTTTCTGGGATCGTCTTACACATATTACTGTATGATATGGGGAAATAGAGCAATTTTTATTTTATTTTTTTTATTTTTAAGTCAACTAGAGGAGTTATGGGAGAGTGTCAAGGAAGTTCTAGGTAGTGTAAGAGGAAACGAAATATGGTGATTTGAATGGATGGGTCGGAACCACACGACATGGTTACGAACGCGTAGTAGGGAAGTATGGTGATAAGAGAGTAAATGAGCTGGTAAGCTCATATTGGAATTATGTAAGGAAAAAGATTTGTTTGTGGCAAACAGTATGTTTGACCACAAACAAATTCACATGTACACGTGGGAACGGATGGAACGGAAAAGCATGATTAATCTATTCCTAGTGGATCAGCGTATTCGTAACCAAGTTATGGACACGCGTGTGTATAGTGGTGCCGACTTGGAAACAGATCACTATCTAGTAGTTACTAGAATAAGGGGTCTGTTTGCCGGTTGGCGCAGTCACACGAGGTGTCCAAACTTGGAGGCGAATAATCGCATAAGAAGCGGGAAGCTTCAAGTTCCACCGATTAGAGAGGAATTTGAAGAAAGGGTTTTCAAGAGGCTAGACAGCTGCCATATAGGTACTGAAAGCGTTGAAGTATGCTGGCAGAATCTAAGGAATTGTATGATTGAAGCTGCAACTCAGGTATGTGGCATTGGGAAAAGAGGCTTTAGTAAAAAGCGCGATGAATGGTGGGATAATGAAGTGAAAAAGGCAGTAAAAAGAAAAAAGAAAGCATGGCAGGACTTACTCGAGGCTTTATAGAGTAAGAATAAAAGTATGAGAGAGATTAAGAAGAAAGAATATAAGTTGCAAAAGCACCTAACGAAAGCACTGATAAAGATGAAGCGTGAAAAGTCAGAGCGTGAAAGATTGACAAACAATTTCCGGGAAAATACGAAGCTTTTCTGGCGAGAAGTTAGTGTTTCTCGGCGTTGTTCGCCAACCTGTGAAATGAATGGGGTGCTTTCCGAGGATGGTGAAATATTTACGAAAAGAACACACCTTTTGCAACGATGGGCGGTTCTATAAGAAGATGTATGAATGGGATGACGCCTCTATCTCGAGCAACAGCAATATGCTGTCTTGATGTAGCAGATGGCGAAATCGATATAAAAGAAGTAGAGAATGTTATACGAAGTCTGAAATGTGGTAAGGCAGCGGGAGCAGCTATCTGCAACTCCATAGTTACTGCAGAGATCAACACAGACGGTGGGCCATGCATATTGGACCTGTTCTTTTTTCTATGCAATTTATGCTGGAAAACTGGAGAGGTCACGGATAATTGGCGAGGCACAATCGTCATGCCTTTGTATAAAGACAAACAGATAGACTGCGCAAGTTATAACTTAGCCCTATAGGGCTATTAGTATGATTAGCTTGAGCAGTAAAATTTATGCTAAAATTCTAGCGAGAAGAATGCAAGAGAGATCCGAAAGGCTCTTATGGGAGGCCCAGGGAGGATTTAGACCTGAAAGAGGGTACACGGATCAGGTTTTTTCTCTCCGCATGATCACGGAAATGTTTTTGGTTGTAAATCAGAAAATTTTCTGTTCTTTTGTGGATTTAGAAAAGGCATTTGACAGGGTACAACCCTGAAAAGAAAGAAATTATGGGAGATACTGCCCCTGTACAATGTGACCGGACTCTTGTTGCGGGCTGTAAAATCTCTTTATCGAGATCAGCGTGTGTGTGTATACGAGTAGGGGCTGGCATGTCGTCTCAGTTTGATATTCAATCGGGTGTCAAACAGGGCCGCGCCTTGTCAGCTTGGCTGTTCAATTTGTAATTGGATAGCTGTCTCCAAGGAGTGAAAGAAAGTGACATAAGAGTGAAAGTTGGTGATTTGACAGTTAACTGTCTGTTGTACGCAAATGATGCAGTGCTAATTGCATCATAAGAATGCGGGTTACGGAAATTGGTCACTGCTCTGAAAGAAGGGTGTGAAAACTAAGATTCTAGTATTTGGAAGAGACGAACGGAATGTAAAATTAGGATAGATAGAAAGATATTAGAACAAGTGTATAAGGTGGTATATCTGGGAAGTATGTTTAGTAGAGATGGAAGATACAAAATAGGCGTGGAAAGATAACAAGTTTAACGGTGCTCTTACTGCATTGATGCGACGGCCAAATGTCAGCGTATCTGCACGTCTTGCGGTTTACAGTGTAGTACTGATACCGTCGTTGTTATACGACAGCGAAATGTGGGTGTGTTAAAAGAAAAATAAAAGAAAAATGAATACAATCTCTTCGTCGGATATGCGCAGTCAGTTTAGCTGAACGTATATGCAGCGAGGAGATTATAACGTTTACCTCCCCATAAATAATATATATAAATACTACAATTATAACACCATGCCTTGGCTCATGATACGTCTCGCGGTTAGGACCCAATATCGTCATGTTCGCAATAACTCAAGATCTTTTAGATATTTAGATACGTCGATTGGCCTGCCAGACCAATATTACTTGCCGGTTCGCATATCAGTTCAGACGCACAACCGCTAGACGGCCGTTTGTTTTATATTAACGCACAGCACATACGTAGCAGTCGTTTGTCATAACCAAAATTACTCTCGGTTATGCTTTCTATCACCAAACAAGGCGCTACACAAACAGTCGAACACCATTATATACTACAGCATTTCGTGATATAATGGTATAGCTCTCCTCGTAAGGAGGCAACTAAAACATACTTCGAAACGCACGAGACATAATAGCGTCACATAACCATTCATCCTACACCAGGGGTGTAAAACAACATAGAATCAGTTGAATCTATGTCCGTCGCCGTACAGGTATCGCATGTACAATGCAAGATAGCATCAGAGAAGACACAAGTCGCGCCACCGACATCAGTTATCAGTAAGCTATAAAGCTTACCAAACCCCGACAGTCACATGTCACAAGCAATATCAACATCCAACGCCATACAAGCATCGCTTACGCAACGCGAGACAACAACAGATTCGATACGGCGAAAGCGGTCAACCTAAGCCGACTATAGCAGCCTCAGTGGCATCAAGCAACATTGGATTGCTCCACCGACATCAGTTATCAATAAGCTGTAACACTCACCGATCCCCGACGGTCGCGTGTCGCAGGTTATATCAACGTCCGACGCCGTACAAGCGTCGCTTACACAACGCGAGACAGGAGCAGATTCGATACCACCAACCAACATCGCCATAGATGCTCACCAAAGTCAACTACAGCAGGCTGAGTGACGCCAAACAACGTTGGGTTGCGCCACCGACATCTGTTATCAGTAAGCTGTAACGCTCACCGAACCCCGACAGTCGTGTAACGCAAGTACATGACGGATCTCCTATATATTTAAGAATATCATAAAAAAATAACCATAAAATGCTTTATTCGTTCAATACATAATATTAGATTAATAGTTATTTATAAGTTAACGTTTGCAGAGCTTAGTATAATATCAAAATATTTTATAATACTCACTAAATGCATATAATAATATTTTCATAGAAAACTATTCAAAGATGGCGGCAGACGCTTTAGTATATTTATATTACAAATTTCATATATCTCTTAGAATGTACATTCTAAACATTTAATATCTTTAATATAATTATTTTACTTTATTAATAATATTATTATATTGATTTAATGGCACTTTTATATTAATAATGGAAAAAGAACTTACCAATAAATTCTTCTTATTATAGAAATGTAAAGCTTACCGATCACGGATACCACAAAAGCAATAATAATCATATTCCTATGTATTTCTGATATTAAATATTGTTATTACATTCACTTCCAGCATATTATATTTCTATTACTCCAAATTAAATATTAACTTTGTTCTCAAGGGTCCATATTCGCACATGACTATCTACAAATACATATATAAATATATAAAATAATATTTAACGTTGTTATTAAATTATTTGTACATTAATGTATAATACGTATCGTCACAAGATATGCAGAATGGCAAGAATAAAGAAGAACATGCTTAGGTGATTTATTAGTAATGAAAGAATGGTAATAAAGATTTATGAAGTTAAGGTGAGTGGTACTAGAGGTCGGGGGAGACCTCGGTTGACCTTCGAAAACAAAGTATCAAAGATACTGGAGGAAGGTCACTTAAAAAGCATGAGGACCTCCCGATGGGCATGTATGAAGAGGATAATGACTGTGGACGAGGCGAAAGAGGTATGAAGCGACCGTTGGCGCTTTGGCGCTCCGTACTCTCTGACTATCCCGCAGGGGATAAAGCGTGAAGCTATAAAAAAATGTGTTTAAGAAAACACTTTATGTGCTTTTCATTTAGGCAATAATAGTAAAAGAAAACGTAAAATATCGCTTTTGGGGTTAAGCCACTTTTGTGTGAACTGTTTGTTTAAATCGTATCATACTATTAATTCTAAGTAGAATATATATAAAAAAATCGATTTCAATATTACAAGAGTATTACTAGTATATACACATTTTTAATTTTGCTATAACTAATTTATGAGATTTTTTAAAATGATTTTATTTATACTAACATTACACTTTACCGTATCAGCAGTATCGGCAGTAAGTTAATTACATAACACACTATAGTGTAATATATTTAATTTCAGTATACAATATTAGTATATTATAATATTAGTTTGTTGCGGAGGCAAACCCACTCAAAGACAAGATTATATATAAAAATTATTTTCATTTCAAAGAGATTATATATAAAAATTATTTTCATTTCCATTTCGCCGCTCTGGAAGGACAAAACTATGACTGTCATCATTCAATACGTCTCGATTTCAGCAGAAAAACAGAATGTCTCTGACTATACAACTGTGCAGGTTAAAAATTAAAAGAAAACTGTCATACGTTGCTTTAATTTTACCAGATTTCCATGTTTATTTTGGCATCTTAATATGGACTATGTTTGGTAAACTTGTTACGTACTTTTTACAAAGTAAATTAGAACTAAAAATGAATAATAGCAGAAATGTTTAATATTGGAATTTATATCTTTTTTAACAGAGCACTGTTACGATAGTATCTGAAACTGACAATTCTTACATAAGATATTCAGAGTACAGAAGGCTCAACGATGGCAATATAATACCAATTGTCTCTTATGGAACGTTTACAGCAGTTAGTAAGAATATTTCTATTCGATGTATATATATCAAATGAGGGTTTTGAGAGAAATAGTTTTTTTTAAATTATGAATCATTTAAATTAAATACTTTTTTGGTATTTATAAATTGGCGTACTTTGGATTTTTTCTTTTGATATTTATACAAATTGAGGTACAACATTTTTTAGTATAAGTCCTTACGAAAGTCTGGTGCAATTCAAGAATCTCTGATAACTGCGATCGAAGCTGGATATCGACATATAGAGACAGCACCCATGTATCATGTGGATAATGACATCCGCAACGCTATAATTGACGTGATACGCCGCGGTATAGTAACAAGGGAGGAATTGTTTATAACTGCAAAGGTAAGACATAGGTATGTATACTAACCTAATAAACAAGAGGCCGGTCGTGCCACAGTAGGACAGTGTCTGACTGTAAACGCAATCGGTTGTCGGTTCGATTCTTACTCGGGGGTATGAAGCTAAAAAAATAAAAATATATACTAACACTATTGCTTCATTTTCATGTTCATCTTTTCGAATTTTTTCTAGAATGAAATTAAAATATTAGAAAAAGTAGAATAGTATAATTAACTTGAAGAACTGTCGACATTAATATTTCAGCTAGATCTGAGGGTGAATACAACGGAGGGCGTAACTGAATCACTACTAACATCGTTGGAAAGATTGCAGTTAAATTATGTGGATTTATATCTCATACATTTGTCTATGAGTTTGGTAATTTTTAATTTGTTACTATTGTTATATTACTTTACTCAAATATATTATTATATCTTTATTTATACATAGAAAAAATATTAGTGAGGGGAATAGGGAGGGAATAACTATAATATCTAAATTATTTTTAATTCTCTGCTATGGCAAGAGTCACTCATTGAACACGCAATGTCTTGAATTCAGAATAAAGGTGATGAACAGAGTGTTTTGATGTTACATCACTCTATAGCTTTCTATGCTATTGCTATATGCATATTTCTCATTTACGAGAAAAGCCTGTTTCTGCTATTTTTTAACAAAACATCTATTTGATATGAATAATCACAAAGGATACGAGATTTCGCCTCTTAAAAACAGTCTAAAAGACATTACATTTGTGATATCATTTCAAAAATATTGTAAAGAATTACTTATTAAACGCTCACAGATATGCACGCTGAAAATAGATAATACAATATGATTTTTAGGAATATCATGAAGAATACGACATCTTGGCCCTATGGAGAGGTATGGAAGAAGCTCAAAGACTGGGATTAACAGTATCTATTGGCGTCTCCAACTTCAACAGCTCACAGATTAATAAAGTTCTAACATATGGCTATGTTCGACCTGCTGTTAATGAAATTGAGGTTTTTACTAGATATATATTTAGTTAATAACAAAGCTATTTAAAATATTAACCTTTAAGGTTTTTTTTCGGTACACTTTATAATTTAGATTTCGTTTTATTTTTAGATAAACCCGACGTTTACCGAGCTAGGTCTGACCGCTTACTGCTTAAGACAAGGCATTGCGGTTATGTCATATGGACCCTTTGGCTTCATGGTGCCAAGGCCGTTCAGAACAATTACACCTCCTCCGCCAACCTTTGACGACCCAACATTAGTCCGCATCGCCAATAAATACGGAAAGTCTACAAAACAAGTCGTTTTACGATATTTGGTAACTGCTAAAACTATGATTATATATTATTTAAACTATTATATAATTGAAATATAGTATAGAATTAAAATTATATATTTATATTTTAATGTTTCCAAAGTGTTAATCCTTGAATATATTGCATAATTGAAATAAACACGATCGGTTTTGAGTTTAAGTCCCATTCGAAGAAATGATTATATTTAAATGAATTTCATTTCAATTACTAGAAGGTAAGACAAAATGCGACGTTGAGTTCTCCACTCAACACGCAATGTCTCACATTCGGCGGAAAACAAAGTTCGGAGTGTCTTGTACTAGATACTTCCTGTCTAGGTACCCTGCTATGCGCGATAAAAGCGTATAAAATATATATAAAATATATGCGCTATATATATATATATATATATATATATATATATATATGTATATATATATATATATATGTATATATATATATATATATATGTGTATATATATATATATATATATATATATATATATATATATTCGTATTTTATCTTTGTATTTTTTTACTCTTATTTATTTTAGATTGATCGCGGCACAATGCCAATCCCACATTCGACGAACAAGGACCATATAATAGAGAATATCCAATTATTTGATTTCCGTTTAACTACACAGGAAATTTACCAGATCAACGAATTTAATAAAAACATTCAAGTGTACCCCAAGGAGAACTTAACGGTTGTAAATGATATATTTATTTCCTTTTTTGGATGTAATATTACAAATATATATAAAAATATATATTGCGATTAGCTTGCTTTAAATTTTATATTAATGATTAATTATTTAGAAATGGAAGATATTTTGTGTTATTCAATTTCTTATGCTGTTGTATTAGATATAAGAAAATAATAATAAATATTAAATAGTAATAAATATATAAAAGAAAATAGTAATAAATATATAAGCCAGAAAAATAATATAAATTGTGAATTTTTTGTAATTCATGCTGATTCATTCTAGAAAAAAGGGTTTTAATTTCATGATGTATAAAGTAAAACTGCAGTCCAGTGACATTGATGTGTTTTTCTTCCCCTATTAAATAATACTAACTAGGGAATTTTTTCTTCTTTTCTATTTGAATGAGTTAAACAATGGTTTTTAAAAATATCTTACTTATGTGTTATCTCTTATACTTTCATAAGGAAACGCCTTTATATTGATTTTCGGGTTCACCGGCAGTTGTCACAATAATGACCTTAAAACTGACACATGCAATACATTTGAAAGATATTTGTACAATCCGTAAACAAAGTGTACTAATTTCGTTAAAATTATTTTAATAAAGTTTGATGCTATTCACTTTGCTTCGGCGGCAACCTTCATTCTTTCTTTTTTTTTGGAAAAGGCAAGGCAAACGAACGTGCTTGTCACCTGATGGTAAGTAATCACAACCCCCCACGACCCCGTGTAACACCAGGGGAGCTACAGGTGTGTTGCCGGCTTTTAAGATGGCACTTAGCGCGCTTTTCGAAGGTACCCTTAACGTATTGACCTGGAAACACTGCCGCAAGCAAATCATTTCACAATTTCGTGGCACGTGGAAAGAAGTTCCGTCTGAAATGCACAGTAGTAGATCACCACGTATCCAGGTGGCATGGATGATATTCAAGTTTTTTACGTACTGTGCGGTTGGCGAATTCAGCGGTAGGGCAGGGACCAGTTCAAATAGTTCTCCAGAATACTCCCCATGATATATGCGGTAGAGGAAGCACAAGGAGGAAACGTCTCTACGCAACACCAAAGTGTCAAGCCTTTCACTGATCATTGGGTCCCTAACGATTCGAGCGTTTTTACGTTGTACGCCAAAAAATGATTTAAGCTCATACTTGGCAGGTGCTTGGCTTGGCTCTTACCCCAGAGATGAGAACAGTACTCCATATAAAGCTGAACCTGGGCCTTATATAGGACTAAATGGTGTTTAGTCGTGAAGTACTGTGTCGCTCTACCGATGACACCCAGTTTTCTCCAGGCCAACTTGGCCTTGCTTTCCAAATGATCCCGATACTAGCAGTTACTCGAAACGTTAAGGCCCAATAGAAAGGCCCAAGGCCCGGGCGGGTCTTAAGAGGAGTATTCTCGAATACTGATGATACGGCAAAAGTGGTTAACGCCAAGTTTGTGTCTTCAGTGGGTTGAACTGAACCAGATTCTTTTCAACTCAGGAAGATACATTTGTAAGGAATGACTCGACGGAAAACACAGGTTTTTTACGGCACTCATCGACGTTTTCTCGGAAGAAAGACCTGCACGACCGGTGTATACGGCGTCTACCTTACTGTCGCCTGCATGAATGCTAGAATCCTCGAACATGTCATTAATATGCAGAAGGAACAGTGTAGTGGATAGCGCACAGCCTTAGGATACGCCAGCGTTCACGGGCTTGTAATTTGAGCAGAAACCGTTGATATTGACCTTGATGCTACGCTCAGTGAGTAAACTAGTGACCCACTTGCATATGTTCTCGAGAAGCCCATAAGATGGAAGCGTTGAAAGGAGCGCCCCGTGTCACACTAACTGTCATGTCCAGACTAGCTGCCAGGCCCTCTTCTTTGCTATCAATAGCCGCGGCATTAGCATTTTGCATTTAAAATAAAAATATAATCCTTTTAATATAATTTTATCAGTTTTGGTCAGTATAAATGATATGTATATCAGAAAAATATCCAAAGCCAGTAATTTTAAGGAGTACTATAACAGTTTATACGATTATTTTATTACTTGGCCAAAAAAAGTTTTTTTTTTGCATTTTGGTTGATTGAATCACCTTGTTTTATTTCTTAGCTTAACTCTTTTGTTCCGCATAATAAGGTACACAGAAAGAGAAAGTATCTTGTGTTGAGATACTTCGTACTTCATTTTCCGTTGAATTCGAGACATTGCGTGTTGAGTGGTGGAACTCAACGCTACACTTTGTCTTTACCAGAGCGAGGAAGTGAAAATAATTTAAATATAATCACTTCCCCAAAGTGGGGATCGAACCGATAACCTTTACAGTCAGAATCTGTCCCACTGTGGCACGGCCGGCCTGTCTGGTTTTATTATTTTGTAACAAATAGTGACGAGTTTAAATTGTAAAGCATTGTTTTTTCAGGGGAATTTTACAAATTGCTTGCAAATACTCTCGTAAACTAATTCTAAGATAAACATATGTAAAATGTGGTATGTTTTGATATTATTTCAAGTTTCAAAAGGTCATACGTATAACATATGAAATTGTAAATGTTAGTTCTATTAAATGACGTTAGTCGTGGTAAATTATTATTATTATTTTATATGCCATATAAGTTTATTTTAAAATCGTGAAAACTTAAAGCGATCAAAACCTAGATAATTCAATTTACAAGTAATATTAACAATTCAATATCGTTCATTAATGATGAATGTTTGTTAAATAGTTTTTTTTATTAATTACAATAAATAATAGTTTTCCAGCCAATATTATTTCAAAATGATAATGTTTTTTTTATATATAACCTTTTTTGCTGCAGTGGCTGTAAGTAACTGAAACTGTTGTCTTAATTTTATTATTATGTGTAGTTTTTATTCTTGGATATAATTTTTTGTCTCGAAAAAAACCTAAATAGGGCAAATCATATTAAAAAAATTCAACCTTACTTCAGTTTACTTTTTTGTTTGTTTTGTTATTAATAACAATAATAATAATAATAATAATAATTGTGTTATTCTATATTATATGTTTTTGTAGCAAAGTTATGAAACTATAATTTCGGAGAGTTACTCCTACGGGACATATCCAGAATACAAAGTTCTAAATGACGGCAATATAATACCTATAGTGGCTTTGGGAACCTTTACTCCGGTTAGTACATATAACGTTTAAAGTCTGAACACAATATTTTTTCTACTCAACTTTATCTCACACTTTATTTATTGAGAGTATATATATATATATATATATATATATGTATATATATATATATATATATATATATATATATATATATATATATATATATATATATATATATATATTTCTTAACATAATTGTGAATATTAAATTAATCATTACGTATTTAAAATAATTGATAAAATAATTTGATTTTTGAATTTCACGATCAACCAACGGTCATAAGCCACCCCAGTCTATCTGTGGCCATGGACTTCTGTAAAGTTTTTAAAACATCAAGTTTCCCAAAATATATTTCGAATTCCAAAAAAACCCGATGAATATGTTTAAAATAGTTTCATTTAAAAATATATATGTAACAAAAGTATAACAATTTCGACACAGCTGGTAGTAGAACGCATGGCTTAGCGGTCAGAGCGTTTGAACGGTATCTAAGAGGTGCACATTCGAATCCCGCAGAGTTCGAGTTTTTATAAGTTTTATAAAAATGTTTTTTGATACTGAGTCTGGCATAATACTTTAAAAAGATGTCAAATATATTTTTGTTCATTTAATTTGATTTGGTCTCACATGCAGTATCAGTCGATAAGAAATTCAGGAGACATACAGCAAGCAGTTATTACCGCTATTGAAGCTGGTTATAGACATATAGATACAGCCCCACTTTATCGTGACGAAGGGGACGTCGGTAATGCCATTGTCAACGTTATAAGTCGCGGTATAGTGATAAGAGAGGAATTATTCATTACAACAAAGGTATCAGATTCGATTTTTTATTTATATTTTATTACGTTACACGCTATATATTAATTTTATTAATAAAGTAGACAAAGTACAGTATAAATGCTTTTATGTTACGGCCAGTCGTGGCCGTTGGGACAGCGTTTGATTCAAAGTCAAAGTCAAAGTATGTACGGTTGGTGGTGGATTCGATTCCCACTCGGGGGAATATATTTAAATTATTTTCTTTTCCTCGTTGTGGTGAGACAAAGCGCAACGTTGAACCTCGTCACTCTATATGCAATGTCTAAAATACGGCAGAAAACAGAGTACGTAATATCTTGACACTACAAACTTCCTTTTTACTCTGCTATGCGGGATAAAAGCGTAAAGCTAAAAACAGAGACGTTATTAAGAGTTATAAGAGTGATGGCTTATAAGAATTATAGCAAAAGTGGGTGATTTGTACTTTAAGCTTCATAGAAATTCTATAGTTATTAATGTAGTTCTCATTTCAAAATACAATTTTTATATAATTTTATATATTTTATTTTATATAATTTTAATGTCACATATTTTTTTAGCTACACACTTTATTCATTGCATGGTAGTTAGGGAGCACGGAGCGCTTAACGCTACAGTTCCTGCATACCTCTTTTGCTTCGTCCACAGTCATTATCCTCCTCATACATGCCCTTCGGCGTATCTTCAAGCTTTTTACGTGACCTTCCTCCAGTATTTACGATACTATGTTTCCGAAGGTCAACCGAGGTCTCCCCCAACCTCTCGTAACACTGACCTTGGCTTCATAAATCTTTCTTACCATTATTTCATCACTCATTCTCTCAACGTACCTAAACCACCTGAGTACGTTCTTCTTCATTCTCACTATGACATACGCGCTTACACCTGCCATTCTGCGTTTCTCCTTGCTGCATATACGGTCAGCTAAACTGACTCCGCATATTCGATGAAGAGATCGTGTTCATTTTTCTTTTATTTTTCTTTTGACACACCCACTGCCGCAAACAACAACGGTATCAGTACTGCATTGTGAACGGCATGACGGTACGGTTTTGCAATTGCATCAATGCAGAAAGAGCACCGTTAACCATGTTACCGGCAGCAATACGCCTTTCTACATCCATTTCGTATCCTTCATCTCTACTAAACATACTTCCCAGATATACCACCTCATTCACTTGTTCCAATATCTTTGTTCTTTCTTCATCTCTTTCAAATACTAGAATCTTAGAATCTTAGCCACAGACAAAAATTAATCAAAAAATAAAATTATAATTTCAGTTAGATTTGAGGGTGAACGATACTGATGGGGTTATTCCAGCGTTACGAAGTTCGTTGTTAAGATTGCAGCTAGATTATGTGGACTTATTCCTCATTCACTTTCCTGTGAGCTTGGTAAATTTTGATTGTTTTTTTATAATAAATTAAGTAATGTAAAATGAGCAAGACATATTAAGTGCCTTAATACATTCCAGGGAACTGATATACCATACGATATCTTGGCTTTGTGGAAAGGTATGGAGGAAGCTCAAAAATTGGGGCTAACTGTTTCGATTGGTGTTTCTAACTTTAACAGTTCGTATATAAATAAAATCCTAACCTATGGGAGCATACGACCTGCTGTTAATCAAATTGAGGTATGAATATAATCATTATAAATTGGAAGTTTATTATTTTCGTTCATTGTCTATTTTATATGGAAACTTATGTTTTAGGTAAATCCAACGTTTACAGAACTCGAGCTAACTGCATATTGTTTAAGACAAGGTATTGCAGTCATGTCTTACGCACCTTTCGGTTTTATGGTGCCGCGGCCCTATAGAAAAATTATGCCACCACCACCAACGTCTGATGATCCCATATTATTAAATATCGCTGAAAAATATGGAAAAACAACAAGACAAGTTGTTCTCAGATATTTGGTAAGATTGTAATTCTCTATAAGAATTGATTGAATTTACGAAAAAAAATTCATTATCTTCATTATTCATAGAAAACACTATAACATATATGGTAAAGAAATGTATAAAGCTAATATTTTGAAGACTACATTCTTTTAATTAAATATTTATTTTACAATAACAGTAACAAAAGCCACGCGTATTTTACGTACAAATAGTTTTTTGTATTAGATTTTTTTAAATATAAGGAAAGAATAATAAAAGAAATACTTGTGTGTTACCAAATGAAACTATAATATTTTAGTTTATTTTAGGCATATAAGTATATATTTTAAGTATAATAAATATATTTATATTTATTGTTTTTGTTTTAGATCGATCGCGGTACAATACCTATACCGCAGTCTACTAACAACGAGCATATTGAAGAAAATATTGATGTTTTTGATTTCAGACTAACAAGAGAGGAAATTTATATTATAAATGAATTTAATAAGAACGTGCAAGTGTATGCAGATGACGACTTGTCAGTAGCAAATGACATATTTAACTATTCATATGGGTGTAACGCTACAACCATTTCTAAAGTCTTATATTGTTAATAATAATTAATATTTTAATAAATAAATATGTAATTATGTTTAAAGAAAATCTTGATAATGTTTTAATAGTTACTACAGTAACTAACATTTATGTATCTGCCTTAATATCAAAATATAATTTGTTAATTCATACCTTGTCTCATGATACGTCTCGTCTGGTCAGGACCCATTTATTGTCGTGTTCGTATGTAATGGAATTATTACAGATTTAAAGGTAACAGTTGTAAGAAACTTCGTTTGCGATATATTAGATTTACATAATTATCCATAAGAAGGTAATCTCCTTCATTATATAATTGCCATCAAAAAGTATCGACTCGTATATGTATTTTTAGCCATCAGATAGGGTTTTTAGTATTTGTATTATCATTCATTATCTTTGCATTGAGATCACACACGGCTCGTTCGAAGAAAAGCCGAAGGTGAGTCCTATCTTTCTTCCATTTATGTGGGAGAAATATAGGACGAAACATAATGAGCGGCCCCGCTCCGCCGCTTGCCGTGAATTCCGACCGACCGTGATTCATATAAGCTTAGTAATGAATCCTCTAGGACGCAATGGAACAGTTATCGTATAATAGTCATCATAATCTCAATAAATATGATATGAATCTTAGCCAATGATCAATTATTAGTTGTTCGTTATGATAATTTCTTTTAATATAAATTTACGATGTATTGTAAGCCAGCCTTTGTAGTAGTTTCAATCTACGCACACAAATACTGAGCATCGTTACGTGACGATTTTTACTAAATTACACTATGAGTAAGCCAGATTCCGGAACTTTGTTACAAAAATAACGTAAATAAACACCTTTTAATTTCATTGCGACGATAATAAAAATTCATTAAAAAATATTTAAGTCTTTAATTTTTATGCATACTTTCTATTGTTTTTTTATTTTTATCCTGTACGACTTCGTATCATTTGCTGTTTCGCGTCACACAAATAAAAATCTGATAACTTTGATCTGAATTATACAATATAGTATGAAATTTTATGAACTATTATTAACGTTTTCTGGTTGCTCACAGGCTATATCAATTGTACGGTTGTAAATTAATTGTAATTAAGTAAAAATACCAATTTTATAACTATACAAAATTAAAAACACAGCATTCTAATTATGATCGTGTTACAACTTACAAGTATTTTTAAACCAAAACTTTAACAGTCTTGTGAATATTATTATTACTCCAAAGTTACACGGAGTAGTTAATTTGAGATTAGTCACGAAGTTCTAGTAACACAAAAAAGAATTAAATGCATTAAATGTCAATATCAATTTCATCTAGAGTGCGCTTCGTCAAGTAGCAATACCACAATATCACGAGTGCAGTGGACATGTCCAGCTTGTAATATTAATGCAAATCGGAAAGTTTCTAACAACTCAAATACAATCAACAAAAAAATACTTGACCTAGATAACAATAGTCCAAATTGCCCCACCTCTGCCATTGTAAATGACAGTCCGACACTATATGGGGAAGTTGATTTATTGGCAGCTATTAGAAAAGAGGTAGAAGAAACTATACATAAATCATTAGGCATTGAACTAAAAAAAATTAGAGAGAAATTGAACGGAATACAAGACATCAAGGATTCCTTAAACTATTTTTCAAACTTATACGATAGTGTCAAGCCGGAATTAGAAGAAGCTAAGAGAGAAATAGCTACCCTTAAAAAAAATAACAGCGAGTTAAGGGAAATTGTTAATGCCCATGCTAACACTATAAGTATACTAGAAAAGGAAACAAGATCTAGCAATCTTGAATTTCATTGTATTCCTGAACATAGAAGCGAAAATTCATTTCTGAAAATTTAACAACTACGGCCAAAGATATATACGCAGCAACTCGAATTTTTGCCAAAGAAAAGCAGTACCGTTTTATGTGGTCAAGGAACAATATTATTTTTATCAGAAAGTCGACTGCAACTGACGCAATATTAATAAAGTCAAAAGATTTTTTAAAAACTTTAATTTAAAAAAAAATATTATTGTTTTTTTTTGTAAATTACTATATTTATTAATTATTTTTAACTAATTTTAAATATTTTTACATTGTTAGTTTTCTTGCTTTTTAATTAATTTTAGTTTTTAGTAGGTATATGGTTATTTTAGTTTTATTTTTTATCTTAATTATTATTATTATTATTATTTTACCTTAATATAGTCGCTTGTTTTTGCACTTCATTTATCTAAGCATTTGTTTGTTTTGTTTTAATTGTTTAACGAATAGTAGAACTTTCACAAACAGTGTTAATGCATGACAGAAACCTAAGTATTTTTTACCAAAATGTGCGTGGAATGAGAACAAAAACTAATGATATTTACCTCTCTGTATTAAATTCGAACTATGACGTATTGATATTCACAGAAACATGGCTTGTAACATAAATAGTAATGAAGTTTTGGACGACAGGTATGTCGTTTTTCGCCGAGACCGCGAAACAAGTGTCTCTAATAAATTGGATGGTGGAGGTGTCTTAATCGCGGTTTCTAAAAATATTAAATGCTACAGAGTTAACACGTGGGAGTCTGAAGTTGAGGATATCTGGGTTAATATCGTGTTTGGTACAACAAACTTATCTTTGTGTGCTGTTTATATTCCTTCTCCAATTAAAATTGAAATACTTAATACATTTACGCAAAATGTAGAAAAATTGCTACCAAAATTAAAAAAAACGCTTATCGTTGGAGATTTCAACTTGCCTGCAATCAAATGGATTCCACATAATGATCTTAAATATGTTACTTCTGTTCATTCAAATATTCCCATATGCACGTACATTGATGATTTTATATCTTTGACGGGTCTTTTTCAGTTTAATAATATAACTAATCCGTATGGAAATATTTTAGATTTAGTTCTAGGTAATTCAATGAATATAACTGTTGAAAAGAGTGACATGATAGTTTGTTCAGAAGATAAGTATCATCCGTCGCTGAATATAAGTTACAATATTTCATCTTTCAATCCACCACTTTTTACACCTAAACCTTCAACTAAGTATTCTTACAGAAAGGCTGATTATATTTTAATAAATGAACGGTTATACGGTTTGAATTGGGAACAGATTTTTTGTGATTGTCAAAATGTTAATGATATGTTAAATATTTTCTATTATGAATTACGAAATATTATAGAAGAATGTATTCCTAAAAGCACAGTTATTCATAATAAAAATTACCCTATTTGGTTTTCAAAAATTCTTAAGAAAAGATTAGCGGAAAAAAATAGATATAGAATCCTTTAAAAAAATCCATTAGATGAAATTTCATTTAAACTATTACGTGCAAGATGCCAAGATATAATTAACTCTGACTATACAACATATATTGATTACGTAGAACTTAATGTTAGAAATAACACAAAATTTTTCTTTTCCCATTTAAAAAATCTTCGAGGTAATAAATGCGATTATCCAGCTGTGATGACGTATAAAGATGAGCAATTTTCTTTTGGCCAAGATATTTGCAACCAGTTTGCTAATTATTTTTCTAACACGTATATTAATTACGATAAAACAGACTTTGTTACTGTTCACAAAGCAAATGAGCAATTACCATACATAAGTATTAGTTCTCATGAACTAAAAAGGCTGTTAAAGGGAATAGATGAAAATAAAGGAGCTGGACCCGATAACATCTCCCCTTATTTTGCTAAACAATGTGCAGATTCTTTAGTCTGGCCATTACAACTTATTTTTAATAAATCCCTTTGCGAAGGTATATTTCCGTGTGAATGGAAGAAAGCTAGGATAATCCCTGTATTTAAAGGTGGTGACAAAAAAGATATTGCTCAATACAGACCTATTAGCATTTTGTCAGTATTCGCTAAAATATTTGAGTCCTTTGTTTCTGTATTTTTATCTTGGCATATAAAACCGATAATGTCTCAATATAAACATGGCTTTTTAAAGAAAAAATCAACTGCTTCCAATTTAACTCTTTTTGTAGACGATCTTATACAATCCGTTGATAAAAATAATCAAGTAGACTGTATATATACAGATTTTTCAAAAGCCTTTGATGTTGTTAATCACTCCTTCCTCATAAAAAGGCTAATCAATTATAATGTTCATAATGGCCTTATACGATGGATTAGTTCCTACTTAAAAAATAGATGTATGACAGTAGTGTTGGGCGGGTACCAATCTAAGAATTTTAATGCTATGTCGGGTGTGCCCCAAGGTTCAATTCTTGGCCCTATACTATTTGACATTTTTATTAATGATATTGCCACTTGTTTTCATCATAGTAGATTTCAATTGTACGCCGATGATCTCAAATTTTATTCCGAAATTCATGGGCCAGATAACTCGATACAGTTACAGCAGGATCTAGATAGGTTAACAATATGGTGTAAACAAAATAATATGAAGCTTAATTGTAAAAAATGTAAAAGTATTACATTCAGTAAGAAAACTTTTAACACAACATTTTGTTACAATATCGATGTCAATGTTCTTGAAAGTGTAACGCAGATTCGTGATCTCGGTATTATAATGGACTCCAAACTCAGTTTTATTCCACATATTGACGACATTGTTAATAAGTCTTTCTAGTCCATAGGCTTCATAATTAGGAATACAAAAAATTTTAAGAATACGTACACACGGCAGTTGTTATTTAATTATTTAGTTCGCAGTAAGTTAGAGTACTGTTCAACTACTTGGAATCCATATTATAATGTCCATAAAGACAGAATAGAAAGAATATTTAAGAAATTTTTACGATATTTATGCTTCAATGATAGAAATAATTTACAGAACGAAAATTACAAGATTATACTTGCTAACTATAATGCACTTTCTTTAGTAGATCGCAGAGATATGCTGGACCTGTGTTTCTTTCATAGAATTATATCTAATGCTATCGACTGTCCTGATCTATTAAATAGAATTAATGTTGTAGTTCCGAGACAAAATGCCAGACATACAACATACTACACTTTTAAAAGTAGATTTTCTAGGACCAATTTAGGCCAAGCTGCGCCAATAAGTAGAATGATTAAATGTTATAATGATATTGAGCGTAAAGCAAACCTAGACATTTTTAATGATAATTTGAATTTGTATAAAAATAAAATTAAAGAACATTTCCTTTCTTACTAATATGTCATGTCACAAATTTTTTTTTTTTTTTTGGTAATTAAGTTTCTTTTTATATAGCTGTTGTTAGATTACTATTGTTATTTTTTATTCCTTTTTGTTATTATATACATATTTTTTTACCCATTTTGTTTTAATTGTATTTATTGAGTTTTAGAATAAGATGTAAAAATTATGTAACCCATGTTGAGTTAGCCTGTAAGTGATGATACGCAACTGTAAACAATAAGTTCCATCATGTAATAATGTAATTATAAGTTTTTGTGTATCACGTTGGCTTCCTATTAAATAAATAAATAAATAAAGTTCAAATAATATTCACGAGATTCATATAATAATTGCATTGTTACTCCATGACGTTAGTCATATGAATGTCAATTAAAGGTGTATGTTATGAAAACCCACTGATATTAAAAGTAAAAACAATGAACCAAATGGCCTGGTCGAATAAAAGACATTGACAATTAGGTAAATTTTGAAATTTGATACTTTTACATGAATACACAAACTTAAGAAGAAGAACATATCTAATGGTGTGTCTGTCATTTTTCACAATTCTTTTTTTTGTTTGTTTGTGTGGAGTGTTGAGTTTGGGTGATGCTATTCTATCACCATCTACACGACACAATAATTGTATCCGACATAAGTTCGTTGAAAGTGCCAGTAGGTGAGACATAGCGAGGATTACGATAGCTGTTCGGGTTGTCAAGTTCTCTAGTAGTGACCACGTACCAGATGACGCTTAGTGAGTTGGCCCCCTACTGGCTGCACCACCGACATGGCCTGGATCACCGCAACCCGCTGGATGCAGAAAGATGATAATATTTAAATATCAAATTACTATGAAACAGTCTTGAGGCAGGATACTAAATTAAAAGCATAGGAATTATGCATTTTGAAGGGAAACTAAATATAGAGCGATAAATGAAAGAGTTTGCGCTTTCTGCGCAAGTGAGTGTACACAAGTCGAACGATCATCGTTGTTGTTGCTGTATTCGTATGTAACTCAAGATCTTTTAGAGATTCAGTGGAAACAGTGTTAAGAAATTTCAATTACAATATATTAAATTTATATAATTAGCCATCAGAAGGTAATCTCATTTATTATATATTTGCCATCATAAGGAAGCGACTCGTATATAAATTTATTTGCTATCAGATAGGGTTTTTCATATTTGTAATATCATTCATTAACGTTCCATTGAGATCACCAACGGCTCGTCCGAGGAAAAGCCGAAGGCGCGTCCTACCTTTCTCCCACTTATAATGAACCATTGGAGGTGATCATAGTAAGAGAAAAGATAGCCAAAGCGGCCCCGCCCCGCCGCTAGTCGTGAATTCCGACCGACCGTGATTTTTAAAACCTTGGTATTGAACCCTCCGGGACGCAACGCAATGGAGCAGTCCATTGCGTTGCGTCCCGGAGGGTTCAATACCATGGTTTTAAAAATCACGTAGTAACGTATATGATACTTACAATGCTTTTGCAAACGATCAATTATTAGTTACCTGTTCGATAGTTTATTACAAGATAGATTTGTGATAATGATTGGTTTGTGAGACCAATATAAGCCGTGGATTGGTTTGTGAGACCAAAACATGACGATAATACGTCGATTAGCCTGCCAGACCAGACCAATATTACTTTCCGGTTCGCATATTAGTTCAGACGCACAACCGCTGGGCGGCCGATTGTGTTCTATTCACGCACAGCACATACGTAGCAGCCGTTTGTCAAATCCAACGATCAAATTCGGTTAGGTGCCACCGACATCAGATATCAGCCATAGATTCGCCGAACACTGATAGTCGTGTATTACATTATGCGTTCCATTACCAAACAAGGCGCTAGACAAACAGTCGAACACCATCACGTACTACAGCATATCGTGAGATAATAGTACAGCGCTCCTCGCAAGGACGCCACTAAAACATACTTCGAAAAGCATGAGACATAAAAGCGTCACATAACCATTAATCCTACACTAGGGGTGTAAAACGACATAGAAACAAATTACATCTAAACCTGACGCCGTACAAGTATCACATGCGCAACGTAAGACAATGTTAGAGAAGATACAAGTCGCGCCACTGACATCAGTTATCAATAAGCTATGAAGTTCACTGAACCCCGACAGTCGAATACCACAAATTATATCAATGTTCGACATCTTAAAAATATCGCTAACACAACTCAAGACAGCAGCAGTCAAGATATAATTATCCAACATTGCCATAGCCGTTCACCCAAGCTAAGAATATTAACCTCAGTGATGCCGAGCAATATTGGGTTGCGCCATCGACATCAGTTATCAGAGTTATCAGTAAGCCATAACGCTCACCGAACTCCGACAGTCGCTTGTCGCAAATTATATCAACGTCCGACGCCGTACAAACATCGCTCATGAAACGCGAGAAAGCGCCAGACGCGATAACGAACCAACGTCGTCATAGCAGTTCACCTGAGCCGAGAATATATCATCGTCCAACACCGTATAAGCATCGTGCATGCGACGCGAGACAGTATCACTCATGATATAACAGACCAACATCTCCGTAGCAGTTCACCTAAGCTAATTATATCAGCCTCCGTGACGCCCAGCAACATTACTTTATGCCACTGACAACGAATATCAGCAAGCCGAACGTCGAAAATCTGGCGGCATGGTGTGTGTCTCTATCACATAGATCCACTATATGTATCGACCCAAATACAAATATTTATATTCTTATTAAAATTTCATTTGTATAAGATCGTGCCATTATTCGCCATAAAGCCATATATCATATTTATTTTCTATGCGGTACGAGTCTTTCAGCTCATCACATATCTTAGTACTTTAGCACTTAAGGAGGTTGATTCGACCGCCGCATGCTGCCTCCCTTTATATGCCACGCAACTGTTCTGACATTCAGGACGGTGTAACCTTAAATCTCTTTAAACATTAAGTCAGAAACTCTACGAAAGACGACTCGACGATGCACGACATCGCCATCGTTTATGAGCTCGGCCACCCTTATTACATGCACAACTGCAACTTTTATTACATGAACGCAATCTGTTCAATACATTATTCAATATATTAAATATTTTATAATTTGTGTTCTTTTAATAGACATATCTGATTCATATATTAAATCATATTAATATATTATATATGTACATAAGTACATATAATTATATTGCATACATAGCTGCAACTTCTTTTATTACACGAACGCAATATGTTCATTACATACTAAATTAAGTATTCTATAATGTTATTATAGTCTATTATTATATGTATTGTTATGTCTATTAAAATAATACACATATTTGATTTAAATATTGAAACATATTTATATTTCAATATGTCCATAAGTACATACCGTTACACGGTGACATCGTACGGACTAGGAGAAGAAAGGATGAAGCCTTGATCTTTTTTGTTTTAGTGGACTTTATTTTTATTGCCGTTTTTATACTGTATCATATCTGTTCTGTGTAGTCGGAAAAATTTCGGGCCCTCCTCTTAGAGCTATCGTAAACTAAGAGACTCGTATGTCACATATGTTGTATATCATTATGTATCATAAATATTTTATGAAATTCACGAGAAATTGTCAGTATTGGTCCTGTTGAATAATGTTAGTCGTGGTTAATTGTTATTGCTTTCAGATACCATGTAAGTTTATTCTAAAATCGTGTAACTTGAAACGATCGTAAAATAGATAACTCAATTTACGTTTAATATTAACAATTGATTTCGCTCTTTAGTGATGGAAGTTTCCTATATAGTGATATAGAGAATTGATGGTTATATAGATTGGATGATGATATAGAGAAGTGATATGAAGATTGGTCTTTTAGCCAATATTGTTTAAAAATGATGTTATTTTTTATTTATATAACCATCTTTATCACACTAGCTGTAAGTATTGCATTGTTTTTAATACTGTATGTCTTTTTAATGTTACACATTTTCCAAATAATTTGGGAAAGATGGAAAGAATCATATCAGTCGATTTTCTTCTTCCATTGAATTAAAGTTGGCTTCCTTAAAGATTAAAATTTTCAACGTGGAAAATATTTTACAAAATTTAACCAACTCCGTTCAGTCCACTATATATCAAATATGATATATAGGTATTAATAATTAATATTAGTAAGTAAAATGTTTTATTATTTATTAGCTTCACGCTTTTATTCCGCATAGCAGGGTAGACAGAAAGTACCTAGTTTCAAGACACTCCGTACTTCGCTTTTCACCGAATTCGAGACATTGCGTGTTGAGTGGTGGAACTCAACGCCGCACTTTGTCTTTTACCAGAGCGAGGAAGTGAAAATAATTAAAATATTATCACTCCCCCGAGTGGGGATCGAACCCACAACCGGTCGCGTTTACAGTCAGACGCTGTCACACTGCGTTACGCCCGCTAGTAAAATGTGATATTCTATATTATATATTTTTTTGTAGCAAAGTTATGAAACTATAATTTCGGAGAGTTACTCCTACGGGACATATCCAGAATACAAAGTTCTAAATGACGGCAACATAATACCTATAGTGGCTTTGGGAACCTTTACCCCAGTTAGTAAATTTGACTTTTATTTATCTTCTAATGAGAAGTATTGGGACGTGGATATATTTTTTATTTTCTTGCTTTAAACTTAGAAAATCGGGCAGAGATCGAACGCTACTTTCCCTGTATACTAATTACAAGCAGAAAATGCCTCAAAATGCAAATATATTACAATATACTTCTTGATCTTAAATAATTATATAAATTTTAAATAATTAATAATCATAATTAGCTCATAGTATATTTAAAAATATACTGTTACTCCAATTAATTTATATGTATCATTGTATTACGACCAAATCACAACTTTTGCTTTTATAATATTAGTAAAAAGATTATCGACACTGTCAGCCAGCGACCTCCCGCCTCACCGCTGTACACACCCCGTACATTAATCCGCGCGTGATATTTGACCTTATTATTTTGAAACGATAATAATTCCTGGCATATTGGTTGAAATCTTATTTATTTGGATAAGAATTAATATTTAGTTTATAAACATATCTTCGCAAATAATATATCATTTTAGAACTAAAAGTATATACACAAAAATTATTCTCTATAATAATTTTTATTTATATATTTTTCTACATAATTTTTATGTAGTCAATTGCAAAAGCTAGATATGTACTGTTGCGGACTTTTTTTAGAACTTTTAGAGGGAAACAATTTTGGCATAAATAATTTATGCGTACCTTTCAACGTTTACTCGGCACACGCAAGGTAAGCTTTAAAAATATACAAATGTTCTCATTTTCACTACATTATTATTGCTCCATTCTCATTAGTCGTAGAGAAATGTTATATAGCCTATAGCCTTCCTGACAAATGGACCATTGAATGAATATTAAAATGGACAACACAGAAAGAATTTTTCAATTGCAAATAATTTATTCTTTATCAAGTTATGCATAACAAATAAAGGTCGGGACCCTCTAGTGAGCATTGTATAATACTCGTGACTGAAGGACCCGCTCTTCCATAACATAAAATTCTGTCCAAGTTCTTAAAAAGAATAAACAATATATTTCTAAATACTAATTCTCAGGAACACTATATAAAAGTAATTTTACTTGTGAGTGTGTGTGTGAATGTGTGTGTGTGTGTGTGAATGTGTGTGTGTGTGTGTGTTTGCATGTGTGTGTGTGTTTTTGTGTGTGTGTGTGGGTTTTATATGTGTAGAATATAGTAAATTGGTTTATGTTTTATGAAATAAAATTAATTCGGTCTGTTCGTATGTTTTTGTTTTTAACCATTCAAACAATTTCACTTTGACATTAAAATATTGTTCGGGATATATATTGAGGATTTTATTAATGTTATTATAAAGATAGGCAGAACTTGTTATATATTGATTGCTAGCAAATGAAGTCTTAGCACCATACGTTTCAGCGACTTTATGTTTTATTCTTTTGTTTGATGAACCTTCTTTAATGAATTTTAACGACTTATGAGCTTTAAGAATAATACGTTGGATATACAATTGTCTGACAGTTAATATCTGGCTCAATGAATATAGAGTGTCCGTTGAGAAACGATGTGGCTTGAAATGGATAACTTTCAGCAAAAGCCGTTGCGCTCTCTCAACTTCAATGAACTTAAATTTAGCAGCTCCTCCCCAAACAGGAATACAGTATTCCAATAATGACTGCGCCAAAGCTTTATATATTTTATGTAATAAGGCCCACGAAGCTTTGTGGCGTAACATCTTAAATATCCAAATTAGTTTACGCAATCTACATCCTATAGCTTCTAGTTGTGCATCCCATGATAGTCTTTGATCCATTAACACACCAAGGCATTTGAAAGAGTTTACTCGTTTTATTATGGAGCAGTTATTACAGTCCTCACATCGAGTGCTATTGGAGACATGGATTGTTATATTAAAATTACTATCTGGCTGGGTTCGATTATAGATTGAAAAAGGCATATAGTTTGTTTTGGTTGTATTGAGAGACAGTAAATTTGACTTCAGCCAACATGAGATAGTAAAGAGACCGTTTCAGTTATATTTTTAACTTTGTTCCAACTAGTGTCTGTAAAAACAATTGCAGTATCGTCTGCATAAGAGAATATTTTGGCATTATTTATTCTTAAATTACACAGATCATTAATATAAATTAAAAACAAGGTAGATCCTAAGACACTACCTTGTGGTACGCCATAAGTAATTTTTGAGGCACGACTAACAAACTGTCCAATTTTCACTTCTTGAGTTCGGTCGCTCAAGTAGTCCCTAAAAAGAGCCAGCGGGGTATCTCTGATTCCCAAATTTTCTAACTTTTTCTCAAGAATGGGGACAGAGACCGTATCAAAGGCTTTTTTTAAGTCAAGAAACACGGCCAAAGACTTTTTACCGCTGTCAAGATTCTTAACAATGTACGACGTTAGAGACTCAACAGCGTCCTCCGTGGATTTGCCATGACGAAAACCATATTGAGAGTCTGACAAAGTCTTAAATTTATTTAAATAAATTAATATAATTCCAATCAGTAAATCCTGAGATTAGCGCGTTCAAACAAACAAACTCTTCTGTTTTATATAATTAGTATAGATTTTTAGAATAATATAATATTTGCGAAGGTGTTTTTAAATAGTTTAAAAATTATAACGATATCATTGACTTGAGCGCCATAAAGTGCTCAATAGATGAGACGCGCGACACGGCGGACAAAATTTTGTAATAATACACTACTAATTTCTTTTTATCAATACAATCAAACAACCGGGTGAAACCGCAATGGTATTTTAGGTATATTATTGCATTTGAAGCTCCTAAAAATTTGATTACTAGTGCGACGCCAATATATTATTTTCATATTAAGAACCCATTTATAGGATCCTACTGAGATGACTGGTATTTTATTAGAAAAATAATTTTAAGGAACTAATCTGTTTCTTAATTCTTTTTTTAAAATTAATTTCTTATATTTATTAAAATTAAAAAATAATATATGAGCATATCACCAATCAAAACCGTGTGTTTTTTTCATTATTACCATTCATATATTTATTTCTTATACAGTACCAGTCCATAAGAAATTCAGGAGGTATAGAACAAGCGGTGATTACTGCAATAGAAGCTGGATATAGACATATAGATACAGCGCCAATATATTACGACGAGGGGGATGTAGGAAATGCCATTATAAACGTGACAGGCCGCGGTATAGTGGAAAGAGAAGAGTTGTTTATTACTACTAAGGTAAAATAATTCGCACCTATAATATAGATAATAACAATTGTATTCATGTTACCTTTCGAGCTATATTTGATTATGAATGAATAAAATATATAAGGTCTTGAATTATTTATTCACTCACAAATTGGGGCTGATTAAACGTGATGGGTCGTAGGTTTGATTGCCACTCGGGGGAGTGATTAAATTTAAATTATTTTTATTTCCTAGCTTTGGTAAGACAAAGAGAGGTGTTAAGTTTCGAATAAAAATGTGAAACTAAAAAAACTGAATTGAGGCATTGCTTTTATTATTAAAAAAACTGAATTGAGACATTGCTTTTATTATTTATAATGGAATAAAAAGAATAGTGAGAAAATATATTTATTAAAAAAATAACAAAATAATGGTATCAGCTATAGGCTGTTCTTAAAATGAAGATGATGGTATAAGTATTATAAGAGTGATGGCTTAGGTTTACCATAGTAAAAAAAAAACCATAAGTGTTATAACTTTATAAATTATATACTTGTCAATCTAATTTTTAATTCAAGTACAATTTCAGCAGTGATAAATATTTAAAAATATTATAATTTCAGTTAGATCTGAGGGTAAATGATACTGATGGGGTCATTCCAGCCTTACGAAGTTCGTTAGCAAGATTACAGCTCGATTATGTAGACTTATTTCTCATCCATTTTTCTCTGGGCTTAGTGAGTGTTGTTTTATAATTGTTCATTAAATTAACTTCTATAAAACCCACATTAAAAAAAGGCACCTAAATATATTTTTAGGGAACTAATATGCCTTACGATATCTTGGCCCTATGGAAAGGTATGGAGGAAGCTCAAAAGTTGGGGCTAACTGTTTCGATTGGTGTGTCTAACTTTAACAGTTCAAATATAAATAAAATCCTTACCTATGGAAACATAAGACCGGCTGTTAATCAAATTGAGGTAATATAATAAAATAATTTGAAAGATTTTTATTTTATATTTTCTTTACTGTATACGACACTATATTTTTAGGTAAATCCAACGTTTACAGAACTTGAATTAACAGCATATTGTTTAAGACAAGGAATTGCAGTCATGTCCTATGGACCTTTTGGTTTTATGGTGCCGAGGCCGTTTAGAAAAAATACGCCACCACCACCAACGTTTGATGACCCTATACTATTAAATATTGCTGATAAATATGGTAAAACAACAAAACAAGTTGTTCTCAGATACTTGGTAAGATATTATTCTACGATAAATATTCTACTATAGAATTCATCATCTCTAGAAATCCTTAACACTATAAGATATTTGATATAGTCTTGAAGTAAATTCTTTCAAACCTTCAAATTTACGTGAATTATACGGACGTAAGAATTAAAGATTTAGTGAATATAGTAAATTTTGAAAAGATTCGCATCAATGCGAATGTATTATAAACCTTATTAGTGATTATTATAAATGTTACATACTGATATATAATACTATGATACTGTACTAAATGCTTCTCAAATATAAACATAAACGCTGCTAAAACACCTATTAACATGGCTACTAATTAGTATATTACAATTTGAGCTAAGATTTTACTGTAAAATATAGTAATAGTATAATTTTAAGCTAAGCCTTGCATAGTTTCTCTTTTGGGGGGAGGGGGTAGGATATAGTTGCCCCCTACCGCTGGGTATCCCAGTAATTTGGTGGTAGGAGGTTAGTCCTCCAAGTGGTTTGCGGCCACTATAATGACAAAAACGATCCGCCAAACATCTGATGATGTGTTTCGGTTCGATGTTATGTAAGCCAGCTTTCCCTATTCCCATCTATCCTTTGCCTCATCTCCTTTCACATCCATGCCAAGGCCGGCAACGCATCAACTACTCTAATTTTGTAGATGTCCATGGGCGAAGGTGACCACTTGCCATCAGGTGGCCCTTCTACTTGTGTGCCTCCTTTTTTATATAAAAAAAATATATTTATAAAATTCATATCATAATTTCATATTAAAAGAGTATTTTTGTTTTATTTTAGATTGACCGCGGTACAATTCCTATACCACAGTCCACTGACACCGACCATATTGAAGAAAACATAGATGTTTTTGATTTCAGACTAACAAGAGAGGAAATTTATATTATAAATGAATTTAATAAGAACGAGCAAGTGTACGCAAATTACGACTTGTCAATAGCAAATGACATATTTAATTATTCTTATGGGTGTAACGCTACAACCATTTCTAAAGTTTTATATTGCTAGTAAATCTATAATTTAATCTATATCTAAAAATTGTTTAAATAAAATAGAGAGTCTTAATAATTGATAGAGATATTCTTGTGTAATTAAATGGATAATGTTGTGGAATTGTTTATTTTTTTTATTTCTTATTATAGAGGGATATTATACCAGTAGTATATTAAATAAATGATACATAATCTGTTCTTTTCTTATATAAATATATTCTGTTACTATTTTTAAAGCGTATTCTACATATTTAGACAATAGAAAACATTTATAAAATATATATAAAACTTTGAACACAGCGGAAGCAGCCTTTTGATAACTGTCCAAGCGCTCTGACCTCACAAATATATATTTATAACTATAAAAAAAAGAAATTAGATGCTAGAAAATTTAAATCACGAGAAAGTAAAAAATTGCATTGCATTTTGAAATAATTTAAGTTACAACACTAACTAGGTTTTAAATCAATTTGAATATTTTTAAAGTATTTATTACTTTTAGATCTAAATAAAAAAATATTTTTATTCTAAATATTTTCACATTTAGAATAAATATAATTAAAAGTTCTTAGCATTAAAATAGTCAGTCAATATTTTATTTATTTGCGTTCCAATCAGTTCACTCATTCAATATAGCTATAAGCCTTAAACCATAACATCGGATACTAGGACATTATGAACACTCAGAATGTTGTATCAACTGTACTTAGTCGCACTCTAACCAATGATATTTTGTATACCATTCTATATAGCTTTTCAGGGGTAGTTTTCTAGGTGGAAGTAAAAATAGATTATAAAACACTGGAGTTAAGAGTAAAATTTGCTTGAAAATAATAGTTACATGTTATTTTATTATTCCAAAGTGCACAAAGGGGATGTTCTCTACATTATTACTTGTTTTGACATACAGACTTTGTTTAGGGTGTTTCTTCGTTTATCAGAAATTATATTTAGATTTTAAAAACTTTTAAATTGTATTCAGCTTCACGTTTTATCCCTAGTATTAAGACACTCCGTACGTCGCTTTCCACCGTATTCGAGACATTGTGGATTGCAGTGGTGGAACTCAATGCCGCATTTTATCTTTTACCAGAGCAAATCCCTGCTATGCGGGATAGAAGCGTGAAGCTACAACAAAAATGTTTGAAAAATTTCATGAAATTTTCTTAGAAATGTTCCGTAGATAGTTTTTCGGTTTTTATTGCATACCGGTGTGATACAATTTAATATCAAGATACTCCCTTCTGTTTACAGCCTAAATTTATGAGTCACGTTGAGTGGCGAAATTTTACACTATTCATTATTATTCTATATACCAAAATGGAGAAATTGAAAATTAATTAAATCTTCCTCGTTAAGTTTCTCGATAGCCTTAATAAATAATCGTTTTAAATATTTAAATAATAAATAGGTTGATACGATTCATACCAATATAAACTTTTTGATTACTTTTAACCTTATTCACTCAACACTGTCAAACCAGATCAGAGAAAAATCATCCGTCAGCGTAGTTTTAACTAAGCAGGCATAGTCCCAGTAGTGGAGGCAGAGCACTGTTAATCCTGCTACGGTAACAATACGCCTTTCCACATCTACATCTCAGATATATCTCAGATATATGTATTTCTATCTACCCTTCCTCGGCACTTTCTTCATTTATCTCTTTCAAATAACAGAATCTTAATTTCACTCATATCCAGACCATTGCTTTCATAACTGTTATTTAAAATGGTATCCAAAGCCTTCCTGATTATGCAATGACCACAGAATCATCTGCTTACAATAGGCAATTTCTTTAATTTCTAACCCGGATGAATATCAAACCAAGGTGACCAAACTCTACGACGACGTACAAGCCCCTACTCGTATACTAGCTGAGTGACCTCGATAAAAATATTGCACAGCCGTATAAAGGTCGATAATTAATTTGCAAATAGTTCTGAACAAGAATGGTAAATGTTTTTAATTTTTTGCAGGCTGTTTGAAAAACTAGATGTAATTAAGAACTCGATTTTTTTAAACATAATTTTATCACGGCTTCAAGCCTTTTATCCTGCATAGCGGGGTAGACAGAAAGTACCTAATGTACCTACTGTGTAGTTGGTAGTATACTCCGCACTTCGCTTTCCGCCAAATTGGAGACATTGCGTGTTGAGTGGAGAAAATCAATGCCGCACTTTGTCTTACCAGAACGAGGAAGTGGAAGTAATTTAAATATAAAAACAAAAAACGAGTGGAAATTTAACTGACGATTGATCGCATTTATACTCAGACGCTGTCCCGAACGTCACGAACGGTCGTCAGTCCTTCTTTTCTCTCAACCTCTTGCGGAGAGAAAGGAAAAACGGTTTCAGGTAACTAAATTATCTCAAATACAAATTAAATACAAAAGAACTCATAGAAAAATAAAAAATCCTAGAGATAAAAAATAACAAGCAAACTAACAAAACAAAAGACAGTATTACAAAATTTATATTAGTATACCTTTTGAAAATCGCCGATTCCTGATATGTATGCTCTAGGCCAGGTAGCTATATTTGAAAAGTCATATATGCTCTGATTTTATTAATTAAAAGTAAACACTATACAATAGAAGTAAAGCACATTTTTGTTTATTATTAAAACTATGCTCATTTAGGCTCTATTAAAGCCGCGTATATATTGAATTATTAGAGTAAGTGCATTTCGATCTATCTCTTATTCGAATCTGACGCCCTAGTACGACGTGTTTTGAGTTATAGAGGTAACTACAAAATGGTTGGTAGTCAAGAAATTTAATTCTTGACTATTATTACTAATAGGCCAGTGTAACCACTTCCACATAACCTGTCTCATTTCCGACTCCACACCCCGTTTACTCACTTTTAGTAGAGGGTAGTAGGTACCCGAGGGTACATCACGAGCCCTTCGTAAGCCCCGGGGTCGTGAGCCAGCTAGGCACGTCGCGGAGTCAAGGGTGGTAGGTCACCCGCGACGGCATGTCACGCGTGCGCCTACACCAGCCAGGCAAGAAGGCAGTCAATTTTTCCAAGCTGAATGTCCTCTGGTCGGTTAAGGCGGAAAGTGGCGGTTGTGTACTGTCTTTGCGCTTACCCAAGGGAAAGAGCTTTAAACTACAAGTTTAATTAATCTTTAATCTTCTTCTTCATTCTTACTATAATACTCACGCTTAATGCCATTCTGTGAATCTCTTTGCGGCATGCACGGTCAGCTAAAAAGGTTCTGCATATCCAGCCTAGAGAGCGTATTTCTTTCATCTTTCTTTCATACTTATATATAATATAATAGCGTCGAAATTAGTACTGCATTATATGTGGCAAAGTTCATCATCTCATTAATGCTGTTAGAGACTCCCCCCCTCCCCTGTTCCTTCGGAAGTTTATGTGGGATAGTACATTTGTTTGAAGTGAAAATATTATTACGGTGCATGATAACGGACAGTCATATAAACTAACCAAGTAAATGACAAACATTATTTAAAACTACTTTAACTTAATTAATTTTCTATTAGATAAACGATCAAAGTATAAAAATCGAATTATATTTTTATAGATAATTTATACTCGTATTTATAAATAGTGTATTTTCTATTCAACTGTCTTTTAGTAAAGTGGCTCGGTGTGAAACGATTTTTTTCTTTATTTTTTAAATAGTGAAATTTTCATAAGCAAAATGTTGATTTCAATATTAAATTTCATGGCGATTATTTTGTCTGTAAGTATTTTTAAATAATCAATAAATATGTTTTAAATGTATTTTATATTGTTATATATTTATTTTTTAATTTAGTTTTCTCTGCAGTTAGAAGCTAGCACGCTTACACAGGATGAACATTCTCAGTATGTAAGAACATTAAATGACGGAAACAGTATTCCATCGCTCGCCTTGGGCACTTTTACTAAAGTAAGCTATTTTCATTAAATATATTTATTACTTATGCTTATGGTTCATATAGCAGGGTAGACAATGAGTACTTAGTGTTAAGACACAGTTTTCTTTGTATACTGGCGCAACTCAACGCTGCTCCTTGACCTGAAATAATTTTAAATGAATTATATGATATGCAAAAAATATTAATTGTGGCCGTTCGTAGCACTATACAAGCGTCTGACTAAGAATGCGACCGGTTGTGGGCTCGATTCTCATTCAGAAGAATAAATGAATGATGATATTTAAATTATTTTCATTTTATCTCGATCCTCGCTCGTCCTCCATTTCTTCGCTCTGGGAAGACAAAGTGAGTGCGGTGTTGAGGCAGTCAATATGTAATGTATCGAATTCGGCAGAAAGCGATGTGCGGACACTATGTACTTCCTATCTACCCTGCTGGGTGAAATAAAGCTTAAAAAATCTTATTTAATATAGAATATTTCTTATCTTAGATGTCAGATATGAACGATATTCAGGAAGCTATAGTCTCAGCAGTTGAAGCCGGATACAGGCATTTCAACACGGCTGTTTTCGTTGACGACGAAAGCCAGATTGGTGAAGCTATTGATAATGTTACTCGCAGTGGTTTGGTGACGAGAAATGACTTGTTTATTACAATTACGGTAAGAAAAATAGTTTTTAACTTTATACTGTGATAGTTTAAAATATAATACAAAATTTTAGGGTTAAGTGGTAGTCCTCACGCGGAAGTTATATAAGAATCTTTCGTGGTTAAATAACTAACAAGACCAGGTACAGCTTCGCATACATAGATTATTGGCAGCATTAACACTAATTTCTTATTAAGAAAGGTCTTTCCAAAATTTAAATTAGTTTACAGAATAAAATAGTGGATAATAACAAATTATCTATACAAAGAAATAAAATTAAAATGTCTGTTTGTAATATTAAAATAACCGCTATGTATATACGGTATGTTGTTCGGTATATATACTATTGTTATAATTTCTATCTGTTTGCTTGTTCCGGATATTCTATGGATTGGCTGGACCGACTATAACGAAACTTTCACTTGCTTTATTTTAGAATTATAAAATATAAATTCAGGGAAACTAAATTCCACGCGGATGAATTCATGGGTTATATTTATTTCACGCTTTAAACCTAGTTTCTTACTTCTACTTGTTATGTTAGATGCAAAATAAACCACCTCTTTAGTTATGATATCCTAGTACACGCTGTTTATAGTTGTAGGATACGGCGATGGTAACAGAAACTATTATTTTCTTGATTCAGATTCTTAAATAAAAGGTAAAGAGAAGTAATTTTTTTTTGTTAAAAAAATAAACTACTACTACAACTACAATGTAATTACGAATACTTGTCTTCGTTGACGCGTAAACAAAGTGTTACCCTAGGAACGGGTTGGCGCGTAAACAAAGTGTTGCCCTAGCAACGGATATTTTCACAAACGCGTACATATATGACAAATTTCGTACTCCTCTTCAAGAAAATTACGCGAACGGAAGAGTATGTATGAAATTTATCGCAATTGTACCCGTATATATAGGGATTAATGACAGAATGTTATATATATATATATATATATATATATATATATATATATATATATATATATATATATATATATACCTTGAACTGGGGCAGAAACCGGAGAATCAAAGAATCAAGTATCATAACAATAGAGCAGGATGATGCGAACTAGGAAAAAGCTAAGGAAGTCAAGACATCTAGTTATATCTAGTTATATTAATTTATATATGTATTTTTTTTAAATCGGCGGAGAGGTTAATATGATATATTATTTTGTTTTTATTATTAAATTGTTTGTTTTTGCGATAATAAGCACAAAATAATCTAAAAAAATAATAATCTGTCAGTGTCACGTATAGTAAAGAAAAAACACAAACTAAATTTGGAACAGTGAATTTTTTTTACTTGAAAAAAATTCTTTTCTACGCTGTAAACATTTAATACTAGGACATCATACATGAATCGAAAGTCGTAATAAATCAATTGCTATATACATCTCCCAACTAGCACAATTAATTATACTTCGAATAAATTGTATAATACGTCGGATGTTCCAAACCTTTTTTTAATGCTGTATCCCTAACTCATAGCATTGGGTACTAGGATATCATAATATGAAAGAGGTAGTTTTAGTAGTAGCGTATAACGGGCATTTGTTTCATTACCAGGCCAAAATAAATCAATAAACAGTAAAATTGATTCAGCGTACAGTCTCCCAAATAGTTGATAAAGTATAGAATTGTACTCTTGTTATTTAGTTCCTTTACAGTATTTATTTCGAGAATTTCGTTAACCTTTTTTCAACACTGCATCCAACAACTCAAAACATTGAGTACTAGGACGTTATGAACGAATAAGAGAAGATCCATATGTCATTTTTATACAGATTCTTCCCAACTTATATTTTAATAAGACATTACATTGTTCTGTTCACTTAATTATGAGTTATTTAGAAAAAAAATCAGGGTAAACGAAAAAAATAATAATTCTTAGGATTTTGATTCGTATCTAATAGTTGCAATAATAGGTAATCGATACACTAATACGCTTTTAAGCTAAGAAAAAATGAATACAAACTATCTAACATGTAGTTAATTGTGCCTTTTATAACATGACCAAGCACGAACCTTGGTCATGTTAAAGCTCGCATACATTTTACGTAACTTACGGAGTGTCCATATTAGCGTGACGCCGGACTTCAAGAAAACGTGCTGGCTTGCTGCTTCAGTATATCTATATTTAATGATTTATTTTTTTCAATTTTTTTAGTTAGATTCAAGTGTAACTAATTCTGACGGAGTTATGCCTGCACTGGAGAGAGACCTTGAAAAATTGCAGTTGGAATATGTGGATCTTTTCCTAGTCGAGTTTTCGTTAAGCCTGGTAAGATTTAATTATAATTTATTAATTTCCCAGAGCAGAGTGGATAGAAACGACTATTGATTATTTATCATAATAATTTATTTTCTTATTTACAGTCTGGTATGCACGAAAACTATGACATCTTAGATATTTGGACGGGAATGGTAAAAGCTCGAGAATTTGGACTAGCCAAATCCATTGGTGTATCAAATTTTAACAGTGCACAGATAAATAAAATATTGGCATACTCAGAAGTGCGACCGGCTGTCAATCAAATAGAAGTAAGTGTGTTTAGTAAAAGAAAATCTTAATTTTATGTTTAATGTTTATAACAATTCATTTTTGTCTGTAATTTATTTATCAGAAGAATTTTTAATAGTTGTAAAATGCATGCATGTGTTTTATACATAATAGTCTGAGGTAACCTAATGTCAAGATACTTCGTTGATTGCTGGCTGGCTTGCTGGCGAACGCAAGGCTGCGCTTTGTCTTACCAGAGCGGAGAAACTAAAATAAAGTTTAAATATAATCATTCCTTGGAGTGGGAATTAAATCCACAATCAAATGTGTGTTTAAAACATAACGTAAGATGAGAAAAATCTATCATCAAATATACATTTTATATAAAATTACATTAAAAAATAATATTTTTTAGGTTAGCCCAACTTTCACACAATTAGATCTTGTTTCTTATTGTCTGGAGGAAAACATAGCAGTTATGGCTTATGCACCATTTGGACTTCTCGTATCAAGACCCTTTAGAGAAAATTCAGCTGCGCCCACACTTGACGATAGTCGATTGGTAGATATTGCCGCGAAGTATGAAAGAACTCCGGGACAAATAGTGCTTCGTTATTTGGTACAATATTTATAACACTTAATATTACTATGATTTATTTAAATATTCTGATATAAATCAAATTTATGAAGGGATGAATAATATTAATGGTATTCTTTTCTGTTGCAGATTGACCGTGGTCTAATACCCATTCCTGAGTCAATGAGTAAAACGCATATAATAGAAAACATACAAATATTTGATTTTGAACTTTCGCCAAACGATATTTATTTAATAAACGAACTAAATACAAACGAGAAAGTTTACGCTTTTGACAACTCAAATTTAAATGAGCTAAATAATTATGTGAGTGGAAGTGATGATAGTCAGTAATTAATAGTTTTATAAAAAGCGATTTGAATGTAATTAGCAACTAATATTGTGTTAATTAAACATTTATCGAATAAAGTTTTTTTTTCAAGAACAATGTGTGAATTTTTGCTGGTTCTCTTCTGTTTTATTTAGCGTTACGCTTTTAACCCTACGCATAGCAGGGTAGACAGAAAGTACCTAATTTCAAGACACTCCGTACTTCGCTTTCCACGGAATTCGAGACATTGCGTGTTGAGTGATGGAATACAATGCCGGACCAGAGCAGAGAGGAAGTGAAAATAATTTAAATATAATCACTCCCCCGAGTGGGGGTTTATAGTCAGACGATGTCCCACTGCGCCACGACTGGCCTCTCTCTCTTCTGTTATTATTATACATTTTTCTTGTATTATAATCATTTGATATCTGTATGCGATGGTTGCAGCTTCAGGCTTAGTTGTCCGCTTATTAATATGAATAATAAAAATGAAGATGTATATAGAAAAAAAATGGCATGGGAACATTGGAAGGAGATCCCTTACATGGAACACGAAAGTAGAATAATAAGATCTTTCTTCCTTCCTTTTCTTGATCTTACGCCGTAGTAAACCACCTAAATCTAATCTTTCTCGTGATGAATCTCATGCTCTTAGAAATCTGCGGCAAAACGAAGACATAATAGTTCTCAAAGCGGATAAAGGCAACGCGACGGTTATACTGGATACCGAGGATTATAACCAAAAAATGTCATTATTGCTATCGGATGAAAAAACTTATAAAATTGTTGACAAAGACCCTACAACAAAAATACTTAAAAGAACATCCGAGTTAATAACAAAACACGCAAAAACATTACAACTTGACATTAAATCACTCGTGCCTAGTTGTGTTAAACCTCCAAAGTTGTATGGGTTACCAAAAATACACAAAACTAATGTACCACTTCGTCCAATCGTTAGCCAAATCGATACGCCGACGTATAAACTGGCTCAACATGTCGCGAAGGTACTTTCTCCCCTGCGTGGTCACACAACATCTTATGTCAGGGATTCTTACCATTTTGTTAGCGGACTGAAAGATCTTAAGTTAGCTAGCAATGAAACCATGGTCAGTTTTGATGTCCAGTCGCTGTTTACCAGTATACCTATAAAGGACTGCATCAGGATTGTCAAGCGGAAGCTAGAGAAAAACAAGATGCCTATTGAATACCTTGAACTTTTAGAACACTGCCTTACATCTGGATATCTAGTGTTCAATCAGGTATTCTATTTGCAAGTGGATGGCATTGCTATGGGTTCGCCTGTATCCCCTGTAATAGCAGATATATACATGGAGGATTTCGAGGAGATGGCTCTTGGCTCTGCACCATGTCTACCTAGAATATATAAGCGGTACGTAGATGATACTTTCACAATTTTACCTACGGATAATATTTATATATTCCTAAACCATCTGAATTCTATTAATAACAACATAAAATTTACAATAGAATTACAGGCAAATAACTCTTTAGCTTTTCTTGATGTACTTGTAATAAAGAATCCTAATGGCACATTAGGCCACACAGTGTATAGGAAGCCTACCCATACCAACAGGTATCTCAATGGCGAATCCCACCATCACCATACACAGTTATCTACCGTTGGCAAATCTTTGTTTCAGAGAGCTTACCATCTTTGCGACGCTGAACACCTAGGGGACGAGCTTCGACAGGTGAAGGGTGCCCTTCATCAGAACAAGCTGCCAGTTCCCCGCCAGCGTTGTATGAAGGCCAACAAGCCACCCACAGTGGAGAGACAGCCAGCACTTCTACCGTTTGTGAAAGGAGTTACAGACAGGATTGGCAACATGTTAAGAAGAGCTTCTATTAAAACCATATTCAAGCCTAATAAAAAAGTGAGCCAATGCTTGAGACCCGTGAAATGTAATATTCCTTTGCAGTGTGCAGGTGTGTATAAACTAGACTGTGACTGTGGCTTGTCATACATTGGCCAAACAAAGAGGAGCATCGGGGTTAGGGTGAAAGAACACATATCCGATGTCAAGAATGGGCGTGTATTGCAGTCAGCTGTGTGTGAACATACAATGAATAAGTCCAACCACTACATCAGGTTTGATAAGCCACATATCCTCGCTAGGGAAAGTAGATATGTTCCTAGAATGATCCGCGAGGCTATTGAAATTCAAAAACATCCAAATTTCAATAGAGAAGATGGTTGGAAACTATCTACCACCTGGGACCCACTTATTAAAAATTTAAAATCCCAAATCCACCACACCAGAGACAAAGATACAGTGAGCTCATTCTGCAAGAATCCAGGGCAGTACGCGAGGCAATTGAGAAATCGATGGCGGTAGTTTGATATAATTAATTTTTTATATCAACTGACAGACGAATGCCACCTCAGTCTACCTGTGACCACGGACTACTGTAAAGTGTTCGAAACGTCAGGTGTCCAAAAATGTATTTTCGAATACCAAAATATACGCGATTAATCCGGTTAAATAGTTTCATTTAAAACGAAAGTAGAATGTCTCGGACTTGAATCAAATGAAGATTATAAATATATTTTATTTTTTTATTCTACTAATATATTTTAAAAATCAATGATATACAAAACTATGGGTTGTTTTATATTCACTTTAATATGTAGTTAATATATTAGAATCCTATTTGTCATAATGCTCACTTTTCTATTGCTCATTATATATGATTATTATTATTAACACAACTTTTAGAATTTATCGATTGTAAATATCGATATTTGTATAGCGACGTCTGCCCATAATTCGTCCATTTATATAAGCAAGCATTTCCATCTTTACTATTGAATTAGAATATTTTTGTAATTTAATAGATTATTCTAGGAATATAATAGGTATTCCTAGCAAGAATATTAGGTTTATCAAATCTGATGTAATGGTTGATTTATCTATTGTATGCTCACACACAGCCGACTATAATATAGACACAATCTTAACATTAAAGATGTGTTCCTGCATTCTAATATCGATGGTTCTCTTTGTTTGACCTATGTTAGATAAGCCACCGTCACAATCTGGTACGAACTGTACGAGGTTATTTTTTTAGAATAAGATGTGTTCATATATTTTAAATGATGTGTGTTAATATATTGTAGTTTAAAATACTATTAGCTGAATTAAGATATAAATGTAAAATATTTTACCAATTTTAATCTTGATATAACAGGGTAGACAGAAAGTACCCAGTGTTAAGATACTCCGTACTCACCGTAACAATACGTAGGTATTGTTGAGTGGCGAAACTCTACGTCGCGATTTATCCCACCAGAGCGAAGAACTAGAATTAATTTAAATAAAATCATACCACCAAGAATGATTTGTTGATTGATTGATTACCGTCAGATGCTTTCCCTCTGCCGTACGACCGGCCCCAATGCTATGCGAGGGAAAAAGCGGAATTTAAAAAGAAAAATAATATTGATATTACAGACAGAAAGTTTAATTATGTTATTGGCTGATTCTTATATAAATATGTATAATATAGATAAATAAATTATAATTATTCGCATGGAGATATATTATGGAAGTTATATATACCAACGTTATTGTAAATAATTAGGCAGAAGCATTAATTAATAAAAATGTTAACACTTTTCAGTTTATTTATATTAAGTTTATTTAATGTAAGAACCGTATCGTGTATTCATTTATTATTTACTAAAGTGAAAATGTTTTTTGGATTTCATTATTTCAAATAATAATTTCTTTAAAATTATTGATTCAAGACATTATTTGTCAATATATCTTACGTAATGTCTTGATTTTGAACGGATATCAGTTAACCGTTTGTCTTGACACTAGATTGTTTCTGAGTGATGATTCCATATATATTACTTTGATTATTTTTAACACATATTTACTTAATTTAATTTTGTGTTTAATAATTAATTAAATAAATTCTTAAAAAACAATACTAAAGATTCAGTTAATTACTTTTTTATAGATTAAAACCGCAGCGACATTTTCTTCAAATTTACTACTTAATGACGGAAATGAAATACCAAGTATTGGTCTCGGCACATTCTTTCCGGTAATTTATATATTTATTTTAAAAATTACACTTCAATATTCCAATTAATTCCATATTCATAGCAGATATACAAGGTTATTTGGAATTATCTTACTTTTAGGAACGAGAATTCGACAAAGTTACTGAAGCAGTCATAACCGCTTTCGAAGTCGGTTATAGAGCTATCGATACGTCTGCGTTTTATAAAACTGAGGAATTTATAGGTAAAGCGATAAAAAATGTGACTGAGCGTGGTATTGTGACAAGAGAGGAATTGTTTATTATTTCCAAGGTAAGTAAAGAAATTCCATGATAGTGAGATCATGTTAAAATAGTCCCTAAATATTTTTGTTAACGTTATTTAACGTTATCAATATATGCATTATAAACTGCATATATTACGAATATATTCGCTTAAAATTAACATGTTACATTATGTGCATAAGGAAAAGTAATATTCACAGCACAGGAATTATTTTCCACTTTTAACACTTTTATTGGCCAACTAACATAGTTAACACTAGACAACACCTAGATGGTTATCGAGTGACTGACCGAGCTTCCGACTCAATAATAAAAAACTCTGTTTCAACCCCACCACTCTCAATCTTTTCACCGGAAGTTGTCACAACAGAGTGACGGGGAGTAGTACTGCCATTTAAGAAAAATAAAACTACCTTTTATAAAATTATTACATCTGGATTTTTTATTTATTATTATTACCTAGTATACTTTCATATTTTTTATAACACTATTCCCAAGACCTATATAAACGATAGGGTATACAAACCTCGCCACTGAAGAGCGCATTTCATGATGTGAGCCACTTCAAAGGTAGAATACGTCTTACAAGAAGAGAATTAATGGAATCTTTTTATTATTTATATTTGATATTTAAACGTCATAAATCGCTTGCAGTTTGACAGACTTATGAATCCAGAAGATGTGCAATCAGAAATACAGGGTTCATTAGAACGATTGCAATTAGAATATTTAGATCTCTACCTAATTCATTCGCCTTTTAACGCGGTAAGTAGTACTTTTAATTTATTCATGAAATATATGTTTATAAAAATCAAGTATTGTAGGCGTTTATATATGTAATAGAACCCAAATTTAGGATTTTTTTTACAAGTTTCTCTGTATATCTGTTTGTTTGTTAGTGCGTTCGTGCACGCTTATCTCAAAAACGGTTTAATCGATTTAAAGGCTGTTTTATGTTTATGTCACTATGGTATTTTGCAACTTAAAACTTAAAAAAAATATTCAACAGAATTATAGCGAGGGTCAAGTCAACGCAAACGTAGTTGCGGGTATTTTCAACAAAAAAGGTTATAATTTCAGTTACAATGTTATAGTACTGCGGTAATGAGATCGTTTATATAAACTGACAGATATAAAGATATTGAATTAAACAAAGTTAAGATTCATAACATATGAGTATATTTTCAAAATATATAATGTGTATTTAACATAGTATTATGTTAATTTATATAAAGACCATACCACCACAAAAAACGTCCTTTAGAGACGCCTTCATAGCATGTATGTGTTATCTTGCACTAATAAGGTGCCCGTTTTATGTTTCTATCTGAAATATAAAAGTATTTAAAAAAAAGGATATAAATATTGTTGTCTTAAAAAATGTTGCTTGTTTTTTTTAGATAACGAAGGAAGTTTTTGACATTTTGGCAATTTGGAAATCTATGGAAAAAGTCAAATACATGGGATTTACCAGATCGATAGGTGTGTCAAATTTCAACAGTTCACAAATAAATTATATTTTGGCACACAGCAGTGTGCGACCAGCTGTTAATCAAATTGAGGTAATATTGTATGTCCTTAACTAAGATTTTTAAAGGACAGACTTTTTTATAAATAATATATAATATATCTTAATATAAGTATAACAATATAATTACGAATCTTAAAGTTACAAGTTGTACGAAAAGTCGGGGGGGAGACCTCGATACTGCAGAAATGTCACGTAAAAACATGCGGCCCTTGTGGAGATTACTGTCCCTGCATACCTATTTCGCCTCCTCCTCAGTATATATATATGTATATATATACTGTTACTGTTACTATTTTATATACAATTTTGCAGGTTAATCCATCACTTGCAAATTTGGCGCTAGTATCATACTGCCAGAAAGAAAGAATCACTATTATGGCTTATGCGCCAAACGCGTTTGCTGTACCACGACCTTTCACCAACACTAGTCTGGAACCATTTGTTAATAGCTCACTAATTGTGGAACTGGCCGAGAAATACCAGAAAACCTCACACCAAATTATTTTACGTTACTTGGTAAGATTTGTTTAGATTTTTTCCTATCATATAGTATTTATAATATAAACTCTTACATTTTGAAATATAGATTTGAAAATATTTATACAGTATTTGAAAATAACTGAATTTGAAAATTCTGAAAAATAAACAATGAAAATGTCAATTTTATTTCATTTTTTTACGTTAGTTACAATTTAATATAAATTATGAGGATCACTGTATTGCTTTATGCTTTATGCCTTGTGTGGTAGTCAGAGGTGCAGCGGGACACCGTCTGATTGTAAATGCGATCCCCATTCGGGGTTCGATTCCCATTCGGGGGAATTATTAAATTTAAATTTATTAAAATTTTATATTTAATTTAAAATATTTAATATAATGAATTTTAACTATTTAAAAAAATACTTTCAGATCGACCGATGCATAGTACCGATACCTAAGTCAGGCAACAAGGAGCATATAAAAGAAAATTTCAACACATTAAATTTTAAGTTATCAAGCAAAGAAGTGTACTTAATGAACGAATACAATCATAATATGGGAGTCTACACGTATGGAAGAGATCTCACTGAAGCTCTCATTATGTATTATTACGGGAAGACTATACAACAAATTTATGATACTTTGGGAATTCACTAAGAACTAATTATTATTTAAATTAATTTTAATAAACATATATACTAAGGTTAAATAGTGACTGTTAAGTGTCTAACAAATAAACAATATAGAACATAGTGTCCTTTATTTGAACAATTGTGAAATGACGTATTTGTTAAATAGAATATCGTTAACCTGTACATTTAAATAATGATGTATATAATATTTTAATAAATAAGTATTTAAATTTATATTGAAAATACGAAACGCAAAATGTTTCTTATTTTTCTTTACTAAACAAAATAATGACGGACTATAGATGCCTGGTCTATATATCTACCATCAGTTGCAGTGTAGTGTGACGATATTGGTTTTGGCGTTGATTACCACTAGGTGGAATGATTATAATTTAAATTATTGTTATTTCTTCGCTCCGGTAAGTAAGAGCGCTGTGTCGAGTTCCGCAATAAGCGAATCGGCTGAAAGTGAAGTACGGAGTATAGAGTGTTTTGACACTAGGCACTTCTTGCCTAGGTAGCTACGCTAGCATCGATAAAAGCGTGGGGCAAAAAAATCACTTTACTGAGTGGTCTTACTTGGTAAAATGATATTTTTTTCGCATGGACCCCACAAACAATTGCGTTTTCAGTCAGACGCTGTTCCGTTGCTATGGTCTCTTTGAAGGTGCGTTTAGCGTGTTACAAATTATTATTAAATTTACCTTAATTAATTATACATAACATAAGCTATAGACTAATTGTACTGAAATTCAGGCAACTAACATAATATTATACACTTTTATAAAATGGTGAATTGGATGTTACATTTAAACTATAATAAAGAGATAGATACATTGAGGCCGGCCCTCGCGCAGTGGGGCAGCGCTGACAGGAAACGCGATCGGATGTGAGTTGGATTCCTACTCGGAGAAATGATTATATTTGAATTATTTTCACTGCCTCGCTCTGCTTAGACAAAATGCGACGTTGAGTTCCACCGCAATGTCTTAGATTCGGTGGAAAGCAAAGTACGGAGTGTCTTAATACTAAATACTTTCTGTCTATATTTTTGAAAAACATTTTTGAACTAACACTTTAAAAATAGTAAATACTTTCTATCTATCCTGAAGTGTTTGATAAAAGCGTGAAGCCTAAAAAAAATATAAAATGAAGGAACAAGATAGGAATTAAAATACGTCCTTGAGAGAAAAATGTGGTACATTTTTTTGTATTAGTATGGCACTATAATTTTCAGGATATATATGTACATATTGTGTTTTATTTCATAACATGTATAATGCTGTGTTCCAGTACCTTTCCTTTCACCAACATTAGTCTGAAACCATTCATTAATATCTCACTAAATGTTAATAAGAATATTCTGGACAAGAAAAAATAGATATCATATTTGATAATTAGAGAATTTGGTACATTAATGTTTAATCCCAACAGATGAACCGATTTCAATATATGTTGCAAGTATTTTGTGGATCGTTAAATTTATCAAAAACTTTCAGCAGATCGAGTGTGTAGAGGCTCGTAAGAATATTCTCAACAGGAAAAAAACATATATAATATTCTAATACTAATCAGAGAATATTCTTCTTTGGTTCCGTCTTGAGGTTTTTAGTAACGAAATTCTTATTGTTATTATATATTTAATTAAAATTAAATTTAAATAAATTTACATACGCTAAAGTAAAAATTTGCAAATACAAAAAAAATACTTATCACGTATTATAATATTTTAAAATGCAAATACTTTCATTCGGATATTGTTGATACAATAGTTACAATAATATCGTATATTCTTATAAAAGAGCTTATAAAATATAGTAAAATAGATTATTAGTGTATAGTACGAAATAACATTTCAAGTCTCGCAATGACGACTTACAATGTTAGTATTCTTGGTGTGTTTGTTTGTGATTTTTTGTTATATTATTATTAATATTACGGCCCGCTCGCGGCTTCTTTCGCCCGCGTGATTTCTTTCTTTCTTTTACCTGCACGCGTTCTGCTTTAATCACAGACTTTGCCATAATTTGTAATACTTCATATAAACAATATTTATAACACTTAAAATAAACATGCGAGAGTTTAAAGCCTTAGCCTCCAAATTTCATGTTATTTTGAGCAGGTTGTATGAAAATGTGACTTTATACATCCACTTATGACATAATAATCAAGTGATTTCACTCATCCACATATGATGTTATGGACCACATATGATCCATTCATCCACATATGACATCTTGGTCCACATGTGATTTTACTCTTTCGCATATGCCACCAGTGTTTAATAAAGAAATGCGTAAAATGAAAAAAATATTGTGTACATAGCGATATCTAAATGTACATAATTACATATGAAATTCTAGATTTATTATTCTTTTTATATGTTGTGCCAGACAAATAACAATGAAGGAAAAGGACACTCTGTACATCGCTTCCCGCCGAGTTCGAGAGCCGAGTAATATATAAAAGAAACGGCGGCCGTGGCGCAGTGAGGCAGACGGTTCTGGATTATTTTCACTTCCTCGTTCTATTAAGAGAAAGTGCGGCGTTGAGTTCCACCACTCAACATGCAATATCTTGAATACGGTGCAAAGCAAAGTACTAAGTGTCTTAATATAAATATAATATAATATAATATAGCAAAAATATAGGGATAAAAGCGAATTAAGGTTTAAGATTTTAAATTCGTTCTTAACAGAAAAATGTGGTACTTTTAAATACATTAGTATGGCAATATCATTTTCAGGATACGTATGTACATATATATATATATATATATATATATATATATATATATATATATATATATATAAAAAGAATATTTTGATTTTAGCTAATGTTGTGTTGAAGATGTGTATTTAATTAAGTTCTATCACAGTACTGGTGTTAATGGCGATGGTTAAATAGAGAGAGTCAAAATTTATATGGAATAAGTAAAGAACATTTTGGTGACATTCTGGACGTTAAATATTAATAACATAACATATAATAAAAATATAACGGATCGCTATATGTATATTAAAGATAATTAGTATAAAGAAAATTATTATTGAATCAATGTATTCTAAATTATTTTATTTATATTTAATTTATTTGTTCGTCTGTGTGCTTATTTTGATTATTGTTTTTGTTCTACGTACTTCAGAGGAAACCACATTGGACTTTCACAAAACTTTATGATACTTATGATCGCTTGAGAAGCCCTTGGTCATAAAAATCTGTGATTTGTATTGTATTCTTTAAAAAAATGAACGTAACTATTAATGTTAGTGCTCCTGATGGAGATGTGCTTGCCTTTAAGGTAGTAAATGCTTATATTTTACCAAAATATTGTCTTAATTTTTATCTTTTAAATGTTCTTCTGACACCCAGGGTTCAGCTCTGTATGTCAGTAAAATATTCAAAATTGAATCTGTTAGTTAGTTAAAAGTAGTTTTGATACTGAAAAATTGCTTTTTATAATTTTCTGTAGTGCAGCGAGTGTACTAAATTATTATTTTGCCATTCAATACGTATATTTTTTGTGCCTTGACACTAGGTTGGCTCGACTTGGCAATGAGGGAAAAAATCGTGGGAAGAAAACCTTAAATACGTCATCCGCTAAAGTAGATACTCAGTTTGGCCGTTTTTATATGTATGTACTACATACAGAAACCATCATAACACGTATAGTTACAATACACCCTAGATAATAGATTTATTTAAATTACACATTGAAAAAAATAACTAAAACATTTATAGCAAATAATAATTTTTACTCAATAAAAGTCCACTTATTATAAATATTTGTAATACTTTATCTCCAGATCTAACGTACATATAAAAACAGGTTTAAATTATATCTTCAAAATTGAGCCCAAATTGTCAAAGTAGGAATATATCAAAGTGAGACTGCTCCATTAAACTGTGGCATTCCCCAAGTTTCTATCTTGGGATCTGTATTATTCTTAATTTATATCATTAACATGTATCAAATAAATGAACACGGAGAACTTAATCTTTACGCTGATGATACCTGCTTAATCTATGGATACTGAGTATATGATACCTTATCTCTGCCACAAGAATATTACATAGTTCTTTCCAAAGTAACTTGTTAATCAAAATGTTTTTTATGTTTTTTTTTCAATAAAATAAATACCTAGCCCATTCCTAACTATAAACAATGTTCCTTTGCAAGAAAAGGAGACTCAGTTAGAGTACGCTACTTGACAATACATTTAATTAATATTTCTGTATTGCGTAGATGCTTAGAACCATAGTTAAATGTCTTCCATACCATGCTCGACTAATATATGATTCACTAATAAATCACTATCACTAATAAATCTCGACTTACGTACTTATTGGAAATGGCAACGCTTCTAAATATTTCTTAAGCTTAAAACAAATTTCACAAAATAAAAAAAATAATCTACTGTTTTACTATCCACATGCGCCATAACGCCAACTGAAAAAATATATAAAGATACAAAATTAATGAATATTAAACAACTATACAAATACTTTACTAGCATACTCATACGAATTTAAAAATGTTGACGCGGAAATTTCTTTTGTAACGAAAGGCAAACAAAATAAATACAGAACAAGAAATCTTAACGGAAAGGATCCTATAAAAGACACGTACCAAACAAGAAGGAACGGAATGATCACGGTCCAAGGATTCATTCTCTATATTGGTCTACCGTAATCGATAAAAGATTGTAAATTCTTCAGTGTTTTCAGATCTAGGCTTCGCACATTTATACTTGACGATTATTCAGTACTAAAATGTAACTAATCGTTTCTTGCGTGTGGGACCCGAATTTGGTTTTACCCGGGAATTACTTAACATATAATGCTTTATACTTTTTGATCTTTGTGCACCTCCATTGGCATGTAAATAACTTATAGTCGAAGTGATAATAAATTCTTAAAACTGGTATGGAATATATTGCTTGCTAGCTATATTGCAACTAGCTGTTGTTTCCGCCTGGCAACGTCACATATGTACAATCTTTGAATATTTTGCTTAGTGAAAATTACTTTCAGTTCTCTAACTACCCTCAAACTAAAATATTGTATTATTTTTCTTGTACTATATTATAATTCTATATTCAGTTATGAGAAGCTGTTTTGATATTTATAAGAATATTTTATATTACGTATCGGGTTGGTTTATTTTTGTGATAAATATCTATGTAAATAAAGAACTTTTGAAATTAAATAAATGAGGCTGGTCGTGGCGCAGTGTAACAGCGTACGACTGTATACGCGATCGTCTGTGGGTTCGATCTCCACACGGAGGAGGAGTGATTATATTTAAATTAATTTCACTTCCTTGTTCTGTTAAAGACAAAGAGCGGCGTTCAGTTCCACCACTCAACACGCAATGTCTCAAATTCGGTGGAAAGCGAAGTACAGAGTGTGTTGACACTAGGTACTTTCTGTCTACCCTGCTATGCGGGATAAAAGTGTGAAGCTAAAAAAAATTAAACAAAAATGAACATCTCCGATTTCAATGTTATTTGGGGTAAAGCGTTAAGTTTCTTCTAGTGCTATATCTATAGTTTATGAAGGATTTATTTAAATATGAATTTATTTTCTCCCTCGTTTAGTTTTTGATTAATTTATCAGTGATATAACTTTAATCTCGTAAAAGTTGTAATCTAATTTCTGCTCATCAAACTACAGAGTATCCTGGTAAATTATTGTTTTTAATTACAATTTATACATTTTCTTCATTTTAAATTATTTCATTTTTATTTGCTGAAATTAAAAATGTCTAATTCATTTTAAAAACATATTCTTTATAAATGTAAATTGCAAATAGATAATAATTCTAACAAAATAGTTGACACAGCTGGTTCTATTATAATGAGTAAACTCATATATTATAATGCTAACCACATTTGTACCCGGCATATAAATCAAAATATACCATTTAGATATTATAGTTTGTATGGAGCCAATCGTTAACTGTATCCAAAATGTTCATATTTTTGGCGTGTACGCTTGTGATGCTCAGTGTTAGACATATTTATTTATAATTAATTATTATTTTAAAATATCATAATTCTATCTTATAAAGGCAATAAATACAAACAAAAGTTATGTTCAATAACAATATATGTATGTATGTATGTATACATGTATATATTTATATATATATATAATAACCGCAAAAAATGTTTTTTTATTTACTTGCCTGTTTGTTTCGGCTAATCTCTAAAACAGTTAAATTGATTTTGACATGACTTTTATTGGCTAGTAGTAAATAGTTTTGTTATTTTTTTATATTTATTTTAAAATTATAAAATAAAGATTACTTTTACATACATTTTTATTACAGGCTCAAACAGAAGCAACAATTGCACCAAGTGTAGTTCTTAACGATGGAAATGTAATGCCGCTAACAGGGTTTGGTACATTTTTTACAGTAAGTTTTTTGAACATTATACAGCTTACACTATTTAAATATTTTGTATAATTATATTTATTTAATTAACATAATTTATTTAAAGAAAAATAGTTCGGTCTGTTAATCTTTGAAAATGATTTTAAATTATTTTCAGTTGTTCGGTTATAAAACCTACTTAACGCGTCCGAAGTCCGCAACTCAACACGCAATGTCTTGAATTCGGCGGAAAGTGGAGTACAGAGTATCTTAGCGGGAAGTTAATGTCTCATCAACCGAGTGCAAGATGCATTAAGAATTGAATTTCATTACTGAAGTCGTTTTGTAGAAACTCCAATCACAAAAAACAAAAGTATTAATTGTGTCAAACTTTATTCCGCTTAGCAGTGTAGACAGAGACTACCTAGTATCAGGACAGTCCGCTGACTGCTCGCACGAAATCGAGACATTGCGTGCTAAGTGGCAAGCTTAACCTTGCGCTTTATCTTACCAGAGAAATCAAAATGCAAAGTATTGTGTAAATAAAAAACTGAGGCTGAGTGGGACCGAATCTATTTGTAAACGATCGATTGTCAGTTCGATATCCACTCGGGGGAATTATTATATCTAAACTATTTTCATTTCCCCGTTCTCGTAAGACAAAGCGTTTAGTGAGTTCCGCCGTTAAATACGCAACGTTTAGAATTCTACGAAAACGAAGTATGTAGTGTCTTGGCGTTAGGTACTTTCTATCATCCCTATATACCTAACAATACAAGATAAAAAGCATGTTGCTCTTAAATAAAAAAATACACTTATGAACACAACATTTTTACATATATTTATTAAAATATGTATAACTTTTAGGACAGAGAAATGGATCTAGTTACTGATGCAGTAATAACAGCTATCGAAGTTGGTTATAGAAGTATCGATACATCTAAATTTTATAAGACAGAAGAATATATTGGTATGGCTATCAGAAATGTGACTGAACGTGGTATTGTGACGAGGGATGAATTATTTATAACGTCCAAGGTAAATGCAATTGTAAATTGTTAAAGTTTACAATTTTTTTATTATATTATAATTATGGTTAACTACGTTTTTCCCATAGTCCCTGTTATATTATGTGTAGTTATTTCCGTGGATTGACTAGTCTTAAAAAAAGATATAGATATACTAATGTAAAATTATAATAGAATTTAAAATGTATACTTATTGTATACCATCAAAACTCTATATAACTGTAATTTTTTATACAATTAAAACATGTTAACTATTTTGAATGGAATTGAATATTGGAAAAATTAAAAATCATTAAAAAAATCGAGGCTGGTAGTGGCGCACTAGGCACACGTTTGACTGTAAAGCTATCAGTTGTCGGTTGTGAGTTCGATTCCACTCGAGGGAATGATTATACTGAAATTATTTTCATTTCATCACTCTGGAAAGACAAAGCACAGCGCTGATTTTCACCACTCAACACGCAATGTCTCAAATTAAGCGGAAAGTGTAATACGGAGTGTTGGACTCTAGGTACTTCCCGTCTACACGGAACATGTGCTGTGCGGGATAAACGCGTGAAGCTAAAAAAATTAAAGAAACTTGTTTGGCTTAATTATTACAAATATATAACTAATATACACAACACTTACAGTTCGACAGGTTTACTCATCCAGAAACAGTTGTGACCGAAATCCAAGCTTCTTTAGAACGATTACAATTGGACTACTTGGATCTATACCTTATACACACTGCTATTGATCCGGTAATATCTTTTATAAGTATCTTCATCAGTATAAGCTTATAGGCTTTATCTAATATAATTATGTAGAAAGAAGTTCAGTCGATGGAAACTAGCGTTAGTTAACATTTTAAAGAACTTAAGAATTATTATTATTATTATTAGATATAAATATTATAATTTTTTACCCATAAAAATGGGCAAGATAGTTTTAGTGTCCATGACATTATTTTTTTTAACAGATGACGGGCAAAGAATTCGACATACTGACAATGTGGAAAGAAATGGAGAAAGTCAAATCTATGGGATTGGCCAGATCGATTGGTGTGTCTAACTTTAACAGTACACATCTAAATTATCTCCTAGCGCACAGTACTGTGCGACCAGCTGCTAATGAGATTGAGGTAAGGTTGAGTTGAAAATGTGCAAACAATCGCAAGGTAACCAGTGTTTGAGTTTTCCCTCCAAATTCAAGACCTCAATTGCCAAGCAGCGGATCTTAACGCCACGTTCTGTCGTATCAGTGGGAGAATAAAAATAAATAAAAATAATCTCTTTGAGAAGATTGTACTCACAACCAGAGAGTGTACAGTCAGAAACAGACTCAATGCGTCACTGGTCTTATTTAGTTAAAGCTTAGTAGAAAATGTTTTATTATAAAGTGCTTATTACTTATCATATTTAAGAGATAATGTCGAGCTCGTTTCCTTTCTATTAAAATTTAGTTAAATTAAAAAAAACCGCAAAGGAAAGAAATAATCAGCTGGCTATATCTAGTCTTATATATGGTTTGGTCACATCTACGTGGAAAAAAATATTTTCAACGATTTCCTCTTAGCTAAAAATTTACCTGTTCATAGTTTCCATGTTTTTCCGAATAGCTTACGTTTATCAGCTGGCGTATTAATGGGTAAAAAAACTGTGAGCTGGTTTATCAGCTGGTGTATTAATGGGTAAAAAAACTGTGAGCTGGTTTATCAGCTGGCGTATTAATGGGTAAAAAAACTGTGTGTGTTATTTACACGGGAGTATAAGATCATTGGATCTTTGCGATTGTAATACATTTCAAATGAAACTATTTTCAGTGGATTAATCACGTATATTTTGGTTTTCGAAAATACATTTTTGAAAATCCGTCGTTTTGACCACTTTTTAGTTGACTGCTTAAAAGTGATCAATAGTACAATAGTCAAGTACAATAGTCTACTTGTGAACATGGATACGAAAATGTATTTTCGCATACCCAAATATACGCTATTAATTCGTTTATAATATTTTAATGTAAAACATATCTCGATTTTTGTTCGCATGTTACTCGGATCATGCTCTATGATTAAATAATTAACAAAATGTTCATCAAACTCTCGCAGCTTTGTCTTTAACATAAAAGGAATACATTACCTTGCAATATTTTACATTGGTGCTTCGCTGTTATCTGTCTAAGCGTTACTTTGGTTACTTGGTACTGTATTATTGCATCTGTACTATTTTATGTGAAATTGTCTTCATAGAGGAAATAATAGTAATTCATGACTCCATTTTTATTTGCTTTATTTTGGTGACTACAATGCAATTATAACTAAAGTACGAAATCCCCTCAATACGAAATGTCTCAATTTTACGACGGAAGCAATGAACGAGAGTCCTGATTAAGTTCTTTATGACTATTCTACGATTTGGAATAAAAAGTGAAGCTGCTTTAATTTTACTTCTATTTGGAATTTTATAGTAGTAACTAATAATAACGTATATTACATAAGTAAAGTATTTATTGTAATATACGATCCTTTTAATATTTTACAGGTAAATCCATCATTTGCTAGTTTGGATCAAGTAGCATACTGCCAAAAGGAGGATATCGCTGTTATTGCTTATGGATCACACGGATTTTCTGTGCCTCGACCATTCACTAACACGTCAGTAGAACCGTATTTTAATAGTACATTAATTGTCGAATTGGCTAAGAAATATAATAAAACACCAAATCAAATTATCCTACGTTATTTGGTAAGATTTTTATATTGTTATATTATAATAATAAAGTTGAAAAAATTATATACATTATGGACAAAATGTAACGCATAAAATACTTTGGCGAGCGGGTTGCCTTGACAGTAGACTCCCTCTCTCTCTGTTCCAGTCTCCGATAGCAAAATTAAGCGAAATATTTCGACTATTTTTCAAGCATTAATTGTAACTGTACATGATTGTATAGTCTCCCTACACACGGAGAGATTACAAAGATTTTTCTCACTTTAGACCGATTAGCAGGGTAGTCAGACAGAAGCTAGTGTCAAGACATTCCGTTGACTGCTTTCTCTGTTTGAAATGAAAAACTTTCACACCGCGCTTTGTGTTAGCAGAGCAGAGAAAAGAAAATAATTTTAAGTTTTATCATTCCTTCGAGTGCGAATTGCGTTAACCGTCAGCTGTCCTACCGCGTCTCGTTAGATTAAATAACTAAATATCAAAGATATTTATTGATATTATACTATATTTTAAATTCCTGAAAGGTGTGAAAGTTATATTGTAGTTCATTTATATATGTATATCAAAATAGTCTGCACTAATTAACTGTTTTTTTTTTATTATATTATTTCAGATCGATCGCAACATGATACCGCTAACTAGATCTCTTAGGAAAGAGCACATGGAAGAAAACTTGGATGTGTTTGATTTCAGCTTATGTTGTGAAGACGTGTATTTAATTAACGAGTTCGATCGCGGTACTGGTGTGTATCAGACTGGTACGGAAACACTGAGATCTCTTTTCATGTATTATTATGGGACAAGTTTAGAGCAGTTGTTCTATTCTTAGAGTGTTAAACGTTTATCAATAATATATTTAAAATAGATTGTACCGTATAATAACTTGCAATTAATGTTGTACGAATACAATATGTAATTTATTAGCGTATCTACGGATACTTTTTAAACCGTTATATATTGGATCTGCACGTATGTATCTATATTAATTTTATTTTTTAAATTTTGATTGAATTCGTGATTGTAAGATGATATAAGTAAATAAAATAACATTAAATACATTTTTTTATTCTACTCCTAAACCGTTCAATTAATCATTACGATGGAAGTAACCCACTGACATGAACCAAAACTTCTCAATATCTACGTAACGTAAGCGGAATGAGTACTTAAAAACCTCTAAATTTGCATTCATATATATTGGGTAAGAAAAATAATCTTTGGGTGAAAGATTGACCCTGAGAATTGTATTGTCTAACGGAACCTATTAAATATGACACATGAATAAAGCCACCCAATTACTGGCAAGTCATTTATTTGTCAAAGTCTAACTCGTAAGTCTAAATTTAAATATTATTTTTGTTCTTTTTGATATACATTTTTTTCCCTACATATAAACATCGTGTATGCATAGCCAATTGTATTACTTAGCCTCTGATACCGAACATGTTTGTTATTCATTATATTAACTTTATAAAAATCAAATATTTATTCTCTTAGTAGACAATTCGATAAATATCGTCATATTCTTCGAGTGGGAAGCAAATCCATAATCAATCGCGTTTACAGTTAGACGTTCTACTTTACCACAACGGGTTCGCATTAAACGACTACCTTAACTTATAATATCAATAATAACTTCATTGTCGAGCACAGAATTATAAAACACTATTTGAAATTTGTATAGTGATGTATACGCTATGTATGTATATAATATATGTATGTATGTATTGTATATATGTGTATAGTGTATACGTAGTGACGTACAAGTGACATCGAATTGTCATAAATATTATATACAAATTTGTATATAATATTTATGGCAATTCGATTGGAATACTCGTTACACGAGTATGTCGTCAAAGCCGCTACAAACATATTTTTGTTCGGGAGAAACGTTCGAACATCTTTAGAAACTACTATTTAAAAAGAAGCAAGTTTTTTTCATTTATTGTAATCTCTTAAGCATCACGGATATGAGTGGTTCGTTATTGTTCTTTCTTCTTTTTTTAATTATTTATATATTGTTAAAATCTTGAGTAATTTTTTTTAGCTTCACTTTTTTATTCCTTATAGCAGGTAGACAGGAAGTACCTAGTGTCAAGACACTCCGAGCTCGAGTTTATTCGGCTCATATAATATTACTACAAAGTAACATTTTAAATTTTGTTCAGGGAGCTATTTTTAAAGGTTTAGTTTTGGAGTTCCCGAGTTGGTGTCGACGACCATGCCCTTGTTTTGGGTGTATTGTTTTCTTGTCATAGGCAGTTTTAAGAATATATTAGGCTATATGTAAATCTTAGTAATAAATTTCGTTTAGAATTAAAAAAAATAATGACATATTACATTATGAAGTTATTTATTGATGAACGAGAAAACTATGAAACTATTAATGGAACTTTTTTCATTTTCTTTTTCACCCTTTTATGCCGCATATCAGATTAGTCAGGAAGTATTTAGTGCCAGTCTTCGCTTTCGGCGTTGTGGACCGAGAATGACAACCCCTGGTCCACGCAGCGAAACAGACAGACATCCACAAGTCGAGTGGGCCGGATGGCATTTCTCCCTTAGTGCTCCTGAGTTGTCACCGGTGCTAACACGTTTTGGCACTCATTATTTTCATTCATTTCGGCACTCTTAGTTACTCGGCGTAGTCCCGGATTCATGGAAGAGAGCCCTAATCCTCCCGTTCCCGAAAAAAGGCGATGGTTCCGATCCGACTAACTACAGGCCTATCGCTATCCCGTTCTTCAAAGTAATGGAAAGCATAATAAACAGCTAAATCCTGGTATATCTAGAGGATCAACGGTTGCTCAGCGACTGTCAATATTGCTCCCGCCATTGTCGGTCAATCTGAGGGCCTGGCAGTTAGTGTGGAATAGGCGAAGGCCTCCGATCGAGTGTGATACGGGGCGCTCCTTGTCAAACTTCCATCGTATAGGTTTCCCGAGACATTATGCAAGTGGTCACCAGCTTCCTCGCTGAGCTTAGCATAAAGGTTGCTTTCAACGGTTTTTGCGACGGTGAAAGGAACCTAGTTCAGTTCAACCCCGTGAAGACACAATATCAGTATATTGGCTCTTCGCGTTTCGAGTGACTGCAAGCATCGTAAATATCTAAAAAGCAAGGCCAATTTAGCCTCAAAAAAACTTGGTGTCATCACCGGTTGAGACAGTACTTTACACCCAAACACCGTTTGGCCTTTTATATAGCCCAGGTGCGGTGCCCTCATATGGAATACTGTTCTTGTCTCTGGGCTGGTGCACCCGAGTATCGATCGTTGACTTTTCCAACTGCACAGAACGTAACAGACTAAAATACCATCCCTACCATCTAGATACGTGGCGTTCTACTACTTTCCATGTCATTACGGCATAAACACCTTCAAAAAGCGCGCTTATTCCCACTTCAAAGGCCGGCAACGCTTCTGTAGCTCCTCTGGTGTTACACGGGGCCGTGGGCGGCGGTGATCACTTACCATCACGTGACCCACACGCTTGTTTGCCTTGCCTGTCCTATAAGAAAAAAACACTCCGTACTCCGGTATCCGCCAAATTTAAGATATCGCGTGTTAAGTGGCGGAACTCCGCGCTGCGTTTTGTCTTACTAAAACGAGGAAATAAAAATAATTTAAATATAATCGAATGATTATATTTAAATTACTTTTCGAAGATCCCTCCGTTTAGGAATTGAACTCACAACCGATCGCGTATACAGTCAGACGCTGTCCCACTGCGCCATGACCGGCCTCGGGAACAAAATAATTTGTATTTCAACAAAGAAGTAAAATACATCTCGACGTAGGTAGGTTTAAATAAAACGATATTGTCATACTTTTTGTTCTAAGCATTATGCAGTAGCGCAGTTTCATGATAAAAGATTAAAATGCGATGTCTTTTGCTATTATTTATTATTAAGATCTTCTAATTTTTGTCACTTATTATAATACGCTTTTTATGTTTAAATTTAAAAGAAAGTAATAAGTTAAACCTTTAGTTTGTGATAGATCAGAGTTATCGTATGTGTGGTCCGTAGCGTTATGAGAGAGGAACCCAATATAATAATACTTCACAATTTATACTTTAATTAAAAAAAATTTTATTTGTTAAATATTTATATTGGTTTTTTTAGGAATTCAATAAAATATATTTGTTAGAATAAATCCGTTTATAACCGAAATATTTTAACGAATTACCCGTACACGCCTTCATGATATATTTAGTATTATGTATCTAACAATAATACAACTCATTAAGATATAATACGTTTATGTAAAAGAATTAAAATAATTTAAACTATACCCATAAATTTCGTGATATGTACGGTAGGTATCGTGTTGTTATGAGCTAACTTACGAGTACAGTGTTGTTCGTGAATGATTATTTTATTTTGTTTCATTAATAAGAAAAATAAATTGTTATTATATAATATACATTTTAAACGTTTTTTTTATGACTACTCCGCTAGGGCTTCACGTTTTACCCCTAGTGGTATAGATATGATAGTTAGAGGGAATGAAGCGTCAAACAGTACGGTCCTTGCATCTCTCTTCATGCCTGCTCTTCGTTCTCATGGTTCTTACGTGAATTTCCTCCTGGACCATTAATAACTTGTTCTCGAAGGTCAGCCGAGAAGACCCTCGAGGAAGAGGGCAACTGGGGATGATTTTTATAACTTCAAACATGAATAAAATGTTTTCTAAGTTACAATATCAATATATACATAAATTTTACAATAACAACGTACAAAACCATTTTCTTGGAAAACCAGGTTGTCTTGGAAAATCACTTATTTTTTTATTTTATTATAGGATTTAAAACACATCAAATGAATGTATTTTTCTAATCTCGGCTCCAAAACTCATGAAAGTGATGTCGCAGAATGAATTAATGTAAAAAGGCTACACCATTTAAGTGATAATTTTTACCAGTCCCAATGCATGGTGATAATATGTAAAGTATAAAGTATGTAAACGAATTCGTAATTTAATTTTTGTGTTATTCTTTGTAATTCAGTCTCATCATCAAGAAAGTTGTTAAAATGTTGATTGTATTGAGTTTAATAGCGACATTGAGTGTAAGTATTTTAGTATATTATTACGTATTTTAATATGATATTATTAATTAAAATTGAAGGAAAGGAAGGAAAGAATCCCCCGAACGGCTTGTTTGTTTCAGTTAATTAAAATTAATTAACATATATTTTATTTTTCATGTTTAGGCAGAAATTTCAGCAAACTTGTTGCCGGTGAGATTTCTGAACGATGGTAATGCGATGCCAATTATAGGATTTGGTACGATGTTTCCAGTGAGTTAAAATTTATGGTTTATTAATTTTTGTTTAGACACAGTTGAGCAATATAATTTAATGAATATCAATGGTGGGAAACAAAATAAATCAGTAATGTATTAAAATAAAATAGTAATGTTTCAGTAAAAATAAAAAAATATATATGAGCCACGTGGTGCAGGTTTGAAACGTTGAAATTATTTTGTGTAAATTATATGCATAAAAGAATATTTATGCATTTGTTCCCTATTTTTTTACTATTTTTTATATGAATACTAATTTGTATTATATAAAAATATTACAACATTATTTGAAATCACTACAACTCAATTCTTTTCATGAGCGACTTTGGTAATATTCCATCGTATTGACGTCCTGTATCGACGCACCAACAATCAGGTTTATCTTCGCTAATAGACATTGGATATCAAAAAAATATTTGAAATATTTGAGTCTTTTCTTACGAGTACTTCAAACTCGAAAATACAAAGACCAAACGGCCTTTAGAATGTAAATAATTCCTTGTCTAGTGAAATTAGAATAAAAAACATAAAATATAATAAATTACATCGCTTTCAGAAAAGAGAGTTCAATGTAGCTACAGAAGCCATAATAACTGCCTTAGAAGTGGGTTACAGATGCATCGAGACAGCGCCCTTTTATCAAACAGAGAAATTTGTTGGACGAGCTATTGAAAATGTAACTGCTCGAGGTATTGTTACGAGGGAGGAATTGTTTATTATTTCCAAGGTAAATTTAAATATGTTATTTATATATTAATACGTAAAGCAAAATCCTCCTTCTACCTCTTTATACGAAAATAACGCGAACTGAGGAGTATGAAATTTAGTACAGTTATAGCTTTAAAAAGGAATGCGGAATACTAATATTTCTTAAAAAATATATAAATTAATAAAATAAATGCGGTATACTACCATGTGTTTGACATATACATTTATATTAAGTGACATACACGTTGCTAAGGCAACACGTTGTCAACGCGTTAACACGATATCTAGTAATACCAGATAAAGAATTTTTTTATATAGAAAAATAGTATATTGAAATTAATGATTAAAACAATGATAATGTTTAAATTATTTTCATTTTCTCGCTCTGGTAAGACAAAGTACGGCGTTCAGTTACGCCACTCAACAAGTGATGTCTCGAAGTGAGTGTTGATTGAGTTTAATATAAAGTAATAAAATAAATTCATTACATTTTTTATGTACACATTTTGTGATATAATGAATGTTTAGTTCGACAGGCTTATGAATCCTGAAACAGTGCCGGAGGAAATTCGGGCTTCTTTAAAGCGGTTGCAGTTGGACTATTTGGATTTATACCTCATACGGTCTCCGGCTAACGTGGTAACTATGAATTGACTATACGCTTGACTTTAACGCTGAATCCCTGACGGGGTGGGCAGAGGCGAGCAAGCGTCAAACGCGGTCCATGCATACTCCTTTCACCTCGTTCACAGTCATTACCCTCTTCAAACACGGCCTTCGGGGGTTCCTTATGTCTTTTACATGACCTTTTTCGAGTACGATACTGTGTTTTCTAAGGTCAATCGAGGTTTCACGCGATCTCTCGTACCATTGACCTATGCTTCATAAATATTTCTTACCATTCGTTCATTACTCATCCTCTCAACGCGCCGTTCTTCTTTATTCTTACTATGATATTCGCGCTTACACCTGCTATTCTGCGTATCTCCTCCTCCTTTGCCAAAGCAACATAAACTGGTAGCAGACCGTCAGCAATAAGCCTTTCCAAATCCATTTCGTATCATCCATCTCTACTAAACGCACTTTCCAGATATACCACCTTATTCACATATTCTTAAATCTTTCTATCTACCCTAATTATAATATTTAGCTCTTTCTTCATCTCTATCCAATATCAGAATCTTAGTCTTACTCTTATTCAGGTTTAGACCGTTAGTTCCACATCGTTCATTATTAATGGTGACTAAGCCTGCAACTCGCGTTCTATTGATGCAATTAGCACTGCGTACAATGGACAGTTAACTGTCAAATCATCAACTTTCATTCCTAAGTCAGTTTTTTCACTCCTTGGAGACAGATAACCAAATACAAATTGAACAACTAAACTGACATGGTGCAGCCCTATGTGACCCGATCGAATATTAAACTGAGGCTATATGTTACCTCCTAATCGTCCACAAGCTGAGTGATCTCGATAAATATATTTATAGCCAGAAACAAGCTGTTCATATTGAACCGGGGCAGTATCTCCCATAATCTCTGTCTTACAACTCTGTCAAATTTCTAAGTCCACAAAAGCACAAAAAACTTTTTGGTGTACAGCTAAAAAAACTCTATGTTCGTACGTAGAGAGAAGACCTGATCCATACATCTTCTTCCTGGTCTAAATCCTGTAATATTATACATATGATTTTATTTAACTTATTGCCATCTGTTTTAAATATGTATTATGAAAAATGTACACTAATTACAAAAGTTGTGTGTCATTCGAACGTTTCTCACTATAGATAAATAATTAATGATTTTATATAACTAAGGGGCTATCCATAAATTACTTCACATGAAATCCTAGATTTTTTGAGCCCTTGTGACGTAGTTTATAGATAACGAACATGATCATTCAAGTTCAAATCCGTAATAAATAGGAATTAAAAAATTGAATAAGATTTCTAACACATATAAATATTTTTTTATTAATTTTCAATACTATTCAAGCAGAGTTTTTCCTTTATCAACGGTCGAAAAGCAAATATAAAAATTCGAATATTCCAAGAGCGTGCTAACTTAAGTACTAAATGACAATTATGGTGGAGTGGTTTATTGTGGGGTTGCCTCCTATTTAGTTAAATCAAGATTAATGATTCACAAACAACATAATTTTAAATATATTATAGCAATAAATTAGTTATTTTTTAATTAATTTAATAACATTGTATTATATAAAAATAATTTATATAACAAATAACAAATTATATCGTAATTTAAATAATTGATCATTAAAATCAATAGTATGTAAGAAATATTTCATAGTTTATTATTACTAAATAAATATAATACGAGAAGCAGTCTATATGCTTGTAACACTTTCGTTACAATTTCTAATATATGTATCATAAAATATTTTTTCTCAATAAAAAATACAGTAACTGATTTTTTTAGTTAACGAATAAAGATTTCGACATATTAGCAATTTGGAAAGAAATGGAAAAAGTCAAAAATATGGGATTAGCCAGATCTATTGGTCTAAATAACTTCAACAGTTCACATATCAACTATCTTCTGGCACACAGTAATACACGACCAGCTGTTAACGAAATGGAGGTACGCTTCGATTTGCTCTGGATATAAACTTATTATAATTTTTGTATGTAATTCTATAACTTTGTGGTTCCCTTTTTGTACTACTTACGTAAATTGGGTATGTACTTATATATTTTTAAATAATTTATCACTAATGTATTATAATGATACAGGTTAATCCAACTCTCACAAATTTGGACCTAGTCTCATATTGTCAAAAGGAAAAGATTACTGTACTTGCTTCGGCACCCCACGGATTCGCTGTTCCGAGACCTTTCAAAAACTTTACGCTAGAACCTCACTTCAATGATACAATACTTGTCAATTTGGCCAAGAGATATAAGAAAACTCCAAATCAAATTATTTTACGTTATTTGGTAAGAATACGTTATTTGGTAAGGTTACATTTGGTATTACCGTTTTTAAGCTCAGTTCATATCCACGTTGTACTCGCTTCGGCAATACATACTAAAATTAGAACGCTAAAAAGGGAAGATTAGCATGTCATATCCCCGCTTATTATATACTTTTTTTATCCCGTATATTAGGGTCGATAGGAAGTAACTACAATTAGGCGGAAAGCGTTCCGGCGAATTCGAGGCATTGCGTATTGTGTGTTGGAACTTAATGCCGCGCATTGTCTTTCTAGAGAGAGGAAGTGAAAATAATTTAAATATTTCATTTCCCCGAATGAGAATTTAACCCACAATCGATGGCGTACACAGTCACACGTTGTCCCACTAAGCCGCACCGACCTTATTGGCTGGGCTTACTGTATCTGTAAGATGATTTTCGCTTCTATTAAAAATAAATAAAGAATGTATAAATTATTATTCATTAAAGAATATATTTTATAAGAATAAATTAATTATTTATGGAATCTTTATCTATTTAAAAACTATCGGGATAATGGATAAATAATCCATCAGGGTGTTATTTAAATTGGGATTTTCAAATAACCAATGTCAACCTATTCTGAGGACAAATTAGAAACAATTCATTTTGGAACATTTCTATATATCTTTACTGTTATTTTGATATATGATAAACATAAGACACTACAAACGTTATTTGAATATAATGATTTTGTGATATTATTAACAATAAGTAGAAACAGAGCTACTTGAAAAAACGAGCAGGTAACTTGTGAGATGCGTTTTGTTTTACCAATTGTATAAAAACTAAGATCTTTTCATTTGTTTGTTTACAAGCCTTTATTTAACTTGCTGTGTTTGTTAGTTAGTATGTATATGTGTGTGAAATCTTGTAACCTCAATTTGATTCAATTCCTAGTCTCCGATCGAGCTTGAGGATGCAATATTATAGGATTCGATTGACATATAATTAATATTGTTGTTAATCTAAAATGGCCACCGCAACAAAAAGGTGGATTATACATTATACATGTACAACTCATGTACAACTCATCTTATGTACAACTCACCTTATATGGATATTAAATTTATGAAAAAGGATTATCGACACTTAATAATATTTAAATTGTTATAAACAGTCACGATACTGTGCAAAGATCTTAGTCACATTTAGCATTCCATTTCAGATTGACCGTAACCTTGCGTTAATTCCAAAATCAGCCAATAAAATGCATATAAAAGAAAATTTTGATATTTCAAAATTTAAATTATCTTGTGACGATATTTACTTAATCAACGAGTTCAATAAAAACGTTGGTGTTTATAGCTTTGACAGAGAAACAGCAGAGGCATTTATTATGGATTATTATGGAATAACTGTAGAGCAGTTATATAGTTCTTTGGGCATTAAAAATTAAATACATTTAAATATTTAATAAATAATAAAAAGTTTATACTTATTGGTGTTTTTTTTATACTCGTTTTTTTAATAAACCTTTTATGTACTCATGTGCTTATATAAAATAATTTTATACTATTTTACAAAAACGCTGTTTTACGCTTTTATCCTGCGTAGCAGGGTAGACAAAAAGTGCCTAGTGTCAAGACACTCCTTACTTTGCTTTCCATCAAATTCGAAACATTGCGTGTTGAGTGGTGGAATCCAACATCGCTTTAAACACTTTGCGTTTACCAAAACGAGGACGTGAAAATAATTTAAATATAATCACTTTTACTGTGTTTAGCTGTTCCATTCAAGATATGTATGAATTACCGCTCAAAAGATCTTACATCAGCAGCAATGTGGGTACACATTTGGAAATATATTAAAATCATTACAAATGAAAAACGACTGTCACTTGCGCCTAGAGTGGGTGTCGTTTGCTCATTAGCCCTAGCTAATTATGATTTCAAGCTCTGGCTAGACCCTAGTCTAGCCAGAGCTTGAAATCATAAGATAATTATGGCAGTACAATTATTGATTGTATTATTAACCAGTATAAATAAATTTTATACTGTAATATTAAAAAGTAGAGGTACGGTCATAATTTATTTAATTATTCGTCAAAGAAAGTTTGATAAGGCTTCATATCTTCATAGAAACATTGTTATCAAAATGATGTGTTATCATAAACCTGATATGTTATCATTAAATCAGTGAGAGAAATGCTTTATTACCCAAAATGCATTATTTTTATTATTAACTAGATAATGCCCGTAACTACATTTGTCTCCGAAAGACAAATCTTTCTTCGGTTGAGTTTATGACCCTAACTATATTAGCTACTGCGCCTTGACGGTTCCATTTCTATATCTCTTACTCTTTCAAGGGTGTTTTAATGCTCCGTATATTGGGGACCAGACACTAAAAAAAATACCAATTTGAATAATCAGGGTTGAAAAAGTTTTGTAACAGAAAAGCTTTTTTATCAATCTGTCATTAAAAATGATCAATATCTGTTCAGAAGTTTTAGAGATTATTTATATACATATAAACAACACGTTTCATAATATTTTTTAACTTACGCTTTTATTCCGCATAGCAGGGTAGAAAAAAGTACCTAGTGTCAAGACACTTCGTGCTTCGCTTTCCACCGAATTCGAAACACTGCGTGTTGAGTGGTGGAACTCAACTCCGCTCTTTGTCTTTACCAGAACAAAGAAGTGAAAATAATTTCGATGTGGGATCGAACCCACAACCGGTCGCCTTTACAGTCAGACACTGTCACACTGCGTCACGACCGGCCTTAACCACCGGTTTTTCTTTATAATAACATATATTTAAAAAGAACGTATTTAATCTATAAAATAATTAACAATGTACTGATTAACAAAATTATCAGGCATGCGCTTTGTACTCTATGATAAATATTCTAAACGACTTGTTAAGGATTACTTTTTGTATTTATATAGATTTATGTTGTGAGTGAATAGTTTTATTGGCTCCTTGTTAAAGGTAGAAAGAAAATTCATACTAAAGATCACTATGTACAGTAAGTTTATATATTAAATAAAGCGTCCTCATGTTTCACCTATCACTCTACGAAGATAGCAAACATGCGTGCGAGAAATACTAATAAAACCTGAAGCTGGAAATAAATGTTTTTTTTAACATATTATTTAATTAGTGATTTACTCGCGGCTTCGCCTGTGTTTTAGCTCACCTTTTTGCTCTTGCACATTATTACCCATCTACTAACATATTTTGAAATTAAAATCTATACAGATCTACTACTTATACAAATTATATACCTATATATTTATATGATAATAAAACTGTACAAAATCAATTCTATACATGGATACATTCAATAGAAAGTTTGTATGTACATATGTACGTCTGCCTGTGCGTTTTTGTGTCACGCTAAAATTACTTTATAGAAATGTATATTTTTTTTAAATTACATCAATTATTCCAAATTTCTTTACAGTTTTATTTGGTAATTTAGTTTTAGAAAAAAAAAAACAATATAAAATGTAGTACAGCATAAGCATTTTTTAACTTCTCGTTTTATCCCGCATAGCAGGGTGGGCAGAGAGAACCTAGTATTGAGCCCGTCCGTGTATTGGGTGGCGGAACTTAAAGCCGCGATTTGTCTTACTAAAGCAGGAACCTAAACGCAGGATCACGTATGTCGTTTGCGCGAATGATTTTATTGATCTTTTATGACTACTTCTCCTTAATATTCAGTTGAAAAATAGATTGTGTTATACTCGTGTGCATATTAAGTATTTTTAATATTGTTGTTTTTGGTTATGACAAATTTTCAAAATTATTTTAAAGGAAAATGTTAGCATGGAGTTATAAAATATGAATAAATTTATAATTTTCTTTTAGCTTTACGCTTTTAAAATATAAATTAATTTATAAGTTGTTTTAGCTGCATACTTTTTTCACGCATAGCAGGGTAAACAAGAAGTACCTAATGTCAACACACTCCGTACTTCGCTTTCTACCGAATTCGAGACATTGCGTGTTGAGTGGTGGAACTCAACGCCGCACCTCTTCACGAGAGCGATGAAGTGAAAATTATTTATATAAGTACACCTCCGAGTGGGAAACCCATACCCACTTTATCGCCACGACCGGTCTCAATAGTGATAATAATAAATTTTAAATATTATACATAGCTTGACAATTGACATATATATAGCTTGACAATTGACTTTCGCAATTTTTACCCTAAATAAGTATTTACTTTCAAAGAACCATTTGCAGTAAAAAAAGCATATTCTAAAAAAGTTTTACTCGATTTGTTTTTGAAATGACCGATTCAATAATTTTGTTTATAAAAAGTAGTATTCATATGAATTCTCGTATTCATATGAATATTGCAGTCATTAGCATATCCATATTAGCATATCTATAGATAAGATTGATTGCAGTAATACCTAAGATGCACTTACCTCTCTAATAATAATTAAAGTTTTTATTTAAATATGTTTAAAAAAATATTTTTTATTTGGTCGACCTTTAAGGTGGGTTACAAGAGTGCTTTTTAATTGTGAGTATGTCATATCGACCTAGGTACCTAGATATACAAGGTAGGCCACTACACACAGTGTGTCGTTGTGGAAGCGAGTTCCTACAAAACCACACAGTTGTAGAGTGCCACGTATCCATATGCTAAATATAATATTTAAGTCTTTTAGGTACTGCGCGATTAGTAAATTCAACAGCAGGAATCAGGCCAAACAGTTCTCCAGAATAGTCCTTGTTATATGTGTGAATTATGAGATGAGTGGTGATGATGAGTATGGATGCATAATGAGGAAACGTCGCTATGCAACATTATATATTATATAGATTATTGAGTTCCCGACGATCCGAAAGGCTCTGAGTCAAATTATTTAAGCAGATATTAGGGTGGCCTAGCTTAGAGATGAGAGTTAATATAAGACCGAAACTAGACGCCAAACAGTGCCAATCGGAGTTTTGGCGTGACCTACCGTCTCTTTAATAACACCCAGATTCTTTGAGGACAACTTGGCCTTGCTTTCTATATGATCGGGATTTAAGAGAGTGTTCTCAAAAACTGAAGATATCATAAATGGGGATGTCTTAGTGGATTATTATGTCTCTATCTACGGCGGTTGTTATATGATGTCAGGACAGAGTCGCCCTATAGATTGGGAAGGATAGCCAGATAAGTCAATCGATCTAGCCATTGCCGTGAGGTGAGTTGGGTTTGAAATGGGGTGCCACAGACTCTCTTTTGATCCCGACTCTGAGGGACCTAAGGTACGATTGGTTCTTACATTGTAGTCTTCGGACGGATATGGATGACACCCTTGGCACTACCTGGAGCCACTCTCCTGGTGGATGATCCACTTTGAGAGCTACATGGAGAGATGCTCGCTACAGTTCACGCATTACTCGCAAATGATTGGTTTTGAGATGAGCATCCATGGAGGGTGAGAATCAAGCACACCAGGAGAGGAGTAGACAAGCCTTGATCCGACGATAGATAGAAGACTTGGTGGTGTAGGTGCTGAGGGGGCACAGTTGCTTTGGTAGATACTTGTACAAAATTGCATGTCGAGAGGTATTTCCCTAGTGCTACGAGCGTAATTTGCCCGACAATTCAGCGTATCTCTAGCGACGAATGTTTTGCAGAAGGAGTGAGTGTGCGAGTCCAGCGCAAATGAAGACTCGCTCCACTTTCGTTGGCCAGGGAGTAGAAAAAGGTTTTCACTTTGAAGTTATTAAATTATATAGAAGCGACAATAATAAAATTCCTCTAATCTTTGGTTATACCTGTCTTAAATTAAACTGAAAGGAACTAAACTCTTTTTTTTATACCAAATCGGGGAAATGAGCAAATTGTATTATTATTAATTATACCCCTAATTGTGATCGAACCAATGATTTCATATAATACGTTAATGTAGCTAATGAGTTTATATATGGAAAATATTTGTTTACATATTTTAATATAAAATTATAGAAATAATATTAGACTCAATTTATATGCAGTAGAAGTAAGAGTGAAAGGTCTATAGTTTATTGAAAAATCTAAACCTGCCTAGAATTGTCATCAGTTCATAGAAATATTTCATAGGCTCTGAGCTGTTGCAACGTAATAGGCTAAAATAATCTTTATATTTACGAATGGAATTGCCAGTATAATTAATATTTTTTTTATTATTGCAACAGGATGTATGTTTAAATCAATGTATGATGTATTATTATAAATGACTTAAAAACTACTTGTTTGATTTCGATTCGAAACACATTATAAACATAAGTCATCATATAAAAAAATAATCATTAAAAGTGGTTCAACCAGTAAAATATTATACGGTAAAGTACAATAAAAAATATTCGAATGTATGTCTTGTTGGCCCCCTTTAAAAAAGGTAACCTTTAAAAAATCTAAAAAAGAAAGAGGTTACCTCCATTTTTTGAAGTGGGTTAACAAGAACAATTAAAATATGCGCACATTAGCATAATAATCTTGTATAACACTTTTTGTGACGTTTTTTAAGATATCGTTTAGTATATAGATTGCAATATCATAAGCCATTGTTGCCATTTTTAGAGTGGTACTACCAAAAATGTTACTTATTTTAAGTTGTTTTGTGTTATTACCGGTTAGTATTGTAACAAATATATTCATAACACCTATATCTATATATTATGAACATATCTGTATGCCTGTATTTTAATAAGATCTTTGATTTTCGCGATTTTTACACATTTTAAATGAAATTATTTTAAACGGATTAATTAAAAATCTGACGCTTCTAACACTTTATAGTCCGTGGTCACAGGTAGAGTCTACTTGTAAGAGTCTGTCTGTTTAAAATAGTTCCATTTAAAATACGAGTATTTTATTGTATTATATTTATTATTGTGTATTTTGCTGTATTTATTAGAGGAAGTCAGTTTAGATAATTCCACTAAGCCCCTTGAAATACAATTTTATGTAGTAACGTTAATAGTATCCTGTTATAACTACTTTAATTCTAATAAGGCCAGTTTCTAAAAAAACTATTTTCTCTCTATTCAGTTCGATTAGTTGTATTACTTAGAGAAGCAAAAGAGGATTTGTGAGTATGTATTAGACTTTGGAGCATAAGTAAATAATAATTTTTCTATTTTTTAAAAGGTTTAAAGCTTAGGGAATTCATTTAGAAATCAATATAATAATAATTTTTTTTTGCATATCTGTTCAGTTTTGTAATCTTTAACTTAGCTTTTTGATCAAAGTAATTAATTGTTTATTAGACGATTGTAGATGTACGATAATATAAATTCTATTTGGAAAGAAAATTTTTAAAGTTTTGGCCAGCAATGAGTGATTGAATTAGTGATGATTTATTCACTGTGCCGTTTAATATTGTGTATAATTTTATCTATAGCCGAGTAGGCTATCAACTACAGGGTCCGTTGACGGTTTTCCAGCCAAAATTGAGATAATAAGTGTTGAGTGGCGAACTTACCGCCACCCTTTGTATCTCCAGAGCGGAGAAATGAAAATATTTTTTAAAATTAATAAATTTTCCCCAAATGAAAATTGAAAACACAAACAATCATATTTGAAGTCAGATGCTGTCCCGTTGAAAAACGATTTTATAACTGTATCTAAATATAAAGAAATATATTACCTAGATAATAAACTATCTGGATGTAAAGTTTATAATCGTTTATGTACAGGCTGTTACTTACGCAAGGGATCAGCCAAAAGTGCTATTAAACGATGGGAACAAAATGCCTGCGATTGCATTCGGCACTTTCGGTAAGGTAAGTTTACGGTCTTTTATTTTAAAAAAAAATGACTTTAACTATAGATAACAGCTTAAGTAATCATATGAAATTAGTTTCACGCTTTTTCTGCATGAAGGTCGCCAAAGTGAATATAGTGTTAAAACATTTCATTTCCCATTTTCTATTAAAATTTTAAATTTCTTGTATAGATAGACAAGTATTGAAAGCAATTCTTCGAGTGGGAAATCAAACGTACGCCATGATAGCCTCATATGAAATATGGATATAAAACAATTCTATACGTTCATAATCCTATGTTAACAGAAATAACTAAGAATATGATAATTTTTGAGACTAATTTTTACAGATATAAAATATATAGGTATGTAACATATAATCAAAGAGTAATTTCGGTGATCGTGATACTTGTCGTTAGGTTAATGTCCTTTTTATCTATACACTTTTATTATCTACATATTTTTTACTAGCTACATACTTATATCATTGTCAGGATGACGTCTTAATAATATATATTTTTTATCATTTTATAGAAGAAAATATAAGTTAAATGCAGACTTTTTACTGGATCTCTTTTTTTAAATGAAACGTTACGCTATGTCCTAATTCATTTACTTACCGTACAACCTTCTTCGTGTGTTCTCCTATCAACGTGATATAGCCGAAGAATCAAACTATAATACAAGAAAGGGGCAAAGTAGAGTAAAAAGGGGCAAAGTAAAATTATAAAATATTATTGTCTATTTAGATACTATTTTTAAAGTTAAAAAAAAACTTAGCAGACTCATAGAAAGATTGGAACAGGTCTCTTCTGGAGATAAGTCCACCTTTGTTACCATTAGTTTATTTTAATTTGCCCGTTATTAATGAATGTTTGCTCGAACTGATTTTTGTCATAGTCCAAGAATGATATATTTTGTAAATTAAAATAAATACAAAGATGCTAATTTTATATGTATATATTTTAGATAGACGAAATATATAAGGTTGAACAATCAGTGAAATGGGCGATAGAAGCGGGATACAGACACGTGGACACTGCCGCCTTCTATTTAAACGAGGAAGAAATCGGTAAAGCTTTAAAAGACGTCTTATCTCAAGGTACCGTGAAAAGAGAAGACCTATTCATCACAACTAAGGTAAACGTTTATTCTTAAAACTTTAAATTTTATTATAAAATTTTCAAAATCTATATTTTTTTTATCAATTAAATTAAAAAAAATGGCTTGTGTAAGGCAGCGTAAGAGGAGTATATATATTTTTTTATATAATAATTATATGGTGAAAGAGTTTGTAGAAATGATAAAGGAAACTTACGCGTGTCTTAGTCCATACAGATTAGTTTATTAGTCATATGAAAGAAACTTAATAAAATAATAACTTTATCCTCAGTTGAACTTTGGGTATAATGGCTCGATGGTATTGCCGGCGCTGACCGCCGCCTTAAATAAACTGCAGTTGGATTATGTAGATCTGTATCTCATCCACACTCCAATAAATTGGGTAAGAGTCATTAAAAAGTTGAAGTCATCATTTATTTTTTTTTAATTTCTTACTACTAATTTTTTTAATATTTTTTTTAGCTTCACGCTTTTATCCCGCAGCCTCCGTACTTCGCTGTCCGCTGATTTAAAAACAGTGCGTATTGATTAGCAGAATTCAACGCCGCACTTTGTCTTACCAGAGCGAGGAAGTGAGAATAATTAAAATATAATCACTCCCCCGAGTGGGAATGTCACACTGCGCCACGATCGGCCTCAACTATACTAATTAATTCTTTATTATCTATACAGGATAAAGCATGAGGCTGCTAAGAACAAAATTCCTCATATGTAGTAGAAAAATCTTGTCTAACAAAGGAAACATCACGTGACTATTAAATCATAGTAAACCTATAGAAATATAAGTTTTTAGTTTATATGTTGTTTCTAGGCAGTATATATTTCGCTGAGTATTCCTTGCATTTTAATACATTACTTACAGTGCATTTAGCTAATTAATGTATTTATTTAAATTTAATACATTTGCAATTTCAAGCTCTATATAAAGCTTGTTCCAGATAATACAATGAAATTAAATAATGAAATGAAAAAAGAATACACATAAATAATTATGTGGTTATGTGACAGAATCACTTTTAAAACAATATTATACAATACACTAACTTAATTTTTCTACTATTTTTTAGTTAACTCGAGAAGACTTTGATATAGTTGATACTTGGAAAGGTATGGAGGAAGTTATAAAACTAGGTCTTGCTAGATCAATTGGTGTTTCAAACTTTAATATCACTCAAATTAATATGATACTCAGTAACGGAAAGGTTCCACCCGCTGTCAACCAAATTGAGGTATGGAACAAATACTCTTATTTACTTGTATTACTATTAGCATATAGAGATTACGCTCTAATACAACGTAGAACCAGTTGTTGTGGACCTAATAATCTGTCAAGGTCGATACGATATACGTACCTTCACAAAGCAAGCTAATTCTTAAAAGATGGCAACGCTAGCTAGTCCCATAAAAAAGCGGTATGCTAAAATAGTTGAATTTCATCACGCTGAACGTTAAAAACTAGTAATTTATAACCTGCAAGGAGATGAAAATAATTCTAAATATATTCATTACACCGACAGGGAACCAAACTTACAACCAATCGAGTTTACAGTCAGACACTGTCTCCCTGCGCCATGATCGGCTCAATTGAATAATAAATAATATTTTAAATATCTATAATGAATCTTAGGCGTATATATTTTTAATTATAATGATATTAAATATAACTAGAATGTAACATACACTTTTAGGTAAATCCTACTTTCACAAACGAGGATTTAGTGAGCTACTGTCAACAAAAAGGTATAGTAATTGAGTCCTACGCACCAAATGGATTTTTGGTGCCACGACCATTCCAACAAAATATTCCACCACCATCTATTGACGATCCGATATTAACAGAATTGGCAAAGAAATATAATAAATCAGTACATCAATTGTTTATACGTTATTTGGTAAGTTGTTTTTTTGTGATTTTCATTTATCAAATATATCTAATTTATTTACATAAAAACAGAAAAATATTTATTTAATTCATAGCACAGATTATGTTTTTTATTTAATTGTAAATTATATTAGTCAATAAACGTATGTTTTTAAAATTTTGCTTCGCGCTTTTATGCCACACAGCAGGGTAGGAGTACGAAGTATGCAGGACGCATATAGTGTCAAGACACTCCGTACTCTGTTTTTTCCCCAAGTTCGATACATTGCATGTTAAGTAGCGGAACTAAACGCCGCGCTTTGTTTTACCAGAGCAAGGAAATTAAAATAATCAATCCCCTGAGTGGGAATCGAAGTCACAATTGTTTGCGTTAACGGCATTTGGCTATTAATAAATAATCAAATGTAAGAATAATTATTTTACCTCCTGTTTCCCTTACCTTATTTCCAGGTGGATCGTGGTACTGTACCCATACCAAAATCTTTCACTAAACATCGTTTAGAGGAAAATCTTGATGTGTTTGACATTTCGATATCCAAAGAAGACATGACGTTGATGAATGAGATCAATAAAGACAGAAAAGTGTATGATTTCAGAGTGGAGGTGATGGAAGCACTGATTGATTATTATTATGGGATGAGGCTAGAAGATTTTTTTGATTCTTAAATACAGGGTGTATTAAGAAAACTATATATTAGTATTTAATAATACTAAATGTATGTACATATATGAATGTTGTATTCTCTTCTAAGAAACAATGTCAATAAAATAATGCATTTTACTTTATTTCGTATTATTAAATAACTTTTTTTTAGTTTCTAACATTTGCACTGCATATTCTAAAATAGAAAAAACAATTACTTATCATTTAAAAAAATAAATCCAATACGATAAGTAGTAATAATAATAGAATCCCCCAATTGACGGTGATTTTAAGTTTTCATTAGAAATTGTGTATGATATATACAACTTTCCTAAGGAGAAATTTCCTTTTATGTTATCTGAACCATTACAAGTTCATCAGGTTTTCTAAAGCTTCTATTATTATATTTTAATCATAAAATGCCCTTAATAACTTTTGCTAAGACGGCATTCCCCTATATATTATTTGTCGGGCTTTTAGGGTTCCATATGATGGAGACCAGCCACAGCCAGCCATATAAATGATAGTGTAACCATTGCCCAGAGTTAGTAGAATCGAAAAAAAAATTATTAAAGTACCGTACTTTTAGAAATTAGCGTGTACATACAAACATATAGACAAACAGACAAAAAGTTTAGTTGTATTCTACCAGTGTTTTAGCCTCAATGAATTTTCTGGAAACATATTTAATATACAAACACATTTATTCACTGTTTTATTACAGTATAAAGTTTAATTTATTTGATAAATTTAAAAATAAAAACTTGGGACATATAAAAGTAAGTAAATAATTAAAAACATAGAGATTAAGATATTTTATTTCAACGCTTAACAAAGATTATATTATTTCAAAATACCCATTTATATCTAAAACTTATTAATAACATTTTATCTATATTTAAAAGGGAAATTGACATCACAGTTCTTAAGCTTTAACTATATCATAATACAAAGAATATGAAATATTTTGAAACTTAAAAATCACATTTAATTTAAATAATTGGTATCATACAATAACCTCTCTCAGATAGACTTGTAATACTAATTTATTGTTTTGTTTTCATAATGGTCCAAATTCAGATATACCAGGAATTTTATTTATATTATATAATTGTATCTAAATTATATATAAATAATGCAGTTTTTATATAAATCAATCAAAATCAATTATTTTTTAATATTTCAATTAATTTGATTTATTCATTCCATTTCATGAAATTGTTAATACATATTTAAATTACTTGTATCACATTTCACTAACATCGTCAATGTATAAAATTTATTTTCTTTTAATTTAAATATAGAATTGAAGTTTTAATTAACATAAGATAAGCTTTAAAATAATTTTATATTTATCTTCTAAGTTAGGGTTTTTTTTTCATTTACAACATATTTCTTTCATGTAAAATTTATTTATTTACACATATTAATTGCATTCGAAAGGTTTTAAGTAGAATATAGTATTACATTTATATATTATGGTTAATATTCATAAATCAATACACAAAATGAAATATGGTGGTTTTAGGCAGTAAGTATCACACATCTAGTGGGTTCAGGTGACAAAAATTAAAATAATTGAATTTGATTTTTTTGGACGGACAACATTATGCTCTAATAAACTCATTGAAGTATCAAAACTATGAAATATCTGTTACCAATAAAAACTTACTCTATTACTTTAACCTAAGAATCTAATCAATAGCCAGCTGTCTAAAAGATCCATCAATGCCGAAAAGCTCATCGTAATTAGTGGGCTTTCCAGGTCGAAGGCTTTCGTTTGCCACCAAAGCGTCCTGCGCCTTGAACCACTCTCTATATTCAACGAGCTTTTGCGTCCAATTTTCTGAAAAAAAATACAATTTTATTTCACAGAAGATTGTAACAGAAAAAAATTGCATATTTTTATTCATGTACATACGATATATATACATTTTGTAGATTTAGAAAGAAGAAGAAGAAGAAAACCTAATAATAGGATTCTAGTCTGTATACGACATTGCATAATGGAACCCAATGACGCGTTTTATATTAGAGCAGTAAAATATTTTTTATTACAATTCTTTCCTCGAGCAGGAAAAACATATTAAACCCACAACTAATTATTATCAGAATATTTCTATAATGAGAAATGTAGTCTTTTATTACTTATTTTGCCCGTGGGATAGAGGATAAGTAGGATAGCTAACCTTGAAACTCATCCATAGTTCCGCAATCACCGCCATAGTCTTTCGGCAACATTTCTTTAGGTACATATTTGTAGAGATCCTTTACTTCTTTGTGGATATAGATCTGTAAATGTTGTGATCAGTAGAATTAAAAAATTTGATTTTAATGTCAATTATAGTAAGCTAGAAATAACTGACTGTGAGTTTATACAATTATTATAACAAATTAAGTTGAAATTAATAAGAAGCAAACTTGTATGTATATCGATCTAAACCAAAATAAATCTATATATAAACATAAACATCTCCAGCATATAATGTAGCCCCCGGCAGTAGGCAGCGGGGAAGAGAGAAGGGGGGACCAGATACCGTACTTTATCTTATCAGAGAGGGGAAAAGTAAATATATTAAAATATTAATTTCACAAAAGATATTACCGAAATGATGTATTCATAATGCAGTTTATATGTTATGTATTTCAATTAAATTTTATTCAATTAATTGTGATATTTAAATGAATTTAATTTATTCATTAGTTTATTATACTTCATGAAATCCATAATACATACTTACATACTAATATACAATTAATCAAATATAATTCAACAAGAATCTATTTTCTTAATTATCTTAAGAATGTAAATAATATTCTTAAAATAATAAAAATTATAAGCACACTGACACTCAACAAATTTAAAAGATTGATCTTACCCTCTTCCTTATCTTTTCTTTCAGGAACGGTTTAACAAAATTAACGAATCTCTCAACTACAGGTGAAGTGTTTATGATGTGAACTTCCTTGAGTTTCACTGGATACGCTTCCTAGAATACGAAAGTGTAAAATTTAAATATTTATGTCGTATTTTTTATACTATTAGACTTGTTAAAATCAGAATTTTCGTAAGGCCTACAAGAGCCTATAAGAATTAATATTGTTTTTTATTTTTCGCTGACTACCTCGTAAGGGGTATAGCGTGAAGCTAAAAAAAAATATTTATTATTTAGAAGTGTGGAAATTGGGAAATCTTATATTATTTACATCATAATCGTTCATATATTACAATTTACTTAGTTATGTTTGCATTTGTATAAAATAAATATGGTAAAAGAAAAATAATAACTAAAGAAAAATGAAGTTATTTGAAGTAATCTATAGTGTTTTTAAAAATATTTAATGTTTATATCCCACCTGCACACAAATCATGAATTTCTTTATAGTGGATGGAGAGAGTTTAGCCAAAAGACTAGGTCCTAGTACTGCGCCATCCAACACGTAAATGTCGCCCGCGACACCCTCTACTTCTTCTACCAATCTGACATCTCCAATCATGAGAGCTAGTTTCAAAGTGTCTGTTATTTGTTGACTGTCCAGACCATGGTATAAACCTAGAATTATTAAATATATTTATGGTTAAGTTTAATTTTTTTAGAAATTTAATCATGTTAAAACTTTAGAACTCATGTGTCATCCATCCTTTTTTGACATTAGGTTGTCTCTGACTACCCTGATATGCGGGATAATTACAAGAAAAAATAAAAGAATACAAGATTGCTAATATATTAAATGTATAAATAGTTTTTTTTAGTTTTACCCTTTTATCCCGCATAGTAGACAGAAAGTACCTAGTTGCAAGTCACTTCGCTTTCCACTAAATTCGAGACGTTGCGTATTGAGTGGTGGAACTCGACGCCGCACTTTGGTCTTACCAGAGCGAGGAAGTAAAAGTACTTTTCAATCTCATGAGTGTAGATTGAACCCACAACCGATCGCGTTTATGGTCAGACGATGTCAAATTGTGGCACGACCGGCCTCGCCAATAAATACTTAGTGCATACATAATACATTTATTTCCACAAAATAATTAAAGAATACACTACCATTTCACTTTACATGCCAATTCATGTAGTGACATACACATGGCTAAGGCAACGAGAGTTCGCGTCAACGGGATTCCTAGTTTAATTAAAAAGGACAGATATTTTACCTGATTGTATTTTAATCGCCGCCATAAAATTTTAGAATAACATTTTAAATTGCATTGTTTATATCTTTGTTTTACCTTACTAATATACCTTATTATTAATATATTATATATATAGAATGATATAATTAATTTTTGTATGAACCGACAGACAAATGCCACCTCAGTCCACTTGTTACCACGGACTACTCTAAAGATTTCAAAACGATCAGGTTTCCAAAAATATATTTTCGAAAACAAAAATATACGCGAGTAACACGTTTAAAATAATTTTATTTAAAATAATAATATTATTAATATTATATATTATATAAACTTGCCTTATAGCAAAACATAATTATGTAAATGTGGAGTTTATTTTACGTCGTGGTCAAGTGTTTTGCTTCGATGTTTGTTCCACGCTTGTGGTTTACGTGAGGTGACAGCAAACATCCTTATTGATAAAATAAACTAAAGAGAGATCAACTTGATATATACGCTTAATGTATTTTTAGCGTCATTTTGTTTGATTTATTCGCTTTTATATACGATAATACTTATATAAGAATTTTGATAATACATTGAATATTATGAACATTTTAATACAATTAGTTTATTAAGTACAGTTAAGTATAGTTTAGGAACAATGAAGACGTTTCAGCTCATTTATTAGTATATTTGAAATTCATATTCTTAAATAAAATAACTTTTATATAAGACATGTTAAGTGGTGGGAATCGAACCCATAGCCATCGCGCTTACAGTTAGACATTGTCTCAGGACGATGTTTACACAAGTATAATTGGCTTCATGGCTTGTTTTGACAAAAAGGGCCAACCCATAACTTACGTTACATGAATTTGATGATTTTTGACCACTCCCCCATCATTGTTGTACGAATTTGTCGATTCCATCCCTCTTCAACGTGTGACGTAAGTTATAGATAATCCCTAACGTTCAATACGTATTAGGAAATATGTGTATATAAATATATGTTAAAACTAATTAAAAGCTTAAATCTTAAAGCGCTTTAATATTGAATATCGAAAGTTTGACGCGTGAAAGTGGCCCAAGGTCGATGTGTATAAGAAATCTTACCTCGACATATCGTGACTCTTCTGCCGTTGGGTGTGACTCCGGGTAGAGGAGGTCCTTGACTAAAAAATAAAAAAAATATTTCAATAATAGCATATTAGTTGTTGATTATTTATTGTTTTTTTGTCATTATATGCTTGTATTCTAATTATAAAAGGTTATGGCAGACATCTATATATGTTATTAGTAGGAATGGTTGAAGGCCATTGATACATACTTATTACAGTCATATGTAAAAAGGTTAACCTAAAATTAAATTTAAAATATTAAAAACAATACAAAATCAAGTATTAAGCATTAATAATAATAATAATAATAACGTCGAAAAACGTCGTGTTTTTAATGGTCTTTTATATAAACAAAAAACTTAGTAACGTTAGTCCAGCATTTTTCGTTTACAGATCACTACACGATAATTTTAAACGTTTATTAAATACGTAGCAAATATATATGCCAAAAAATTAAGAATTTCAAAATAGTTTATTTAAAACTTCTTTTAAGCTTCACGCTCTTATAACACATAGCAGGGTACACAGGGAGTACCCGCTACCCCACTTTCTGCTAAATTCGAGACATTTCGTGTTAAGTGGTGAAAGTAACCGTCGCGGTTTGTCTTACCAGAGCGAAGAAATAAAAATAGTTAAATATAATCATTCACCCGAGTGGGAATCGAACCCATAACTGCGCCATAATGGTGTTTTATCTATCATATCTCGTGGATTCTCAATAAGCGTTATGAGTAGTTAGGTACGACTTGGTCATGAATTATCTCACCATGTATAGAATATTTACAAGAAGGAACACGTCATAAGTAAACATAAATAAACGTTAATATAATAGCAAAGCAATAGAGACGTTTGTATTGTTAGTAAATATTATATTTTATTATAAATTTCTAAGATTTTCTCTTCAAATGGAAGCGTATCCCGTGTTCTATCTAGATATTAACTTATGTTAAGTGTTATAAAATATGTCATAAGAATTGAATAAATCTGGCGCAATTGAGATTTATCTGAATATAATTTTAAGTTCTTTTTGTTAAAAACCTTTCTAGAAAGAATGTTTACAGTAGTTCTACATTTCTTTATCCATTTTCTACTTAATTCCCCAACGCACTGCATAGCGGAACTCAACGCCTCTCTTTTTATCAGACCAAGACAGAAGACAGTTAAAAAATTACACACTACAACAAGATGGTGTCAGGAACTTTTGTTTTTTTGGCAATAGTGTTTACAAAACAGATTGTAGTAGAAAGGACCTAATCCACGCCTTGTTCAAAGTAATCAGAGACAATCTTGTCTCAAGACACACCGTTGACTGCATTCCGTGTTGAGTTGTGAAACTAAACACCGCGTTTTGTCTTCCCATTGCGCGCAATAGGAAGACAAAACGCAATGCAAAATAAAATTATACTACTTCAAAAGAAATCCAAACTTGCAAATTCTAGTTACTGCAGAACTAAGTTGTATTATTAAATAGTTATAAATCTTTATAATGGACGCTCTCTGAAGCTTCAAATTTACTATTGACGCATAACCATCAACAATTACTTAACTCGGCCTTCACAATAATGATATCCACAATATTTAATTCATTGTTTCGCAAGTCAGCAGGAAACATTCTTTGTATGAAATGACTAGAGTTCGCCATAATACGTAAATATTGCGAACTTGTCGCTGGTAAAAATTTTTTTGCGTCATCTGTACTGCTTAGCACGATTACGCAGTCCACGCGCAGACGCACGCCCTTGGATCGTTCAAGGCTTTTAAGTGTTTTTTTTTAATAAACGACCTTAATATTGATGTGGTAAGATTAAATTTCGTGTGTATATATTTAAAACGTAAAGGTCCACTGTTGACTCCTTATATGGTCGTGTATAGTAAGCATCTTATATTGTTATTACTATTTAAATATGTATACTCGTTGTAGTGCTTAGGAACTTAACGCCGCGTTTTATCTCACCAGAGCGAGGAAATGTCAATATTTTAAATATAATCGTTCCCCTGAGTGGGATAGAACCGATCACGCTTCAGTCAGATGTTGTTCCACCGCGCCATTACCGGCCTCTAGTAAATATAAGCTATAAATATAAAAATAATAGAAGTCAAAAAATATATATTTCTCTTATATCCTTGTTATATATAATCAATTGGATATTTTTCATTTAATGTATAATAATGTTAGAAATGATAGACATCATGTATAGTTATTCATACAAATCGATTAATTAATGTCATTTATAGCATTACTTGTTTTTTATTGTTTTATTTTTTTTCTATAAATTAAGATTGTTTAAGTAAATTATATACATTTGTGATGTTAAACTAATTAAGTTTACATAACACAATATGCTACAAACATTTTATTTTTTAAAATACTATACTCTTTAAAAAATAATTAAATACATAATTAAAAATAGCAATAATTAATTTAAAAATAAAATTTTACCTACTTAAATATGTATGAAAAACAACTTTTACATAGAGAGCTTATAGCAACGGCAGACTGTCAGAGAAACAAGTTAGCCAAGATGTTAGGAAATGTTTAGCCTGGCATTAGTCGATAGAGCGGGCAGTTGTGAAATAACCATGTGAAATACATTTATGTACAATTTGGTTTGATAAATATTTTTGCGTTTTAAATAACTAGCTTTTTTTAGATTCGCGTTTTTATTCCGCATAGCAGTATAGACAGAAAATTCTTAGTGTCAAGACACTCCGTAATTCGATTTCCACTAGATACGAGACATTGCGTGTTGAGTAGCGGAATTCAACGCTGCACTTTGTCTTACCATAGCGGAGAAGTGACAATGATTTAAATATAATCTGCCGGTGGGAATCGAACCCACATTAAGAGGCTGTCCCACTGAGCCACGATTGGCCTCCTTATAATATATATGGAAGATAATAATCTAAGCAAGTCTATAGTTTAATTATTTATAAAGAATGGAAATTGCTCGATTTGCTAAGAGTTATGTGTTTTACGTTTACAAAAGAAAATAAAACTTACAGCATAGATTTTAAAACTTCTCTCAAAGCTGGAGACGAGGCATCTCTGTTGGTGAAGAATTCAGGGCAAGCAGCCCTCATTGTGAAGTACATGTCCAGCTTCCTCTTGCATTTCTCTAAAGAGAAGCTACTGCCTCTTAGGAAGGTCATTAAGGGCCTATCCTCTGAAATGAGAGTAATAAAAACAATTTCATTCTTTAGTAATACATTTAGTCTATATTGTTACTGAGGTCATTGTTGTGCAGTAGAAAAGTATATGACGGTAAATTCGATTGGTTGTGAGTTCGATTCCCAGTATGGGGATGATTATATTTAAATTACTTCAATTTCTCACTGTGATGAGTAAGTGCGGCGTTAATTTCCGCTACTACCTCCGCATACTTTCACATTCTAATATAGGTGGAAAGTGGTGAACGGAGTGTCTTAACTCTAGGTTCATTTAGACTACCTAGCCATGAGAAAATAAATAGTGAAACTGTAAAAATTACATTACTTTTGGATTAAAAAACAAATTCACAATTTTTAAAATAAATCTAAAACATATTTACTAAAAACAATATTAAATTAAAACGTATTTGAAAATAACTAGAGTATAATCAACATACCCCATTCGTTAGGGAGATGCGGCTGCTTCCTCAGCCACTCTTTAATAGCAGCAAGATCTCTATCTCTGGTTTCAATATTTTCACACAGCTCTATTCGTATTTTCTTCGAAAGCTCCCCCGATGGTTGCACAAGGAGCTCTGATTTCAGCTTCATGTTATCTAAAAGAAATATATTTTCAAAATAATATAATATAAATTAAATTAATTATAAATCTTCGTTCATTTATTTTACTGAGATATATATATATATATATATTCAAATTAAATTATGAAGAAAATTATAAATATAGGAAAAAATATTGATTGGCCAACGCAGCGCTCAGTAAACCCTTTGAAGCGATAGTGGAAATAAATAAAAATGAAATAGCAATTTATTAAAAAAAAATTGAAAAAATGGAAGATTAAACCTCCTATATATTCACATAAAAAAAAATCTAGTATTTGTATATGAAGATCGAAACGTCAAGTTTTCTAAAATATATTTTCAAATACTCACAAAATATACGCGATTAATACATTTTAAATAGTTTAATTTAGAATCATAACAAATTTCACTTTGCGTCTAATATGAAACTAAATTTCTCAATAATCAATTAATATAATATATAGTAACGAATAATTATCACGTAATGCTAATAAACGTTAGCCATTTCGTTGCCAAATATTAAAAAGGTGAGGCAATATTGTCGTTGGCCTTATCCACAAAAAACATAATGAAGGGGCTAATATATCGTTATAATTCAAATAGCTGTTGAAAGAATGATTTTGTAGATTAAAATGAAAGAGGAGAATAGATTTGTGATAGCCTACAATGATCTTTAAGTATTAGTAAAAATTTCCTTTGCACGTCATATGAATTACATTCATAAGCTATTAGAAATTTCTTTATTATAGGCTTATTTACAATAGTAATTCAATCGAGGATTCAATTGTCAATGTGAGATTATTATATTTATATTTTTCAATTCCCTTACTACAAAACAAAACAAAGTGCGTGGAACTCTGGTTTAATTCCAACAACAGATAATGTCTATAATACTAAAAATCTGTAATCCAAAGAGATGTATAATAATATGTCTATATTAGTTTTTAGGTAATAATATCTACAGTATGAAGCGTATAGATAAAAATATGTAGTTAATACTTGTTTAGTTTACTTTTTCTTAGCATATCTATCGACTATTTTCAGAAAAAACAAATACAGTACTTATTGAGTGGTGTCCTTAACTTCGTTCACGTTGAAATTTACATATCTGGATCTTTTTTTTTATAATTCTAAAATAAAAGTATCCTCCTTATTACATTTGCTATCTGTCAGTGAAAGTATCGTCAAAATAAATCCAGCCAGTAAAGGGCTTAGTTAAAACAAACGGATCGATAGACAAGCAAAAATTATAAAAATCTTATTTTCGTATATGTACCATTTGGTATATGTATGTATTTGGTATATGTACATAATCATATGTTGGTATATGTAGTGCATTTGGTAGATGTACATTTTCATATATTTAGTAAAAAACCGTTATTTTAATATTCTTTCACCTTACCAAGCAAAAGTAAATAAAAAAATCATCACAATAGTGAAATTGGCAGTAAAAATGACATTTATAACCACGTGTAATTCTAAAGAAACATAAATTTACTTAATTACATTTAAATGTTTGCATCAGTGCACAGTTCGTATTAATAAACGATTATTAAGTGAATCACTAACAGGTACATTGAGATGATACAAGAACACCTCTTACGTAATAATATTCTAAGGAAGATGCTAATATCTTGTGTACTTTCGTTTCGTATGGACAGACGGAAGCTATTTCAAGCTAATGATATAATATGAAGTAAGTTTTACCTCAGAGATTTAAATGTTGTCATTTCTAAATCATTAATATAGTTGCTGTGAGAAAATGATAATGAATGCAGCAAGGCATTCTATTGTAGTCTACTACCAGATGAGGTGTTAAAGATTTTTATAATGTTCTTGCTTTAACTATGTTTTTCTTCGAGTTTCAAATTTTGTCCCGCATAGGAGGGTAATCAGAGACTTCCTGGATTCAAGACACTCCGTTGACTGCTTACTGGCCAAAATCGAGCTATTGCGTGTTGAGTGAAAAAATCAACGTTGCGCTTTCTTACCAGTGCGGAGAAATAAAAATTATTTTTTTTAAATATCTTTATTCTCCCGAGTGGGAATTGAACCCATAACTAAGCTCGTTTACAATCAGACACTTCGTCGACGCTCAAGTTTAGTTATAATTGTAATATGTCCGAAAATTATTTATTTTGCACTTTTGTAACTAATTTCCGTATAACATTTATTTTATTTTATTGACGCCGATCGTGGCGCAGTGTAACAGTGTCTGACTGTAAATGCGATCCGTTGTGGGCTCAATCTCCACTTGGGGGATGATTATATTTAAATTTATTTATGCTTCCTCGCTCTGGTAAGACAAAGTGCGGACTTAACTTGTACCATTCAACACGCAATATTTCGAAATTGGTGGAAAGCGAAGGAATATCTTGACACTAAGATTTTCTGTTTATCCTGCTATGTGGGACAAAAGGAGTGAAGCTAAAAATAATAAAAAATATTTTATTTTAAATTCATCTGTGATAGTATCCACCTGTATTTTTTTTCTAAAACAATACTTTTACAAAAATTGTAAGAATTTGTTCATTGCACTAATCTTTAAGATAAATCTTTTTAAACAATACAAGTACGTCGAGAATTTTGAAACAATATTGCGACAAAAAGCTAGGTACGCTTTATTTTACAAAGCACTGCACATTAATGGGGGTTAGCCGGTTTTCTCCAAAGGGCACCATATATTTTTACAAGCATCTACCTTCTATTTTTTTTCCAATGCCACATATGATTAACCCCCGCGATTTTATACGGACGACAACAGTTTTTTTCTGTATATTATTGTATGTTCTTTAAGATATATGTTATAATGTCTGTGTATAAAGAAATTATTAAAGAAATCAATTTTCACAAATTTAAGTAAAGTGCTTACTAAATTATTTGAGCTACCTACTATTTGTTACTTATAACATCAGTACTTTAACATATTATACTTTGATTATAATAGTTTAGGGCATTGGAATAAAATCGGACATGGGTTATTTTTTTATTAAATAGAATTAAACTAGTGGCAGGTCGTGGCGCAGTGGGTCAGCGTCTGACTGTAAACGCGATCGGGTGTTGGTTTCGATTCCCACTCAGGGGAGTGATTATATTTAAATTATTTTTACTCCTTCGCTCTAGTAAGACTTACGATGTGCGGCGTTGAGTTTCACCACTCAACTAGCAATCTCTCGATTTCGATGAAATGCGAAGTACACGTAGCGTTTTTGCTGTAAAATTTAGTTATTTGTAAATGTTAGTAGTTAGTAGGGAAATATATGAGTGTTAAAATATTATAATTCCACAGCGCTCATCTAAATATGTATGTAAATGGAATTAAATTAATCGTGTCTCGTATATTCTTGTATCTAAAATATATATTACAGACTAATCGTTCTCTCGACTTTGTCCGCATGGAATAACAGGGACAGACTGATAGATAATTACAAACAGAAATATTACAAAGGAAACGTCTTTTTAATACATTAAAATAAAAATTTTATACATATATTTATATATATAAAAAAATATTTTTGTATATAATCTAACCTGAAAAGTAGTCTAAGACAATTTTTTCGTATTCAATTGTTTCGTACGTTTGAATTGTCATCAGATCTGAACAATACATCTTACAAAGGAAAGAAAACGTATGCAAAATTTCAATTTAATATAGCAAAGCTTTTCAAGATGATCATACGATAAAAAATAACTAGATATATAATCTATAGATATATAAATAAATATTAATCACCGAAATGTTTGTACGTACATAACATCCAAATGTCTGCAATACATTGATTATTTTTTCTTGAATGTGTTCATTATTGTCAGGAGAAAGTTTGTATGAAAATATCTATATACAAATATCGAAATAGTGTCGAAATCATACAGAAGATTGTGAGATGTTTTTGATAAATTGACAAAACTAATAGCGTTACGTTCAGTTGTCCGCCTGTTTCAAAAATATTGAGACAGTATACATAGATATATAGAAATTAAAATGAAAAATATTATACATTAGAATAAATCGAAATCTTATGATACTGGATAGAAATCTATATTTTAATATGTAAAACATAATCTTGTGTCCCTTTTTACAAAAATTATGGTAACTGGGGAGTATATAATTTAGTACATTATTGGCTTATACAGAGAAGGAGTGCAGAGTGTTAATATATTTTTTAAAAATAATGCATATTAAAATATGAAATTAACAAATTCAATGTAAAACACAATACCATGTGTTTGGCACACGTTTATATAAAGTAGCTAAGACTAAGTTGTCAACATGTCAATGGGACATCTGGTATAAATAAAATAGTGTATTAAAACATATAGAAGTAATATATAACATATATAAAATTATTAGATTTTCAATAATTAAAAAAAAAAAAAAAATTTGTTAGAAGAACGTACAGTATGTGTCTCTAATATGCGCCTGACAACTCTAATGACTGCCGATTTAAAATATGCCTAGATTAAATCCTTAAACAGGTTGGTTGCTTATTAGTAGTTAAACCACAGATTGAATATATAATCAAATTTAGTTTTTTAAGACAAAAAATGTTTCGTTACTTCACAAAATTATAGTTTTATTAAGCAAAACACAGCAGGTAATCATGTTGATGTAATAATTTCCTATCATCTTTAGTTTATATAGCTTCACATTTCTATCCCGCATAGCAGGGTAGACAGAAAGTACCTAGTGGCAAGACATTCCGAACTCCGCTTTCTGTCGAAATCGAGACACTGTGTGTTGAGCGGAGCTCGACGTCGGGTTCTGTTTTACTTAACCGAGGAAATGAAAATTATTTAAATATATTCCCAGTGGGAATGGAATCTACAACCCATCGATATATATATATATATATATATATATATATATATATATATATATATAAATAAATAATTTTGTAGCAAATTTATGACGTGACATCTTAATTATACGTGACATTAATAAAGTAAATGAACACGTTCGACAAATCTCACATTTTGCGACGTAAGCAGAAAATAAGCGTGACGCGTTCTCGACTCAAGCTAGCGCTGAATAATGTGTTTTCAAAGCGAAATTTTCTCTGCTAAATAAAAAAACCCACAACCTTATAAATGCGATATAAATGCATATAACGTCGTTAGTTATGTCTTCAATGTTGATTTCAATATTATAATAAGCCTAAATTAGCCTAAATTGCCATTTTATTAGGGGCCATCGCGGGTTAATGAGACAACTTCTGTCTATAAACGCGATTGGTTGTGGGTTCAATTCTACTCAGAGAAATGATTATATTTAATATTCTCTGTTTGATTAAAAGATACACGACGTTGAGTTCGTCACTCTGCACGCAACGTTTCGATTTCGGACGTAAAGCATTGAACGAAGTGTCTTGACACTAGATTGTCTTTGACTACCTGGCTATACGGGATAAACCGTGAAGCTTTTTTTCTATTATCAATTATATTGTGGTACAGTAAACGCGAAAGTTGTAGAATTTCCCAACTAAGGGGAGTGATAATAATTAAATTATTTTCATTGGAATATATGGCGTAGATATAACTATACGAGTATCTAGCGTGATACGCAGGAAATAGAGTGAAGTGTCAATACAGTAGTTTTCTATTTAAAGGCAGTTTCACGCTTTTTCCCGCATAGCAGGGTAGATAGAATCAACCCGGTGTCAAGACACTCCGTTTACTGTTTTCTGTCCAGTTCGTGTCATTGTATATGGTTCGAAGTCGAGATATTGTGTACATGTGTGCCGAACTCAACGCCGTTGTTTTTCTTACTATAGGGAAGAAATGATAATAATAAATCTTCAATATAATTATTCCTCCGAGTAGGAATTGAACCCACAGCTAAACGCAGTCTCATTGGGCTACGATGGCCTCAATATTCTATTTACTTCTATTTCTATATATTTATAAAGTAGTAAATAGTTTCTATTAATATAGTTATTTTCTCTGTTTTCTTTCACATATACTTGTATCAAATTGAAAGAGATTTCACCAGATTAGCCAGTTATAATTTGTTATTTATTTAAATAAATAAGTCTATTTAGGACTTATTCTTGTAAGTTTATATAAACTTTTGGTGTAGAAAGTTACTATACTAAATTGTACATCCGTAGTGAGCTCTTTCATTGAATATGTAACATACTTTAAGCTATCTTCAAGCATTATATTCAAGCTGCTAATTTTATTCCTATTGAATTATAAGTTATATATTCCACTGCATAGATGAATACATCTGTAGTAGAAATATCCACTATATTTGACCCACATATATTTGACTTATACGATAGAAAGCAAAAAGGCACTTTAAGTGTTTAATTTATCTTTTTTTTTAGTAATGATAATTAAAGAAAATTATTATTTTTTATTATTTTTTTAATTATTACATTATGATTATAGTCATGGGCCATTAAAAATTATCATGCAATTTTTTTTATTAATTATATTCTATAAAATAAACTTTTTTAATATTATTTATTACTAAAGTTTTTCTAATCTTGTCTATCGTAACAAAATCAAAAATTATAAAATGATCTTTATATACTACCCTCGTATATTTTTGTGTTCCAAAACAAGTTCTTTGCCATAAAATAAAAAAATGGAGTCTTTTAAAACATAGAAATAAAAACAATATCATATATATGTAATTATGATCGCCATTTTGATTTACAACATAATTTTGAATTATATTATAATATGTAAATTGCTTAATAAATAACTCAGTTAAATATAAATAATTTAACCATAAAGCTCAATGTAAAATAATAGCATTTACGTTAATAAAAATAGACGATAATTTTTTGAAAAAAATTATTACATTAAGGGATACCTTCATTTCCGAAAAATCAACACAAAATAAAGAATATAATTTCATTGTACAATTTATATAAAAAATATATATAAAATTAAAATATATATTAAAAAAAAATACTTACAATAATTTAATCACTGATTTAAATAATTATATGGTACACGCACTCAGCTGTAGTAGCAAACTATTACTGACCTCGTATCGCCTCTCTCTGTTGAGAAATGACTTGAAACTTGACCTGATGCTGCGTTCACACTTCGCCACTGTCGTATGTGCTACGTTTACACGTCTGTTAAACCTGATTCATTGTAACTCAAACATTTATATCTTAACATTGGTTTTAACATATGATGGAACATATGGTTTGACCTCGAGCTAATAGTTTTGAGTAAAGAAACCTATTATTATATGTACTTTTTATGCTATTCTTTCAAATAATTTTGTTATTAACTAAATTTTTATTGTGGTTGTTTTAATAATTGAAACCGTTAGAGATTTTTTTTACTTCATCAATGATGTAAAAACATATTTGGCATCATAATTACGGGCAAAAAAATTAACACATGTTGATTGAGTATTATTTGTGTAAAAACAATCTATTTTTTTTAAGTATTTAAAAAGATTTTTTTACTATAAAACACCTGATGGTAAGTAGTTCGCACCTTCGCCTATGGACATTTACAACATTACAGTTGTAGATACGATGCCGGTTCCTTGAATGGAAGTAAAAGGAGATGAGGAAAAGGACAGATGGGAATAGGGAGAGCTGACTCACATGACATCGAACCGGAACACATGATCAGATATTTGGCGGATTGTTTTTGTCATGATAGTGGTTGCGAGCCAGTTGGGGGATTAATCTCTTACCACCGAATTACTGGGATACTCGCCTTTTACGGGATGCTATCCAGTAGCTGGGGGAGGGGGATTCATTCTACTCCGTTCCCCCACAGGGAAAAAATATATCTATTTAATTAAGATGTCAAAAATATAATTAATAATATGAACATAAAAAATATCAATAATATAAAAAAGACAAAAAGCAGCAGAAAATGAAACAGCGTGTTGAGTGGCGAAATTTAACACGTTGTTTCGATTTTATGGAGGAAAGTAGTCAACGGAGTGACTTGGCACTAGGTAGTCTTTGACTATGCTTTGCGGACCAAAGCTTGAAGCTAAACAAATATGTAAAACTAAAAAACTGACTGTTTTAAACGAATTAGTTATATACATTTGGATATTCAAAAATATATTTCTTTCTATTTTTAAACAGCTATTTACACACAACTATGAACTACGTACCATAAATGTTCCAGACGTCAAATTTAAAAAAAAATGTTTTTTTAATACCAAAATATACACGATCAAGCCACTTAAAATAGTTTCATTTGAAATTACTTTATTCGTATACTTATTTTTTATTATATTTAATTTATGTTCACGGTACATGTCGGTAATTAAAATGGAACTAATTTTACTTTCGAAATTTAAATATTATTTTTTTTAATCATAGTAAATGTCATTAAATGATCCGGTCGTGACTGACTACATTAGTAGTGATTACATTTAAATTATTTGCGCTTCCACGCTCTGGTAAAAGACAAAATGCGGCTCTGAGTTCCACCATTCAGCACGCAATGTCTCTAAATCAGTGAAAAGCGAAGTATGGAGTGTCTTGACATAAGGTATTTTCTGTCTATCTTGCTATGCGGGATAAAAGCGTGAGGTTAAAAAAAACAAAATTAAATTATATAATGGCATAAAAACACACAAAATGTTATCTACTTTATGTTTTATCAATTTAAAACATTTCTTAATAAATATGTATATTTTTAAGTTTTTAAGAAAACGACAAGTAGGTCAATAAAAATTATTTAGATATTATTACATACAGTACTACATTGATTTACAACTAGTATAGTATAATATTTACTATTTTTAAAGTGTTATTCCACACTTAGGATTAGAAAACATTTTTGAAAAAACGTATAAAAATTTGAACGCAGCGGGATTCGAACCCGCGCCTCTTGGATACCGTCCAAGCGCTCTGACGCATGGCTTAGCGGTCAGAGCGCTTGGACGGTATCCAAGAGGCGCGGGTTCTAATCCTGCTGCGTTCAAATTTTTATACGTTTTTTCAAAAATGTTTAGTATAGTATAATTTTATTTTATTAGTGAATGTACGTACCCAGGTAACAGAATAAAAAATTATTCCTTTTCATGTATTTTAAGTCAGTATATTACTATTTTTTTTATTTATTCAAGTAACCAAAATAAATTAAGGTAATTTGTTATTCTTCTTCATTACTGTAGATAGTGCCTGACCTGGTGGCCCTGATGGATAACAAGCTTTCATGTCACCAAGTACTCTATGCCCAACGCTTCAGTAATAGGTATTCTTGCGATCTTTATCAGGCTAGCTGTTCAGCCTCATCTGCCATATACTTTGCCAACAATAAGTATGTCGAGATTGCGTGATTGTGCTCGAGGTATATTGCCAAAGTATGGAAAAACTCGTTAGTACCAAATAGTGAAGAGTCCGGTTTTTATTTTAAGCTGGTCGAAATTTGTCATGTGAGGCCGATCGAGGCGCATTGTGACAGCATCTGACAGTAAACGCGATCGGTTATGGGTTCGATACTAACTTGGGGGAGTGATTATATTTAAAATATTTTCACTTCCTCGCTCTGGTAAAGACAAAGAGCGGCGTTGAGTTCCAGCACTCAACACGCAATATCTCAAATTCGGTAGAAAGCGAATTACGGTACTTTCTGTTTACCCTACTATGCGGCATAAAACCGTGAAGCTAATTAAAATGTCATTAGTTTTTTAATAAATTTAGTATCAAAACCTAAAACTGAGCACAACGTTCCTAATACTCTCCGAAACCTTTTTCAAATGTCATAGTCAAAATTTAAATATAATAATAGAAATAAATAAATCTATCACTAAGTAATCTTTATATACGTTTGACCTTGGCCAGATATTACCCATGTGCAATAATATAAAGTGTTCATGGTCAGAGTAATCTCCAATAGAGTGAATAACTATTGCGAAAATAGTGTGCTCTGTTAAACAGTCGTTTAGAAACTTCACTCTTTATCACGCGCAGCAGGGTGAGTAGAGACAACTCAGTGTCAAGACACTTCGTTGACTGTTTTCCGCCTGAAATCGAAATATTGCATGTTGAGTGGCGAACTCTTTGTAGAACGGCCTACCTGCGGTAGTGTTTCCAGGTCGCGGTGACATAAACACCTTCAAAAAGCGAGCTTATTCTCACCTTGAAGGCCAGCAACGCTTCTGTAGCTCCCCTGGTGTCACACGAGGCCGTGGGCAGCGGTGATTACCATCACGTGACCCGCACGCTCGTTTGCCTTGCCTGAAAATATTTTTTAAGATATTATAATTCCCCAGAGTGGGAATGGAACCCAAAACCATTATATTTACAATGAGATCCACTGTACCAAGATGACATCAATTCAATGGGATAAGAAAAATAACAAAAACATTTCATAATTTTCGACAAAAACTTACAATAGTTTTAACTTAAAAATAGCTTAACAAAAATCTAAATAAAATTAATCAACTCATTCTTTCTGTCATGTGTATAAAGTAGTGAGAACAGTTAGATAGAAATGGATAGGATAAAAAGAAACTAGTATCCGTTCTCCGTTTCCCTTTGAATTTGTTACTGTCCGTAGTGAGTTGAATGGTGGAACTCAACGCGGCGTATTGCTTTATCAGAGTAATCAAAATAATTCACTTGAATGGAAATTGACCCCGTCTGATCGCGTTCAACAAGAAATCGTAATACTTCACAGTGGCCTTAGGAACGTTGACTAAAATACTAAATTTGTATTTATACATTTTTGTAGGGTTTAATAATATTTAAATGTTACCTTACAGGCACAGGTACGAATCTGAATTTATAACAAGACTAAAATTGTTCAAAAACTATATATTATAAAATACATATAACTATAAAATATTTTATTTAAAATAATCATAATTTTTAAAAATGTACTGTACTGTAATAACTTAACATTATGAGACATTGTCATTTTAACCATTTACTTTTTTTTATATTAAGCATATATTAAAAATAAAGTATTTTTTTGTATATTATACATATATTTAAAATATATTATTATAATCTATTTCCGCTGCCAGTATAATTCTTAGAAATTATTTTTTTTAAAACATCTGTTCAGATGTACATTATCTTTCGAAATTTTTTTTTAAAAATAAACGAAAGATCATCAGAGTATTTAAAAAATTGACAAAAATCTATTCAATCTTAAATCACGCAAAACCATATGACAGCCAAGATTTAGGTACGAGGTAATAAAAAAAATGATATATTGTTGCTACTGGTAACCAATAGCGTATTAATATTATAATATTCCTAGAATATAATACGATTATTAAAAATGTAGGTAGTTACTAAACTTTTAACGAGTGATTTTAGTTTTGAATTAGAATTAGAATTCTTCATTGTGTTAAATACGAACGCTGGACATTGGGACGGTAAGTCTGAAATTAAATTCATATTTGTTAATTATAAATAAAGCTCCACCTGTATTTATTGTCATAGTAAATTATAAAGATTAATAATTATTGTAAGAAAATCTTGAACCTTGTTTTAAACCTCTTATAGATATGTAATTTATTCAAATCTATGCTAAATACAACATTTTTCTAGTATAAACTTGTTAGCCCAGTCGAAAAGGCTCCACAATTGATCGCGTTTACAGTCAGACGCTGTCCCACTACTCCACACCCGGCAAATCTTTTGCGATAGTTATATAGTAGACTTTTTATAATATTAAATGATAAATATCTATGTATATATCGATTTTATTTAAGCTCTTATGAAAATTTTATTATATAATAAGGGCAATATTAAAAAAAAACAATACATATAAAGTATTTTATTTTATTCCTTAAAAATGATAATAATTATTTAGTCCTAATTATTAGTTAAACCTACATACTAGGATTGTACAGTTCTAAGCTCACCTTTATAACCCTTTCAAGTTTACAATGATAAATATTATAAAAATAATAACATATAGACTTAAAATGTGAAAACATATACTTTGAGTAAAATTGCTATTATTTATTATTAGGCTCTGCTGAATTTCAAAATAGTAATAAAGGGCTATTCACAGAATACTTCATACTTTAAGGGAGAGGGAGGGGGTCGACAAAGTGTGACACTGCTTGACAACAGTTATTTCACAAATTTCAATATTTGTCACAGAGACGGGGGAGGGGTCAAAAAATCACAAAAATCACAAAAGTCATGACTTAATTTATGGCTGGCACCTTAGTGGAATGTGTACAATATTTTATTTATTAAATATTATAATATTTCTGTATTATTATTGAGAGTTCTATATAATGTTTTATATTCTACATTAGTCAATAGATAGCTGTCTAAAAGATCCGTCAATGCCAAATAGCTCGTCATAGTTCGTTGGCTTTCCAGGTCTAAGTGATTCATTCGCTTTAACATTTTCCTGTTCCTTGAACCAGTCTCCATACTCTGCTAACTTCTTCATCCACCCTTCTGTAAATTGGATATGTATATATATATATATATATATATATATATATATAAATGAAATTGTTGTTGAAATGAAGGCTCCCGAATAACGATGTGTTCAGGACACTCCGTTCTCAGTTTTCTGCCTAAATTCAAAATTGCTTGTGAATGTAGAAACTTAACGCCGCGTCGCCCTAAATGTTGAAGTTATTATAAAAACCTTTTTTTTAAGGTATATTATTATTTAGTTAATTATAATTTACGATTTCAGTGTCACGCTTAATCCCGCATACCAGGGTAGTCAGAGACAATTTAGTGTCAAGACACTCCGTTGACTACATTCCGCCAAAAATACGTGACGGACTTAACGCTGCGCTTGTAATTTACTATTTGATTTAATTTAAGTAACAGTATTTCATGTCCCATCTTTACTTACGGTTTACTTCATCGAGGGAGCACCCATTGCCGCCGTATTCTTGAGGTAACATGTCCTTAGGAACATGCTCGTATAGTGTGTTAATGTTTGAGTGAATAAAGATCTGGAAAGATTAAAAATTTGTAACGTTATTAAAAATATAAAATGAACCAATCTTCCTTGATGTTATTATTGAAATATAATTAATAGTTTTTATTAATATTACAATTTGAGCATGCGGCCGGTTGTGGTCCTGTGTGTCAGCGTCTGACTGTATACGCGATAGGTTGTTAGTTCGATTCCCACTTGGGGAAGTGATTATATATAAAATTGTATTCTCTTCGTCGCTGTGGTAAGATAAAGTGCGGCGTTGAGCTCCACCACTCACCACGCAATGTCTGGAATTAAGTGGAAATCGAAGTACGAAGTGTCTTGACACTAGGTACTTTCTGTCTACCCTGCTATGCATGATAAAAGCGTAAAAGCTAAAAAAATATTGAGTATGTTTTATGTATTGTACAACATAAATATAGCATTGATAAATTATATAAGGTTTTAGTACAGTGTGTATTTTCAATCAAAAACTTACAAACAAAATCCATTTTACTATATTTATTTTTATACTATTGTTTCAAGTACAATTTAAATTTGAATTTTAATTTCAAGTACATACGACTGTATGTATAAGTACTCAGTCAGAGCATTGAAAAATTTTCATCGATTTTCCATGTCAAGGGGTGGAGCGTAATGATAGAACGAAATAGGTGATAAGGGGCGGTTACGATTCCACACAATTTATGATCGCCTGGTACTCTTTGTATCGATTGCAATCTGCGACGGCTATCTTTGTCACGCTTATTGCATAAATAAATAAATAAAGAAACAAACATATAGAATTATGTGGGTGTTGTCATATAATTCTTACAAGGTTATGATGGCCTGGTAGCTGATGTTTTTGTTGCGGGAGTAAAGAGGAGAAGGAGATCAATTTAAATTAAATTCCAAATTTAAATACATTTATATAGTTACTAGGAGAATTATTCTAAAAGTAAATGAATTTGGATGTCAAAATTCGCCCTCTTTTTTCCATTTAATATTTTTTTCTATTTAATTAAAGCTTTAATCTAGATTGAAAAGGATTTTAGGGGATTTGTTAATAAAATATTTTTATATTTCACAGATCTCAGAGATATCATATAGCATACACCTATATAGATATATCAGACGTCTCTTCGGCAAACCTTTTATTAGATTCTACTTCCCTGGTATCGAATGTTTTGTTTGCGGGCATAAAGTAGTGAATACACAATAGTATGTACACAGATAAAATACAAAATATATTTTTTTTATGTTACATATTACCATCATTGCACTTAAAATGCCCGAAAATTATGCACTGGTTCACTCTGACTACCCAATGAGAACCGTAATAAAACGTGAAGCTAAATATAATATTTTACGCAATAATACATTATAAATAAATTAAAATAATTATAATATAAAAATTATAATTACATAAATAATAGAAATAGATTAAAATAATTCTAATTTAAATATTATAAGAGTTGGTTTTTAAGGGTTTTAATTTTAATTTAAGTCATTTAAGTTAAGATTAAAGTTATGTTAAGTGGGCATTTCCCCGGTTTCAAATCAAAAAACTCTCTTAAACTGGAAGAGTCAGCATTTTTAAAACTCCTTTTTGACATTTTTGCTTACAACACTTCAAAACATAGTAATGGTCCATATCAATAAAATCTACATTTTTACATCCGTCATATAGAAATATAAATGAAGTAAGTATAAGAGTATATCACTTTAAGCACTTATATTATTAAAAGCTTCACGTCACGGAAATGAAGATGCTAAGGTAGATGTGGAGTATAAGGCAAGCTAAGCACATACGCTCATTCAGGTCTTAAGCCCTGACGTAGTGAATAAGCTCCAAGACTGTCGCTTCAGATGGTACGGCCACGTTATGAGCTGACCTGGATCTATGTCGAGAGAACACGTCTTTATATGGACCCTCATGAGAGCAATAGCTAGACGTTGTGACACAGGACATCAGATCTAATAGATGCCAAAGACCGTATAAAGTAGAGTAGGTTCAGTAAAAAGGAGCCTGACTAGGAAATAAATGTATATTACTTTCATATTCTACATTTATTTTCTTAATTAATTTTCTTGGGTTTTAATTTCTTTAATTTAATATCACCTATCAATTTTTTTGCCATTTAATGATAAAATTATAATAGTATGTAGTATTTTAATAAAGCTAGTAGATCGTCGATCGATCGTATCAAGATTTTTTTTTGATGTTCTGAACTTTGTGAAATTGAAATTCATTAATGAAAAGATTTTGGTCTCTGTAGAATTCATCAGATTCAAGTCCTGATAATCAGATTATAATTATATTTACAGAGACCTTCAATTAATAAGCCTATTGCTTTAACTCTACTTTCTTTAATAATAAATACTTTTTATCTAAACTATTATCTATTTTGTTTAAATTTTTATCTGTTTTTATTTACCGATTAACATATTGTGTTCAAGGTATTATAACATATTTTAATGGCGGAAGCAGCAGATCAGGGAAATTTCCGTGACTCCGCCCAGAAGGCGGTTCCATCGAGAGGGACGCTAAATAGAATAGTCTGAGGTCTGAATGGTAATCACCTCTTATTTATATGTAAATCGTGACAAACCATACCATTTACAGGTTTTAAAATAATTTCTAAAGAATATGATGATGTCTTATATGTCCTCCTGAGACATTTATATATTTGAACTTAAGATAGGTACATGAAATGGGACGTTTATCCATATATTATTCTGTATGATTTTCAGCTGTAAAGTCAACTTTGACCGTCCGTAATACTGTCCCTTTTTAAAGAAGATTTTCAATTAAGATTCCATTAAAAATAAAAACAAATAGTTCCTCAGGGAACACTAAGTCTTCCCTGAGAAACTATTTGTTTTTATTTTTTTAATCTTTAATTTCTTTTTTAAATAAATATTATAAAAATGTAGAATTATATTCCTGGACCTCGTAGTCTTGTCAATATAAATAAAGTTACAAAATTATATAAAATATAAACATAGCGCTATACACAATCGTCCCTTATACTATGCGTTAATTTACGTTTGTGGATGCATCTTGAACCACTTATTTACTTATTATATCCTAGTATTCAATGTTTTGAGTTGTGGTATACGGAGATGATAAAAAGTTTGCTATGAGGAACCCTAAAAAAGTATGCATTTATTGTCCTTAATAAATTGCCCGATGGCAGGGCTGTACGACTCTACACATTGAACCACTTCTATGTTATGTTCTTCTAGTATTAAATGTTTGAAGTTGGGGGATACAGCTATGATAGAAAGTTTGCCATCCAGAGTCTTTATAAACGTATGCATTTATAATCCTTAATAAATTTTCCATTAGCAGGACTGTACGTCTATGCAAGTGGAACTATTTCTACGTTATGATTTCCTAGTTTTCAATGTTTGAAGTTGGGGGATACGGTGATGATAAAAGTTTACCTTTCAGAGACGATAACATATGTATGCTTTTATTGTTCTTCATGAATATATATGACTTGGCAGGACTGTATGACTAAGGAATTTGAACAACTAATACTTTATGATATCCTAGTGTTCAATGTTCGAGGTTGGGGGATACGGTAATGACAAAAGGTATATTTGCAATCAGGGACACATTTGTTGATTTTTAGAAATTGTTAGACTATTTATTATATGTCGATACAAACTAAATTACTTCGATGTTATGATTTCCCAGTACTCAATGTTTTGAGTTGGGGGATACGGCGATGACTAAAGGTTGCTCTCAAGAGCAATGATCGATTTTTTTATAATTTTTGCAGAACTGTATGACTACGTTAATTGAAACACTACTATTTTATGATTGTCTAGTATTCAATGTTTTGAGTTGAGGGATACGGCGATGTAAAAAGTTTAGCATAAATAGTTGGTAGCATACGTATGAATTTATTGCTTTTTATGAATTGTCAGTTAGCAGGACTGTACGATTATGCTTCTTGAACCACTTCTACGTTATGATATCCTAGTATTCCATGTTCGAAGTTAGGGGATACGACGATGAGAAAAGGTTTGCTTGCATCAGGAAGGCGCACATTTATTGATTTTATAATTATCAGTTGGCAGGACTGTATGTCTGCTCAAGCTGAACTACTGCTACGATATGATTTCCTAATATTCAATGTTTTGAATTGGGGAATATGGTGATGATAAAAGGTTTGCTATCAAAAGTTCCATCAATGAATTTTATAATATGTCAAATTGCAGGACTGTACAACTACGTAAAGTCAACCACTTCGAGTTTATGATTTCCCAGTATTCAATGTTATGAGTTGGGGGAACGGCGATGATAAAAAGTTTGCTGTCAAGAGTTCATTAATGATTTTTATAAGTTGTCAGTTGGTAGGACTGTATGTCTGTCTACGCAAGCTGAATTACTTCGATGTAATGATTTTCTGTTATTGAATGTTTTGAGTTGGTGGATACGGCGATGATGAAAGGTTTGCTGTCAACAGCTCTCTATTGATTTTTATAATTTGTTATTTAGCAATGTATGGTTACGCAAACTGAACTACTTCTAAGTTATGATATTCTAGTATTCAATGTTTAAAGTTAGGGGATACGGAGATGATATAAAGTTTCAAGAGTTGATAGTATACGTATGCATTTATTTTTATAATGAATTCTATCAATAGGCCGGACTCTACGACTGACTACCTAATTTAATCTTTACACTTTGACTTTAGGATATTCAATGTTTTGAGTTGGTGGTGATAAATGGTTTGTTTGCCATTAGAACTCCAATTATTAATGTTTATAAATATTAATGTCTTATTTTCTTTATTCAATGTTTTAAGATAGAGGATACGGTGATAATAAAAAGTTTACCATTAAAAGTCCTCCTGTGGACCATATTTGTATATTATTCCTAATAAATGTTTCATCGGCAGGACGGTATGTGTACGTAAAATAAACTACTTTGACGATAACATTTCCTAGTATTTAATGTTTTGAGTTGAGGGGTACGGCGATGACAAAAAGTTTGCAGATAAGAGTGTATTATTGATTTTTTTAAATTGTCAGTTGGTAGGACTGTATGGCAACGTATAAATAAACCTCTTTGACGTTATGAATCCCTAGTATTCAATGTTTTCGGTTGGGGGATACGGCTATGATAAAAGATTTGATATGAGTAGTTAGTTAGTAGTAGTCCTTTTGTTGGTAGATAAATTGTCGTTCAGCAGGACTATACAGCACCGTAAATTAATAACAACTTTGAGGTCATGATTACCTAGGGTTCGTGGATACGGCGATGATAAAAAAGTTACCTATCAACAGTCAATAATTTGTTGGCTTTTGTTTTAAATTGTTAGACGGTTTTATAAGGTACTGTTAAATTTGGCAGAAATCTGGAGCATTGAAGTCTTTACAAAAGACGGACTTTGAACCTTCTTTCTTTTCCTTTTTTGTCCACTGCTGGACCTAGGCCTCTTCGACGGCCCGCCAGTGATATCGATTTTTAGCAAACTCCTGAACAACATCAAGAGGATTCCCATAAAGAGTAATCAGTTCCGTTATCACAATTTCGTTAAACATTATCTTGGTTTTATGCCAGTTCATCCGGATACCAATGCATGTATGTCAATAAGCTATGCTGTTTAGCATATACTGTAAGTCCTGCCCGGTCAAGTCAAAATAACAATGTGGTCTGCGAATCTCAAGTGTTACAGATAATTGCTATCAATGTTAATACTCTTTCCTTTCCAGTACAATGTCTTAAACCACCACCACCACCACCTTCACATTTATGATACATTGAATTCATTTGTTTTGAGGCGTAGAATATGATAACGAAAAACCATTTGTCATGGAAGAAATTGATATAACTTATGAACTTGCCATTCTTTACAACCTTTTTGTTAGGTGGATTATTCGTAGATACCATCGAAACTGTCTCTACTCTTATGATATCCTAGTGTCCAATGTTTCTATGCATAAGTATACGGTGACGTAAAAAGGTTTTCATGTGTATTTTCTAGTAATGATTTTGAGACAATAAAATTAAACCAATTTTGTTATGACCTTCCTGATTTGTAATGGATCGATGCTATTAGGTAATAAAAAAAGTTTAACTGTATCGCTTTGCAGTTTTTAATAAAAAGTCATGAGGACGCTATGCGTAGAGATAAAAAATATTTTTATCTTATAATTATTTTATCTCTGTATATTAGGATGTCATAATGGAAAAGATTAAGATCATCTGTTATAACATTCTATTATACAAAGCTTTAAAATGTAGAATACGGTACAACAAAGTTTATACTTGTTTATTTACACTATAACTTGATGGAAAGACTGTACATATGAAAATTTTAGATCATGTGGTCTATTAACAAATCATAGTAGATTAGTCCATATTTTTTTATATTCCTTAGTAGTTTTTATGTTAAGTCCTATAAGGTTAGTTCATAGTACTTTACTAAACATTGCGCTGGGAACACTGCACTTACGGAAAATTTTATAATATCTCTCCTATTATTATATCCTTATGTATTCATATCAAAACATTTTTGATGGTCCATAGATAGTATTCCCGCTTCTTTGCAATTTTTATTAAATTTTTATTGGGTCCCAATAAACGGGTTTAAAACAGGTTTGTCATGCCTTTCGACATTTCTTAGTAAATTTAGCTTTAAGGAGGTTGTATATAGAGACATTTATAAATAATATACCATCTTCTTTATTATGTTTCCCCTGTATTCAAAGTTTCCATGCTTAGAGAATGGTAGTGCAAAAATGTTTACCCGTATTACTATGATATTTTTGTAATAGTATTTTGTTGGGAGAGCTGTACATAGTGAAAGTTAATAAAACTACTTGCTCTGTTATAATATCCTAGTATCAAATGTTTTGATGTGAAGGGTACGGTGATGAAAACAGATTCCTCGTATTATTAAGATTTTGGGGTGTACGTGCAGTACATACACCTCATAGAGATGTTTTAAACCACCTATTTTATAATGATGTCCTAGTATTCTGTGTTTCAATGCGTAAGATACTGTGTTTCAAAAATATTTGACATGGGATTTTCTTAGAACATTATTTTGGTATTTTTTTAATAATATATTTATTGGGAAGGTTGAACGAAGAAATAGTTTCAACCATCTATTCTGTTATGATGTCCTAGTATTCTGTGTTACAATGTCTGGGATACATACGGTGCTGGAAAAAGATTTTTTCGATAAAAAAAAGATTTGTGAAAAAGAAAAGGATGCTTCTTAAAATAAAAAAAAATAATTTGTTTAAAAAATGTCGTACGTAAATTAAGAATTATTAGTTTATTACTATTATTTTTAAATATTAAGAAGTTAAGTATAGAATATATTATATTCTAGTATTCAATTGTTAGATATAAAATTTTTATTATTTTGTTCTTATAGTAAATAAAGTGTTTATTATTACCATACTTGCCCATTGTTCTTATAATATTACGAGTACAACCAGACGTAAATAATTATTATTGCTTTTGTCACTTTTGTCAATAACTATACATTACATGTAAAACATAAATATTATGTATACGTATACAAAATGTTCATTTTTAAATACAAAAATAATTAAAGTAGAAATATGGCTGGTTTTTTAGTATTCTCTTTTTTATTTATTAAAAAATTAAATTAAATTATAGTCTTATTAAAAATACTCACTCTATTTTTTATTTTATCCTTAAGGAACGGCTTCACAAAGTTAATGACGCTCTCGATCACAGGTGAGGTGTTCACAACATGTACTTCCTTTAACTTGACTGGGTATGCTTCCTGAAGTACAAAAGAAAAAATGTTATTTACATTTTTTCTACTCACACTTAAAATATAGAAAATCATAAAAAATATGTTTTTGTTTTTCTTAATTTTACCAAATAAATACTTTTCAAAAATTAATGTTCACTTGTACTATGTTTAATCACTCTTTACTTATTTTTCCGGATTTTAGAAACACCAACTATGGTATAGTGAAAGTGTTGGAAATTAAGCCGAATTAAATATTAAATTTCTTTTTTAGCTTCACGCTTTTATACCACTTAGCAGGGTAGACAGGAGTTAAATAGTGTCAAGAGACTTCATACTCCGATTTCTACCGAATTCGAGACATTATCTGTTAAGTGGCGGCACTCAACGCCGCTCTTTGTCTTACAATGGTAAGACAAAGAGCGGCGAGAAAATGAAAATAATTTAAATATAATCATTTCCACGAGTGGGAATCGACCCTCAACAGATCGCATTTACAGTAAGATGCTGTCCCATTGCGCCACGACCGGCCACAAATTTTCCTTAGTGAAGATCGAACTCACTACCATGGTGTACATTTTCAGATACTAATCATATGCGATGGTGTCACTCTGTCCTCTTTCTGTATATATATGTATATATGTATATACATTAAATAATATTATAAGCAAATATAATTTATTTCACAAATTTTAACATCTTACCTGTACACATATCAAGAATTTCTTTATAGCCGAAGGGGATAATTTAGCTAAATGGCTAGGGGTGACCACTGAAGCATCTAATATGTATATGTCTCCCCCAACACCTTCTAATTCTTCTTTGAGACGAACATCGCCAATCATTAATGCTATTTTGAAAATGTTATTTATTTGATCAGCATCTATGTTTTTGTCGAGGCCTAAAATTAAATGTTTAGAGATTTAAATATTATTATTCTCAATATTTTCTAAAGAAAACATTTCTCCTAATTATTATTATTATATAAATAATATATGCTTAAAACAGTGGGAATCGAATCCATAGCAAATTGCGTTTATAGTCAGACAGTGTACTACTGTGCTACGTTGGCTTTACGCTTGGAAAATTTAAAATAATAAAATATTTTAAGTTTTCTTCTTTATATAGCTTTATGCCTATTCTGCTATGTGGGATTTTTATCTCGCATGGCGAGTGTCAAGTTTGGAGACACTTCATACTCCGCTTTTTCGGCCAAATTCGAGACATTGCATGTTGAGTGGCGCAACTCACCGCCGTGCTTTGTCCTATCAGGTCAAGGAAATACAAATAATTTAAATATAATCAACCCCTGAGTGGGAATCAAACCCATAACCGATCGCATTTACAGTTAGATGCTATCCTCTGCGCCGCGACGGGCTTCACTATTTAAGTTATGCTCCATAAAAGCATATATTTATACCTTGTTAAGTAGATTCTGTATAATTTGCCAGCGGTTAATACGCACGCGATAATGATATGTTTTTAAAATAATTTTCATATTTAAATAGATTTTTGCTTATGTCTTATGGCCAGTCTAAGTATTTTTGTACAACTTGTGTTTTTCACTACTGGGAAGCTCTACCCAAAATGGCTCTACCCAAACAGGCATTGGCCTGTTGTATAATATATTATTAATAGGCATACATTTTTAAGTATTGATAAAGTACATTTATAAATAATGTATAAAATAAATGTAAAGAAATATTGAATCGCTAACACAAATATTTACATCGTAACATCATTGTTCATATGTGTATCGGGTTCGAATCTAGAAGTCTGTCATCTAATAAGTCAATATAAGAATTATGTAAAAAAAAATACATGCAAACTCCTCACTTTTAAATATAATCAATCCCACTGGAAATCGAAATCATAACCAATCGCGTTTACAGTCAGAATGCGCCACGATGGCTTATTTGTTAGCAAAATTATATATATTATTACCTCGACATATTGTGACCCGGCGACCGTTTGACGTCAATCCAGGCAGAGGAGCGCCTTGTCTACAATGAAACGTTTTTTTTAAAAACAATTACATATTGTATGAAAAACAATAACACATTGTTTTCCATTATTTGCAATGTGATTTTTTCATATCATACTTTTTGTATATTTTTGAACTCCTCAATAATATGCAAAATTATCTATATAACGTTTATCAATTAGTAAAATAAGTTAAATACTCGTTAATTTAAGTCATTTTAAAAATGAATCAATGTTTAAAGAAAGATAGATAAAATTATTTTATATAGTTTTTTTTTATAGGACAGGCAAGGCAAAGGAACGTGCGGGTCACGTGATGGTGAGTGAATACCGCCGCCCACGGCCCCGTGTAACACCAGAGGAGCTACAGGAGCGTTGCCGTCATTTAAATAAAAAAAGCATTACCGGTAGTTACTTTAAAATTACGTAGAAAATATTATTTAAGAATATTTGTATTTTTAAACGATTATTTGAAATAAGCGTTTTTAATTAATAGTTTTTATCATAAAAAAGGACCTTCATGGTTTCTCCCGTATAGCAGGGTAGTTAGAAAAACCCTAATATAAATCTTTTTATTAACTGATTTTCACCCGAAATCGAGACATTGCATGTTGAGTAGTGAAAATAACGTCGCGCTTCGCCTAGCCAGATTAGAAAAATAAAAATAAATTTTAAATCCTTCGAGTGGAAAACGAACCCACAATTGCGCCACGTTGGTCTCTTAATTAATATACAGTTATTGTGTTGATAACACATTAAGGTACTTACTCATTATTGTAAAATATTGAAAGATCCCTATCAGGTAGGCAATTTTGATTAGAAATAATGGCAAGCATTACTTGGTTATGAAATATAATATTTCAACAATACCCAGTGTCAAAATCTTGCAAAAAACGAACAAATACGTAGAAGGTTAAAGCACTTAAAAATAAACCGACCACTGAGTGTTTACTTACGCTTTAGCAATAAGCTCTGATAGATCTGGCTTAGTGACGTCTCTATCAGTAAAGAATTCCGGACAGGCTGATCTCATTGTAAAGTACATATCGAGTTTTCTTTTGCATTTCTCCAAAGAAAAACTGCAGCCTCGAAGGAAAGTCATAATACGACCATCGTCTGGAAATACCAAGATATTCTTAACAATAATTTTCAATAATAACTAGTTACATTAAGTTATATTTTCTGGAAATTCCCCAGTAAATACATAAGTACGTTTTATTATTATTTATTGTTTTGCGTTTGTAATGAAATTTGTAATTTAAGAAGATTGTACGTACATATTTGACATTGTGTCAGTGTCATTTTATTTCTTATAACTAAATATTTATTTACATAATAAAACATGAATATAATCTATAAGTAATGTAATATAATTTTGGTGTGGTGAATATAATTAAAAAAATACATTAATAAAGCTTTGTCAGTAATCTGCTAAAAATGGACAATCCCTAAGCCATTTTTTGCAACTTCGTATGTATAGGAATTGGAATTCTTCGTCTAGAAGATCACATCATAAAATTATACGGCATAAGTAGTCTTTTTCAGGTAAAGATTTAAACAGGAAATATAACAAAGAATTTTATTATAATTTCGTCATTGTAATCTGATTTGTGGTCATAATTTTAATGTAATCCCTTGCATTTATCAGAACATGGTTAGAGAATCTAGTGTAAACATTTCGTTCTTCATTTCCTGGATGTTTTATAAGTGCTGAATTCTTTTTTCAAAATGTAGCATTTATAAAATTATTAGTTGCGCTATTGCACAACTAAATTTCCAATTCTAGGGAATCGAACCCAAACCATCACCTACAAATACAAATTTGAATTTAGGTTTAGCTAACTAACTGACGGTTTAGTCGGGCACTCATGTTGGAGTGGTCGTGATCATATTATTTTCATATTTGACAGTGAAATTTCGAGATTTCTCCATCTACTCCTGTTTCGGCAGTGCATGAGTAGAGGAACTACCAGTATAAGGTCTTACATATTCTGTCCATCTTAGGGGTAAGCGGCCGCAAGAGTTTTAGTTAGTTAAACCTAGATTCGACTACAAAAGTGATCTTTAGTCACTTAAGTTTAACTAACTAAAATTCTAAGGAAAGTATATCTAAGCAATTAATGAAATAGGAAAGTATCTCTAATTTACTAATAAAATAACTAATAAAGAAGAAATAACTAACCCCATTCATTTGGTAAATGTGGTTGTTTCTTGAGCCAGTCCTTTATAGCAGCGAGGTCGCTATCCCGTGTGTTTAAATTTTCGTTTAGCTCTACACGAATCTTCTTCCACATTTCGCCCGTAGGCTGGACTAGAGTTGCTGCTGATGCCATATTGTTTTACTATAATCAAACAAATAAGATGTTTACCAATTTCTAAGTGTTTCTCACATATTTAAGTTGAGGAAAATATTTTTTGCGGTAGTTTTAACAAACGGATAAAAATTTTAACGAAGCTAAATAATATAAATGGTTTAGAGCCAAGCTTTTTCTTTTTTTGATATTGCTTACAACAACACCGGTGGAGTGAGATAGGGGTGCTTTGTACCTGCGAAAAACATTGCGCACTACGTGGCTGCTTGAGATGGTGTCGACGGTCAGAAGGGATGACGGTTCAAATCCATTTTCATAAAGAAGTAAATATTATTAGTTCTAGATAGTATTAATTGATATTTAAAGTAATATAGAAGCTTCTGGCTTAGAAGTTAGTAAGTAAGAATAATATTATTTACTTTTTATAAGCTTCATTTAATTTTTTCATGAGCAAAATCTTCAAATCTTTCATATGTCATTACTAGATTAGTTAAAAGCAATTACGCCTTTGTTTGAACAATTTATAATTAGATTCGTCCAGTCCACTTTATTATGTCCTATCGATTGTCTTCTTTACAATCTCCAATGAGAGAGAGTGAAATCAAAGAAAAATTATTGCGTTTAATACATGTTGGCAATTTTTAAAAAAAAAATCTGTTACGAAATGACTTCCTTTTTCTAAATATACTCTAGTCTCTCTATGATAAATAAATAATGAATGACTACTATTAAGCTATCGATAACTAAATAAACTAATACATTGATAATTTATCACGCAGACAAATTTATGGTTTACAAATAATTTCACACTTGGATACGTAAATTATAATTTGACACTAGACTGCTATTTAGCGATGGTTAGTGTAATGTAAGTATGAATTTACATATTAATAGTACTAAATAATTTTCTAGAAAATAAACAAGTGCCATGTGTCAAGATATATTCGACAATATATTTTATCAATTTTTAATAATAACTATGATTTTCTTGATATTTCCACATTTTAAATGAATTAATTATATTTTTGTATTTTATTTTAATTGCGAATACCAAAATATACATGATTAATCCGTGAAAAACAGTTTCATTTAAAAAATATCAATGTTCATTTTCTTATAATAAAAATTGAAGAAAGTATCCAAATATCTAATCACTTTTACATTCGTCTCTACATTATAAATTAACGTGTGTTAAAGTTAACAAAATCTAATACGCCATAATTAAAAATTAATTATTATTAGACTTTTCTATACTTAGCTCAAATAACCTTTAATCTTATTTGAAAGTATTTTTAAAATACATTAATCAAAACAGTATCAAATATTATTACCCAATATTCCGAATACAAAACCAAAAAAACAACGTTTTACTATTGATTAAGTACAGTAGTTTCTTAAGCGGAAGGTAACGTATATTGCAATCGTTATAACGCAATCTTTCGCAAATCGATGCAGTGGAACTAGACGACATTCCGCTGTTTAGTTAAGTAATGGTACCCTTTTAGTGCTCTTACTTTGCTAGTTCACACTTCAATGAGTTTATATAATTGTGCTTCGGTAAAAATTGTTTTGTTTTGTTTTGTTTTGGACGTTCTCCGACTTAAATCGGAAAGTTATATAAGAATCTATTGAACGATACAAAAAAAATATACAAGTTACATATTTTCACAACTAAAGTTTTATTTGTAGTTGGCCGGTCGTGGCGCAGTGGGACAACGTCTGACTGTAAGCGTGTTCAGTTGTGGGTTTGATTCCCACTCGGGGGAGTGATTATGTATAAATTATTTTACCTTCCTCGCTCTGGAAAGACAAAATGCGGCGTTGAGCTCCACCACTCAACACATAATGTCTTAAAAAAAGAGTTTTATTTGTTCGATTTGAATCAAAATTTTTGGTTATAAAACTGTTAGAAATACTTGAGGACGCCTTAAAAATATATTATTTTTTAATAATATGATTTTCATACATGATAATTCTTATTTTCTTTCCGGAATATGAAAACAAAAGTGAAAACTTTGAAAAGTATCTATTTAATTTAAGAAAGTCGTTCAACGTAATCACATAACTAATTTTAATTTGATATGGTATTTCAATGGGTATTATTTTGTCAAAAAACCTTTCTTAATATACTTATTATACGCCTAATATATAAATAATTTTCTATATTAAAGGTATTTTGTTAATTAATCGTTAAGATGGTTTTATATATTTGTACATTTATCTGTACGTAACCCTTCATAACTTAACATAAGAAATGAAATTGAATGAAATATTTCAATTCCATTACGATAAATTTAATTAAATTCTAAAAAAACCTAGATAATATTGTCTGTAATAGACAATGATATATTTTTCTAAATATTGTTATCTTTTTAGGAACACAATATATATGTATGTATATTTTCCGTATATGGCATTTCCTCTCAAATATCACAGATAAGTCATGACAATTTTTCAAAAATATTTATTTTTCTTTTTTTCTTATTTAGGAATTGATTAACTAAACTTATTCAGCCAGTTCACGATATATTAAAAAAACAGTACGTTTTATATTAACAGTATTAATAATTTTTTCCCTAATTTTATTCATATGAACAATAAAAAAAATAATATATTGAACGATATATGCGCTTTTGTAATTATTATGGTATTAAATCATATATTATAATTATTTTAATTTTGTTTAACTTTTTGTAATTACAATGTCTGTGTATTTGGATGTTACATCGAACAAAATTTTGTAAACGAACCTGATATGAATTTAAAAGTGTTATCCTTATGAGTTCAAGACCAAGTGTAGTATCTATTGTTTATGTAACAAAGCCACAGACGTAATACGACGTAGTTAGCATATAATGAGTTATACTTTTTGAATGAAGAATTTTCTTTTATAATAAGAACTTTATATATATTTTAGTTTATTTTTATATTTTTTAATTTTTTTTTCGTATAGCAGTGTAGACAGGAACAACCTAGTGTCAAGACACTCCGTACTCCGCTTTCCTCCAAATTCGAGACATTGAGTGTTGAGCGACATAACTTAAATCAACTTTTTATATATTAATTCTTTACCATTCAATATGCATTTGAGACTAAAAAGTAGACAAATTATTAATTTGTTGCCTTCTATCCCATAAACTGCGGGAAATAAGTTGAATGTATTTAATTTTGAAATCATTTGCTTAGTATTTATCATGTTTGTCAATAACATTAAAAAATTGTAAGCAATCACAGATATTTTTTTAGAATTACATCTATTCCGATACGAAAAAGAAACGCAATTTTCAAACTGTTTTAACCCAAAACCGATACATAATTTAGAACATATAACTAACTATAATATATTTTTTTTATATAAATATATAATAATTTTTTAAATAAAAATAATATTAAATATGAAAAACGTAACATAAATAAACAATAATTAATTCCATAGATACTTACAATGCTGACAGCAATTACACGTTGCACGCGACACTACTCACGAACAGACAACAAGCGAACTGAGCTGATAGATCTTGAAGCTACTCTTTGAGCCTTCTAAAGGTTGCGACATTGGTACTGAATACAGGCTTTATATATCATCAGCTACGTCATATCCTGCGATTTATACAATGACTTTTCATGTTATAATTTGCGAAAAAATATTTTCGAAATAATTATAAAATGATGTAGGAAAAATGAATAATTACTATAATTTGTTCTTTTATGTTTATAAATATTTTAGCGTTATTTTTCACACCAACAATTATAAAATTATTTCATTATATTATGCATTAAACATTTTATATTATCGCGATGGTAACGCTAACTAGTTTGATTTAAACATTTTGGTAATTAATGTTCAATACGATTTAGATTTTGTAAAGAAATTCCAAATAAAATGTAAGAAATCATTAAATTTAAAAAAAATATATTGTTTAAAGAAGAAAGATTATTAGAATACATTTATGAATACCAAGAATAAGCCAGAGCTATAGCCAGTAGCCTATTGATAGGAACTTTTGTGTTTTTATAGCTTCCATTGTTTTAAAATATTTTGGAAATATATAAAATGATGAATGAAAATTAATAATTACTTTAATTTCTTGCGTTATGTTTAAAATAATTATTTAAGGACTTTTTTTTTAATTTTTGAATTGTCGCGACGGTAACGGTTAAGAGTTTAATTGATTAAAACATTTTGATAATTATATAAATATCCATGAAGATTTAGATTTTCTAAAGAAATTCTAAACAAAATGTAGGAAATACCTAAGCTTCGTAAAAACAATGAATTATTATTATTTTTTATATGTGGTAGACTTGCGTTTAAATCTTCAATCAACTATCTTCGTGGATAAACTGAAAAATAGAGCTAGTGGATCGAGGGCTTGACCACATCAAGCCTGGCGTTAAGCGTTGATGTGTCCTACGAAAACACTTAAAAGGTGCCTATTTTGTATTATATCAAAATATATATATATTTGAAAGAGATAAAGAAAGTACAATGCAAGATTAGGGCAGATAGAAATACATTAGAGTAAGTGAATGAGGTGCTATATCTGGGAAGTATGTTTTATAAAAATGGAAGATACGAAATGGATGTGGGAAAGCGTATTGCTGCCGGTAACAGGGCTCTGGTTGCATCAAGAAGATCGCAAATCTTCAGAATAGCTGCATATCGTTCATAATACAGTACTGATTGCGACGTTGTTATACGGTGGAACGTGGGTGTGTCAATAAAAAATATAATCAAAAATTAATACTGTAGAAACGTGCTAATAGATATGAGCAAATTAATAAATTAATATAATATTTCAAATATTACGGATTTGAACCCATAGGCCTCGTGGGCACTAGAGCAGATTTGAACTACACCATGTAGGGGTATATTTATCATGTAAGTCTCTCTAGTGCGTCGCAGTGGTTTAGCGTAAAGGTCTTTCTTTTCTTCATAATAGTCATATAATATAACAATAATATTAAGCAAATCAATTTGAAAATTAAAATGTTAAACGCTATCTTTATAAATATACAAAGCTGAAGTCTGTTGGTAATATTAAAATAACAGTTTTTACGATAGGTATAAAAAAATAGTATTTTTTCAATTTCTTGTGTTAGTATGTTTTTTTTATAGGACAGGCAAGGCAAACGAGCGTGCGGGTCACGTGATGGTATGGTGATCACCGCCGCCCACGGACCCGTGTAACACCAGAGCAGCTACAAAAGCGTTGCCGGCCTTTAAGGTTTGTTCCAGCTTATCTGTGTAATTAGGAGTAAATTAGACTATTTTTATTTTAAAATTGTAAGATACAAATGCAGAAATGTTAAAAATTTGAGAACGACGTAGAATGTGTTTATTAATAATTTCTCATTAACCACCTAGATATTAACGTTCAAATGTATTTTGTTTTATTTTTTTGGGGTACTTATAAATGAAATTGGGGCGGGATATAGAAAATATATTGTTTAAAGAAGAAAGATTTTTAGAATACTTTTATGAAAACAAGGAAGAAGCCAGAGTTATACCATTCTTGTCAAGATTCTTGTCAATCTATTCATAGATTTTTTCTTGTGTTTTTATAGCATCCATTGTTTTGAAATATTTTGGATGTTAAATGTTTATATAATATTTCACTTACGGGGATATTTATTTTTAATATTCTTTCGTAATTCTGATAATTAGTAACCATTTAGTATATGATCGTTGCTTTAGTAACTTTACACGTGTGTTTATCAAAGAAATAATCAAATAAATATACTTATTTTAAAAAGATATATATAAAAGTAAAAATCTAACTTGATAAAATTTTATTTTAACCTCCAGTAGGTTTTATATGAAAACTTAAAGGCTGTCCAGGCGTAGTTTAAAAATGCTTTGTATTCTTTTTAAAAATGATTCAAAACAGAATATTAAATACTTATTAACTGACCTTAATAACTGGACCAATGGCTACCTTACTCTAAATGTTTATAGGAAATGGAATAGAAATGTTTAAATGAAACTATTTAACCGGATTAATCGCGTATATTTTGGTATTCGAAAATATTCGAGGGAAGGTTAAGTTAGTTAGCCACTTAAAGTTATACGTAATGGGTTCGCAATATCATTTTGCAGTGGACCGTTTTTTCGCTCTGATTATTTTATTTATTGCAATATTTTGTGTCTGTGTCAAGTTAAAAAAAATAAATAGCTGCCTTGACGTTATCTTTACGTACTCTTTCGAAAAAAAGTAAAAATTAATCAGTATGCCACAATTGTATGAATATATAATTGTATTTTTTTTATTCCGCATAGCAGGGTAGACTGGAAGTTAGGTACTTGTTGAGTGTGAATACACTCCGCACTCCGCTTTCCGTCGAATTCAAGACACTATGTGAAAATTCTTTTTTCTAATCGATTTACACATGGGGGAATAATATAATCATACCCCCATGTGTAAATCGAACACACAACCGATCTCACTTCCAGACAGATGCTGTAGTAAATCAATTTTTACTAGAATCTTCAGAGTCACGTTTAAACCAAAACACGAGGTACCAGGATTTCATAAGCATAAAGGAGGCATAGCTTCAACTATTCCCTTTTCTCATGTTGTCTCTCATACACTTCACCGCAGATTGTACTTTATTTCGTCGAGTTTAGAGCTTCATTGCTTTGTATATCAAAAATCAATAATGCCCGCCCCTACAGACGAATTAGAAGGCACACTTATTATATGTTTAAAGCCTTATGTTGCAACGAAATATATGCACAGTGCATAACATCATATGGCTACAAGTAAAGAACGTGTCCTTTATTAATGTTCTTCTTTCTTTAACTTAAAATCATTTTTTATAAGAAATATTACATTTTTTAAAAAGAATTGACATATTTTTTTATATTTATACGCGAAGTAAAATTTTTATATCCCTTTTTAGGAAAATAACGCGAACCGAGGAGTACGAAATCTGGCACAGCTATACTTTATATAGAAAGTGAGAGCAGAATGTTAATATTTTTAAAAAATAGTACCTAAAAATGTACATATTAAAAATAATAAAAAATGTAACACACACTAACATATGTTTGACATATACTTTTATATAAGCAACGTGTATACACGCCAATACACGTTGCTAAGGCAACGCGTTGTTAACGTATCAACGGAATATCTAGTTCAGCTCATCTATTATTTTATTACTTTATTAACCATGTCGATATTTAAATATTAAATTTATTTAATTAATTCGGTTTATTTAAAAAAATATTTTTTATAATATTTTTTTGTTATATGTTTTATGATATCTGCATATAATAAAAGTCAGTTAAATAATAATATATTTCAATTTTTTTTGCTCCTATTCAAAGAAGTATTGTAGTGTCGTTTGTGGGTATGGTTGTACTTGATATGTGTAAGTTCGAATTTTAATATTGGTAGAAATAAAATATTTTCTTTCTCCAATCGAGGGATACAACTACCCTACGATTGGTTTGTATTTAATATAATTTTTGGTAACATGAAAAATTTCTCTTTACAGTAAATATCAAGGAAGATTTAACATGGAAGATTTACGAAATGAATTCATCCCACGTTCGTGAAGAAAAATAAATTTATTTACTATATTTTATTTAAAAAAAAAAAACGATTACAAATACAATTACATTACATAATAAGAAGCAAACTGCTTTGGTTGAACACATTTTAAAATGCACGAAACGAAGACGATAGTGTGAAATAGCCATTATATTTATAATTTTATTACATATTTATTGCACGAAAAGCACTATATGCTTTTTTTGAGGTAAATTTTATCCATTATTTTTTCAATATATTGTATTATATTTATGCCAAGCGGTAAATAAAATAATTGTAGGTATGAATTTTGCAATGATAAACATTTTTTTAAATTAAACAAATTTTCATTAATCTATGACTAGCTGACGGAATGACCCATCAATACCGAAGAGCTCGTCGTAGTTGGTAGGCTTGCCAGGTCTTAGAGACTCATCAGCCTTCAAACCTTCTTGTGCTGTGAACCAGTCTTTATACTCTTCTAGTTTCTTGACCCATGCAGCTGGAAGTTTCAAATGATTACCACATTTTACATAATGTAATATTAAAAATATAATAGTAATAATAATTTTTTAAATTCAAAATCTACTCCCTACAGACTTGTTAAGTTAATTAGCAAATGTGCGAGTGATACAATATAAATAACTGTCAAAAAAAGGTTCTCTTTTTCAATCTTTCATAGATTATATTTTTCAACATCATATTTTCTTAATACCTTTATATTAATATTTTATTAGCTTCACATTTTTATGCCGCTTAGCAGGGTAGACAGAAAATGCCTAGTGTCAAGACACTCCGTACTTTACCTTCCACCGAATGCAAGTGATAATAATTTAAATATAATCATTGTCCCCGAGTGGGAATCGAATTCACTACCGATCGCGTTTTCAGGTAAACGCAATTCCATTGCGCCAAGACCGGCCTTTGATAATTGTCATAATATTTTAATACATTATTACATATTATTCATAATATAAACATAATATTTTAAAATACGTACTGTGAATATCATTCATGGGTCCAGCTTTACCACCATATTCCTCAGGGAGAAGTTCTTGAGGAACATACTTGTACAAGTCTTTGACGTCACTGTGAATGAAGATCTGAAATGATAAACATTAAATTAATACAGATATAACTACGTAACTTTGTATGTCAAACTCAGTTCTATGTGGCCAAGATTTTCAGAGATGAAATTGAATTCGAAGAAGCATTAGACGGAGCTGTAGTTTGGCATTATGAATGACTGTATATATATCCTATATACATCGATTGATAAAATAAGCGTTGCCTTAGCAACGTGTACATTACTTTTAAGATAGTGTATATTGCAACACATGGTGTTTGTTATATTTATTTTGTTATTCTAAAATATATTTATTTTGTCTTTGTTAACTTCACGCTTTAGCCCTAGCGGTTAATCTCTTTATACAGCCCATAGCCTCTTTTTGGGACCTTCCTCAAATTAACATCGATACTATGTTTTCGAAATCCGAGGTTTCCCCCGATATCTTCTACTGCTATACACCTTTGCATGACCTCTGAATTTCTATTTTATTATTATGAAAATATCGAATTTACGCTTACACTCATATAACTTTAACTGTGAACGAGTATCATATGCCTTTACACTTTTCCTAAAAGGTATAGAAAACATCGCTGTTATACAGACTATGATGAGATGATCATCAGGCTCTCTCTATTCTTCGATATGTTTGAAATTTACAAAAAATATATGAAGTATAAGATTAAGTTATCTTAATCACACTTACTCTTTCTCTTATCTTCTCCTTCAGGAACGGTTTCACAAAGTTGACGATCTTATCAACCAGTGGTGATATGTTTATTACATGCACTTGTTTCAATTTTACCGGGTACGCCTCCTGTTGTATAAATTTTAGAAGGCTATTAGTTTAAAACAAATAAACATACGTATATCCCTTTATAGAGAGACAGGTATCTTGATACTACTTTGATACATAGTGTCTAGACATTCCGTTTTCCGCTTTTCGCCGAATTCGAGACATTAATTAAATTAATTAAAGAATAATTAAGTTAATATTAAAGTATTAAATTTATTTTAATCGTGAGAACTATAAGATATTTCTTTTTATTAAAATAATGTATAAAGCAGTTAAAATTAAAAGATGCGTTTGTTCATAGTAATTCCAACTTTACTTAATTAAAGATGATTTATACTTATTCACATTTTTTAAGTGTTCACATTGAAGGTACGAAAACTATTTTTAGAATTTTGATATTCAAATTGTGTTACCAAGACTTCAAAAATATAAAAATTATAAATATTTAATAAATAGCATTATTTCTTGCCAAATGATTGTTTCTGAGAAATAATCTTTGAGTAAAAGATATTTATAAAAAGTAATTGTATAGAGACGTTAACAACAAAAGCAAAAGCGATATTTTATAGGAATTTCAAAGAAGACGGTTGAAGGACGCGTAGGTTAGTGGAGAGAGTACTTGGACGGCTTCTAAGTGGTGCACGTTTAATTCTTGCTCCGTTCAAATTTTTTCAGGAAATGTTGATGCAATATATTATTATGGTGAAATAAAAAAACAATATTTCTAATGAAACTATTTCAAGCGGATTAATCGCGTATCTTTTGGACTACTGTAAAGTGTTTCGTCAAGTTCCGTAAAATGTATTTTCAAATAACAAAATATATGCGATAAAACCGTTTAGAAAATGTGTAAAAACGTGAAAATCAAAGAAGTTATTAGAAAACAATATTACCTGGACACAAACTAAGAATTTCTTGACCAATGTTGGAGTGAACTTGGCGAAATGGTTAGGGGTTGCAACGGAAGCATCCAAGATGTAAATATCACCAGCTACTCCCTCCTTCTCTTCCATGAGTCTGACGTCGCCAAGCATAAGAGCCAGTTTGAAAGCATTCGCCACATTTGGTGTTTGGACCTCTTTTTCAACACCTGCATACAAACATAGAATTTACTTTGTACTACATCTTTGAAAATTACTTTATATTTTATTTTCATATAAATACCATTGCATAAACTAACATTCATTCATATATTTATATAGACATAGCTCAATATCAGAATGATCTCTATAAAGAACTCAATGGTGAATAAATACATATGTTTATATTTCAAGATTTTCAATTGGTTTAATCAAATTCTATACATATGGTTATTATTGGAAGGTATTTTAAATAACTAAAAAAAAACATATAAACATTACCTCTCATAAGGATGACTCGGCGACCATCAGGGGTGAGACCTGGCATTGGTGGCATTTGACTGAAAGAAAATTGAATCATACAATACTCCAAATTGTGATTTTTTCATTTTGTATATAACTGTATGTACTTTTCCATACTCTGATCTCGCCACTTACAGCTCATAATTGAGATAGAAAGAAAGCAACAGAAATAACCGATATTCTCTTGACCCGAGTTAAAATAATTATCTGTAATATCATCAAGGTTGTTCAAAACGAACATGTAAATATGCTTTAATTTTTACAGTGAAAAGGTTTTTTTAGTTTCACGCTTTTATCCCACATGGCAGTGTTGACAAGAAACATTTCCTACTCCACTTTCCACGGAATACGAACCATTGCTTGTTGAGTGGCGGAACTCAACACCGCTTTTTATTCGTATTGTTGTTTATAATTATTTTTTATAAATAGCGTAAAATCTTACACAATCTTGATAATTTCCTGTAGCTCGGGGCGGAGGACATCTCGGTCGGTGAAGAACTCTGGTACTGCGGACCGCATAGTGAAGTACATGTCGAGCTTGCGCTTGCATTTCTCAAGGGAAAACTTGCACCCTCTGAGAAAAGTCATGATACGTTGATCGTCTGGAAAAAAATACAATATTAAAAAAAACTATTTTACAAAATTTTGTTAATAATTAAAAAATGGATATTAAACTATTTTCATGTAAGTTAAGATATAATTGTATATATATGTGTGTTAGGGTAATAACACTTTACAAAAAAAGTAAAATAAAATAGAATTTTCTTATTTGTACTATATTATGTTAACAAAGTGGCCTCTAACCTTACAAAGCGTCAGTAAATTTCTTTATATTTTTTGGGCTTGTAAGCTAATATTTGCAAGACTATATTATAACTTATATTTTTAATTTCCCATTCAAGATATTCTAAATATTAACAAAGAAATATAAGCCAAGTATTACATTATTAATAAGTATTAAATTTTTACCAAATTCATCAGGTAGATGGGGCTCCTTCTTCAACCATTCCTTAATGTGAGCGAGATCTTGCTCCTTTGTGTCAGCATTCTCGTTTAGTTCCTCGCGGATTTTCTTCCACATCTCTCCTGAGGGCTGTTCGAGTGTCATCCTGGATTCTGGTTCTACAACAAAAGCATTAAAGTAAAATTAAGACATAATTAATTTAAAACGATCCTTAGATTAATTTATTTTTAATAATTTTTTATCTACATATCAAAATACAAAAGATATCAGCAACATTGTTGCTAAAAATAAATTTAAAATGTTCCCACGAGTTATTTGTTCAAACGATTACTTATATTATAAAATTATACTTTTATAAAAAAACATGTTTTGAAACACCACATGAAAATTATTCTTAAGTAGTTTTTTTTATTTGACGTACGTTTTGTTGTTAATTTAGTATTACGAAATTAATGTGCCTTATGGATTTTCGCCTGTTTCACCTAAACTAACCTAATATGTGAAAAATAGAAGAATTATGAGATGAAAAATCTCTAGATTTTCTCTGTATACTTCTCAATAATCAGAAAACGCATACTAATAAAAAGTAAAATTTTATAACAAAATTCATAATACAAACACTTCTAAGGAAGTAATAATACATATAAGAATTTTCATACTATTATGTGTTCCCGAAATTACTGGAATCATGAGTAATTTGACTACATCGACGTTTTAAAGGAATGCAGTAGTTTACGAATTGGCTATATTTCTATTATTAAATAATTGAAATAACTTTTTTAAACATATACATATATTATTTACTATTTTTAAAGTGTTATTCCACACTTAGGATTAGAAAACATTTTTGAAAAAAAGTATAAAAATTGGAACGCAGCGGGATTCGAACCCGCGCCTCTTGGATACCGTCCAAGAAGCGCGAGTTCGAAAATATTTTTCTTGGACGGTATGCAAGAGGCGCGGGTTCGAATCCCTCTGCGTTCAAATTTTTATACGTTTTTTCAAAAATATATACATATATTGTAAATAATGCTTTCCAATTATTGGTAATTATTTTGATTGTTATACTAATCTAATTTATAAGGTACATCAAAAGAAACAACGAGACGCTTTGTCGACTATAGTAACGTTAGGAAATCATATTATCATTTCGTCAGTGAGTATGTACGCTCGTGGTTCAATTTCAAAACCCCGTAGACCTTGAGTAACATATGCCTGGTACATAAAGCGAGTAATATAAAATATTTATAATAATGCTATGGTTAGCCAAGATTTTTATCTAATCTTAAATAATGTAAGGTCGGCAGTGTCGAGTGTGAGGACGATCTCCACTCGGGTAAATGATTATATTAAAATTACTCTTATAATACAAAGCACGGCGTTGAGTTCCGCTACTCAATATGCAATCAAATTTAACTTAAATTTGGGAACTGAAGTACGGAGTGTCTTGGCGCTAAATACTTCCTGTTTATTCTGCAATGCGATATACAAGCGGAAGCTAAAAGAAAATGATAAAATAATAGAGTCAAAGTATTATCTCTAAGCCAAAAGTAGCAAGAATTGAACAATTTATTCAGAAATAATATAATCCATTGCATACATATTCAAATTGATCAAATCGCAGTCGCCATCACGCCATTCGACATTATTCGAAATTAACTTTCTTAAAAAAAAAACGAAATTTGCAGTTAAGCAGCGGAACGCGCAAAACTTTCAGCTTTCACTGTTTAGGAAATGATTTCGGTCACGAGAAGTGCTCTGATAAACGCGTAACGTGACATCGAAATTATATACAAATGTATTATGTACTGTATACAAGGTGGATAATTCTTTTTTGTTTTTGTTTATTCTATTATGTTGTTTGTTTTCTTAAGAAGTTCTTTCTATAATAATTTATGTATTTTTGTTTGAATAAGAACGTACAATGGATTAGACAAGCCATACTGGGTTTAAGACTATGAAAGAATTGAAATGTTATTTTATTCTTTAAATATTAATAAATAAATAAAAAATTAAAACATTACAATGATTGAAAAATAACTATGAATGGTATGTAAATAAAGATTTATTTCTTTTATTTTCTTATAAAAAAGAAAGATAAAACGCGGCGTTGAGTTCCGTTATACAATATCCTAATGTTATGACATTAAGTTCTCTCAGTATACCTTGCTATGCGAGACAAAGTAAGAAGCTGCATTCAAATAATATATTTTTAGATTTCAATATGTGAGGTCTAGTTACATATAATATCTTTTATCATTTCTACCTAATGTATTTTCATTTAAATTGTATTTAATGAAAATTCCAATTTTTGCGAATATTAAAATAAATATTTTTCTTAACTACGCCATCTAGTGCCGTCATTGTTAAGTACGAAGTTAACCTTCGTAATAAATCGTAATATGAACAGACGAAAGCAGATCTGACTACAGCATTCCTTACTACCGTATAGATGGGGTAGGTACATAAAATATAATATATATTAATATATATATATATATATATATATATATATATATATATATATATATATATATATATATATATATATATAATATATATATATATAATATATATATATATATATATATATATATATATATATATATATATATATATATATATATATATATATATAAAGATATGAAATTGAGTACTGTTAAAAGTATTCAAGTAATAATAAATATTTTTTTATAATAACTATATATTAGATACTTCTAAGAAGTATATAAAATTAATAAAATAAATACTACACACACCACAAAGCGTTTGACATACACTTTTGTTAAAATTGACATACGCTGCTAAGGTTACATATATTTTTATTTCCATCACGGCCTCTGTTTAAAAAAAAAGCGTAAATAGTAAATAAATATAAATAAATATTTTAGAATAGGATCGTTTCATACTATCAGGTATTATAAAATTTTTGTACAAAAAAAAACTCGGAGAACGTCGCGGGAGATGTATCAAAATCTTAGCGTCACGATTTTTCCATTGCTCTATAATTTTATCATTTGAATGGGGGCTTTATTAGTTACCGTTAAGTGTTTATTGCTGATTTAGTTGCTATTGCGAAAGCATATGATGTATAAGACGATGAAAATTGCTAAAATTATTACGATTTTATAAATAAACACCTCTTTATTATTATAGAAAGTCAGTCTCAAATATTATTCTTGTTGATTTTTTTTTGATGTTTTGAAATGTAGATTTCTTTTGTAACAAGCTATGCTCGCGAGTTCAACTGTTCTTATGATTAAAAAAAACCTAAATCGTTCCAGCCGTTTCAGAGACTAACCAGAACAAACAGACCGAGGCAGACCAAAATTTTAAAAAATATTATTTTGGAATACATATTTAGTATATTTCAATATAACAAGCAGACACTTCAATTTTATTTATTTATATTAAAATCTGGTAGATATGTCATCTAAAATTCAAAAAGAACAAGAATATACAGAGTAGAACAGCTTAGCGAAATCGTGAAGCAATAAAGTGAAAAGTTTCCATATCTTTTAAGGTCTGCATAGATTACTGTACTTTGTAAGTAAAAGTGCGTTAGATATTACCGCAAGGCCTATGTAACGTTTTTTTTCTTTGTAACTGATTAAAAGTTAAGAAAAATATGGTCGAAATTATCCGTATTCTGGCGCTGGCTGTGGCGCAGTGAGACAGCGTCTGACTGTAACGCGATTGGTTGTGGGTTGGATTGCCACTAGGGTAGAACGAGTTGAGTTCCGCCAATTAAAACGCAATTTTTCGAACTCGGCATAAAATCGTAGTACGGAGTGTCTTAACACTAGGTACTTCCTGTGGTTAGGTTATATATAATATATTGTCATGGCGCAGTGGGACAGCGTCTGACTGTAACGCGATCGGTTGTGGGTTCGATCCCCACTCGGGGGAGTGATTATATTTAAATTATTTTCACTTCTTCGCTCTGGTAAGACAAAGTGCGGCGTTGAGTTCCACCACTCAACATGCAATGTCTCGAATTCGGTGGAGAGCGAAGTACGGAGTGTCTTGACATTAGGTACTTTCTGCCTACCCTGCTACGCGGGATAAAAACGTAAAGCTAATATATATATAAATATATATATATATATATATATATATATATATATATATATATATATATATATATATATATATATATATATATATATATATATATATATATATATTATTATATATATATGCAACACTCGCACTGCGCCACGATGACAATAAGCTGTAGCTTATTAGCTACAGCTTATTGTCATCGTGGCGCAGTGCGAGTGTTGCACTGTAAACGTGTTCGGCTGTGGATTCCATTCCCTCTCGGGGAAATAACGGGGGCTAATCATCTACTACCGTAGACCAATTATAAATATGTGTTATTGTCTTATACTATCAACATAATAGTCTTTATAGATGAACACCATCAACGTTTATTCAGTGAAAAACATAGTAATTAGATTCTCTCTGCCTTTGTATCATAATATAATAAACATATGAGTAAATAAATAAACAATTTTAATCAATGATTAAAAACAGTATCATTTTTAATAATATTTAAAAAATTGATTTTTCGTGTTATACTAATTATTTAAAATAATTTAAACATTTTAAAATCAAGAACTAAAAAATAAATCGAGAATAATTATGTATTTAATTTATGATTTTTAATATTTTTAACATGCTTTTTATGTTTATTGTAAACGTGTGATTGGAAACGATGAGTTTCAAAAAAAAGTATCTTCATTGCATTATCGTTGCACTGCATAATTGACTAGTGCGAGTAACTGGTCTCATGCAGTTTCTCTAGCAGGCCAATGGCCGGAAAGTGATTCATTCATACAACTGACACGTATCAATGTCAATAAAAAAATTATGATCTGCATTCATTTCACGTAGATATGCTCTATTAATAACATACATATTTAATAAATAATTTCTCCTTTCGTAGGAGCCAGATACAATAATTTCTAATATACTAAGTAAATATATACTATATGTTGATTAATATACCGAATAAAAACAATATCTTTAAAATAAATATAACGAAAACTCTTTTATAATTAGTTCTACAAACTTTATCTAGTTATAAATTTTAATATCTATGCAGAATCTCTATTACATCTCACTAGCAAAATCTTACCGGAAATCCGTAGTCCGTTAATAACACTACACGTAAAATATATAAAAAATAATCACCTTTGTAATGGAATATTAAATCACTCGTCAAACTCTCTACGACGGTAACACTCTCACTTGGACGCAACGTGTTTGATGTTTTTTCAAGACTTTTAGTAGAAAATATATATTTAAAAAAAATATTATTTATTATGTTTTTCTAATAGCTAAGACGCCTCAGCTGCACCGCCTCAAATGCGTTGTGGACTGCAAGAAGGCAGCTTATATTATTTCGTTCCGCGCTCCGAATACGATAGGTAGGGCTTGGCCATCTTAAGATTTTGGATGTAAGTATGAAATTGATGTGTAATTTGTATAAAGATCAATGTTCTTGTTTAAAGTACAGAATATTTAAATATCTGACATGTATTATTTTTTTATTTATATCTGATAATAATATATGATTTATTTTAAAATTATTAGCAAACTTAAATGTATAATAATAAAATATCATTATAATATTTACGTTGTGTTTAATGCTTAGCCAACTGAAACTACAGTAGCTAGAGTTAAATAATAATAATCAGTGTATTATAATACATGCAAATAATTTATTTGTTTAAAGTAATTAAGCGTATTGAGTTAAGCCTCCTGGTCTAGATACGTTGGTCTTGCAGTCAGTGTTATGTAGTAGAGTTCGATTTCTGCTAATTTCCAAATTAGTAATTTTAAAAATAGTACTTTTCTTTATTCTTAATATGTAGGAGTGAACTTTATAATAGTCTTAACTTAAAAAATGCGGTATTTACATTCAATTCAATGATAAAGATTTTATTTTTAATTATCTGTACCCGAGATTTTGTCCACGTAGAATTTAACAGATTCTTATTTTTAAAATACAAATAGCCTAATTTACTTAACACTTTTTCATCTATATACCAGTGAAAGTTTCGTCAAAATCAGTTCAGTCGATCCATATATTCAGTCAATCTATAGATTTGTCGGAACAAACAGACATACATACAGACCAAAATTGTAATAATGTATTTAGTACCAAACGGCTATTTTGATATTACAAACAGACACTCCAATTTCATTTATTTGTGTAGAAAATATGTTTAATCTTATTTTCTTTTAGCAGTTTCTCCCTTTCTTTAGAACGATATACAGGTGTGAATTCAGTATCAACGCTACCTTTGTGTTACTAGAGCGGATAAAATAATTTTTTATATAATATTTCCCTTGAAAGTGCTCCTAACATATTATCATCTGGCTTGGAGTCAGGAATCATAATGATTTTAATGTAATCCAAATTATTATTTACTAGTACAAGGAATATCATATTTATAATATGACTTAAAATAGGGTAAAGAAAGTAGAATTTGACAATCTAATGTCAAACTTTGCTTCAGTTTTCAATGGTATCGGTTACCTAATCCAATATTGAATGCTAACTACAAACTACATACATTAATATATTTTCTGTCACAAAATTTCAACGCACAACTATTGAATGAAATAAATATTTAAAACTGTATCAATATATAATAATTTTAATTTTGAAAACATTTTGTATCGTGTAAAAGGTTTGCTAGCATTTAAAACATACATAATTCACGTGCTCGCTTTGATAATTAAAAAAAAATCTGCAACATAAATTAGATTGGACGGGCATTCGTTAAAATTCGATTCATTATGAGAATTTGTTTTAATTACACGAAATTTTATACTTTCACGTGAATAACTGTTAATTAATTAGCTTTTTGATCAGTTAGGTAGTTTACGAAGAGTCACGTAAACTGTGTGGATTTTTATTCGTTTGAACGTTTCCGAAGTAAACTGTGCTTCATAGTGCTACTTAATATAATAATTGATTTAGGTGTAACCCTAAAACGTAACTTCTAAGCATCCCATGAATGCAAGTAGTGGAACAGATAAGAGAGCTCAAAGTGCCATGGATCTGCTACCATAGTGTCAGCCTGAAAGACCTCTTTAAAATGCAGACTATCCCAAGCGTCTCAACTCTCTGACCCTCTTTCTCTAACAAACTCAACAGAACGTCCCGTTGATCGTGAAAAAGGATGACTTCAACAATACTAACAAACAAAATTAATACGATACTTTATAGTAAAGTAATCTATCTTTTGAAATTGCATAGATCTGCTTACTGCCGCATTCAAGACATTGCGTGTTGAGTGGCTGATCTCAACGCCGCGCTTTGTTATATCGAAGCAAGAAAATGAAAATTACTTAAATATAATCACTACCCTGAGTGGGAATCAAACCAACAACCGATCATGTACACAGTCAGGCGCTGTCCCACCGCACAACGATCGGTGCCTATAAGACCTATATGTAAAACACATAATAGTGTTTCCTGCCAAGCAGCCACGGCAGTGCTTGCTAAACTTCGCAGGGCTAGAGCACCCTCTTCCCTCCCCCTCCCGATGTCGCTGTAAAGACCATTAAGGTCAACAGCATGTAATCCATTGACAGAAAAAAAAACACATAATAGTGCTAATAATGAAATCTTTTATTTTCGTGATTTTTACACATTTTGCTGGTCACGGGTAATCAGTGAGTCTAACTGTCAGTCTACCTGTGACCACGGGCTAGTGTAACCCTTTTAAAACAATTTCATTTAAAAGCATGTATTGTAAAATATTTAATAAATTTATTTCTATTGAATATTGTATCTTTGTATGCAACAAAGAGAATTCTTATCCGTATAATTTTCGTTTTCATACTCCTGGATCTGTTTTTTTTTGGTAATAAAGAGCCACCTTTACTAATTAATAAATTTCTTACTTAATTATTTATTTTTTTATAGAGTCTAATGAACTTGACCTTCAGATTAAAATCCTTTGTTTATGTTTGTTCAAGATTATAATTAACATATAATTTTAATCATACTTTTATTGCGTTATTAGTCTTGAATAGTAGAGGTCATTGACCTTTACATTATTATGTCATAATAAAGTAACAATTATAGTGATCAACTGATGCAATCGATCGTGGCGCAGTACAACAGCGAATATGGGTTCGATTCCTACTCGGGGGAATAATATTTTATTTTTTTTTATTTCCTCGCACTGATAAGACAAAGCGTTGCATAAAATTCCGCCACTCAATACGCAATGTCCTCAACTTAGTGGAAAGGTTACTTATGTACTACGTGTCTACCCTGTTATGTGGGATAACAGCGTGAAGCTAAAACTCTCAATTTTGTTATAAGAAAAAATCACAATTTTGCACTCAATTTTGTTTTTTAAAAAAAATTGTTATTAGAAAATTAGTTAAAAATGATTTAAGTAGAAATTGGAACATAATTATTATTGAAACGCTGTTGACTAGAAGTTGTAGGAAACTTTTATGTTTTGATATTAGATATGTAATTGATTGGAAATTTATTAAATCTTTACAAATTGATTAAAAATATTAAAATAATCGCTTTTTACTAAACACATACATACATGTCACAAAGCATAGCAAAGGTGAGCGGTACGTGAGGTCGAGGGAGACCTCGATTGATCTTGGAAAAGGAGGGTTACGTAATAAGCATAAAGACTACCCGAAGGGTACGTATAAAGAGGTTAATAATTGCTTTTTACTAAACACATAAGATACGAGAGGATAAGGGATGCCAAGGTCGAGGGCAAGGCGAAAGAGGTTTGCAGGGACCGTTGCGTTTGGCGCTCGGTCCTTTCTCCCCGCAAGGGATAAAGTGTGAAGTTAAAAAAATAACATACATGCCATATACAAGTCATAAGTCTACACTATATATATATATATATATATATATATATATATATATATATATATATATATATATATATATATATATATATAATAAAATAGCATTTTTTACAATTTTTGACTCTCTATCAGTCTATTTACTACAACTTACTTCTGGAACGATTGCAACGATTTTGACGGGACTGTAACTAAAAATAGCAGATGTAAAAAGAAGTAATGTTAAATTATACGCCATATTTTACCGCCAATTTTCTTAATATTAATTTACCGCCAAAATTCACTATAGCTTCAGACATGAGAAAAACCAGCGCAAGAAATTCTATATTAAATTATTGTCATTTCGTCGCTCTGGTAAGGTAAGGTGCGGCGTTGAGTTCTGCCGGTGAACACGCAATGTCTCGATTTCGGTGGAAAGCGGAATATGGAGTGTGTTCCCAGCAGGTACTTCCTGTATACTCTGCTAAAAAAGAAAAAGTCAAATATTTTACTACACTACAATATTGTCAATATATTATTTTTTAAATAAAACAGCTTGGCACACATATACATATATTATAGAGTATACACAGATGTGCCAAATGATAAATGAACGTAAAGTCGAACTTATCTGACAGAATAATCATTGGCTGAACATTCAATAGCCATAAATATATTTATTGTTTGAATCCTTTTCTCTCTCGAATTTTCTACTTTTAGCCAATTAACACAAAAATTTTGTGTGGTGAAAATTAGCTAAAATTTATTTAGGAATAAAAAAAATATTCTTTATTTAAATTGGAAATAATAAGCGTTTTCATATCATCGATTAATTTAAAAATGTAAAAAGTTCAGTATTATTAGTTATATTAAGAAAAACCGGCTAAAAACGCAACATTCTCCCTGGTGGAGTTCAAACTTATAAGAAAATTGAAAAATAATTAATTCCACTGAGTTGGAATGAAATCTAAAACCAGTCTCGTTTTTAGTCAGACGTAATTCCATTACTCCTGTGAAAGATATAAATTACTAAATTGAAAATAAAATCAAATATAAACTGTATTAATATTTCATATATATACATATTTGTCTAGGAAAATTATCGAACCCATTACTATACTGAATAATGAATACTGAAGTATTGTGAATGATAAAGAAGTTAATAATTCAGTTATTACACCTAACTACATACATACCTACTATAAATAGCACGCCTTTCGCCTCGCCTTAGTAACGGTCTCTATAACTGCAAATCTGACTAAAGAACCATCACGTTTAAGTAAAGCAACAGTTATCGATTATATTTTATACTGACAATAGACATCTTTTTTAAATTTATGTGTTTTTAAGTGTTAGAGAAATATATTATGTAAAATTATAAGGCATAAACACTTTACTGAGGCCGTCGAGGCACAGTAATTATCGTCTAACTGTAAAAACGATCGGTTACGGGTTCGATTCTTCAATTCTTTTTCTTTATGTTATTGAAACGAAAATGTTTTAATTTAATTATGCTAAAATTCCTCAAAAAATGTTAGATCTGCCGCTAGAGAAATTTAATATTGATATTATATTAAAAATTTATTATTGAAAAAAAGTATATTATTTTATATAAGAATAAATTTTGATGCTGATGTGTGGAATTAAATGCAGCTAATACTCAATCAGGAAGCAAATTATTGTTATAAACTCATTATAAAACAAAATATATTAGAAAAGGGCAACTGTTGAGTGTCTTGCCAGGTCTTCTAAGCAGAACCGCGTTCCGAGCCGGTGATAGCTTCCTGTGGGACTGAAAGTAAGAATACTTGCGTTGACTGAGTATTCAAAAGTGCTTATAAACAACCTATTTGAATAAAGAATATTTTAATTTTGATATAATTTGATGAGTTCCGCCATTGCTTAGCTACGCCGAATGCATTATCCGTTACTCCAATCTGGTCGTGATCTGAGTATTACCGAAACGTCAGGGGAGACGAGCTAGTGTGTTATGTTTGTGGGCTGGTATTATAGTTTCAAAATATGTGACCATGTTGAATGTATCTGCACTTTGTAAAGTGTTGCACCTAACCTGGGAACGGAAACAATTGATAAGTCCCAAGATAGCCACTACAGCTTGTGGCCAGGTTACCACACTTTACTAGAAACAAAATCTGTTGAAGGGTGATATTAAATTTTATACGGCAGCATTAAAATGTAAAATATTAAAAAAGTAAACAATATGCATAACATGTGTAAATATGGCTTTGTATTGAGTTAATTTATTTCAAAAAATATTTTTATATTACCAACATTTTATATAGATTCCCAATTGGGGGATTGATCATATTTTAATTATTTTAGGTAGTCTGGCGATCCAAGCGCGACGTTGAGGTCCGCCAACAACACGCCAGTGTCTTGTATTCGTTTTATTAAAAACGGCGGGTCTTGACACTATTTTCTATTAGTCAATCCCGCTATGCGGCATAATGAGTGAAGTTATAAAATATATTTTATATTCAAGGTATATTGAATAAAATATATTACATAGAGCTTGCTATTTGTAAGTGTTAAATATTAAGAGAAAATACTTCTCAAAATAATTTCTGTGCTCTGGTAAGACAAAGAGCATCATTGAATTCGCCACTAAACACACAACGTCGGATTTCGGTTGGAAAGCAGTCAGTGATCTCTGACTATCCTAATATGATGGATACAGCGAAAATCTGCTCTTGTCAAAGTAGTTGACATATTCAGTTATTCAATCATAACTTCAGTCTATAAATGAACTTATGACAGAAATCAGTGAAAAGATTCCATCCATCTGTTACATAAAGGCCGTTTATTTCAACATTACACTTTTATGAGTAAAAAATTGCTCTATAGATAACGTTCTTCGACATTACAAATGGTTTTTTAAGATGTGAAAATTTTAACACAGTTGTAACCACAGTTTGACCAAAACTGCGTAACTTTCAAATCGCATATCGCTAACGTTTACTACCCTTGCTAGGATTCTCACGCTAAAATATCTCATATTAATTTAATCTTAAAGAATATTTTCTTGTGTATCAAAACAAAGTTATCTTCGCAATAATGAATACGCAGCAAAATAATATTTATTTTGATGTATATAAGTTCTATATTTCCAAATGAAATAGCAATTGCTGTGTAACTGTGCTATGAGATTGGCAGAAACGGTTCCATAATACTTAAGTTAGAAATTCCAAATGACTGTGAGTCATCAGATCACACCACCGACAATTATTAAGCGTTTCCATTGTCATACGTTTCTTTTATGTCAAAATAGATGTAACTATATTAATTGCATAATGATTAAAAATGAGAACAAATATTCAAATTATGTATATATTGCGTTAGGTAATTTATTTCTATAAAACATTACAAATATTTTTCTAAAATCCGTGAGAGAAAACTAAAGTGATCTAATTAAAATTATCAAAAGGTGGGACCTGTAGTGAAGCAGCCTTCGTTCGATGATAACCTAGAAATAAGAAATATTTACCGTACAAAATCGAAAAGTGAGACTACTGTAGATGACATGACTACAACCACACGAAAATCAACATATAATAAACACATCATTGCCAATAGTAAGTCGCTAAAAGTGCAATGTCTACCTACCCTTAAAAACTTCAAACGTTAATAGCAAGGGCCCTTCTAAAATTATTTTTCTCACCTACTATCTCACCTTATTATTATTGATAATATGTACTACCTGTATTGCATACTATGTCCCTCCATATGTAACCCCCCATTTTAAAATAAAATTCGATAACTGTGGAGTGTGTACTGGAAGTAATAAACAATAACTTAGTTGAATTATCCAAAACAATCGCTAATAAAGTATTTCCCAATAAGAATGATATGTTTTGAAATTGAAACAAACCATGTAATATATGTTCAAATTTTGTTTTTAATTTGATTTAAACAAAATATCGTTCAAATGACTATTGGTGAATACGATCGGTCCAACTTTCGATGACTCTGTGCAGCATGCTGATATGGCCGCTATAGTGGCTCGAATGTTACGTTCAAGGTCTTGAATCGTAGCTGCTTTATTGGCATACACTTGAGATTTAACATACCCCCACAAAAAATAGTCCAAGGGTGTTAAATCGCATGATTTCGGTGGCCACTTGTGAGGACCATTGCGAGAAATAACCGATTCACCAAACTTATTACGCAATAAATCCATTATGACGGTCGCAGTGTGGCATGTTGCACCATCTTGGTGAAAATAAATGTCGTCTGCATCGATTTCATACACTTCAGGAAAAATAAAAATCGTTCAACATGTCACAATAACGGTCGCCATTTACAGTAACAATACGGCCTTCGTCGTTTTTGAAAAAGTACGGGCCAATGATTCCACCGTACCATAATCCGCACCAAACAGTCAATTTTTCAGGATGTAATGGTGTTTCATGAACCACACTTGGATTTGACTCACTACATTAACGACAATTCTGTTTGTTCACATAACCATTGAGCCAAAAGTGTGCCTCATCTGAAAAGATGATTTTCCTATAAAATTCGGTGTCCGTTTCCATCATTTCAAGCGCCCAATCAGCAAATTCACGACGTAATCGATGGTCTGCTGGCTTGAGTTCTGTGCCAACACAATTTTGTATGGATGTTGGCCAAGATCCATACATAAAATTCGCCAGGTTGTCATTCTGCATAAGCCCAATTCTTGTTCACGTCGTAGAACGGAAACATTTTGACTTTCTTCGACACTAGCTGATACGGCAACAATATTTTCTTCACTACGGCCTGTCCGCTGTCGTGTTGATGGTCTACTATAGTGCAAAGAATATTTACTTTCCAGTTTTTGGATTATGCGATGTCTAGCGAGCTCAGACGGTGCACCATGACGACCATATTTAGCACGAAATGTTCGTTGAGTAGAGAATACTTCTCGAATTTTGATAGAAAATTTTGACAATTTTCAAACGTTGAGGTCACGTAAATTTGTTCATGATTACATGGCAAACATTACTAAATACAAAACAATACAAATGTCAAATATTAAACAACCAAGATGGCGGTTGTGAGCTATCAAAATCCTATCATCCCTATTGGGAAACACTATAAATGTCTTAAAGACCTGACGTAGTATGTATAAATCGTAACATCGCCAGTTTTCCAAGTTTACAGACTAAGAGTGGAAGTACGTGGGATGTAGTCATTTTAACCGTATATTGGCTACCGTCTACCTCGCATATCCCACCCATTGAAAGCTATAATAATGCTTTTAGCACTCGTAATTTTATCTAAAATTAGCGTATCGTTGTAAATTATCTCAATAACGTCAGTATTAATCTTAAAGAAGCTGTTCTTACTGATGGCAATTGTTTAGCATTTCATTTTAATAAGGATATATTGTGTATTTGTCGTCCACCAGTAAATAAAGACACCACAGGTTTTTTAAAAAGTCTACATATGCTTTTGAGGACATATTCTATATAAAGGAATGTAACTTAATGGGTGATATTAATATTGATATTGTGGAAAGTATGGTTGATAAGAGAAGTAGTTATTATCTGAACATGTTAGCCGGGCACGGATTATTATCAGGATACACTCTTCCTACTCACAGTCACACTTTTTTAGACCACGTTATGCTAAAAGCTAAATTTGAAGTATACTGCTATATCGCCCACACATCGATAATCGATCATGAGACCGTTTTAACACTGTAGATAAACCTTATGCTATTCATAATTTAAAAATAAAATCAATTGAACAAATTAGCTATGAACAGTTGGAACTGGATCCCAAGAATAATGATGTCTCTTAAATTTACAATTACAATAATGAAAACCAGGCTACGGAAAACTTCATTTCGTCTCTGAATAAAACTATACAAAAAAAATACTAGACTATTTCATATTTCAAACAGAAAAATAACTAAAAATCCTAGGATCACTCCTGAAATGATTAAAATGTATGGGGTGATAGAGATAAAATGCACATAAAACTAAAAGAAAAACCACAAGGTCATATAATGTTAACTTCATATAGAAAGTATAGAAATTTTTGCAATGGAAAGTTAAGGAAACTTAAAAGAGACTTTAAAAGAGGTAATATTAAATTAGTAAGCAATGATAAGAAGAAACAACGGGATGCTTAAAAAAAATCACCTTTCTAGCAAAACAATCGATTTCAGCCACACGCCTGTTATCTTTAATCGAGCCCCTAAAAAGTGTGGATACTGTAAATTTTTATTCTGTTAAGGTCGGCAAAATCTTAGCTAGAAGACTCGCATCTTACCCACATGGGTAAATGCGATGGGTTAATACATATAAATATCCTAAAAAATACAACAATATCAAACTCATTTATGCTTTAGAAATAAACAAAATTATATTAAACCTAAAATTGGATTGTGCAGTAGGATTTGGCAAAATACCAAACAAAGTAATCAATAAGAATACAAACATTCTCATTCCTCCATTAAAGTATTTTTTTAATCTTGCATTTTTCAATAGTATTTCCCACAGCATTTATAAAAACAACAGCAACAGATTTATAAAAACAGTAATATTAACCATGTTGTCAACTATAGGCTAATATCAATCTTATCTTCACTCTCTAAGATGCTTGTAAGTCTAATTAATAACAGATTACTTAATTATCTGAAATCATCAAAACTCCTATCAGAAATTCAGATTTTGGACAAAAAGGTCCACTTTAGTTGCGGTAAATGCTTTAACAGACTTTTTAGTAAAAGGATTCGATAGCCAAGATAAATATATCGCAATATTTTTAGAAGTAGCTAAAGCATTAGCCACCGTATCTATTAAATCTTATTTAAGTGCACGATCGTATAATGTTAAAATAAGTGAGTGGATAAGTAAAATTGTGGTACATCATGGGGAGGATCTTACAAATTCGAAATTATAAAAGTGGAAAGAGCCCCATATCCTACAAACGACTTTTATAAATCTTGGAATGGAATGTTCTTCCTTCCATCAAATTTTTACCTTACAAATGATTTAAAAAACACACTGACTTAACTTATAGACAATAATTAACAGCCCCTAAACGTAGGAAAGGTACTGTGTTCCCTACACCCATCTATAGAACCAAACTCTTCCTATCATATATGGAGTTCCACAAGGCAGTGTGTTTGGCCCAACCACTTTTTACTTTCATTAATGATCTATGTCAGATCCGATGACCAATGGAAAAATCATTTTCGTATGGACGTTTGCGGATGTTACAACACTTACTTTCAAAGGTAACTAGTGGGAGAAAATCTTCTCCCACGCTCAAGAGGGAATCTACAAAATAATAAAGTGGCTTACTGATCATCTTCTTACGTTGCACATTGACAAAACCATATATTGTAATTTTCTCTATTCACAAAGTTTCATTCCGTCAAACCTTTACCTTTTCGCTTATTCTTGTAAGCTCTTACTTCAGTCCCATTGTTCTTGTAGTCCTCTTCAACGAGCTGAAGAAATGAAGTATTTGGGAGTATACATTGACCAACATTTAAATTTTGAAACGCATATTAATAATCTTGCAATGAGATTGAATTGATAGTCATTTTCGAAAATTTATTCGCGATTTTGCTGATCGTGATATAGTTAGAACAGTTTATTTTGCCATATGTCAACGGTTATTGTGTTGCATCATGGGGAAGATCTTACAAATCCCAAATGATAAAAGTAGAAAGAGCCCAGAGAGCAATTTTAAAAGTCAATGCTTTTTACCTATTCTACATATATCCTACAAACGACTTTTATAAATCTTGGAATTCTTACTGTCTTATTTACTTATAAATCTTGGAAATATTCTCACTTTCTGCCAAATTTTTATCTTATAAATGATTTAAAAAAACACTGACTTAATAAGATTTTTGATTTTCGCGATTTTTATACATTTTAAATGAAACTATTTTAACCGGATTAATCGCGTATATTTTGGTATTCCAAAATACATTTTGGACACCTGATGTTTCGAACACTTTACAGTAGTCCGTGGTCAGAGGTCAACCTATACTGTAATAGTTTCATTTACACTGACTTAACTTATAGACCAAAATTAATGGCCCCTAAACGTACGAAAGGTACTGTGTGCCCTACACCCACCTATAGAAACAATCCTATATAATAAATTGATTATAAAATTACCATTTTCAATCAAACTAAAAGAAAACAAAGAAAGCACTCACTAAATGGCTACTTGGTTCACTAATGGCTAATGATAAATGTCATATGACTCCACGGAAAAAATATTAATTACTTGTTCATTTAATTTCAATTATAAAGTATCAGTTATAAAATATTTAACATCTAACGCACAAGATACGTACACAGACTTATACAGATCAGTTTTGACGGCAGATAGTTTATGTAAAAAGGGGTAATTCTAGGTGGATGAAGTCGCAACCATAGCTTGTATATAATGAAATTATCGCGCTATCTACTTCCCATTGCTCGACGACCAAGTCAAATATATAAAATATCCCATATTTTTTGTAATTTTACGACCATGTTCTTATAACAGGGTATTTATAGAGAATATAGAGTCCATAAATTCTGTCCTTCATCTTCCATCTGAATTCTAGACATTGCGTGTTGAGTGGCGGAGCTTAACGTCGCACTCTGATCAACGATTACGATTGCACGCTGATACTTACTTATGTTCCACGAGGGACTTAAATGATGTATAAATCTTATGGTCTTAATGTACTCTACAGCGAATACCAGTTTTCGTTGAAAATGGCATTTATAATTTCGTAAGTGTTGCGTGTTTACAATTTGTAAGTAGACGCACGCGTGATACTATTTTTTTTAAGTTATTACAATTCACCTACAACAGCATTATGATGAAATACGATTTTATTTATTGATAAATATATGTCATATTGAAAAAAATATTTTATTTACTGAATAAAAAAATAAAATTTCTTTAAAAAATAAAACAACAATAATTTTGATATTTCTTATTTTGACACATTTTTAGATGGTCAATTCGTTTAAAAATTTAAACACGTGTCTGGATCCAAAGATCGCACAACATTTTCGTTTAATCCAATATTTGCCAAGACTAGGATGATGCTGAATGACGGACGATTTATCTTCCGAATTTGCTAGTAAAAATTTTCTAATTCATTATTTCACTTCCTCACTTTGGTAATGCAACAACAGCTAAGCTGGTAAAAGATAAATTGCGGCGTTGAGTTCCACCACTCAACACGCAATGCATGAATCTATGATTTACAAATTGTAAATCTGTCTATCTTCATGCTGTGTGCTGCTAATGGCGACAGAGTAGTTTATAATTGTTTAAAGATGGTGAAATGTAAGCGTAAAGCTTAGTACGTACTAGTTATAAATTTAAAACACTTTTAAGGAATCTAAATGTATTAGATATACAGTTTAAAAATGATTTTTCTCTGACTACCCCACAAAGTGTGAAGCTAAAAACATTGCTTATTTGTAAACGCTTTAAAATTATAAAAGTGTATATCGCATTGCGATCTCTATGTAATAGAACCACAGGATAAATATTTCATGAAATTTTCATTAAATGGAAAAGCGTTTTCTGTAAAAATCGTTGAAGTCTTATATATGTACATTAAATTAATATATTAATATGTATTGATCTGATTATAAAAGTTAGCTATGATATAATCATCTCATCTTAAGGACATCATAAATTGATCTATCAAACAAGATAATTAGAAAAAAATGCAATTTTTTTAAATTGTAATATAAAAGTTTTCCATGTATATGTATGCTCATACATAGTTCTCAACAACACTTCCTAGAACAGTAGAAATAAATTATCTGAAATTTTTACTAAGTGACCATAAAAAAATAGTAATAATATAAAGTTATGAAAAAGTTAAAGTTAAGCTAGTTGAGGCCGGTCGTGGCGAAGTGTGACAGCGTTTGACTGTAAACGCGATCGGTTGTGGGTTCGATTATTTTAACTTTCACGCTCTGGTAAGACAAAGTGCGGCGTTGAATTGCGCTACTCAATATGCAATGTCTCTAATTCAGCGAAACAAGAGCCTTCTATCAGTAATAGAAAATATAACCAATTTTCACCACCCCCAAGACTAGTTGAGATGGCTGAGACCGCGAGACGTTTGCCATTCCGGCGGAACTGAGAAAGAAGAAAAATATAAAGTAACTCTCTTATCTACCGCGTAGCAGGAAAGACAGAAAGTACCTAGTGTTATGACACTCCGCCTTTATACCGAATTCGTGACTTTGCGTGTTGAGTGACTCAAAGCCGCGATATGTCTTACCAAAGCGAAACTGAATGTTTTAATGTGTTAAAGGTTATTACCACATTAATGATTTAATAAATGACAGCATGCATTGGGAATCTAATGATCAGTCTCAGCTTTTTTAAAGGTAGCATTGTCATTAATAAAAAACGTAAATCTGTAGATATGTAAATCACATGCAAAAAAAGTCCGACTTAGTTTCTTGAGCCGGTTCGTCTCAGATCTGAAGCGCTAACTTTAGTGTTTTTTTAGTTTATCTATAGTAAATCATTGACGTTCAAAAAAGGTATCATGTACTTCCAGTTTAGTTCAGTTCTTTAATAATGACGCTTTGATTGTAAACCAGAACACTAAATTACTTTGTCAATGTCATGACAAATGTGATTTATAACATGATCTAGTAGAAATACAGGAAAAATCACCTTTAACGCAACAAATAATTATTTACAACAAATAAATATTTACAATTCTTATTTTGAATAAAGTTACATTAACTATAACTTTGACTTGACACTACCTTTTCTATGTCAAGCTAGTTAAGCGAAAATGTAAAATAAAATAACAATTTTGTTAGCCACACGATTTTATCCAGCATAGCAGTGACAGGAACAACAGGAAATACCCAGTGTCACGTCACTCCGTACTCCACTTTCCGCCGAATCCGAGAAATTGCGTGTTTAGTAGCGGAACTCAACGCTGAACTTTTTCTGTAATTTTTTATATTCTACAAATTAAAGTCTGTATTAAGTTATTAATTTAATAACTCCATACTTATATTATACAACTATTTCTTAGCAATAAAAAATAATAATAATATCCCCAGAGTAAAAACCAGCGTGGTCACCGTTTACTTATTAGTGCAAATCGGATTGCGTGCTCATATGGACTAGAAGCATTTGCCGTGCCTTTTGTTTATCTATACCTATATATACATGGTATACTTAATAACCTCTATTGTCTTTAGTATAAGAATCAATTTTGTTATTCCAGTTGTTTTTATTTGCAGAAGCGGTTTCGCTAATCGCAAGGATGAGTGCTTCTGTGTCGAGCCTAGTATTGTTATGAAATTATTTTTGATAGAAATATGTATCTGTATAGTTTTTCGTGTCATATAATATTTGTTAATATTTTATTTACAATTATATTTGTTTTCTTTTTTGTAATAGTACTTCTTACTTTTTAATATATTATCATTACTATAGGTACTTCTTCTTGCTTCTTCTTTCTTGGTTCTGTATTGAATTCAGGGAAATATATGTAATTAATCCACAGCTATATTAAGTAAAAAATATACGTAAAAATAATTTATAAATAATAAAATCGAATTTTGATACGCACACAATTTGTATACGCACTGTGCAATAAAGATTATTTTATTCAAATGTAATTAGAATAGCTGGGTACTCGGAGTCATCCTAGTGTCAAGGCACTCCGTTGATAACCCTCTGAAATCGAGACATTGCATGCTGAATGGTGAACCTTAACGCCACGCTTTACCTTACCATAACAGAGAAATTTAGACAAATTTTAAACATAATTATATCTCCGAGTGGGAATTGAACCCACAATCAAAAGCGTTGACAGTCAGACGCTGATATTCTGCTGCATTGCTGTAGTTTCATTGAGTGCAGCTCAAATATTAAAGTTATTATCGAAGATATATTTTAAACATGTGATGGCCTCCAACTGTTAATAGGTATGTCTACTTATATTCAGATCTGTTGTCTCCCATGCGTAAGACCACACAATCTTAGCTGTTGTTGCATAACAAACGCTCCTATACCCACTAGGCGCTAAATTGGCGCAAGACTTCAGTGTTTGGAACTCGGTCCTGCCATTTAATACCCAAAATTGGTCTTAGACACTTAAGGTGAAATGTGTTTAGTTGTCTAATATCTGTTTGATATCAGCACCACTTCTCTGCAGCGTTCAATAAAGTAGGCAGAACTATAGATTTGTAAACTATTATACTATTTTAGTTTGCACATTTAGGTCGTGGGAATTCCCAACACGCATCCTCCGCTTGCACATGCTATTCGGGTCCTTATCTCCGATGCTAAGGTGTTGTCATTTCTTATTCTACAATATAAGTATTTAAAGTTTGTGACTTCTTTGAGGATGGTGTCATGCAAAGTGATATCGGAACCATCTTTCCGGCAACCTCAGTGGGGGCACTTTTAAAACTTGACTTTTACTGCTGCTTATTACCAGCCCAAAACGTTGGCTTGCAATTTGTAATGAATTTAACTATTCTTATAACTATATATATATATATATATATATATATACACACACGCCGTGTGATGCCGGCTTAGAATAGCATCACCCCATATCCTCTCGCGGGTGTCGTAAGAAGCGACTAAGGGAAAAATCAGGGCATGGGCAGCAGCGTGGCCTTGTCTAACATAAACACCTACTGCGGTCACCAACCCGCCTGCCAAGCGTGGTGACAATGGCAAGATCCCCCATGGAAACAGCGCCAAAAATACGGCCCTCAGTGCCCGGCAGCCCCACTATTCCCGGCCAAGGCAGCGGTCGTGGTCACGGCGGGGCAGAGGGTGCTAAGAATCCCCGGAGTAAAGGCTGCCGAAAACAAGATATGTATTTGGCAACGTACAACGGACGTACGATTCGGCTGGACCATCACCTCACAGAACTGGAAGTAGAGTTAAGTCATATAAAGTGGAGTATTCTGGAGTTATCGGAAGTCCGAAGAGAGGGAGAGGATACAATAACCCTTGACTCTGGTCACTTGCTCTACTTCCGGAAAGGTGATAGGGCCTCCCAAGGTGGTGTCGGTTTTCTGATCCACAGAGCTCTTGTTGGCAACGTTGTGGAAGTTAGTAGTGTGTCGACCCGGGTAGCGTACCTCGTAATCAAGCTTACCGACAGGTACTCTCTGAAGGTAGTGTAGGTATATGCGCCGACCTCGACACACTCCGATGAAGAGGTTGAAGCCATGTATGAGGACATTACTAAAGCCATACATGGTACGACCTCATGCTTCTACAACGTGGTCATGGGAGACTTCAACGCTAAAGTGGGAGTACAGGAATGCGACGAATCGAAGATTGGACCACATGGGTTGGGGTGCAGAAATCACAGAGGGCAAATGCTGGTCAACTTCCTCGAGATGCAGGGGCTTTACTTGATGAATTCCTTCTTCAAGAAGAAGCCCCAAAGGAGATGGACCTGGCAAAGTCCAGATACTGTGACAAGGAACGAGATAGATTTTATCATGGCGGACAGAAAGTATATATTCAAAGATGTCTCTGTGATCAACACGTTTAACACCGGCAGCGATCACCGACTCGTACGAGGCACTCTGAATATATGCTTCAAAGTCGAACGAAAACGCCTGCTGAAATCTACTCTCTGACCTACGCCACCCCAAGTAGACCGTGTGTCCAAGCAGTTCCAATTGGAACTGCAAAATCAATTCGACTCGCTGGAAACCACTGACGATGTGGACGAGATAACCGACAGCGTGGTGAAGACAGTGTGTAAACTGGGCCGTAAGTATTTTCCGCCGACGAGTACCACTAAGCAGTCCAAACTTGCTCCCGAAACCCTGGATCTGATGAGGCAGAGACGGGAAATGCCATTCGCTCAAGCAGCTTCTCCAAATCAATGGGCTCTCTCTAGGCGGATAAGGAAACTCACGCGCCGGGACCTCCGTTGCTCAAACACGAGAAATATTACAACCCTCATTTAGCAAAATCGGGGGTCCAAAGTTTTCCAAAGACCGCTAGGGAGAAGCCACCTTGCAAAGCTTAAGACAGCGGATGGCACAATAGTCACGTCAAGACCCCAGATCCAGAATGAGGTTGAGAAGTTCTATGGGCTGCTCTACTCATTGCGCACACACAAGCCTATAGCTCAGGACACTGAAGATCCACGTGCACCACTGACGCGCCATTACTCGGAAGACATCCCGGACGTTGACGTAAGCGAGATTAGTGCGGCTCTTAAACAGCTCAGGAATGGGAAGGCCCCGGGTGATGATGGCATTACCACTGAGCTCCTAAAGGCTGGTGGACTACCGGTCCAAAAGGCCTTAGCGGAACTCTTTAATGCCGTCATCCGTCAAGGCATGACGCCAGAAGCGTGGTCCAGGGGTGTGGTCGTCTTGTTCTTCAAGAAGGGTGATAAAACCCTCCTAAAGAACTACAGGCCGATTACACTCCTGAGCCACGTTTACAAGTTGTTTTCAAGAGTCGTCACGAATCGTCTCGCCATCAAGCTCGACGAATACCAACCTCCGGAGCAAGCCGGGTTTTGAAAAGGCTACAGCACATACCACATACATACTGTTCGGCAGATTATACAGAAGACCGAGGATTATAATCAGCCGCTGTGTATGGCATTTGAGAAAGCGTTCGACGCCATCGAAACCTGGGCTGTTTTGGAGTCCCTGCAGAGATGTCAAATCGACTGGCGATATATCGAGGTGATGAGATGTCTCTACAGCGCTGCGACGATGACCGTCCAAATCCAAGATCAGCGGACAAGACCTATTCGGCTCCATCGTGGGGTGCGACAGGGGGACGTGATATCCCCGAAACTGTTCACCAACCCTGAATTGGATTGGACGAGGCGTCAACGTCAATGGAGAGTATATCTCTCATCTGCGTTTTGCCGACGATATAGTCATCTTTGCAGAGACACTGGAAGAGCTAAATCAAATGCTGAACGACCTAAATGGGTCCTCCCGACGTGTTGGTCTTGGTATGAACTTGGACAAAACAAAAGTTATGTTCAACAGAAACGTCATGCCGAGACCAGTGCGGGTCGAAGGTGTTCTTCTTGAAGTTGTACAGGACTACACCTACCTAGGCCAGACAATACAACTTGGCCGACACAACTTCGAGAAGGAAGCGGATAGGAGGATTCAGTTGGGTTGCATTTGGCAAGCTCCGTCGAGTCCTTACGTCAACAATTCCGCAAAGCCTAAAGACGAAGGTTTTTGAGCAATGTGTCCTACCTGTAATGACATACGCTGCCGAGACGTGGACACTGACAGTAGGGCTGGTCCACAGATTTAAAGTCGCTCAGCGAGCTATGGAGCGAGCTATGCTCGGGGTCTCTCTCAAGGATAAAATCAGGAATGAGGTTATCCGTGAGAGAACTAAAGTAACCGACGTAGCTCGCAAAATCAGTAAGCTGAAGTGGCAATGGGCCGGTCACGTCTGTCGCAGGACCGATGGCCGTTGGAGCAGACGAGTCCTGGAGTGGAGACCGCGTCTTGGCAAACGTAGTGTAGGACGCCCTCTGGCCCGCTGGACTGACGACATACGCAAGGTTGCCGGAGCAGGCTGGATGAGGGTTGCGGAGGACCGGGATGTTTGGCGCAAACTTGGGGAGGCCTATGTCCAGCAGTGGACTGCAATTGGCTGACGATACGATACGATATATATATATATATATATATATATATATATATATATATATATATATATATATATATATATATATATATATATATATATATATATATATGAAATATTCATAATTTCTTTGAAAGCTATTTATAACAAACGAGTTGTTATGTGCAAATGCATGTACCACTTCTAATTGCTGGCGTGTTCTTTGACGGACTGACTAATTTATTTAAATTTTGTTATTAAAACTTATTACTTTCTCCTTTAATGTAAAGCTTAGTTTATACCGACAGTAGGTATAGTCAGTCTGTGGCCAGTAAATCAGATAGAAGAATAGAAAGTACTTCGCGGTTTATGAAGTAAGTCGGCGTTTCACTAAACAATCTTAAGTTTCATTTTAAACTACAAACTAAGTAATTGGATTACACATATTTTATTAATAAAACTAATATAGATAATATCTATCTAATTATGAAACTGTAGAAGATTCTGTTTTGCAATTGAAATGTGTATACCATTTTAAATTAACTGTAAATACAAATTGAAATAAAATGAACAAATGTTTATTATGTTGTCTAAGAATATTTTATTGCTCGAGGCCATATATGCGTAGTCTGTAAACGCGATTGGTTGTGGGTTTGGTTCTTGCTCGGAACAATTATTATAATTAAAATTTATATTCATTTCTCTGCTCTTATACATAAAGGGCGGTGTTTAATTTGCTAATCCAGAAACCAGATAAGGGAGTGTCTTGGCACTATCTTGGCAGTATCTTAGACTAATCTACTATGCGTGATAAAACGTAAAGCATGAAGTTAAATGGATTGAATTTTAGCCAAGATAGCTACAATTATATTAAAAAATAAAATTTAAACTTTCATATTTGAAATTGAGCTGTTGAGTTTCGTATCGGATTTTCTCAGCAAAGTTACTTTTAGAGCTGATGTTCGTTTGACAAGTGAAATTGACTGAAATAGTGCTTGGCAAAGTCTATTTAATCAAAAAAATATTTATTTTAATATTTTGCTAATATTACTCCAAATATTTATAAGGTTAAAAACAGTTAGCAAGTACTTTCCTGAAGTAATTGAATTTAATTACCATGTAGATACGGTATTACTTTTCTTACGATACGTTTAGACTAAAAAGAAGATGTAAAGAAAAAAATAAATTTACAATTATAAAATATTTACGAAACCACTCTGTAATTTAGTCCGGCCAAGTCGTGAAGTGTGAAGCCAAATGCTCACAGTGCCTCCTTTCACCTGTTCTAAAAGCCGCGTTTAAATCATGTTTGAAAATTTTGTAGTATTTTTATTATATTCGTTATTTTATATTACATTTCAGAGATTTAAAAAATATGTATATATTATATAAGTAAGGGGTACTTCAGAATAGTCGTGGATCCATATTGTTTCAAAAGTTTTATATTATTATTTTTTTATTACAATCTCCTGTTAAATAAATACTAAGTTATAACTTATATTTTTTTACATACTTACTAAAATAGACAAAATAATAATTACCGAGCAGCTTCAGCCCTGTGACCACTGCTGTAAAGTGTTTGAATAGTCGCGTTTTCAAAAATTTATAGTCGAATACTAAAATATACGCGATTATTCCGTTTAAAATAAGAAAAATCATCATATTCTCAACAAGATTTATATAAAACAAAAAATTTAAACCGTAAATTTCATGTATTTTTTAAGAAATTATCACCAAACAAAGTCGCAATTGTTAAATAAAAACTGGAATACAGATATTTTTTTCATTTCTCTTGATTCAACGGTTCGTGTTATTGATTACTGCGATCAAACGGAAATTTGTCACAAATGACTGTCATACAATGCCATGGACACACTCGAGCGGAAAGAAACTTAAACGAAGCATAAAAAGCATTTAGGTGAATTGCTTTGTGCATCTTCATTCGTAGGAGAATTTAATTTTACCAAGCTAAATTATGATGACTGTCTGGTATACTCGTATCGTAACGTATAACAAGTTAAACATTTAAAAAAATATATGTTTTCATACTTTATCCCGCACATCAAGGTAGTCAGAGACAACCTAGTGTCAAAACACTTCGTTGACTATTTTCCACCCGAAATCGAGACATTACGTATTTAGTGCTGAACTCGACGCGCTATGTCAAAACAAATTTGAAATATAATCATTCCTCGAGTGGAAATCGAACGTACAACCGATCACGTTTACATTCTGACGTTGCCCCACTGTGCCACGATGATATTTAGTTTAAGTACTATAATAGATTTAGGGCCTTAAATGTAACTAAATCTTTGGCCAAAGTAAACCTTTACTTGATCTAATAATAGCGGACGAATTATATCTTAGAACATTAGTATTATAAGAAGTAGAACATTGCTCTTTTAGTTACGGCCCCTTAAAAGACATTGAGGTCAGAGATAAATATTTAAAATATTAATAAATAAAATCTAAACATTGAGGCCGGTCATGGCGCAGTGTGAAAGCGTCTGACTAGTAACATTGTGGGTTCGATCCCCACTCGGAGCGGTGATTATATTTGAAATATTTTCACTTCTTTGCTCTAGTAAAGACAAAGGCGTTGAGTTCCACCATTCACCACGTAGTATCACGAATTCGGTGGAAAGCAAAATAGGGAGTGTCTTGACACTAGATACTTTGGACTGCAGGATAAGAGCGTGAAGCTAAAAAAATATATAATAATATATAAAAAAATATATAAAAATAATAAATACTAAATTTATTCATATTTTTATTTATTACAAATCATCAAACAATGGATGATATAAACGTCCTAGTAACTCCACCTCCAGAACATCTAATCTATTAAGAAGAAAATTGTATCTTAAGTACTAAGATTTTTTCGAATAGTATATTTCTCTAGTAAAAAGTTTTTGAGTGAGAAGTCTTATAAATCTTTTCATATTATATATACGGAATAATCTGATATTTCATTTTTGCCTATATATATTAAAAATTCAACAAGTTCTAACGAATAACAAAGAATTAAATAATTAAAATCAGGCCAGACCATTGAATAGCGTACTTAGTAGGCCTATTAAGTAACCTTGCATTGTAATGAATCCGTATCCCATAGGTCTCTATTGTCTCAATGCAAATAAGAAATATATAACGCCCGGCGTCTGAATACCGTTTTGTATGAATATGAAGTACGTGACATAATTTTGAAATATGTGAGGAAACGGTTTGACGGATGGGGAGGCATATCTGTATCTATTATATACCTATATAAAGTCTTTTGAGACTTTATTATCATCGCTTTTCAATTTTTTTATATATTTAGTGAATTTAAAAATTTAATTATTTATATTTTTTATAGATACTTAGATATATTTCTGACAGCTTCAGCCTTTTCCCCGTATAAGAGAGTAGATAGAGATAATCTACACCATCTCTTAACCAGGCAGGTCACGTGATAGGTTAAAAATGATTAAAATTGAAGTGACTGTTTGCAACGCTAAAATTGCTGCTTTTTTATATATATGTGTATGATGTTTTTTTTTAAATGCACATGTATGTCTTTTACGTGTAAAAGGTAAATATAACAAAATAATTTTTTAATCTGCCTGTCAGTATGTTTGTTCCACTTAAAGTATAGAACGGCTGGATTGATTTTAATGGGATTTCCACCAGCTGATTTATTTCATTTATATAATAAAAAGTAAATTAGGCTACCTGTGACCACGGACCACTATAAATTACTCAAAAATATTTTATGGAATACACAAATATAGACTATTAATATGTTTAAAATAGTTTCATTTAAAATGTTTTACACAATGTTTTACTTTCATTTTAGAATTATAAAATAAAGATCCAGTGATGACAATGAAGTGGCAGGCACAGCTCGTTTTTTATTTTTATAGCTCCTGGCTAAGACTAAACAGAAAGAAATTTATTAAGATTAAGTACATAATTGTTTGAATTAAAAAGCACAATTAAAACGATAAATTAAAACAAATATTAAATTTTATATCACAATATACTCCACACACGCTTTATTATGCATAGAGCTTAATGGCGTTAGCGGACATGGCGTCACATTGTAACGTTCTCTCCAAAGAATATTAGCCTTAAGGGAACTTGCTTTTGCATTTATAAGACGGCTCCTCAGTATAAATACATTATTTTTTACTTGCAACTTCGCTATAAACAATAAGTATAATAAAAAACACACTAAATACCTGTCAAATTGTAAGAAACTTTCTAGGAGTTAAGAACTATAAAATAAAACTCGTGAATTTCTCTTACCTTTTGTATGCTGACTTTATCTAATGTCAAAACTTCAATAAAATTTCGAGATAGAAAATACTTACAAATAATTATAAACATAAATATTACAGAGCACAAAGTATAATTAAAAGTATATATCAGGCGAGTTAAGTAAGCTTAACATGTTTTTTTTATATATACATAGTTTTACAGAATGTATAAATATTTTTTGTGTGTTTAATTAAAATATTGAATCAAGAGAAACACCTTTATTTAGACATGACTTAAACAACTAGAATTGTTTAAGTTTCAAGCAATTATCATAGTTAAATACTTTGACAATCGATTTTAGTTGGTATAAATCTTATTTAATTTAATACAAATTCAAGCACGAGTTTAAAATTGAAAATAATTACTAAGAGACTAATAGACAACTATCAGTTGAAATTACTGACCATAGAAAATAGGAGTGGTAGCTGAGCAATAAAAGAGGGTTCCTAGAAATTCCCGCGAGAACGGGAAAAGAAGACTCCCCCGTTTAGGGATCGAACCCACAACCGGTTGCGTTTACAGTCAGACGCTGTCCCTCTGCGCCACCACCGGCCTCTAAGGTGTTGGCGACCACATTTCACAAACATACTGCAGCAAATATTGTTCATTTATTTTTATTTTTTTTTTATAGTAGATTTATAAAACATTTATTACTGTAGGCAATTATCTAAACCGACTTAGATATTTAAAAAAAAATTTTACTCTAATTTGCCTTTTTGTATGACACTATATTTTTTCGTAAAAATAATAGTCAAATTATTTTTTTATACAATAATCATTTTTTTTTCTCAGTTTCACGCTTTTAGCATAGTAGGATAGACAGATTGGAAGCAGCTGTAAGAGGACTTTGTCATAAGCCACGCTAATTAAGAAGAGAACTTCATAAATTAAGATTAGAGTATATTAAACTATGCTTAGTATAAAAAATGGCTATAATAATAAAAAATACATACTTAAAAAAAAGTAAAATTCAAGTTTAAAACATATAGCTAGCAAAATTATAAATAAATTAAATTTAAAAATATGACGATTAAAAATAAAAAAAAAACACTTTATTTTTTATTGAAGCGTATAAAATGTTATAGGAACTTACATTTAATAAAGAACGACGTGTCGAGATCATATTTTCAAAATTAGTTAGTTTAGATCGAGTACAAAGAATACATACATCTTACTTATCTAATTATTAAAATAAACATTATATACATAGTTGAACATATCTTTAAATAATATGTCTAGGCGCAGTTGGACCGATAGACGTGGATTCAAATCTCACTAATGGAATAAATATTTATAATAAGGTTGTACTAGGTGGATCAGTGCACTCTATAACCTAATTTAAAGGCAATATATATAGCTAAAATCTTTTCACTTAAGTAAAGAACGGAATTTGAGAAATTAATTGTTATGTTTTTTTTAACTTCACGCTTTTATCCCGCTTAGCAGGGTAGACAGAAAGTACCTAGTGTCAACCCACTCCGTACTTCGCTCTCCACCGAATTCGAGGCATTGCGTGTTGGGTGGTGGAACTCAACGCCGCACTTTGTCTTTACCAGAGCGAGGAAGTGAAAATAATTTAAATATAATCACTTCCTCGAGTGGGGGTCGAACCCACAACCAGTCGCGTTTACAGTCAGACGCTATCACACTGCGCCACGACCGGCCTCTTTATTAATTGTTATTATTATTATTTTCCTGATAACTTTTTACACTACAATACACTTCATTTATCAACTTAAACAATTTAAAACTGTCATTTGTGATGTAAGAATTTTTAAATATCATTATTATTTGTATACAAATTCAATTCTTTCATTCATATCAAAATTAAGTACTTAAACTAAAATATCATTTTTTTTACAATTAAATTTGTCTCTCAGTCTGTTTGTTTCTGCTAATTTCTAGAACCGCTGAACCAATTTTAAACAGACTTTCACTGACATATAGCTTATGTAAAAAGAAATTGGCTTATATAAAGACTTAAGCTAATTTTTTAAAAAATATAAAATAAAGATCCAGATATATCGCGCGCAAAGCTAGTTATACATAATATTATGTACATAATTCCAATTTGTACAAAATACTGAGTCAGTTCTCATAAACATATTAGCATTATCTTTTGATATTTCTTATATTAGATGTTTTAAATTCTGAAATTTAATTATTCAACACATTTTCATCGGCGAGCATAACTTTTTCGCATGCTTTGCATGGGGTCGTTTAATATATATTTTTAAAATAAACCTTATATATATGATTTTCATATAAGCTACACTGTCTATTACATAAAATATACAAAGTAAGGTTTTAATTTTTAGTTGTTGGTCAAAAATATAATTTCTTATGAATAAGAGAAATATTAAAAGTTGAAATTGGGTGTCTTTTTAAATTATACATATTATCAAAAAATTCAAAATACACATAACAGAATTTTTAAAATTATTTTTTTCTTCTTAAATTATCTTAAAATACTTGTAAGGAATCTAAGTTGTTATTATTTAAAAAAAAACAAATAATTTATGCATACAAGTCATACAAAAAACGGTTTTCAATTGTTATTCATATATAAAAATGTTTGTCTGTTACTTTCAAAGTTCTATAGGCACCTTGAGGCCCTTCATCCAAATCGTCTTGTCTATGCAGAGATCGACATGAGTGTGTGCGAGTAAGCATATCATAGGATGAATTCCTAGTTAGTCGTACTGTGCTTTTGTGACGCGTTCTCTTTACTTCCGGTTTTAATTCCGTTTCGTAGAACTTTCGCTCTTCTAGCTGTAGCCATTTTGAATTGAGTAGAAGTTTCTTTGTCCATTCGTCTGTAAAGGCAATATACATATATATATATATATATATATATATATATATATATATATATATATATATATTATACAATAGTGAAAAGGGATATTTCAATGTAAACATTAAAACATGGGAAGAATATACTTTTTCCCATGAACGATATAAAATTGGAAAAGAGTAGATCATATAAGGTCTGAAACAGGAAGGCAGGACAAAATTAAGAAAGTAAAATAACTAAAATGTCAATTTAAAGGACCATGTGTCCTTTCAAAGGCACAGTAAAAAAATGGTCGAAAATTTTAACAGAATAGCAGCAAGCATAGAACATGATAAATCAATATTATAAGAGATTAAACTAGTCTAACTGTGCTTAGTATAGGAAAAAGGCTATAAAAATAAAATACATTTAAAAAAGTTAAATTTAACTGTATAGTAACCAAAAAGCAAGCAAAAGTATAAATATATTGTAATTAAAATGATCAATTAAAATAATTTGCGACTTAAAACATTAAATAAAATACCCACCATTAAGATCTTTCATAGCCCCAGCCTTACCACCATATTCGTATGGCAGACCTTCAGGCGGAAAGTAATCACTGCACATTGCATTAATATCTTCAGCATCCGAATGCAAATGAACCATCTTGCGTCGCCATGGATACAGACCGAGGTGTAGCAGTACCAGTGACATTGTTTTCAAACGATATGTATTTATTATGTGTACTTCAGAAAACTTGATGGGGTACGCTGACTGAAAAGGCAATCAAAAGTCAATATGCATACTTTTAAACCGATCTAAGGATGGATACGATCAAAAATGATCACAATTAAAAAACAAAGCTTAGAAGAACTAAAATGAATGTGCCGGTCGTGGCGCAGTGAGACAGCGTCTGACTGAAAACGCGATCGTTTGTGGGTTCGATTTCCACTCGGGGAATATTTGTATTATTTTAATTTTCTCGCTATGAGCTACGACAAAGATGGGCGTTGAGTTTTGCCAGTCAACATACGAGGTACTTCAATTTAACCATGCTATGTAGGATTAAAGTGTGTAGTTAAAAAATAAAATAAAACAAAATCAGTATTTCTTTTGTTATTTAAAATATTAGATTCCGTTTTATAATTTGTTAAAATAGATCTGAATAGTCTCAAATGTACAAAGAAAAAACATAAATTATTCACATTACTTCCACTGAAAGCCTTAAATACGATTATACACGCTACAAATTTGATGAAGATTGAATTTAACTCGCCTGTGGAAAACTTTTAGCAATGATGAAAGCTTACTGAAACTTTTCTTAATGAATATTAAACTTTTCCATTAAAGTTACCTTCATACACCAAACGAAATCCTTCCAATAGGAGCCTCGGAAATGATTTTTGAGATGAGAGGGTTGTAAGTCACTGACATCTATAAATACGATTTCATCGCCCGGTGTAGGGTCTTCGCGGAGTCTGAAATTAAAAATTAAAACTTATACTAGAATGGCGAAATATAATATAAAATAAAGTATATTTTTTCTTAAAACATAAAAAAAATAAATTATTGTTAAATTAAGCTAGAAAATACTACGGATTTTTGCAAATATTACGGAGTGTCATGCGGGATAAAAGGATGAAGCTAGAAAAAGGCGTATGTACAAATGTTATAGTGTGCAATGATGTAGTGAGGTTTTTAATAAATCATTCTGAACTTAAAACTTGGTTTAAAGTTTAAAGGGGTCGAGATTTTTTCTTTCAAAAAACAATAACTATAACGGTATTTCAAATAACAATAAATATAACGGTAACTTCCAGGGCATTATGATTTTTTTATAGGATATTCGAGATAAACGAGCGTGTGGCTCACCGAATGGTGAGTGATCACCGCCACCCACGGCCCGTATAACATAGAGGAGCTACAGGTGCGTTGCCTGCCTTTAAGTTTCGTTTTTCGATCCAGATGGTATTCTACCAAATATCTGTCTGATATTTGGTCTTGGACATACGGGTATGGGACCCCGGATCCTCGAGCCACCACAATCATATTCCTATCCAATCTATGAAAAAGGTGGCCTGTCACTACCCCCTCCCCCCGTTTCCAAACCGCTCTCCCCTTTAGTTTCCTTTTTTCTTCCCTGGTGGGTAAACCATTTTTTGGGGTTTAGAGGTCAGATGGCAATCGCTCCATTAGAACCTCACCACTGCCACTCAAATGCAACGTAAAAAAGGAGAGCTGGGTATGGCTAGGGCGTCTAAAGACTAGTAGGCACATCGCCCTACGCTGTGACAAGTGGGCAGGGGCTCTCGTGTCAATTACAGGCACGGCGAAAGACACAAGTACCCAGAAGGAAACTCCGCTTTGCAACGTGGAATATTGGCTCTTTAACCGGACGATTCAGAGACCTCGCAGATATACTCATGAGACGTTGGGTCCAGTGTGCTTTCCTACAGGAGACGCGCTGGAGAGGCAACAAGTCCCGTAACATCGGACAGGGTTACCAGCTTATATACACTGTTTCGCCTTCAGGCAAAGCTGATGTAGCGGTAGTGTTATCTGAAGAGTTTAGGAATGGTCTCCTTGAAGTAGATCGTCGCTGCGACCGCTTAATGCGGATGATGGTACTGATTAAGGGTGTAATTACTAACTTAATCAGTACCTTTGCCCCCGAGGCCGACTGTAGCGTGGTCGATAAGGAATCATTCTCGGAACAGTTTGAAGAGGTTCTACGTGCTATACTGGCTGCCGAAGTAATCATAGTTGGGGAAGATTTGAACGGTCACATAGGCAGGGCTGCGGGAACGTATGAACGTGTTCACGGTGGTTATGGATATAGTCGTCGCAAAGCAGAGGGAGAAAATATTCTAAGAACCTGTATTGTGTTTGACTTGGCTATCGTGAACACGTTCTTCCAAAAGAATCCTCAGCACGTATATCATTATCACGTATAAGAGCGGGTCCAACTCAACTCAAATAGATTAACTGCTGACCAGGCGGTGTCATATAAGCAGGGTGACGAACTGTAAAGTCATTTCGGGTGAAAGCCTGACGGCCCAACATCGTCTCCTTGTCACGGACTATGTCTATACCCCGAAAAAGAAAGTAGCTGTGGAACGCTAACCTAGAATGAGAGTAAGAATCAAAATCTATCGACGAAAACCGAAACTGCCCAAGAAGCATGGGATCGAACCCAGTCAGTAATTATTCCAGCTGGTAAACGAGTTCTTGATTTTTTTAGAGGAGGACAAGTCATCTATAGAGAGGCATGATGGTGGAATGACAAAGTGCAGGAGATGATTCGTGGAAAGAAAGGTGCCTTTAAAGAGTGTCGGATCACCGGCTCTCCTGAAGACAGAGTAGGTTACATAGCAGCCAAATATGCCAGTAAATGAGGTATAGCCAGAGGCTGCAGTGAAAAGTTGTCACCACTATATGATAAACTTGAAACTGTGGAGGGGCAGAAGCTCATTTACAAATTGGCACGTGCTAGACATAGCAAAGCAGGACATCGCAAAATGTATTTGTGTCAAAGACTCCCAGGGCACACTGCTGTGTAACCATGACTCTGTGAAAGATTTGCCACTTCAAGGAGCTGCTGAATACTCGGCATCCGTGCAGTCTTCCCACTGAACCACCTCCTAATCTCGGATTTGTTACTCCAATAGCACCTGATTCGTTAGGTTTGAAGACAATTTCGAGTTACGACTCGGAATTGTCTTCGACGCATGAAGAATCGGAAAGCGGTGGGACCCGACGAAATTCCGATCGAAGCCTGGAAATCATTGGACTCTCTAGGTGCACTCGTGCTTACTTACCTTTTTAACCATATCTTGAACACTGGAACGATACCACGTCAGTGGCAGTACAGCTTTATAACCCCTATTTACAAAGGCGTGGGGCAGTGTTAAAAATTTTGGTAGTCATAGGGGCATTAAGATTATGAGTCACACCATGAAACTCTTTGAGTACGTGATCGACCTCAGGCTTCATCGAGAGTGTGCTGTCTCTGGGTGTCAATATGGTGTTCAGCAAGGATTGGCTACCATGGATGCCATTTTTGCCCTCAGAATTTTAATGGATGCATACAGGGAAAAAAAGAGAGCTCTGCACGTAGCATTTTTAGATCTGCATAAGGCTTTTGACTGTGCGCCTCGTCAATGCAGCTGGTGGGCATTGCGATCAAAACGGATCCCTGAGGCCTATATTGACATAATCAAAGATATGTACCGCGATTTCGCTTCAATGGTTAATACTGCCGTTCACTAAGGCTCGGCACTTAGCCCGTTCTTTTTTAGTGTTGTGCGGGACACTGTTTCGGTTTATATCCAAGACCAGCTTCCCTGACTAATGATGTACGCCGACGACATAGCACTCACTGACGAGAGCTGGAGGAGGTTAGTGCTGGAGCAGAGAGTGAACCTCTGGAAGGGTACGCTTGAGAACGGACGAAAGAAAGCCATGAAAGCGATGACTGGATGTCGTGAAACAGGATATGAGAGCCAATTTACTTATCACCGAGGATACCAAAAACCGTGCAAAGTGGAGTAGGTTAAGTGGGAAGGCAGACTCTGGCTAACGTGGGCTAATATGCTCGTACTTTGCTCTAGTAATTTACCTCTTAAAGTACCATGAAGCACGGTTATACTTTGTCTTTAAGGTTTTCACCTTTGTATCCTTAGTGACCATTGCCTTAGCCCATTTGGTATGCTTCGCACTTGCCAATAGCAGCTTGTTTGTTATGATAATTTAAAAGAGCTTTTGTAAAGTTTTTTTTTGTCTGTTTGTCTGTCAGCCGTTCTAGCGATTAGTTGAAACAAATAGATACACGTATATTTGTTTCGACTAATCGCTGGAATGGCTGAACTGATTTTGAAGAAACTTTCATTGGCTGATAGCCGGTATAATAAGGAGTAAGTTAGGATTTTCAATTCTTATTATATCATAATAAAATAAAGGTTTAGAGATGTTAATTCGACGCGGACAAAGTCGAGGGTACAGCTACCAAAACTACAACTGTTTCAAATTTGATAATCTTTCGACCGTATTCTTTTCGTAAAAATGGTTACACATTGTTTGCTTTTCGTATATAGGATATTTATATAGATTCTTTGTAGGTAACAATCAAATCAAACGATACCAGGCTTGCAGGAATCGCAAGTAGTTCACAATTACGACCGCCATGTATATGGATATACGGATAGGATCCACTCTTCTTGTTAATGAGAAGTTAATGACGTAGGTTGTTTACATTGACGATGTAGTTGTAGTAATCACGATATTAATTACCAAGGCACTATAAGCAACGAATAGCTTATGTTGCGATTTGATCAACAATATTATAGGTATTATATTAATTAAAGCTGCTTAATTATTAGCATTATTAGGGCCGGTTGTGGCGTGTCGAACAGTGATAGGTTGTAGATACGTATTCCACTCAGGGGAATGATTATATTTAAATTATTTTCGTTTCCTTGCTCTAGTAATATAAAGAGCGGCGTTGAGTTCTGTCACTTAACGCGCTTTGTCTCAAATTGTCTTTGGCTTTGTCTCAAATTCCCACGCGCCGGTGGAAAGCGGAGTATGGAGTGTCTTGACACTAGATACTTCCTGTTTACCGTGCTATGCAATATAAAATAAATAATAACATTGAATTATTTCTGCAAAATACTTTAATATATTTTACGAGACTCTTCAAAAACCCGACTTGGCGAAGAAAATAGTCAAATAAATATCTTAACACTAGGTTGTCTCTGACTACCCTGCTACGCGGAATTATTAGTATTAACACATAAATCTCTTATACTTTTTAATGCTTGATTACGAATATAAAAATTATAAATTGTTTAATTTCGAGCGCTAAGCAGCCGAATGCAAGCAATTAGATCAGCTCTTCTATGCGAGATAAATATAAATATTTCTGTTTAGATAAATATATAAATTTCTGTTTATTATAATTAAAAAGTAACGGAGAATAGCGATAGATATGAAGCAACATAGTTATATTTAAAGATTATTAATTGTTTATGGAAATTTAGGCACTTCTTAATCTTGTCTATAAAGTATAAATTTATTAAGTTTTAAGAACGAAAATATTTGATGTTATTTACTATTTTTAAAGTGTTATTCCACACGTAGGATTAGAAAATATTTTTGTAAAAACGTATAAAAATTTAAACGTAAGGCACGCAGCTTTTGGATTTAAACGGTAACAGTTTCGGATTGGACGATATTCAAGAAGCGCGTGTTCGAAGCTCGCTGGGTTCAAATTTTTAACAAAAATATTTGATTTTATTAATATTTCAAATTAAAACCTACGCAATAACATGATGACTTTTAATTCTCTTAATACAATAGCATTTAAATTATATCTAAGCACGTAATAAATAATAAACAAACAATTAATGTGAACCGCAAAACACAATACGTATTCAATTTACGTAAATTCTTGTACAACACATTTATATAATAATACACGCTGACCTTATATCCAAGATCATGAGCCACCTAGCTAGCAAGGCCTTTGAAGAGAGCGGTCGCTCCTGCGCACTGGGTGCGGGTAAACGCACGATTGTCATTCGCTTCCCACTCGCGCTGCGAGCTCGAAGTGGCACTATATAACTGTAATAATAAAACAATATAATGAATCATTTATGATTTCTCTCTATATTAAAGTAATTTAGGAAGATTCTATTGAAAACTTTGCAAAAATGCAGATCACTTAATATTAAAAGTAAATACTAAAAGTTTACACACAACTGTTCATACTGCAACAAAGTTTCTTCTATATGTATAATCATTACATTACAAAATTTTTTGATTTTCGCGATTTTTACACATTTCCAATGAAACTCTTTTAAAATGTGACCAAAAACTACTGTAAAGTGTTTAAAATGTCGAGTTTTCAAAAATGTATTTTCGAATACCAAATTATACGCTATTAATCCGTTTAAAATAGTTTCATTTAATCTATATATCTATTGTTTTACGAACTAAGCAAAGTGAACAGAGTAGTTTTAATACTTTCTATTATACGTATTTCCTTCACATCAGAGACACGAGAGAGGACAGAAGAATAAAAAGAAGAAGAGATTAACACATAGACATACACATCTTGACAACTAGATAAAATATCCTCATCGTCTGGGTGCCTTTTGTGCCACAGTTCCGACATTCCTCCTGGTCCCCGCGCTGTGTAGTACTTCCTGGCCCTTTTGGCCGCATCTATCTCACCACCATCACTAGTAATGGGAAATATATTTAAAATTCCTATCTCCTCTTCCGACGTGGACCTTGTTAGGTTATCATGGGCCCATCGTTCACCAAACGACGCTGCCGGAGACATCCTGAACCTGAAATCAAGATAATTTTCAATTTTAGGACTAACTATACTAAATAAATGATAATATTATGGTATTTTTATTTTTTATTTTTTTTAGCTTCACCCTTTAATCCATATAGAAGGGTAGATAGAAAGTACCTAAAGTCAAGACACTCCGTACGTCACTGTCCACCGAATTTGACACATTGTGTGTTGAATGACGAAAGCGAGAAAGTGCAAATCATTTCTTTATATTTACTCCCACGAGTGAGAATCGAATTCACAACCAATCCCGTATAAATTTAGACGCTGTCCCACTGCGCCATGAACGGCCTCGCATTTTCATTTGAGTATATACATATGTATATGTATAATTTTAAAAGTTTCTTCTTTCTACACTTTTTGTATAACTGAATAGTTTGAAAAGTATTCATTTTTAAGTACGTTGAATGTATAGTTTCAAATTATAAGATATTAACTCAAATATTCAAACAACAAAATTTCTAAAATAGGGCTATGCGGTATAAGAGATGAAAAACATTTGCAATCAATATAAGCGTATTATAACATAGTATACAATTACAATTACTACCAAAACATACCACACCTTATAAATTTTAATAAATACTTATAGTCTCAAATATATAAAAAAAAATTACATAAAAATAAGAAGTTGTTATTTTACCAAGAAATTTCATACCTTTCACATAGACAAATATACTTGTTGTATCGAGCATTCAAAACACGTGGCTTCCGGAATAAAACATGACTCGTATTTGTATATTATTTGCATACATTTCAATCTATCAAAGTTTAGTTTGATGTTGACGTGTCTTTTCCCTATACGGTAGAAATATTTCCGCGTAAAATGTTTTTCGTGTTAACTGTACTTATGGTATATTCAAAAGTAATCGTCCTATGACATAAGATGAAGTGATTAAAGTGGTTTTTTTTTATTTCTTCTCTTTGGTAATGAGAGATAACTAGTTAAAACTAATTTTTAGGCATAGTGGGACAGCGTCTGATTGTAAATGCAACTGGTTGTGGGTTCAAGGCTCACTCAGTGAAATTGTTTTATTTACATTATTTTCATTTCTCGCTCTGGTAAGACAAAGTGCGGTGTTGAGTTCCGCCGCTCAACACCCAATGTCTCGAATTCAGCGGAGAGCGGAGTGCGGAGTGTCTTAACACTAGGTACTTCTTGTCTAGCCTGCTGATAAAAACGTGAAGCTAAAAAAACAAGAAATGTACTACTACTACTACATTTTAGGTTTTTTCCAACTTAATGTCTGGATATGAAAATAGAAAAAAAAACCAGAACATTCCATCGTATATATCTTATGTTATAATAGTTTGAAATAAATTTTAATAAAGAACAAAATCATTATTGTTAAATTGTTCGTGAGTATAATTTATTACTGGTAGATTCGTTGACGCGTACATTACACGTTGCCTTAGCAACTTATATATAAAGAAAGGTGATTCTAATATATTTTTTGATAATAAAAAAATAATGGGTTTCTGCACGTCTACTCAGTATAAATACCACCACATATTAGTGTAGTCAGACACAATTAGTACCTAATGCACACTATTTAAATATGTTCCATAACGCTAAATCTTTTATTTTGGACCGAAGGCATCGTTTCCAATCTTTTACGCGAAAGAGCTTCGATGTACTTCATTTTCATTTTCGATGTTTTAGGTATACGCTGCAAAGGGAGTTCCCCTTTAATATTTTTTCTTCCTAATTCTTCTATGACGTATTTCTTACTTAATGTGACACAAAATAAAGAATAAGCATTCCTTATTTTCTGTTATTTTTAATTAAATTTAATTAACCCTTAGTAATACCTTATATTTTGTCAATAATTTTTTTAATTTATAATAAATAATCTTTAATTTAATCAATTAAACTTTTTTTTGAATTTTTAAAATGATTTCTTGATTTTTTATGAATTACTGAATAACTTATCAAAGTAAATGAGATATGAATATATTATAAATGTGTGTTTGTACTATATTCGTATATACGTGTTTCGTATTTACGTCGCAAAGTTAAATTAATTTCTTTAAATAACATTTAACTATTAGCCTTAGTTCTAACCAATAAAATGAGTGTAACTTTTACAATACAAAGTATATCATAATTAAGAAAAAAAACGGACGAAGAAAATGTAGTATGAATATATTTTATATAAAAAAGTAAATATGACAAATAATTTACTAACATTTTGCTCTATGGTAAATAACTTTTACATTAGATCATAATGGCTGCACTTGAAATATTCATTACGTTATTTTTATCAATTGAATGTTCTATAAAGAAATGTCCTTGACTAGTCTCAGTTAGTGGTTTTTCTTATGTTTTATTGTTTATTAGTGCGTAAAATTGACACGTTCATGTAAGAATAAGCAAAGAAATTTTTTGCAACTTTTTTAACGATGACCTCCGCACAATGATACTGCGTAAACCAAAGAAGAGTTCAAAAAACCAAAGTCGCAGATAGAAATACATTTTTTACTAGTACTTATGTTACGCTAAATAATAAGACGAAATATTTTCTAATCCTAAATGTGGAATAACACTTTAAAAATAGTAAAATATATAAGAACGGAGTGCCGGTGACTATTTTTGACGCGAAATCGTGACATTACGTATCAAGTGGCGTATTTAACGCCGTGCTTTGTCTATCAGAGCAGAGAATTAAAAATAAATTTGAAATATAATAATTCCCTCTAGAGATAATCGAATCCACTACCAGCCATATTTATAGTCAGCCACACTGCGCCATTCAAGAATGATTATAACAATATAAAAAGCTTTATAAGTATGTATAAGAAATTATAATCGTACATCGTAGTCAGTTTTAATTTAACTAATACAAGAATGACTATAATTTTTAATTTCAGCGTATAAAGGATTCATATAGGATATTATTAATTAGAATATGAAATTTGACTTTTTTTATTGTGAAAAATAATAAAACTTAATTTTATATATCGACTAAGTGTATATTAGATATTGATACCTGAATAAGGAATTACTTTTCTGGTAATGGTCGGTCCTGAAGATTGTGGTTACAAGCCACTGAAAACAGCAACATAGTGTGCAATTTGGCTGCAGCTGAATTTTTTACTCGGTCATCCCATCTGGTGGTCGAGCGACCTCTATATCTTTTTTCCTCAGTAATGCCTACAATTACTGCCTTTTACGAAGTTCTTGTCACTACGTCTCTTTACGTGCCCAAAGTAGCTCAAATCTGCTGATAACAAATAGCAGGAAGATGCTCTTTAATGTATAGTTGTGAGAGGATTGACGAATTTAGAGGTCCAAGGTATTCTCAACATCCGTCTCCAGCAGCATATTTTAAATACATCAATTTCTCTCTTGCTTTGATGGTTGAAAATATTTTTAAGATAGGAGAAATAAACAGAAAATGTAGCTTATTTTCTATAAGAATCATTTACCAAATTCGCATTCACACAATTGCCACGGTTCTCAAAACGGAAAGGTACTTGTCTCGTGACAGTTGGGAGTCAAATGCCACTCCATCCTATCACGTTTATCCTTGACATTATACGTTCAAATTGTTACAAGCAATAGTTCAAGTAAGAGGTGTTTTAGATAGATTGATATTTGATGTGTTGACATCACATTTTATTTACCGTTTGTAATAAGGTGATAAGTAGATTATTAAAAAAAGAGATGTAGTGGTACAGATTCTAATTGCGAACGCGATTAGTAGTTGGTTCGATCCCCACTCGAAGGAATGATTATGATTAAATTATTATCATTTCTTTGCTCTGGTGTTGAGTTCTGCCACTCAATATGCAATGTCTAGAGTTTCGGGGGAAAGCGGAGTACGGATCCTTTTGATACCTATACCCCTAGACGGATCGTGGACGGATCGTGGATGGACGGATTATGGATCCCTAGACGGCCCTGCTATGAGGGATGTGAAACTAATAAAAATGAGTCATCGACGAGAGGTCGGGTCTTGGTTCTTATCTTGGTTGACTTTCGAGAACAGCTGTACTGTTCTCGAAAGTCAACCAACACCCGCCAGTACAGTAACGATGATGCTGGAGAAAACCATGTAATATACATTAGGACCTCCGAAGGTCATGTATTAATATAAAGACGTTAATAACTGTTCACGATGTGAAATAAAATACATGGAGCTAACTTCTCTCTGACTCTGGCAAAGGATAAATTGTGAAGTGAAAAAAAAGTCGCTCGCAAATTTACATTCAATTAATGAATCATGTAGTCTCAGCGATGCAGTTAGAAGTGTATTGGGTTTAAGATTTTAATGGAATGGCTATGGTTCAAATGCCATGAGACTTTAAAAATATTTTTAATTTACGTTGCACCATGTACAGCTGTCTTGTATGATAGAGCGCTGAACGGTGGCAATAATTTCTTCCGAATACGCAACGTATGTATAATATGTAACGAAAATTATATACAAATTATGTGCAATAACTCGATTTCGGACGGAAAGCAAACTACAGTGTCTTGACATTAGGAACGCTATCAACGGAGTGTCTAGACACTACATCTCTAATCTTGCTAAGCGAAATAAAGTGTGAAACTGCAAATTATATACCCAATTACGAAAACATGTAACATTATTAAACTATATATAAGTCATAAGACTTGTTGAATGGTCAAAAGCATTCCGTAGTTAATCTTTATATCTACTTAGGCTACGATAAAGATAAAACGAGGTAATTTTGAAAACCTCTCACTCGTAATTATCACTTATATGTATTGAGTAATTCTATGTTGATTATCTTAATTATCTGTGCTTTTATAAAATAGTTAATTGAATTTCATTAAAAAAAATGAAATTCAATTAACTAGAAAATAAAACACAACGCTTTATTTCTTTTAATACAATAAGTAAATTTATGTAGAAATAATATTTGAGTGAAAGTATTATTCTTTTATACCAATACAAGTCAGCCATTGTCTTACGAAGACTAATGTTTTAGTTATTAAAGAACAGGGTAATTTACAAAAAAATATATTTAAATTTATTTTGTTAAACATTATTGTTGTAAATATAATATATGGATATTTTAAATTAGCTTTGATAAAGCAGGTCGTGGCGCAGTGGGACAGCGGTGGTGAGCTCGATTCCCATTCGGGGAAATAATTATATTTAAATTAACTGCATTTTCTCGCTCTGGCAAGATAAATTGCGCGGCGTTGAATTTCGCCACTTATCACGTTCAGCAGAAAGAAGAGTACGGAATGTTTTGGCACCTAGGTACTTTCTGTCGACTTTGCTATTCAAGTTAAAAAAAAATAACGTTGCAAACATTTTATTTAACTTTAATATATATGTTATTCAGCGTTATTATTACTATAAATTCTCACACTAATACGTAATCATGATGATTGTGAATCAAAACTATATATTGATAATGTAGTTTTATTATTTTTTGTCCGTCTGTACACTCTGATCTCTAACGTTTTCGTTGAATTTCTAGTTTTACGACCATTATGTATAAACTTTACTATAAATTATAACAGTATAACAATTTTATAAATCGCGATCAACGGAGTGTTTTGATACAAGGTTGTCTCTGACTATCCTACTATGCGGGATAATGTTGCTTTTTTGTAAATAATAAGAAAATCAAGCCTTTGATGTAAATGTGATGAATATTCTCTCGCCATATAAAATCATAATGCCATTGAAAAGCAAATAATGTCGCACGTATCTTACAAACCACGCCACTAAATTTACTACCGATTATTAATTTTAATAAACTTTATATTTCTAAACATAATACCTATAAATAGATATTACATTCATTCTAAAATAAAGTGTTAATATTCGTGAGAAGCAAGCATGTTTTAACAATTACCTCAGGCTTATATTTGTTTATTCTAGCGTGTATAATGCATGTAGTAAAAATCCAATAAGGAAGTTTCTTAGGAATGGATATTATGCACGATTTTAATGTTTTTTTGTTAATATTATTGATAGTTGTATGTAACTAAATGGTTGTTAAAGTCTATATTAATGTCATACTAAGTTTTTTAAAGGTTTACGTTTTATATTGTATAGTATGGTAGAGAGAAGTAAAGATCAAAACTTCGTTACGAGATACTGCTTTCCTTCTAATATTAAGAGATTACCTGCTATAAATGGCAGAACTCAGCGTCGCTTTATATTACCAGCGCGGGGAAATCAAAACAATTTAAATATAATTACACCTCAAATTGAATCTACAACAATTCGTTTACAGCCAGACTGGTGTCCAACTGAGGCACGATATCCTATAAGTCGTAAATTAATTTCCACAGTGTTGGCTTTGTTTTATAATTTTAATGTGAAAATTAAACTGTGTTAACGGCCATATCCTAATGTAATGTAACATACCTAATGTAATGTAAAATGTAAAATTTTATAATAAAATATAATTTTTGTGGTATTTTTGTGTAAGTATTTTGTAAGTAAGAAAATAAATATAACAAAATATAATATATCAGAATATAATATACTAATAATATGATTTGACTATTTATGAATAAAATTTATTTTCTAACTAATAATAATCATCTTTACACTTTCATCCATCCAGTAGGATAGACAGACAGTAGGTAGTCCGCGTTACGGGGAATTCGAGGTATTGCGTGTTGAGTGGCAGAACTTAGCGCCGCGCTTTATCCTACCAGAGCGAGAGTAAATGAAAATTCATTCAAAACTAAATAACATCGTTCCCTCGAGTGGGAATCAAATCCACAACTGGTTGCGTTGCAGTTAGACGCTGTACTAACGAACGGCATGAATATTTATAGAACTTACTATATTTAAATTTCAATAACGTTATCTACAATATTTGATTTCAAAGTATGATAAAAAAGGGATCGATAATATTATAGCGCAATGCAGGAAATCGCCTCGCAACGGCCTTATAGACTGGAGATTGCTTAACTTCACGAGATTCATACTGTATTAACAGTATTTTTCTATATAATTGAATTATACGATTATTTTTTTAAATTAATAAAGAAGGAGGCTCTCGGTTTCGAAACTTACAATGTCTTGAATTCAGCAGAAAGCGAAGTACGGAGTGTTTTAATACTAAATGCTTCTTGTCTACCCTGACATGCCGAATAAAAGCTTGTAGCTAAAGGAGAAAATTACAGAAGATATAAAAAAATTAAAACAGAAGGAACAGCGTCTTAATGTAATTTTTTTTCTCTATTCTGGGAACATGAAGCGTGTGATGAGTTCCGCCACTCAATACGCAACATTGTGAATTGTAGGTATAAGAGAATAACGGAATGACACTAGGTTTCCTCGGCCTACCTCATCATATAACAAAAAAGGAAAAGCTTTAAAAAGGAAGTAAGTGAGACACCATAAAAGCAACTCTAATTGGCGATTATGGCCAAATGAATATTTATTATAATTTCCACATCAATGAGCTGTACAGACCCCTCATGGTAAAAATTAATTTCCCCACCACGTCCCCCTACTAGGATATCCTAGTAGGGAACGCTGCAGATATTAATTGTTCCAATTTGTTTACTCTAGCCATGAATTTGCTTGTATACTTATATGAATATCGAGTGTGTACATTACATATGCGTCATTGTTGTATACGTTTACAATTTTAGTAAGTTAGTAAAAGTGCAGAAATATACATACGAAGGGTATTTTATATATCTTCACTGATTCATTAATTTTATCTTATAAAAATTTCACATATTTTCTTTCTTAACTTGATTATTATTGTCTTGACAACTTATAAATTTCGTAGAAGATTACGCTTTTGGTTAGTTTGGGGTATATTGAGTTATAAATATTTTTTAGGTGCTTGGGATAGAATCCTTAGTTTAAAAACTTTATTTATTGACAAAGATAAAGCGCGGCGATGAGTCCGCCGCTTAACATGTGGTGTCTTGAATTTAGGCGGAGAGCATTTTCCAGAGTAAAGGATAAAATCCGTTCCATTAAGAGACTGACAGACAACACACAACCAAATCTAGAGAGCTAGGGTAGGTCAAAGTTTAGCACGAAGGTTCCTTGTAAATTCTCAAGGAGATGAGAAATGAAGATTAATGGTTTGACATTGTTCGGTAAGTATCATAAAGTCCACGCAACCTATTCGCTTACAGCCAGACTGGTTGGTTGAAAAAAGTTATTAAATAAACAGAAGCACTCGTAAATATTCTCAATATTGACCTAGTTCATTTCTATATTAATTCTGTATCAATTTTAATAGTGATTGTTTTAGTCTACCTGTGACCATGGACTACTCTAAAATGTTCAAAACTTTTTTTTCAAAAATGTATATTTCGAATACCCATATATACGCTATTAATCAGTTTAAAATAGTTTCATTTCATATGTGTAAAAATTGCAAAAATCAAATATCTTATTATGATTACAATGTAACTTAGATATTTAATATTACATGATTACTATGTCGAAAATAAGGAAAAATGGAAGATAAATCTATATAAATACCCTTATACAAATAAGTAGTGTTTTATTTACATATATAAATAAACATATGAGTAACCTAGCTCTCATATATCCTTTAAGATATTAAAGCTTAGATGAGAAACCCTTGACTTCATATTTTCAATATCTTATAACAGAATATTGTCCAAGCCATAAAAGTGTACACAGACCCTCGTCTTTATGCCACGTTTTATTGAAATATGTGCCGTATACGGCTACTTCTTATTTTCCGTTGCTTTAATATTTTCAAATAGACTGTTTACTGAAGAGGGGAAAACATCACGAACATAATAAAGTAGTTATCATTATTATTATTTTAGTTTCACGCTTTTATCCCAGATATCAAACAGGAGACAATAATCCGTAATTCGCTTTTCACCCAGTTCGAGACATTGCGTGTTTAAAGATGGAACTCAACGCTGCGCTTTGACTTACCAGAGCAATGAAAATAATTTAATTATAATCATTCCCCCAAGTGGGAATCGAACCCACAACCGATCACTTTTAGGTTTTAATACTATTAATTGATTTAATTGACTTGAAAGTAAAGTCTTTAAACAAAGGAAACAGGGAGAAAGAAACACTCAATTAATTGATTGAAGACCTTAACAACAAAAATGGCAGTCATAAAAGTGATCAATGGATCGAGCGACCTCGGTGGTACTATGATGTATGGGATAGATTAAAATTAAAGATTTGTTAATGGTGAATTACTGTATATAGTAATATAGTTAATTTATATTTCTTTATTAGAAAGAACAATATTTTTTTTCATAATATTTTTATATTTTAAAAAACAAAAATAAAGAAATTATAGAATACACCACGAACTGTGAGAACGCAACATTTTCAAAAATTTTTATTTAGTTAATATTTTTTTTGTATGATAATTAATTGTTTTATTTACAATCTTTTCTTAGCATCAACTCTATCTATTTTATAACGTTATTTTCTTTGTAAATTTCTATACAATTCTGTGTCGATTGGTAACATGAAGGTTCTCACTAGGAAGACCAGGATGACGAGATAATAATTTAGAGCGTGTTACTTCTACATTATTCTTTAAACTGCTTACATTATTATTTTAACACTAAAACTATATGAGTGAGCTTTTAAAATATATTAAGTAATTGTTAAAATAAGTAATATTCGCAAAATTATGAACATTTTATATATGTCTTTATAAAAATTAAAAAACAAAATTATTATACGTTTGATTTTGCAACATCTAGTAGAGTATTTTAAGTACATACATATTAAAATAGATATATTATGTTAAATAATATTTTTTCTTTTCATACTATTCTCGTGTTTTTCGTATTATTGACGCTATCGGTATATGGAAATTTATTGGACTATAATTGGTATGGGAAGAATCGTGCTTTCATTTAGTCTCAATTAGAAACCTGTTAAGTATGTGTTGAAACAAAATTTGCCATAACTATTCGTAACTAATTATAATTTGCTTGTCAATACACTCCATACTCCGCTTTACACCGGAATTCGAGACATTGAGTGTTCAGTGGCGGAACTCAACGCCGCGATTTATCTTACCAGAACGTAAATAATTATAATATAATCATTTCTCCGAGCTGGCATGGAACCCACAACCGGTTGCATTTACATTAAGATGCTGATCCACTGTGCTACGACCATCCTTTGCAATTCAATCTATAATTTCATTTTTCAATTAAATAATAAAAATATTAATTTAAATTAATTTAACTTTCTTGTACAGTATTTGTATTAAATAATTTGGTATAAATAATATTATGGTATTTAAGAAATAACCTAATTGGTTTTTAATTGAGGTTTAAAGGTAGCTTAAAAACAAGCTAAGTCTGATCTTAACTTATTATCCTAAGTACAAAGGATATTTTAAAATATTTATAGACTTATATCATAATATTGTACTGGTCTCTCGTTTCACATTTATGATGAAATGCAAAATGATAAACGAAATATTTTTTTTTTCATATGAATGCAAAACTTTCAATTATTATTTCATGACTCCATATTCATATAATTAATTTTAACATTCTAAACTTTTATCCTTTGCCGTTACATGGTTGCTTATATACCTATAGTATTATAAGTCTGGTATTCTTTTGTACATTTGGAATCCTATATGACCTTTGACATCATGTAATTATTTGCTGGTGGTATATAACGGGTATATATAATTTAAAATATTAATTATAATATTGACTTATATCAATATTATACATTATATTTTATCCAAAATACCATCGTTCTAACATATTTAAGGTCTTTGACATTCTATTAGGTATAATTTCACAGGGAACCTCATGACACGCGAATATTTTTAAGCAGAAAACATTAGAAAACATATTGTAACCATTCAGTTCTATAGTGATTGCTTCTCTCAGATTGAATGAAGAATAAACAAAGAAAATTTGGTCAGTTAAAATAAACGTAATGTCTCATAACCTACCGTTATTTTTCATAAACATGATAATTACTTGGAAGTCAGTGACATATACAAAACTATAGTTGATTCACACCATTTGCAAATAAGCCGTTAAAGCGTTATTACAAAAGATACGCTTATAATGGTTTTTGTTATTACGTCTGTATTATTACAATACTTTAAGATTTACAGTTATTTATGTAAATTTTAGATTAGAGTACTAAGTAATAATGTTATAGAAATTAATTTTTCATGTCTTCTACTTGAAATGTCGGTCGTAGGACAACGTTTGGCTGTAAACGCGACTGGTTCTCAGTTCAGTGTACACTCAAGGCAATGATTATATTAAAATTGTTGTCATTTCCCAGATTTGGTAAGACGTTTGAAGATTTGATAAGAACGGCGTTAAGTTCTGCCGCAACGCGCAATGTCTCCAATTTTGGCAAAAAGCGGAGTACGGAGTGTTTTGACAGTAGACACTTCCTACCCTGCTATGACGAATCGAGAGTCATAAGATATATAAAATACATAATTCGTACCGCGTAGAATGAGAATTTGTAATAATCAATATATAGAACCTGGTGGTTTGTTAGATCGTTCAGATAAATTTAAGGTATAAAGAACATAATATTATTTAAAACGGATTAAAGGCGTACGTTTTGGTATTCGAAATTACTTTTTGTAAACACCACAATTTAAACACATTACAGTAGTCCGTCATCTTAAACGAAACAATTATTTTAAAATACATATAAAAATCGCAAAAATCAAAGATTTTATTACAATAATGTTATTTGCATTGGATTACAGACATTCGTGTACAAAGTACATAATATATGTAAACCACCCTTCTTACCGCTATTTTAGACGAACTGAAGAAACTAGTGAGATCAATAACAAACAGGTTAATTAATATTTTTAATGAATTTAAATAACCTTTAACACGCAACTACCCAATTTTTCGCAGTAACTGAAGATCGGAGTGTTTTAACATAATGTTCTCTCTGACTAACCAGTTGTTTTTTTATATTATTCCACATAAATTTTAACATATAGTCAATGTTACAGTTTCTGTAGTATTAATATGTATTGTATTAATAGTGTAGATTCATCATAAAAACGGTATAGTTGAATTTGTTGCGATGATATATTGGCTTCTTAATTAATACTCTAATGTATTAAATATCCAATAGTCCAATACTCAACGATGTCGAATCGTTTAAAACCAACAGCAGTGATGCGAGTCCTACTGGCGAGAGATCGTCTTTTGGTCTGACAATTAGGGTTATTAATGTCACAATTCTCCATCTCTCAACATTAGCGATCAATACAATCTAGGGCGTTATATATTTTTAGTTCCTTTCAGGTTCCTTTACGAAATTCACAATATATTCTGCTAGTTTTATATATAAAATAATTTAAGAAAACCTTCAAATACATGTTTTTGAATTTACCCATTGACTTTTATGCATATACAGACAAAACATATAACTACGTGTTCCTAAAAACACTCATATTAAGTAGGAATTGCCTTGAGATTAGACTACCATACGACGACAATCTTTATACCATAATCCGGCACATGTTGACATTTTCAAAGTATAATTATTTTTTAATTAAACACACACGATAATAATTTAAAAACACCTATTTTTAAACATTATGTAATTGTAAGTAAATCTTATTTTATTATTGATATGGACGATAAAACTTAAGAAATAAACAAAACATTAAAAAATAATAACAAAGAACATACCGCTCAGCACGTCACTATAGCACTGCGCGTGCGCACGCGTTTGTGAACGCTATACGTTGTATGCCAGTGGCTAGTGAGTCATTGCCTTCACGTCACCTTGACCTTAGCGAATGTTTGGGACTTAAGTTACGGTAAGTTTTTCTTGGATTTTCCATAATATTATCTATATTATTATTATTATTGATAGAAAAATTGGACTACGCAATTGTTTTAGAGGCTATTGTAGCAGAGTAGGATAATATTTGAAAAAAACTATGGCTTTAGGATCGATTCCCTGTCGGAGGTGTGGTATTGTTTTCATTGCCCCAATGTGGTAGGACATAACACAGTGTTGAGTTTCGCTAATCGACACGCATTGTTTTGAATTCCAATATCCTGGTATTATGTTTTCATTCTCCAATTTGCTATAAAGGATGAAAGCGTGAAGAATCGTTTAAGGACAACATATGTATATACAAAGTTATAATTGTATATATTACACTTACGTTTCATTCAATTTGTTTCAACTGGATTAATATTAAAATTGTGCTAACATTAAAAATTATTAATGAGAATTAGATGCCGTACGTAGTGTATGTTATAATGTTCTAAAGTTAGATATGCACGTTTAATCTCAAAAATACATGGAAAATATGTTAATTACTGTGGGTCTTTTTGTGTAACTTAAGATATGAAATATAATTAATTATTAGAGCATTTTTTCATATAAATTTTTATATTTTCATATTAAATATTAGATACTATTATAAAAATTTAGGCGTAAGCCCTCATCACGTTGTCACAGTTCATAATAGCGGTTTTCTCTCTGTATTAAATTTTTAATTTCTTGAAGTTTGCTGTGTTAATGATTGAAATAAATTAAAAAGTAAAAAAAACCTTTTTAATGGTATGTTTCAATATAAATTGATATTAAAGGAGTATTATATAATGGTAAAGTGGTCTACAATTATTTCAACAGGTAGTCGTGTGAAATATATTATATCGTATTTGATTATAGTAAACATTACCTCTTATGTAATAAAATAAAATAATAAATCTAAAAAGTATTGTAAAATATTTAAATGTTAAAAAATAATAAAATATTTAAAACGAAAATAGTTAAAATATTTTTTGTTTAATTGTTATAAATGGTTGTCAATATGCTTTTTTCCTTAAATATAGCATATTTAGCTAGTAATATTATATATTAAAAACGATTTTCTGCCTTCCATATTATTTATTTGGTTGCGAAACCTAGACTTGCACTTTGTCTTATCAGAACCAGAAAATCGGGGTGAAGGAGAGGAGATCGATCCACTCACGATCATGCATCACTTGTCAAGAGCCTCATTCGGGGTTTATTAAAGCAGATATTGTTATTAAATGAAATAATAACCAGTTTATCTTAGTAAAAGGTGTCGTTTCTTCCTTTTTAGATATTTACATAATTATATACATATTTCTTTAGTATACCTTATCCAGTGTATTATAGTTAAAAATAAATATGCCATCGTCTGTCATTATATATCGTAGGTCATGGAAATTATCTAAATACAGAGGCTTATTAGAGGAGCCGATAGGTCAAGTAACTTGAGCGCTATTCATAAACATGGGTTACGCCTCAAATCAATAAAACTACCAAAACTCTAAACATCTGGCGCGAATGTACATTTGCTTTACGCATGCGCGTGTTTTTGCTGCCATTTAGAAAAAATATATTTACCCATATTTTAGGGTATTAAAAATATATTTTCTATATATTTCAATGTTTTTTTTACACTATTAACTAATTTTAAAATAATTATTTGTTCTGATAATTTTGACAAAATATATTATAAAACTAATTTTTTTGCGAAATTATTTGAAAAACTTAAGCAAGTTTTAAGTATAAACAAAAAAATTAGAGGTGTACGTTTAATGTTCATTTATTATTATATTCAAAATTTTATAATGTTCAAATTTCACTACTAATATATTTTTAATTCCTTTTTTATGAAATCAAAATAAACAAAGTATCAGTATCAATCTGGCAACATTCGACAAAAACGTCAAATTAAGAAGTGGAGCGAAATTTACGCTATAGAAATAAATTAACAGTAATTATGAATGAAAATAGCTGAAATTGGTGCTGAAATATTAATATATATATTCGTTTATTTTATATTACAATCCGTCAATGACGTAGTTATCGATTTTTACAAAAAAGAAATACGATAAGTGTGATTTATATGAATGTATAAAAGATTCATAGTATTTTTATAGGAATTTTTATGTTGAATTAGTAATGTAGTGTTGTTATTAGTCTTCCGTGTTGAAACATATCTATTGATAAGCGTTAAAGTAACAAAGTGTTGTGTTCAGGTTGTGCTTAGAAAAATCGGAGAAATTTCGTCGACTGTGAAAGGTAAATACAACAATTTTTAAATCAAATATTTAAATAATCGTAACATATTTTAGATAATAAAACCAGTGAAAGGATATAATTGTTTGTATGTGTATGAATTAATTAATATTTTCTTAATTATGTTATAAGCGTTCATGAACTCAAGGTTTGTAGACGCACGATATGATTATGCATTGAGCCCCGTCTATTATATGCCTGAGGAATTGATTTTTATTACAATTTAAATGATGTAATCTATATTACGAAACGAATCAAAATAGATTCTTCACTTAATACTAAGAACATGCTTAAAATTGTTTTGCGCACGATTGATATAGTATAGATGTTATTTCATTATAATACCATTCGAAAAACCGCACCTGATTTAATCGATCTAAGCAGGAAATATTAACTTACTACGTTTACCACTACCTTTTCCTGTATTTTATTCACAGTAATATGAATTTATTTGCTGGTTAGGCTCAAAAATAGTCATTATACATTATGAGTCAAGATTATATAATCTAAAATTTCAAAAATGTAAGTATAATTAAGTTTCTAAACTGGCATTATGTTTTTTACAATCGTAATATTCAGATTATATTGGCAATTTATGTCACGTGTATTTCTTTATAATTAATTATATAAGTAAATTACGCACACATTTTGCTGTTATAGAATATTGTTATTCTGTAATGATGAAGCAAGAAAGTACGAAGAGTTTAAAATAGTTATCAGCAATAAACATATTGTATTATAGGCCTAATTGTATACTATTTTGACGTATGATAGATCTAAGAAGGTTTGTTTGTCGCATATAATTATGAGGTCACGCCTTCGTTAGTAATGTACAAATAAAATTAAAAATAAATTAATACAAAATAAAGTAAAAATTACTAACAAGTGGGCCTATGTTGCACAAATAAATAAATAAATAAATAAATAAATAAATAAAAAATAAATACTTTAACACGATAGTATGTCGTATTTCATATTCTTATTTTTTTTTATATTTTAAAATTCATTTTGTATAAAAAGCGTAAACGACACAAATCAAACTAATACTAAGAATATTTCTATGTCGCTTTGTAAATTTATACATCTAAAATATGAATTAGAAATACGGTAAATAAATCACTCAAAAATATATTTTCTGGTACAATAAATAATGTATATATAGCACTTTAAAAATTTTTAAGCAAAAATCATTTTAAAATTATGTTTGTTTAAATACTCGAAAAATATACATTTCTACAAGTACCATACTCGTTGGTCTGTATATTTTCAAACTAACTAGTATTGTTTCTGTAATTAAGAAAAGATAATATGAATATTTGGATGTTAACGTTATTCGGCATATATTCGGCAGTAGGAAGAAGTTAAAAAACTACATAATATTTCCATCGAAGAAGGATGAAACCCCAAAACTCTCGCGTCATGATGCTATCTAATACTTAAAAAAAAACAACCTAAGTTTTGAAATTAAACATTCCGTGTATCTAATTCATGAGAACTAATAATTACTATAATGTCATTTGTGAGTACAAAAAAAACATTACATTTTCGTGGGAAACAAGCACAAGCCAACGATACAAATGTCTTTAATAAACAGTAGTTATTTCGATTTATATAAACATATTTATATGGGATTTTATAATACGTATAATTAATTACCTGTACATAATTAGATACATATGTTTACAGTGTAAAAAAACTGTTTTCCCTTATCGGTCGTCAAGTAATTAAAAAGTATTGATGTAAGCCAGCATGGCGCAGTGAGGCACCATTTTTAAAATTTATTTTCATTTCTCCGTTCTGTTACGACAAAGTGTGACGTTAAGTTTGCCTTTCACGCAATATCTCGATTTCGGGCGGTAAGCAGTCAACGATTGACTTGACACGAGATTGTCTCTGACTTCCCTTCTATATGCAAAGCGTTTTAAAATAATTGCAAGGAAAATCGTAATTTTGTTCAAACGAATGCAAGGTCATTGTTTTAAGGAAGCTAGCAGTTTAAATATAGGTGTAATGAGAATACGTTTGTATTTGATGCTTTAAAAATTATAATATGAATATATTGTTTTATTTAAGTAATATTCACGCATATGAAGTGTCAGAATTAATTATCAGATTAATCGCGTATATTTTGGTATACGAAATTTAATTAGATTGATATAATTCATTTATGCATCAACTGACAGACCTCAGACCTCAGAATGCCACCTCAGTTTACCTGTGACCAAGGACTACTGTAAAGTTTTCGAAACGTCAGGTTTCTAAAAATGCATTTTGGAATATCAAAATATACGCGATTAATCCGTTTCAAATAGTTCCATTTAAAATGTGTAAAAATGGCAAATATCAAAGATTAGGTATCGCCATATTTTCCAAAAAATAGCTTAGAAACAAACTAAGTATAATCCCACTGAATCAAGTTCAACATTAATCAAAGTGAAAAGTTTATTAAATCAAGCCATAAATATCAAAGCGTCCATTATCTGATGTTGGAGCTCTCGTTAGAAAGTTTAGACGTAATTTTAGGCATCGGCCAACTTATGACAGAGGCTATCAGAAGTTTGTCATTAACAAGGATGAACTTTGCTACTATTAGTATTTGTGCCAAAGAACGCTGGTTAAGTGCAAATTGCAATAAAACACTTTAATTTTGAAAGGTACCCTATCTAGTTTTGGTTTAATTATCATTTCCCCAAAACAATATTACCCCCTTATAAATAATGTAATAAATATTTTATACTTTTCAACACAAAAATCAAACATTTTACTTACTTACTTTATTTTTATTTTTTTAGTTTCACGCTTTTACCCCATATAGCTGAGTGAACAGGAAGTACTTAGTGTCAAGACACTCCATACTACGCTTTCCGCCACATTCGATACATTGCGTGTTGATTGGCGGAACTTAACGCCGCGTTTTCTAATATCAGAGCGAGGATAATGAAAATATTTAAATATAATCATTTCCCCGGGTGGGAATCAAATCCACAACCGATCACGTTTACAGTCAGATGCCAACCCACTGCGCCACGACGGGCCTATACTTTATCATATGTATTTATTTTCATCTTCGGGATTAATGTAGTATTACGATGGATTCGATGTTTCGAACAAATTCTTATTAAAAAAGATTAGTGACTCGCAACTCTACTCACTTCATAAAAATAATTTATACGCAATGAAGTTTTTTCTGACTACCTACTACTACTACGAGATGAAGCTTAAAGTTTTTTTTTCTTGAAGATTCTTTTTTGTTTTATAAAGTTTCAACGGTTTTCCTATTATTGCCTCTTCTGTTTGTTCCTTTTAAAGCGACAAGCTTCAATCTAAGGATACATTAAAATGTCATCGTTACTTAGCGCATCAGCTAAATTTCTCCTACAATTTGTGACATTTTAAAGCCCCTTGTAAAAGACGGCTAGCAATATTTGTATACATAGGTTTATGTATATTTTAGACGACTTAAAAACCTATTATTTTTATTGAATTTAAGTAAGAAGTTATCATATTATTGTCAATGGTAACGCCAAATGGCAACTATTTAACCTTTACTAATAATAATATTTATTTCTTTTTGAAAAACCTGGACTTCACTTGCGTCAGTGAAGTTAAGAAGAATTTAAATCGATCAATTGACCGATTGAATATAATAAGTATAATATATATTTTTACCCTCGGTCCAAATACTAATTAATTTGGGTAATATTAGTTATAAATAAAATAGCATACAATTTGTCTTACACTCATGACTTACAATTGAAAAAAATCAAGACACACAAAATTCCATTTTTTTAGCCTCACGTTCTTATCGCGCATAGCAAGGTAGACTTCCTGTATTTGGTTTCAAGACACTCTCTACTTCGCTTTCCGCTGAATTCGAGACATTGTGTGTTGAGTGGAGGAGCTTAACGCCGCACTTTATCATATCAGAGCAATGCGTTTGCAGTTGAACGCTGCCCAACTGAGCCACGACCGTCCCATTCATTACCATTAATTTTAATTACCGTCACAAATAAACATATCATAACTGTTTTCGTCATATATTATACTCATAACATTATTATTAATATGCAATAGCTTATGCTTAAAATCATTTCAGAATATATAATGCGGTATAAGAGACGGACATCGCAGACTACAAGGGCATCGCGCCACTCTGACAAGAAATACACTATACGTAAGTCATTAGAATTTTTAAAATTATCTTCGCACCTGTATAAATAACAAGTAGACCAAAAGAATAGATTTTCTATTTTTGTGCAATATTTTTCATTGCTACTCTCCTATAATTAAGAAGAAAACAAACGAACCTGCTTATAATATCAGTCATAATCAGTTTTAAATAATGTCCAAGCGTCTAGTAAATAGTAAGTAGTTCTTTTCATATAAAATAATTTAATATGTGATTTTTTTACGTATATATTTTATAATTACTAACATTTTTCGAAATTTTGCTACATACACAGACTTGAAAAAAATAACTAATTCCTATAATGAGGTATAATTTATTTTATTAAACGAAATATATTTATAATAAAGAAATAATATTTTGCGTTTAATTGAATACGGTTTCTATGGCATACCAAAGTATATTATTTTTTATATATATAGAGAGATCAATAATAAATTTTAAAGTTTTTTAAATTATTGAATATTAAACTAAAATCACTCTACGAATTTAAAAACTTTGAAATTTCGTTTTGTTTCTTTAAAATAAATTGGAAGACATAAACGAGAGATGTCTAGTTGACTAATTGAGCTTTTTTGCTAATTGTGTTAGCAAACATTAGTAAAAGCTTTAAGTTTGAATGCTTAAAGTTGGAATTGTTTTCTGAGAGTCGTTCTCTAACGAGTATTATCTAAATATTACAAACTTTTCTCGTAAATTACTCACTTAAAATAAATTAAAACAATATTATTTCTTGATATTTTTATGTTCATATTTGTCTGTTTGTTTGTATGTGCGTCTCGGAAACTACTTACCTATTTAACTTATTTAAATGCAGTTTTCAATAATGTTTGTGGCAAATTTCTCTTAATATTAGTTTCTTTTATTTCTATAGGTTTATATACATGAGAAAGTTTTGACCATTTAAAATATTTTATTCGACAAATTTAAAATAAAGGTCAAGTCCATGCAAAAGAAAGATTTGCTTTTTTTTGATTTGATTAGAAAGATTTGATTTGATCATTTATAATTTTTTTTTATTTACGCTTTTATCCCGCATAACAGGGTAGACAGGACAGACTTCCTGCTGCTGCTGTGCGGTTAAAAGTGTGAATTTAAAAAAAATCAATTCATTTTATATTTTTTAAAACTATAAAGAGCAATAATTTAATATTTTAATTGCTACGCTTATCTTAATAACTTAGGTGCTTATACATATTTCACGTATGGGTGGACTTAAAGAGCCTTTTACTACCACTTGTCTTAGAAAATTAGGCTCAACATAATACCGCCTTTTTTATTAAAAAGGAAAGATAGTTCAAATCTTTGACTTTTATGCGTTAACAGAAAATGCCAGTCACGATAAACTTCTACTGCTGTGACGTTTCCTTTTATCTTACAGTTTAACTGGTTTTAGCGTTATATAGTTCTAATTAAGGTATTACCGTTTTGGTAAGAGTTTATAGTAATAATTTATTTTAAATCCAGTCCAGTACAGTTTTCCACAAATTAGCGGTTTTCTCAGTTAGTAATTTTTATCTCTTCTTCTTTTTTGTTCTTCATATATTCAATGAGATTGACATATGACTTTTAAGTTTTTTTGTAATATAAATGATAAACAGATATACTGTCAAAAAGTGCATTTTATTTTATGCATTTAAAACAAAAAAAACTTATATTAACTAAAAGTTTTAATATAAAACTGAGTCAATTAAAACTACAGCTAAAAATAATGTATGAATGTCTCTTCAAAATTACAAATTACACTAGGTAAAATTAAATGTACGTACAGCAATATTATTTATTTTTCACTTATTCATCTTATACTAAAAAAAAATATATTTGCTTAAATTAAGTCTACTGTGGACATGTACAAAAATAGATATACAAAGATTTTTTTTTATGTTGGCATATAATAAATCACATCTTTACAATACACCAGTATTGTAAATATGTGATTTAATATAATCCAACTCACAACATCCAACCAACAGCTAACTTAAAATTTATCGAATTTAACGTAGTTCTATATTCTAACATGACAATAATTTTGTCAAATTTAATAAATTTGGAATGGAGTGACCTTAATTTTAAAGGTGCGAAATGTATATTATATACAATATCAGAAATAAGTATCTTACCCTTCTTTATTACTAGTGACAGAAGCTCTTTCAGTTTCTAAAGATCTCATTAATTAGCGAAGCCCTCAGCTTCATTATAGTAAGTGTTTTGAAGGTGTTTCTGCGAAAATCAAATATAATATGATATACATTGATAGATACAAATATAGGTAAAATATAGGAAACTACAAAAAAATATATAATATTGTCTCATGTTTCATTCCTGTGTCGTCGTTAAAGGTCATCATTCCTATGCTATTTAAATATTGTATTATAATCCGAACAGAACACTTGAGCAATTTTTTAGGTATATCGGACTGTATGATGTTGCTTTGTTTGATTAAAAGAATTTCTTACTACGCTTATACTTTAAACTAAAATTGTATGAATTTCGTTCAGTGATATGATATATCATTCTTTTTCTTTAAAATAATACTTTAAAAATACACTTATGATGAAGGTATCTTTACGTATTATTCAATGATAATCAAAAGTTATTTAAAAGAAATTAACTCAAAGTAATTTATTTAGATAACAATATATATATTTGGCTCCGCGCATTATTTTGCATAGCATACAGTCAGAGACAATCCAGTGTCAAGACACTCCGTAGAATGCTTTCGGCCCGAAATCGAGACTTTGCGTGTTAGGTTGATTGCGGTAATTTTTGCAATAATATGTATTGATAATAAATATTTATTTGGCAACTACAAGACCAACTACAAGACGTAATGTTTTCCTTCTGATTTCGCATCAATAAGTTACTAATTTCCTCTTGGTATATTGTTCAAAGTTCAAATATTACAGACTTACAGGCGTCTGTTGTTTACAATTTTATTGCATTATAAATTACCAAATGCTAAATTAATGATTAGCTAAAGTATTAATTAATAAATTATAATAATAGGAACATAGCTGTTTTTCACAAGCTTTTAGTTAACTTGCCGTGTTAGCTAGTTAGTGTGTGTGAAATTTTGCCACCTCAATTTTACCCACTTTTCAGAGTAAAAAAATCATTATTGTTTTTAATTTAAAATGACCGCCGCAATAACATAACGGATTATACAGTTCTGCAAAAACAACCTAAAAAAGGGATCAAATGCAAGGACTTTATTTGTAGAATTCAAAACATTATGAAAAAAGCTTCTTTTTCAAAATGTGTTTAATAATAAATATATTTTCTTGTATCCCATTTATATGTATCACATACATGTATCAAGGTGTAAGAAAAGAAGTAAATATAGTTCTTTAACATCATAGTATTAAAGTTATTTTCCATGGAAGATAATAAAATCATTTAAAAGGTAAAAACATAGTAAAGCAACTTTTCTATTGTAAAAAGTACTTCAATACAAGATAAACTTCTATTTTTCTGTATTTGGAAAACAGCCAAATGCCATCGCACTAGTGTCTTTGGGAACAAAAACATCTAGATTGCAGATTGCCATTGCCTCATAAAGAGCAATATCTACTAAATTACTACTTTGTACAGAAAGCCCACATAATCAATGCTTGTATCTACAAAAATGCTTGATGAAAAAATTCTCAATGAGAAAAAAGAATTCATATATATATAAAAAAAACCTAAAATGTACATACGTTCATTTTAATAAATATTTGGTTACCAATACATTTGGTGAAAATGAAACTGATTGCTGTCTGTACATAGAAGAGATATATGAAAAGAAATATTATTGGGGGTATTTATTAACGTATTAACAGAATCCAAAACAATTTTTTTCTGTTTTTCTGCGCATTGGTGCCACTACCAACTTGCCAATTGAGGACAAATCATGAAGTGTTAAGCAATGGTTTTTATGTGACTGTTCGTCTTCAAAAAAATTTTTTTTTTCAAAATTTGATAGGCACTTGTTATCCAGCTTTTTAGAACATTCAAAGAAAATACTCTTAATATATGGGGACTATAGACAGTTTATTAATATTTTTTTCTAGTTTCCACCACTTTGTGTCAGCTTCCACTATCAATATATGTTGGAGGTTGCTTATTGAGTGAAATATTTTTATTATTTATATTTTTTTTACATAAAATATTAGGAAGTTATAGTTATCTTAGAGTTAACTCTCTATTCTCCATACTTTATTAGCAAACTTTAACAGTACTTCGTACATATTAAATTATAAATTACTCATATAATACAAGCTACGCGAATGTCTGATTTCCATATTTAGCAGTATATGTACATGTATATCGAGACAAAATTTCTATATCATAATAACCATTTCATGCCCGTTAATAGAATTAAATAATATTATGATGAGAATACCTCGTACTTCACACAAGGCTTTCAAGGTAATCGTGTTTGAATAAGCCAAAACTGTTATTACAGGCTACTTTACTGGTCTGAAATAATTATGAGATTACTGGTTAGTAGTTTAGATTTAATTAAGTAACAAGTTTGCTCAGCTAGAGCAAAACTGAAAACTTTTCAGGAAACTTATTTTACACATGTACACATTATACATAGTATATTTATTCTAGAATATTTTTACAATACAGGGATCATCCAATATAGAGGTAATATCGTAGACGACATCATCGATTAACACCAGGCATGATACACAAATAATAATAATTAAAGTTAGATAGCTTAGGTGCTAGTTCTGATTTTACTTATGACGATAATTTTGAGACTAAAATTACAAAAAATATTATTTTAATTTCTTTTTGCCTTAACTTTAAGTGAATAATGTCTATTATTTGTGAATAAGGGCGCCACCAGACTCTCAATTTTGACTCGCTGTGTTCGCGAAATCTCGGGTGCCGTTAGCAAAATTCGCAAAGCGGACAGTTAACAGTAAGTGAGAGATGAATAGATTCAGATAATAATTGAAATGTAGTTTGGGTCCCCGTTGTAGTTCGTGAATATTTTTCAAATAGAACAACTCAAAAATATCAGTTCTTCCGCCAGAAATGGCCTTCAAAGATTTGCGCGCAAAGAAAAATTTGATGTGTGCAAAATTTGAGAGTAATTGGTAAAATCATTTTCATTTCAACCCCGAAGGAAGTGAAAAGTATCATATAGAGCGCCACGCTCGCTTCACTCAATAAACGTTTTATTTTGTTTTAAATAAATGAAGCATTTTTACAAAAAAATCTGGGCGGCGATTCTCGTAGCTGCAGTATCTACGTGTCTAGTAGAGACTGCCAAGAAATCGACTCTTAGGAAATAATAACGATAAAATAACTTATTCAATGCCATTGTTACATGTAATGGTATAGTTATGGCAATATAGTATTTGCCATATAATGAGTCATATTAGAGTTCATAATTTGCACGTCTCATGTATGTAAAGTATTTGAACAAAAATATTTCTTTCTTAATATCCTTAAAAATCAACCGACCGTGAATTGGAGAGGGACCGAAACATTATAAATATAAGAATAATAATATATACGTAACATTTCTCCCATTTATATATTTACTTATATAATCCCTTACTTTTTCATAGTTTAATGTTACATGGACCTTGCAGACCCTAAAGTTTTAATGTAGTTTGCCCCTACTTCCTGTGACAAATGACAATCCCTTCAAAAACATTTAAAGGTAAAATAAATTCCTAGGCTTAAATAATAATAAAAACCATTTATAAGAATAAAGTTATATTAGTATATTTTTAGCTTCACGCTTTTATTCGCTTATTCGATACTTTGAGTCTTGAAAAGTGGAACTCAACGCCGCGCTTTGTCTTATCAGAGCGAGGAAATGAAGATAATTTAAATATAATCATTCCCCTGAGTAGAAATCTAACACACCACCGATCGCGTATACAGTCAGACGCTATCCCATTGCGCCACAACTAACCTCACTTATCCTTATATTTGTATACTAGCTAAAATAACAAGTTTTATAAAAATCTGCAGAACAATTAAAAGTTCTACACTAATAAACGTATAAAGTTTAAAGATTAGATCACACTATCAGTAGAACACTGAATATTCTTAAGTTATTAGAACTTTATAATGGAATGTTTTCTTATTCTAGTTACATACATATATAGTCCTAGTTTTTTTTATCAAATATATTATTTGGATCGTATTTCCATAAGTGAGGTTTTATTCGCTATGTATGTGAAGAGCCTCTGGAGTTATCGATTGATCGTGAATTATTCAAGTTGGAGACTTTTGTATACATACGTGACAAACTGTGACTTTTTTATACATACAATATATCAAAAAATAATAGTTGCATAATATACATAGTAGTTGCATAGTAATTTTTATATAAAATTTTGAAAATATTTTTGATTCTATCTATCTATACTATAATAAAACAGTAGAAGAATTTGCCTGTACAATAAATAAATTGCCTAAATAGATAATATTGATTGAAGAGGATGTTAAAATACCGCAGAATAGAACGTGATGATTATCAAAATTGATATCTGTCTATTTTTATATATATCTGTTTGTATTTACACGCTAATCTCTTAAACTACTGAAATGTATTATGTTTTGAAGCTATAAGCCCTGGGTACTGTGTAAGCTATAATTGAGTTGTTCAGTATCTTTTTAAACGAAACTATTTTAAACAGATTATTCGCTACATTTTCTGTGTACACTAGTCAAATAAAGAGAAGCATCAATGTGAAGGTACACTTATCCGAAGTTAAGAGCTGGCGTGTATTCTAGTCAGCTGTTGTGAGCTTATAACAGATAAACTACTATATTAGGTTTCATAAACTTCATATCCTCGCTAGGGAAAACAGATATATTGCTAAAATAATTCGCGAGGCGTTTGAAACACAAAAACATCCTAAATTTAATGGAGCAGCCAGTTGGAAGCATTTTACCATCTACTTCTAAAAAATTCGGAATCTACAATCCACGATACCAGAGAGTAAGATAAAGTCAACTTGTTCTGCAAAAATATAGGGCAGTATGCAAGTCAATAAAAAAACAGATGGTCGTAGACTGATGTGATTATTTTTTGAATCAACTGACAAACGAATGCCCCCTAAGTCTGTGATCACGAACTACTGTAAAGTGTTCCAAACGTCGGGTTAGCCAAAAAAGGTATAAAAATGTGTAAAATTTAAAGATTTTATTATTGTTCAGAGCCATACAGTCTTCGATCATAAATTGAAATTATTGGAAATTATCGTAAAGTCCTTGCGAACCTTACTACTAGTTAGGTAGCGCATCGTTCCATATGTTACGCATAACATGTACATAAAATCCATTTCCGCGCAAATAATATGAAATGAAATACAGACAGACATTTTCTGTGCCTTTAGATAAGTCGTATCCTATCGAGGAGAAAGAAAATAGGATTATAAAAATCTGATGACTATGTCGTTGTACGTGAGCATACAAGTGTTGAACTCTTTCTTTTAGAAGTTTTTTTATTTACAAATTTCGCCTCTTAAGCATCAGTGAATTTCGTGTGTGAAAGATGAAATTGAAATTCACAATTTTGAACTTTGTAAAGAAATGAATTTTAAACCCTGTATACACTGAATATTTATTAGTATTCAGTTTAAAATATCTCTACACAACTGTTGTTTGTTTTTCGGCATTTTTAAGTCGGCATTGGAAATAAATACTAATGAATGAAATTAATATTCTTTTAAGTTAGAATTGCCTTATTCGATTTAAAATTTATTTTGTTATAGATTTCTAAGTTTTTCAAATAATTATACTTACTACAGACTTGAATTAATTATTAAGCCGATGGGAATCGTGATATATGACCACTTCTATCCATTATCCAAATACAAATATAATATTACAATTTATAATTAAATGATAATTAATTTATAAATTGAGAACATAATTCAAATTGATATATGATAATTAAATAATAATTTAATCAAGATTTGATGCTTAATTTTGTTATTTGTATATATATGTTTATTTGTATTACGGGAATACGTCTGAGCGGAAACTGTGTTTATTCTTGCTCTTATTAAACCCTTTCTGTTTACATTACAAGTTCCTTCACAAGGCTCCGGTTCAAAGGTAACTAAGAATATTATATATACACATGAATATAAAACGAGGCTTAGAGGATACAATACAATTTAATTTGGGTCAATTAAGACTGGAATTATTATTAACCATCGCCTTAATTTCTGCAAATAATGCCAAATACCTAGTATGTATTTCATTATTATTAAACTTTGTGAATGTATCTGTAACATAAAAGGCAGCTTACCGATTTTTATAGAGTTAGTCACGACACTCGGTCTTCTGAATTTGAGACATTGTATGGCAGGAATTAACGCCGCCCTTTGTTATCCTGAGTATATTAAACCCAGCTTGAAGAGATAAATAATATTATTCTATATTATAACAATAATAAATATAACTTATTTTCAATTTTCTGCTCCTTCAAGCATAGTACAGTGGCGTTGAATTCGCCATTTAACACGCAATGTCTCGATTTTAGGCGGAAAGCAGTCAACGGAAAGTCTACACACTAGATTATCTGACTAGATCTGACTTCTATAAGCATGCAGAATATTTTTTATCATTATATAGAAGTATTTTTTATAATATTATATATTACTTACATTGTTATAATATTAATACAGTTAATACAGAATCGATTTGAAACTTGAAATTGTAAAATAAATCTTGATTTTCAACAAAAAAACATATTTTGAAATAAAAATAATGTTTAGTATATTCAAGTAAAACGCCGTTATATACATTATTATGTAAATAGGGTTGATCCTGTATTCAATTAAAAATATAAAATTAAACACGAATTTAAATGAAATTACGTAATTTCACGATTGACTTGATTTGATGATGGCGATCCTTTAATTTATAATTAGATTTTTTTAGGCGTTAACGGAGTGTCTTGATTTTAGGTTAGATTACCTAGTATGTGAAGTATAATTATTAAACACAAAATGTTTCTTTACTCTCACTCTTCACGATTAAGTTATTATTCTCTTTTTTATTTTATTTTATTAGCTTCATTTTGTCCCTATTCCGCATAGCAGGATAGACAAAAAGTACCTAGTGTCAAGACACTCCGTACTTCACATTCCACCGAATTCGAGACATTTTGTCGTGAGTGGTGGAACTCAACGCCGCAGTTTGTCTTAACAGAGCAAGGAAGAAAGCATCATTTTAAATATGATTACTCCCCCAAATAGAAATCTAACCCACAACCCATAGCGTTTACGGTCAGACGCTGTCCCACTGCACCACGACCGGCCTCAGGTTGTTATTATATCTATCGTTTATCATTTTGTTATTAATATACGTTGTCACCATGACTGAGTAAGTACTAAAACCGTGAATCTGTATGCGCGCACAGTAATTACTTTATTAAATTTATATTAACAATATGTACTCGCATGATTAAAAAGTTTATGTCGCGATCGTGACTTGGTGTAGTCAATTACCGAATGTCGAGCTTTTAAAAGTTATTAATATTTCAGCATTCTAAATGTTATTTCGATTTTTGCAACGTATCTCAACAACCGAGTGCGTTACGATGGAAATTGAATTCCGTTTAAATAATACCCGGAATTGGACATATAATTATTTTTGTTTGCTTATGTTGAGCAAAAACAAAAATAACGGTTAAATTTAAATTATTTTCATTTCCTCGTTCTGGTGAGACGAAGCGCGGCTTGATCTCTGCCACTCAAGACACAATGTCTTCGGCGAAAGGTTGAGTATTGAGTGTCATGATACTAGTTATTTCCTTTCTACCTTGCTCTACAGGATAAAAGCGTGAAGCTAAAAAAATCTTCTTTCAATTTAGTTACACACAATAGTCGTAAATGTGCTGGCTAACAGAGCAATTGAGTATTTCCTCTATCAGCCTCACTGTAGCATAGCGTGTATAATTCCTGATAGACTATGCCACGATAACTTCTACCAGTATAATGATTTCAAATTCAAAATGATAATTAATAAATATAAAGCGACCTAGCAAATATGTAAATCTACTAAATTTCCGAAAATTCATTCAGTTGAACAAGAAATTCTCATAAAATATGCCCCTTTATGTACTTAAGTAGATTGTAAGATAAATAATGAAAAAAATAATAATAAAGAAACCTTTTAATCCTAAGGTTCGGTATACCATGGTAATATTGTTTGTAAGCTACGCTACTCCGTACCCTCGTTATCTTCTAATTACATAATCAATGAGATCTTTGTTTAGGAAATCTTTGTGTCTACAAGAATTCTCTTACTATACTATAGGTATGAGTGTAAATGATATATATATATTTAATTTGAGATTACTTACCACTTTTGTGCAGATGAAATTATTATGTTTATTTATTATTTTTTATTGTCATATTAGTTTTACGTTATGATCTGGTATAGCAGAGTAGACACCTAGTGCCATGACACCTCGCTTTCCACCTAATTCGGGACATTGCGTGTTGAGTGGCGGACCTCAACGCCGCGCAATGTCACCGCTCACTAGAGCGAGGAAATGAAAATTATTTCTATTATAATCATTCACCGAGTGTAAATCGAACTCATAAAGGATAGCGTTTACAGTCAGACGCTGTCAAACCGCGCCACGACTGCCACAACTCGCATCGTCAACATTCAACTCTTATCCGTAGAGAATATAATCTGTATATATTAAGAAAATATTTCCTCGTGGTAAGAAAAAAAAATATATACATACGTATATATATATATATATATATATATATATATATATATATATATATATATATATAAATTTATAGAAAACCAATTTTGATACTATATATATATATATATATATATATATATATATATATATATATATATATATATATATATATATATATATATATATATATATATATATATATATATAGTATCAAAATTGGTTTTCTATAAATTTATACGTGTGTAATCCTATCTGCAGTGCGGTGTACACCACGAAGTGAGTAGCGCAATATATGAAATGCAGCCAACCTGGAAGCTACATCTCTTGGGAAATGCTTGCAAAATAACTTCCATTATTTCATCATACGAGTATGTAATACACAATACTTGGTTTAGTCAGCAGTTTTGCTTATATTTTTAATTAAATGTATGTTTTTTCTAATTATTTTACTTAAGTATTAATTAAATTTTAGCCTGTGTAGATACATACGATACATACTTTCATGCAATCTAGAAAGCCATTTGTATAGAAAATTTAAAAGCTACAAAATTGAAAGATTTATGTGCATTTAAAAAATGATAGTGGTATAACCTATACAGTTAAGTAATGCATTAATTATATATATAAATAATACGTATATCAAAATTACATTTATTCTTTACCTTTTTCTGTGTGTTCTGGATAACCTCTGGAACGGCTGGACTGATTTTGAAGGGATTTTCACTGGCCTATAGCTAATACTTTTATCGTACCCCTATAAAATAAAGATGATATAAAATAAAGAAGATGTGGAATTTACCACGCGCACATTTCGTTTTATATAAAGTAACTCCAGCTTAATAAGATCTTTGATTTTCGCGATTTTTACACATTTTAAATGAAGCAATTTTAAATGGATTAATTTAATTATATATTAATATATTTTCAAATACCAAAGACTGTCTATCTGTGACCACGGAGTACTGTAAAGTTTTCGAAACGTCAGCTTTCCAAAAACGTATTTTCATATACCAAAATATACGCGATTAATCCGCTTAAAAGTGTTATATTTAACTCTTACTTATACAGCTACAACTATCACACAGCTGGTTAATTATTAGAATGTTTAAAAATTAAAGAGAAATAAAATTCATTCTATCCATAAAATATGTAACCTCAATTAATTTCGGCCAAGGATTGCTTATTTTTGCGTTGAAGAAATTCTAGCCTAAATATTTGATCAGTGTTAGGGGCCATTATTTCCCTCTTATGTGTATACAATTTCAAACAAAACAGGAACATGACATTTGGGACGTAAATTTGATGGTACTACTTTGTTGGCAGTAATATATATGGCAATTTAGCTTGTTAAAGGGAGTGATCTGTGAGGCTTGTTTCGTGAAAGAGAATACGCTTGTATATGTGTTAACGTTCCCTAGAAGGGTAATTTTTTACTTTCCCACATAGCAGGGTAGACTAAAAGTACCTAGTGTCAAGAATACTGATGGAATACGGCATATTGCGTGTTGAGTGACGGAACTCAACGCCGCGCTTTGTCTTACCAGAGCGAGGAAATCGCAGAAGGTCAACATTCAACTCTTACCCCTATAGAATATAATTGTATACTTTAAATAATATCTACCATATTATTTAAAGTATACAGATTATATTCTATAGGGGTAAGAGTTGAATATTGACGTTGTGAGGAAATTATTAATATGTATCGTAGCAACTGTACCAAACAAGATGTTTCCGCGGGACACGCGATGAAACTGTTACCGTAGTTTACGAAGTAAATTTTATTCAATTTCTTTTAATTCTAGTTACGTATTAGATTGACAATGATAATGCGTGTTATAAAGTCATTTTATTACACTTTATTTTAACCTCATATTTAATTTACAGAGAAAATATGATATAAAGGTATAATAGGTAAATAAGGTAGGGAACACGCTTTCTTTTTTTTATAACGTGAGCAAATCCTGTTACGGATACTTGCCCCATTAGGGACTCGAGACAGGTTATGTGACACTACGGATTGGTAGATATGAGCCGCCCAGTTCACCCATTAAACCCTCACGGTACTCCTCCTTCGGCCGCCACTGGCCAGAACCTCAGGTACACTCCGATCCTTCCATAAGCCTTGACGAGTGGGAATCTAGACTATCGAATAATTTCAAAATTAGTAATTTGTTATCCAAAAAATTAGTGATACCAGTTTTGTTTGCATATCTAAGTATACTGTAAAGATACCGATACTGTGATATTTAACGGTACGCACTATTGAGTATAAAGTAGTTCAATTTTCCCAGTCCCTTGACAAGATCAGTTTCACAGTCCAATAGCTCGTAAGCCGTAGACTGATAGCGGTCGGGCAGTTACTACGTTTACGGTTAGCCAAGCGATCGGAATATCGGATTTTCGGCCGTATACGAACGAATACTCTGGATTAACGTGCTTAAGTGCACGGTATTAGTTTTGGCAAGGAAAAGTCTCGTGTAAGCTTTGGAGGGGTTTTTTTTATTAATCAAAATATTTTTTTTCACTTAATTTTTTTATATTAATGTTAAAGCCGGTCATGGCGCAGTGGGACAGCGTCTGACTGTAAACCCGATCGATTGTGGCTTTGCCCCCCACTCGGGGGAGTTATTAAATTAAAATTATTTTCACTTCCTCGCTCTGGTAAGACAAAGTGAGTTCCACCACTCAACACGCAATGTTTCGAATTCGGTGGAAAGCGAAATACAAAATATCTTGACACTAGGTACCTTCCGTCTACCATGCTATGCGGGACAATAGCGTGATAATAAAAGTAAAAAATATATGTACCAAATAATACTAAGTACGTTTGGAAAAACATTTAGAAACGGATCATTTTAAATGATCATTTTAAAGTCACCATTAAAGATATTAGTATACTATCCCTTATTAAAAAAAATGAATCATACACGTTTACTAAATGCAGTCAAACATAACAATATATATAATAACATATTATGTAACAACAGGATTCAGAATATATAGTTATATTTAAAAGCACTTTGCAGAGACGCTTTTGTGAAATGTTCTCGTTAACTTGATTAAGTGGGGCAAGATTTGTTTGTAGGAAAACTTACAATGTTTCCAACATCCTATTAATGAAAAGGAAAGTTTAGTTTATAGTTTTGTGTCGTATTTGTCTTGTTTTGCTCCTATTAGTTTATATTTATATAGAAAAATCATAAGAAGCCATCATGGCGTAGTAAGGCAGGCTCTGACTGAACGCGATTGTTCTTAGGTTAAATTTTATTTGAGGGTTTGGTTATATTTAAATAATTTTTAATTTAAATTGTATATTTTTAATTTAAATTTTAATTTTTAATTTAAATGTATTTTAAATTGTATATGAATATAAAAAGCCACTTAATATTTATATGTAATATATACAATTAGGAGTGTAATACAGCTAATACAACTTATAAAACAAAAATCTCTTCTGTGTTCTATATTTCTCGGTGAAAGAATTTTGAACAAAGAATATTTTCCTATAGAAAATTCCCAATTAATTTTAAAAGCGGCGCAATTATGGCCACATCCGTATAGCTAAGACAATTAAGCGTTCATTTCCACTACGTCTCCTTGCCGCAAACTGAATAGAATTCTGTAGTAAAAGAAAGAAATAGGAAATTATGTGCTTAAGAACGCGTAAAAATTTTATATCTAAAGAAAGAGGTTTTATAAATAAACCGATGTAATTAAAATTTGAGTGTCGCTATGAAAATAAATTGTCTACTCCATATAAAAAGGTATTATGTACTAGCTGTGCTCGCGACTTCGTCCTCGTGGAATTTGATATCTGAGGATTTTTATTTTATAATTCAAATATAAACGTAGCCTAATTCACTCTTTATCCATCTGCCAGTAACATCATTGTCCTGTCAAAATCGTTCAAACCATTCTGAAGATCAACCGCAACACACAGACAGACAAACAAAAAAAAAAAATATTATTTTAGTATATGTACCGATTACATATATATATGAATTTAGTAGTTTTAAAAGTATTTGATTTAATAGTTAATATTGATACATTATTTTTGATTTGTTTTTGTTATTTAAACTAGGATTAACCTGGTAAATAATACATTTAGGAATTGGTATCAATATGAATTTGAAAAAACATAAGATTATTTACATTGGGACAGTTGGATATGATGAATTTGAATTAGACATTTTATATTAAAATACTCAAAGATATTAACCCACGTACAGAATAATTACTTTATTTTATGGTAAAAAAATCAAAAATAGCCTTAAATATGGAAATATTTATTCAGAGACTTTAATAACTTGATCGTTATTAAGGGCTTTTGTTGAAAAAGGTTAAGATTTATGTTAAACGCACAAAAAATGACGACTAGTTTATCGCTCGCCCAACGGTTCACCGTTTTGTATTCTGTGTAATAATTTTTTTCCTTTAATATACAAAAGGTTGCAAACGAGCTATCTGAATTTATTTTTTATGTTAAATGTTTTATTGTCTTAAAAGTGTACTTAATGGTACTGGCTTATGTATATTTTAAAAATATATATATAAAATTATAAAACAAACATAGTGGTCAAAGTAGCAAATAAGTGGGTTGTAGCGCAGTGGGACAACATCAGTTGTGGATTTGATTCCCACTCGGGGGAGTATTTAAATTATGCTCATTTCCTCGCTCTGGGAAGACAAGGCGTGGCGTTAAATTTTGCCACTCTACACACATGTCTCGACACTGTACATCTTGTTAACCTTGCTGGTTAAAAGTGTGAAGCTAAAAAAACATATTTTAAAAACTTATAAGATTTTTTGAGCTCAGTGAGATATGAATCCGTGCGTCTTGGAAAATTCTTCTACACTTTTCGAAATGCTTCTACATTGTTGAAAACTAACGAAATATGTATTTAAAAAACAACGACGTCATCATCATCAGTCGTTAGTTGGTATGAAATATTAACAAGTATGGACCCCAGGGCCATACTTGTTAATATTTCATACCAACTAATGACTAACTTTCAAAATGTTAAATTAGAATATAAAGCAGAATTTTGGCGAGGTACCAATTAAAATGTTTCACCTCAAGTTATATTGAACTGCTTAGTAAGCTTCGGGGAAAATTATTTAGCTTTCCTATAAATTTTGGCAGGAATAAAACGTACCTATGACGCCATTCAGGCCATCAGATAAATCACGGTAAATTTTATTTTAACTTATTTTTGACGTTTAAAAGAATAGCACAATGGGACGTTTGAACGTAAATGCGATTAGTTAAGAGTTCAATTTCCAATAAAAGGAATGATATTTTGATTATCTTCAAAGCACGGCGTTGAAGAATGAAATTATACGAAATACTCTTTGTGCCATCAGTAACAAAATGTAATTATGAAGGTTTTATTTATTTTCAGAGTAACAGATGTGAAGTTTGAAGAAGACATGAATGGTTTCTCAGATTTTAATGATTTTCTTAATAATTAAATAAAATATAACTATATTATATTTTATTTCTTACCATCTGTACCTACTTTAAAATTATAAAGATTTCTTGTGAATATTTATTCAATTTTACTTCTTTCAAGGATATTAAATCATTTTCTACGAAAACAAATAAGATCTACAGGTCAGTCGTGGCGCAGTGGGTCAGCGTCTGACTGCAAACGGTTTTGAGTTCGATTCCTACTCGGGGAAAGATTATTTTTAAATTATTTTCACTTACTCGCTTTGGTCTGACAAAGTGCGGCGTTAAGTTCCACTACTTAACACGCAATGTCTTTAATTCTGTGGTTCACTAAGTACTTTCTGTCTACGCTACTATACAGGTTAAAAGTGTGAAAATCAAAAAATAACATCTAGAAACAAATTGAAATATCTAAGTCACTTAAATAAATAAAACAATTTTTTTGCACAAATTTGTTTATGAAGTTTTGCGTAGAACTGCAGAATAACAAACAGAATAAGTAATGAACATGAGGCATGAGTTCATCAGCTTAATCGCTTTGTCCATTAATGTATGATTGATTGTTTTTCAGCGTTAAATTACTTTAGGTGGCTCCTTTTTAAGTATACAGTTTTTTAATCGGTTAAAAATTGCTTGTAATATAAATATTATGATATTAACCATTCAGTCATCATCAGTCATTTTTAAACTGCATACTTGTGGCGTCCATGGACTTTTCTATTCCCATTATATTTATAAATATTGTGATTTTTTTAAGTTGAAATGATAATTCATGTCATCGTAAAAAAAATCACTGACACACGTAGTAGAGTACTTCTCTCTAGGTGCGGGCCTTTATTTTAGTGTGTTTGAGGAATTGGAGGTCCCTCCAAAAGATCGGTGATTGTGGTCTCACTTGTTATTGACCTCTGGTTGATCATGGTCATATACTTCGCATTATATATAAATTAAAATTACACATACATTCGGTTTTACTTATATATATATATATATATATATATATATATATATATATATATATATATATATATATATATATATATATATATATATATAGATATATGAGGACGCATGCCGCGGAGGAGAAAAAATTCTATGATAGTATAACTGTCAAGTACAAATATAGTTCTATCAATGCCACCATGCGCACGAAGCCGCGAGCGAAATTTAGTATTACATATATATGTATGTCACTTAAACTCAAGTTACTATTTGTATCAAGCACAGTTACACAGATAGTTGCAATTTTTCTTTTGAGCAAACCGATATAAAATAACATAAAACGTAGATTTATTGAACAGAACTCCAGCTTCCCTCGGGTCTGGCGGTTAATCCATTTTCATTTGCTCTGTTATTCGGTGCCATTTATTGGTGCCTCTGTAAATTTATTTCTGTCTACGGCAGATGTTTTTTTGGTAAAAATTTACTTATATCGTTATGGCATAGCACTAACGATAGACTAAATATGATGAATTTAGGATCGAATCTTACTTGCAATTTATTATATAAAAAGTAAACAAGCATTGTATATATATATGAATGTGTAAAAAATAAAGAATAGAATCATATAACCTTTGTAAGCTTTTTTCTGTTTTAATTTAATTTATTTCGGTGTTATTTGTAAGGCGTCAACTTTAAAAAACTGTAAGCCAAGTTTTGACAATAAAATTAAATAGATGTTTAAATAATGAATAAAAAATCTATAAGCTTCTTATACATAAAATAAATGTATAAATACATGTATTCATGTTTACAAATCATATTACAAGTACAAGCACGCTGTGCTAAGCGTGTGACTGTAAACAAGGTACGTTGTACATTCCATTCCCACTCAAGGAAAAGTATATATTCAAAATTAATTTTGATTTCTTGGCCCGTGACGACAAAGTACAGCGTTGAGTTCTGCCACTCAACAGCTATGTCTCGAATTTCGGCGGAAAGCTGTGTGCGGAGTGTCTTGGCACTAGGTATTTTCTGTCTGCCCTGCTATATAGGATAAAAGCTTGAAATTAAAAGGTGTATCTCTATGAATAAAATAAACAGGCAAATTATACCTCAGTGTGGTATTTTTTGTACAACAGAATCTGATCTTGATAGATTAAGTCGATGAAGATATATGCCTTGCAGGTCGATCGAGGGTTGAAAACTTAATTTGAAAACATCAAGTTTATCTCCGTCATCAGTTTTATGACACTTTTTCAGTTCAAGGAAAAGCAAATAATTCACGTCACATATTGCTTGTGTTATGTAAATTTTTATAGGCATAACAGTAGTTGAGGGAGGTCACTGTAACGCAGTGGGACAGGGCCTGACTATAACGCAATCTGTTGCGGGTTCGTTACACACTCGGAGGTAGGATTATATTTAAATTGTTTTAATTTTTCTCGTCTGGTAAAATTTGCACTGAAAACGAAAGCAAAATCCTTCTCTTGTAAATTTTTATGCCTATATATTATCTCTTCATCTCTACATATAATACGTTATATTTGTATTACTTACGAAATTAATTTAGTTTATTCATATTACTAGATCCATAGCAATTTCGTAGAATCGTGTTCGAATAGTGGTGAGAAACAATTTCCTGCTATTTATTATTGTAATTATCTCGTTTGTATATTGATATACTCAGAATTGTATATAGTATCATAATTATGTATGTTAACCTCATGCTGTATATTTCCTGGTAAAAAAATTGTACATATGGCAAAATAACAAATATTTAGACAAGGACCCTCCTAACGAATATTTAGACAAGACCCTCGTGACGCAGTGAGGCACTGTCTGACTATAAACACAATTCTGGGGGGAATGTTGTAATTAAAATTTATTTTCTTCGTAATCTGGTGTTGAGTATATATATATATATATATATATATATATATATATATATATATATATATATATATATATATATATATATATATATATATATATATATAACCTTTTAAGATTGTTATACTCGTATAATATTTCCAAAAGAAATAGTTTTTTGTTATAAAACTAATGCCCTTATATATTTATATTAGAGTTTATCTTTATATAGTTGAACAATAATCGAGATATGTATTGCATGTTTTATTTTTAGGAGAAACATTGTAGAAACTGATGGTGATTCCTAATAAATAAATAAAAAAAGAATAAATATAAAATGGATGCATACTTGGCACGACATGCGGGTGAACTGTCCAAGGTTGCTGTGATATATCTTGGATCCTGAAAATAGTCTGCATGATGTATGTTGCAGTACACTTTGGCCTTCTAAACATTTTATTTTATCTATGATTTTTACGACTATTAAACATTTTAAATGAAACTATTTAAAACGGATTTATCGCGTATATTTTGGTATTTCAAAATACATTACAATCACAGGTAGACTCGTGTCTATCTGTGACCACGGACACTACCGTAAATTATTTAAATCGTCGGGTCGAGCAAAAGTATACACAATTAGTACGTTTGAAATAGTTTCATTTAAAAATAACTTAAATAGAACTCATTTTAATTTACAATCTCGGTAAATATAATGATTTGACAAAACTAAAACAGAATTCAATAATGTATGTCATGGATATCATTAGATGTCATTAGGCCGTAGGTATTTCAAATTAATTTAATAAAAGCTGGGTACTTTAACTTATTTAACTTTTGTTTAGCTGATGGAATCTTATCATATCACATTACATTATCATTACACAGTCTAAAAGGAAGTCACGTCTGTTGTCGGAGCGCTTAAGTCTTTCAAACTATGTAACGTAACGTAATGTTTTAACACTATTTTCATTAATACACATTGTGACGTATGAGTAAAATTGAATTTAGAAGAGAAAAATTAACTTTAAAAAGTCTAATCTAAGCGAGAACGAGGAATGAGAGATGAGAGGCAAGTGCAAAAACAAAAAGATATGCACGGCACCAAAGCCGCGAGCGGGCCGCTACTATATAATAAAAGAATAGAAAAGCCAAATATTAAAAAAAATTATAAATATTTGTGATTTAAGTTTGAACTCCAAAAAAATAGCTATTATAAAATCTTTTCCCCGACTGTAATAGACCAACCTATTTATATAACCGTTTGCAGTCCAGCGCTCTGTGCTCAGTTCCACTGCACCATGATGGCGTGTAGGCGGGTGAACTCATATGTGGATTCTTGAAATCGCATGTGAGCATGTGAAATCACATGGTGTCATATGTGGACGAGTAAAATCACATGTGGACTATGGTGTCATATGTGGATGAGTAAAATAACACGTGGACCATGATGTTATGTGTGGAAGCGAGAAATCACATATGGGTCAAGACGTCATATGTATATGAGAAAAATCACGTGTGGGCTAAGATGTTATATGTGGGTGAGTAAAATCACATGTGGACCATGGTGTTATATGTGGAGGCGAGAAATCACATGTGGGCCAAGACGTCATATGTAAATGAGAAAAATCACATGTGGGGCAAGATGTCATATGTGGGTGAGTAAAATCACATGTGGACCATAGTGACATGTGTGGATTGGTTAAATCATATATAGGCCATGGTGAAATGTGTTGAATTGGATGAGAAAGATCATATGTGGATCATGATGTCATGTGTGGATGAGAGAAATCACACGTGGGCCGTAGTGTATGGGGGTGAGGAGTATTACATGTGGATTATATGTCATAAGTGATAAGATAAAATGACATCATATGTTATAAGCGGATGTGTAAAATCACATGTTCATACAACCAAATCCAAACTTCATAAAACCAAAGTCATACATTCGGAGGTTTGTTTAAAACGGCTTTTACGAAAGAGTGAGATTATAAATGTTTAAGGAATCTTACAAATGTATATGAAATCTTATATATATTATTCATATGAAGTATTACAAATTTTGGCAAAATCTGTGATTTTAGTAAGAACGCGTGCACGTAAAAAAAAGAAATAGCTTTAGTATAGTGAGTTCACGTGAGTGAAGTCGTAAGCAGAATTCATAGATATCTAAATACTTTATTTAAATTAATTTACTCTAATAAACTGATAGATATCATGTTATTTTTTAAATATATTTATTTACATTTACTCGTATAAATAACGTAAATATAATCAATTTTTTTTATTAGCTTCACGTTTTATCCCTTGCGGGGTAGTCAGAGTGTAACGGAGCGCCAAACGCATGATGAATGGTGGGATGATGAAGTGAAAGAGGCAGTAGAAAGAAAGAAGAAATCATGGCAGGACAATAAAGTCTCGAATAAGAATAAAAGTATGAGAGAGACTAAGAAGAAAGAGTATAAGTTGCAAAAGCACCTAACAAAAGCACTGATAAAGATGAAGCGTGAAAAGTCAAAGCATGAAAGAGACGACAAATTCACAAACAATTTCAGGGAAAACACGAAGCTTTTCTGGCGAGAAATTAGTGATTCTCGGCGTTGTTCGCCAACCTGTAATATGAATGGGGTGCTTTCCGAGGACGGTGATATACTTACGGAAAAAACAAACGTTTTGCAAAGATGGGCGGAGTTTGGAAGATGTATGAAAGTGATGAAAAAAGTAGAGAATGCTATACGAAGTCTGAAATGTAGCAACGCAGCGGAAGCAGATGGAATTACTGCTGAGATGATCAAATATAGTGCGCATATATTTGATCATCTCTGGACCTGTTCATTTTTTTATGCAATTTATGCTGGAAAACGGAAGATGTCCTGGATGATTGGCGAGGCGCAGTCATCGTGCTTTTGTATAAAGGCAAAGGTTCACAGATATACTGTGCAAGCTATAGGGCTGTCAGTTTCATTAGCTTTTGCAGTAAAATTTATGCTAAAATTCTAGCGAGACGAATGTAAGAGAGATCCGAAAGGCTTTTATGGCAGGCCTAAGGAGGATTTAAACCTGGAAGAGGGTGCATGGATCAGGTCATTTCTTTCCGCATGATCACGGAAAAGATTTTGGCTGTAAACCAGAAAATATTCTGTGCTTTTGTGGATTTAGAAAAGGTGTTTGACAGGGTTGTAAGAAAGAAGTTATGGGAGATACTGCCCCGGTACAATGTGAACGGACCCTTGTTGCAGGTTGTAAAATCAGTCAGCTTGGCTGTTTAATTTGTATTTGGATAGCTGTCTCCAAGGAGCGAAAGAAAGTGTCATAAGAGTGAAAGTTGGTGATTTGACAGTTAACTGTCTGTTGTACGCAGATGATGCAGTGCTAATTGCATCATCAGAATGCGAGTTACAGGCATTGGTCACCACTCTGAAAGAAGGGTGTGAAAGTAATGGTCTAAACCTGAATGCGAGTAAAACTAAGATTCTAGTATTTGAAAGAGACTAAGAAAGATCGGAATGTAAGATTAGGGTAGATAGAATGATATTAGAACAAGTGAATGAGGTGATATATCTGGGAAATATAAACATATTTCAACAATTCTACTAAACAGTAGAGATGGAAGATACGAAATGAATGTGGAAAGGCGTATGGCTGCCGGTAACAAGGTTAACGGTGCTCTTGCTGCATTGATGCAACGGCAAAACGTCAGCGTACCTGCACGTCTTGCCGATCACAATGCAGTACTGATACCGACGTTGTTATACGGCAGCGAAACGTGGGTGTGTCAAAAGAAGAATGAAAGAAAGATGAAGACAGTAGAGGTGAAATGTCTTTGTCGGTTATGCGGAATCAGTTTAGCTTTCTGTATATGCAGTGAGGAGGTTCGCAGGATGGCAGGTATAAGCGCGAATGTTACAGTAAAAATGAAGAAGAACGTGCTCAGGTGGTTTGGGCACGTGGAAAGAATGAATGATGAAGGAATGGTAAGAAAGATTTATGAAGGTATGAGAGGTCGAGGGAGACCTTGGTTGACCTTCGAAAACACAGTATCGATGATACTGGAGGAAGGTTACGTAAAGCATGAGAACCCCACGAGGGCATTTATGAAGAGGATATTGACTCTGGACGAGGCGAAAAAGGTATGCAGGGACCGTTGCGTTTGGAGCTCCGTGTTCTCTGACTAACCCGCCAGGGATAAAGCGTGAGGCTAAAAAAACACACACGATTAAGAGACCTGCCAGCATACTTCAACACTTTTAGTACCTATTTCGCAGCTGTCTAGCTTCTTGGGAACATAATTAAATGTAAAAAAGGATCGTACGGAAAGCCTTGAGATGTATCATCATTTAAATAATTAGATTTCATTTTTTTTAGACATATTAAAAGATCTCGCACGTTTAATATTAAGTATGTATGTGAATTTATTCTCAGTTTGCGTCTAAATGTTTTGAAGCTATCTTTAGCAACTATTGCAAAGTTGTTCAAGAGTTTCAAATCTCGTAATTACATATCTACTAAAAGTTTAATTAGTTCTTACTCTTTTAAGTTAGGCTAATTTAATTCGATTTATCGTGTATATTTTGGTAATCAAAAATACCTTTAAGAAAACCTGACGTTTCGAACATTTAATAGAAATCCATGGTAACATACAGCTCTTATAATTTTATGTACGTGTATTTTTTATTTTCACGCTTTTGTCCCATGTAGAAGGGTAGACAGGAAGGACCTAGTATCAAGACACTCCGTACTCCGCTTTTCGCCGAATTCGAGACATTTTGTGTTGAATGGCAGAACTCAACGCTGCCTTTTGTCCTATCAGGAAATGAAAATAATTAAAATATAATCATTCTTCCGATGGCACACAACCGATGGCGTTTACATTCAGACGCTGTAATACTGCACCACGACCAGCCTCATGTACATGTTGTTATTATAATAAAAAAGATACTTTATTAATATTAGCGTTATAAACGGATATTTACGTCATCAGAGTGTCTGTTCACTTTATTTGGTTTTGTTAATAATCCTTAATTTTTTTACTCATTTTTTTATTAATTCTCACCATATATTTGTGTATCTGTGTATTTTTTAATTTTTAATTTTTGTCTTTGATAAAAAACGGTATATGGATAAAATCACAATCATAGCTACATGTAAAGCAAAAACTGAAATCTGTTATGCAACAATAGATATTTCACAATACTGAAATTGTGTCGTCGTGAATGGTTTTTTTCCAAACCAAATCAATTCAATTTTCATTCACTGTCTTTTGTATTCATAAAAATATTTTTATACATACACAGACAGATAAAAAAGCTTGAAAAGATATATTTTTTTAATATTTTGTTTCAATTTTTGAACAAAAAAAAAATTGATCTCACAAAAATTATTAACCATAAAATATCTTAAGCGTCATCATTACAGATCGTTGTTATAAGATAAAGATCTTTGCTCGTTTAAAGATTAATTATCCGTTATCATTGTAACGGAAATTTAATTAATAGTAATGTGTAAACTTGTATCAGATGATCCTTTTTTAGTTCCACGCTTTTATATACAGGATTTTATTAGGTAGGCAGGAAGTACGTAGCGCCAAGACACTCTGTACTTCGCTTTCCGCCAAATTTTGAGTGGTGGAACTCAACGCTGCTCTTTGTCTTACCTACTGGGAAATACCCACTCGAGGAAATAATTATATTTAAATTATTTCCCCGAGTGGGAATCGAACGCTCAACCGTTCGCGTTTATAGTCGGACTTTGTCCCACTGCACCATGATGGGCTTCTCGTAAAAGTTACACAATCGTAGACTGCACTAGCAAATCAGAATTGACTAAAATAAAATATATCTACCGAAATCTAGACATAACACTTTACATTATCTATAGGTAGCACTTTACCAATATGTTTGCAGCAGCGATATAAATTGTATCAATATTGCCAACCTTATATGGCATTAATAAGGATAACTTGATTTTAACATAAAATTGTAAATTTTCGTTAAAAAATTCCTTTATGGTTTACACGGTTATTATAAAATATAGAACTCCGTTACTTTATTTAAACTACAGGTAAAACATGTTTTTTCAGTTATGTTCCTAATCCCTCTTTATATAAGGGCGAAGATTTCGGTAAAAAAAATATTTTAGAAAGTTTCTGCCTTAAATTGCATAATTTATTTAAATAATTTTGGTGCAACATTTGTTTTAAATAACATTTTAGCTCTATTTAACTTTTCATTATTTTATCACATTCAAATTGAAACCGACTTTATTTATTAAATTGTTTTCTAACGCTTTTAGAGGCTATAGTGGCGCAGAGGTGGGTCTGACTATACGGTTGTTTGTGGATTTAATATTGTGTGTATTGGGAAATTATTATTATCAAAATTCATTTTCATTTCTGCTCTGGTAAGACAAAGCGCGATACAAAAACTATAAAGACTGAAAACAAGAATCAATCTGTAAAACATATAGTTAGATTTCTAGTAATTAACTAATAAAATATTTTCACTTTTCAGTACAAAGCGTTTAATTTTTAAGTTAATTCACAGAAGATATTGTAAAAGCACTCTTTATTAGGCACGAATATTTTTATTAGTCATTCCAATTAAGCAGGGTCATCTGCCAAAAAATATTTAATAACTTTATTCTTTCAACCTTGCTTCGTTACTAGAAGAAATATTGGAACCCCGCCAGAACTTGATCGAAGATATCTGCGACTACTATTTTGTTCAGCTAAATTTTTCAATCTCGTCGTAAATTTTCTTAATAGATTTTGTAGAATGTCGTTATGAACTGCTTTACTTGTCTTTAATTAAATATCGATAGGAACTTAGTGTCTTGGTCGAGGTTTCAATCAAATTGAAATTGATGTGGTGCTGAGAACCTGGGAAAATAATTGGGTTGAGAGACGGTTTGAACATGAAAATCAGTTTATATGTAAAATTATTTTCAGTTTATATGTAAATTTCTTATAACATATGTATATAAATATTTTTATGTACATATTTTATAATAAAATTATTGTTTTAATTAATACTGGATGAAAGGATGCATTTTTAATGAGCTATATTTGTTTATTTCATTATTAACAATTAACTTAAACTTTTCATATTAAAATGTATCGTGAAAGGTTTTTGGACGATTTTCAACAGTACGACCTTAACCTTGTTATACTCGCAATGGTATTACAAATTGATAATTTTTGAAAGCCTTCTTCATTTTAAAATAAAATTTTATAATAGCTTTATTTCGGCTTCTTTTCACTCTAAAATTGCCTTGAAGAGATAGATGGCTACTTATCCATAAGACAATTTTGTACAATTGTTTTTTTGTCTATTTTGTGTTGTCTTTTTTTACTTCAATACAAAGTGTACGACTAAAGAAATAATAATACCTGTGTTATTGTATAATAATAAAATGAAAGAAATGTTAAATTGTTAATTAAGCAAAAAATACATGCCTATCCTATAATAAGCATCTTATTTCTTGAGTATATAAATTATTTCCTTGTCAGGAAAAACAGTATTGTATTGCTAGAACGATCCGCAATGCTTTTGAAATACAAAAACATGCTGATTTTAATAGAGAAGATGGTTGGGAGCTTTCTGCCACCTCGGACCAAATATTAAAAAATTAAAGCCTTATATTCCCTATACCAGAGAGCAAGATACATTCAACTTATTCTGCAAGAATCCAGGGCAGTACGAGAGGCAATTAAAAAAAGATGCCAGTCGTTTGTTGTATTTTATTTTAGTATTAACAGACAGAGAATGCCACCACAGTGGGATTTACCTGTGATCAAGGATTGCTTTAAAGTAAAAAGTCAGATTTTCAAAGAGGTATTTCTAATACTAAAATATACGCCATTAGTCCATTTACCATAGTTTTATTTATAATGTATGTATTTAGTTTGACCCTTATAACATTCCACTACTGTGGCAAATTAAAGACATGCCTGATTTTACACAATAGGTAGAAGTTTAAATTTACCTCAACGAAGTGTTTAGTTGGGAGTATGGGAGTCTGGTAAAATAGAATCGCAGGGATTCCACATTTTTTTCGAATTATCAAATTTCACTGAAAGTGGAAAACATAGTGACTTGCCTCTTTAATTACTATAATTATTAAAAAAAAATATTTTGAATTTGAGGCCAGTGTAGCGCAGTGTGATAGCGCCCGACTCTAACCACTTTCTATTATTTGTAGATTCGTTACCCATTCCAGACAAAGCTCGGTGTTGAGTTCGACACTCATTGTACAAGTTCCTGATTTCCGGAGGAAAGCAGTCAACAGAGTGTCGCGACACTAGGTTGTCTCTTACTATTCTGCTCAGCGGGATGAAACGTGAAACAGCGTTGCTGCAGAGAATTTGACAATATTTAGTTTCTGACTATCATCTTGAAAGTGAATAAAAGTAAAACTGCAGAAAAAATTAGTTATTAAAAATAACACAAAATGTTAGCTACATAACGCTACATACGAATGTAAGTGTAAGTGAAAATAAAATTCTTTATCTATCTTCAATGTTAAGTAAAGTTCTTTTATGCTAATTTCAAATTCCTACTTGAGCTTCGCTTTTCAAATGGTTCTAAGGAAATGCTCTAATTTGAATTTTACTTAACATTCATTTATATTATATAAAAATATGAAAAAATGTTATGATTTCTTACAATATTTACCTACGGTTTAATTTATATACATAATGTATATTTACATAATTTGTTCAAAATATTATGTACCTACTGTAAATATCGACAGTCAATAAAACAGAAAATTGTAATAATAATGATTCTTGTTTACGAAACATTTCAACACCCAGCATAGATTTTCCTTGGATAGTTATTTTGGGCCAAACTTGGAAAAATGTACAATATTTCTGATCGTCACATTGTCTTGAGACCGTGAAAGTTCTCCAAACCTTGTACATTTTATTACTTTGTGTCACGGAAAGTAGGCGATTACACAATTACATATAATCAAATGTAGGTACATATTATTTTATGTTTGACGTTTTACTATAAGAAGATAAAATATTTTATAAAATTAAGGCTCACCGTGGTCTAATCACACAGCGTCCGATTATAAAGGCGATCGGTTGTGTGTATTTAAATTATTTTAATTTTCACGCTCTGCAAAGACAACGCGCGGTCTTGAGTTCCGCCATTCATGCCAAAGAGGAGTTCAGAGTGTTTTGACACTTGGTACTTCCTGTCTACTCTGCTATGCGGGATAAAAGCGTGAAGCTAAAAAGAACAATAAGCCTAATATGATTTATATTATATTTTATTAGTTCAATAAATTATCTTTTGAATAAAACACGTATAAGAATTAAGAATTTATTGAAATTAGAATTTGCTTAAGACAGAATAAATGATATGAATGTAAAAATGTATAATTCACGACATACTTTTCTTTAAGTATTAACATGTACATTTTCGTGCTTTATGGATTTAATAAAAATGGAAGATGGGTATATAAACAAGGTAATGTCTAATTTTGAATTAGTAAATCTTTTGAATGTTTCTGCGCTAAATTAATAAGCAGATAAAAGTAACGTATAAGTAATTAATTTCATTCATGCTAGTTTTTTGTTTAGTATGGTTAATTATAACTCCCAAGTATCGTTAATTCACTATTATTATTATTATTTTAGTTTCACACTTTTTATTCCGCATAACACGATAGAATATAAGTACCTAGTGCCGAGACACTGTAATTCGCTTTCCCCCCAATTCGAGACATAGCGTGCTGAATGGCGGAACTCAACGCCGTGTTTTATCTTACACATTAAAGAATTAATTTACCATTACTTTATATTATAATAAAAAAAGTCAAACTGCGTCAAGGTAAAAACAACAGAAAAAAGTATTGTTTGTATTTTTACCGTCATTTCTGGATAACCCTTATTATTCCTTTGAGCCTTTTCGCTTTGTCCTCACCGCCATTTATTTCTTCAACTATGCCGAGGTCAGGTTAATTTTAAGGATAAATAACATCCCAACTGGGATATGGAGTCCGGTGCGTATTATGCAGAGTTGGCTAATATATCTTATTATTGTGGTCAATTATCGCAATATATTTTTTTAGAGAAATATCTCTCTTCTCTTTCCACTGCAGTCTATTGGACACGCCGTCCACAGAAACGTTGCAGGCGTTCATGTCTTTTTCAAATCTTCGGTCTTCCTCTTCTCCTGGACCTAGAGTCGTTATATAATATAGTGAGTAGATCTTCTCTTTACGTGTCCGTATCATTTAAGTCAGCTCTCTTGCATTTTTTCAGCGATGTCACGTACTCCAAGACTATCATGAACGAAGAACCAAGTATTATATCTCCTATTGTAAAGATATTTTCTACTGGAGAACAATAAAATACCGCACTCTGTTTTACCAGACAAAAAAATAATAAAATAAAAACAATTGAATTGAAAATAATATGTATTGAATAGATTTTGAAATTAATTATTTTATAAATTATACAATATGTACAAGTATCTAAAATATTGTGATGACCTCTATATAGGTCTGAATGACCTTCCCTTAGGCATTATGTGCTCCAGCCCATAATACCGGTATTACGTCCCTTGTGATCTGTGACACGTGATCCGTCATCAAGAAAGGTAAGAAACGCGATCCCGATCATTCTTGAAAGCACCGTACTAAAGATGAAATATGAGAGAATTATATGATATCGTCGTTTCTATTTTTCTAATGTTATATATATAGCTCTTTCATAAAAAATATTATTTTAAATAATAAATATATATGTAGGAAATATCTTGAAGAAGATAAGTAATTCGTCTATTTTAAAATATATAACTCAGTTATAGATATAAATCTTATAATACAAGAAGCTTCTAATGTAACCCGTAGCCCGTTACCTACCTATGTAGGTAATCAGAGAGATGTTAGTTTCAAAACACTCTGTTTGCTACTTTTCTATTAAATACTGGACATTACATGTTAAGTGAAGGAACTCCACGCCATATAAATAATTAAACTATAATAAGATTAAATTAAAACAATTTTACTTACTCAAACACAACTAAGAAAGCATCATTTGCCTTATTTAATAAGTTTTAAAATTATAACCTTAGTAAATCATTTTTTTATGAATATTTAGACGGGAGGAATATGAAATTTGGTATAGCTAAATATCATGTATAACGAATGATGTGGCGAAAAAGTAAAAAATATAAAAAGTTTTTAGAAATGAAATGAAATATAGAAATAAAATAAAATAATTGAATTATTAGCATACACAGAACTATGAGTTTTATATAGACTTTTGTAAAATACGACATAAACGTTGCTATGGCTACCTATGTTTTACGCATCAACAAGGTCTCTAGTTATAAAAAATAATGATGTAAAGAAGCAAAAACCGCTTTTAAGATAAAGTCTATCGTCAGGTCCTTGAGCTCAGGAAATGAATATGAAATGTTAAAACGAATCTAATGAGTCGAAACTCGATATATTTACTAATAGGCAATCCAAGGTTCCATCAGCCGCCTTTCAGTGCCATCGTCAGACTAGTTCGATGTTACCATAATGTTATATTGCCATCTAATTATACTACTACTATAAATAATTAGAAGTGCCTGCAATACAGATTCTTAAATTTGATTACATACGTAACATATTACAAGTGGAACTAATAAAAGCGTATTAAAACATCAACATAATTTTGTAAATATATTGAAAAAATAGTATCTATAGAAAATTCGTCAATCATATACAATAAGGAATACAAACTATATTTCTTGTTACCATTAACTTTCCAAGCGTAGTACTGATTCTAATTAAGTTTGTTGATTTTACTAGATCGCTAAGGCGATTAATGTTTACACGATTAAATTATCAAAGCGAAACTGGAAATTAACACAGACGTAAGTGGAAACCTAATAGCAGAATACTATTCGTTTGCGAAATACCATTTGAATTTACGCAAATTTGTCTAATTTTAGATTTAATATCGTCAACGGTTTTAATTTTGCCTTTAAGAAATATTCTCGTTCATGTGTATATAAATATAGTAAAAAAGAATTAATAGGCGGTGGTGAAACTATTTTTAACGAATACATAGATGACATTTTGATGAGGATTCGATTTTCACTAAAGGATTGATTATCTTTAAATTATTTTTAATTATCTAGCTTAGTGGTACAAAACGTGGTGTTGATAAATGTCGATCACAGCTATAGTAATGAATTGAGACCTTGGTACTAACTTGCTTTCTTACTATCCTGTAATTTATAATAAAGCGTGAAGCAGTCTATATGTGACCACACACAACTGTAGTGTTCGAAACGTCAGGTTTCTAAAAATATATTTTCGAATACCAAAATATACGTGATTAATCCTTTAAAAATAGTTTCATTTAAAAAGCGTGAAGCTATTACAAATACATTCCAACAATATAGTTTTTAATACTTTTACATATACTCGTATATCTGTTTAAAACGATGTGTTTCAACACGCCTATATGCCTATAATCATAAAAACCAAAGAATTTTAAAGAAGCTTTTAACTCTATAAGTCTTTGGTGTAAGAAATTCTTGCAAAGCTATTTTGAATTAGTTCTACTAATCCAATTTGTTTTAAAAGACAAAATCTCTTCTTTCAGAACTTATCTTTCATACCTCACGCTATAATGAAATCTTCCTAAGGTTTACTAAGCTTGAAATATTTTCATATTGTTGAGAACCCATGATTGCAAAATTTTCCTTGAACATTTAAATAACCCTACAATAATTCTGGCCATTAGGGTGTAGTGGGAAAGAGACTGACTGCAAAATCAAATCTTTGACACTAGGATGTCTCTATTAACCTGCCATATAGAATAAAACAATCAAGTATATTAATATAGAATACTTTATATAAAATATACGTATATTATTTATTATTAGCATTCTATATTAAGATAATAAGAAATATGAATAAATAATATTACCTCAACCCTTACCAATTTCCTCTGGCATCCTCCGAAAAGGAACACGTGCCGGTGACATCGAATTACAAGTGTGTGTTACATTCTGCTACGTTATTTGACCTAAAGGTATGTTACGATTCTGTCTCTTTGATCATATTTCTGTACAACTATTTCATATATTTCCTATTGAAAAACGTTTCACGTGAGTTTTACTATTAGTATTATAAAAACCTCTTACCTAAAATGATGACATATTTTTTCCTTGTTTTACGCTTTTATCCCTCATAGCAGGGTAGACAAGAAGTACCTAGTGTTAAGACACTCCGTACTTTTTGTCGAAACTCGAGACATTGTGTGTTGAGTGGCGAAAGTCGCCGTGCTTTGTCTTAGTAGAGCGAGGAAATGAAAATAATTTAAATATAATAATTCTTCCGAATGGGAATTGAACCACCCACAACCGATCGCGTTTACAATTAAACGCTGTCCTAATGCGCTACGACCGGCCTCATATATGTATTTTAAGATTTTAACATTACAGTATTATAGATAATTGACCTTACCTTTAACCTCTGAGACCTACTTTATCTTTAACCTCTGAGAGGTAACATCAACTTATTATATCACAACTCAATCTTAAAGTTACCACGAACAGATTGCTTCCAGCGATGAAGCTACCTTGTTATGTTTTCTTCTTAAATCTGTTTACGTTTCCTTGACTTAGGTGACTCATCAGACAGTCTTGTCAGGCCACTTCAATCTGTCAGATTTTAAGCATAATATTGTTTTGTGCATATGCTTACCAACCTGACATTAAATTAAAAACGTGTTAAATGAAAAATATAGATATATTAGTACTTTTGAGGTGTTATTTTTTCTAAAAAAAATTAGTTTAAATAGCTTGGATCCATTATTAGATAAATAAGGAAACAATAAAAAAATATTTAATACACCATCCATTTAAAAAGTATACAATTATATTGCATTTAAAAAACCAATCTCTCATTAAACACATATAGCTTTAATTTTTACCTGTCGCAAAAATATAATAAAAGTACTATTAAATTGAAATCGATCGGTCTTCTAACCTGTCAACCTTAATACGATTGTCATAAAAGCGATTCTCTCATCGCATGCCGTCCCAGCATCCCGTTAATCCGAGCTGCCCAATTTGGTGCGTTAGTACATGAATCTGTCTCACGGGGAGCAGACGTATTCCACCCTTAACGAATTGCCGCCAATTTTTACGTGTAATTAAAAATTTGCTTGTAATAAATAACAATAATTACGTTTATTTTCTACTTCTTTAGCTTTAATAATTTAAAAGATTTTAAATAATGATAATAATAAGATATATAGAACAATAACCCTTCAAGTAACAGTTTCGTGTGGTTTTTTGTTTCCATTCTTAAAATTATTAATACATGTAGTGACTAGTAAATAATGACGTACGTCGACAGTAATGGGCGTGATAAATTATATATGGAGTGCAAGTTATAGTGGTCAGCGATGAATAGATTGGACGGTTCAAAGCATGACAAAGACGATGATAGTGTGCGAGGGAATTGTACTAAACAAAACAAAATATTGGGTGCGTAAGTGATAATGAGGATTTTTATATATTATATTTAATTTTTAAGTGACTAATAGTAAAAGACTGAGAGGTTACTAGCAGTTTCATGTTTTATCCCGCATAGTTGGCTAGTCAAAGACAATCTAGTATTAAGACACACCGTTGATTGCTTTCCGCCCAAAATCGAAATATCGTGTTGAGTTAAACCTCAACACCATTATTGTATATTATGACAAATATAATACACATATATTTTTTTATTCATCTTATTCTTCTTCATTCATTGTCTTGTTTGTCTTTATTTCGGTGAAATGAATTTATTTTGTATAAAAAATATTTTTAATTATTTTAGATCAAAAATTGGTTAATTAAATAAAGAAAAATCAGGTCAATTAATTTTTTTAGGTAAATTAATTGAAATGCGTGGTATTAAAATAAGTATGTTAAATTTAATCATTAACAAGGTGTATTCTCTATATTTTTAGCGGTACAGAAAGTGCACATGTTGAGAAAATCCCGTTCAACTTTCATCTGGCTCTATAAATTAATCTTTAAATTAGATTGTCTCAAATATAATTTGACCGGGACAAATTATTTAAATTGACAAATATAACGAGATTAACTCCCATTTATAAATAAAAAATATTATTTGTACATTGTTCTTTGTATTATATTATATATAAATATTAATATAAGAGAACTGCTATGTGGGAATCTAAAAAAATATTATCAGTATTATATATATATATATATATATATATATATATATATATATATATATATATATATATAAATATATAAATATTATGTGAAAATATTTAAAATAACTAGTTTATTATATATTCTTTATAAAGCACAGGGCATAGGACACAGTTAAGTTGTTTTATTCATTCTTTTTTTGTCACAGATTATAAACAACAGGGATAGTAAAAATATAAAATAAAAGTTACAGTGCTGCCATTCTCATACAGAACTACTATAGTTTTTCTAAAACTATTATATCAGTGTAAATCATATGAAAATCAACACAGTAGTTTTTAAGATCAGCCACATCATATTACAAACGCGACATACCTCACGTTCTTAGAACCTAAAATAAAATGGATTCCTTTTAATTTATAAAATTCACACCACAGTACAATAAGTTATTTTCGGCTATGTTTGTATTTGGATGGTGTTGGTAATCGTCAATATTTGCTTACCATAAATATTCGGGTCGCGATTTACGAAAATCAGCCTGCTGGTCACGCAACGTTTGCTCTAACGTAATTTCTATCAACCCGTTTAAATTACCACTTTGAATTTATTTATTATCGATATACTATTATATTTTTTTTAGTTTTACTTCTTTACCCCGCATAGCAGGGTAGATAGAAAGTACTTATTGTCACTCCGTTCTCGGCTCTCCGCCGAATTCGGAACGCAATGTTATGTGTTGAGTGGCGGAACTAAACTAAGTTTATTTTTTGTTTTAAATCAAAATATTTAATAAAAATTGTATCTATAGTTGTAGTATGTATTTAACTCAAAAAATTGATCATATAATTGTGACACTGTATGTTGAATAACGAAACTCAACGCCGCTTTTTGTCTTACCAGAGTTGAAATTATGATAAATTATAACCACTCCAGAAAATTTAAACAAACAACCTACGTGTTTATAATCAGACTTTTTACTATCGTGCTACAATTGCAATAGAATATAAATAGCATACAATAAACATGAAATTAAAATCTTTTCTTTTGAGTTTTAACCCCTTCTTAGAAGGAGTAAAATGATAGCGGCTAAGTTTGCTGAGTCTGATTTACTAAGGCAGTTATTACATATCAAGCTAAAATGACACATAGGTCTAAAGTGGAGGATTTGAACTATGGAGATTTAGTATTAGCCTTTTAATTACCTATAATACTTGAATTGAATACCTATAATACTTGAAGATTATTTGAAACCATTATTAGGTTTTTCTATCAATGTGGTAGAACCCAAAATAATAATTTTAAACAATTTTGCCTGTTTGTCTATACGTACATATGTGCACGCTAATCTCGGAAACGGCTCCACCGATTTAAATATATATTTTTTGGCTATCTTTTCTTAATGTTTAGTGTTTGTATCATTTTAATCTGTATATAAGAAAGTTATGTTTAATTAAATTATATTGTCAGAAATAAATATAGTAAGGTTTAGTATAGTAATATAGCATTCATTACATTGCATAATGAACGGCGAACTAGCGAGTGATATTACTATACTTTACCTCACTATATTTTTCCAACAAAATAATTTATATAGACGATAAAGATAGGGGAATTGTATTCTTCCCTTTCCCTTCACAGAAAAATTCGGAAAATTCTATCAACTTTGCAGGATAAAGCCTAACGCTATTTTTTCCTTATATAAAATTATTTAAATATTACCTACATTAAAAAGCGAAAATAAGGCCTTCATTAAATTATTTCAGGCCTCTCTGTGTTCGTTTTAACAAAATATTGGGTGCTTTGAACTTCAAGCACTCTTGTGTCTGGCAAGTCAATTTCTCCGAAATTGGTAACTAACCGCCGAACATTTTACGGTAACCACAGTAATAACGAAACCCAAGGGTATTTTCCTTTATAAAATAATTGTTTAAACCATAGTTATAAAGTAAAATATAGAAAATTAATTTCTATACTAAGTAAAATACTAACTGAATTATTTTGTAATATATTGCTGACTGTAACCGCGATCGGTTGTGGGTTCGATCTCTACTCGTGGTTATTTTTAAATTAATTTCACTTCTCCGCTCTGGTAAGACAAGGAACGACATTGTATTCTATTACTCAACTCAAAACGTCTCCAATTTGACGGAAAGCGGAGTACAGAGGGTCTTGCCACAAGGCACTTCCTGCATGCCATGCAGGATAATAGCGTGAAGATAAAAAAAATAGTGAATTGTAATTAAAACTTATTCAATTGGAAACATTCACAACCTGTTACTAAAAATAAAATTATTGTCCGAAGAAATAATCTATGTTTTTAATATATGAAGCCGCTTATAATTGTCATAGCCTCGAGGAATTTTGTTTGGCTTTTGACGGCTTTTTTCATTTAAGACAAAGTTTTAAACTTGTTTAATTTTTCTAAATCATTATTACACAACATGTTAAGATTTTTTTAGTTTCACGCTTTTATCCCGCATAGCAGAGTAGACTGCAAGTATGGAGTGTTTGATACCAGGTCAGACACTCCGTACTCCGTTATACGGCGATTTCGTGACATTGCGTGTTGAGTGAAGGAGCTCAAGGCTGCGCTCTGTTTTACCAGATCGAGGGAATGAAAATAATTTTAAATATAATCACTTAAGTTAATTTCTAAAATGTTTTCGTGTGACAAAATAAATGTTTTACGTAAGTCTTCTATTCAAAATAGCATCCGTATTGGATTCGGCTTTCCAATACACGCTACATACTGTGACTGAGTGATTTTTCAATTTCCTTTGACTCTTAGTCTCTTCACAATATCGTACAACTGGGGCGTGTTTTAATACACTATTTTCGGATTTGAATTTCACTTGAGAAAATATTTTTTTCAATCGGTATATATGTAACTGGGAGGCCGTCGTGGCGCAGTAAGGCTGCGTCTGACTTTAAATTCAAATTTAATTAAATTTATATTAAAAACATATTTTTATTTCTTTGCTCAGGTAAGATAAAGCGCAATTTTGATTTCTTCACTCAACTCGCAATGTCTCGATTCTGGGACGAAAGCAGTCTATGGAGTGTCTCGTACTACCCTGCTATAAAACGTAGAGCTACAAAACATTATTTTCACTTTCACAAAATTCTATATTGAAATGTATATGTCAAAATATTGGCAACAAGTATTTATTCATTAATACTTGTTGCCAATATTTTGACAAATATTTTTTTTTGTTAATATAATTAATAACTAAAATAGAATAATGTCATAAAATCTGAAAAGATTTTTATGATTTTTAAATATTTTTTATGAATAGTTTAGTTTGTTTATTTAAACGAATTATTCGCATGAGTGGATCACTGTCTACTGTAAAGTGTTCGAAACGTCGGGTGTGAAAAATGTATTTTGCTATTAAATTGTTATATTATTTTGTTTTTTGGATAAATAAAATAATATATAATAAACAAATTTCATGCATATATTCATAGAAACGCTCAAATGTAACATAACTGAGATCAAGCAATCCTCTAGGCGATTCGATTAATCCCGAAACCGTATTTGCGAATACCGTTTGCTATTGGGAAATCAACTGTGACATTGCTGGGAAATGAGAAAAGTAATAGCGTAGACCCCGGAGAGTGTACACTTGTTATGTGGTCGAACAGACGATACATGTATGTGGTCTTGATCATTATAGTTTAAATCGAATTGATTCATTTACTTTCTTTTAAAACATTTTATATATATTTTTCAATGTAATGAAAATCTGAAGTCAAAAAAATTAACATATGTTTAAAACTGTACTTAAATACTATTATTAAATTAATTAATTAAGCTGTTTATTTTTAACATTAATTATGTATGTATGTATTTTTTTTGTGTGTGTGTCTTATTTATTTGTAATCTATTCTTTCAACAGGAATAGCGTCGGACTGTAAACGCGATTGGTTGTGGGTCCGATTCTCACTCGGCGGAATGCTTAAACTTAAAATTATTACCATTTCTTCGCTTTGGTAAGACAAAGCGCGGCGTTGAGATCCGCCACTCAACACGCGATTCGTCCGAAAGCGAAGTACAGAGTGTCTTGATACTATGTATTTCCTGTCTATCCTGCATGCGGGATAATGGCGTAAAGCTGAAAAAAAATTAATCATGCAGAAATGCCTGTAAAATATTCTACTCCCCTAGCTACGTAAAGATCAAAAGCAATAGCATTTACCACAATATAATATCCTGCCTCTCTTAGCCTTAATGTAGTAATCTAATTATTTAGAAGAAACCTCCTAGTGAGTGCTCTTAAGTGTATACGTCGAAAGGGACATGAATTACGTTAAAAGTATTTTCAGTACTATAAACTGTAAAGAATTTGCAATAAAGTCTCTAGTTATCTTCAAATGTTAGCGCTTTTAAGTTCAACCTTTTATACTAAAATAGTAAAAATAGTTCACCATAGTGGCTCAGCTAACGTTGGCAGTTGCACGTTAAACACAATTAATTGTGGGTTCGATTCCCACTCGGGGAATGAATATATTTTAGATCTATATCGTATCTCCGTTCTGGTATAACGAAGTGCAGCGTTACGTTCGTCACTCAACACACAATGTGTCTATTTCGGATTGATACAGTTAGCAGAGTGTCTTGACACTAGGTTGTCTTTGACTACCCTGTTATGCGGGATAAAACATAAAGCTGCTAGTGTTAGAATTATCTTACATGCTTAAGTTTTGATCAACTAAATAGTTTGTTTAAGTACTAACCCAGTACAAGTACTCAAAACGCTACGAACGAATTTAATGAGCATTATCTCGCTATTTATATGTAGACTGCATTACCTGGAATTTAATGATCGTACCTTTTCCTTATCTAAAACACTAGCAGCTGGTCCCGGCGACGCACGTGATATTGTGTTCTATTTGAAAAACATAGAAGTATTTTAAATAGATTAAGCCAAAGCTTATGATATAATAAATATTTAAATTTAATATAAATTTATAATATAATTTATTTATATAATTTAATATAAATTTATAATATAATTTATTTATATAATTTAATATAAATTTATAATATAATTTATTTATATAATTTAATATAAATTTATAATATAATTTATTTATATAATTTAATATAAATTTATAATATAATTTATTTATATAATTTAATATAAATTTATAATATAATTTATTTATATAATTTAATATAGATTTATAATATAATACGACAAAATTTGTAATATAACAAATATGAAAGTTTAATCCCTTAGATCCGTGCGCCAAATTTACTATCAGCTTTAGTTAACAAAATTAATTTAAAACACAATTTAAGTTTATTACTTAAATTAATATGGTTAATCATTTTCAAGTCTAAAGTTTAAATACACACCGATAAAATAAGATAATGCATATGTTACATTATCAATATATATAGTAGTTCAATATAAGTTTAGGTTAGGAACTAAGTAAGACAACTAATTATAAATCCTGGACTAAATAATAATAAAAAAGAATTAATGTAAAAAATGGTATGGACCTGTGTCCATAGTGTTAATGAGAATAATAAAAAAAATTACAGACAGACAGAAAGCTCTGTGAAAGATCTTTTTTTATTATATATTCTCTCCTCAACTCTTTTAATTTTCATCTCAACGATATCTTTACTTTGTGGTATCGCATTAAATTTTTATTTGAAATATTCTGCCTTGTACGGTTGGAATCATTTTACGTTCGCTTGGAATAATTCAAAGTCAAATTTTTGAAGCGACAAATTTACGAACATTTCATGTGAATAAGAACGAGGAAAATGTCTCAAAAATAAGCCTCGAGCTTGTTATATATCTAATAAATATATAAAATTTTATTATAGCGTAATCCCTTTGATCTCGACATTCATATGAAGTGTTTTTAAGCTCCGATATTCGATAAGTCGATTGTTTTCCAATATTTCTAATTGCCTTAACTACCTATGTAGAATAATTTTACATAGGTACGATTTTGAGGTCATCATGAACCAATAGATATATAGATAACTAAAAATGAGCTTCACGCTTCATTCCATATGACAGGTAAGTCAGAGATTCAGTGTCGAGTCACTACGCTTAACTATAAATCATTATGTTTATATTATTTTGATTTCCGCTACTTACACGCTATATCTCCAATTAGTGTAGAAAATGATGAACGGAGTGTCTCGACAATAGATAATGCCGAAACAACAATACAAAAAGTTAACTTTAGTTTTTTTAGGCAATATGTATCTAAGTTCTCTCTGATAGCCTTAATATGTTTATATGAAAACATATTAAGGCTATCGGAGAGAACTTAGCGTCAAAGCACACTGTTCATTGCCTTCCACCCGAAATGGAGATATTGCCGGTGGAATAGCGAACTACGTAATAGTTTTTTTATTATTAGTAAAGTAATAGACAGTAGCACTGAATCAGTAACTTATTATTACTATTTTTATTTGAAAAAAAAACACGTATTGCATTAAGCGTTCATACATATGTATACATAGAATAAGTTATAAATTCATAAAATTAAAGAAAAATATTAGATCTAAACAAGTGTATAATATTTTTGAAATTGGCCAAGCGTATCTTATTCACAAAAGGGTATCAGATTCCTATCCCAAGGGAGGTGTTTGTTTAACACAAGTTTCATGTTGACCCGAATTGCTTGTTTTATCCTATGTAAGAAAAGCCTCACATAGGAAGCTTATCAGTGTTTATATTTTATTTTTTTTCATATAAAAAACGGTTGGCCATTTCTTCTTAGTTTTTTTTCAAAAAAAATAATAAAGCAATGATAAATAAATAACTTTATAGAATCATTATTTTAAATTTCTATATTCAATTTATGTAAAGAATTCTTTCAAAGAGATCTTTTTAATCCGTTTAAATTCATGCTCTTATCCTATTAAGACATTCCGTAATCCATACTTTCCGCCGAATTTGATACATTGCGTATTGAGTAGCGGAACATAGCGCCGCGCTTTTTCTTACCGACGTGAAAAAATGATAATAATTTAGTTGTAATCAATTCCCCGAGTTGGAATCGAACCCATAACCGATCGTGTTTACAGCCCAACTCTGTCGTACTGGGCCACGACCGGCAGATATCTTGTTTGTTTTCAAATATACGCTAAAGGTACCTTTGCAATAGATTCTCTCTGTCTGTTCATAAATATTCATTTCACGAAGGAGAAAGCCAATAAATACACATGTAATGGTAACTTAGAGTTGCCACCGTCGCTGTAGTGTTCTATAATGAATAAACTATATTCATTATATATTTCTATTTACTTTATTCATTCTAAGTACGTGTATAAATTTCATTTCTGTATAATATTATAAACAAATACATTATACAATGTTATCTATTTTAATATAACTACTTTAACAAATTTTATTTTTATAGAAAATTATTTAACTCTATGCATCTCACTATGTAGAAAGGACCTAAGTAAAGTAATAGGTTTTTTACTTCTTTCAATTTTTTAATTGCTTATTCTGTGGTGGAATCTTTAATTAATGAAATGAAAATTTAAATATAATAACAATTTCTTATATTTTGTTTTGGAACCTGCGAGTTGTGTTTCTACATACAACCCTAGTGTTTACGGCCAGAGAGTTCTATTTGTTTTCAATGACTTGAAGATAATTATAATAAAAAAGATAATTTCAGCAATAATTAATTATCGATTAGTGATGTATAAATAGATACTTTAGTATTATTTTTTAGGCATTTATTATTTATACTATATATCAGGGTAGGTCTTAGAGAACTTAGAGTCAGAACACTTCATTCGTCGGTTTCCATTCGATTTGAGACGTGGTGTGTTGAGTACCGGAACTCAACGCCGTATGTTGCCAGAGAGGGCAATTTAAAATAATTTAAATATAATCACTCCTCCGATTAGGAATCAAACCTAAAACAACGCCATGATTGCTTTGATATTTTTAAAAACTATTGCATGCCCGTAACTTACCGTATTTCGAATTGAACCCACAACCGATCACGTTTACAGTCAGCTACTGTCCCACCGTGCCACAACCGGTCTCTATTTTTATTATATGAATATGTCTAAATTTAATATATATTAATGATGTATTCATGCATAAAGCTGTTTCCTTTCAAAGATATTTCACTTACTAAAAGTAGGTCAAAATAAAAACCGAACAATAATAGTATAATAGCATCGAGAACAATGATTTAGTGGTAACTATAACTTTTGGCGACAACAAATTTACAACCTTGTTTGCGAAATACATTCGTGTTATTTTTTCCTGTTGAACACAACAACAAGCTAATAAATAAAACATGTTGAGAAAAATTGTTTATTCGATTTTTTTTTCACTTTTTTAGTTATTTGGAAAAAAAACCAAAATGTTTTGAAAATGGTGGAAAAGAATTTTAAGAAAATTTATTTGAAGTAGGTAGGGGTTTATTGATAGAACTAATAAGCTAATAACTGTTTATAAATGCGATGGATGTGAGTTCGATTCTTATTGAGGGAAATATTTATATTTAATTTAAAAAAAAATGGACACTACGGGATTCGAACCTGCACCTCCTGGACTCTGGCTCTGACCGCTAAGCCAAGTTTCTACAAAGATATTATTCTAACCCTACGTATGAATAAACACTTAATAAAATATTGTAAAAAATATTTTATTTATTTTTCATTTATGACTTTGGCAAGATAGAGTGCGATGTTTACGCAAAAAATCAAAACTATTTTTTAATGTATAAAAAAATACTTTAAAAAATATAGTTATGAAATATGTTTAATATTTCATTTATTTTCATTTCCTCATTTTGATAAGATAAAGCGCGTTGTTGACGCACAGACACTCAAAACGTAATGTCTTGATTTCAAATTAATACTAGATTTTTGTTTGCTAGTTTGCTATATAAAAAAGAAGTGGGAAACTGGGGAAAAAAATAAAAATATCTACGGCAATTTGGCTTAAAAGGTTTGAACTATAGAGGGAATGAACATTATGAAAGATAACGAACCGATGTAAGGAGATAAAATAGTTATTATTTCTACAAAACTAATTATCTATTGATTATTAGGTGGTTTCGGTACTCATACAATTACACCTAAATCACTATTACATTCTCTAGATGTTAACATTGCATAATCAGTAAGTTATGGTATCAGAATGTAGACATCTATAGATATATACATAATTACTTTGATAAATACCTTATTTGGATGTTAATTAGATAATTAATTAATTCATTGATGTATATATTTTAACTTTTTTCCCCAAAATAGAGTACACAGTGAGTACTTAGTGTCAAGACACTCCGTGCTCCGCTTTTCAAATTAGAGACATTACGTATTGAGCAGCGACAGTCAACGCAGCGCTGTGTCTTACCAGAGCGAGGAGTTGAAAATAATTGAAATATAATGATTCCCTCGAGTGGGATTCAAACCTACAGCCGATCGTATTTACAGTCAGAGCTTATCCCACCGCGGCACAACCGTACTCAAACAATTATTTAATATTAATTTTTTTATTCAGGATATTTTTCCTTCATTATACAATAATTCAAATACAAGATTAACTTCTATATAAGTTTTAATGATATCAGTGTAGTAGCCGTTGCTCTAAATAATAATAATATTTAATAAGATCTTTGATTTTCGCGATTTTTATACATTTTAAATGAAACTAATTAACCGGATTAATCGCGTATATTTTGGTATTCGAAAATACATTTTTGGACACCTGACGTTTCGAACACTTTACAGTAGTCCGTGGTCACAGGTAGACTGAGGTGGCATTCGTCTGTCAGTTGATACAAAAAATTAATTATATCAAACTACCGCCATCGATTTCTCAATTGCCTCGCGTACTGCCCTGGATTCTTGCAGAATGAGCTCACTGTATCTTTGTCTCTGGTGTGGTGGATTTGGGACTTTAAATTTTTAATAAGTGGGTCCCAGGTGGTAGATAGTTTCCAACCATCTTCTCTATTGAAATTTGGATGTTTTTGAATTTCAATAGCCTCGCGGATCATTCTAGGAACATATCTACTTTCCCTAGCGAGGATATGTGGCTTATCAAACCTGATGTAGTGGTTGGACTTATTCATTGTATGTTCACACACAGCTGACTGCAATACACGCCCATTCTTGACATCGGATATGTGTTCTTTCACCCTAACCCCGATGCTCCTCTTTGTTTGGCCAATGTATGACAAGCCACAGTCACAGTCTAGTTTATACACACCTGCACACTGCAAAGGAATATTACATTTCACGGGTCTCAAGCATTGGCTCACTTTTTTATTAGGCTTGAATATGGTTTTAATAGAAGCTCTTCTTAACATGTTGCCAATCCTGTCTGTAACTCCTTTCACAAACGGTAGAAGTGCTGGCTGTCTCTCCACTGTGGGTGGCTTGTTGGTCTTCATACAACGCTGGCGGGGAACTGGCAGCTTGTTCTGATGAAGGGCACCCTTCACCTGTCGAAGCTCGTCCCCTAGGTGTTCAGCGTCGCAAAGATGGTAAGCTCTCTGAAACAAAGATTTGCCAACGGTAGATAACTGTGTAGGGTGATGGTGGGATTCGCCATTGAGATACCTGTTAGTATGGGTAGGCTTCCTATACACTGTGTGGCCTAATGTGCCATTAGGATTCTTTATTACAAGTACATCAAGAAAAGCTAAAGAGTTATTTGCCTGTAATTCTATTGTAAATTTTATATTGTTATTAAAAGAATTCAGATGGTTTAGGAATATATAAATATTATCCGTAGGTAAAATTGTGAAAGTATCATCTACGTACCGCTTATATATTCTAGGTAGACATGGTGCAGAGCCAAGAGCCACCTCCTCGAAATCCTCCATGTATATATCTGCTATTACAGGGGATACAGGCGAACCCATAGCAATGCCATCCACTTGCAAATAGAATACCTGATTGAACACTAGATATCCAGATGTAACATGTTGAGCCAGTTTATGTCGCGAAGGTACTTTCTCCCCTGCGTGGTCACACAACATCTTATGTCAGGGATTCTTACCATTTTGTTAGCGGACTGAAAGATCTTAAGTTAGCTAGCAATGAAACCATGGTCAGTTTTGATGTCCAGTCGCTGTTTACCAGTATACCTATAAAGGACTGCATCAGAATTGTCAAGCGGAAGCTAGAGAAAAACAAGATGCCTATTGAATATCTTGAACTTTTAGAACACTGCCTTACATCTGGATATCTAGTGTTCAATCAGGTATTCTATTTGCAAGTGGATGGCATTGCTATGGGTTCACCTGTATCCCCTGTAATAGCAGATATATATATGGAGGATTTCGAGGAGGTGGCTCTTGGCTCTGCACCATGTCTACCTAGAATATATAAGCGGTACGTAGATGATACTTTCACAATTTTACCTACGGATAATATTTATATATTCCTAAACCATCTGAATTCTTTTAATAACAATATAAAATTTACAATAGAATTACAGGCAAATAACTCTTTAGCTTTTCTTGATGTACTTGTAATAAAGAATCCTAATGGCACATTAGGCCACACAGTGTATAGGAAGCCTACCCATACTAACAGGTATCTCAATGGCGAATCCCACCATCACCCTACACAGTTATCTACCGTTGGCAAATCTTTGTTTCAGAGAGCTTACCATCTTTGCGACGCTGAACACCTAGGGGACGAGCTTCGACAGGTGAAGGGTGCCCTTCATCAGAACAAGCTGCCAGTTCCCCGCCAGCGTTGTATGAAGACCAACAAGCCACCCACAGTGGAGAGACAGCCAGCACTTCTACCGTTTGTGAAAGGAGTTACAGACAGGATTGGCAACATGTTAAGAAGAGCTTCTATTAAAACCATATTCAAGCCTAATAAAAAAGTGAGCCAATGCTTGAGACCCGTGAAATGTAATATTCCTTTGCAGTGTGCAGGTGTGTATAAACTAGACTGTGACTGTGGCTTGTCATACATTGGCCAAACAAAGAGGAGCATCGGGGTTAGGGTGAAAGAACACATATCCGATGTCAAGAATGGGCGTGTATTGCAGTCAGCTGTGTGTGAACATACAATGAATAAGTCCAACCACTACATCAGGTTTGATAAGCCACATATCCTCGCTAGGGAAAGTAGATATGTTCCTAGAATGATCCGCGAGGCTATTGAAATTCAAAAACATCCAAATTTCAATAGAGAAGATGGTTGGAAACTATCTACCACCTGGGACCCACTTATTAAAAATTTAAAGTCCCAAATCCACCACACCAGAGACAAAGATACAGTGAGCTCATTCTGCAAGAATCCAGGGCAGTACGCGAGGCAATTGAGAAATCGATGGCGGTAGTTTGATATAATTAATTTTTTGTATCAACTGACAGACGAATGCCACCTCAGTCTACCTGTGATCACGGACTACTGTAAAGTGTTCGAAACGTCAGGTGTCCAAAAATGTATTTTCGAATACCAAAATATACGCGATTAATCCGGTTAAATAGTTTCATTTAAAATAATAATATTTTTATAGCTTATCCCACATAGCAAGGTAGACAGAAAATACCTAGTGTCAAGACACTCTGTACTTCGATTTCCACCTACTTCGAGACATTACGTATTAAATGGTCGCAACTCAACTCAACGCCGCAGTTTTTCTTACTAAAGCGAGGAAGTGAAAATATTTTAAATATAATCACTCTCCCGGGTGGGGATCGAACCCATAACTGACTGTAAACTCGATCGGCGTTTACAGTCAGACGCTGTCACACTGCACCACGAGCGGCCTCAATTAATTAATAATTGAATAGGTGGAATACGATATTAATTACGCTCTGAACAGCAATTTCATTGTAATGACGAGGGAATGTGATGGAGAAGCTGAACCACGTCACATTAATCATATTATGTTCCATGCTAAGTAAAATTTAAGGACTACCAGATGACATGAAGTCTGTTTGCATTTACACACGCAGTGGGTCAGCGTATGTAAACGCAAACGGAAGTGGGTTCTATTCAACTCGGGGGAATGAATATATTTAAACTATTTCCATTTCCTTACTCTGGTAAGACAAAGCGCGGGTTGCATTCCGCCTCGAATTCGCTGGTACGTGGAGTACGTAGTGCCTTCACACGAGGAGTTACCTATCTACCTCTGTAGGCAGTTAGGACAGACTATTATGTACTAATATGTTAGATTATTGTATTAATATTAATTTAAATAAAAATGAAGGAAATAAATTAAATAAAGGAGGAAAGGTAAAATAAGAAATAAAAGATTTTATATGTGAAAAAACTAAAAATTAAATTTTAGATTAACTGGCAAACTTAGTCTTCGCTTTACCGAAATGTTAAAATTAGGATCCATGAAGGCCTAACTTTTACGTTAATTAATTAGAAAATACCAAATAGGTTAGGCACACAGAGGATGTTAATATTTTTCAACAAATAAGCAAAATTGTCAGCGGTTCGTTCTGAGACTTTGAAGTATTAGCTATTAATGTTTCCACGCTTTAGAGAGCATACTAATTTGTTTATTTTAATTATATATTCCTGAAGCCTTTTGTGATTCTTCAATAAGCTTATGAATCTCAAACTGTTGTTTGAAGGAAACAACTTATTCATATCTCTTTCTTTATTTGAAAAACACCAAATATAATATTTTTAGGTTTAGATTTCCAAAGACAGAAAATCTGTTTAAATTACTAATAAATTTAGATAAAATTTCTTATAAAATGCCTTAAAAATATGTATTGAAGTCTACATATACATTACATAACCATTTTTACCAATTATGTAAACTTTAGTATATTAATGCATTAAATAATATAATATACATAAAGGCCTAAGGAATATATAGCACTGATTTGATAATCACACGTCTGTTTACTATGGACGCTAAGAAAAGTGCCTTATTTATATTGAATTATGTTACATATAGCCTGTAGCCTTCCTCCATAAATGTACTATTTAACTTAGAAAGAATTTTTCAATTCCAATTAGTCGATCGCTAAATTAGCGTGTTCAAACAAACAAACAAACAAACCCTGCCGCTTCATATTACTAGTATAGATATTACAAGACGTACATATACACACATATTGACAGTAAATGGAAAATCCTTAAATTATTACTATTTTCGCGTTTACTAGCTACATTTTCTAAAAGAAATAACTATCTTCAAAATCGTGTATAGGATAGCAGTGGATTTTAGTCTATTTAGCTTATTGTACTCAGCTTGTAGTTCTAATTCATTGTTTGTTTGTTATTATATACGGCAAAAGCTAAAGTAAATTTATCATTACGCTCGTCGCTCAAGTGTTCAAGAGTCGGACATAAACAAATCGTAGACTATAAGTCTAAATAGAAATGAAATAGATGAAGTAAAACATACTTATAATTTACTTGTTTTAAATATTATTCAAGAATTGTAACAAGAATTATAACAAGAAGGGATAAAGCGTGAAGCTGCTATTTTTTATTAGATAATAGTTTTAGAAAACGTATAAAAGTATTATTATATTTTGTTTACATATTTAAAATTTAAAATAAGCAGAATCCTAAGTATACAGGATTTTTACTTTTTTTTTAGAATGATTGTTAAAATTACACTAATGGTTTATTTCTCTTTTGTCTAGAACTCGATTTGGACTACCTGGAGCGAGGTGGCGTGGGCAACTTGACAGTAGGCGGAGCGCCCAGCGTTGAGCCCAGCCCAGACAGCTTAGATCTAATCAAGGTTGTGTTATTGGGTGCACCAGCAGTTGGCAAAACAAGTATTATACAGGTAATGACATGTAAAATATATAGAGAGAGTATTCATATTTTTTTACTTTTCTTTAGCTTCACGCTTTTATCCCGTAGCAACCTAGTGTCAAGATACTTCGTAATTCGCTTTCCACCATATTTGAGACATTGCGTGTTGAGTGGAGGTTCTCAACGCCGCACCTTGTCTTAACAGAGCGTTAAAATGAAAATAATTTAAATGTCACTCCCCTTCCCCCGAGTGGGAATGCAACCCACAACCGATCTCGTGTACAGTCGGACGCTGGCCCACTGCGGCATGAACGTCCTCTTGTATTTTTGTGCAATAAAGTATTATTAATAATAAGAACATTAATTTATCTTGAAACACTAAATATACATATGAAATGGCTGCCTTATCGCTAAAAGCTTCCAGGCAACCAATATGAGGAATTTACTACAAAGGAACACAGATAGATGTGTATAGTATTGACATAATATATGTACATCTATTAATCTTAATACCTAATTAAATATTTATTAATCTTAAAACCTTTTTCCGAACACATTACCTTAATTATTTTGTTTCCCGAAGTAAAAGGAAAGTACACAAAAACATTTACTTTACATACCTATTTAATATTTTTATTTATAAGCTACGAATTTTAACCATATAACAAGTATTATAATGATACGAATGTCTGATTCGTATATATGACTTGACAAACAAGAGGATTTACCAATAAAAATCTAGACATAAAAAAACTTTGTGTTCAAAATAACTTTGAACGAATTTACCAGTAATATCTTAATTTTGTTCATTCGTTGTTCGTTCATAATATTTGTTATATATTAGACTATGAATATTTATTATACACAGAATAATTAATTCTCTAAGCAGTATTTGAACCGGTAACATTTGAGGAATCAAAGGTGACGAAATTCATTTTATATATGTATGTAAATTTCCATTTACACTGTAATAAGACTGATAAAATATGCATGTTTAGTAAAGGGCCTACCCTGATTATTTACCTAACGCCTCTAAGACGGCATGTATTTCACGGTGGAGTTCATACTGCTACTTTAGGAATTGAATAATAAATAACGGCCTAACAAGTAAAATGAAGTTTGCCAGAAGTGACAAGCGTTTAGGTGTCTCGACTTGGAGTTGGAGTGTCTGTTTGTAATATTAAAGTAACCGCTTTTTACTTAATGCATATGTGAATATAGCTAGTATATATAAGAAAATTATAACATTTATAGATATTATAGAAATGCAATAGCAATTACTTAGTTACCAACTTAATAATAATTTATATCCTTTGGGACACTGCCAATACAGTATATGTAGGTACATTGAATCCGCTTGCAAAAGAATCCACTTGGAAAACAAGGTAGATATTTTATATAAAGTATATATTAATCAACTTCATTCAGGCTTAACCCCGCTTACCAGGGTAGTTAGTGGCAACCTAGTGTGAAAAACGTTCAATACTCCGATACCCATCGACTTTGAGACATTGCGTGTTGAGAAACTCAACGCCGCGCTTTGTCTTCCGAGAGCTAGAAAATAAAAATATTTTAAATATAACCATTTCCCCGAATGGGAATCAAATCCATAACCGATTTTACGACATTTTCATCCGACGGGGCTATATTTTATCATACGTACATATTTATTCTCAATATTATTTTTCTCTGAAGCGGTAATATTGAAATATTACGATGGATTAGGTGTCTACTTGTGAACGAATTCTTGTTGAAAAAGATTAGTCGTTCGCAACACAAGAATATTTATTCTTATTATAAGATATTATTTAATACCTTTGATATGTGTTTTGTACTATAAGGATAGACGTAGATATATGTTTAAGTAACTAAAGAAATATTTAATGTTATTTTTATAACATGTGAAAATCACTACTTTTTTAATTCAAGGCCGTCGCGGCACTACGAGACAACGTCTTACTGTAATCGCATTTGTTTATGGGCCCACTTCGAGCATTGATTATAATTAAAATTTATTTTCATTTGTTCTGGTCAGACAAAGTGACGTGTTAAGTTTAACGCGCAGTGTCTCTATTTCAGACTGAAAGCAGTCAACAGAGTGTCTTGACACTAAGTTCTCTACCCTGCTACCCTGCTGCTATTCAGAATAAAGCCTGTTGTCTTTATTTCTATCATAATTAAAAAAAACAGCTAAGCGTTTTATCTCTTATATCGGCAATCAGGATAAGAGAACTAGATCTAGTCAAGATACTTTTTACAGCATTTCATCTGAAATTTCCACCCGAATTCGAGATACTGCATCTCAAGTGGCGAATCTGAAGACCGTGGTTTGTCTTCACTTATACGTTCGTCATTGATCTGGAATATATATTTTTATATAAAAAAATGTAAAATTCCAATTTTTTCGTTTCCGTGTGATGTTTCTAGAAATTCTCTTTTAACGTTTTCTTAAGCTTCCTTTCCTTCCTTTCTTAAGCTTCAATTAATGTACATGATAAATTTCAGCTGTGCACACGGAGTGTAGAAACGCCCTGTTTTTCCAGGTGTATTGTCTGTAAATAAAACAACACAATGTTATAAAAATAGTACCTTGCAAGTTATCAAAAATACTCAGGTTAAAAAATACTCAGATACTCAGGTATAGATAAATGATGCTAAAAAGAAAACTTGAAAAGACGATATATTTCTTGACCACAAATGAGTATCACGTTACACTTTGTTACGAGCTTTTCTAGTCAGGATTAAAGTTTTAACTTGGTTCCGACGTTAGAATTACGGATGATATTTTATCACATTTAAACTTAAGTTAAATCTTATTAAAAGTTTATCCGTACACTATAATGAGATACCTATAAGTTTGTTGGCCAAGTGTTAGGTTTCCATTTTACAATTTTTAAAATCTTAATCCACACTTTGTTTTAGAAAACATTTTTGATAAAAAAAACGTATAAGAGTTTGAACGCAACGGGATTCAAACCGGCGCCTCTGAGAAACCGTCCAAACGTCCCCCGTGGTCAGTGCACGTGGGTTCGATTCCCGCTGCGATCAAATTATTACGTATTTACGATTTTTGTCAAAAGACGTATATACGTAATAATTTGATCATGTGTATATTTAGTTCGTTGAATAGCAAAAAATGCATAATTTATTTTCAGTTCTCCGCTCTGGTTCTGGTGAGACAAAGCGCGACGTTTAGTTCGCGTTGAAAACGTGTAGCTACTTTTTATTACCATTGTTTTAATAAAAACTATAGATACGTTTGTGTAGATTTAACCTTTAACGTAACTATAAATAAATTAAAAAATGAACTAAATAACATACATTAAGGTGTACGGTTCTAATGAAGACAAAGACTATTTGCGGCTTCCCACTTTAGCATTTATTTCACAATGTTCTATTTACACAGTTCACAATGTACGTACAGGCAGCTACATTTTTTATATGTTATATATATATATATATATATATATATATATTTTTTTTTTTTTCAGTCAAAGAGGTCTTGACACTAGGTTATCTTTGGCTAACTTGATAAGCGTGAAAAAGTGGGAAACAATATATTGCATGTAGATATTTCTTTATTTAAAAAGGCCATTAATTAAATTATTGTAATCTTAGCTTAAGTATTCTACCCTGCGTTCTGATTATTTAAATAGTTTCTGGTGTACAAAACGGTAACCAAATTAAAATATAATAAGCGAGCAATATTTTATTAAAATTTAAAAAAATTACAAAAATTATGTGTAACATAAAAAAAGATTTTAAATTAAAAAATATTATAGAAATAATTGGCATTTTCAAACTGTATTGTCGAATACTAAAATTTACACGGTTAAGAGTTTAGAATGTGCAAAAATCTTAAAAATGAAAATATTAAATTATGCAAAAATCCTAAAAATGAAAATATTAAATTATGTTTAAACAACTTAATAGTTTATTGTAAAGTATCAATAATTTCAACCAGATAATTATATTCGTTTGATAATCTCATAATTTCTTTTTTTTTGACCCCGTGAATGCATGTGAATTTGTTTGTTGTCAAATATCGTGTTTGCCGCAAACAAATCCTTGTCCTTACATAATTGCAATATGAGCCCACCAGCCTCATTTACTCTCTTTTTACCGTACTTCCCTAGTACGTGGTCGTATCTATGTCATGTGGTTCCGACCCATCCATTCAAATCACCATATACAACATTTTTTTTTCTTTTACACTACCTAGAACTTCCCTAACACTCCCAGAACTATTACAACTAGTTCACTTGATAGAGCTGAGGATATGCAACAAGAATATGCTTGAAGCGTAACCGGAGCAGCATCGAATTAATCGCCTTATATTCTACCGATGCATTCACCAATTGAGAGGATAATAACACACCTACACCTTTACATCCTCGTTCAATTTCTGGAACTCCCGCCCAGAAGGCGACTCGGTTGCCCGGTAAATTGGTCGTGCTATTGCTCATTCTTTTGGTCGCAGTCACACAAACAACATCCAAATTTCTTTCATCTATCATATCTCATTCAGTCATCTTTTCTTACATTCCACGAAGCTATATGTAACTCCTTTCTCCACTTCCCGCCGTCTCGGACATGGCGTGCCGGGTGACGGTTCTCAAAGCAGCAGTCGTCACCATTTTTCACACCACTGACTGAGCGATGCCTCAGAGGGCCGCCCTAGCATAAGGCGTCCTGGAGCTCGCGGCGGATAGAATGTTGCAACTTTACACAACTGTCGGTTATGTAAAGCTAGCAGAGGTCACTGTGCTCAAGTCTTCCATCGTTGACCCCCAAATTCAAAGAACTTAAAAATAATATTATTAAATTATTTATTTTTAAATAAAGTAATTTAATATTATTACTGAATTTATTTTATATTTTTTTTGTTAATTATAAAATATCAATAATAGTAATTTAAACCACACATTCGTTTCATTCGTTTGATGATTTTATATCTTTCAGGTACAATAAATCCATTGACAGCAGTTCTTGCAAACAGGAAAAAATTCTTACAGAGGGACGACACGGCTAGTTTCTTATTGACCCTTATTTCTCTAAGACCTCTAATTTACCTTTTCCTGGACTGTAGCAAACATCCCTTGCCATTATTTGTATACAATTTTGGTTATTTTTGTATAGGTCATCGTGGCAGAGTGGGAAAGCGTCTGACTGTAAGCACGTTTGTTTGTCGGTTTGATTCTCGTTCGGGGAATCGATAATATTTAAACATGTTTTTATTTCTTCGATGCCGGTCGTGGTGCAGCGTGGCAGCGTCTGAGTGTAAAATGTGATCTGTTGTTAGTTCAAATCCCACTCCCTTAAAGTGATAATAATTAAAGTTATTTTCACTTCCTCTCGCTCCGGCAAGACAAAGTGCAGCGTTGACTTCCGCCACTCAACACGCAATGTCTCGAATTCGGAGGAAATTGAAGTAAGAGGCGTGACTTGACACTAGATACTTTCTACATTTCTCCGCTATTGTAGCACAACGTTAAGGTCGTCATTTAACTTGTACTTTTTTATTTTTGGGCGGAAACAAGTGAACGGAGTATTTTGACACTACGTTGTCTCTAACTAACCTGCCATGAGAAATAAATCATGAAGCAGACTAATATATAACAAGAATATAGTACTATCGCATCTAAAAAGTACATAATGTTAAAGGATATATATGAATTAATTTGCCGATTGTATGGTACCTGTATGCATTATTATTGATATTTTAGAGAGAACATAGGAACAAATTATGTCTAAATATTTTTATTACAACTAGAAGAAACTACCCATGGAAGCGTAATATACCTGTTAACTTAGCAACGTGTATGTTATTTTACTCAACAGTGTATCTTTTATTTATTAATTTAATGTATTTCACATTCTTAGTTTGTTTATTTTTATTTTAATAAAAAATCCTTATTGTTAACAAGAAAACAAGTATCGTGTATCGCAAATTTAATTCTCTTCTGAATTATTTATGTGAAAAGGAGATCGATATTTTTACCTGCACTCGCGACCTTCTCTCATAGTATCTTGAGAAAAACAACCCGCCAAATACCTGATCATGTGTTCCGGTTCAATGTCATGTAAACCAGCTTTTTCTATTCCCACCCATCTGTCATTCCGACAATTCTGTCTGCCGAGGCTCCTTTAACTTCTCCCAAGACCGGCAACGCATTCACAACTCTTATGTAATGGATGTCCATAGGCGAAGGTGACCACTTACCATCAGGTGGCCCTTCTGCTCGTTTGCATCCTTTTTCTGTAAAAAAAAAATACTTCACAGTACTTATATAAGCAGCTTTATTTTGCAGCACAATTATACCTTGGCTACCTTGCACTGTTGTTTTACAACTACCTTACACTTCTTATCCATACTTTCCACCTTACATATATTTTTGATTAAAGTTACTTTGAATATGTAACTTAAAACTTTTACAAAAAAGATAATTTGTTTAGATAATACATTTGGTGGATATCGAAAAGGTATGTATAGTGTTGTATTGCTTTTTCTTTTTTCCTTATTTACACGCTTTATCCCGTATAGAAAGATAGTCAGGATAGGATACCATGACACATAACACTCCGATCTATGTTTTACTCCCGAATTCGAGACATTGTGTGCTGAATGACGAAGCTTAACGCTGCACTTTGTTACTTGATGTTGTTTAAAATGTATGCTTGACGATAAAAGTAGTTACGCAATCTTAACTTACACTTTTAAATTTAAACTGGGACCAAATCAAAGAAAAGATAGGTATAGACGAAAAATATATGTTATTTTTTTCTACCTACACGTACATCTATTTTTCGTTTCGTAAGCGTTAAACCAATCCCCTTCGCAACCCCACAAGCAATTTAGGCCGTATAGTATATATAAACACGTTCATTCTGCTCATTTATATGCATATATCCTATCCTGAATATGATATTACTCGAAAATGGACGAAATAATATGCGTAATAACTTTCCCTTGAAGAACATCTCTAATATTGTTATTATTTATATACTTACATACATACATATTGCTAAATATAGTATTCTTTTGTTTCGGTCAGACCTTTACTTTAATATCTTATATTTGTTGATAAATATTTGCATTCTAAATAAGTAGTTTTATCTTAAGATAAAATGATAATTGAGAATATGGAATGTCATTGCAGTATAAATTTTATGTTAAAGTAGCTGACATATGTTGACTGAGCAATAAAGATTATAAAGTAATCATTTATGTTTACGTATTAACTGCATCAATTTATTTCAATATTTCTACCTATTTTTATTATTATTTTTGAATTAGGTATCGTTTTGTGAAGAAATTCCTTAACGCGGTTTACAGGTAGTGCGATTTGGTAGAAATCGTGAAGTAACGATGTTGTGCGCGTGCGTGTGTGCGTGTGTGTGAGAGAGAATGTGTTTGCGTGTGCGTTTGTGTTTGTGTGTGCGAACATGTGTCGAATCCGCTACAGATTTAATTTCTTTTTTTACTTATTTGACATTAAGCGCATCGTGGTCGTTGACAGGTTGACAAACTCGTCATTTTAACTTATAAGGAGACAATAATATAATCATGTGTCCAGAGTTCAAAATAGTATGGAAAACACTCGTTCTTTTAAGTTATTTGCGTTTTAAAATAATTAAAATAAAAAACGTAGGGAACTTCATTCCTGCTGGGGGTCCCTTGACCGCACTATCTTATTTTTTATATTTTGTGTATTGAAAGATAATTTAACAATACTTAATTTATATAGAAGACTGTACCATACCATACCATACTCGTGTAAGGAGCATCCTTGGTACTATATAGCTTCTTAAAGAAAATATACATTTTTATTATTATTTTATATACTTTATTTTCAATCCAATAAAACAACAACGCGTTCGGCAGTCTATTCACGCAACCCTCTCTGTGACATAGCGATAATTTATTTACAGTACTAAAACTTCACGGTCCAGTACCGACATACAAATAACCTGTCTGTCGGATGTTGCTTTGAAATTATGATATAGTGATGAAAGTTTTGTTTTCAAATATATGATGTCTGAAACATAAAATTCCTTTGTAACAGATTGAAACTGCCAATATTTTAATATAAATTAGTTAGGGATAGATTTTAGTAGTTATTATATTCCTAATAAGTACAAAAGTTATTAAAATATGTAGTAGTGTCGGTACACTACTTTAACACACGAGTTATTTTTTTTTAAGATTTTTTGACTTTCACAATTTATTATTTAATTTCATTCACGTATACTTAGCTATAATCTGCATACGTCACAAACAAAAAATTATCTATTACTGTTTCAAAAAAATGTAATTCTAAATATAAAGGATGAAAACAGAATACGTTAATACTGATATATATATATATATATATATATATATATATATATATATATATATACATATATATATATATATATATATATATATATATATATATATATATATGTTTAAAATCAATAAAATTTATATAATTTAATGCTAATAATTGATATTTTGTGAAGTCAGCTGCTAATACAGTTGAGAGTCACGAACTCATTAGTGGTGATAGATTCCTTTATGACTAATTATTACAATACGTGCATCAGTATAGTAAATGAACATCGAAAAAGGAGAATCGAATATTCCCCATAATTGATTGACCTCATTTTTGGATAGAACAAGTTTGTCCAGTACAGTAATTTGCTAAATTAGATTTTGTCATTTTAATCAAATCTAAACTAAATAATAATGTGATACCTTCTAATCATAGTATTTTGTTACAGCAATTCGTCTGGAGCGATTTCTCAGAAGAATATGTACCTACTGATCGAAAACACACGTTTTACCCATCAGTAATCATCAATGAACATTTGTATGAAGTCAAAATAACCGACGTGCCTGTTATACCGTACTTTCCTATCAACTCCTACTATGAATGGGCACATTATCGATTCTATGGTCTAAGAAACGCCACCGCATATATCCTTGTTTTCGATTTGTCAAATGTGGAAACTTTTCAATATATAAGAACTTTGAGAGACCAAATGGTGGAGAGTCGGGATATGAGGAATGTGCCAGTTTTGGTAGTCGGTAACAAGCAGGATCTACTGTGCAGTACAGCTCCTTCTGCGGCCAGTGGCCTCCAACAATTAGCTATGGCTGAAAGTGCGTGTAGTGATTCAAGAGAAAAACGCAGGAACATTGTGAACTTAGTTCGTAAACACTGGAAGTGCGGTTACGTGGAGTGTTCTGCTAAGTACAATTGGCGGGTGATAGCTGTATTCAAAGAACTGATGGAGATGATAGACGCTCTAGAGTGGAGTGGGGGAGGCAAGAGCTCTGAGCCCTTGCCAGACTCATCGACGGGTGGCGGGTCCTCGCACGAAAACCGTTGTGTTGTTGCTTAGCACTTCTGATTACCAAAATTTGTGTTCAAAACATTGAGTTTCCTAAATCGTCGTAAGTCTTAAGGATTTAGTGAACGGACTACATTTATAGTAAGTCACTATTAGCACTGTTGCTTTGTAATTAATGCCGTTCTTAGTGGTGTGTATGAATTTAAATATAGATTCTTCTAATTGCGACAATATGTATCAGTACAGTGGATGTGTCTTATTGATGACTGTAGCCGTCTTTATAATTTATTTCAAAATTATTCTCTATTAACTAACTCAAAGTTTTATCTACTAAACTCTCAAGTTCTCAGAACCCAAACTCGAAACTTAACAAGTTGATCAAAATAACTTCTTTGTTATGTAATTCATGACAGAAAAAAAACAAGGCTTTTGAATGTGTCCATAATTTCACTATACCAAATAAAATCTCAATTTGAAATCCTTGAAGATTAAAATAGAATTAATTTTACGAGAGTGTTTTTGGGCGTTAGGTCGTATATATAATACATTATGGGAAAAGTTAGATAATATGGCGCTTGTTCCCAATTTATTGTTACCTGTTACGGTTTTAAATAATATAAAATTTACTGTATTGTTTGCGTCTCTGTAAATTTTACGTACATATAAATTTATATGTCTTATTATTATATAAAGGCGTTTTAAATCACACACACACACACACACACACACACACACACACACACACACATATATATATATATATATATATATACATATTATTTATACTAGACTAGGTTTATTTGGAGTGCCGTATTCGTCTTATTTTATAATGATGAACTTAAATAATATTCTTCTAACAAATTTTCTCTTTCGGTACTCAATGAGTGACTGGAAGATAACGCAAGAGCTACTGTTCGTAGAAATCTGAAATTTCACATATAACAGTATTTTAGTACACTAAAGATTTCCTAAGATACCTAAGAGAAAGCTAACAATTTCGGGAAATGTTTATTTACAAATTAGAGGCGAAAGTATGTGAATGGTAAGGGTCATAAAGTCCATGCAAACGAAATTTACGGGTTATGTAATAGGTCTAGAAGTAACGCTTCTTCTCTATATTTTTGTAAAATAATTAAAATTCATTGATAAAGTAATGATTAAGAATTTTTAAATTGAAGCTTTAAGAGTTTTATTCACGATTAAATTTCATGCCAATATTCTGTTTCTTTATAACTTTTTTAATTTCTTTGTTAAAAACACTTGTGGCTAACAATTGGTTCTTATTTTGATATAAATATCGTCTGATCTTTGAAAAGTAATTTTAGTCATTGGAATGATTTGCGTTCTTACATCGTTTGAGATAAGAATATTAAATTAAATATTTAATAACGATTTTTATGTTTGCTCTATACTACGTATCTATAAATTAAAGTAAAACTCGTTAATAATTAAACTAAATATTTGTCAACTTATCTAACTATATATGAAAAAAGGATATTTGTTTTAGTTTATAATTATGGGACAGTGTCGCAGTATAATTATGGATTACATCCATATACTAAGAGAAATGGTTATATTTATATACACGATAGAAATGAACGTACTACGCCTAAAAACAACTAACAGTTACTATATCATCAAAAATGTTCAGAAAAGGAGAACGAATTTTTTTAAAAAACAATAATATATTTTAAGTAATAAATTATTAAAACAAAGGAAATAATTGTTCCCTTAATTAGTTTAATTATCTATTTTCAAATTGCATATTTTACTATAATAATTATGAAAGATTATATTTAATTCAGAGGCAGAAACAGTAAATGTCATTAGGAGCGGTTAAGTCAAATTAATAGCTATCATTTGAGTAGAATATTAAATGTTTTTGATTTATTCAATTTGAATTTTGGTGAAATGGCACTTCTACGAACTAAAATAGTACTTATTCATTTGTTTTAGAGTTTGACAATAATAAACTGACAATCGCAAAATAATATATATAAATGAAAAAACATAATAATATTTTGATTGTATTTTATAATTACAGACACAAAAAAATTAAAAAATATATGTTCAAAAAATATTGTACAATAAAAATATAATAGCCTGATGGTATACAATGCTCGTAGATGTAAATATTGTATTGACGTCCTTACGAGTGTGTTTTTAGATTTTAAATAAAATCGGTAAAATTAAGTTAAAATGGCTTTACATGATTTATTACATTGATAGACACAAATCAATCTAGTAAAAATGTTGTTATGCCAACAATATATATGCTATACTTTTATTATAATTTTACTAACGCCATGGATGCAAGTGGCCCGTGTCTTTTGTTGTTCTGTCTGTGTTCTTTTTGTTTAATTATTTAAATATTTTTAAATTAAGTAAGAAATTTAAAAAAAAATTAAATTAAGAAAATTTTACACATCATAATAAAACTAAAATTTAAAATTTTCTTCCGAATGCTATTTCTAGTAGTTCTATTTTTACATTTCTGAGTTAGCGCCGTTAAGTTTTTTCATCAATCTGGTTATTGCCTCTGAATTTCTTTAAAAGATAGTGGTTCCTAAATTATATATGATTATATCGTTTACAGAAGAGGTGTTTGTGGAATTAAAAGAAATTGGCATTCATGAGTCCAGATATATAGTGTATATATTAATTTTATAAGTAAGCCGGTCGTGGCGCAGTAGGACAGCCTCTTGAGTGTAACGCTATCGATTGTGGGTTTGATCCTCATTCGGGGGAGTGATTTTATTTAAATTGTTTTCGCTTCCTCGTTCTGTGCCTCAACAAGTAATGTCTCGAATTCGGTGAAAAGCGAAGTACAGTTTGACTTGACACTAGGTACTTTCTAGGTATGACCATATAAAAAAAAGTAAAAGAAAAATACATGCTTCATACTTTTTGCTTATGTCCAAATAAATCATTACAGACGGCTATACAATTTTTTGTAAAGATACCTTATTTAGTGGCTGAAAAAGCTTTTATTTAGGGTGATATAATTTTAAAAAATCAATCGATTCTTTTATATCGTCAAAAGCTTTTTCATAATAGGAAATTCCGTAAAATCTTCGTAGTTTCACATCAGTACGTTACTATTACATGAATTAATATTTCAGGAGTTAGCGGTTGACTTTAGTTATAAAGAAACAGAATATTGGTACAGGGTACTTTTACACTTTTCTACTTGACTTTCCGAATTAGATCTTTGTAACAATAAACTGTTTGAGAGAGATTTTAACCGTCTTGAACTCCATGTTATTACTAGTACTGTAAGGCACAGTATTTAAGGTGATAGAAAATTAAGAATTTAGATAGAACTACTACGTTCAGTAGATAAATGTTGTCTACACTTTGATGCTTTATATGCTGCTTGTTATTAAAATACAGTTTCTTTTATAATATAAGAAAGGTGATTTTTGTAAAGACAAATTGGTAGTCTATAAGCCTCTGGTCGGAACGAAGTTCCATTCGCTTTACGTGGTACATTTGTGGTACACTGTTGCACAGTTAAAGTAAAACAAATTGAATAAAATATAACATATAACTGTTCGTGAAATAAATAAATAAATTAACAAAATGTTCTTGTTAAGGTTTTTTTGATTACACTCAGTGTGTAATTAGTTAAAACTCAGTGTGTATTTTTGATTACACTCAGTGTGTAATTTAATAAGGGCTTCGTTCCAAACATAATAATAATATCATTGTAATTTATAGTAGTAATGTTCGAATCTTCCTAAGAGCTTTTCTGAAATGTTATTCAGTTACAATTCTTGTTATGTATATATATACATATATATATATATATATATATATATATATATATATATATATATATATGTTATTACGTCAATTGAACTCCGCGTTGTGCTTATCTTACTCTAGTTGTGTATTTGTTGTAGCAATAATAAATATTATAATTTGACTCTTCGTTGTCCATAGCTATTTAAAAGAATTTATTTTTTGATTTCGTTTGTCTAGAAAAAAACAATAATATCTAGTCCGATCAAAATAAATAAAATTAAATTTTAATAACCTGCACTTGTGTTTGTGTATATATATATATATATATATATATATATATATATATATATATATACATATATATATATATATATATATATATATATATATATATATATATATATATATATATATATATATATATATATATATATATATATCTATATTCAGGGAAAATAAGTTAAATAATATCTAGTCCGACATAAATAAGTTTTGGTTGTTAAAATTATACTTATGCTTAAATAATATTATGTACACATGTCAAGTTTTTTGCCGCTTACAGCTTCAATAAATCATAGGAATGTATTCTTTTAAGCAACATTATCTACATATCATAAAGCATTTATATTAACGCTTATGTGTGTATCATATAAACATAAATAATATATGAGTATGACCTTAATATTTAGTTTAAGTTAAATGACTGTTAGTAAAATTTAAAATAAATAATAAAATAATGTTAAATATATGTACATATAAATAAAACTATTAAATTGTATTAAAATAAAATACATATAAGATCATTTGAAATTTTTTGAAATACATTTTCAAAGTTGTTTCGTTTTATCAAAGCGTACAAAATATTTGCATTGTTATATATTTTGCTTCGTTCCAATGATGTGTATATAAATTAAGTGTGGATTATTGAAAATAGAAATGCACTAAACACTTTATTGTAAGGAACATAAGCGACTTTAAGAAAAGTGACAACAAAAACGTTAGACGACTCCAAAGTGTATCACATTATTATTTCCATAAATAATAATATCTTTAGTTTTTTGCGATTTAAACAAGTTTCGAACACTTTACAGTAGTCCGCGGTCACAGGTAGACTTAGGTAGGTAGGTAGGTAGGTAGGTTTGTGTCTATCAGTGGACCTTGGTCACGTGTAGACCTGTCTGTGTCTGTCTACCTGTAAACACAAAGTACACTAACGTGTTCGAAACGTATGGTTTTCAAAAACGTAGTTTCGAATACTATAATATACGCGATTAATCCATTAAGATAATTTCATTTAAAATATGTATGGATTTGTATTGTCTAATTTAAAGGCTTTTGTGAAAAATTCATATCCATGCATAATATATATGGAAAAGGAATGGAATAGCAGAATATATATTTTTCTCAAATAATACCTTACTCAAGAAATCTTACGTTAACTACCATGCGCTTGAAAGATATTTTTGTATACTATGTAGTCGCGTCAACTAAAATAAATAATGCGTTTTTTATCAAAAACAGATTCAGGACATGTCTCTGAAAAAAAGTCATTGAACATGAGGTTTTAGTGTACGGAATATTGTAAGCCATTATTCTAGGGAACAGCCGTGAATAGATAAAAATCTCAGAATATCTTTTACGTCAATCTATATTTATATGATCGTATTTTACTGGTCGATATACGTAAATAGTACATGTATTGTAGCAATATCTCGAATTCGTTAGAAAGCAGAGTACGGAGTGTCTTGACACTAGTTAATTCTTATCTACTGCTTTGCGGGATAAACCGTAAAGCGTGATATTAAAGTAAGGCTTATTTTTTTGAAATAATTTTCCTTATCCATATAAAAAGTATGGAAATTTCCTTTGGAGTCGTCAACTATTTTATATCGAGCCTAGAAGAGCCAGAACGAGCTTAAAACTGCCATCTATTACCGAGGTTATCTAGCTTCCTTAAACATCACTAATTAAAATATATGTTGTTAAATCAAAATGTACATACAATTGTTGCTGTGCGTAGAATCAGTTGTTATACAAATGTTACACGGTGCAAGACAAAGTTGTGAACACTTTTATTTGTTTGTTTTATTTACCTCTCCCTCTACCTTACTTACTTCCTGCTAATGAATTAAGCCTCATATCGCCTCATCTCAATAAAACATTTTCAAAATACATAGATTTATAGAAAATATATGACTTATTTAATCACAGTTTTGAAAAAACCTATAAAAAGATTTTCAAACATGTATTCTAATCCTAAGTGTGGAATAACACTTAAAAAATAGTAAAAAGACTTTTCTCACAATTTAAACGTTAGTTTAAATCAATTACCTTTTAAGTTGTTAGCATCTCTATAGAGAGATTTTTACAAATTTCTGCTACTTAAAGATTATTAAAAAATAATTGTTTAACAAGAGAGATTGCTATTTTTTTATAATATTTACTATTTTTAAAGTGTTATTACACACTTAGGATTAGAAAACATTTTTGAATAAATATAAAAATTTGAAAGCAGCGGGATTCGAACCCGCGCCTCTTGTTTCCGTCCAAGCACTTTGACCGCTAAGCCATACCATCTACTATCAACTGCGTCGAAATTCTTATACATTTTGTTACTTCTTAAGAGATCGATCTTTAAGAGTAATTATACATGGCTGCTCAGACATAATCTCTACAAATACCGGTATTCTCCAGTGGTCTGCACTCCCTGCACACACTTCATGCAACAAGTATAATGTAACAACTACTTCGTGCCCTTTAAATAAATAAACATTTCTACGATAAGAGAAGCGCGGCGTTGAGTTCGCCACTCAACACTGACTCGACTTCGGGCGAAAAGCAGTCAACGGAGTGTCTTGACGCTAGGTTGTCTCTGACTAGCCTGCTATGCGGGATAAGGCGTGAAACTACTAAATAAATAAAATCTTGCCATATCACTAAAAGGCGTGAAAAAAACACGTGCATGCGTGCGTAACACACTATTTACATTTAGTATGGAGAACGAGTCTAAAGCGCTTATGTCACTATGATAAAACAGAATGGAATTTTATACCAAAAAAAGTTATCGCTACAACGTAAGTACAGATATATCTTGACAGGTGTATTTACTAACGGATTGGCCAAACTGGATATGTTTGTTTCTCATTACGTGGTATAGAGGCTAAGAGTAAATATAATTCGCCAAACTACTTGTCACTATATGTATATTCAATTATTAGTTCAGAAACATTAGTACACGTTATAATTTAGATGGCGTTTGAATATAAATGTGATGGTTGTAGGTTCGATTCCCCCGATGGTGAATAAATATATTTAAAAATATTTTTATTTGCTTTTTCTGATAAATCAAAGTGCAGCATCAGGATTTTTCACTCAACACGTAATATCGCTTATTCGGCCAGATAACTAAAGCCGGAAAGTCTAGACCGAAAGTCTCGGGAGAGAAAAATGAAGCCACTAAATATATATTAAGAATTAACTTGTCACTTATATAATATCTCCAGATAATGATAAAAATGTAGATAGATGACAACAATATACACGTATTTACATTGGGATACCAAAATATAACGAAAATTATACATGAAAAAACAAGGAAAACACAAACACTAATCACTTTACATACACAAATAATCATCTATAAGAATACAATGATTGAAAAAAAGAAAATGTTTAATAAATTTATTATTATCGTAAACTAAATATACCATTGTTAGTTCACAAACATTAGTGAATAAGATAATGATAAAATATATAAATATACAATATATATTTTATAAATTGCCCATCAAAAACTACGTACAGAACAATAAGCGGGATACAGTGTTCAGACGTGTCAAGAGTTGCGGAATACATTCACAAAACGTATCTATCGCTAGATATTATAGAATAATGACTCGGCAACAGAAAGTTTCTTCAACATGGTCGCGGTACTGGAAACCAGTTTTGGGAGAATTTCTGGCGACAGCTTTACTGATGTCACTCGGCTGCCTAACTTGTTTGCCACTTGATGGATTCCATCCGAACCCACCTCTTTACTCTCCAATTGGATTTGGAATGATTATAATTCTTAATGTACAAATTTTTGCACACATTTCTGGATCTTTTATGAACCCTATAGTGGCATTAGTAGCTGTTATCTGTGGGAAGATATCAATAAGTCTTGGCATAGCACTTAGTATAGCACAATGTGTCGGAGCTACTGCTGGCTATGGCATTTTGGTGTTGTTATCTCCTAAAAATTTACTATCAGGAGATATATGTGTCAATGTGCCTCACGCTGAACTTACAGCGTTCCAAGTAGTTTGCGTCGAAATGCTTTTCACTGGGGCTATATCATGTATGATTTGCTCGATGTGGGATCCAGTGAATGAAAAACAAACTGAAACTAATGGCATGAAGTTTGGTTTTGCAGTTATCGGATTAGGAATTGCTAGCGGACCTGTAGGTGGGGTTAGTATGAATCCAGCCAGATCGTTGGGACCAGCAATATGGACCGGCAGGTGGACCGGGCATTGGTTGTACTGGATTGGACCATACATGGGAGCCGTGTTGTCGACAGTGTTTTATAAATATGTTTTTATGAAGAGTGGGAAAAGCGTGGGCTCTTTGCCCACAATGAAAGCTCTGACCCACGACGTTAATGGTGAAAACTGTATATGATATAACATTTAAAATAAGCTTTTAAGACTGAATCTTTCATTAATGTAAATACAACATTTTTGTCAAAATATTTCTTTATTTTTCTTTAGAACTGATTGAAGAACAGAGATTCGAAATGAATTTCTATTGTGAAAATTATCTATAACGCAGGCAACTCGTTTTGAGACACAAATATTTTTACTGAAATTTTATTGTTCCTATTGTTTTTATACTACATCTATGAAAATATACACAGAAATTTTAAAGTTAATTTTTAATTGTTTAAAACATAGTGAATCTTTGCATAAAAATTAGTTTCGAACACCTCCAATGCTGACCCGCAATTGCATTCGGTAAATTTTTAATATATAAATTTCTAACCATACAGCCTGCTAGAGTTTTATAAGATTTTTTGAATATATTTCATAATGTGTATATATTAACTTAATAAATACTAGCTATAAGCGACATAAAAATACTATTGTGCGCTCCGTTTATGTAAAAATATGAATTTCCTTAGTGGCGTGTCGGTACGTCATTTCATGCACGAATGCATGTCAAAAATATATGAAAGGAATTTCATTGTTATAACAAAGTATTTGCTGTTTCCTCTTCTTTGTATAAACTTGAACAATGCAAAGTTTCGTATTCCACTCGTTTAACTTTCCTAGAAAGGGGTGAAAGTTTTTCTTTCACATGTTATTATATAAGTATATAAATGTCTTGTGAGGCTGATCGTGCAAATGCGAACGGTTGTGGGTTCAATTTCCAATCGGGGGATTATATTTAAATTATTTATATTTCTTCGCTCTGGTAAGACAAAGGGCGGGGTTGAGTTTCACTACTCTACACACAATGTTACGAATTTGGCGGAAATCCGAGTACGGAGTGTCTTGACATTACGTACTTCCTGTTTAACATACTATGCGGGATTAAAGCATGAAGCTAAAAGAAATAATGTCTTGTGTATACACACTTTCATTTCAATACCGAGTGACTAATGAAAAAATGAAAATTTAGTTTTGAACGAAAAAATAAGCGATTTCTTATAGGCTTATCTAAATATAGATATTTCCATACAATAAATGCATTACTGAACAAAATATATAATAATATATGATAATAATAATAATATATAATAAGAATATATATATATAAGAATATAAGAAACCAACTTCAATGTCATCTGATACGATCTGATATCAATTAATACCAATTAAATATTTGATTCCATTGTTCTAGCGAGGGCTTGCCCGCCCCCAGTGTCATTTGAAATGATGAAATGTCACGTTACACAAATATTTGATCTCAACTGCACGTGAGTGATATAAGATTTGACATATATGTATAAATAATCGTTGGCATTATAATTATACACATGCAAACATGTTTCTACGTCAGTTGATTTGTCTAACTAGCTCTAGTTACACGACTTCTATCGTGTAAACGTTGCTTAAATATAAAGTTTTACTGTTTTTGCTTCTAATAGTGTAAATTTTGCAAAAACACTTATTTTAATAATTTATTTGTTTAGACAACATAGATAATCGATTCTATTCCGACTTCTTTACAATGAACGTCCCACGGAAGTTCGAAACAATAATGACCCTCTTTGTCGTTATAGGTTTTCAGAACTCGGGATTTTCTCCGAGAAGATATTAATAAAGCTGGCATTTTTATGGATGCACCTTAGTATTTATTTATTTATACATTTATTTATTTATTTATTTTTACAGTAAACATACATTATCTATATAAAATATCATATATAAAATATTATTAACATATTGTGTTATTCAAAAACCAAACAAGTTTCCACAAACATCTTTAATTTAAAAAAACAAGAACTACATCAAGTACTGCTATTAAACCGAAAATTACTTGATTTAAACAATCAGTACTTATTTACTATATATTAAATTTTCTTATAATATTCTTAAAATATATATGAAGAACATCGAAACAATTATATTTTAAGTTAAAATTCTGCATTACAACGGTATTTGATGCAAATTTTACTTTAATTTTAGGCAATTTAGGCATCTATAATAGTATATTGTTCGTACGTAAAAACAATCACAATTATTCAAAGAACAGTGACTCGATATAAATACAAGAAGCAAAAATAGTATTAGTTTTTACCTTCAGAAGGTTAAAGAATCGTTTATATCTCAAGGTACCCTCATGTAAAATTCCACAAATAATTACAGACTTACCATTTGAACAATTTATACTTAAGATTAAAATTTCTTAGGAAAAAAAAACATATATTAGAAAAGTATATTATTTTATCAAGAACGCTATAAAATTAAACGACCGATGGCAATTACTCTTTGTAAAACTACATTTGAAAAGGTCAACCGTTTTTGAATTTCTGGTGGGGCTTTTAGTGGGTCAATACTGACATTTTTATGTTGATTGACGATTCTAAAGCGCTTGTAGTAGCCTATTTGAATGAAGAATGTTTTGATTTTTATTTCCAGTTGTTTTGATTGTACGTTATCTATCAAATGTTTTGTTAATATAAATTATTATTATATTATAGATGAAGCATACTCAATTATTCAATAAAACGACTGTAACCCCATCTGTAATCTATAATGAAAACGATAAAAAAAATATTGAATTTCTTATCTACATAAGGAAGGTACATGTATCCCAACTTATACGAATGTAGAAATATTAAATTTCCCATTTTACAGTTTATATGAAAAAAAAAATACATTAGAAAATGTGTTTGAGAAATACATTCGTATATAATTAATTTCTATGTTGCTGGCGCGCTGATAGAAAGACTAAGATTGACATCTGACTGACTAACCTTTTCAGATAGACAAGAGCATAATCGGATCGGTTCTCCTATATGGCAGCGAATGTGGACCAGCACTATCTCGGGACACTCGAGAGCTTACATCATGGAAATGAATATGCTAAGGAAGGACGCCCAAGGAAGCGATGGCTATATGTCATGAAATAGGATATGAGAGCCAATGGACTTACCATCGAGGATGCCAAAGACCGTACAAAGTGCAGTAAGTTAAATGGGAAGACAGACTCTGGGTAAGCTTCGAGAAGTGCCAGGAAGATGAAGATCATGAGATACACACAAAATGTAATTATTCCCCGAGTGGAATCGAACCCATAACCAATCTTTTTTGCAGTCTGATGCTGTTCTACTGCGGCACAAATAAGATATAATAGTATAAAAACAAAAATAAACTTTATGACGTCATACAATGGAAAATTATAGAGCCAATAATTCAATAGATTTGACATAATTTCCAACGCATTCATAACCCACTTTCAATACAGTTCAAAGACTACTTGTTTACACTCTTATCGGTAAATCTAAAAATACAGCACACGTAGTAAGGTCATTCACTTTAGCAGATATTCGTGGGTAATAATTTTCCTGTTACTATTAGCACAGTGAAAATATATAAGATACAATAAAAACAAAATATGATATGTCCTTCGGTCATATTAATTATGATTATAAAATGAGAACAATTCGGATATTTTAAAAATTATTCTCAATATATAAATAAAGTAACTTCTATATAAAATTAAGTGTATATATTCTATACAGTTTAACTTTCTCCTTATAAGTATAAATTTAAAAAATATAATTTATATTAAAACAATATCCGACCTGGCTTTGTTATTTTACGTCATCGCAAATAGTACTCAATGCGGGTGCTAAATGCCATAACAAAAGCAATAAAAAATTTCAGATTCTACTTGTATGAAGAAATGTGGGTTATTAAACCAATATAATGATTAGTCATTAAAATGTTTGTTTCACAAATAGTCGTATTCCAAAATATTAAGATTAACAAATGCCGATGAAAACCTCAGAAGATAATAAAAGGTGGCCGAGAACACACATAAAACTGTTACACTATACGGTTTTTATATTGCCGATACAGTGATTCATAGTGCGTTATCCTTAGCCCGTTATTAAGGTGAAAGATGGCAGTGAACACACACTTTGTTTGCGTGACTGAAGACATTGTTATAAAGGAAATCAAGAAACGACCATACACAATCGTTCCATGGTGTCATCGTCATTGGAGAGCTGTTTTAGCTGAATTGGTATCAACAGCTTTACTATTATTTCTTGGCTGCATGACTTGTATACCTCTGGATGGCGTGAACCCAAGTACACCTTTATACGTTCCACTTGGATTTGGATTTATTATTCTGTTAAATATACAAACTTTTGGACATATTTCTGGAGCTCACATGAATCCTACTGTCACGTTAGCAGCAGTCATATGGGGCAAAATGTCTATAAATCTAGGCATTGCTTATGCGGCATCTCAATGTATTGGAGCAATTCTAGGATATGGTATTTTAATAGAATTGTTACCTATAGATTCACTAGCTGATGGTATTTGTACCACACAACCTCATGTGAAACATACGGTTTACCAGGCACTATTAGTAGAAATACTTTTAACTGCCGCCTTGTCTTTAATTGTTTGCTCCGTGTGGGATCCAGTCAATGAAGCCAAAACCGAAACGAATTCTATTAAGTTTGGCCTTGCAGTGTCTGGCTTAGCAATAGCTGGAGGTCCCCTAAATGGAGGGAGCATGAATCCAGCTCGGTCTTTAGGACCAGCAATATGGACTGGGAAATGGGATTCACATTGGATTTACTGGGTAGGACCATTTCTTGGAGGTGCAATGGCTGCTACCTTTTACAAACATGTGTGGCTAAAAGTGGAAAAGATTAAACAACCTAAAATGCTTTCTTTGAATGACAATTTAATTGATGAAGTTTAGTTCAAGCTTTATGTACTGTGATAAACTATTAGTTTTATTTTTTCATGTAATAATATCAAGACTGCGTTGTGTTTAAAAGTGTAATAATTTTTTGTAAATAATATATGTTATTTTGTGTTAAATAAATAAAAAAAAGACATTAGTTAAATTTAAATATGTATACAAATAAATAAAATTGATGAAACTGTTTGTGATATTAAAATAACAGCTTTTAACTAAACGCATATGTAGGTATATACTGTAAATATATTAAAATAATTTTTTTTACAATTTTCGCCCTGTTGTCTGTCTGGATAATATCTCGTATGGCTGGACTTATATTAATTGAACTTTCCCTGGCAAATAGCTGTTGTAAGGAGTAAGGTTGTCTATATTTATTTTAGAATTGTAATATATTGATCTAGAGATATTTAATTCTACTCGGACGAGATCCCTGGCTAGTAATAAATAAATTAAAAGTACTCCACTAGCCAATATGAACAGTTCTCTAGGTTGTAGTTCAACTTTAATAATGTAATTTCCTGTTTGAAATGACATAATTTCCTACATGTCGGAAATTCAGAGACTTGCATTTGGATGGAATTTGCACTTACCTGCTTTTCCAGATCACATATACTCGTATATATTTATCGGATTCGTAAGTAGGAGGGTAGACAGAAAGTACCTAGTGTCAAGACACTCCGTACTTCGCTTTCGTTTCTTATAATAAATAGATTAAATGCCTTAAATATTTTAGATATTGTAAATAATGTTTTTGTATAGAGTTGTATGATTTAAACTAAATATTTTGTAGGTGTTTTGTCTTACTTTAAATATTAAATAATTCGATTTACTGTAAATAATTTTTTTCAATAAAACTTTAAAATATTGTTGTCTTTTAACATGAACTTCAAGAACATGGTCAGAGAGAACCTATTGTGAAGACATACCGTTCACCTTGTTCCCCTAGTCGGAAAGGAAATCACACCCAAACCAAATAGACGTTTTTGAAAAAACGTATAAAAATTTTGAACGCAGCGGGATTCGAACCCGCGCCTCTTGGATACCGTCCAAGCGCTCTGACCGCTAAGCCATGCGTTCTACTACCAGCTGCGTCGAAATTCTTATACGTTTTGTTACAACTTATTTATGTTGTTAGCATCTCTGTAGAGAGATTTTTACAAATTTCTACTACTTAAAGATTATTAAGAAATAATCGTTTAACAAGAGAGATTGCTATTTTATTTTAATATTTACTATTTTTTTTAAAGTGTTATTCCACACTTAGGATTAGAAAACATCTTTGAAAAAACGTATAATTTTTTTTTTTTTTTTTTTTTTTTTTATACGTTTTTTCAAAGATGTTTTCTAATCCTAAGTGTGGAATAACACTTTAAAAAAATAGTAAATATTAAAATAAAATAGCAATCTCTCTTGTTAAACGTATATTTCTTAATAATCTTTAAGTAGTAGAAATTTGTAAAAATCTCTCTACAGAGATGCTAACAACATAAATAAGTTGTAACAAAACGTATAAGAATTTCGACGCAGCTGGTAGTAGAACGCATGGCTTAGCGGTCAGAGCGCTTGGACGGTATCCAAGAGGCGCGGGTTCGAATCCCGCTGCGTTCAAAATTTTTATACGTTTTTTCAAAGATGTTTTCTAATCCTAAGTGTGGAATAACACTTTAAAAAAATAGTAAATATCCAAATAGACGTGCCTGTCCCACTGTGCCATGATAGCTCTAATAAACGTTTATTACTAATGTTATATATTATTATATTTTAAATGAGGATTACTTGTTAACGTCGTAAGAAAAACCTACCAATTATTCTTACTTACTTACCGCGGTCTGTTTTGCCGGTCCGAGGAAACGAAAATAATTTATCTATAAACATGCCACCGAATGAGAATCGAACCCACAACCAACCCACAATCATGTTTACAGTCACTGAGCTACGACCGTCTTTATTCTTAGTATTAATTAAATCTTTACTTAGATATATTTTAATTAAAATTCCATGGTATCCATTTTCTAAATAAATATAATCTATCAGACAATATTGCACAAATATTAATACTTGCCTAAAAACACGACTGATATTTTCTATTCTTTGGTGTATTATATCGTGAAAATATTGGGGTTGGAACCCGCGCCTCTTCAAAGTCTAACGCTTTGACCACTAAGCTATATGTTTTTAATTCTTCATATATTTATATATATTTCTTTTATTTGTTTCAGAAAATGCTACTTTAAATAAATTATTATTATTATCATTTAAATTATTTAATATAAACAAATATAATTATATTTATACTGTCACTACATTATATTGCGCTCGTTAAAATAATCCACAAAAGGCCACAGATTATAAACAACTGATATATATAATATTTTCATTACAAAGGGTAATCCTTAAATAAACTTGTTGAGGGTTTATTTGAAAATGTCGCCTTTGAAATGCAAATCAACATATTCAGGGTGCGAAAAAAACAAATATGTGTTTGTTATAACAGGAACAATCTATTGATGTTTAATATTAAAATATTTTAATTATTTTTACTTTTAAAATACTTTTTAAGCTTTACGCTTGATCACTAATGCAAGTAGTAAGAGAGAACAGCGCGTCAATCTATACAAGTCCCTGCGTACTTCTTTCGTCTCCTCCCAAGTCAGCAAGCCCTCTCTGGTCTTGCTTTTTACGTGACTTCTTAGAGTAACATTAATACTGTAGTTTTTTGGAGGTTAAAACTATTTTGCCTGTATTTATATAGGCAAGTAACATTTAACGAGATTAAGCGAATAATTTAACTAACTTGTTACTTACGTTATACAACTTAATGTGAACGTAGCCGAAGTGTTACTCGTAGTAAAAATCTGTAAGGTTTGAGCCTTTAACACCTAGTACCTGTTTTTATAAAATCGCTTACTTTTCGCACTACTATATCTATAACTAAATTAGTTTTAAGTGTTATACCGCATAGGCAGAGAACCTAGTGTTCATTGCTTTCTACCCGAATTCGAGTTTAGGTGTGAAGTGTTGTTGAAATTTTTTATTTTAGACATAACGAGCTCTCCCTTTCCGCGTGGAATTAAACATTTCTAAATCTTTTTTTTATAATTCTGAAATAATTTCAAAATTGGTTCAGCTGTTCCATAGTATAGCCGGAAAAAACGGACTGACAGACAATAAATTACATTAAATAAACAGACAATATTTGTATTTTGGTAAAAGTACCGTGTATACTCTTTGCATTTAGTAAAAAAATATTACAAACAGACACTCCTATTTTATTATTTATATAGATGTAATATAACATATCTAATTTTACGATAAACTAAAACATAATATTATAAACAAATAAAGATATAGTATATTTATTCCAAACGTAACATCGATTTCTTACTCGGTAAGCTACTTGCAACAATGGCAAATGCATTAATTTTGCTGGAAAAGAAATAAAAAAAAACGTTTTACAGAGACTAACTCTATTTAAAATTCATCAGAGGCGTATTGAACGGTCTAGCGCGGAAAGCCCATTGAGAGTCAATCGATATAATGTTATTCCAGGCCTTGCTTTAACAGAAATTTAGCTAGTGCATTGAAATTGCCTCTTACGCTCGCATTTACATGCTATCGACTTAGTCGTAATACAGTAATCGTGGTATATTTCGATATACACAACAAATATTTAAACTCGATTATTAAATTTGCCATATGATTGTTTTAAACCGCGGAAATGTAATCTATACAAATAATCGTATAGACGTTTTTTGTAATCAGCTGTTTCAAAATTAATTCAATTATCGTATTTACAATCGTTATCTGCATTATATTATGCTTTTGTAAGCCGAAGTCACTTACCAGCAAGAGAATCCTGTAAAATATCGCTTTGTTATCATTTTATCATTTTATAATCAAATATGGAGTCTATCAAGGAATCACTATCTGCACTTACTGAGATTTTCAATAACAGAATGAACGATTTTCAGCAAGACCTACATAAATTTTCTACACCTATCACAAACCATTCTCTCCCAGTGGAATTTCGTAACTTTCGCAGTTTTATAATGTCAATGCTGAATACGTTGCAACGTCAGGTGGAGTGTCTTGCATTGGAACTTGATCATCAAGAAATGAAAAAGAGGTACAAAACCGTGCTTTTCCATGGAATGACTGAGAAAAAAGGCGAAGATATTGCTGATAGAATCACCAGTTTAGTTGCTGAGCACCTCAACTTGCCAAATTTTTCTTCTGCAAGTGTTAAAGACTGCTATCGTTTAGGCTGATTATTTGATAAACTAAGACCTATTGTTGTAAAGTTTAGTGACATCTCTGTGCGTAATAAAGTATGGTTCGCAAAAACGAAGCTCTAAAGCACGGGCGTCACTCAACCCGAGTTCCTAACCAGAAACAGGCATGAAACATTTCAGGCTGCGAGACAGCGCTTCAGCATTGGTAAATGTTGGACACGGGACGGCATTATTTATATTGACACACCTGATGGAACTAGAGATCGGGTCGAGTGCAAGTCGGATCTCAATGCAATATCTTCTCAAACCATATTTCCTCCTCCAACGACAAAGATGGCTGTAACAAATGAAAAGACTGGAACGATACCCGTAAAGCGTGCAGTTAAAAAGTAGTATATATATTTTATTACTTTCTTTTTCATTATTACTTTGTTTTTGTTATTCTTGCATAAATATTACTGTTCTCTCTATAGTGAATGTATTTGTTTATGTTATGGTTTATAGTACTATGCTGTCATAGCGTATGAAGCGCAACAGATTATGTTGTTGCGTTTTATAACACAAATTATATATTATACTGCTTGACTTAGATAATTACATAAAAATTCGCAACTATTGTAATAGAATGTAAAGAGATAGCCAACGCCGCCATATCTACAAGTTGTCGAAGAAGACTCGGAAAAAGTCTGGAAATTTCCCAAATCCTTTGGAGTAGGGAAGTCAAAACTTATCGTCAGTCCCAATAATATTGACTTAAAATAAGCTTAATAAGCACTTCTCTGTTTCGGCTACTATAGACAATACATCAAAAAAAGATACACTAATTCACCTTCTATCTTCCTCTACTCCTGATCGTCCCAGTTTTACATTTAGTCAATTCTCCGTAAGAAAGAGAAATATTATAGGCATAAAATCTAACTCTGTCGTAAAATGATTATTCCCATCATTGAAATCCTAGCTCCTGTCTTAACGATTATTTTAAACACATCTACCAACTCCTTGTTTTTCCTTCATCCTGAAAACATGGTCAGATTATTCCTATAACGAAAAAAATCAATCCCTCCTCCTTTTCCGAATACCATCCTATATCTATTCTTCCTATCTCGTCCAAAGTGCTAGAGCGACTAGTGCATCACCAATTAAGCGTGTTTCTATTAAACCAAAATTTCCTAAACACATTCCAATCCGGGTTCCGTTTCGGTCATAGTACGACAACTGCCTTGGTCAAAATAACAGATGATATTAGAAAAGGTATGGATGATCGTAAGGTCACAGTAATGGTGTTGCTGGATTTCAGCAACGCGTTTAATACTGTGGACTACGATATTCTGCTTGCCACTCTTGACTGGTTCGAAGTTACTTGTGTGGCCGCCGCAACGCGTTTGTATAGAGGACTCATTTTCCTACTGGTCTATTGTTAATGCTGGTGTTCCACAAGATGGTATGTTGTCTCCACTCCTATTTTCAATTTTCATAAATAAAATTTCTAATTGCCGATGATTTACAAATTTATGCTACTACAAGTTTACTAAATTTGTCTCACACAATCGACCTACTTAATGAAGACTTTGCTCGTATATCAAAATGGAGTAAATGTTATGGCCTGATAATTAACCCTGCTTAAAGTCAATCCATTATTATTGGCAACCACAAATTGATATCGAAAACAAATTTAGTACATAATTTACCATCTTTGACATTTGACGGCACACCAATCCATTTGATCAATATTTGTCCTGGGAGCCTCAAATTAATGAGCTCAGTCGAAAGCTTTTTAGAGCAGTTGCCTCTCTTCGTAGACTGCAAAACTTTCTCCCTATATCGACAAAAACTGTACTTGCAAACACCCTCTTACTACCAATTCTCGATTATGCCGACATTTGCTAACTCAACATCAGAGATGAAATCATTTAAGTAAACTTGAGCAACTCCAAAATCCTTGTATAAGGTTTATATTTGGCCTTCGCAAATATGACCACATTCGCGACTTACGCAATAAACTCAAGTGGCTTCCTATAAGACTTCGCAGGAATACTCATATCTTACATCTTCTTTATTATGTGCTTTTAATCCTTTAACTCCCTTTTACCTCAAAGAACAGTTTCAGTTCCTAGGCAACTCACACTATCGTTCTCCCCGATCCAATGAAAATCTAGTCCTCAAAATCCCTCTTCATTCTACTTCTTTCTTTTCTAACTCCTTCACAGTCAAGGCTGCTCAACTTTGGAACTCCCTTCCCATCAATATAAGAAATGCTAAGACTCTTAATAGTTTAAAGTCCCTGGTGAAAGCATATTACTTAAGTGACTAATTCCATATATACTATTTTTTATTTAAAGTAGGTATGTATGTGTATTTTAAGGTATGGATATATATACATATATATATTTATATATATATATATATATATATATATATATATTTATATGTATGTGTATATATTCATATTCGACTATGTATTTAAATAAATAGTCGAATATGAATATATACACATACATATAAATATATATATATATATATATATATATATATGTATATATATATTTTTATATGTATGTGTATATATTCATATTCGACTATTTATTTAAATACGTATATATGAAGCAAGTACACCGCCTACCGATTTGGTTTTTCCTACACCTTAAGGTTGCATGGCAGAGATCGCTCATAGCGATAAGGCCGCCTGCTGTACCCTTTTATTTTAATATATGGGGTTTCCCAATAAGAACAATATGTTTTAAAATTGAAATTAAACATGTAATATATGTTTAAATTTCGTGTTCAATAGCTTTATTTGATAGGAAATTTTATGTTATTTATGATTTAAATAAAATATCGTTCAAATAACCGCCACGACTTTTTTTGCACTAGTGAATACCATCGGTCCAATTTTCGATGACTCGGTGCAGCATTTCGGCTGGTATAACCGCTATAGTCGCTAGAATGTTGCGTTCAAGATCTTGAATCGTAGCTGGTTTATTGGTATAAGCTTGAGATTTAACATACCTCCACAAAAACTAGTCCAAGGGTGTTAAATCGCATGATCTTGGTGGCCAATTGTGAGGACCGTTGTGAGAAATAACCAAACTTATCACGCAATTAATCCATTGTGACGGTCGCAATGTGGCATGTTGTACCATCTTGTTGAAAATAAATATCGTCCGCATCGATTTCATACACTTCAGAAAAAAAAATTGTTCAACATGTCATGATAACGGTCGCCATTGACAGTAACAGTACGGCCTTCGTCCATGATTCCACCGTACCATAATCCGCACCAAACAGTCAATTTTTTAGGATGTAATGGTGTATCATGAACCACTCTTGGAATTGTCTCACTCCAGTAACGACAATTCTGTTTGTTCCCATAACCATTGAGCCAAAAGTGAGCCTCATCTGAAAAGATGATTTTCCTATGAAATTCGGTGTCCGTTTCCATCATTTCAAGCGCCCAATCAGCAAATTCACGATGTAATCGATGGTGTGCTGGCTTGAGTTCTCTTGCCAACACAATTTTGTATGGATGTAGGCCAAGATCCATACGTAAAATTCGCCAGGTTGTCATTCTAGATAAGTTCAATTCTTGTGCACGTCGTGGAACGGAAACATTTTAATTTTCTTCGACACTGGCTGATACGGCGGCAATATTTTCTTCATTACGGCCTATCCGTTGTCATGTTGGTGGTCTACTATCGTGCAAAGAATATTCACTTTCCAGTTTTTGGATTATGCGACGTATAGCGAGCTCAGACGGTGCACCATGAGGACCATATTTAGCAAGAAATGCTCTTTGAGTAGAGACAATACTTCTCGAATTTTGATAGAAAATTTAGGCAATTTTCAAACGTTAAGATAACATAAACTTGTTCATGATTAAATGGCAAACATTACTTAATACAAAACAATACAAATCAAATGTTATCAAGTCAAATGTTAAACAACTAAGATGACGACTGTGAGCTATCAAAATCCTATCATTTCTATTGGGAAACACTGTATTTTTCTTTGCTCTTTTCATGTGTGTGGTGTGCAATAAACTAGTATTGTTATTATTATTTATATAAAGCTGAAGAGTTTGTTCGTTTGAACGCACTAATGTCAGGAATTACTAATTGGAATTGAAAAATTCTTTCTGTGTTGAATAATCCATTTATTGAGGAAGGCTATAATAGGCTATATTACATTGCTCTACGACTAATGAGAGTGGAGTGACAATAAAAAATGTAGTGAAAACGGGAAAAATTGTATATTTTTAAAGCTTAACTTGCGTGTGCCGAGTAATCGCAAAGATTATGTATGACAAAATTGTTCCCCTCTAAAAGTTCTAAGAAAAAGTCCGCGGCAACTTAGTGGACTTACTACAACAAATTTTATGTATATATTTTATAGTTCTAAAATAATATATTATTTGTGAAGGTGTTTTTATTAACTAGATATTAATCCTTATTTAAATAAATAAGTATATCACGGGCACTTATTGTTGAACAAAATTTTCTGCGTCTAATAACTTCAAATACGGGATAATTCAATACGGGGTGTGTACAGCAAGCAGTGAGGCAGGAGGACGCTGGCTGACAGTGTCGATAGTCTTTTTAATAAAATTATAAAAGTTTCTGAGGATGTATGTTTGATTTGGATGAAACTTTCGGGTATTGTAGGTTGTATGTCAGAATAATATATAGACTACATTTTACATTTTTTAAGATTTGGTCGTAATATAATAATACATATCATTTAAGTCGGTTAAAAATCTATAGGAGTTACACAAACATGATGCAGTATAGGATTCATCTTTGAAAAAACGTATAAAAATTTTGAACGCAGCGGGATTCGAACCCGCGCCTCTTGGATACCGTCCAAGCGCTCTGACCGCTAAGCCATGCGTTCTACTACCAGCTGCGTCGAAATTCTTATACGTTTTGTTACAACTTATTTATGTTGTTAGCATCTCTGTAGAGAGATATTTACAAATTTCTACTACTTATAGATTATTAAGAAATAATCGTTTAACAAGAGAGATTGCTATTTTATTTTAATATTTACTATTTTTAAAATGTTATTCCACACTTCGGTTTAGAAAACATCTTTGAAAAAACGTAGTTTTATCTATGTAAAAGCGAAGCTGCCAGCGAAATCTAGTATGTAAATAAATACATAGAAAAAATATTTTTACAAGCTTAATTTGACCCACTTCCCGGTGTCCAATTGAACTAAAATTTAGAATTCATCTTTAGTTCTGATGACTATACAAATATATATAATTAATTTTGTTGTTTATTCAAAATGGCCGCCGGGACAAAATGTTGGATGATATTATATTGTTCAATTCATTCAGTATCTAGTACCAAAATTAATGGCAAATGAAACGGCTTGTTTAGAATACAGTAAACCATTAAAAATAAATTATAGATCCAAAATCCTTCAAAATCTTGTAAAATTCACTTATATTTAAAAATGGAGGGAATAGTATTCCAACCTTTTATGTACATACATACTTATATATATATATATATATATATATATATATATATATATATATAGATTTTTAACTACTTAATTGATATGTATTATTATATTACGACCAAATCTTGAAAAATGTAAAATGTAGTCTATATATTATTCTGACATACAACCTACAATACCCGAAAGTTTCATCCAAATCAAACATACATCCTCAGAAACTTTTATAATTTTATTAAAAAGACTATCGACACTGTCAGCCAGCGTCCTCCTGCCTCACTGCTTGCTGTACACACCCCGTATTGAATTATCCCGTATTTGAAGTTATTAGACATAGAAAATTTTGTTCAACAATAAGTGCCCGTGATATACTTATTTATTTAAATAAGGATTAATATCTAGTTAATAAAAACACCTTCACAAATAATATATTATTTTAGAACTATAAAATATATACATAAAATTTGTTGTAGTGAGTCCACTAAGTTGCCGCGGAATTTTTCTTAGAACTTTTAGAGTTTGTTCAATTCATTCAGTATCTAGTACCAAAATTAATGGCAAATGAAACGGCTTGTTTAGAATACAGTAAACCATTAAAAATATATTATAGATCCAAAATCCTTCAAAATCTTGTAAAATTCACTTATATTTAAAAATGGAGGGAATAGTATTCCAACCTTTTATATACATACATACTTATATATATATATATATATATATATATATATATATATATATATATATATATCACTGAAAACTCTGACACGAGCTATATAAACACTTGAACATAATCAAATGTATGTATGGGAAAGTGTTTTGCATTAATTAAGCTTTCAAAGAGGTGTAGGAACTAAAGCGTATAATTATGAGCATCTTTCGTAAATAAGGATGTCGAACCTAAATATTATCTATAAATTAATTATAATGTGAGTATATTTTTTGAAATGAAGACTATCTTGACGCAGTGGAACAACGTCTGATTTATAACGGAAGTAGTTGCGGGTTTTATTCCCTTACATTTGATTCGGTGGAATGCTTATATTTTCTTTTTTATTTCTCCGCTTTGATAAGCCAAAGTACAGCGTTGAATTCCGCAACTCCATACACATTGTCTCATTCATGTCAAATTCAGACGGAAAAAGTAGAACGAAGTGTCCTAACACCAGATTCTCTCTGACTATCCTGCTAGACGGAACTGTAAAATTACAAAATATATATTATGTGTATATATATATGGACAACATAAGTAATATTCTTTTCAACGGATTAATTTTCACTGAAAATATCGCAAGCATTTCCGAAAATGGCCTCATTTATAACACCGCCTCTCATGTTTCATAGTTACGGAATGAAATCTGAGCGTTCAAATTATCTTTAATATTTTACAATTAAATAAAAATACTTTGCCGCCACTCTGCTGTTATAAATTGGGCCATTAAAAATAATTTTTCAAATTGAAAATAATATGTTACATATATTTTTTGGTAAAGTATACTTACATATACCAAAATAAATATTATTTGCAAAATAAACACGGAAATGATATAAAAATGTCTCGTACAAAAAGTCTACGATTCATCTAGAAACTAGGCGTCTTGTCTTAATACTCTCTACGAGTCATCTACACACTAGGCGTAGTGTCTTAACACTCTTAATATTAAGTTCTTTTTTCCCACACAGCAGGGTCGTCAGAGAAAACCTAGTCATCAATCCAGACACTCCATTGACAACTTTTCTTGATATACTATTTACATAATAGTTATTCGTGCCTTATATTAAATTTTTCTTTACATTGTTTAAATTTCGGCTTATAAGGCTCATAGAAAAGTAGTGTTTATAATCTCTATGTATTTCCTATAGAGACTAGAGATGCCGATGCCATGGTTAGCTTATTCAAATGCCACACTCAAGACTTCACCGGGAAGAAAATTGCTCGCATTTATGCAAGTATTGTTGAATATGCCGATCTTTACAGCTATACAGTGAGGGAAGATTGTATCCATCACAAGGATTCGAACTTACGACCGACGAGCGGACTTAGAAATATATAACATTATTTTTGTATCAATTTTAAAAATACTATTATTTGCACTAATAATACACTATATTTATTGTGTCTCTAGTGTTAACCCCCTTATGTTTCTCTAACAAATTCTGTAACATATGAGTATTAACCATACTTTTTATGTAAATGATACAAACACCATACTTGCTACTTATTCTGCTATATACTATAGTAAAGTTAAAAGAAAAAAAATTAAGATATGACTAGATATTTTTAAAAATCACACTCTAAGAGCAGTCTCTACCAATTCTGCAAACACCGCATTTAAAATGTAAATGAACTCTCTTTGAAGTAAAACGTGAAGAGGTTTAGGATAAGCTCTCTTTTTCTGTAGAGCTATTTAAAAAGGGCACTTTTAGTTTGCAATCAGACTAGTGACTATTTTCTTATATCTTGTGTTATTTTTACGATTATTGGAAACATGTGTTATTCAAAACTTTATTTTATTTTATTAGTGTCACGCTTTTATTCCGCATAACGGGTTAGATAGAATGTAACTTTACTATATAGTAATTTATTTTTAAAGCTTTCATTTTCATTTATCATGTCATATTAAGTAAAAAGATTATGCCATTGGCCCAATAAAGAAAATAAATAACGAATAAAGAATAAAGAATTAAAATAATCTGTATAGAATTCAGTAAATGTATTATATAGTTTACAACTTGCAATAATAGCACCTTGGATTACCATTAGTACTTAGAATACCTTACGAATGCCATATCAAGGTGTAACCTTACATAATTCCTATAACTTTTATAACACTCTTCAGAAAATATTTTTTTAACTGTGTAATATGCTTTTGACCCTACTGGCCTTGACAGCGTCACCGGGTTTTGGGGGAGGTCGAGCTAGAAGAGCTCTGACCTTCTCGTGGAGACCTCGAGAGGAAATCATTAACTTGGAAACACAGTGTAACAAGGGCTGTGATGCTCGAACCTCTGCTTGTGTACAATGTTTGTAGTGTGGGATCAAAATTATTATGAAGAACCAGAAAATGGACATACACAAACTATTAATAGTTATTTAGTTAATTAGTTAGTAGTAATATATAAATGTCAGCTATTTAAATTGTAAAAGCTGCCTCAACAACGGAAATAGAGGTTAATCCCAGATATACATGGATTACACTGATAACGGGTTTGCAGTCGACGATATTGGAAGGTTGAAATAGAGCTAACGTTTACGCAATCACGTATTCAGAGGCAAAGTGATGATTTACTTTTCACATTTTACTACACAAAATACTTTATATTTAAAATATGCATTATTGAACTTATATTTATGAGGTCTCCTTTTATAATTTAATATTTTTTGGATCAGAATTTTTTTAAAAAGAATCATATAATATCTAATCACTTAATGTCGAACAGTATAATAATAATAATAATAATAAAAGCTTTATTAATTCCATACAAAAAAATAAAATTACAATTTGATTACAATATAAATAAGGTATTAGAAATAATTTAAAAATTGAAACAATTATTTAAAACAATAGATTAGTTAACTTATTTTACATGCATAAAACTTAGTTATGTATTAAACAAAGAATTAATGTAAGATATTTTACAATTTAAAGAATATTTTGAGTTGCTTATATAAATAATTCTAATTAATTGATTTAATACAAATTATGTTTATAAAATAAATTATAAAAAACAAGTGACATTTTTAGTGGTTTTGTATGGACCCCTTTCGGGTAAAAGCCTCCTCTAAGGTATACCACTTCTCTCTGTCTTTGGCGGTATTCAGCCAATCTCTACCAGCCACTGCTACTATCTCATCTGCCCACCTGGCGTGTGGACGGCCTCTCGCCCTTTTTCCTCGCGGACCTTTCCATACCACCGCTCTTTTTGTCCATCTGTTGTCGTCGTATCTAGCTAGATGACCAGCCCATTTCCATTTTCTTTGCAGCGAAAATGTTAAAGCGTCTATAATATTAGTTTTCTTGCGAATATTTGTGCTTTTCACCTTGTCACTAAGTTTTAAGCCCATGATGCTTCTTTCCATTTTTCTCTGTGTGGTTTGGATTTTACTTTTAGTTTTGACATCAAACGTCCATGATTGGCATCCATAAGTTAGACATGGTAGTATGCTCGTGTCCATAACTGTTTTCTTAATGGACAGTGGCAGATTGGATTTCGTAATTTCTTTATGGGCCCAATACTTCTTCCAGGTGACGGCGACTCTCCGGTCCACCTCTTCTGAGTTTCTATCCTTATTAAAAGAAATTTGTTTACCTAAAAATATGTATTTTTCTACAAATTGGAGAGGGGTGCCATCGATAAAGATTGGTAGCGAATGCTGATAGTTAGTCAATATCTTAGTTTTCTCTAGGTTCATTTCTAAGCCGATTTTTGAACAAGCCTGGTGTAAGTCATTTATCATCGCATTTAGTTGTTGTGGACATTCTGAAAACAGTATAATATCATCAGCGAATCTGAAATGACTCAGATAGCTTCCATTTATGTTAATACCTCGTTTAGACCATGGTAGATTGCTCATGGCCCGTTGTAGTACGGCTATAAATAGCTTCGGAGAGATTGGGTCGCCTTGTCTGACTCCTCTTTTTATATTTATTGTTGTTCCGACTCTATCCAATTTGACTCTACTTGTGCTGTTGTTATATATATTTTTTAGAATATTAATGTATTTTTCTTCGATGTTTAAAAATGTTAGAGCTTCCCAGATGCTGTCGTGGGATATAGAGTCGAAAGCTTTTTTATAATCTACGAAAACTAGATATAGCGGTCTCTGGAACTCTAAGTATTTCTCAATTATCTGGTCAACAACTTGAATATGGTCTGCTGTGCTAAAACCGCTTCTGAAACCCGCTTGCTCTATCGGTTGATGTGCGTCGATGCCTGCAGATATTCTTGCAAGCAAGGTAGAGGCAAATAATTTGTAGAAACAGGGCATGAGGCTAATAGGGCGATAATTCCCTATGTCTGTTGGATCACCTTTTTTATTTAGTAATATAGTAATATTATCTCAGACTCCTTCCAAGGGTGTGGCACGGTTTCTTCATCTAGTATTTTGTTCCATAAGATAGTGATAGGTGTTAAAAGCGCAATTCCAGCTACCTTGATGTATTCGTTTGTAACTCTGTCTGGTCCCGCGCTTTTGTCAGGTTTGAGATTTTTTATTTGTTTTAATATTTCTGGCTCGGTAAAATACTGTACAGTTGAGACATTAGGATAGCTATAGATATTTGTTTTTGGCTTTGAGATGTTTGATTGGCTGTATAGTTCGGTATAAAAGTTTGTAGCAATATTTATAATCTCAGTACGGGAATTACATATATTAGCGCCTGCCTGTAGTTTTGGAATCCACGTTTTTATGCTATTTAATACTTTTTGAGCTTTTTTAGTAGATCTTGATTTTTCGAGGTGTTTTCGAATTATATTTGCTCTATAAGCATTGTAACACTTACTTATTTCTCTGTTTGTGATTTTATAAAGTGATTTTAATTTTTCCTTGTCTGATTTGTTTAATCTTGGTTTATTTTGCAGTTTGCTCCTTTCTTTAATTAGTTCTAACACTTTCGTTGTTAATATCTTGCTTTTTTTTGGTACTTGAATTCCTTTTAGACTTTCCTTCATATAGTATACTATTTTTTCGTAGTAATCTTCCGCTTTATATTCATTTTGTGTCGTAATAAGCTCTTGTATAAAGCTATTTATTTTTTTAATGTATACTTCTTGTTCAGTAATAGATTTCAGTTTTATTATCGCGCTACAATAATTTCGTCTGCTTTCCCTTGTTGCATTAAGATGGATAGTAGATCTTAATAATCTGTGGTCTGATCCGAAAGAAAAGGATGACAATACCTCATATTTAGCCACAATTTTTGGTACTGTAGTCATGATATAATCTATTTCATTTCTTGTATTCGAACAGTACTTTACAAAATTTATGTGCTATATATATACTATTAAAATAAAGAGTATTCTCTCTTGCCAATCGATTATTTTTTAATAATCTTTGGATACCAGAAATTTGTAAAAATCTCTCTATAGAGATGTTAACAACGTAAATAGGTTGTAACAAAACATATAAGAATTTCGAGGCAGCGGGGTTCGAGGTTAGCTGCTTCAAATTTTATAGGTTTTTTTTTAATATTTTTTTAATCAAAGTAAAAAGTTATCGAATAAGGATTGTCGTTTTAAAAAATATTGTTATCGTTATTATTAACAATTTTAAAAGATATTATTCATTTCACACAAAACAGGGTAGTAAGAGATAATCTAATGTCAAGAGACTCCGTTGACTTCTTTCAGCGTGAAATCAACACATCGACGTTCTTTGTATTTTTGTTATTCTTAATATACTGACATAGTAATTATCTGTACCTTATTTCATTTTATCATTATTTAAACTTAGGCTTATAAAGCTCATAGAAAGCTAGTGTCTATAGTCTATTTATATTTCCTAAGACTAGAGACGCCGGCCGGTTAGCGTACTCAAATGGTATAGTCTAAACCTCAACTGGAAGAAAATTGCTCGCATCTGTTCACGCAAGTCTCTGTTGGTTTTTACAGCTGTGCAGTGAAGGGAGAGGGTATCGACCGTCACAATGATGAAAAAGGAATGTTGCTTTAATAAATATTACTGTCGTTATTAAACATTTTTGAAAAAACGTATAAAAATTTGAACGCAGCGGGATTCCAACCCGCGCCTCTTGGATACCTTCCAAGAACTCTGAGCGCTAAGCCATGCGTTCTACTACCAGCTGCGTCGAAATTATTATACGTTTTGTTACAACTTATTTATGTTATTACTAAAAGATTATTAAGAAATAATCGTTTAACAAGAGAGATTGCTATTTTATTTTAATATTTACTATTTTTCAAGTGTTATTCCACACTTAGGATTAGAAAACATTTTTGAAAAAACGTATAAACGTATATAAGTTGTAAAAAACGTATAAGAATTTTTGCAGCTGGTAGTAGAACGCATGGCTTAGCGGTCAGAGCGCTTGGACGGTATCCAAGAGGCGCGGGTTCGAATCCCGCTGCGTTTTTATACGTTTTTTCAAAAATGTTTTCTAATCCTAAGTGTGGAATAACACTTTAAATATAGTAAATATTACTATCGTTATTATTATCATTTTCTTTAGTTTCACGCTTTTATTCTGCATAGCAGATAGAAAGTATCTAGTCTCAAGACACTCCGTGCTTCGTTTTCCACCGAATTCGAGACATTGCGTGTTGAGCGGTGGAACTCAACGCCGCACTTTGTCTTTTACCAGAGCGAGGAAGTGAAAATAATTTAAATATCTATACTCCATCAAGTTTAGATCGAACCCATAACCAATCGTGATTACAGTCAGACGCTGTCCCACTGGGCCACGACTGGCCTCGATCAATATTAAAAGATATTATTTAATTTAAAAAAGAAGACTTGTAACTACGGTTTGCTAAATGTGAAAATGTTCAATGTAACACGAAAAATTTGTTAGCTGTATAAACAATCAGATAAACGCCAGTTGTCATAGTAAACAATAATAGCTGAGGTGCAAAACCAAATAACTAATTTTAAATTTGTAATAATTTAATTATTTATTTAATTGTTAGGCATAAATTTTAAATTAAACAAATTTTAAATTTTCCTTTTTTTCTGCTTAACGCTTTATGCCGCCTAATCTAGTCCGAGACAACCTAGTGTCAAGACACTTCGCTCAACTGTGGAGAAATGAAATATTCCTTATAAGAATGAAAATAAATTTAAACTCACTGAATAATACGTAATTCATTTTGCATTTAAAAAAGATATAAATACCCCTTAATATTATAATGCCAATGTAAAGTATCAACTAACATAAAATAAAAAAAATTATAGCTTATTTATGAAAAAAAAAAACAAACTTCTTTAATAAACTTGGTAAAATAACTCAATTTATTATCTGTACGAAACCACAGAAAATGAATATTACACTGTTACTAGCTGTAGCTTTAATACATTTTAAAGCCTCCCTGTCCTTACAAAGATTTACGACCATATATTTGAGGTTGGAACCAAATTAACTATGGATCATTCGATATTGGAACAGTAGTGTTTATTTAGACGTGTCCACTGAAATGTGGCGCAACCATTGCTTGGCCTATGTAACTAGTGAATACCCGCAACTTTGTTTACATTGATTTGATTTGAAATTTATATAAAGCAAAGGTCACTCATTCGCGTGTCATGAAATCTCAGAAACTATAATTGCTTGAAATTTCAAATATTGTATGGAGGTTTCCTGTAGAACGTAAGTGCTCGCTGAGATAGGATGTTTTTGGGGTTGAAAGTTTGTATGCCACTTATTTACTGCAAGTGCTAGGAGTATAAAGCGTTGGGTGGTAGCTTTTTAAGATATAAGTGATCACTAAGACAAGACATTGTAAAAGTCTATCCCTAAGGAATTGTTTTTGGGGGTTGAAAGTTTGTATAAAACTTCTTTACTACAAGTTCTAGGACGATATAATATTCATGGTACTGTTTTTCAAATGTACGTGATCACTAAGACGGGACATTCAAAATTTGACTAAGGGGTTGATATTTCATACGGAGACTCGTTACAATGATTGTTGTTTTTATTTGTTGTCTAAGCTTTACGTAGGCTTTTTAGTTATAATGGTTCGTTCCATCATGCTGTTTGCTGCTGGATTTGTTTACTTTTTTATATTTCTGATATCATGGAGTCATGAAGGCACTGTTCGTTATGCTATTTCGTGGCCGAATGTATCTGAAAATTATACGAACAATGTTGAACATACATTAAAAACCCAATTTATGCAATTGTATATATTTTGTGAGAACAATGTTAGCTCAGTGAAAACTTAAAAAAATCGCTTTCAAATCCAAAGGTCGTATAACTGAATCTCAGTCACGCAACAGTATATTTTTCCAACTGAAAAATTTATTTGCCATGTATAATATTACTGTAATGGTGAAGGTCAAAAAATATTAAGGTATTCCATGTCGTTGAGTTCCGCCTCACTTACTCAGCGTGCAATGTTTTGGAGTAGAGAACGTGGCTATTCAATTTGTATTTGGTTTGTATATGGGTATGTATAGTAGGTTTAAGGTAGGACCAATTTAAGGACATATAAATCTCACCGTTACTTATATTTGGTCGGATGTAGACAATTTTGTCTAATTTACTGGCACCAGAAAAAAATTATTACAATTTGGTATATTAAGAAATTTTACAAAAAACAATGTTTTTCTTTGTGGCATATCTATAACTTAAAATGTTCTATTTATGAAGATATGAAATATCTTTGAATTGCCATAATATTTTATGTCTTCGCTATTGCGCAGACGAAGTCATGGGGGATAGCTAGTAATTAAATAAATACGATAAATTAAATATATATATATATATATATATATATATATATATATATATATATATATATATATATATATATATATATATATATATATATATATATATATATATATATATATATATATATATATATATATATATATATTTTTATGCAAAAATATTGCAAAATCAGTGTAAAAGCATTTTAAAAATTCTGTACAGAATCCGAATTATAAGAAAACCAATTTACAAGCAATGTATACGTTTGTATTTCAATTATTTACTTTGAGGTTAAATTAGACAACACAGTTGTGTTCGACATTGTTGTGTTATTTTTGTTTTTGACATACATTACCGGTTTTCAACTTGACACAAAGTTTATTTCTCTAAAAAAATCTTCAATGTACTAAAATATTTAGTACAGGGCAAAATATCAACACGTATATAACTATGAAACTGTCGTAACTACTTTCCCATTTCCATTATTACTGGAACCATTTACTAAATTTGTGGTCGGCGACAATTTAAGTTTTGTTACCTAATGTATGTTTATGTTTATAGCATGCTCATATTATAATCGCCCCTACTACGTGCGTAAAGTAACTAAATCAGACAATATTTTCGAAATTTTGGTGTTTTCATCGTTATTATGAAAGTAGTTGTCACCCGTTGTTTATAAAAACTTTTTATTTGCTTACTTATTTATTTAACTCTGTATACACCATACAAGTAAGATAAAAAGAAGAGGAAAATATCTATTTTCCTTACATTCTATTTTATCTCTTTCTCAGGCACCCTTATAGTGTAAAAGAAATGAGGGCGCATGGACATACTACATATTATACACAAGCTATATATATATATATATATATATATATATATATATATATATATATATATCCCGCTTAGTCTAATCTAGTATACACATAAATGACAATATATAAATAAGACTTTTATAAAGAGAGAAAGGACGTTTAAAGATGGAAACGGATTGTTAATTTCTACCCTCTGTATATAGTCATTTTCAGGTTTTTTTTTAAATAATCGCTACATTCCTTAAGTAAGATGTAAGTTATATTTCAATTTATTTCGTGTTTTTTTTTAAGTCCAAGCTAGTTTAAGCTGAGCTGACGATGATTCTATTACCAATTTTATTGGTTCAACAGTTCACTGTCAATCTCAAGGCATTCACCCTCTTCTAGGGTACTTCCGAATAGATAACCAGTACGACAGCTGCCCCGATCTTGAATATACTATGTTAAATACCTTAGGCGTAGGGCTACTAGAATGTAAAGACTACCCACAAAGTTCTGTATGTAATTTAAACCTTTAATATATATGCCCAAGTTTTGTGTGTGCAAGAGAATATCTTCCGAACCGATACGTCGACAGACTTTAAAATATTATATTGATTAGTAATTCTTATCGAATATTTTTATTACTGATGGTACCTTTAGTTCACTTTTGTTTCTTGCATACATTATAAGTATTGTATACAGTTTGAATTAAATTATTTACTATGTTTTATGGCTGAATAGTTTTTATTTATTTGCCAATAAAAAGTGCAAGTATCCATATCATATAGGATAGTCGCCCCATTTACTTAACTTGATAGACGCCCTAGTAGCAAATCTAGTGTCAAAATGTAATTTCTGGCAATCGTTATTCACTTGATCCGTGAGAGCCCCAAATTTACGTGGAGTAGACACAACTTTATAAATACTAGAAATTAGTCAAAATGAACAGGCAGCCAAAGTTTTCAAAATTTTCATTGAGCATATAGTAAATATAGTAAAAAATCTTGAAGTATTTAACAAAAATATTACTTAACTATTGACATTAACATACTAACTTACAATAGTTTTAACTTATAACTAATTTAACAAAAATCTAAATAAAATTAATCAACTGAACTCACTCTTTCTTTCGCCCTTATAAAGTAGCTAGGACAGATAAATAGAACTGAAGTAGAAGGGGCAAAAAACTCAACACGCAATGTCCCGTAATCAGTGAAAAGCGGAATACAGAGTGTCTTGACACTGGTTCTCAGTTTACAGAAGCTAAAAAAGTAAGGAAACATAGTAGAATAATAATAAACAATAAAAACTTAAACATGCTATAGACATCATAGCCCTCCTCCAGAACATGGTTATGATAATTTCAAATAAATAAACAATATTATTAATAAACTAATAAGTACTTATGAATATAACATATTTGTAAAAAAAAAGGAAAACAGTGTGGCGAGTGTGTGTGTGGGTGTTTGTGTGTGCGTGAGTGGATGGAATAATAGTAAACATATTCTTCAAAAATATCTATAAAATTAAATGAAACTTATATGTATAATTTGATTTACTTTGTTACTATTATAAACAAAAGTGTTATCCAAAATTTATTTTCAAATCAAGCATTTAACACCAAGAATTTCAAGTCTGTCAAACTTATATATCTATTAAGTGTACTCGCGACTTCATTCGCCGTGGAATTTGATATATTTGAATATTTATATAATAATTTTAAAATAAAATTAGCCTTATAATAATCAGGTATCTGCCAGTGATAGTCCTGCCAAAATCATCCAGACTTTCTAAAGACTATCTAGAATATACAGACAGATAGACACAAATCATAAATAAATATATATTTATCATAAATAAATGTATATACATATACCATGTACCGTGTATACATACATAAATATGCATTTAGTAAAAAGCATTTATTTTAATATTACAAACAAACACTCTAATTTAATTTCTTAGTATAGATAACAATAGAGCTATTATTACTAACGATCGCATTAAGGATAAAAGCATTATTTCAAACAGAAGATTTATTACATAAAGCGAATGCCGATCATCTGATGAATTTGTGATTTCATTATAAAGCTCTTTGTTCGCCTGAAAATAGAAAGGGCTTTTATAAATAGATAGAGATGAAATTATACACGCATTAATTTGATATTTTTTCCGTATAATTTATGTATATACAAGTACATCTACGTTTTTAGTACTAACCTTCATTTTAAGCTATGACTCCCTATTTATTAACTGGCTGTAAACGCGATTGGTTGTGTGTAGCGTCCCGTAAGAGGCGGGTATCCCAGTAATTTGGTTTCCTGGTAGGTTAATTGTCCAACTGGCTCGCGAACACTATCATGATAAAAACAATCCGAAAAATATCTTATGATGTGTGACTTTCGATGTCATGTAAGTCAGCTTTCTCTATTCCCACCCATCCTTTCACTCAGATTGTAGTGTACTGACAGTTCTGGCCTTCGAGGTCACTACATTATCTCTTTCCACTTCTATTCCAAGGACAGCAACGCATCCAAAACTCTAACGTAATGTATTTACATGGGTGAAGGTGACCACTTATCATCAGGTGGCCTTTCTGCTCGTTTGCCTCCTTTTTGTATGTGGTACATTAGTACAGTGGTACAGTGGGACTGCGCCCGACTGTATGCACGGCTGGTTGTGAATTCGATTTCCATTTGCGAGGCTCATTATATTTTAACGCAATACACGAAGCATTAAACAGATTGTCCGGAAACAGAGTGTCTGGAAAGTAGATTTTCTCTGACTACCATACAATGCGGGCTAAAATGTGTAAATATTTTAAACAGTTTAACTGTGTATAATTTAGTACTTGGAAATACATTTTAAAAACCTTTGGAACACTTTATAGTAGTCGATGATATACTAAAAATGCTTTCGACTAAATTTAAAATAAAATATTATATTATAAACAAGGAGACACAATTACACAAAACAATTTATTGAGCATTTTTAAATAACAGACACAAATTCAAATTAACAATTATTTCAATTGATAATGATAATAATTGATAACCTGACATATGATGCGCCGGACCGCTCTAACCCGCACCTCGAGCAAAAGTGAATCATATTTGATAAGACTAATAGATAGTGCGGTAATACAACTTTCAAAATGAAATAGAATGGCACGTTTATAAGCCATTAATAAAAGGAATTTAAAAGAATGGTATATATATATATTCTGATGTGGAAACTAAGCATGCTCCGTACTCCTTCTACCACTTAATTTGTGACATTGCATTTTGAATTCAACGCCGCGGAACTCAACGCCGCGTTTTGTCTTACAAGAGCGAGGAAGTTAAAAATAATTTAAATATAATCACTGCCTTACGTGGGAATTGAACTTACAAGTGATTGCGTTTACAGTCGGACACTCCCGCAGTGCATTTCCCACGACAAGCCTTACTTTATGTTGTCAAATCTAATTTTGACATACATACTGTATTCGACAATTATGGTGATGTTTTTAAAATTTTAATTAGTATTTTAACCCTTACATTCGTTTACTTAAATTATTGACAATCTAATTAGGAGCTATTTCTCAAGTTCTTTTTCATATTATTTATTCTATATGAAAAAATTAAAACGATTTTTGTTTAAATCATCACACTGACAGATTTATTTGCTTTTTTATTTATTTTTATTAAATAGAATACAGTTTAACACTTGTTTTTAACACTTAGTGTACAGTGTTCTGAATATATTCTAAATATCCATTGGAATTAATAATATTCTGCCAATTGATTAAAAAAGAAGAGATATATTCACTTTAAAATTTAAAAACAATATATAAAAAAATAAATTATATTAAATGAATACAATATAGGCACAAGTATTTACATATTCTCACGATAAATTCTGTAACATCATTCATTTGGTCGTTATGCTGTAGGTGGAATAGGATTTCTATAGTATTTCTTGTAAATTTTATTCCAAAACTTCCCACGGAGTTGTAGAAAAGGCTTTTTTAAAGTTAAAGTTGAATTTAATAACATGTAGCGCATACTGCCTCGCTCTACTGACGGCCATTTTGGGTATGACGAATTATATGCTACTGGTTTCCTGAAAAAAATATTAAAATAGTACATCTGTATTTTTGGAGTTGGTAATGCATATTGAAGTGAAAACCTGTTTAATAAATTGATATTATTTAAACATTTTTCGATTAAATTTTGTAATTTAATACAAAATACATATCTGAATATATTAAATTAAGGTGAGAGAATATTTTCATATAAATAATGTACTGAAGACACAATTATTACATTGTTACTGCTTACCCAGTAGTCATGAAGTTGAGCCATAAATCTCTCATTACTCTCTTCATATTTTTGTATTCTTCTGATAGATTCTCTTCGTCTTCTAAATCCATTACTGCGTTAGTTTGAGCACAGTGCCGGGCTCCTCGGGTTTCTGTATGATCGATATACGGTTCACTCTTATCTACAAATGCGTATTCATATAAATATATTTCTCGATTGCCAGCTGCTACTCGCAAGGCCACCGATTTCGCTGCTCCCTGACCAAACATAGCGTCTGTGAAATATTGAATATACTTCAAAATATTTTTTTCACTTACTGGCATAATACCAAAATAGAATGATTTAATGGATTTAGCCACTATTCTTCGTTCTTTTTCATTTGTGAAAGCCAAGTCTTCTGGTAAAAATTCCGAAAAATTTCCGTTCATCATATTCTTCCAGAGGTCGAATTTTTGTAAGCGATAAATTCCTTCCATATTAGTAATACCGTAAAGCATAGGTAGCTTTGGGTAATTACCACTTCTTAATATATTGATAGGATAATCATCAAGGAACATTTCTTGTCCAATGTCACGTTCAATGCAAGGTGCGAAGACAGTGGAAGAATCAGGTCTATGGTTTACGTCAAGAGAATAAAGAGTTTCATATGTGGCATGTTTATAAAAATGTTCTAATTTTTCTAAATTATCGAAATCAACAAGACCTAATTCTTTTGCAATCATCTTCGCATTCGCCAACGGATCTATTTGAATACTAAATGACGCTCCATTAGTTCCACTTTCAATAATTACTTTATGGAATAATCCTTTAGTAATTTTAGAAATTGTGACGAGGTCAACAGACGCAGCTCCAGCACTCCATCCATTTATTGTTACATCATTTGGATTACCCCCAAAATTCGCAATATTCTTTTGAACCCATCGCAACAGAGCCACTTGGTCCTTCATGCCGGCATTACCAGGTACATCTTTGGTACCGAGACACAGAAAACCGTGTGCTCCAAGACGATAGTTGAAATTGACAACAATAACTCTTTTACTCCTAAGCAAATGTGTTGCTTTTCTAATATTACCGTAGCTGAATTGGTATGCCCCTCCATGGAAATATACAACAACAGGCAAATTGGTATTATTGGTATCAGGCACATATATGTTAGTAATTAGGCAGTTTTCTTGAGGATTAAGTTTGGGATCTCTATCAACTGTTTGCCCTTCTCGAATACGTAGTCCTTGTGGACATATCACATAATTTTCAACTGCTTCATATGTCTCAGTCCATGTTGGAGGTGGAAGAGGCGGCTGAAAATATATTTATTATTAACATACTTAAATATTCATTGAAACTTAGTACTTTTTAACCTTTTTTTGATCATTAAAAAGATTACTTGGAAAATGAATATTATAGTCACATTACACTATCGATTAAACTATTTTTACTACATTTTTATAATGAAAATTATTTACCCCAAATTTTTTGGGTCCTGTAGGTGCTGTAGCATATGGTATGCCGTAAAACGCAAAATATTCTTCACCCTGGGGTCGATATCCTCGTACTGGACCTTGAGTAGTGTGTATAACACGATCTTCCGCAAGCGTTAGCTTCGCAAACACGCACAATAATAATCCCAGTTTAAACATATTCGTATAAAATCTGTAACAATAATTTCAGTGGTCTTACACTATAATTTTTAAATATGATGTACAAAAGTACTTCTAAGTTATAAATACCAAAAGTTAATAAATGTATCTGAAAGTAGATTTTTATTATATTTTTAACCACATACTACTAAAGTACTAAATATTTAAAGAATGACAAAAATGAAAAAAAATGTTATTCAATTTTTTATTCATATTTAATTAAATTATGTGAACTTTTACGTAATGAATAACACACATTTATATAATTTTTTGTACCTTTATTTGCACAAATATCACCTGTTACATTATTGGTGTATTTAAATCGTATTTTACGCTCATATTTTTTAAAATTATTTTATTCTAAATATTTACATAAATATATTATAAATAAGGTCAAAATTAGTGGTCAAGTAACATAAAAAAATTGTTTCAAAAAACGTATTTAAATGGAAAATTTTGATCGATTGGGACCTGAGTCTCTTGGAAACCGTTCAAGCGCTCGAACCATGCGTTCGTTAACTACGCCGTGAATAAATGTCTTCGTGGTCATAAGGCCCGGGTCCTGAGCGTGCTATGTTAAGGAATTGTACGTTATTTGAACACAATTTCGATATGTTATTTAAATCGTTATACATAAAATTTTACCGTTTTTATGTTTTAATTATTAATAAAATTAGTACACAAGAAGACAATAAGATTTACATACAAGAAGATTTTCCTCTGTATGTATACGAGCGAAATAGAAAAATATATGTTTAGTTTTTACCTGTGATCAGGAACGAATACAGGCCCTGACTAAATTGCTTGATGTAATAAAGTCCTCACTTTAGGTGTGATAATGGTGAATGATACAATCATTAGATTATAAACAGATGACATGCAAATGTTATTCAAGAAACTTGATGTTCATGACAGCGATAATACGTATAATAAAAAAGTACCGGCCGATATCCGTACATGAACACGCGCCATAAAAAACTAAATTTAATCGTCCATACAAGTACAACTGAACTGTCTTTATTTTACCTACCTCCTAGTAAACTTAGTACTTTGTAGTAACGGAGTTTCATACAAACTTTCGACCCCCAAAACGAATCCTTCAGGAGTCAATTTTTATAATGTCCTGTACGAGTGATCACCTACGAATTAAAAAGAATTACCACCTAAAATATTAAACCCCTTGTACTTCCAGTATTTTCTTATAATCTTAAAGTATTTTCATATAAACTTTAAACCCCAAATTAATCTTAAATTTTACTTTAATTCTGAATTTTACAAAGTCCCGTCTTAGCGATGACCTACGCTATTAAGAAAATTCTCATACAAAAATACAAAATTTCTATTGAAACTAGTATCTATAATAAACTGTAACTAAGAAAAAGTGATCTCATGGAAAAAGAGGAGCTTCATACTTTCTTATGTACGAGAGACAGGGGACCTCAGTTAACCTTCAAAAATATTGTATCATCGATACTGGAGGAAAGTCACGTAGAAAGTACAAAGCCCTCTTGAAAGGCATGGATATGAAATATGAAGAGGTAGACACTGTTTGGCCCTCCAGTCTCATAAGGAATAAAGCGTGAGTCTAAAAAAATAAATTGCTTAAACTAAATCAAAAGTGAAATTTTCCCTTGACTTTATAATTTAATATATAATTCAAATTTCCCCTACTTTGAAAATAGTTTGAATTTAATTCTAACTGCTATAAATGTCTCAATGATGGTTTACATGAACTTGACAGCGCATATTTTTTAGAATTCAAATTGTGTTTCATTTATTTAACTGAATTTTCTTTCAATCTGCTGAGTATCAAAAAGTACGACTTTTGTTTTAGTTAAATTTACTGACGATGTTCGGTGCAGTATGGATAACAAAAAATATTCTATCTTAACGTTTTTAGATTTTATGAACACTTTTAATAATGTTGATTGTGATATATTTCAAAACGCAGATTATGATATATTTCAAAACTCAGGTTTCAGAGTTAACTCAAAAGATGGCAGCAACGCATCTGGATGGATAAAAAATTCTCGTATATCTTCAAACAGTCCTTAACTAAATATATATATATATATATATATATATATATATATATATATATATATATATATATATATATATATATGTGTGTGTATTCTATAATTAATATAAAAGTAAAATATCATTCCTTGTGAAGGGAATAAGGTATTGGGTAACGTCCCGTAAGAGGTATTCCAGTAATTTGGTAGTAGGAAGTTAATCCTCTGACTGTCTCGCGATCACTACCAGGACAAAAACAATTCGCCAAATATCTGATGATGTGTTTCGGTTCGATGTGATGTAAGCCAGTTTTTCCTGTACCGACCCATCCTTTCCCACAGAGAGTAGTGGATCTGACAGTTTTGGCTGTCGAGGCTACTGTAATATCTCCTTTCACATCCATCCCAAGGCCGGCAACGCCGGTGACCACTTACCGTCAGGTAGCCCTTCTGCTAATTTGCCTCCTTTTTCTGTAAAAAAAAGACATTTGCGTGTGTCTTCTCGTGTTCACGAAATATGATATAACCATATTTTCATATTGTCATTAATTATCACAATATTTTATTGAAATATATATAGTTTTAATAAATAAAGTATATTAATGAAATTATCATATCAATATTATACTATAGCGTATATGCGTGTTTAAATATAGATAATATCAATGATTTGATATAATTTTAATGCTTACATATGCATTAAATTTATATTATAATAACAATTCAAAGCAATATCTGATTTGAAAATATTACTTAATGTTTTCATATATTTGGATTGGTAAGTGATATGTGATTTTTCAAGGATATATTTTTTATCACAATCTTTACTTTTCGCCGAACTCGATACACTTCATATTGAGTGTTGCAACTCAACGTCGCCATCGCCGTGGTCTTACTAAAGCGAGAAAATGAAAATAATTTAAATAAACATTCCCACCCACTCGAGAGAATTGGGAATGGAATCCACAACCTACCGAGCTTACTATAAGATGCTGCCCCGTTGCGCTATGGCCGATTTTATCAGAATAAAAATGACGTATAGTTTTAATTTTTTTAGACTTTTTTTGGTTTCTCTTTACTTCCCGTGCGTTTGAGGAAGGAACCTAAGCCTTGCTACAGCTTACCAGAACGAAGTAATTAAAATAATTTAAAAGTATAATAGTTTTTTAAGTTATAATTACATTTTACATCAGTACGTGAAGCTGTATGTTAATGTTTTCGTAGAATTTGCCTGTCATTCTATTATTTTTATTGATTTGATTTTATCTTTAGCCTACGTACCACACGCGGGGTAAAACCTATCCATAATAATTGTGTAATCGTGACATCAACATTACTAAATGTTGTATTTTGAAGTTATTGATATAACATATTTTTGACGACATATTTTTTTTACTTAAACGTATTTCATTTCATATTTTTTAGCTTCACGCTTTCATCCCACATAGCAGGGTAAACAGGAAGAACCCGGCGTCAAGATGCTTTGTAATCTGCTCTCCGCCGAATTCGAGACATCACGTGTTGAGCGGTGGAACTCAAACGTCGCGTTTTGTCCAATCAGAGCGAAGGAAATGCAAATTCTGTTAAATATATTCATTCCCCCCAGGTGGGAATCGAACCTACAACCAATCGCGTTTACAGTCAGACGCTGTCCCAGTGCGCCACAACAGGTCTCTATTTGTAATTTTTTTTCATTTATTAATATATGTACCCTACTTCTAAAAAAGGGCAAAGACAACTTAGATTTAAAAAAAAGTCTAGTCTAGTAATGTACCCTATTTGCAGCTTCATGCTTCAACCCGCATAACAGTTAGAGACAATTAATATGGAGACAGTCTACCTACTCTACTTAATACTCGAGTTCGAGTCGAATCAACTCGCGAGAGAACGCGTGAAGAGATATGGAACTTAGCGCCGTTTTTTTTTTGTTAACAGAGCGGAGAATATTCTTTTATAACATATCCTAAGTAAGAACCCATAACTAATAGAGCTTATAGTAAACACTGTCTTGCTACGTCCAGATGACCTCATCACTTAAATCTTATATTGCTAATGTCCTGAAATATCGTTAACTTCCGTTACCAGGGGTATTGATAACCTTTTAATCCCTGAGGGTCTTGTGGTTCATTGAACCCTTAAGGAGGATGTTAACTTTTGAAATCGTTTCACTAAAGATTTTGTATACAGAGATAGATTGAGTAGAGTATTGATCAGTTTAGTCTTAGACTACTTTGCCATGCGAGATAATGTATAAAGTCAGAGAATAATTATATTTAAAAAGTATTTTCAATTCTCTGTTCTAGTAAGACAAAGCCAGTCACTGAGTTCCCCATTCAACATTCAATGTCTCGGGAAAGGGTGAAAAGCAGTTCTTGACTACATAAAAAAGAATTTCTCTACTCTGGTAAAAAAAAAAACATTTTTTTAACAAATAAATCTGAAATATAATCATATCCCATATGAGAATCGCAGCTAGAATCAATTGCGTTTACGAACAGACGCTGTCCTATTGAGACTCAATGGTCAGAGACCTGATAAACTTATATACATGTTAATTTTAAATAAAACTTTATAAAGGGACGTTTGTTTAAGATGAACTTAGCCAAATTAGACAATGTTTTAATTTTACACGTTTATTCAGTTTCGACACTTAGCTCTGGTAGATCAAATCTTAATACTTTGCTTAATGTAAATGTCATATTTTTCATTAAAATTCTAATAAAAGTACATATTATTACAATTTTTCTGATAGTCTATCGATTTCTTAATATCTACAGTGTTACTTCTATATAAAAAAAATGTTTTTTTACTCAGTCACTGTTTTTTGTCCATTTGTTGTATTTATATATAAGATATATGTAAGACATATTTTTGTGTAAACATAAGCCGAAAAAAATTCTGATTTTAGCGAACCGTTGATTCGTGAAATAGACTTCTTGTACTATTTATTTTTATATATACATAGTACAAGAAGTGTATTAAACCGTCGAGGTTATAAACATTTAGGTGTTATCTGATCAAGAAATTAGGATAAGATATGTAAAAGGGAAAACAAATTATAGAAGTGATAGGTATTGATAACAACAAAGATTGAGTGTGTGATTATGAAGGGGACCCCCCTCAGAAACGTAGTTCCATGATATTTTATTATTTTTCAATATTTCAGGAAAAATATATATTGATAATTATTTATAATTTGCAATCTGACGTCTGCGTTTTCCATATTATTTTTGACTCTGAACACATGATTTCACTTTAAAAAATGAAATAAATAGTAAATATATATTATTATAAATTATATATTTTTTTGTTTTCATTATTCAAAATTTTTTGCTTATGTTGTTACTTATCTGTGATGTATATGACTGACGCCGAGGCACTTGCTGTCAGATAATAATAGTACAGGGGCCAATACCAAATTTATGTCCAGGGTTCTCACAAGGAGTAATGAATGAGACGCATAAGAGAGTAGAATGATATAGCTTCGTGAACGTCCACTGATGGTTCGGTGAATGAAATGAGTATGAGTAGCTAGTGGCCACGATACGGTCAATATAGCAAAACTTCTCCAGACCGCGACAAACCATCTGGGCCAATGGCTCACCAAATGGTGCATAGAGGTCAACAATAATACAATTAGAAAGGAAATAAAATAGTACATTATTTTTGTTTACCAATTATTTCAATATTTAAATTATAGAGATAGTTAATTCAAGTGTTTAGAGTCTAAAATAGTATGGACAAATTAATAATAAATATTTTTCATGAAACATTGAAAGAGACATTTTTTGATATAATTCGTTCATTTGCAATATTTGTCTTGAGATTATTTAATTTCTAACTCCGTTCAGAGTTAAAGAAAAAATTTAAGGAACTTCTGAATTTTCAAGCTTTCTTATATCATTCGTTCCTTCGCATTATTTGTCTTGGAAAAATAAGTTGATGAAGAAACTTAACTTCCTTCCTATTCCAAAAATTTTTAATATTATGTTATTTTTAAAAGTTTTGCTCAAAATATTATATTGCTTTATATTATTGGCAATAAAACCTATTTTCATGTTAATTATTTATTTTAATCAAAAATATTCACATAATTACGCTCGATAACAAATCAAGATAAATCTTCTTAAAATATCAAAAATAAAACTTGTCACATTTATAGTCTAAAACTGTAACATAAAAAAATTATAAAGTCCGATAAAAATTAAGGGTAATAATTTTGATATTCAACTATTGTGTTGGAAATAAATATAATGTCACAATATAGTTCTATTCTTATTTTGACTAAAATCTATCGAAGCCGGTCTTGGTTCAGTGGGACAGTGTCTAACTGTAAACGCGATTGGTTGTGGGTTCGATTACCACTTGGGGGATTATATTTAAAATTATTTAAGCTTCCTCGCTCTGGTTAAAGGCTAAGTGCGGCATTGAGTTCCACTGCTTAGCACGCCATGTCTTGAATTCAGTGAAAAACAAAGTACGTAGTCTCTTGACACTAGGTACTTTCTGCCTACTATTGACGTAAAATGTTATTAATATATATATTTCAGTATTTCTTCGTAAAGTTTTAAAATATTTCCGAATACATACTAATAATAATAATAAATAATAATATACAGTTTAAATAGTTTTAAAAACAAATAATAACACCGGTAAAGCTATCTTTACCTTTAGGCCTAGGCCTCCTCCAAATGTTTTCTTAAGACCCAGTCGTTGATTTTTCTCATCCACAACGAGCACATCTTTAGGTCCTCGTCCCATCTGTTTGGTAGTCTTCCTCCTTCTGTTACCCATTCTGGGATACCATTCCACCAGTTGTTTCCTAATAAATTTAGGTTTGTCTCTAACTAAATGTCCTGCCCACTTTAAATTTAACTTTCTAATTGTTCACGATATTTTCGTAATATTTGTTTTTTGGCGAATAGCATTTAGGTTAACTTTGTAATTTCTCTTAATATTAAGCTTATTTTTTTGTATACTATGTTGGCATACTTGCAACTTCTTTATATTTTGTAAATTTAAAGCTTATATCTGACAAATGTTAGGAAGGATGTACGAGTTAAATATTTTGTCTTTTAGCTTCATTGGCATCAACTGGCTATTAGTTATCTCTTTTAGAGCCCAATATAGTTTCAATGTTATATTTACTCTATTGTGTATTTCTATTCATATTCATCTGTAAGCCTACTCCTTTGCTCTCTTTCAGAAGTTAATTGAACATTGCTTGTCCGTACCGTATTGTCGGAGATTACTATAAGGTCATCAGCAAATCGCAGGTGGTTATGCATTTCTTCATTTATTCTTAATCCATAATTAGACATTTTCGCTTTTAATTTTCCTGGTCATATCTTTTTATGTACTTGTTATACATGACAGGCCTTCCCAGATTTTCTCATCTTTGAGTGAGTCGATTGCTTTGTGGCAATCAATAAACAGCATATAGTATGCCAATCCATACTCTTTATACTTTTCTGTAATTTGTCTAACTGTGAATATGTGATCTTGCGTTGAGAAGCCATTGTGGAAGCCTAGCTATTTCAGTAGATTCTCATCTAAGAGTTTTGTAATTTTATCTAACACTTTAGGGAATATTTTGTAGTTGGTTGGACATGAGACTAATGGGCATATAGTTTTTACTATTTTTAAAGTGTTATATTCCACATTTAAGATTAGAAAACATTTTTGAAGAAACGTATAAATTTTTTTTTGAACGCAACGGGATTTGAACCCGCGCTTCTTGGATACTTCCAAGCGCTTTGACCGCTAAGCCATGCGTTCTACTACAACCTACGTGGAAATTCTTATAATATTTTATTTTGTTAGCATCTCTGTAGAGAGATTTCTACAAATTTCTACTACTTAAAGATTATTAAGAAATAATCGTTTAACAAGAGAGATTGCTATTTTATTTTAATATTTACTATTTTTAAAGTGTTATTCCACACTAAGGATTAGAAAACATTTTTGAAAAAACGTATAAAAATTTGAAAGCAGCGGGATTCAAACCCGCGCCTCTTAGATACCGTCCAAGCGTTTTGACCGCTAAGCTATGCATTCTACTACCAGCTGAGTCGAAATTTTTAAGCATAGGAAATGCTTTCAGAGATATAATCTGTGCCATAATTTATATAAAAATTATTAATAGAAAAAGCGTCACTGTCATAATTGGGTGCAGAACTTACTTGGGGATTATTTTTTGTTTTTTCCACTTCTTTCTTCTTTTTTTAGCTTTGTTCTACTTCTTTCTTTTTTTTTCACGCTTTTATCCCAGCATAGCAGTGGAGACAGAAAGTACCTAGTGTCAAGACATTCTATACTTCGCCTTCCACCAAATGCGAGACATTGCGTATATTTGTGATGGAACTCAACGCCGCATTTTATCTTTTACCAGTGCGAGGAAGTGAAAATAATTTAAATATAATCACTCCTCCGAGTGGTGATCGAAGTCACATTCAACCACGTATACAGTCAGACGCTATCCCACTGCGCCACGGCCGGCCTCAAATCAGCTAGTTAATCAGTGAACATATTTTACATAATATCCGTAATATGACATAATTCACGACAGCTATATAAAGACTTTTTAAGGTTTCTTTACATTGTACCATTTCACAGTTCTATGGTGTTATATCATTGTGTGAAATATTTTCATAGTCATCTATAAGTGTGATATTTTTATGTACAAATCTGATCTCACTAATTATGATATTATCATTTAGAGATATAGAATAAGATCCTTCTTGTTCAGAGTGATGAGACGAGTCTGAAGAGTTAAAATGTCGATAATGTCATTATAAAAACAATTATTAAAGCGTTTGGAAAAACGTTTCTTTATATGTATTGTAAAACATGATTAATAATTGAGATTTGACATTCAATTCTATCTAAAATTAGGGTAAATCAAACGGAGAACTTCAATTTTAATTAGCTAATAATCATGCATATGCCAGTAAATATCTGTTAAACATAAAAAGATTGGTTATGTAAAGTAGTTGGTAGGTGAATTAGTTACTAATATAAATCAGGCTCTTAAATCAAAATTCTATTTTATTTGTAATTTAACTTTTATCCACATTTAACGGTAATTGGAAATAAAAACAATAGAATTTAATATTTTTATTAATAAATTATAAATCTTAAATTTTAAAAATTGATTTTCCCATTTTTTGGTCCGTCCACAAAATTAACTAAGAGGATGTTAATGCAATGCAACATTATTTTGATTATATAGCGAAATAAAACTGAGAATAATAAATTTCTTAGAAAAATATAAATGGAAACGATTTTAATCTGTTAATAATGAATACATTTAAGTCTCTTGTTAGTCGTTTTTGGAATCGGTATTTTTTATCAGCACTGGCACATCACTAAATATATTGCTTTATTGGTTTCAACTTGTTGGCTCGAGTTAGTGAAAAAGAGACAGACGATGTTTTTTTTAGTTTGTATTCATTTAAATTTTGCGGGACTCGCAGCGTAGCTATTTTTATGGTTGTAATATAACGTTTTATGGTCGAAACTCAAAAACCATTGTCTTTGAGTTATTTTTTTTATTAAACGTGCGATACAAGAACAGGTTTGAAAGTATATTTTCTTTAATAATATTTTAATATTATGATTTAAATAGCGTACATTTTTATATTTTTTTAGCAAAAATTAAAAACAATTTGATCAACAATTACATAATTTAAAATGGAATCGGTGCAATAGGGGTTTTGTAATAATTATCATAAATAAGATCCCAAAATAAGCCACGGTGACTCAGAAGTGTATCCTTTACCTCAAGAGTGGTATTTAATTTCATGTATTGACCTTTATAATGTGTAACTGGAGGCCATGACGGGTATGAAGAATTTTCAGGAAATGGTTTTCTGTAATATGAAAAAAAAAATTTTAGGTTAGTATAAGTTATGTTCACATCGTGCTCTATATATTTTGTAAGAAATGACACAAATTTACGACGAAACTGGATACTTTATCAAAGCAGATGTTTTTATCAATTAGTAAACATATAACTTTTTGTAAGTAAAAAATTTAGTTTGTTGCATTTGTATACAAAGTAATAAATACATTAATTAAGAGTATACTTATGTTTTATTCTTTCATTTATAATAATACTTTTTTTCTAATATTACGTTTGAACTATAATATAATACGATAGTTTATAAGCTTGTATCATGTAAAGCAAGCAAATACTATGACGCATAATTATTAAAATTAACATTTACCCATTATGCATAAAGTTTAGCCAAATATCTCTTATAAGGACTTTCATTTTTTTATAATCATCCGAAAATTCATCTTCATTTGGTTCATCTAATAGAGCGTATGTTTGCGCACAATGACTGGCCCCTTGAACATTTGTGTACGGTATATACTCCTGGTGACGATCCGTAAAAGCGTATTCATATAAGTAAACCTGATTATTTCCACCCAATGCATGTAATTTAGCTGTTTTGACTACACCATATCCAAACATAGCATCTGAGAAAAATTCCACGTAGTTCAAAATACTGTGTTTAGTAACAGGTTTATTACCAAAATAAAACTTTTTTATCATCATTGCGACTATTTCCTTTTCTCTTTTATCTTTGAAACTTAAATCTTCAGGAAGGAAGACACTGAAATTATCGTTCATAATTTTTTTCCATTTCTCAAAATTGTAAACACGAAAGATACCTTCCATGTTACCAATACCGATCAACAACGGTAACTTAGAAGCACCTCCATTTTTTAATATACTTATAGGATAATCGTCAAGAAACATTTCTTCACCGACATCTCTCTCAATGCACGGTGCAAATACTACAGATGAATTTGTATTATTAGTAAGATCTATAGAGGTAAGCATTTCAAACGTTACATTTTTATAAAACGTCTCTAAAGCATCGAAATTATCAACGTCCTGAAAGCCGAGTTCCTTTGCTATATTCTTAGCATTGAGCAATGGATCAATTTGAATGCTAAAAGACCCAGTACTGGAACCGCTCTCAATTATAGCCTTGTGAAACAATCCCCTAGACATTTTGGAAACTAATAGCAAGTCTACTGCCGCTCCTCCTGCACTCCACCCATCGAGTGTTACATCATTAGGATTTCCACCGAAATAAACAATGTTTCTTTGTATCCATCGCAGCAGGGCAACTATGTCTTTCATGCCAGCATTACCAGGTACATCTTTAGATCCAAGACAGAGTAGTCCATGTGCGTTAACACGGTAATTAAAATTAATAATCACTAATTTGTCTATAAGAAGCAAGTCCTTTAATGTCTGTATATCTCCATATCCAAATTGAAATGCCCCACCATGGACATGAACTAATACAGGTAAATTTTTATCTTGAGTATCAGGTATATAAATATTTGCAATTAAACATTCCTCTTGCTGGTTTAATATATAATATGGTGAAGGGTATTGAGCGCATACGACATGTTTATTCACAGCTTCCAAAGGCTTATCCCATGATGGTGGTGGAAGGGGTGCCTATAAGAAAAAAAATATTTAAAAGCTTAAGCAAATATGACTTCATTTTTAAAAGAAAAGTAAAAAAAGTATTTTAAAATTGAAACTTACTTTGTATTTATCGGGACCTTTGGGAGTTGTTGCGTATGGTATACCATAAAAAACAAAGTAATGTCCTTCAGGTCCTCTGTAACCTTTTACGGGTCCCTGGGGTATATTGATTAGGAGTGACTGCTTAAGCCCATTCGCCACTATTGAGATTGTGCTCAAGTATATCAATATCATATAGTATATCATTTTTAACATAATGTATACAATTAATTTGAATCCATAAATTACTGTCACAAGTTAAATTATCTGAAAAAGAAAGATTTTTTTAAATATCTTTTCTTACTTTATGGTATTGATACAGCAAAATTTTCTTGTATTACTACAAAATCAAATTGCCTATTATCGACAATGAAGAAATGTACTACTACCCTCATGCTGGTTGTAGACTGGATTCCTACACGGTGAAATGGGTCATGAAGTTATCTCATCTTTCTGATCCCGTAAAACAGAGCACGGTATTAAATATTTTAGTTAAGTTACAAATGAAGTGTCTTGATGCTGGGTTTTTTTGGCCTTTTCTGTGATAGATAGGAAGTAAGATACATGAAGTCACAAAAAATTAAGATCTAACGACGTTAATACGTTACATAAAAACAGTTTTTAATTAAATATAATTGTTTATTAAGTAGCGAAAACTTATATTTAAAATTTTATCTCAAAACACGATAGCCATGATTTAATTTTATACATGAAAAGCACCAAAACACACCATATTTCGCCAATTGTGACAGCTAGCAAGTCTTGAAGTGTAATTTCCCCGGAGAAATAAGCAATAAGTAAAGAAACACGTACGTGATAAGACTAGGCTAGCGTCATCCTGATTTAAGATACTCACATTTTATTAGGCGGACTGTAAGAATTTTTACACAATTCCCTGAACCAAACTTTGTTTGTCCTTGATATTTTCTTTGTTTGTGTAGTCCCTTTTTTATTATTTATGTTTATTTTTTTCGCTGCCGTTATAATTCATTACCTCTTGAAAAATAAATATCATTACTAAAATATCTTTTTTTTTTAACTAGACTTATATTTGTCTACGAATACATACGTCTACAGATATATCTTTACGTTTATCTTAAGAAAATCGTTACATATAGAGTTGCGTGAACCTATTATATATTTTATTTTTATGTTACTTTAATAACATAAATTTCTAATATGAATATAATATTTTTCTTACTAAGAAACAAAGTCTTAGTGTAATATGTTTTACTAATTATATCTTAAAAAGGTCAACAATGGTTATTTTGTATTATAATGTTTGAAAAAATTAAACTACACACCCAATACCGTCAAATTTTAGTACATGAAGTTGGGCGAATTCTTTTTCTGTGCTTATAAAAGAGATATTGAGTAGAGAATCAGCGAGGATGGCCGTAGTCATCTTCTGTAAAATAGTTATGTTACCGAAAGAGACTGCTAGGAGAGAGAACAGATACTGCTTATCAAAGACAACAGCCCAATGTCGTGGCGGCGCTTCAAATCAGTCTGGGCTCCCAGGCCCAGTAAATGAGTCTTAAAAATTTGTGGATACATCTTTAGTTACGATGTGTAGGACTTGTTAATTAGCTGTAAACCTACTGGTTGAATTGGGAGATTTTAATGCGAGCTCCGCTGTGAACAAGTCTTCTAAGAAGGTAAACGGATGCGGTATAGCCGATTTTTCCACCTTTTCTATTGTGTAGAAGCAAGCGGTAAAAATATCACATAACTCGCTTATATGATTTACATAGTTACTTTTTGGCGTGTTACCAAAATATTCAAGACGAAATGAATAAGAACAAGACAGAGAATATAATTGTTCTTAGTAAAAATTATAATTATTAATTATTATCCAAGTATGTTAAGGATTCATCAATTACAAATAAGTATTACTCGAGGTTTATCTTTATTTTAATATAACAGATAAGATATTACAAATATTTAGGTACAAATGTAGTATTTTTGTAAATATATTTTTCACAACAAAATACACAAGAAATTTAAATCAATGTTATTTTGGTTCCTTCGGTGTTTTTATATGCAGGAACATTATATAGCACCTTCATTTTTAATTTGGGATTAAGAAATTTACGTCTGAACTTAATTTTGGGGCACTTAAAACTTTTTATCCACTTAATTTGTAAAGCTATTTCGTAAAAGATATTTTAATTTTTGATTTAGATTTTTACTCATACAAACATTCCCGTTATTTAAATTTGTAATCTATAATATGGTGTCTTACCACTTAATATTGATTCAAGTACTACTAATTAGTTCTATGAAATCTAATCCATTTGAGTTCGACTTCCCATCCACGTGAGTATCTCTGGGTCATCCATTTTTGGCCTTATCAACCATATATATTTGTATAATATCGTTGCTGATAACGAACCCAGCAGTGGACCAGCCCAATACACCCAATGAGCACTCCAGCTATTAGTCCAAATTGCTGGAGCCAATGATCTTGCAGGATTCATACTAGCCCCGGTCAGAGGTCCTCCAGACAAAGATAAACCAAGAACAATTAAGCCAAACTTAATAGGGTTTGAATCATTATTCAACGCATTCACATGGTCCCATACAGCACAATTTACTAACACTAATCCTAGTGTTAAAAGAATTTCTATCCCTAAAGCTTGATATTCGGTGTAATATGCATTTGGTTGCGTTACACATACTGCTGTTGATATGTTTGACGGTGATAACACGACTAACATACCATATCCTACAATTGCACCAGCAATTTGAGCTATAATATATGAGATTCCAAGAATTACAGACATTTTCCCCCAAATAACAGCAGCGAAAGTAACAGCAGGATTCATGTGAGCACCAGATATGTGCCCGAAAGTTTGAATATTTAGAGTTATTACGCAACCAAATCCCATAGGACCGTACATAGGTGGATTTTTTGAAAAGCCTTCAATTGGCACACAGGCCAAACATCCAAAGAATAACATTGTAGAAGTTGAAATGAACTCCGCCATAATTGCTCTCCAGTTGTAAAGGCACCATGATAAAACAAGATTTTTTGGTTTGCTGCGTATTTCTTTGACAACCAGATCTTCAGTTACCATCTCATGGTTATCCATAGTTTTGGCACGTTGGTACACACGTTATCCAGATATTATAAACTTGATATCACAAATAACATTTTATTTAACTTTGTTTTCTATAATTAAGTTAACTCACCGTTAAAGTTCGGTAAAATTAAAGATTTATGGCCGTAATAAAATCAAAGTGTAAATGACATATTATTCGATGGCATTACGCGATACTATTATCAGTACGTCACTTATAAATTAATCTATACTCATATTGGACATCGCCCAATCAGTGATTAATGAGTCCATATTATTTTCTAGTGTTTACGATTTTCTGACTTTTACACTTACTTATATTAATTTACTTTGTTGTTATCTTTGCTATGTTAATCATCGTTAATTTAAATATAATAATAAGCTCCTTACATATTTTTTTTTTCAAAGAAAGAGTGAAGGCAGTTGATATGCAGTATTGAATTGAAATAAAAAATAAATTCAAAGTGCAGAACTTTGAAAGAAATCAAAGAAATTTTCAATGAATCTATATGCTTAATATTTCTATAACCGAATATTATATAAAAATAAATAATTTCTTTTGCAATGAATTTTATATCAATTTTTAATAACGTTTTAAGTGTATCCTATAATTACAAATTGAATTAAATTCTTGTAATGTTAAATGATAATTTCAGAAAATAATAAAAAAAATATCATACACAGAGTATCAAGTACAAGTAACTTTAAAAGAAAGCGCATTTATTCTGGATTACTGCGATCCAAAATGATATAATACTTGCTATACTGAAGGAACAAAATTGAAGTATTTTAAGGACACATTTAACAGCTATGAATACATGCAATTTTAAAATTTAGATACAGATCAGTGAATTAGATACAGACGGCATTTTTATAGTTACTAGTCAACAAGCAAATATTATACCATTTTGAAATCCACAACTCATGCACTATCCTTTAAAATTACCTGTCCAAAACTGTTTAGGAGATTTTTTTGTACCGTATCTATATATAACCGAATGTCGGTTAAACTTGGGTGTAGTCATTATTTTGAATTTAATGTTGGGCATTTTATAGAAAACTGAGGCACGTGTGTTTTAATTTTAAACTGTTTTTTTAGTAACATTTGTAGTTTTAGGACTTGAAATATCATCTACAGACATGTCAGTTTTTCTGATATTCTTCTAAATTCTTATGATACGAAAAATATATGATAAAGATTTTTTTTTATATTTTTCTAATTAGCGTCTTTACTTAGATGATAGATCACCCCTTTTCGGCTTACCATTGATATTTGAATTTGTCAGTATAAAATGTTAAAAAAAATATACAGTATTTAAGATTTTCTCCACATTTTCTTTCTGTCTGTTTTTTGGATTATAATAACTATTTTTTATTAGTTCAAATTAATTTTAACTGATAACAAATTACATGGTTAATCAGAATACAATTTGTCTGTACCGATCAATATACGACTACAGGTAAGCGGTATTGTAAATAACTTTATTCCGTAAAGGATTTTAATTATGTTGTAAAAGCTTTTAATTAAATTGTAAGAACAAATGAGTTAATCTGAATTTATTGCTCTAATTTTATGTAATAAATTATAAAAAAACAACATTATGATATTTTATTTCTTCTATTATATAAATTTAAGTACTTTTAATTATTATTTTGCATAGTATAGAATTCAATATAGAGATCATTCTTTTTACGTGACCTTCCTCCAGTAGCATTGATATTATGTTTTCAAAGGTCAACCTAGGTGCCCCCGACCTCTCGTACCGCTCAACTTTGCTTTATAAATCTTCTTAACCATTCCTTCATAACTCATTCTCTCGAAGTGCCCAAACCACTTGAGCACGTTCTTTTTCATCCTAACTATAACATTCGCGCTTACACCTGCCAATCTACGTATCTCTTCGCTGTATATACGATCAGCTAAACTGATTCAGCAAATCCGGCGAAGATAACGTATTTCTACACTATTCATCTTTCTTTCGTTCTTCTTTTGACACACCAACGTTTCGCTGCCGTATAACAACGTCGGTATCAGTACTGCATTTTGAACGGCAAGACGTGCAGGTACGCTCATATTTTGCCTTTGCATCAATGCAGCAAGAGCACCGTTAACCCTGTTACCGATACACCTTTCCACATCCATTTCGTATCTTCCACCTCTACTAAACATACTTTCTAGGTATGTGGTATACCCCATTTACTCGTTCTAATATCTTTCTATCTACCCTAATCTTACATTCCATCTATTCTTCATTTCATTCAAATGCTACGTTAGACGCTACTTTCAGGTTTAGACTATTGCACTTGCACAGCCTTCTTGCAGAATAGTGACCAAAGCCTGTAACTCGCGTTTTGATGATACAACAGGCGGTTAACTGTTAAACCACCTACTTTCACCCCTATGTCAATTTGTTTTATTTAAGAATACTAAAATAATATACGTACTTTCATTTTAGAAATAGAAAAAACCAGAGATGTTGAATTCATCGCGGACGAATTTGCGGGCACGGCTAGTCGACAGTAAAATTATAATTAATTATTTTCTCTACAAAGGAACCGTCACTTTCAAATGGATGATTGATGATTCATTATAATTATACTGTAACAGCTATAAACTAAGTTAAAAGTTAATTTATGATTTTATAAATTGTGACGAGGTGGCAGTGTCCGAATAAAATAACTTATTTTTACACTTTTAACTCACATAGCAGGGTAGACAGTAAGTACCTAGTATCACGACACTCCGTACTTCGTCTTCCGTTGAATTTGAGATTTGAGTGGTAGTTCAACGCACTTTGCCTTACCAAAGCGATGACATAATTTAAATACTCTATTGAGTGGGAACCAAACGGCCAATTGCGTCTACAGTGGACGCATTGCACCTCGATAGGTCTCATAATAATTTAAGTATAGTCATTATGAAATATTATTTAGCTGAATCTACTTTAATTAAATAAATTTATAATTAAAAATATATATAGAAAAAATATGAAAAAATTAACGCAGCGGAATTCGAACCCGCGTCTCTTGGAAAATGTTAATTTGATATAATTATTTAATTTAATTGTAACTTACTATAGCTTACCTTGTGTTTTAGAGGAAAATATCTCCAATTTGATATGCTTCAGTTCGACAATATAGAATAAAATTGGCTTGTTTTAAAAAAAATACACTGCACTAACAGCTTATATCACGTTAACCAAAAACGAAATGACAATATCCATGTCATTTATACATTACATTTATAACGATGTGTATACAACTACCGCTTTATTGTCTTATTAATCTTTGATCTAATTGGCTCACATTTTAATAGTAGGCAATTAGACCAAATCCTTTTTACCTAAGTTACCTAAATGTAAAGCACTTACTTGACCTCCCTTTAGGTAAAACTTTTACTAATATAATAACAAAAGGTAAAAATTTTCCTTTTCATGAATTATATTTAGTTAAACCTTCATCATTAGGTAAGGTCTTACTTGACTTGGCTTATTATTTTTTATATTTTCTTTTAAATATAAATACATAATAAGCAATACGCATAGTTTTTAAAATATAAACGTATATAACGTTGTACAACATTTCCAGTATTTCCAGAAAATTTTTAATCTTTTATTATTTATTTATTAACACTTAATAAATTCATTAATTACAATTACAATATTTACTATTTTTAACGTGTTATTCCACATTTAGGATTAAAATTATTTTTGAAAAAGCGTATAAATATTTGAATGCACTGCGTTTCGAGAACGCAGTGCGATTCAAGAGATGCGGGTTCGAATCCCGCTGAGTTCAAATTTTTATACATTTTTTCAAAAATGTTTTCTAATTACAATTACAATTGCAAACAGTCAAGGTCGACAATTTCTAGTAGTTTTGTACTTTTTAAAAATATATAAATAAAAATGGCTATAAATGCTAAATTATAATTAAGTCAATTCCCCCTACTCGAACGAATAATTATATGTAAAATTCTATTTTAACCATTCTCTGACAAAATAAGGCGCGGCGTTAAGTTTCGCCACCTGCCACGTGATGTCTTGAATTCTGATTACTCTGCTACGCGGGGAAAAAAGTTATTTTTCTTTATTTTTATCGTCCATATAAAAGACTTACAATCATGAGTGTTGTTTGATTTGGCTCTGGTCATGAACATTAATTAACAAACCTCATTAAGGAATTCGTTAATCACTTTACTTTTAATTATTTAAGATTAATCGTTCCTCTTTTGGTAATTGAAAGATATATTACAAACAGAGGCCGTTCTTACGTTTTATGGTAAGTATCTATTTTCATTATTTGTTTTTTGACACACTCTTTTGAGTTTCTCACAAAGATAACTCTCGTACTGTAACCACGTTTGGTTGTGGGTTCGATTCCCATTTGGAGGAATAATTATATTAAAATTTATTTCATTTTCCTCGCTTTCTTAAGACAAAGCGAAGCTCTCAAGAATCGTGAGTTCACCCATCAATATGCTGTCTCGATTTCGGGTGGAAATGAGTTAGCGGAGTGTCATAACACCCCGTTAACTGATTTCCACAAATCAAGACATAGCGTATTGATCAGACAACCTAATGTTAAGACATTAGGTTGTCTAGACATTAGATTGTCTTTATAGTTAAAGAAAACAGGGTAGTCCCTGTTTTCTAGTATACAATTATATATAGCTATGCGTTTATGCATCTAACAAATTTTGCTAAGCCATTTTGAACTACTTTTTTCGGTTAAACTTGAAAATTTTACAAGAATTCCACATAAAATTTAATATATCTAGATTTTTTAAGTTACTTCTTATTTCATCAGCTCATCTGCCAGTGAAAGTCTTAACAAAATAGGCCATGCCGTTCCAGAGAAAAGCCGGAAGAACCAGACATACAGACAGAGAAATATTATAAAGAAATATATTTTACTATATGGACCGTGCATATATGTAAATATGTATATATATATGTATTTTGTTGAAATTCGTTAATTTTCATATTACAAACTGATACGTCAATTTTATTTAAATAAATCTTTATAAAAAAAGATATTCAATAAAAAAATATTATAAATTCAAATCAGAATACTTTTCATGTTAATATATATGTTATAAAAAAATAAATTTCCTTATCAGTATGTGTTTTACAGCACGTTTAATCGCATTTCATCCATTTGATTACTTGGCTTAAATAAAACTCATTTTCCTCTACATGTTTATTTGATTACAATACACTTAACTCCAAAATATAGAAGATATTAAACAAAAATTAAACAGATATCTAGATAGCTAACGATATAGACAACACTAATCATATTTAATATAAGTCACGTGAAAAGAACGTTGAAAATCTTTAAAATCTACTTCAGCTGTACCAACACCATAAAGTAGGTAACCACCGCGCCCAAAACCTGAAATGAAAAGACAACAACAACAAACGTAAATTATTTACGGCATACCACAAATATTTGTAAAGGAAATGGAATTTTTGTAATCTGTGAAGAAATAGTAGAAAGAAACCCAAATTTTGGGGATTATTAAAATTGATTCTGACTCGAGGGAATTATTATATTTAATTTACATTAATTCCCTCGATCTGATGAAATAAAGCACGGCGTTCAGTTCCGCCACTCATCACATCATCATAATGTTTGGAATTCGGCAGAAAGTGGAATACGGAGTGTCTTGACACTAGGTACTTCCAGTCTACCTGTCGGTCCTGTCTGCTATGTAGGATAAAAAAATAGAAGCTAAAAATTTCAGGTTAATTGATTGTATAAACAATAAGTAATATATTAGAAAACATTTAAAAAAATATCTTATGTACGTAGCCGGATGTAGAACGCATGGTTTAGTGGTTGGCGCTTGGCGGTTTTTAAAGTGTTTATTCGAATATCGCTGCGTTAAAATTTTTATCCTAAGTTTGGAATAAAAAAAATAGTAAAGAAATAATTTGATAAACTACTTCAGAATTCAACTACCTTATGTCCCGACTTTGTTTGTTCGTTATTAACTCACAATTATTATTTTTAAAACATAATATTTTATTACATTTAAACTTTTGGACTGGAATTCATAAAGTTCTATGATTTCCTTAAGATTCTAGGCTTTAGGATATGATCCGTCAGTGTGTGGAAAGAAGCCCACAAAGTAAGCTAAGATTTTATTGCAATATTTAGGAAGTACTTGTGTTATTTCTTAAAAAATATTTTAAATATATGTTATTAAATATTATAAAAATATATGAATTCTATATATTAGGTATTTATTATAAAGTCTCACTAAAATAAGCCTCAAATTTTATCCCACATAGCCATATATAGTGTCAGTTTGAGAAAATCTAGTGTCAAGGCACTCATTTGACTGTTTTTGCCCAGTATCGAATCAGGTAGTTGAGTGGTTAGCTCAACACCGCGCTTTGTCTTACAAAAGAGGAGAATTAAAAAAAAATTAAGCATAATCTATGTACCAAGTAGGAATCGTACCTACAACCAATCGCATTTATATTCAAACTATGTTTCATGACCATCGTGAACATGCTCCAAATGAACTACTATTGAACATAACTAAAATAATTACGTAGAATAATTGATAATATTTAAACACATTCAACTCTGTGAACTTTGTGGTGATTCAAATTTTATACAATGTATAATTAATTACTATTATATCAATGAACGAGATTTATTTAACGTAAATACATTAATATAGTGGTTGACAAATAAACGAAGTTAATGTTTAAATAATGTTACTATGTAGCGCAGAGCGCAGTAGACCCTGGCCGGGTCTGACTGTACACCCGATCGGTTGTGGGTTCGATTCCCAGTCGGGGATAATATTTAAAATATTTTCATTTCCTTGCTCTGTTAAGATAAAGTGCGACGTTGAGTTCCGCCACTAAACATGCAATGTCTCGAATTAAGGCTTAAAAGAACTACAAATTAAAAAGAGATCGCGTGCAAAAAAAAGGTAGGTATAAGAAAATTACCATAATAATTACAAATTTATAGGCTCTGCCTTATCTCTTTTTCTTGCCAGAAATTGCCTTGAAGAAATGAAAATAATTTAAAAATAAACATTCCCCGAGCAGGATCGAACCCACAGCCGATCGCGTTTATAGTCAAACGCTGCGTCACGACTGGCCACTGTCTTATATAATAAGATTATAATAAATTATTATGTGTAAATAATATATTAAAATACTTACCGATGCAAACAAATCTAGGGATACTGTGAAAAACTTCGCACCCGAAATACTCATAGCCTTTTGACATTGTTGGCACACAATCTGAACGAAAGTTTTTGCTTCCTCCGATCCGTCGTACCACTGGCAGGAATACGCCGCTTCCATTACAGATGAACTCTACGAAAATTGTATTAAGTTAATTTATAAGACCAAGGCTATGAAATAATTTTTCTATAACATCATTTATATACAAAAAAGAGATATTAAAGACATATAATTAAAATCTTTATATTTAAATACATAAATTATTTAATATAATAAAGCGTATTATTTATTATTATAATAAATAACAGCGTTTGACTACTCACAAGACTGATTATATTTAATTTAATTTGATTTTTCCGTTTGGGAAGACAATGCGCGGCGTTGAGTTCCGTACTTCAACATGCAATGTCTTAAATTCGGCGGAAAACACGGTCTTGATCCTAGGTACTTAATACTTTCATATACGGAATTAAAGTGTGAAGTTAAAAAATGTTATATAAATGTAAATAAGTAGTGAAATAGAATGAAACAATAATTAGTTAAAAATTCATCTACCTCTTCAATAAGCCTGTTTCCAAATATGCAGAAGTGAAAGACTTGAGCGAGCGTATAGCTGAGGTAGCCAACCGTACTAAAGGCGTAAACATTTAAACCGTTGATCTAAAAAATGTTACAAAATGTAATTTTTTGTATATATATATAATTACTACCTTACTTAGAAGTCAACGTTTGTGGGAAGTATGTGTGTTAGTTTTATTTTAATATTTGAAACATATGTTGTTTCTTTTGATAAAACTAAAGAATATGGCTAAATTTTCATTTCAGTACATCTATTTATCTAGGACACTGTGGCGAAGTGGGGCAGTACTTGATTGTAAATACGATTGGTTCTGGGTTCTCTTCCCACTCAAAGGAATAATTATATTTAAATTATTTTATTTCTAACTCGCTATGCGGGATAAAGCGATTTTATCAAGTTATTATGTTGAATAATTTAAGTAAAAGTAAAATACTCTTTATTGTACTTAAAATAAAAAAATATACATAATCTATCTTTGTATTTAAATAGTACAATAGGCGACCTTATCGCTAAACGAGCGATCTCTTCCAGGTAACCTTTGGGTAGAGGAGAGAATGAATGAAAAGGGGAGGGCGTACAGAGTAAATAGATATAAATATATAAATACATATGTAAACTAACAAACACATACATACATATATATACATATACATAAACATATACAATACATACACACATACATATACATACACACACATAAACATATACATGGACATGTATCTATATATACATACATTCATATATACATAAATAGAAAAAAAAATGCAATAGATCTATATCTGTGTTAAATAAAAATCTTTTAGCTTTTTTTTAAAAGTTTGTAATGTTTTAGCTTGTTTGACTCTCATTGGTAAGGAATTCCATACGCGAACGGATTAATTAAGAAGAGGAGAAAGTGGAGAGCATAATGCTGAAAAACTGCTTGCCAATTTTAGTAATATCAAGAGTTGATTAAAAGCAAAATAGAAATATTACCTTAGTCGCCTGATAAGCTAAAAGAGTCAAAGTAATAGTGGACACCAACATATGAAACAGCAAAGCTGTACCATACGTGTCTCCTATGGACGATACCAATCTGTAAGTAATATTACTTATTTTAAATAAAACTATTATAAACGGATTAATAGAAATATACTTTTGGAAAACTGACGTTTCGTACACTTCACAATAGTCCGTGGTCACAGGTGAACGTTAAGTTACGTTATGTTTACGTTAAGTTTTCAAGTTTTCGTATACATTAAGTTTAAAATTTATTTTCAAATACCAAAATTTACGCGATTAATATTTTTAAAATAGTTTCGTTTAAAATGTTCAAAAATCGCGAAAATCAAAGACATTATAATATTATTTTTATTCTTATACAGTGTTATCGGATATCCTGTCCTAGTGTTTTAAGTGTAAAATACTAGGTACTTTTTTTTTATGGAAAAGGCAAGTCAAAGGAGCGTGCGCGTCACCTGATGGTAAGTGATCACCGCTGTCCATGGCCCCCTTTAGTTGCCGGCCTTTGAGATGGGGAGACCGACGTTAAAAATGAGGTTATCGTTTTGCTATGTTTGTATATATATTGGAAATGAATATTTTTTGTGATGGTCTATTTATTATAATATTTTTTCTTCTGAGCACATTTGCTTAATTAGGTAAGTGTATGTTTGTATGTTTGAATGTTTGTTTACTAATTTCTATAAGCCTAAAAGTCATTTCCTGATGCTTCTTTATAATTTAAGTTAGGTATACTTCAACTAAGGAAACAGTATAAGTTTCATTTAAATTGGTAGCGTAGTTTCAGAGATATAGGTAAATTACTCGTAAGAAAATATAGGTAGGTACTTGTATAGTTATTATGAAGTCGGCTTAACTGCTTATAAATTATATTATATATTATAATTTTGTCAACTAGGACACGAATACCACATCGTTTTACCCGTACATTTATGCATGAAATGATAGATTTTTGAATAATATTGTTATTTAAAACAATTACTTAGTAATGTTGTTGGACTCAGTAGGGCAATATTTTTCAATTATATTTCTTTAATAGATTATGTTTCATAAAAATAATAAAGTACTCTGCTATAATGTCGTATTTACCACAGCAGAGCTTTTAACAAGTTATGAATAAGGAACTTTGGTAAATTACTTGAGTAAACTTTCCTTGTACTTTTAAAGTCATATTACGAAATTGTACTACATCACGAACTTGGATACCGTAAACAAAATAATATCTTTATTTATTAATAATATATTTTATATTAATGTGATTACAATTTAAAATATATAGGCAAGTCTATATTTAACGTAGTTAACAAAAAGGCGATTAAGTTTAATTTACGAACCATTTACTTTTAATACCATTAAGCTTAGAAGCTCGCTGTTTAGTTTCGATAAAAATTCTCTATTTGAAAAGCAATATACGAAAAATTATGTACAAATCTTGAATAAAAATCTAAAGATTTTCATGAAAGTAATATCAAACGCTCCATTTCATTAAGTACCAAAAGCAGACAAAAATTAAAAAAATAGAGATAATTATATATATATATATATATATATATATATATATATATATATATATATATATATATATATATATATATATATCTCAAAAGCTCTAAAGTAATGTATCATAACATTGATATGTCATGGAGATAGTTTTGACCCATTTTCATAATAATGATGCAGTCGGCGGATTATGAAACCTGACACACATATAGTTTATATAAAAAGATTAACAGAAATACATTAAATGATTATTTTATATGAACGTTGCTAAGGTAAACTTGAGGCCATGACGGCGCAATGGGATACAGTCTGACTGTAAACAAAACTGGTTGTGAGTTCGATTCTCACTCGGGGAAATGATTATAATTAAAATTTATTTTCGGTCTCCGCTCACTACTTAAAGGTTACCTTTAACTACCCAGCTATTGATGCCGGCGGGATACAACATGAAAGTACTACAGCAACTCATATTTCGTTCTTTAACGCCGTTTGTATTTTATTAAAAAATATAACTTTTGAAAGTAATATTAAAAAACTGTTTCTCACTTAACAATATGTTTATGTCGTTCCACCCAATACTTGATAGCTGAACGTGCAAGCATCTCCTGCTTTTGAGTTAAGCCATTCGGATTATTGTTTTGCTGTCCAAAGGTCTGTAATCTCCCACCAGCACCGCGTAAAGTCATACCAAAGTCTTGTTGGGTGGAGTAAATACCTCTTATGTCCAAGTCAGTGGAATCGGGGATTTTCTCAGAATTTTCTGTTCACGTGTTAATTATAAGTTTATTATGAATTTGTTTAAAATAATGAAAAATATATGAAAATTAAAATAAAATATGTGAAAATAAAATTATCTATACAAATAAATAAAATTGAATAGTCTGTTTGTAAATTAAGATAATCGCTTATTTATATAAACATTTATATGTTATATTTATATACACGGTACCGAATCAATATTTTTTACAATTTTTGTCTGTCTATTTGTTCAGGCTAATTAGATCTGGAACTGCTGGACCGCTTTTGACGAAGCCTTCACTGATAGACAGCTGGTGTAATAAGGCATAATTCAGGTTTTTATAATTATAAAGCTAAGACATGTTAAATTCTACATGGATGAAGTAGCGAGCGTAGTTCATATTTATTTAAATTCAATTATAAAACAATAAATATAAATAAAACATTACAAATTAATTAAGACTTTAAAAGGTTTCTTTCTAATGTTTTTATTCCACATAGCACTTAATTATTTGTCATCTTATTATATGAATTTATTTAACAACAATTTATTTTAATGAGGCCATTAACTTCTCTTTAGCTCTTACAAACGGGAAATTAGAAACACGAAACTTGTCATGTTCTTTCATAATACGTTTATATTCTAATTATTCGATTTTTAATACAATTATATTAATAACTAAGTGAACAAACAAAGAGAAATAAAAAACTGTAGAGATCAGAGTAGCATCTGAATGTATACGCAATGTTATGGGTTCGATTCCGGGAATGGTTAGGTTTTAAACTATTTTCTCACTTTGGTAAGACAAAGCGCGGCGTTGAGCTTTGCTATTCAACACATTATATATCAAATTATTGTCTCTACTTAGACACTGTAGTATAATTTCATTATCATAGTAAAGATATCTCATCTTACCTGTAGAAACTTTGAATAATTCAGCAGTATTAGGCCGATAAGTGTCTAATGAGGCACTTAGCTCCATCAAAGGTTTCATGATAGCTTTTAAATGTTGCAGTTGCTCGCAAGCGAAGATCAGCCAGGAACAGAACATGACGTCCAGAAGATTTGCAATCGACATAGAGAATAACAACCAATAGATCTGTTTACAAATATAAAATATATTGATTATAATAATATTTCTTGTAAAAAATTGATATATCTTTTTAACTTAGTATTAGTCCCAAATATTAGTAATTGAGGGGACGGCAGCCGATCTTAGGCCGGTGATTTTCACGTCCTTGCCCTGCTGAGACAAAGTGCGGCGTTGAGTTCCACCACTCAACTAGCAAGGTCTTGAATTCGGTGGAAAGCGAAGTAAAGCATGAAGCCTAAGCCTACCCTCTTTTATAACTATAATTTACCTTCTTTTGTTCTATGCCTATATAAGGCGGCAAATAAAGCCACATGGGGCTCTTTTACTCGTTGAAATACGAATAACAGGTGTTTTTCGGTGATACTAATTCTTGTTATCATGACGTTATTATTATTATTTTAATATACTTCACTTGTGTATTTTAACAGTATGAAGACACAGTATGTAGAACTTATTTAATGCATGTGTAAGTACTCGTTGATTTTTTTTAGCTTCACGCTTTTTATCCCGCATAGGAGGATAGACAGAAAGTACCTAGTGTCAGGACTACAGAATACAGGGTGTATTTCACCTTTCACCGATTTCGAAACATGCGTGTTGAGTTGTGGAACTCAACGCCGCACTTTGTCTTACCAGAGCGAGGCAGTGAAAATAATTTAAATATAATCACTTCCCCGGGTGGGGATCGAACCAATAACCGATCGCGTTATAATCAGACGCTGTCCCACTGCGCCACGACTGGTCTCAGTACTCGTAGATTTTCTTATCAAAATGGGATTAAGGAGTTTGTAATAAAAAATAAAATGCTTTACATGTGAAGCTTTACATAGTGAGATGTCACTAATAATTATATTACTTCTGAATAACACACGAAAGGCAGAATAAGTTGTAAATATAGAAAAACAGGTTATAAGAAGAAAGATTTCATTGATGTACAAAATCGTAAATTTCTTTCAAGCAAGTTAAGCATAAAACATTTTTCTAATGTCACATTAAATAGAGAAACATACGTCGTATTAATAAATAATTTAACTATGTTAACCAAGTCGTCGGTACTTTTAATTTTGATAATGAATGATATGTGACGTCACAACACCGTTTAAAAAAGATAATGAGCTTTGCATATTACTTGTTTATTAGGGTAGACAGGAAGTACGTCGTACGTAAGTATCAAGTCACTTCGTACTGCGTTTTGCGTCCAATTCGAGACATTGCGTATTGAGTAACGGAACTCGACGCTACGTTTTATCTTACCAGAGCGATAAAATGAAAATAATTTAAATATAATATTTTCCCCGAATTAGAATCGAACCCCCAACCACGACCAGCCTCTTTTATATATGTAATGAAGAAAATTTTAGTACTTGCCTGAAAAGCAAAAGCAATTATGTACATGGTGCCGCTCATGGCGTCAAATGGATACCACGCCTTGAGAGGCAACCTTGGCACCGGCTCAGTAAGGGTTTCATTAGTCTCTTTATCAACTAACAGACGAACTGATTCTCCAAAGAAAGTTAATGTGACCCAACCTAAAATATTGATAGACTATGACTAGATTTAAATATTTTATTTTCAAATGAAAGTATTTTAAACTGATTAATCGCGTATATTTTAGTATTCGAAAATACATTTTTGAAAACTTGACGTTTCGAACACTTTACAGTTGTCCGTTGTCACAGGTAGGCAGGTCTACCTATTTTCGAAAACTAAAATAAACGCGATTAAATGAAACTATTTTAAACGTAATCCGTTTAAAATGGTTTCATGTAAAATGTGTAAAAATCGTGAAAATCAAACATCTTATTATTTTATTTTTTTGGGGCAAGAAAGTGTTTTTATAAGATTTTTTAAACTTTAACTGTGTAGTTAATTACAAAGAATAAATTTATTTATACTTCCAACTACATGTATACTATATTCTATAAATATAAATGTTACCCACAAATAACTGAAAATAGTGTCATGCCACTGATGAAGTACAGAAGTCTCCTCATCTTGGTAAGAGAGAGTTGATGGTATCTTGCATCAGATTCAGTGAACAAGGGATGGCTATTCGATTGATTCCATACGGCCAAGGTCCTAAAAATAAATATAATAATACAATAAATATAAAAAATCAAGTTACTATTGTGTGCCACAAATAATTTGCTATTATTTACGGCATACAGTTGAAAACCTGAAAGAATAATATATACATATAGAAAATGTTACAACTTATTTACGTTGTTAGCATCAGTAAAGAGAATTTTAAAAAAAAAATTGTTTAGCAAGAAAGAATGCTATTTATTTTAATATTATACTATTTTTATGTACGTAATCATGTGATGTAATCAAATAACGTAAATAAGGTATCACAAAGAATAAGAATTTCGGCGCAGCTGGTAGCAGAACGCATGTAGACGGTTTCCAAGGGGCAAGAGTTCGAATTCCGCTGCGTTCTAATTATTATACGTTATTTAAAAGTATTTTCTAATACTAAATATGGAATAACACTTTAAAAATAATATATATATATATATATATATATATATATATATATATATATATATATATATATATATATATATATATATAATACACATGTATACAAAAATAATTTGTATGTCAAAGTATATGCATAAAGGTAGTCGTATTGTTTCAAGTTCTCTCATACAGACAAACTTTGTTAAAAAAGCACAGGACTGGAAAATCTGAAATCAGAAGGCCATTAATTGTAAATTATGGGCTTCCTTAGTGAACACATAGAGCCAATGGAGTCTCTATGAGTCTTATAAGCGTAAACACTTTGAACTGTATAAAAAAATAAATAAAAAAGGGATCAAATAATAAAACTGAAAAGAGCAGTAATTCATACGTTAAAGTAATTTTAGTTTAAGTAATTGCGAAATATTTTCAACGTTTTATGGATCTGATCGTAGCAAATTATTTTTTTAAAAGGCCTTATTATGGGCAACTATACAATATTATAAATTGTAATTTGACGTTGACTCTTGCCATACTACTACTATATCTAAATAAATAGCCTATGAAGTTATTTATCTGTTGAAATTAAATAACTAATTATTTTTACTTATTATATATAAATAATTAATTATTTTTATTGTTATATACACGTATTCAATAATAAATATACTTATAAAAACTCGTAGAGGCCAGTCGTGACGCAATGGGACAAAGTCTGTTTATAAACTAGTTGTAAGTTCAATTTCTACTCGAGGAAATGATAATATTTAAATTATTTTAAACAAGCTCCGGTAAGACAAAGCACTACATTAAGTTCCGCCACTCAACACACAATGTCTCGAATTCAGCAGAAAGTAGAGTACGGAGTGTCTTGCCAATAGATATAGATCTACCTTGCTATACGGAAAAGCGTGAAGTTTTAAAAAAATCATATAAATTATATATTATACTTTCATAAAGCCTTTTAATACATGCAATATATGGTTGCCGGTATTGTTAAAAATTTAATTACGCGAGGCTTTGCTCAATATGAAATTCATTAAACTATAAATAGTACGTGTACATTTAGTGCTGTATTATATAAAGTGGGCAGAGAATAATAAAAAGTTATTTTTGTAAAATGGGGTTTTTTGAGAGTAAGGATTTGTAACGCAGAGAGGCTGTTACGTCACGACAATCTATTCTAGTTTCTGCTAGAACATATCTTACTTATTTAATGGCGAATCTCAACACTGCATTTTATCTGATAGAAATGGTAAATTGAAAATTAGTCTAGTGATGGAGCTCAACGCCGTGCTTTATCTTACAAGTGCGAGGAAATGAAAATAATTAAAATATAATACATCACGACCGGCCTTTGTATTCTTTTATTTTTAGAAACCTAACTCTAAGTACATATAAATTACTTTAAAAAAAGAACTATTTTTATATTATATCATGATGCCTGTATCACAGTTCGGTCCCTCCGTTCCAAATGAAACAAAATTAAATTATTAAAAGCCTCCCTGTAAAATTATTTTCTATTTAACACGTTTCATATTCACCGAGTAAAGGGAAATTGCGTGAAAAATTCCCTTCTATAGCTCGTTTAGATGTTATTATTGGCTCTTTGTCAAGATTTGAAATGTGAATGTGATGAAAATTCATTTTTTCCCTTTATGTAATAATTTTTTAAGTAATTTATTAAGAGATTATAAGGAGTAGAAATTTGCACTCTTTTTAATGTAATTAAATTTTATATATTATGTATAAAAAGAATTATTAAAATTATTATAAAATGTAAAGATCCGGACCGATCGTGGCGCGTGGGAAAGCGTATGACTGTAAAAGCGATCAATTGTGGATGCGATTCCACTTGGGAGAATAATTATGAGTGAGGGTATGAAAATTTATATTATTTTTACAAACACGTAAAGTCTTGAATTCATTAGAAAACGGAGTACGAAGTGTCTAGACACTAGGTACTCCCTATCTACTCTGCTATGAAGAATAAAAACGTGAAACTAAAAAAATATAAAGGTAATTGTCGTTGTAATCATTGTTGTCCTTCTTCTGTTACATATAAATATAATTCGCTTCGCAAGTGTTTTTTTGGTATTGTAGAGTTTGCTAGAAAGATGATATTTTTTTAATGATTACAAACTTGGCTTGGTTATCGGCAAGGGCTGCGAATTGACGAGTGAAACATGTAGAAAGGGGAGCCGACTAACCTATAAATAAAATCATTTTATTATCACTAATTCACGTTTTTCCTGATAAATAAATATATACACACCCTACTGGAGTAGTTACACAGATATAATGATAACATCTATTAAAGTATATGTAAAAGAATAAATATAAAACTCGTCCAAGAATCGCTGATTGACGATAACGTAAGGCAGAGTCGAAACCACTGGACATATGTAGGTCAGTGGCGCCTCTCCCTTATTTCTGATAGCTAAGTGATCTTGTAAATAGGCAATTATAAACTAGATTTACTCGACTTATCTCTAATATCGGTTAACCATCGATCAAACTGTATTATTCATACATAAATATTACTCAAAAGGATTTCATGGAAAATAAAACAATCAGTTTGAAAAATATTTCTGTATTTACATTCAATATGTGACAATAAATTTTGAAAATTTTAATTATCTTCGACTCTTCAGTCGCGGGTAGACCTTGGCCTAGTCCAGTAAATTTTCCAACCAAATCTGTTGTGGATTTCCTGCCTCCTATAACATAGTCCAGGGCTTTTGTTTCTTGCTCAACACATTGAAGAAATTTGACGAACAAAGTAGGTCGTGCAATATAAAAAAACAACGTCACTGAGCAGCGTCAAAGCTTCGATGTATAAGTAATCTTAATATAGTATTATAATGGAAATGATTCATATCTATATATTCAAATTCATATCATTCTACATCTCTCAATTTTTGGAGGTCTTTCTTAGCGTTCAGTTTATTCTTGTCTCAGTTTATATCTTCAGGTCCATAACTTGGCTAGCTGTTTCCTTATTTTATTTGCAATGCCTTATTCTTGTTTCTCTTTTATTTTATAAATATATTGAATTAATCTCCGACGTTGGTCACTAAGACTATCCGTCGTTAGACAAAAGAAGTTTCGTATTAACTATTATATTCTTGTAACATACCAATCCACATCAAATGAATAATATTATATATATTTTTTAATTGTTGTAACGGAAACGTTTATTAATAACTGAATTTATTAAATCAACTTCATAAACAGTGTTCCTTACCATTGTAACATATGTAATAATGATAATTAACGCGTGTTTCTTGGAATCCGATTTCAAGGAATATCGTTATAAATAAATCTATCTGTCTACATTCGTTACCAAAATCAATATTTTTAAAATCTAGCAAATTTATAGTTTAAAAAAAATAAGAGAACAATATTTTTATTTAAAGTAAACATTAATAAATAAACCAACTTAATTGTTCTTTTTATATTTAAATGTTACTTGTTTAAAATAAACATTAAAATTAAACACAGGCACTTATCTGTTTTTTTTATATCTATGCCATAAAACTCATAACTCATAGAAAACCCACATTTTGCTCTTCAGAATTACAAGTACTATAATAGCTTTTAATAGCTTTTAATTTAATACATACTTGCTAAGGAATACTAGTGTATGTTACAGTAACCGGAGCTCGGTGCCATCTGGTGTTATGGGATTTCCTCTTATTTATAAACCCACATCATGTAATTGGTTTAATTTGTTTAGATTGTTATTTTTATTTATTACTATATACATTTTAAAGGAAACTACTTTAAACTAATTAATCACCTACATTTTGATATTAGAAAATATATTTTTGGAAACTCGACGTTCCGAACGTCACAGTAGACTGTATATAGAGTAGTCTACTCATTCTAATAGTTTTATTTAAAATATAAACATTTGTTTTTGAATGTTGAAAGTTGTTTAAATAAAGCTTTTAAAGCCATAGCTTTAACAAACATGACTAATGAGTCACAAATCATTACCGTTCGCAAACCAAACAACTGGAATGGCATTATTGAACGTAATATTTATCCCGAGTTCAACACTAATTGAAATTATATAATCGTTGTAAACAACTTTATTATATACCTAGCTATTTGTGGCTTACGTACTCCTTTATATTGTGTTTTTATCATTAATTCTTCATATGTGTCGGAAGATAAAGTGTAGATTGTAAATAGTGCTCTATTATATTACTGGTGTCTACTATCTATACTCATGACTTTAATTGGAATCTTGATTTTATAATTCAAATATAAAAGTGGACTAAGTTACGCCTTATGTAAAGCTATCCGCCAGTGAAGGTTTCGATAAAATCGGTCCAGTGTTCAAGAGGTTAGCCAGAACAAACAGACTGACAGAAAAAAATTGTGAAAAATATTATTTTGGTATGTGTACCATGTATATGCAGTAAAAATACATATACAGTAAAAAGCGGTTATATTAATATTATAAACAGAAACTCCAATTTTATTTATATCCAGTATATATAAATAGTCAAATTTAATATTGGACTTGGTTGGTAGAAATATTTAAAATTATAAAACCAAGGGTTTCCGGTGTTTCAGTTTAAGATAAATTATCAACATCGTTCCACTTCAAAAGTTCTATTCTGTTTATTTTTTACGGTAAACTATCTCTCTAGATATGTGTTTATTTTTGCCGAATAAATGTTAACTTGGATAATATATATTTATTTAAGCTTCACGCTTTTATCCCGTATAGCAGGGTAGACAACAAAAGAACGTGGGCAGTGAATTTGATACGTTTCGTGTCGAGTGGCGAAACTCAACACCGCGCTTTGTCGCGCTAGAGCGAGAAAATGAAAATAATTTAAATATAATCATTCCCTAATATATAAATAGTTTGCAATATAGTTTTACCTGTAAAAATTTTTTGAAGTTATAGCAAAAAATGCCAATTTAATGATAGAGTGGGCGAAGAATAGCACGGTGATGGTGTTAGCAGTCAGCTCGTTGACTTCATCAGAGTACTTCGCCATGTTGGCTGCCATGCACAAGTAGTGGACGACAATCATGAACGCGTGGGCGCTGGAATAGATCTTGCGTAGAAGTGAAGACATCCCAGAATTATCTGAAACATATTTTAGTTTTATACATTTTTTTATTTGTGAACTAATAATTTTAAAATATATATTTTTTATGGAAACATGGATGTGCGGCGGGACGACATCCGACTGTATACGCGGTTGGCTGTGGGTCTGAGTCCCACTAATAGAAATTATTATATTTAAAATTAATTTTTATTTCTCCGCTCTGGTAAGACAAAGCGCAGCGCTGATTTCACAATTCAATACTAACATCGGGCGGAAAGGACTCAACGAAATGTCTTGACACTTGGTCTCTGACTACCCTGCCATGCGGCATAAAGCATGAAGCTGAAAATATGTTTTCATTGAATATATTACATTTTAAAAAAGTTATATAATTTTAAATTTTTTACCGCATTGTAGGGCAAGTAACCTAAGGCCAGTACACACTGATTCCTTTTTTTCACTCGCAGCGGAAATTAGCACTGTTTATAACTTACCAAAACGTTCCGGGGATCAAAATAACAACCATCATGTATACAAGTGGGCCGTAAAGGCTTTAAACGAGTCATTCGTAAAGAGTTCTGCATAGAAAAAATAGTAAATTATTAAATATTTTACCTGAATGATAGTTAAACAAAAAGTGTCCAGCCGCCTGCATCAACTTAATATTCGGCATTAAGTCGGACACGAGGCCCTGCGTTTTTATTTTTGTCATCATCTACAAAATGGTTTATTTTCTATAAGTATTTGTTAATACAATATTTTTAATTATCATTTCCTTTTAAAGTATGTATTTTACCTTGATTTAATTATAAATATTACTTTTAGAAGTTTCTATTTATGTAATTCAAATACGTATAGTATTTGAATTACTTATCATTTATATGCATTGAGCAAGTACAATTTTTAAAATTCTACTTGCTTAACAGATTGGACAGATTCAGTTTGTAGACGTCTGGTCAAAGAAATGCGATTAGGTTAAATGATCGATTTTTATTTCACTCCCGTACTTCAAGTTTTGCACTGACGTGTTTCAATTTCAAAGTCATATAGGCCAATGGTGGCAAGTTTTCCATGAGAACCGCCATGTGGTGTCCCTGTGAACAGCCGGCAATATCCTCTCCTTAAATATGAATGATGCCTCAACTTGTATTTATTTATAATTAGAGAGTTAGAGACCATATAAATTCATTACCAGATCGATTGTGTTTGCACCAGTTCGATGTTAGTTTTTAATGTTTGTTCTGTTGTTTGTTTTGTTTTCATTGAAATGTTTACAATTCGAAGGTCTGTTATTTATCTTTGCCAGTCATTTTTCAAGCAAACATTCATTTTTTTTATTTTTAACTTTTTTATGGAGTTAATTATATTTATTCAAGTTACAACTTGTTATCTACGAAACATTGGTTAAGTGTTTATACCTATTATAATTAAGATAAAGACTTGACATATCTGATTATGTATTACTCTCTCGACTTATCTGACATTCCAATAAGAAATTAAAATTTACTAGATGTCCCTTGGACGCGTTGCCTTAGCAACGTGTATGTCATTATATAAACGTATTATGTGGTACAAACATATGGTACTATTAATTTAATATATTTCTAAGCATTATTTTTAAGCATATTAGCATTCTGCCCTCCTTTATATAAATTGACTATGCCAAATTTCATACTCCTCTATATTCGTCGTAAAAACATTATAGATATTTTGCTTCATCAATTACTGTATACATATATATGAAAATTATATTTAACCAGTATTTTAGTTACTTTAATTGAAAAAAGACTTGAAATGAAGTTTATTATTTAGTTTTTTCAACTAAACTTTTTTTAAGTAAACTTTAAAGTTTAGCATTATATATTGTATTATAATTAGCCAAATCCTAGAGAACAGAAATATCAACATAGTTTTACATTATCAACTATCTAACAAAAGTAGTTGATACCGAAGTTCTCATGCGAATAAAAAACACCCTGTATTATTTACCTACATACACGAAACATCAAAGTTCAAATTCAATTTTGTCGAATGTTTCAATATACAGCAAATACAAAGTTGAATCGTGCAACATTTCCTTTGTCTTTTTCAAATAAAAAGATAATAAGCAATATTTCTCTCGTATCGTCTCCAGTAACATATTGTTGTGAAGAAAGTTTGTTTTTAGCAGTAAAATCTATAGAAATAAATAGTAATTAGAATAACATATGTATACACGGTACGGTAATTTTTGTCAGTCTGATGGTTCCAGCTAATCTCCGGAACAAGTTGATCAATTTTATCGCGACATTCACTGGCATTTAAATTCACAGCTATTGCATTACAATTTAGGTTTTTAAAATATTTCGTGCTTATAACATTTCTATGTAATAATTACTTTAATGAAGAGGCAGGATTAAGCGTGAAGCTGTTTTTTTTTCATGATCCTATACTTATTTTCTTTAGCTGCACGTTTTGTCTCGCATAGCAAGGTAAACAGAAAGTATCTAGTATCACAACACTCCATACTCAGCTTTCCGTCAAATTCGAAACATTGCATCGTGAATGGCGGAATTTAACACTGGGGTTTGTCTTACCAGAGTGAGAGTAGGAAAATATCTAGCAAAGCATATATAGTATAGCAATAACTAGCATAAAATAATCTAACTTTTTTAAAATTTGTTTTATATAATTTACAATTTATGAAAGTAGAGAAAAAAGTAATCGGTGAAAGGTATTTATATTGTCATTGATAATGGTGTATCTGCCGAAAATATTTATTTTCATTCAAAGTCATCAAAGTAAATAATTACAATATAAATGGTTTTGTTTGATGCAATTAAAAGAAGACTGTAAAAGTGCTAAAGTTTTATTAGCTCCATCGATTTAAGTACTTCAGAGTTGGTTAAGAAGTCAATAAAACTTGCCAAAGTGTTCTACATTGGGTACGCGAATAACTTTGGCAACTTATAACACGATTTCCGTTTTACACTAAACTGAACTCGATATAAGAATTGACTTCAAATTATACGCCTGAAGGAAGTAGATTACGGTCTATCTCGCAAAGAGCAGGGCCGTTAGAGGCAATCTAGTGTCAAGACACTGCGTTGACTGCTTTCCGTCCGAAATGGAGACATTACGTGTTGAGTGGCGACTCCATCGTCGCGCTTTGTCTTACCAAAGCGGAGAAATGAAAGTAAATTTAAATTATAATCATTCCTTAGAATGGAAATCGAGTCCATAACGAATCGTGTTTACATTCAGATGGTGTCTCACTGCGCCACGGCTTTATACAGGCAAATAATAGTGAACTGAATGAAAAATATTTTTATTGGATGTGGAACGTTTTCGCTACTTCTTTGAAATGCATTTCTCATAGTCAGATGAGTGAGATTCGAATATAAAGGAATAAATTTCCTTTTAATCGCCATGTATAAAACTATAACTACTATATTTCCCATTTACTCGCTCTGCTAAGACAATAAGACAAGCGCGGCGTTGAATTCTGTCACTCAACACGTAACGTCTCATATCCGAAGGAAAGTGAATTACGGAGGGTCTTGACACTAGATACTTTCTGTTTACCCTCTTATGTAGGATAAAAACGTAAAGCTAAATAAAAATACTGCTATAATTAAATGAAAATACAATTTCAATTGTAATTTAATATATCACAACAAAAATAATATATTTTCTTCGATCAAATACTATAAATTACCCGTATAGAGATCATCTTAGGTATTTCCTAACGTCTCTGGAATTTAATTCCTGTCTTTTGTAGGGTAGCGATGCCGATGCCTTTTTCCTCCAATTGTGAATTCTACGAGCAAGTTATTTGATTTATGTACTCGTATGTTTTTGAAATTAGTAATATAAGTCATATACTATTCTTAAAGTGTTATTCAACATAAAAAGATCCTTGATTTGAACCTTTCGCGATTTTTACACATTTTAAATGAAACTATTTTAGATGGACTAATCGCGTATATTTTGGTATTGGAAAATACATTTTTGGACACCTGACGTTTCGAACACTTTACAGTAGGCCGTGGTCACAGGAAGACATGTGTTATTCAACACTTAAGATTTAATGAATACCTTGAAATTCCAGAATTGTGGAATTCTTTATTGAAGGTCAACCCTAAATTAGTGTGTTTCACTAGAATTTTTGTATACAATATAATGTTAACATTAAATTCGTATATGTGCTCAATTAATTCCTGCCTTTCGTATGAAACGTCTATTTATATATATATATATATATATATATATATATATATATATATATATATATATATACATATATATATATATATATATATATATATATATATATATAAGAAAGTACCATTAGTTATACTGTTTATAACTCAAGAAGGGCTGAACCGATTTGGCGGAGTTGTGGAGAGGGGGCTTACAACTAGGAGACAGGAGACACTGTCTAGCGATTTCCGCTGCACACAACCAGTAATACCTGCCTACCAACGGCTGCAAAGCCGAAATAAACACTGGCCTCTTTTTCTCAATTATCTATGGCACTATGTGAAAAAACTTCTACTTTCAAGAAATATGAGAGTTGCATTGTTTAACGATACATCTGCTCGGATTTCTCAGAGCAATTTTGCTGACTATCGGTAATGGTCGAATATCTGTCGACGAACCAAGCGGATTGATTTGATTGGCTTAGAATTTTGTCTAATCAAAATTACACTTATCACCTTAGCACCTTAGTACCTTAGTCATCATGTTTCAAAACATAAACACATCAAAACTTGGCAGCGGTGCTCGTTTACTGGTAAGTAAAGTAAAGTAAAGTAAAATACTCTTTATTGTACTTAAAATAAAAAATATACATAATCTACCTTTGTATTTAAATAGTACAATAGGCGACCTTATCGCTAAACGAACGATCTCTTCCAGGTAACCTTTGGGTAGAGGAGAGAATGAATGAAAAGGGGAGGGCGTACAGAGTAAATAGATATAAATATATAAATACATATGTAAACAAACAAACACATACATACATATATATATACATATACATAAACATATACAATACATACACACATACATATACATACACACACATAAACACATACATAGATTTTCTTCCCCTACTCATATATATATGAATGTATGTATCTATATACACAAATAGAAAAAAAATTCAATAGATTTATATCTTTGTTAAATAAAAATCTTTTAGCTTTTTTTTAAAAGTTTGTAATGTTTTAGCTTGTTTGACTCTCAGTAAATTGCTTTAAGGAAAATTCGAAGGTAAGGAGGTTCTTAATGATCCCGACCGATATGCCATTTGAGTTTAAAAGACTACAATTTCCAATACGTCTTGCATTCACCATTTCCATTAACAAATTACACTTAAAAATTTGTGGTCTGATATTGGAAAATCAATGTTTTTACATAGTCAATTATATGGGGCATATTTACTTAAGACCATGTGTGTTGTATGTTCGCCTGATAATGGGACAAACTTAATATAACAACTTAACAAAATTAAAAATCTGCTTATTTATTGCTTCTAATTCGAATAAAGTTAGTCGGGACCGCTAGTTAAAAATATATTTAATAACAATAGATTTTGTCCACTATTTTGACATTCATTTCAAAGCTAACAAATTTAGATGGATGAAATTGTTTTTTTATCCTCGGCTATCAAAAGGTAACTATTACAACGTAGAACAGGGCTTTTGCTTTTTACATGGCTCATTGTTTGAAACTAAGTGGCCACTTTTAAATCAGTTAAGTGAATTTAAATCAGTTAAAATATATAGGTAAAATGAAATGAAAACATGTAGGTCCAGTAAGTGAGTCTATAACAGTATACTGTAGAGTATGTATTACTCTCATTTGAGATATTTATTCACAGCCAAGTCATAATAACATAGCAGTTATTATTTAATCCATTTTTTGTTAACCTTCCTTTCCTATAAAGTGTAGAGTAACCGATTCTCCGACTTCGTTGTCGACTTGGTTCCAAATTTTTAAAGCTGGAACAAGAAAAATATAGTTTTATAATAAACATCAAGATTAAAAATGGAGGCCGGTCACGTCATCAGAGCGTGTCTGTAAACCCGATCGGTTGTGGGTTCAATTTTCACACGGAGGAATGATTATATTTAAATTATTTCCATTATCTTGCTCTGTCTCGAACTCTACGGAAACCCGAGTAGAAAGTGTCTTGACTCTAGGTACTTCTTGTTTATCCTACTATGCGGGATAAGAGATTCCATCGGCCTATCTGGACATGGACAACTAATTCTCGGATGGTTATCAATATCATTTACTTTATTGAAATTATTGTAATAATCGTTCTCCCATTTTGATCCGACATACATCGCGTTTTTGAATGCTCTGTAAAATGATTTTGTATTAAGTTAGCAAAGCTATTATTTTTATTAAGCTATTATTTTGCACTTTCCGATGCTATATATAATATTATATTAGAAATGAATAAAATGTAAGAATCATTTATTAATATCATTCATTTGTTCTCATATATATTTTTGAATGTTTTACACGTTTTATACGTACAATGTTGAATTGGAAATTTGTACAGAATATTAGAAAAACCTACTGAATATTACAAAAACTAGGCAATGATCATTGTTAAAACAAGAATGTTTCTCATTTTTCTTATTATTATATATTTCTATGTGCTAATAATACTGTTCACTCCAACGTTGGAGCACGTTGGAGCACGTTTATATACCAACCAGGCGTATAAGTGGGAATATATTCTAATTGCACAATTAATATTATAATCACCTTTTAAATGAAACTATTTAGCCGGATTGATCGCGTAAATTTTGGTATTCGAAAATACATTTTTGGACACCTGACGTTTCGAACACTTTACAGTAGTCCGTGGTCACAGGTAGATTATAATCACCTATTTATATATTTTTTTCGTATAAAAAAATCTAAATAAATAATAGTAAAATACATTGTAATAAACATTTCCCTTTGTATACTGTATTAAGATGACTATTAATTTCACATTCGACTAGTTCCATTAATGTATACTGGCATCTAATTTCTTTTTCATTTTCATAAATATAAAAATAAAGCATTTTATATAGCAGAAAAATGCTATGATTTTTTTGTGAACTCAATTTTAACATATATGTGTATTAACTATCCACGACTCCATTCATTTAAAGGTATGCATGTTAACGTGGATATATAAGAAGAGGCAAGTGTGTACTTCATACGAAAATTTTCAGTAAAACGAGGTACACACTTGCCTCTTCTTACATATCCACGTTAACAGATAACTGAAAGAAATCTTTTTAAGAGATAAGTTCATCTTTGCAATACACATTTTTTTTTAATTGTAATAAAGAATATATAAACATTTTTCCTAAGACTCGTCCTCGGCTACTGAAATGAACTGGGGTTGATAACAAAGGAATGTTTATGATATTAAGATTACTAATAACTCTTTTGATGGTTTCTTAAATGATTTATTATATTAGGTATAAGTTAACATTAACATTTTTTAATTGTAATCTCGAATCTATGAAAGATCTTGAGTTATTTCGCCACAATAATAAAAAGTCTATTTATAAATATTCTTAAAAATATAATTATATTTTTTAAGAATACTTAGAGAGTAGACTTATTAATTTTAAATGAATTTATATCAAACGTGTAAGTCGGGTAATCGCGTATATAGTTGATATTCGAAAATACATTTATTATTATTATTTTATTAAATGTATTTCCGAATACCAAAATATACACGACTAAACCGTTTATAATCAAAGATTTTACTAGGCTTAATAATTGTTACACCATTGATAAAAAGTAACTCAGCAACTTTACATTACAAATCATACGTATAAAATGGCGCATACAAAGCAGGTAGAATCTATGTTGACAGAACTGAGTGGCGACTCAAATGCCTATTAAATACGTAGAGATATACATATATCTGGAAAAACAAATATTATTTGACAACCAAAAGATACATGGATAGACTAGATAATTAATTTGACCTAGGAAAAACATTGAAGTATCAATGAAATAATGAATACCAAACTATCAATTTCTGAAGAAAAAAGTAATGAATTCCTGTATACTACACTGCCTTTCGCAGGGATCAGAACTGGATTTTCTTTCTTAATTCAAAAAGAAAATTCTTTCATGCTCCCACATAAAAAAGCCCCACACATATTCACATATATATACACATATTCTTGAGACAAATGGCCAATCCCGTTAAGGCCAATTCAAGTAAGGAATAATCACATATATACGACGTTGCCATCTTTCATCGTCTTAAAAAAAGCAGAGTGTGGAGATACCGAAGCGCCACTGTCGGCATTAAACACAACAACTCCACGATCAGTCGAGTGTTTAACTAAGAATATCGTCAAGTACATTGTTTGTGTTGACACGTCGGGCACATCGTGATTGTCACGATGAAGTGACAACATTCTCTAAATTGGTCAATTCAAAGATCGTCCGGTGACATATATAATAGGTTAGTTTTGGGTCCAGCTATCACGGTATAATATCATCAACTAGATCGTGCTGCTGCGGCTTCTGATCGCTTAGTTGGGCCTCTCGTCAAGGAACTTATAAAGCTAGTAGTCAGTCTTTTCGTTTTAACTTTTAAGCTATTTATCGAAATTACTTTTTATATTATATAGATATTCGAAATTACTTTTTGTATTATATAGACAAAGCTTACCTCTATTTAATATTGAAAGCGACAAATGTATCAATTTTAATAAGAATTTCATATATATTGTATAATGTGCATTGTAAAAAAACAGGAAGTCAATTTTTAGCTCAGTATAGGCTAAGATATATAGTGACTTCCACATAGAAGATTGGTATATACTGTCTCGGATTTTTTGTATAGAACTATTTAAGATCAATAATCCTACTGTACACTTATCTTCATATAAATCCAACGGATTAGGCAAAGAACGACAAGATAAGTCCCTGAGAAGGGAATTTTTCCGACTTGCTTGATATTTATCGTTATATTGCGATCGAAATATATAAAATTTCTACATAGCCTATTTATTGCTTATATCTGACGTATAAGCCATATTATTTGTACGTAAAATATCATCTAATATGTTCAGTAATTTTTGCATGAAAGAATATATATAAACATATATACACTGTTACCCACTTTCCTTTATAATATTAGTAAGAGTAGAATGTAGCTGAAATGACATACGTATTATCTATAATAATAACATAAAAACTGGCGATATGTGAGTTAGAATGAGCGCACGAAGAGTTCTGAATAATTACTTATAGAAAACGGCAAAAGAATCATGTCTGCTGTATGGGAGCCCCTTTAAATATCTATTTTATATCAATTTTATTAAAAATATTTTAAATTAATTTATAACTACATATTTCGGGATTATTTCAACGTCTACCTGTTGCTTAATAAAAATAAAACATGTAATATATGTTCGAATTTCGTGCTCAATGGCTTTATTTATAGGAAGTTTTATGCTATTTATGATTTAAACAAAATATCGTTCAAATGACCGCCACGACATTTTTTGCACTGGTGAATACGATCGGTCCAATTTTCGATGACTCGGTCCAGCATTTCGGCTGCTATGGCCGATATTCATACACTTCAGGAAAAAAAATCATTCAACATGTCACGATAACGGTCGCCATTGACAGTAACAGTACAGCCTTCGTCGTTTTTGAAAAAGTACAGGCCAATGATTCTATCGTATCCATCCATAATCCGCACCAAACAATTAATTTTTCAGGATGTAATGGTGTTTCATGAACCACTCTTGGATTTGACTCACTCCAGTAACGACCTCACCTGAAAAGATGATTTTCCTATGAAATTCGGTGTCCGTTTCCATCATTTCAAGCGCCTAATCAGCAAATTCACGACGTAATCGATGGCTTGAGTTCTTGTGCCAACACAATCTTGTATGGATGTAGGCCAAGATCCATACGTAAAATTCGCCAGGTTGTCATTCTGGATAAGCCCAATTCTTGTGAGCGTCGTGGAACGGAAACATTTTGATTTTCTTCGACACTGGCTGATACGGCGGCAATATTTTCTTCACAGCGGCCTGTCCGCTGTCGTGTTGGTGGTCTACTATCATGCAAAGAATATTCACTTTCCAGTTTTTGGATTATACGACGTATAGCGAGCTCAGACGGCGCACCATGACGACCATATTTAGCACGAAATGCTCTTTGAGTAGAGACAATACTTCTCGAATTTTCATAGAAAATTTGGACAATTTCCAAACGTTGAGGTAACGTAAACTTATTCATGATTAAATGGCAAATATAATTGAACACAAAACAATACAAATGTCAAATGTTAAACAACCAAGATGGCGGCTGTGAGCTATCAAAATCCTATTACCCCTATTGGGACTGTATAAGATCGACAAAATATAAACTTTCCAGAATTTTTGCTACTGATAAGCGATTTTAAAATAGAAATTGATATGATTACTCTATCTTAGGCTATGACCTAATATGCAAGATGAGAAAAAATAGAGAAGGCGGAGGGATAGCTATATACTTTAAAAAATATTTAATATTTGAAGAAGAAAATGAACTATAAAATTATCTAAGGAAAATTTAAAAGCACTTGTTTTGTACAGACCGCCTAATTGCTCGATGCCTTTGTTTATAATGGAGTTAACACATTTCTTACAAAAATTAAACCCAGTTTGAGAAGCCATTACAATTGGAGATATAAATAAAAATCTCTTACAACAATTAAATAAAAATGTGATATTATATGAAAATACTTTAAGTAAATCAGGTTTCTCTTATTAAATACAGAAAATAGCAAGAATTTGAAAAGGACTGTCTAATTAAATTATGTTTGGATGACATATATATAAAAGTAAAAGGAATTACAGCTCCACCATAAATGACCGCAAGTTGGCTGATCGCTACCTCGTTGGTATTAAAAGTGATGATTCTTTATATTATTTTTGTACTTGAAGATGGTTTATTGTCATCTTCAAGTACAAAAGAATATACCAAGACAATATTATACAAAAACAATTAAAAGAGGAAAAAGAATATTCTAAGAGAAACGGAGTGTCTTGACACTGGGTTCTTCCTGTCTACCCTGCTATGCAGGATAAAAAGCGTGAAGTAACAAAAATGTACGTTGATAATACAAATATAAAATAACAAAATCTGCCATATTTTGCAACAAAAAAAATATTATTTAACAAATGAAAAAGTAATCCGAGTATCATAAGTAGAGAAATAAAATTAATAAAGCGATGCATAAAGCAACTGCCGTTTTTGTATTAATTTCAATTAAAAGATTTTCGATTGTAGCATTACTTTCATTTAAATCAATAAAAAAAACCTATTCTTATTATTCTCGGTTCACCAATTGTGCTCACTGTTGCTAATTTTCCTTTGGCTTTACTTTTTTTGGCTCAAGTGAAAACACTCTCTTCGTGTTTCTGTTCTCAAATATTGCATATAGTCTTTTAAGCAGCTTTTAGTTCGATGATAATATTCACCACACTTTCCTCTACATTTTAATTACATTTTAATTAGTTTTCAATATTCTTTGTAGAAATATATATATATATATATATATATATATATATATATATATATATATATATATATACATTATTGCTTTTGACTGGCATGCTTGTGAAACGAATATTACCTTCTTTTGATTTTAAAACTGGTTTACTTAAGTACAAGCGACACGACTGCCCTCGCCGAGAGCTAGTGAGCTACGTGTTACTTATTTAATATTAATTTATAATCGGCGCAAATACGAATAGTACCATCCTTCTTAATGACCGTCGCGATAGAAGTCGCCCAGTCAGTACACTAGACGGGAGTGAATATATCGTAGAGCGCCAGCTGGTCAAGCGCGCGCACTACTGGCGCAGCGCGTACGCACACGGTCACGTGCGCTTCAACACCTGCGTATCTTCCCGCACATGAATTGTCACTTTGTCGCCCGTAACCCGTACCAAACCGTCTTTAATCACCTTATAATATATTGAACTAAACTCATCTAAATTAAAATTACTTCTTTCCCCTAGAGATAGTAAGGGAAAAAACTTTATACTTTAAATCGGATAATGGTAATTATATTCCTACTTCTTTAATCATGTATTGAACAAGTAGGAACATAATTAACAATTTAACAAACAACGGTAATCAATAACGGTAAAACTGTTTTAGTAGGAAGACAAAACTGTCTTCCTAATCAAAAACAGTCTTCCCGTTATTGATATATATATATATACATATATATATATATATATATATATATATATATATATATATATATATATATATATATATATATATATATATATACATATACATACAAATCTATATATTTACACCTATTCTTATATCTAACAAGAGGACGGATTACTTCGATAGGAAATAATATGTTACATTTTTTCATTTTTAGTTTTTTAAACAATTGTTATTATAATTTATAGCTTACGCACGATTCCGCACTCTCTGCACTCTGTATCGAATTCTATTTCTGACATATGATAAACTATTTATACTGTATGTAAAGATTACCATCACTGTTGTCGCTGACTGTTTCCTCCGAGTTCCGCTCATAGCAACTTGTAACCGACACATTGTGATATGCCGTCATATTGGGACATACTCGACGAAGGTGTCCTCTTTTATTACAAACACGACATACATATTGAAAAAATTGCCACATCGTTACTTCATATTCACCTACTCAAGCAACGGTGCAACGGTGTGATGCGTGTGACGTGGCGGCGCCTACTAACGGCCCCGCTTCTTGGCCACGCTGTCCCGCTTGGCTACGGCTGCGTCCGCGGCTAAAGTTCCGGGTTTCTAATTTTCGCCCCGTACCCTTAACGATTCGCCATGCTCCCGCCATGACCTGGCAATCTACAGGAACTCTGCTTACATGAGAACTGTCCCCTACTTGTTTCTCCACCATCGCTGCATAGCGTGAGGTAAGGTGTTCTTCTTTAAATCTGCTACGTATGTAGGAATTGACTCATTGCCTCTTTGCACCCTTTGACAAAATTTAAATTTTTCCTATTAATATACAGGATAGGCCAGAAAGGCGTGCGAACTTGAAAATCCGATTGATCGTGAGAAGGACACGGGAAAGGGGCGCGGGTAGTAGGAATAGGTAGCATGGTTCTCGGAAATTTAGTCACTAAGGAGCGTTTCTCCGGTGAGCAACGTGCGTTCTGTGTAGACGCTTATTACAAAAATGGCGATTTGTTCACTATTGCGCGGCGTCTATTTCGCTCTGAGGTTAGTTTATATAATTTAAATTAATAAGTAGTGAAAGTGAAAGCCTAGTGAAAGTGTTATCAGATCGTTGGTCAAAAAGTTTGAGTCTACGGGTTCGACACTGAATCAAAAACTTGCAGGTGTCAACGGTCAATAAGAACAGAAGAAACTGTAAGATCTTAAATTTCACCCGTATAAACTTCAATTAGTCCAGGAAATGAAACCAATTGACCACCATCTTCGCCGTGCTTTTGCCGGAAGAATTTTACAGCGTTTTCAAAGTTTGAACAATATGCTCGTCCTTCGCATTTGTAAACGAAATGTTTGCTGGCTGATATCGTGTCCACATTCCGTAGCCGTTTTTTCTCGGCGGGTACCTCAAGAGCCGCGTTTATATTAATAAGCCTATGGCAATTGCCCTGCTCAAGAAAAACATTTGCGAGGAAAAGTCCGCTATCTCACGAGCGATGTGCCAGTGAATTTTATACGAATTTGAGGTCCAGATTCAAGGAGTGTGTACGTTTGGATGGTACACATCTCAGTGATGATATTTATAAAAAATAAAATTTCCATGTGTGTCTTTCTTATTTTTTTAAATTTTTTATTTTTTTTTAAATTTTAATGGCACACCCGGTACTTGATTTTGGCTATAAATGTCTTTCTTACGAAAAAATAACTAACATACTTAATGTTTTAAGATTTTGATTTTGATTTTGTTTAAAGATTTTGTCATTTATTTCTCCGGTGTGCACAAATTTACCAATAACTCGTAACAACTGGCACCGATGACCTTTATCAACGTTGGCACATGGAGTTCACTCGGTATTTTATTTATGATGAAATATTGTTCCAAACGGACGATATGTAATCTTTTCTCCATTTTACTGATGGACGTCTTTAAATTTGAATATATTTGACCACCTCGTCGTCATTGACGTATACTGAGACATAGAAGGAAATATGTATTTTTTATCCTTTAACGCCCTTATACATGTGGTATCAGAGTGTTGCTTGAGGCCATCGTGACGCAGCGGGGCAGCGTCTAACTAAACAAGATTGCACTCGAGAAGATCATGTTGAAATTATTTTCATTCACTCGCTCTGGCGGCGTTGAGATCCACTTAAACTATTTTTCGTTACTCCTGTATCTTTAAGTTTCTTCAAAAGTAGATCATGACATTATCAAATCATACACTGTCAAACGCCTTTTTTAAGTCGATAATAAAACCCAAAGCTATCAGTTTCTTGTCAATACTCAATTTAATTTTTGTCACGACATCTATGTTAGCCGAGAGAGACACTCTCTCGGCTAACATAGATCTTTTGGGTGAAAATCCATATTGCTTATTATAAAAGATTTTTATATTGTTTCGGAAAGATTCAAGACGAATATAAATATTTTCTATATGACAGGAAGAGCTCATATTGGTCGACAATTTTCGGGTTCAACTTTATTACCTGAATTAAAACAGGTGTGACTCTAGCTACTTTTAGGCGGTTGGGGGAAAATTTCTTCTTCTAAACATTTAAATATAAATTCTATGATCTCATTTAAAATAAAATATTTTATGGATTAAATAGATTTAACACTTATTTGGTCAAGGTCTGAACTATTAATTGAGGTACCAAGCGCTGAGAACGTCAGTAGCATACGTCACATATGCAGATTTATATAGTAACACTCCTATTCTTATTTATATATTTTATATTTTCCTATATTTATATATTTTCATATCAATATTAATCATCATGTAGATTTTCTATATATATACAACATACTTTATGAAAATGTGGAAGAAATTAGATGTCAATACATATTAGTGGGACTAGTCACGTGAAAAATTAAAAGTCACTTTAATAAAAGATACGCAGTGAAATGTATATTATCAAAACTTTTATTACTATATGTTGTATTATTATTTATTTAAATTTATTAATAGGAAAAGATTATAAATAGGCAATTATAATAATAATTGTCCAACTAGAATATATTCTCACTTTACGGCTGGTAGGTATATAAACGGGACACGGTTTTGGAATTCCTAAGTGAGTGCTCCAGCGTCGGAGTGAACAGTATTATTAGTAAATAAGATCGCACAGTATTATTAGCACATAGAGATATATAATAATAAGAAAAATGAAGAATATTTTTGTTATCACAATGATCGTTGCCACGTTTTTGTGAGTAGTAGGTTTTGAAATATTCAGTTGAAGTTTTTACTTCAATATTGTACATACAAAGCGTGTAAAGCAAACGATATATATGGAAACAAATGAATGCTATTAATTAACAACTATTACATTTCAGTTATTGACAATTAACTATTATATTACATTATAGAGCATCAGCAAGTATAAAAAAATAATAGCTTGGCTATCATAGCTGTCAATATTAATGTAAAATTATTTTACAGATCATTCAAAAACGCGATGTATGTCGGATCGAAATGGGAAAATGATTATTACAATAATTTCAATAAAGTAAATGATATCGATAACGATCCGAGAATTAGTTGTCCATGTCCAGACAGGCCGATGGAATCATGTCCCTGTGACACTAAAGACGGTAATGAAGATAATGTAGAAGAGGGCTGTATATGCCCGAACGGGGTGTGTAGTAAATGCTACAAGCCGCCTAAAAGAAGTCCCAGCAGAATAGAAGCCGAAAATATGAATAAGATTTCTAATATGTTCGTAAGTATGAAACTTATTTTTCATTATAATCTACGATTTTAAAAATTACATAATCGACTGTAAAATAAAATTTATTTCACAAATAAAGATAAACTCAACCAGAAATGGTGGAACCAAGTGCCTTGACTTTGCAGTACTTGCGTTGGCATTCCTTTCCAGGAAAAAACGTAAAAGTGTAACTAAAAATCCTCAAATTAAAATTATTTAGTTTTTAAAAATGTATTAGCTAGATCATGCAAGCTTTACTACTTTTATCAAATAGATCATAAATATATTAAATAGTTTTGTACGTAGCTTGTTTCATATTTTTTATTGTGCACTAATGCTAAAAATATGTTTGGTTTGATAACCATGTACCTATTAGATTTAGACTAGAAGAGTCGTTGCTTGCCTTTATATCAGATGTATAATTATACGCACTGTGTATTGCTTCTCTAACATTTATGTCACCAACCACTTCCAAAATATTTTCATATAGTATGTCTTGTATATATACTATGGAAGTTACTAGAATCGTGTAATATCTAAGCAATGATGTTATCTTATATTTGGCAACACATTTTAACAATAGCTCATCCCTTTTTCTCAAAATAGTAATAAATAAATTTAGGAATACACTAAAAATATCGTTACTTAATAACGCGTGGGGTCTGTCTGGACCCCGCCACAGATGTTAAAGGTTAAGATTCATACATATATATCTAAGATATTATCTCAGATATTATGACATTTAGGATTGTTTATATATTTCAAATAAACATACTAATTACTATTTGAAAATAAATACACAATACAGTATTTGCTGGATGACAATATCAAATCTTTTCATATTTAATAAATTAACATACCGTTCTTTTATAAAATTATGATTTAAGATTGAGATTTTGTTGGTGATGTATATTGTAAAATTATATTTATCTTTTTAAATGAAACTATTTAACCGGATTAATCGCGTATATTTTGGTATTCGAAAATACATTTTTGGACACCTGACGTTTCGAACACTTTACAGTAGTCCGTGGTCACAGGTAGACTTCTACCAAAAATGTATTTTCGAATACCAAAATATACGCGATTAATCCGGTTAAATAGTTTCATTTAAAATGTATAAAAATCGCGAAAATCAAAGATCTTATTATATTTATCTTATTCCAGCTTCAAAATCTTTGGAACCGAGTTATCAATGAAGTAGGCGAATCGGTTACACTACACTTGCTAGGAAACAAAGATTAAGAAATCATAACATGTGAAATGTTATAAGGACCTGGCTGTGTATAAGTTCACCAAATAAACATGTAATCTGAAATAAAGTTGGTAACTAAACTCCTAATATTTTATTTCGATTGTACTTTCTTATAATATACTAGCAGCAAGTCCCGGCTTTGAACGAGTGGATTGTTGTGTTTTACGTCATTGGATAAATGTAAACTAAAAGTATTTTCTACGAGTTGAATTTTTTTACAACTATTATAGAAGATAAAAATTTAAAATATATCTACATATCATCTATTATAATAATTCCGAGGCGACAATCGACTATTTCACAGATAGTCTAGTGTATTTCGCAAGTCTATCGCATGTCGAAGGCAGAAAAGAGTAAGCTTCAACCCCCACCTCATAGACACCACTGTTGGAGGGTGCTCCTTCTGCAGTAGCTGTAATATACTAAAGACAACACTGGCCCCTCGGAAAGGGTCTCTGCTAAGTTTTATTAGATGGTATCGTTTTCAGATATAGGTAAATTTCATTGTACCATTGGTCCCCGTAAGATATCCACCTTGAGGGTAGCGGGCAGTCACAAGACATTTTCCAGCGTCACATAAAAATACTTACTACTACGGACTTACATACGAACATTAAACTCCTTAGGGGTAAAATTTGTATAAAAACAGAAATTATAATTTAATTCATTTAAATCAGAGTAAATGTCCAGACAAACTTGTGTACAACATTCCAATCACTATATCACTCTCTTAGAGATGAAGCTTCCACAAAGCCTCAAAACTCGTTATTAAAATTAACTATTACGTACTTCCTCCCATATATACTTTCCTTCCATACATAATTAAAAATTACGTACTTCTTTCCATACATACTTTCAACCCCTATGTTACCCTATGACGAATAAATTTTCACAAATATTGGGGCAATTATTTACTAATTTAAAATGACTCACCTAAAAATAAAATATCATGTCCCAAACATAACAATTGGCAGACGATAAAAATCACACCCTATTTCACCCTTTACGGGTAACAATTCTACAATTACTAAAAAAGATATTCATTAACTTATAATCAGTAAGCTAAATTGAAATAGTTTTATATACCTAACATCAATAATGATGGATTTTCTTATAAACTTTCACCCCTTATCTAATCGCTAAAATACGTACTTACTATTTTTTATTCACTAAGCCAATAAGCCATAAAGTTACAAATATCAAAAATAAGGGACTTTCCATACTAACTTTTAACTCCTATTTCACCCCCCTTATGTATAGTTTTTCTATAAATACTGAAATGTATATTTACTCATATCTTATATTTAATAAGTAACTCAAATATAAAAAGTAAATCCAGACTTTATCGTTGCAAAAATTTGTTTTACGGCGAAACTGTGAAGCCTAATTAGCTACTTTTTATCAACACACCACACCACGTGGACGATTTCGCGAGCCAAAACCAGTTTCCAATTTTATTATTAGTCTATATATTAATATATATTAGGCTTTGAAATCGCGTGAAGAAAGATTTCATCGTATGAAACAGGCATTTTTCTCTTGATGATTTAAAAGATGCTCGCTCACTTGAGCAAAGATTTAGTAAGTATATTATACATTCAGAAAGAAAATATTAGCTATTAACTTCAAAGTGAGTAAAATGAAGAAGTAAATAAACATTATAACAGAAATACAAAATCTTCCAATAATTATTAGAAATTATAAGAGAAATCTGCTGTGTCAGATATATTTTTAATTATTTCATTATTACATCTACATTATTCAAAAGCAGTGCGTATTTTTTCGAAAAGAGATGTGCCCCACAAAGATTGCCCACCGTCCACTACTATACTAGTTCCAGTAATGTTTTTAGCTAATCCACTTGCAAGAAAAGCTATGGCTTGCGCAATGTCTTCCGGTGTAATAACCTTGCCCATGGGAATAAGTTTTGAAAAATATTCAAAGCTGACATAGCTTCTATCGCTGCCATACATCTTTAACGTGACGTCCGTCCTGGTATAGCCTGGCTTAACACAGTTCACCCTTACTCCTTTCGAAGCCAATTCCAAGGCAGTCACTTTAGTCAAATACTCCAAGCCTACCTTAGAAATATTGTAGGATGTTTGACCAGGAAACACAATATCACCAAAAACGCTTCCAACGTTGACTATATTCCCCTTAGACCTTATTAGGTGAGGAGCAAAAGTTGTAATCATCATGTAAACTGAACGTAGGTTAACATTTAAGTTGTAATCAAAAGCATCTAAATTTGGTGCTAGGATACTTTCCGTTTGTATACCACCAGCGATATTTAAAAGGACATCTACTCTTCCATGACGTTCGATAACTTCTCTTTCAACCAACTTTATATCTTTTTCCTTGGTCACATCACCTGTTAATATCAGAGGTGGCTTGGCTTTTATTTTATCACATTCTTCTGAAAATCTATGCATGGTATCAGGATTTCTACCAACTAGTACAAGTTGTGCGCCATATTTAGCTAGAAGCAGTACAGTTGTTTCCCCTATACCCGCTGTTGCACCTGTCAATAAGACGACTTTGTTAGTAAAATCCATGTTTGTATTTGGTATATGAATATTATGCTAAATGTTGACACATATTGCGAAATTTCTCTTATATATAATGGAATAATATATTGATTACATTGTTTCGTATTCGCATGAATTAATATTGAATTTTTATGATCTTTTTCATTACTTTCTGATAACAAAAGAAAACATTGTGATGGATAAATTAGTACAACATATATAAAAAAATATCATAGATGCAATGCAGATTAACGTTCACTATTATGATAAGAATAAATACCCACCTATTTATATTTGACGATTTTACAGTGCCCGTTTATAAAATATCTACTAAAAATTCTAAAAACGCGCTTTTTTCTTGCTCAGTTGTGGGTTTGATTCCCACTCGGGGAAATGATTATATTTAAACTATTTTCATATTCTCGTTCTAGTAAGGTATAGCGCGACGTTAAATTCACTCAATACGCAATGTCACGGATTCGCAATGTCGCATGTCTCAACACGCAATGTCGCGGCGGAAGTTGGAGTACGGAGTGTCTTGCTAGGTACTTCTTGTCTACCCTGCTATGCGGAATAAAACGCATAAAGCTAAACAAAAATGAAAATCATCAAAATAAGTTAAACGAAGTCATAATGGTATGACTAAACACTAATACTGACCGTGATTTAGTGGTTAATATTTTAATTTCTTTATTATAGAGAGCAAAGCGTGGCCTTTGGTTCCGCCTAGTTACCGGCAGAATGTAGAGAATCGTATATCTTAATGCTAGTCTCTGCTTGTAATATAATGTCGAGGAAAAAAAAGAAAAAATATAAGTTATGAGAATAAGGCGTTTTACATAACAATAGAGTTTTGATTAAGGAAAGCTTATTAAGATTTCCAGGACCGTGATTATTTTTAAATTAACCTATTTACGTGAAAGAATGTTGAATATTTCGTAGGTTTAACCTTACACTGGATTTTTTATTAAGATTAAAATACAATCTATTCATATTGTTTTTCAATTTCAATAAAATTTAATATAACAACTACTTGCCTTATATTTTGTATATTTATATATAACTGAATTCTCACAACTTCATTTACGTGCAAATTACTTTAAATTAGGGTTTTTTAAAATGGGCTAATGTATCAGGGGTCCGCAGTTACTAACCTAACCATACCATACTTATCACAAAATTATGTAACCATGAAGCAATGTCGAGCGATAAGGTAGAGTTATAACCTAAACCAAAGGTTTGTTATTTGTGCCTTAATGTATGAGTAGTAGTCGGTAAACGTACGCTGCGTCTGTGTGTTGTGCTTGTGCTTGTAAATTGAAAAAGTTATTTTTAGTGAAATTAAACACACGTATTGTGTAATACAGTAATTGAATATCACGAAGTACAACGTTTGAAAGTAAGTACAACGTTTCTTATGTCAAGCTTGGTGTTCAATTCGTAACTAAACACGATGAGGCACAAAAACCGCAGTGCTTCTTATGAGGTAGAGTGCTTGTGAATAGCAGCATAAAGCTTGCAAAGTTCGGGACTTTACGTACACTTGGATTCACTCCGACATAAAAACCATGTTTTGCAGCATTTTTACAAGATCGCATACCATATAACGAAGCCCCACTCTATCACGGACACATTAGTGAAGCCTCTCGCACCGGATATTTTGGAACTTGTATGTGGTAAGGACTAAAAAAAGTATAAAGAAGAAGAATGTTGAAGCTGTTACCTTATTAGGCGATGTAATTTATTTGAGAATTGTTGAAATATCGTCAAATGTTATAAGCAGGTTTGCTGTTTCTGTGTAGGTAACAGTTGGATAAAAGCATGGACATGTTAAAATGTAGCCAACTCTTGGTTATTATACGTTACGTACGATGGTCCCAACATGAAGTACTGTTACTACACCAAAGTCCGTCAAGGGGACATGTCTTGAAGTGTTTGTTCGAATTGCATGCAGAAATTTTGCAAAGATAGAGAAAATTCTCCCTATAATATTTTGAGCGCCAAGATTTTGTACAAGGTCTAGCTTACTTGGCAGGTATGTTTAATCACTTTAACGAGATTAATAAGCCGTGCAGTGACCATGGTGGATGCGTCTGAACGATTGACAGGTTTTTTCGTTAAATTGCCTCAATGGATGCGGTGGATGAAAGCAAGTAACTTTGCAGATTTGTTAATGTTGGTGTAGTTCTTGACAAAGGGTGACGGAAATGCTGTTAAAACTATTATGGTATATAAAGAAGTATCATATGGGAAAATTGAAGATGTATTTTAAAGGTTACTTTAGTATAGAACAGTTTGATAAAGAAACATAGGTGCGTTTTACATTTTTGATTGACATGAGTGATATCAGCGATGAAGATCTTATTACAGGTGACTTAATTGACATGAAATCTAAAGAAGTTTTGAAACTGAATTTATTGCAAAAGATCTTAGTGAGTTTTGGTGTTTTTTGAGTCAAGCTTATGATGCAAGCTATATCCGTTCTGATACTATTTGCTACCACATGCCACTGTGAAGCGGAATTCTCGGTTCTGGTTTCGATTAAAACGAAAAATCATTTGGCTTGTCTTGTTGAAGATTATTACACAATTTGAAATCCTTATTGGGACCAAGCGTCTCATTAATTTAACTCTGATAATAGTCGTATTTTGTATAGGTAATAAACCATCAAAAAGAGTGAATTTTTATAAAATACATATTAATATAAATACAAAAGAGGCTTGTTTTTTTTTCTACAATATTTTTTGATAGGGGACCGTGGCTACCTCCGTAGAAATCTATTAAATTCTCTAAAGGGGTCCATTATATCTTCGTCAAATAGTAATTTATCACAAAAAAGATTCACTTGCAATTACTGATTAAAATTGTAATATTTTTTGTAACATGAAATAAAAAAAGATTTATCGATTCTGCAGCAAATGTAACCAGGTCACCACATAGACATTGTATGCCGAATAGCTAAGCCAAGTCTTCTGCATGTATTGGTCTCCAGATGAACTGAGATAAAACTAAAATTATGTTTAACGTACATATGATACCGGAACCGATTGCTCTAAACGGGATCCTCTTGAAGTTGTTCAGGATGTTTATCTTAAAAAAAATTGAAATTTTGTAGTTACGTAGAAACAACTTTGAGATGGACGATCAAAGAGGAATACAGATTTACTGTATTCTTCTTCGAACATACCGCAAAACATAAGACAAAAGTTTATAACAAGTGTGTTCTACCAGTTATGACAAACGGAGCCGAAACTTGGATACTGGCAGTCAGAATGGTCCTCTGGTTGAGGATCGCTCAATGAGCTAGTCTTTGTAGCTATTATTGAAATATCTCTAATATACTGAATTCGAAATGAAGTGATCCCACAGAGATCTATGGTCTTATATATGATATTTTTTTATTTAGCTTCACGCTTTTATCCCGCATAGCAGGGTACTTCGCTTTCCGCTGAGTTCGAGACATTGTATGTTGAGTTCCGGAACTCAACGCCGCACTTTGTCTGACTAGAGCAAGGAAGTGAGAACAATTTAAATATAATCACTCCTCCAAGTGGGAGTTTACAATCAGACGCTGTCACACTACCTTACGTCCGGCCTCAATTTTTAATATAAAATAATTTACAAAATAGATAAAATAATTAAAATAAGAATGAGGCTATAAAACAGCACACCGAATGCAAATTTACCTGGACCCCATATATTTTACTGCTTTTATATATATTTTATTTGTATCATTTCTATCTCTGTTAAAAAAATTTTAACATTAGAAAAACGATGTAATATTTTTTTTATTTATTTTTTTATTTGGAATTATAAAGATACATTATACTGGCAAGCTAACCAGTATACAGACTACTTCAACTAAACAGATATGGCAAAACATATATATTGAACTTTATTATAACAAATTAAAGTTCAAAATTGTGTAATATGGCAATTTATTTTGTACATCGTTAAGAGGACGCAACTTAGATCGAGCTTGTTTGCTCATTATCTTAACATGGTGGGAAGTTTGTTAAGAATATATATCTACGTACGTGTATACTAACTTATGTATATACATTGGGTTTTTTACAATATTCTGGTTCCCATACAAGTTAATTTATTAAGTATGAATTATTTTTAATGGCCAACGTAGCGCACTAGCTTTCGACTGTAAAGACGATTGATTTTGGGTTCGATTCGCACTCTAATAATGTTTATGTTTAGTTTATTTACCTTTTCGTAAGATAAGGGGTAGCGTTATTAAAAGGTGAGCGGTACGAGAGGTTGGGGGAGACCTCGGTTGTAAAAAGCATGAGGGCGGACGAAGGGGTATTCATGTTTGAAGAGGTTGATGACTGTGGATGAGGCGGAAGAGGTATGCAAAGACCGTAGCATTTGGCGCACCGCCTCTCTCTGACTACCCCGCAAGAGACAAAGTATGAATGAAATATCTCATGTCTAGATTTTGAGGAGCAAATAATATATTAACTGAAGGATACCTTGACACTGATTATTTCCTCCTGTATGGTAAAAGACAAAAGACTGCAAAAAAAATAAATTACCGATTTACCCAATTATTTAATCATCTTTTTTCTGTTTTTTCCAACCTTAGATTATAACTTCCAACAATAACTGTCAGGACTGTATACGTATATACGTACAGTATCTACAGCTATCAGATGTCACAGAATTTTAATCCCTTCATTGTTGCCATTTCAATAACGTCTTTATTATTGTGCCGGCTTTTTTAATTAAGCATGTGTATTTTATCGGAATTAGTTGAATGTAGTCCTAATTGCAAAAAGTTGAGGCAATATTACCTATTTATCAGTGAATTGAAAATAAAATGATTGTAAATTATAACCTTTATGTCATTCTGATGACCCATATAACTGCAGTTTCATTTAAAGTCACGTTGTAGTTTTTGCTTAAAAGAGTAAATAGTAATATTAGTAGGGCTTAGCGAATGCCCGCGTTCGGGTCGCGCAATCGGCGATGAACCGTCTGTTAGTCTCTTTATGGCGCACAAATCATATCTCCATAACTACTAAGCCAAATTACTCAATGTCAAGGGCAAAGATTATATACATTAAATACTTAAAGTGACAGATGTACTGGTTCCCATAAAGGTTTTATAAATATTTTAAAATTTCAACTGCTAAAAGTATCTCATTTTATTATATTTATGGTTAACTATTTTTGTTTTTATTTTGTTCATGGTGGCTTTCACATAAAAAATAGTTGTATGCTGTCGCTGACTTTTATTTAGAACTATTTAAGAGAAACAATCCTACCATACATTTTTTTGTAACTCCAACGGCTTCAGCACACCCCAAGATAACTCAATGAGGGCAGGTCTTTTCCGACTTATTTGATATGTATATTACTACCAAATTACACAAAAACATTATAAATTGTAGCCTATGTGTTATTGTAGCCAGTCGGTTTTCCGAGTCATGACATGTCGGGTGATAATTGGAAAAATGGAGAAATGAAAATACATTCTAAATAATTATAATCATTAACCGTATAGAATTCGAACCAACAACAAACTGTGTTAAAGTCAGAATTTTTAAGTACAGAAGAAATTTTTAAGTACAGAAAGTACTTATTATTAAGACACTTACTTTGCTTTCCGTCGAATTCGAGACATTACGTGTTTTTTGGTGGGACTCAACGGCGCGCTTTGTCTTAATAGAGCGAGGAAGTGAAAATAATTTAAATATCATATTTCTCCCGAGTGGGAATCGAACCTATATCGTTTACAGTCACACGCTGTTCCACTGTACTATGACCGGCTTCTCAGTAAATAATTCCTATTGTCTAAATGTAGCGTTAATATAAGTAACCCTACTTATATAGGTTCCAGTACCTACCCTAGACCATTTACTCCAGAGTAAATGATTAGAGTTAAAGCAAAGGTGTGACACGTTTTGCGAGCATCAAATTACTTTCCTCATTTTCTGTTATAAGCGGGATACGAAACTCAGTCACGTCTGTCTAAAACTCGTGTGTAAACGCGTGCCTTGATTCCTTAAGACACACTTGTATGTGGCCCAAAATAAATGGAATCAATGAAGTGTGTAAAAACATTATGTCAGAGCTTTTTTTTCTGTAATAGCGTTAATGTGAGAAAGTAAATATGCCCTAAGACTTGCCTACGGCATATTTAGTTTCTTGCTTGTAAAATCGCAAATTACAAGAGGCAGCGGATGAATAAAACGTTTAATTTGTTTGGAAAGAAATAAAGTTTAATAAAATTAATTCAAAATAAATTTAAAAACACAGAAACTCAGTATCGAAGATACTGGAGGAAGATCACGTAAGAAGTATGAGGACCCTTCGAAGGCGTGTATGAAGAGGTTAGTGAGGATGAGGCGATGCGGGGATGCGAGGGCGTTTGGCGCACCTTTGTCTCTGACTACTCCGACAAGGATACAGCGTGAAGCTATAAAAAATACGCATCGTATGGTCATTGGCTTTGGATTTAAATTATTGTTATGGCGTGTATTCGACTAGTCAAGATTCTTCGTTATCGTCATATTTGGGGTGCAAAAACACATAGCAAATGTGTAATTTTCAATTTCATTGAGGCCATGTTAAAATTATAAAGGCACTGTTTATGTGTTTATTTGTATTAAGGGAAGAACTTTCAAGACAAATGTGTATATATATATTAATATGTGAAGCATAAACTTTATACGAATTAATTTACTTTTTTTGAAGTGAACAATGTTTTTTAGAATGAAAAAAAATATTACAATATTTTTTCAATCTTTATAAATAAATAATTTATATGTGACCATGTATGTCGCATACAATGAATATGAACCTCAAAGGGCTGTATAAAGTTATATATATATACATACATATATATATATATATATATATATATATATATATATATAGTTGCCATTAAATTGCAAGAGTCAGTACCAGTAAAATGGCAGGTCAGAGATACAGTTGCTATAAAATTTTCAGAGTAACGCTAAGTTGGCTGGTTATTTAAACAAAAAAAAATTGTTATTCAATTTGCAGGTCATGTTTCAAGGTCAAGTTTTCACGTAATTGGCAGATACATATATAAGATGCAGCCATTAAGTTGATGGGTTTTGAGAAGAATATTAGAGAACAATAATCATAATGACGCCAGTAACAGTTTTCCTTATAAAATATCTTCCATGTACAGACAGCGATAAGATACATTTTTACTATAATAAATATAATGTATTTATTTTCAAGTATGTTATTATCTGGGTATGTTATTAATATTTTATAAGAGAAGCTCTGCGGTATTACCAAACACATATCAGGGACGCGTCCAATCTGCGTGGTTTCCAAGGAACAAGGTAATATCGCTAATGATAAGTTAGATAGGTATTTCCCTTCAGATAAGACAGAAATAAATACGTCGTGCTTATTGTATAGTCAGGTCGGTTAATAAATGATTTTTTTTTTATTTTCTGATTATAGAGATAAAGACATATACATATATTAATATAAAATTTGTACAATGATCTTCAACAAACATTGACAGAAGCCTACTTTTTTCTTTGTTATTCGCTATTATTAAACGGCTATTAATACTCGGCTACAATTTATTTTCATACGGTATATGAATACCAGATAATATTTTCGTTAAAATTAAAAAATATCATCCCATTCATCCCTGTATGGACTCTAGATTATCTAAACGTTCAGAGATATGAATAAAACGCCTGACGTACGAAAATCGAAGGCTGAGAACATTTGAATTGAGTTAAGTATAATAAGATATAGTAATCTCTCACAGAGACAAAATCATAATGAAGACACTGTCGGCCCATGTGACCTACACACGAAACAGAAAAGAACAAATGAAAGAAAGAACGACAGTCTTTTTTTTTTTGGCCGACATCTTTTCAAGCCCAAATACATAATCATCATAATCAAAAAGCTTTGTAACTAAGTGTATCTTAGAATCTATGTGAGGGAATGAAGAAAATCCCAAGAGAACCATCTGATCCATAAAATATCTTAAGTGATAGACTTTTTTGGAAAGTAAGAAGATTGGTTGGTTTTAAAAATATTACCCGGAATTAGTAGTATTAGTGTATATTATTTGGGATTCACATTTTTACCTCCTAAATAATAATAAATAAATATAATAATATAATAATAATAATATTAATTGATATGGTACATAATAAACAGATAACAAATTTAAGGAAATATTTCCATTCTAAATGTAAGACATCCATACTTCATAAATCCATAGAAGAAAATGATCAAAAACTGGGTCCACTTAATCTTAAAGAGAAGAGTTTACTAGAAAAGGAATCACAGACAGACAGACTTAGTAAAATGAAAGAATGGGCCCAGAAATCTCTTCATGGGAGACATTGGACCGAGCTAAGTCAGAATTACGTCGACAAAGCAGCGTCGAACGAGTGGCTTAGACGCGGTGAACTATTTCCTGAGACCGAAGGATTTATGTTGGCAATCCAGGACCAGGTGACAGAAACAAAAAACTATCAAAAACATATTATAAAGAAACGTAATTTACGCACCGATATTTGTAGAAGATGCAATAGGGCTTCCGAGACTATACAGCACATAACCGGTGCTTGCCCATCAATCGCCCAGACTGATTACAAGCACCGGCACGATCAAGTAGCAAGCATAATTCATCAAAGATTAACAATTAAATACAGGCTCAGTTCTGCACCTCCACTACCATATTACAAATATACTCCTGTATCTATACTGGAAAACGAATGTTTCAAATTATATTTTGATAGAGCCATATTGACTGACAAAACTGTACCAAACAATAGACCGGATATCACGTTAATCGACAAAGAAAATAAAATCACACAAATAATAGATATTGCAATACCTAATTGTCATAATTTGCAAAATATCTTCTCAGAAAAACTTACTAAATACGAGGACCTAAACGATGAAATGATAAGAATGTGGAAATTAAAAAAAGTGACAATAGTACCAGTAATTATTTCTACCACAGGTGTTATTCCCAAAAATCTCCACCAGTCTATTGATACATTACAACTGCCCCCATATACCTACTCCATTTTACAAAAAGCAGTGATTTTGAACACCTGCAGAATAGTTAGGAAATTTTTAAGTATCCCACATCATAATTAAATTTCAGTTCTGGCTTTCACTTGACTTAGGTCCGTGATTGTCAGTGTACCTGTATGTATAGCAATATACCGAGAATATTAAATAAATAAACAAAATAATAATAATAATATAATTATAATATAATATAATATAATAATAAATAAATATAATATATTAATAAATAAATATAATATAATAATAAATAAATATAATCGTAAATAATAATAATAATAAATTGCTAGAATACGTAAAAAAACTTGTTTCTGTAAATGCTCTTGCTTCGAGCAAAGTCATAAACTACATATATACTTATTTTACTAATTTGAAATGTTTTTTTACATACACGAAAGATGTTCAGATTTACTTAAAAGCAAAAAGTGACATTGGAAACTTCCATTTGAGAGCAATCATAAAAACAATTTTTTTTTCGTGAGAATTTTGGTAACTTCTCTAGATATAATTGCATTAAAAATAATTCAGGCACGTCTTTAGAATTCATTAAGAATTCGCAATTACCTTACTTTTCTTGAAGACGTGGGCCAAATGAAAGATGTTTGTGGCTCCGAGTCTGGCTTCTGAGAATATTTTTATATTACATATTTTCTTTTTAAGCTTTCCGCGTTATCCAACATAGCATGCAGACAGAAAGTACCTAGCGTCCAGACACACTGTACTTCGTTTTCCACCGAATTCGAAACATTGCGTGTTAAGTGGTGGAATTCAACGCCACACTTTGTCTTACCAGATTGAGGAAATGAAATTAATTTATTATGATTCCCCCGAGTGGGAATCGAACCCACGGCGCATCGCGTTTACAGTCAGTCGCTGTCCCACTGCACTACGACCGACCCCTCAATTATCTGCTATTATTACCGCGGTGTGCTTATTTAAAGGCCTTTTTTAGTAATTTTACTTTTCATTAGGTTCAGTCTACCTTACACATGATTTTAGAAAAGTTATCCTTGGTAATAATAGAAATGACAAAGTATGGTCATCTGTCTTTACCTTTTTTTGAAACAAATTTATTTTAATTAACACCTCGAGGAGGTGTGAACTTGTTGTTGATGCTAGCAAAATATTCAAAATGTCATACCTTTTTAATATTTTTTTATTGAGCCAAACTATATTATCATGCCTAGATTTTAGGCGTGGGAGGAGATGAGAAAAAGGATGGGTGGGAATAGGGGGAACTGACTTACATGACATCGAACACAACATGATATATTTGGCGGATAGTTTTTGTCATGGTAGTGGTCGCGAGCCAGTCGGAGGGTAACCACCAAATTGCTGGGATTACCCCATCTTACGGGACGCTACACAGCAGTGGAGGGGAGTACTACTGTCCATGAAATTAGGTTGTATTTTAAAATAAGAGGTTGAATTCATTTCAGTTGTAGCCACTTTAATTGCTATTACGAGAAAAGACATACAAAACTGGAAGGAGTAAAGTAGCATAGTCCACTCATGTGGATAAACGCAAATATTAATAGCGGTATACCTAGAAATCTAAAAAGAGACATTGCCTAATAGTTTAGAACAGGCACTAATTAAAATATAACAAGGTGCTATTACAATGCTGTATATATATATATATATATATATATATATATATATATATATATATATATATATATATATATATATATATGTATATATATATATATATATATATATATACATATATATGTATAAACAGGTATAGGTATAGTTAAATACACTAAAAGAAATATAAATAACTACTAAATTATATAATAAAATATAAAAAGCCTTATTTTATCAAAACTCCTACTACTACCTATAAGCAGAAACACCTCTGTGTTTCTTCTTCCTGTTACTGCCAATTTTTTAATATTTTTTGTCTATTTAAGCTTCACACTTTAACCTACATAGAAGAGTACTCAGAGATAGCCAACGGTCAAGATATTTAGGTTACTATTTACCGTTGGAACTTGACCAGACATACTTATCGTTAATGCTATTGGTAGTGAGTTCGACTTCCATCGATTATATTTAAAGTTACCTTCCTTTACCAACTCTGGTAAGGAATAATGCGGCGTTGATTTCACCACACTGCACACAATGTCTTGATTTTCAAACAAAAAATATCACATAAATATTAAATCAGATTTTACTATAAATTGTGAATGTGAACGTGTGACCTCTAGTAGATCGACTTTGAAGTAGTAGGCCATTTGATCGATGTACGAGCAACGTTAGGCATTCCATAACTTAGTTCTTTCCATTTTCTAAAAATGCTATTTAATACGTATCTATGTTAATATTTATTTTATTTAAAGTGTTATTTCACACTTAAGATTGGAAAACATTTTTAATTTAAATTTAACAGGATTCGAAACCGCGCGCACGCCCTCTTGGTCGGTTTCCAAGAGGCGCGGGCTTGAATCCCGCTGCGTTCAAAAATTTTTATACGTTTTTTTAAAAACGTATCTATGTCATTGTATTTAGCAAAAATTTAAGTAAAGAATCTCTTGTACTGTCTTCCACAAAATCATTTTAGAAAATTTCAAAACTAATTAGTATATATGTTATATCGCTAGCTTCATCGCCATGAACATGACTATATCTATTTTGTTCACTCTTAAATCAGTGATTACATTAAAATTTATAATTTTTGTCATAGGTCATCATCGTCATCGTCATCACATCATGCCTTTAATATATATATATATATATATATATATATATATATATATATATATATATATATATATATATATATATATATATATATGATTTTTAAGCGTAAAATAGTAAATAACGATGTCAACATAGCGCCACAGTTATGACCCTTCACGTTTTAAGTGACAAAACTAAAATAACTAATGATTACTTCAGATTGTAAGTAAACAAAGAGTTTTTATTCTTAAATGAGGAACGTAAACATTTATAACTTTTATTCTTAAATTATTAAGCATTTTAATATCTTTTTTTTGTTAGTAAACAAATCTGATTGACTGTTTTATTTTACTTTTGTAGTTTTTTAATAAAAAGCCAGTAAGGGTTTATCAGTTCAATTTCATACGGGAATAATACTTTATTTATTTACCTTCATCTACTCATACAAAATGATGTACCTATTGTATAGTAAAGAATGCACTGAGTAAAGTATAAAATGTTACTCATTGTTAAAATTAGAGACAAATCACATTTTGCCGCCCACGGACTTTTTCTTACATTACCAAGCCAAATCATTCCACTATATAATAGTCATTTCATTGAAGAAAATAAATTCATTTCATGATAGTGAGCGCAACGAAACACACTAGAGTTCTCTTATATATATTATATACTTATGGATTCTGCAAGTTTCATAGAAAACGAAAAAAAGGAATCTAGTACTAAGAAACTAGAAAATGTTGAAACGGAATTCAATAATGTCGGAAATGAGAGTGTAAGTAGTCCTACAGGCAACAATGAAGCACCTGAGGACTGTGTTAATGCAGCGTCAAAGGTAGCAGACTGTGAATGTGCTTTCATACACGGAGGATGTCCTGCAGGCTATCAAAGAAGAGGCCCTTTCTGTGTCCCTTTAGAGAATAGTGAATAATATGATAAAAACAAAACATATTAGGCATTTATTTATTTTGTGATTAAAAGGTAAATCAAAAACGCAAATACTGAAATAATGTAAATAACTATTTTACTGCCTACAAATTAGCTAGTGCGGTAAGTAAGAATGGCCAAACCCAAAAATATAGTTGAGACCGCGATATAGAAACAATAATGAAGATAGGAAAGTGCAAAATTTTATAAGGTGTTCATTGTAATTTTTAAAAATAATAAATATTAATTCTAAACCACTCGTGAGTTTTAATTATAATTTTATTAGTGTTTTTTCCGCCTTCACTATAATATATTAATACTTTCGACAATAATCAACATATATAAACAAAATTCAGATTGTCGTGTATTTTTATAAATTCTTACAAATAAATCGCAGTCGCCATGTATTCTTTAGCAAAATGTCACTGACACTGCCATTTTGAGTTTATTATAGCTGGTTCACAATGTCAGTAAAGTCAAAGTTTTGGCACAGTACTGGGACAATTATTCTTTCATACATTATCTATTGAACGGATCTAGTGTCAATGATACAGTGTTCATAGTGATTTATATAATTTTAAGTAAACAAAATATTTATATAATGAAATATAGTGGTGAACTTCTAGCGGGCGAAGCCGTGAGCAGGACGCTAGTATATAAAAATATGTGAGCTTGACACAGAATATTCAATAATCATATTCTGCTATGTATATAATTCTGGAATTTAAAATATTTATTAACAAAATATACCTAGTATAAATGTACTTACCTAAAACAGGAACTCAAATATCATGTGTGATGAACATGCAAAAATATTATGTTAATATACGAGTGTAATTACTTAGAAAACAATATATATAATAATTGAACCCTGTTCTGGGCTAATTTGATGAGTGAGGTGAAAAATAATTTGTTGATTAATTTTCTTTGTAACCAAATGACGTTAATATAAACAAAAAGTCTAGTTTATATATTTATGTTAACAGATACGAAACATTTGTATGCCAAATAGAATTTTCGTATATAAAATTCAATAAAATATTTTTATAAATAAACGGGGGTCAACGATGGACGACTTGCGCGCTGTGACCCATGCCAGCCTTACATAACATCAACAGTTGTGTAAGACTGCAATATTCCATCCGCCGCAAACACCAGGGCGCATCATGCTAGGACGTCCCCCCGAGGCGACGCGCACTAGTACGTCCCCGCTGGTCTGAGAAGTTTCGAAGAATGCGGCGTTGGGGACCGCCACCCAGCACGCCATGTCCGTAACGGCGGGAAGTGGAGAATGGAGCTACAAATAGCTACATGGAATGTAAGATGAGGGATGCAACAGAAGTTGAATGAATTATTAGATGTAATGAATGAAAGAGTGTTAGATGTTGTTTGTGTGACTCAAGCCAATAGAAAGGGCAATAGCATGACCGATTTGCCGGGCAACCGAGTTGCCTTCTGGGCGGAAGTTCCAGAAAGTGAACGAGGATGTCAAATTGTAGGTGTGTTATTGAAACAGATCACTATCTATTAGTTGCTAGAATAAGAGGTCTGTTTGCCGGTTGGTGCAGCCGCACGAGGTGTCCAAACTTGGAGGCGAATAATCACATAAGAAGCTGAAAGCTTTAAGACTGCTGGGCTGCGCATCTTGGACCTGTTCTTTTTTCTATGCAATTTATGCTGGAAAAAGGGAGAGATCCCGGATGATTGGCGAGACGCAGTCATCGTGCTTTTGTATAAAGACAAAGATTCACAGATAGACTGTGCAAGCTATAGGGCTATCAGTTTGATTAGCTTAGGCCGTAAAATTTATGCTAAAATTCTAGCGAGAAGAATGTAAGAGAAATCTAAAAGGCTTTTATGGGAGGCCCAAGGAGAATTTAGACCTGAAAGAGGGGGCATGGATCAGGTGTTTTCTCTCCGCATTATCACGGAAAAGTTTTTGACTGTAAACCAAAAAATTTTCTGTGCTTTTGTGGATTGATATTCAATCAGGTGTCAAACAGGGCTGTGCCATGTCAGCTTAGCTGTTCAATTTGTATTTGGATAGTTGTCTCTGAGGAGTGAAAGATAGTGGCATAGGAGTGAAAGTTGGTGATTAGACAGTAAGCTGTCTGATGTACGCAGATGATGTAGTGCTAATTGCATCATCAAAATGCGAGTTACAGGCATTGGTCACCACTCTGAAAGAAGGGTGTGAAAGTAATGGTCTAAACCTGAATGCAAGTAAAACTAAGATTCTTGTATTTGAAAGAGACCAAGAAAGAACGGAATGCAAGATTATAGTAGATAGAAAGATATTAGAATAAGTGAACGAGGTGATATATCTGGGAAGTTTGTTTAGTAAGGATGGAAGATACGAAATGCATGTGGAAAGGGGTATTGCTGCCGGTAATAGGGTTAACGGTGCTCTTGCTGCATTGATGCGAAGGCAAAACATCAACGTACCTGCACGTCTTGCCGTTCACAATGCAGTACTGATACCGAAGTTATTATACGGCAGCAAAACGTGGGTGTGTCAAAAGAAGAATGAAAGAAAGATAAATGCAGTAGAGATGAGATCTTTTCTTCGGATATGCGGAGTCAGTTTAGCTGACCGTATATGCAGCGAGGAGATACCCAGAATGGCAGGTGCAAGCGTGAATATCACAGTAAGAAAGAAGAAGAACGTGCTCAGGTGGTTTAGTCACGTTGAAAGAATGAGCGATGAAAGAATGGTAAGAAAGATTTATGAAGCCAAGGTGAGTGGTACGAGAGGTCGAGGGAGACCTCGATTAACCTTCGAAAACACAGTATCGAAGATACTGGAGGAAGGTCACGTAAAAAGTATGAGGACCCCCCGAAGGGCACGCATGAAGAGGATAATGACTGTGGACGAGGCGAAAGAGGTATCCAGGGACCGAAGCGTTTGGCGCTCCGTGTCCTCTGATGACCCCGCCAGGGATAAAGGATAAATAAAAAAAAAGTTACAAATAAAAATGATTTTTGTATTTACTTTCTTATATATTTATTCTATTTCTTGAAAAACTTGGTTCTTATTATTGCTTTAGTGCAATTTTATGCATGCTTAACAATCTACATAGTACACCACATTATAATTGATAACAAGGCATTTGGCATTTTTTGAAATTTTTATAATGCCGCTACTAATTGAATTGCATAGTACGAAACATACTCTTGAGACACAAAAGTACTAAAAATACTAACCATAAGAAAAATTGAAAAAGAGTTAACCTCCTCACTAAAAAAAGCACTTTGATTTTCGTTAAGCAGATTAGACGCGTATTGTAAAAATACATGTTTGAAAACTCGATGTAACACTTTACGGTCGTCTATGATTACAGGTAGACTGAGATGGCAATCGTTTGTATCAATTGATAGGAAACTTCAGAGTTTTGGAACTAGGTGCCATTCCAACATTGAAATTACGTTGTTTTTGTATTCCAATAACCTCGCGGAAAGAATATATCTGTTTTCCCTAACGAAGACATGAGTTAGGTTTATCCACTGTCTGCGCACACACAACTGACTTCAGTATGTATCCAATCTGTGTCACCAATGGACGTGACATCAGAAATATGTAGTTCGTATAGAGCTGCACACTGCAATTGAAATATTCTCTCTAGCATTAACTCACTTTGTAAATAGAGTTTATTGTATATAGTTTTTATTGAAGCTGTTCTGTGCTGCCAAAAGTAAAGATTTTTCTAAGTTACGTTAACCTTTATATTAGGTAAGAGGTTTTTAAAATCAATTTTAGAGTATTCTCATCATAGATGCAAAAAATATAATATAAACAAATCTTCTTACCAAATATTAAAAAAATCATCATTTAAATGATCCATATACATGCAGTACAATCAATTAAGTGTCAAAAAAATGTCAATGCATTTGACAGTAGTAGTAGACAAAAAAATAATGAGTATTTTTCGTGTCGAATTTACCTAAAGACTTGAATTAGTATAAATATATATTTAGTAATAAAATATATTTCATATCTATTTATTACTATTATTTTCTATTTGAACTAATAAGTTGTTTTACTTAAAAAAGGTAAAAATTAAACCACTTATAAAATATTATTTTATACCCAATTTAATTAGTATAAAACTTTTATTAATTAAAAGTAGTCAGTAATGAAAACCGTCTTGGACATGGCATTTTTTAAATATTATTCAAAAGTTACATCAATATAATAATACGTGAAGCAAAATCTGTTTAGCCCTTTTTAGGAAAATAACGCGAGCTGAGGAGTATAAAATTTAGCAAAGTTGTAGTTTATATACTCGTAGAGAAAAAGTAGACAATGCCAATTTTTAGACATACGTTGCTAAGGGTTCCCTTTGCGTTGCTAAGGGTTGCTTTCGCGTTGCTAACGCGTCAACGTGACATCTAGTAATAATAAAACAACAATTAAACATTTGAACAGTATATTTAATTTTATATTATGATACGAGAAATTACCAAACAAAAACATAAATTAAAGTTTTCAATCCTTATTTAACACTGTCACTTCCAAAAAATTCATTTTTTCTTCGGTTATTCTTCTATGCACTTCGGACCCTTCCTCTTGTATCCTATTGGACACTTGGGTGCGTTTATACCATCTCTATTCCCAATGTCTGGTACATCACTAGGAATTGCTGTACCGTGTGTATTGTTAATTATGGTATTTTCTGTCTTTAAAAGTATAAATAATTTCCCGAGGCTGTCTATCGACGTTACGTCATTATTTGGAACAAATTTGATAATCAACGCTCCTGGTGTCATTGGTATCTCGTTATACTGAATCACGCGAGATTGTACATTTTCTACAATTTGCACTAAAATTATTAAAAATACTGAAACGTATTTCACAAGCATTTTTGACGTATAATTATATACTTTTGAATACTTGTGGAGCTCTCGATATACAAGCTCGAAGTAAAGATCGTGTACTATTCACGCACTTATATATGGGCCGACTATAAATCAATGATGTCATCATCTGAAACTGCAATTAATTAGTCTTAGGGATATATGTATACGATTATTGTTCTACATAACCATATATGTCAATATGTGTAGTTTTGTACTCATACGAAAAATTTTAGTTAGAATCTCGTGTCAGTCACATCAGTCAAAAAAGAAAATAACATCAGTATTCTCAGTCATATAGGAAATTACCTTATTAAATATACTCGGCTGAAATAAATTTAAAAAAATGACATTCACATAAATATATTAAACATGAACGAAAACTTAGTCTTAGTTATGAAAATATAATGTAAAAATTTAAAAATCATTTTAATTATGATTCTCCTATATTAAAGTTTAAGAAAACAGTGGTGTGATGTCTAGTGTTACTTTTATCGCGCCTGGCATGGTGGTGGCCGTGCTTCACTTTCTACTTAATTCGAGATATTTCATGGCTATACTTTTTCATATATTATAACCGAAACAATGCCACATCAGTGGCGATACAGCTTTATAACCCCTATTTACAAAGGCAAGAGAAGTTTTCAAGACTGTGGTAGTTATAGGGGCATTAAGATTATGAGTGCGTGATCGACCTCAGGCTTCGCCGAAAGTGTGCTGTCTCTGGGTGTCAATATGGGGTTCACCAAGGCTCGGCTCTTAGCCCGTTCTTGTTTAGTGTTGTGCTGGATACTGTCTTGGCTTATATCCAAGACCAATCTCCCTGGCTAAAGATGTACGCCGATGACATAGCACTCATTGACGAGAGCCGGGTTAACCTGGAGCAGAGAGTGAACCTTTAGAAGGGTACGCTTGAAAAAGGCGGTCTTAACCTAAATGTAACGAAGACCGAGAACATGATTTGTGGGAACACTATCCATATAGATCCTGAACCAGCTGTTAAGTCGGAAAAGTTCAGGTACCTTGGATCCATCGTGCATGAATCTGGGGCAATTAATCACGACATCCATGACCTTATCAGCGCTGCTTGGTTAAAATAGCATGAGGTCACATGTGTGGTCTGCGACCGCAGAATACCCCCCACCCCCCACTCAAAGGGCAGATATACAAGAGCATAAACCGACCGGTTCTTTTTTATGGCAGCGAATGTTGGCCAGCACTATTGTGGCACGCTTAAGAGTTTCACGTCACGGAAATGAAGATGCTAAGGTGGATGACTTACCACCGAGGATGCCAAAGATTGTGCAAAGTGGAGTAGGTTAAGTGGGAAGGCAGACCCTGGCTAAGCTGGGAGAAATGCCAGGAAGAAGAAAGAAGACCTTTTCATAATTTTGTTGCAGATGTCCAGAAAGAAATGTGTACTCTGGACAAGCCTTTTCATTTCATGCCCTTGTTCCAGATATTTAAATAAGTAACTAGTGTATAATTTAGTATCATCAAAACTAAAGGTTATATTCCTAAAAAAATAGTATATTATTTATGACTGTATTAGATAATAGAAATATTTAAGATAATAGAAATATACATTCAAGTTATGAAATGAATGACTGGGGGTTAAAACAGTTCCCCTCTCAGCGGCTAGTAGCGGTCACGACGGTGTAATATGAGTTTTAAATTGCCAATGTTTTAAACTGTAAAAGATAGATATTTTGACTATACATTTTATAAGCTTCTTTATTAAGCCGTGGACATATCACGTCCATGAACTTTTCTGATTCTTTTGTATTCTTTATTTATTGTGATTTTTTACGGTGTTGGGTGGAGAATACTCCACACATAACAAGAAAATAATAAAAACAAAAAGAAATACTCCCAAAAGGAGTAAAGGATTCAAAGGTATTTTACATATGTTAGAGGAGAGGTATACGAGAAGACCCTTCAAAAGGTTTGCCTACTCATGACTATGGACTACTGTAAGATGTTCGAAAAATCATGTTTTCAAATAACAATATATACGCAATTTAAAATAGATTCGTTTAGAATGTGTCATTCGTTTATTATATGTCAATTTCTTTTTTTTAGTTATCCCACTAACCAACTATGTCTATATTACCAAACGAATATGGAAGCAGTTCATGTATAATTATATTACATTTGTATTATTTGTTTTTGTTAGAAGATATATCAAAAACAAAAAGCGCTGGGTGGTCATGTTAGTATTTACGCGAAAACAGTTAATATTGGAAATTTACTGATTTGGTGACTTTTTGCTCTACGAAAACGATATGCATACAATTAATAAAATTAGTTAGTTAATACTTTTATTTACTTAGTTGATACGATTATTTGATAGTAATATGTATTGATTATTTTACAACGAAGTTATTCGACATTAGAAATTAAAAGCATTTTTAAAGAACACCTAAAAATATGAATCCGGAAATTTGTAAAAATGCTACCATCATAAATAAATTGTGATATAGTTATAACATTTTCGATACAACAGGATGTGGAACGGATGGCTCAGCGATTAGAATGCTTGAACAAGAAAGATTTCCAAGAGTTCGAATCTCGCTACGTTCTATCATTTACGATTTATTTAAATAAATATTTACGAAGATGAAAATAATTCTGAAACTCTTCAGGTATTATATTATAGCATTAGTATTTTAGAGATTTGTAAACAAAACACATTATAAAGGTTATATAAATATTTTATTTATTTAATATTATTTTATATCAACACAATTGATAACTTAAACCAATTTACTTACAATAAATTATAGTCTAATATGAATACTCAGTCACTAACTTAGACAGAAGCTAAGTTATATGGTTAATATATAAATAACACAGTACATATATATTTAATACATATATATTTAATATTTAATTTAAATCAATTATATAGCCACCTTTTGAAACACACTTTGAAATATTAGGTACAGTGTTCGTACACGAATCACAAATTAATAATATATTAATTATATTTCTAGTCTAAATAAAATTTTACACTTCACTTTTAAGTGACATTCGAAAAACAATATTGTCAAAGCGAATCTTTGGTTTATGAAGCACTAACACATTTAGGACCACGCCGGACCTGACCGATAGCGCAAGAGCCACTCACGATGCCATGCCTGTTACCTAGATCGGGTATAAATTCATCGTTACGCGGCAGTAGCTTGTTCATTAGAGAGGGCGTGATTTCTGGTACACGAACTTGGTCGTCCATGACAATTTTGATTGTAGCTGTTGAAGCTTTAGTCTTCGGATCTTCTTTGATCGCTATCTTCATAACAAAATTTTCGTTTAAAGGGATTTCGTTCATTCTTATTACGGCGCAATCAATGCTCGCCAATATTAGAATGCAAAGACAGAATCGCAAGCAAAATGCCGCAGTAGACATGTTCGATATTTTAATATTTCAATGTTATACTGTCTGAAGCGACTGCGCAAGTTTGCTGCGTTGAATGATCTGTGCTGGATATCAAGAATTAAGCTTATTTATATTATTAAGGAATTCTGTAACCGTTTTCCTATTACGTAAACTTTAAATCCCAGTGGGCAAGATGACTAACATAACTAGTCGCCATGACTAATATACCTTTACATAACCTTTCATAACATGTAATGTAAATTAATGAAATAATTTGATACTAAACCATATATTGTTTATAATTTTTTATTTATAATATTTAAAAGATATAAAATATATTTATAATGAACCTTTACATAATATTATTATTATGGCCAATTTAAGAGTAAACCAATACAGTATATACTATCATTTAAAAGTTATATACTTTAGTTAAATCGTCGTGTACTTAAAAAAACTCGAGCAAGTGTTAAAAAAATTCTTACAATTTTATTATTTTTTGTTAATTAGGTGAGTTGACGTAGGATGCACTGGTAAAGTCCCTTGTAATGTTTATATGATGCACTTCTTGAAAAGTTTCTGAAATAAACTGAATGAATCTATTTAGCATTTATAAACGTTTTATCGCATCATAAAATAAAATAGGAGAATTTTGGCGTAGAAAAAATTTAAAAACTTTCTTACGCGACTTGATAATGTTGATTTAGCTTCACGTTTCAGACACTCCGTAATTCGCTTTCCACCGAATCCGAGACACTGCCTGTTGAATGGTGGAACTAAACGCCGCACTTTGTCTTACCAGAGCGAGGAAGTGAAAGTAATTTTAAATATAATCACTCCACCGAGTGGGGATTGAACTCGCAACCGGCCGCGTTTGGAATAATACGCTGTCCCACTGTGCAACGACCAGCCTCAAAACTTGATGATATTTGTTATGTATAAACGTATGTTATAATATATATTTAAATATATTTAAAAACGAAAGAAAAATTATAAACAGATATCCTTTCACTAACACAACAAGTAGCCAGCTGAAAAGCCGTTCCAGATTTTACGTTTTACGTCCATTAGTAAATAATCCCAAATAAATAAAATCCACTGGATTAAAGTTCTTACTACAACTTCTTTATAGTTTTTATCTTCACTATAATTCCTGTACTGTGTGCCATATAAAAATGACCATTGTAAGAAAATTAAATTAATTTCAAAATAATTTTAATTTTTTATTAATAAATTAATATGAATGGATTTTTTATTAATAAATTAATAAAAAATTAAATAATATGAAAATAATATATTTTTATCTAAAGAAAAAAGTCCAGAAAACAATTATGAAATCCAGGTTGAAGTTAGTTAAATAACATACCTCACAAGTAACTACATACTTAAGATATCCCAACTCAGCCGAATAAATATTTCTATTTTAGGCTGAACTGTTTTTCAAAATTTTAATGTCTATTTTTTACTTGACATAGAATTTACCTTAACGATTAACCGTGGGAATTATATACATATAATTATATGTTATAAATAGCATTAGGTAAACCCCGCGTGAATACCGCTCGTCTTGTTTATGTCGGAAACAGGTTTTGTAATAATATATGTAAATAACGGTAGAAAATATATGAAGAACAAGGCCACTATCGGTATTTTGGCCCCCACAGTATTAAAAGCCTGACTGTAAGCGATGGGTTGCCGGTTCGATTCTGACACGTAGGAGTAATTATTTTTAAATTACTTACACTTCCTCGATTTTGTAAGACAAAGTGCGGCGTTGAATTCCACCCTCAACACACTACGAAAAATTAAGTTAAAGGAAATCGACTTTACCTGTTATCATTAAATCCTGCCACCTTGAAATTGGTAAAAAAATCATACATTCTAATTCATGTGAAGCTTGCTACATGGCCTTAGGCACTGAATCATGATTTTTTAGTTCTAACAGCTTACATTCTTTTATGGGGCAGGAAAGACAAGAGAGCATGCGAGTCACCAGACGGTGAGTGAAGGGTGAATTCGCCCACGGCCCCGTGTATTGTTTAATGTAATCTTGACGAAGTTCCTTGACGAACTAATGTTAAAAAAAATATTACTTATATAGAATATAAAAAAAACTGTGCCTATTCAACTTATATTTGTTTAATATTTTGCGATAATAAAATTTGAAAATAAATTTTTATAAGGGTCAGCCTGAAAATGTCCTCATATTATTGACTGCGCCTCCTCACACTGTAAATACCTACACTTTACTTTAAATCTCATTTAAATATATTTATATAATATTTAGTCATTTACGCCATACCAAAATATGTACATAATATACCATGCATAAAATATATTAAAAAAAAACATTTGAATGACGTTAACAATCGTATCAAACTGCTTACGTAGTTGACTACCTCAAATGTAAAGGGAAAATAGTTTATACGTTTGCTTATACTATTTCAAGACTAAATACGTAATACCATGTGATGTTATTTACCTCATAATGTTATCTAACAAATGACCTGCTCTGGGTTTGTCTATAATTTTCTGTATACATATTTCAGTATATTTATATACTGTGTGGCGTTGAGTTCCACCACTCAACACGCAATTGTTTCCAATTCAGTGGGAAGCGAAGTACGAAGTGTCTTAATACTAAGTACTTTCTGGCAACCCTACTATGCAGGATAAAAGGGTGAAGCTACAAAAAATATTTCAGGACGTAAAAAAAATATTAAAAAACACCTTTTTTAAAAGTAAAACTATTTTCATAGGTATATTGTGCAAAGATTTATAATCCGCCATTTTTATTGGCCGCCATTTTAGATTAGCAACAATATTGATGATATATATTATCATTGTTTTTAGGACTGAAGCTGTAATCCAAATTTCAGCTTGGTTGGAGACTGAGAATTGAGGTTACAAGATTTTACATACACACATGAGCTAATTTTAGTTAAATATTATTAGATAGAGCTTTTATAATTCTACTTTATTTTTTACATAAAACATTGAGGCCAGTTGCAATGGGACAGCGTCCAAGCAAACGTTGTGGGATATTTCAAATATTTTCATTTCCTCTTTCAGGTATGATACAACTCGCGGTTGAGTTCCGCCACTCAAAGCACCATGTCTCGAATTTCCAGTAAGGGGACTACGGAGTGTCTACCCTGCTACAAGGGACAGAAGTGTACAGCTAAAAAAATAATTGTTAAATATTTTTTCAATATTATCAATATTTGACCACTGTATCGCGCTAATTTTAGATTCTAATTAGTTTGATTGCATTATATAACTATAAATTATGTATGAAATAAACGATAAACAATATTTAGTAGTTGTCCATATGAAATACACGTAGTTTAGTAAAATATAAAATGAAGAATTTAAGTAATCGGAAGATATGGTTTAAAAATAACAAAAGTTATAACTTTTCTTACCACTTTCACGCTTTATCTCGCAAAGGACACTCGGAAACCTCAGTGTTAAGACACTCCGTTGACTTCTTTCCGCCTGAAGTCGTCACATTACAAGTTGAGTGGCGAACTTAACGTCGCGCTTTGTCTTACCCAAACAGAGAAATGAAAATAAGTTGCACTAATTAAAAAAAAATTATCATAAGAACCTGTCAACTTATTTAGAATAATGTAATATATTTTTAAAAAATTTCATGGTCTATTGTGTTATTTTCTTTTTAAAAACTTAATTAACTATGGTTTTCACTAAATCTTGTTTTATTTAATCTCTACAAGGATACTTCAGGGATACTTGCCTAACACGAGAATTGATGACTTTATGAGTAACGTTTTTAAATATGCCTCCTTTTACTAAATTCGATCAAAATGATTGATTTTTAAGTACTCAATAGAGATTTCAGTCATTTAAAAAATAATTTGATTTGATTAATTTGTAGGTTATATTGATTAAAGTTTTTGATTTATTTGTACATAGTACAATTTAAGGTCAAAATTATGATATTCTGATTTATCTCTGTGTAGTTTTCCTCCATATATTTCATATATTAATATTAATATTGTTATATTTCCTATTTAACACCACATACAGGAAGTATTACTTGAAATTTGTATAATTTGGGGATTTTCCCGTGCACTTTGGTATTCAGAAGTATGTTCCTATTCTCTCCATTCGTATTCTTTTCTTAATATAGTTTCACCTTTCGTGTATTTATACAATATCCGGAAATTTATCTCAGCTATCCAAGCTGATAGCCAAGTCTTAAAGTAGCCATTCACACAAAATCTTGAACTAGTCATTTGCTTTGTCGTTTCCAAGGCCCGATAAGAACTATAATAATAATATGAAATAAGTCCGAATAATATCTCTTTCTAGTTAGTTAGTTTTTACCTAACCTATTCAAATTTTTAATAATTGTTGTATAGAAATATATTGAAGGAAATGGAGTTGTCCTCCAATCAGAAAAACCAACCACAACATTGGTATCAAAATCATAAATTCAAATTCATGGAAATCTCGCTACAAGTATTCGCTAATCCATTATTCATATCATAATTATAATAATATGTAACACGTACATATAATTGTAATACCAATTAATGATGACCATTTTTTTTATAATTTATTTCTTAAAATAAATAACTATGTATTACATAGGTATATATGTGAACTAGTTATAAATTATTTGACAAAACATTTATCATCAATATATTGTCAGTACATAAAGAAAAAAAAGCATCTTTTTACGAAAATTATGCAGGCAGAAGAAATTGAGTGTTGTACAAGTTCATATTTAAAGGATGTACAAAATTTTATTTTTTTAACTTCAGACTTTTTATCCCGTATAGCAGGAAGACAGAGATTACCTAGTGTCGAGACTTTTTGTACTTTTATTTCTAATAATAATAATTAGAGATATTAATAAAAATTGTTAGTATGGTACTAATATGTTTGACATGTCTTCTACGTGAAGGCATCGATTGATAACGTATCGCGTATTTACTCTTGAATAAGTACATTTAGCCAAAAAGCTGTTATTTGAATGTTACAAACAGACAATTCTGTTTTATTGATTTGTATAGATAACTTCATCAGATTGAGTATCTAAATATAGGTTTATGTATAAACGTCAAACAAGAAATGGAATGATGTCACTATGTTTCGTTATTATTTTGCAACACCTCGCTGATTTATTCATTTTTTTGCAATGTTACGGTGAATAACACGCTTCAAGAAATTTCAAATCTTTATAAAATTTCAAAGATGATGCGTTTTAAATGTTCAGCACTTAAAATTAAAAAACATTTTTAACACAACGTATAAAGTATGAACGCAACGGGATTTGATGTTTTCTTATCTTAAGTATGAAATAACTCTTTAAGAACTACACTACTATGGGACGAGCGCTTGGAGGATTTCCAAGAGGCGGCGGGTTGAATCCTGTTGTGTTCAAATTTTATACGTTTTTTTTAATGTTTTCTAATCCTTAGTCATAACACTTTCAAAATACTGAAATATAACCAAATTATTTGACATCAAAGTCATAATTTTATAAAACAATATATTTGAAAACATATTTTTTTTCGAGCTTATTAAGCGTAGCGCTTGCAGTCTCTGCATACTTCTTTCGCCTCTTCCTCAGTCATTAACCCCTTCATACATGCCATTAATTAAAATTAAAGTCTTCAATATTTTTTTATATATATATTTATATTTCTATGATAGAAGCTGCAAAATGTTAAAGTTTAAGGAGTTCTTAATGTCGTCACGTACAGTGAACGTGAAGATCGTAGTCAGGTGAAGCTATATCCTAGATGGCCATAATAATATATTTTTTATTTTCTTTTTATATTTTTCTACGTTTACGTTTTTTTTTATTTAAAGTAATCATTTTTTACGGTCACATATCGCTGATATCTCCAACGAAAAATTTTGAGCTAAAAAATACATGGTTAAGATAACGCCTTAGTTACAGCCACACATTGTATATAGGAAATGATACTATATTTATATATATATATATATATATATATATATACATATATATATATATATATATATATAAATATATACAAATATGAAATAATGTATGTCAAAATGTAGCAAAAAAAATTAAAGAACATTTAACTTAATATATAAAGTTATGAGCATTTTGCACTCATTGTCTTTATAAATTATAACTGTATCATATGGCATATACTATTCAATTCGCGTTATTTACGTAAAAAGCAGTACAAAGATTTTGCTTGACTTATTAATATATAGACAAATAAATGAATGAATTGTTAATATTTATAATACTTCAACAATTATATTACTATTTAAATTATCATATTGTATTACACGTGGGTATTACCCTTTGTACAGACTTCATTTACTACTATCATTTATACTGCACTTGTAAAGCAAATAGAATGAACATGAATGGGTACGATTATAAACTATTTATAAGTTATTATTAATGACGTAGATATTTTGTTATTGTTTTCATAAATATTAATTTACTAGGGAATTTGTGAAATATATTATGTACAAGTTTTTTTTAATATGAAATTTAGTGCAGACTGGACAGGCTGTATATGTACTTTGTCTTTCCTTATCGTTATTTATCTCTCATTTGCATATCACTATAGTTGGCTACTTAGAACTAAGATATAAGATATATTTATATTTAAGAGAGTTTTTGAAAAAAAAATAATCTCAAGGCCAGCTACAAAAAACTAATAGTGATAATTGTATTAAAATCTGCAAAGAAATTTCCTAAATTTATGTAAATACATAGACAAAAAGGCACATAGACAAACAGATAAAAACATTTAAAATCATAATCGTGTTCCAAGTATAACATGAATAAAATCTTTGAATAATAACTTTTCTCATATGTCTTCCATATATTGTACAGGCAGCGATCAGTTTAATTTTATTTGATACTGGCTGCGAAGGTGGGAGACCTTCGCCTCCGTGAACTCACTTTATAATATCTATTTCTTTTTGTTGCTGGCACACGTTACTTAAACCCCAGACTTCGCCAAAATATATTATACTTCATATAAACAATATGTATAAGACTTCATATACACTTGCGAGAGACCTTAAACCTTTATAATATCATCATATCGTAAAAGCGGTTTTTAACGAACACTTTCTTCTGCCACTAAATTTTAAGCTTTCTTGGACAGGTTGTATGGACATGTGATTTCATATATTCACTTATGACACCATGATCACCTAAATACGATACCACAGTTCACATGTGATTTCACTCATTCAAACCTGATATCATGATCCACATCTGATTTCACTCGTCCAGACATACCACATATGCTTTTACGCGTTAACATTTGAGATCATGGTGTGATTTCACCCTTCTACACATGCCACCATGGTCCAAATGTGATTTTACTCATCCACATGGGACATCTTGACCCACATATGATTTTTCTCATCTACATATGACACAATGGTCTACATGTAATTTCATCTATTCACATATGACGTAATGGTTTACCGATGATTTTATTCATTCACATGTGACACTATGATTTACATGTGTTTTTACTCGTCCACATATAACGTAACGGTCCACGTATGATTTCGCCTTTCCACACATATTATTATGGTCCACAAGTGATCCAACTCATCCACATATGACACAATGGTCCACATGCGATTTTACTCATCCACATATGATATTATGGTCCACATGTGATTTTAATCATCCACATATAAAACAATAGTCCATATGTGATTAAACTCGTCCACATATGAAATCATGGTCCACATGTGATTTTACTCATCACCATATAACATTTTGGACCACATGTGATTTTACTCATCCACATGTAATACAATGGTCCCCATGTGATTTTAGTCGTCCACATATGACATCATAATCCCCAAGTGATTTCGCTCTTCCACACATGCCATCATGGTCCACTTGTGATTTTACCCATTCAAATATGACACAGTGGTCCATATGTGATTTTACTCATCAACATATGACAACATGGTCCACATATGATTTTACTCATCCACATATGACACCATGGTCCACATATGATTTTACCCATCCACATATGACACCATAGTCCACATGTAATTTTTCTCATCCACATATGACACCGTGGCCCACATGTGATTTTACTCATCCACATATGACACCATGGTCCACATATGATTTTACTCATCCACATATGACACCATGGTTCACATATGATTTTACTCATCCACATAAGACACCGCAGCCCACATGTGATTTTATTTATCCACATATGATAACATGGTCCACATATGATTTTACTCATCCACATATGACACCGTGGCCCACATGTGATTTTACTCATCCACATATGACACCATGGTCCACATATGATTTTACTCATCCATATATGACACCATGGTCCACATATGACTTCACCTTTTCATATCCGCCATTATGGTTCACATATGATTTTACCCTTCCAGACATGCCACCATGGTCCACATGTGATTTTACTCATCCACATATGACGCTATGGTCTACATATGATCTTACTCATAAAATATGACATCATGATCTAAATGTAGTTGAATTTTTCCACTCAACTCTGTCTCTCCGACACTAGATTCTATCTAGCAGGGTTGCCATGCCCATAAAAAGTAAGCAGAAGAATACAACGATGATACACTACTAAATACTAGTAACCTAACCAGATGTATATTGTTTTAATAAAAATACTCGTGCATTATTCTTTTTTAATTTTTGGAATTTTATGAGTAGCTGACAGTGAGTCAATTTTGCAGTACGTCATAGATTAAAAATTGGGTAGACAAAGGTATAGGTTGTTTCCATATTACAATCTTAATTTTTGAGTCATCAAAAGCGTTCAATAAAACATTATTAATTATAAATAATTAGGGCGCAACTGACACCAATTAAATTATTTGTCATTTCTAACAAATTCAAATGAAGCTATTTGAGAAATGAGAAACATAAATTTTACCCAGGCGTACAATATATTAAATATTTGTAGGAAATTAAAATAGTAATTTCATACGTGTAGGTAATCTGTATATTTATAAGTTATACATCATTGACGTAATTAATACTAATCTCTGCATGATACGCCAAAATATCTGTCCATGCAATTAAGTCAATGAATTAGACGAATGCTCCATTTTTCAACATATAAGTCTATGAGGTAATAAAAATACTCTTTATGACGATGTCAGTGTATCACCGATGAATACCTAAGGGGAACACCGCTCACTTAAAAATACCCTCAAAGTTTTATTCTGACGAAAATGTCATATAGTCAAAGCCAATAATCAATGCTGTAATTTAATGAATTATTAGGTATTATTCTATTTTATTATCTTTTTTCATACATTACCTTGCCATACGGGATAAAGCGTTAGACTGTAAAAAATGGACGCAAAGTTTGATGGTTTGTACGCTTGAACAATTTTAAAAAGTGTAAATTTTTTTAAAAAGCGTAAAATTTAGACTCCTCTATCATTTCAATTGCATATTAATCATATGTAAAAATTAATTAGTAAGGTAATTTATAACTTAATATTTTTATCATTAACTTTCTTATTCAGAAAGTGATTTGACAGATTATGGAAATTTTAATTTAAAAGCGTGAAGCTAAAAAAATAAATTGTATTAATCTGTAAATATATTGTGTTGTAATATAATATTGGAATGTCAATTACCTTCCAATATTATATTATTGTATAACTAGTAAGTTAAATAATGTGTATAGGTTAGATACGCTATTGTAAAATTATATTTGAAAAGAGCAACTGCTGATTGCTCGCCAGCTCTTCTCGGCAGAAATTGCTTTCCCAGCTGGAAGCAGCTAGCTACCATTCTAGTACGTTTAACAAAATTGAAATATTAATTATTTCAGTAATTTATTTAAATAAAGATAATTTAACATGAATAATCTTTTATTTCAATCCGTCCTAATAATAAAAAAGGTACTTTTTCTAAAAACGTTTCATTATCCTAAATGTTGAGAATAACACTTTGAAAAGCCTTGATTTTCGTACAGGTACATTACTTTCCTAATACTTTAATTATGACCTGATATTGTCCATATTAGCTAAAAATCAATACACATTATCAACAATAGTCCGTGCTGATTTGCAATTGTAACATTTCAATACAAGTCGTACGGGTACTGTGTTGCAGCTTGTAAGTGTGTACCCAGTGTGGTGGAGGCCATGCTGAATAAAGAGAGGAACTGATCTGTGATGGTCTCCTTCTATGAGTTAATCGCTCTGAAGGAGGCCAGGGAGCAGGTGCAAGAGTCTAGCCCAAATGCAGACCCAGTTTTTCGACGTTGCCCATGGGGAAGGAGAAGAGAGTAGACGCTTTTCCAACTCCCCCTACCCTGGAGGAGCTACTGCAGGATGGTTATGGTGCGATCCTCCTGCGAGTCATGGAGGATGGAACACTTTTTAAGCGACTGTGGCCGCCAACGCCAGCGGCGCCGCGCCAGCTAGGCGCCAACGAGCTTGCGGCGATCACTTAGGTGCAGAGGGATTCCTCTGGGCTTAGTGGATAATATCAAGTTCTTGACGAATCCCGTAGTATCAACCATCCGTAAGGCACATTTACCTTGCGCTTAGGTGATCTGTAAACAAAAAATATAACTAAGTATGTCACTAATCATTTTACAGTTGATTTGTTTAATAGCTTGACAATTAAAACGATTTCCTCGTGGTATCAAATTAAACATGAACATAACAGTATTTTTCTTTACCTATAATTTTCGATACATACATCTTTTATTATTATTAATAAATAAAATGTAAATCTTAAGTTTAGTTAACTGTTCATATATAACGGCTCAGTATTGTCTGGAAGAAATGGCTTTAAGAATATCTTCTATGTATCTATCATATTTGTTGTTTCTCATGTGTGACGTCCCTATTTTGTTTTATACAATGTAGCGTACAAATAAGTTAATAATTATTATGGATCACGGTTCCTCTCTAACGGCAATTGTAAGATTGTATCCCATAGTACGTATCGCCATTGCCCCTGTCTTGTTCCGAATAAGCCTGTAGACTAACCTGATTATGTCGTCTTACTCGTTGTAGTAGTTTCTAACAATTAGAAATTAGTAATTCATCACTCCTTCTTCTGTGATTTAAATTATATTCTTATCTACTTAATGGCTATCAATATAAATAGTGCCATAAACACTTTACTTGAAATTTATTAAATATTTGAGTTGGCTAGTATTGTATCAATTATTTATATTAATGTTATTGTGGAGATGATTTAATTCTTAAATCGGGTGACTTATATTACTGTATCTTTAGTTTCCTGGTATGTTGATATAAAGCGCGGCGTTAGGTTCCGTAATAAACAACGCCTTTAAAATGAAAGTTATTCCATATGGCGTAAACAAAAGATAAAAGTTAAGGTAAAATAAAATAATAATTTTATATAAAAATAATTAGTACAGTGGCACCAGTGGGTACAGACAATATAAGAAACGAAAATAAAATGTAACAGTCTTAGTTTCATTTATATGGCATTGATTTTTGCCTTTATGTCTACATATTATTTTAGTCAGAAACTATAGTGGGAATTTTTAAGTATATGAAGAACGTGGTTGTTCCCCTTAGGTACATTGGTGAGACAATGATATCGTTATAAAGGGATTGTCCTGTAGACTATTTTTATTACATATAGACTTGTATGTTATACTATGTTGACATGTGGAGCATTCATCTACTACTGATGCATAATATATTGATATATTTCCGCCTGTTATACGGAAAATAGTATTGATTACGCCAAAAACAATTTCGAAAAGGACTAAATATGTAGATTTATATAAAATAAATAATATAAATACCTTGTATATATCTCTTTTAGCTTACGCTTTTATGGTAGCAGAGTTGTCTAACCTGCTAATTAGTACCTAGTGTCAAAACACTCTGTACCTTGCTATCCACTGAATTCAAGACATTGCGTGTTGAGTGGTGGAACTCAACACCGCAATTTATCTTTCCAGAGCGAGGAAGTAAATATAATTTTAAATATATCACTCCGCCGAGTGGGAATCGAACCCACAACAGATCGCGTTTACAGTCGGTCTCACTGCGCCACTACGGGCCTTATATAACAAATAAATAACAATAACAATAATAATTAACTGTAATTTAATGAAAATCTTCCTAACTTGTTTATTTGTTTCTATTTAGTAGCAGTTTCTATTTCCTAGAAATACTGATTATATTGATGCGTATAGGAAAAAATAGGATTTTCATTTTATTAAATTTGTTAGAAATGATAAAAAATTTAACTGAAGTCGTCTGTATGTCCCGATGGTTTGTAATTAATAATATTTTATGGCACAATTTTGATGACTCAAAAATTAAGATTTTAATATGGAAACAACCTACACCTTTACTGACCTAATTTTTAATCTATGACATCCTGTTTAACTGACTCATTGTCAGCAACTCATAAAACTTCAAGGGCTTAAAAACATCACGTTATACACGCATACCTTATTACTAATAGTAGTAATTCATTATCATGTTAAGTTCTGTTAAGTTTTTCATATTATATTCTTTTACAATAACTTCTCAGTTTATCCGGCATAACAGGGCAATCGGAGACACCCTAGTGTGGAAACACTTTGTTTCCTGTTTCCCGGTCAAAATCAAGACATTGCAACAGAGCCGCCCTACAGAGTGGCATTAAACGTCGCGATTTGTATTACTAGAGCGAAGAAATCTATTTTTATAGGTTTTCAAAAAATGTATTTTCGAATACCAAAATTTACGCGTTTAATCATTTTATAGTAGTTTCATTTAAAATGTGTAAAAATTGTGAAAATCAAAGATCTTATTCAATTAAAATTCATTTACTTGCTTAATTTTTTACGTACACTTTTCGGTATCTTTATTCCGGTATATTTCCGGTTTCGAAAGAGAACACGACGTTGTGTCCAATCTTAAGCTAACCAATAGACATACGTATACATTTATATAAGTAACTGTTTCATGACGAATGCTTATAGTGTTTTTTTCTGTTTCATTTAACGAGATGGTTTTTGAAAGACATTTAAGCCGATGCTCCAGTTGCAATATATATATTTTAAAAATAATAGAAAAGCATTTTAAAATATACTAAATGATAAAGAGAGAAGTTATTGTAAAAAATATAATATGAAAAACTTAACAGAACTTAACATGATAATGAATTACTACTATTAGTAATAAGGTATGGTTATTAAAAAAATACTTAAACGTGATGTTTTTAATTTAAGCCTTTGAAGTTTTATGAGTTGCTGACAATGAGTCAGTTCCACAGGATGTCATAGAATAAAAATTAGGTCAGTAAAGGTGTAGGTTGTTTCCATATTAAAATCTTAATTTTTGAGTCATCAAAATTGTGCCATAATATATTATTAATTACAAACCATCGGGACGTACAGCCGACTTCAGTTAAATTGTTTATCATTTCTAACAAATTTAATAAAATCAAAATAATATTTTTACATAATATTAGATGAATGCTTCACATTTCAACATAGTATAACATACAAGCGTATGAGGTAATAAAAATAGTCTACAGGACAATCCCTTTATAACGATATCATTGTCTCATCAATGTATACCTAAGGGGAATACCACGTTCTTCAGTTACTTAAAAATTGATCCCGTTGAAGCATTGACAACGTGTATGTCAAACACATGGCAGCGTAAGTAACACTTATTTTATTAATTGATTCTACTTTTATGCACTATTTTTGAAAAATATGAGCATTCTGCACTACTTCTTTGTATAAACTATAATTGTGCCAAATTTCATACTCCCCTGTTCACGTGAATTGTCGCAAAAAGTTGTTCAAAGATTTTGCTTCACGTATTAATATGTAGATACTATTTTTATTTTCAATTGCTCAGTATATTAAAATCTACTAAATTTTAGTTCTATTTAATTTATTGCCATATGAGGTATACCAAAGGTTAACTTCATTCAGGACTTAAAATGAATATTGAGTCATGCATAACTTCGTTTCACATTTTTTCCCCTAAGCATTGTGTGTAGGACAAAAACATTTAAAAGGTACAAACTTGAAAATACATGAGTCAACTTTAAACAACGTGTATCATCATACTGAAGGTATATAAAACGATACAATAAAATGTTACCCAGGTGTAAATACATACATATATTATGAAATGTTATGGAGTCAAAAAAAGAAATATATATTTTATTAGCTTCACGCTTTTATCCCGCACACATTTTTTTTTATTTAGCACTAGATACTTTCAGTCTACCCTACTTAAGGTAGACTAAAAGTACCTAGTGTCAAAACACTTCGTACTCCGCTTTCCACCGACTTCGAGACATTGTGTGTTGAGTGGTGGAACTCAACGGCGGACTTTGTCCTACCAGAGCGAGCAAAGATCGAACCCATGACCGATCGCGTTTACAGTCAAAAGGCTCAGTCCCACTGCACCACAACCGGCCTCTATGTAAATATTTAATTTGATTTATTTTTTAATTATGAAATTTAGTACATTCAAGGCGGAAACATATTAAAACCAATATGCACCTTGCATATTACCATCACGCGAAACCACCCCGTACTAGCAATTGTTGAGTTCAGAAAGTTAATAACAGTGTAAGTGTATGGTTATTTACTATAGATTTAGTAAATAACGAGTCAAATTAAGACTTTGAAGCAGATATCAAGCAAATTTTGCAAAATATTACTAAGGTGAAGAGAACATTATAAATGAAACTATTTTAAACATACATTTTGAAAGCCTGCCGTTTTAAACACTATTGTAGCCAGTGATCACAGGTAGACTGGAATGGCATTCATCTGTCAGTTGATACAAAAATTAATTATATCTATCTGCCGTCATCTGTTTTATAATTGCTTCTCGTACTGCTTTGGATTGGGTGCACACAACAGACACATAACATAAACAAACAATAAATTTAAAAAAAACGAGTAATAAGGCGGATTCATCTAGATTGAGCTGACTGTGTTTACCTCTCTTTTTTATTAGTGGGTCCCTGGTGGTAAAATGTTTCCAATTGAAGACCCAAAAATCGTTTGACAGTTCAAAGAATTTTAGAATTAACTTAGCAATATTTGAATTAGCTTAGTGAATTCCAAATTTGCTGGTATGACGTGGCATCGCGTGTTGGTAATATGCACGTAGCATATTGTCGCGTTTCAGTAATATGTTTCCGCCTTAATATTTTTCCGCATTTATAGTTTATATAATAAATGTTAATATTTAAACATTTAAATGGAAGGAACAAAACAAAGAAGAACAATATGTTTATAATGTATTTATTTTTACAACAATTTCTAGTAGCTGTGGTTTTTACTATAATTCGATGTGTCACCAGCGGCCGATGTTATTGAACCTTCTGTGTATTTACCAAGGGAAGCTAATCCATTCGCCTGCAAGCAAGAATATCATAATATATTAACATACACATACACACACACACGCACACACACACAAACACACACACACACACATATATATATATATATATATATATATATATATATATATATATATATATCTAAATGATCGTTTTTAATTAATATTAGAGCAAGCTTCATACTGTATCCATACTGTATTCATAGACAATAAATACTTATTTTATAAAATATATAAGTAAGTATGTACGTAATATATAAGTAAGTACGTTATTCTGTGAAATGTAACAAATATGAATACGTGATTTATTGTCCATGTTGTTTGATATTCGAGGTTTTTTATATGGAAAAACGAGCATAAAGGCATAATGGTAAGTGGTTACCCATGGACATCCACAGCGGCAAATGCGTTGCCGGCCTTGGGATGAAAGTGAAATGAGATGAAGGACGAGTGAGAGTAGGGAAAGCTGGCTTAGATAACATCGAACCGAAACACATCATCAGACATTTGGCGGATCATTTTTGTCATGATAGTGGTCGCAAGCCAGTCGAAGGACTAATCTCCTACCACCAATTACTAGGACACCCGCCTCTTACGGAATACGTCTCCGCACAAGAAAAACGAAGATGGAAAATGAAGGTACAGGTAGAATATAATACTATTTGGATAATGAGCCTTTATTACTGTCAGACTGGATTACTCTGTCACCAATAGATTACCAAAAAATCATAAGAAACATAATTAGTAACTAATAACATGTGATTTCTTTATCGATGCCTTATGGAATTCTAAAGAACATGACTTTTTTCCCATGTTATTTCCCTTGAAACTTAGGTGGGACCGCGGAACATCTAATATTAGCTCGTACAATATTTAATACTACCACAATATATATTTTAATTTTTTTATGTATTTTATAAAATATAAATATGTATGTACTTTATAGTTATGACATTTAATTATATACTATATTTATTTAGTTGTTTTATCATATAAATATTAAAAACAAAAATCTAGATAACCGAGCAAAAAATCATTAGATATCTTCGCACAGGGATCCGAGTGTGATATCCAAGGTCCTCAAAACATGACATCAAAGCGATTTTCTTAATCAATGTTAAATATTTATAATATAATAATTTTAGTATGTCTGCATGTTTCATATAATGTCTTTTTTGTATATAAAGAATAAATTAAAAAAATAATAGTACTAATACAATATATAATAGTTATAATAAGAAAACTAACTTTCAGGGAGCTTTCGTGCCTCGTTTGGATATTAAAACGTTTCTTTTAGGTTTGTATAGTCAATCAATATTATACTTATTTGTAAATATGACCGTGACAACTAATAACACCTTATTAGTGTAAGCACTGCATTATAACGTCACTATTACACACCGACAAGTGTATTGTTCGTGTAAGTTAATAAACACATAAATGGTATACTTAGAAGCTAAGAGTAATACAATTAATAAAAATTGATCTTTTGAAAAAAAATTGCTATAAAATCTTAAATTAATATTGATTTTAATATATTCTTAGTAAATATTTACAAAATAAATCGTGGCTCAGTGGCAGCGTTAGACTGTATATACCATTGTTGCGGGTTCAATGAAAAAAAGTGTTATTTTAAAAAGTCGTTTTTAAGGTAAACTGTGGCGTTGAATCCACCACTCAACACACAACGTCTCGAATTTGAGCGGCAAACGGAAAACGGAATGCCTTGACACTAGATTATGTCTGTCTACCATGCTATAAATAAGTAAGCGTGAAGTTGCTACATTTAAACATAAATAATAAAAAATTTACCGGCAAGATAAAGCGTCGAAAAAAATTGGACATTGAAGTCCCGCTTGCCAATAAATTCGTGCAACTCGACGCCACACTCTGTTTTACTTTTTAGATTTGCCTCTATTCTATCTTATCTCTATATTCAATAACAATGAGTAATGACCAAATATGGCATTTGTTTTTTTTGAATGGTGGAATTCAACACCGCTCTTTGACTTTTCCAGAGCGAGGAAGTGAAAATAATTTAAAAATAATCACTCCCCCGAGTGGAGATCGAACCCACAACCCATCGCATTTACAGTCGGACGCTGTCACACTGCGCTAATACCGGCCACAATATGGCATTCCGATGATTAATTTACAAATTGGTCATTCTTTGTATCTATGAATGTAATTATTATTCGCGTATGTTCTACAAAGAACTTACAAAATAAAGCTCCGTTCTCCGCTTTATACCTGAATTATGTGACATTGAGTGTTCACATTGGCAGAACTTAACGACGCGGCTTGTCTTACCCGAATGGGAAAATATTTTTTGCCGATTGCTTTTGTATCAATATCAACATACATAATTGAAGTCAATATTTATATGTAAAATATTATAGTAACAACAATACAAACAAGTAATAATAGGGGACGATGTTTATTTAAGTAGTTTAGATTGCTACCAACTTTTAATTGCTCGACAACTTCGTTCAGATAAGAACGGTACTGATTGTTGAGATACTGGTGGAATTATTAAAAGTAATATTTTATTAAATTTAAATGCCACGTTTATTTTAAATGAAACTATTTTAAACGGTTTAATAAATATAATAATAAATTAATTAATAACGATTTAATATTAATATACGCGATTTTGGTATTTGAAAATACATTTTTGGACACCTGACGTTTCGAACACTTTACAGTAGTCCGTGGTCACAGGTAGACTGAGGTGACATTCGTCTGTTAGTTGATACAAAAAATAATTAATCGAGTAATGTGTAAAAATCGCGAAAAACAAAGATCTTATTATGTTACGTTTAATTATTAACTTTAGTATTAAATAGATATATCAAAACTTATTAACGATATTTTCATTTAAGACGTTTTTGTTCATAGTCAAAGTGTAATAGTTAGCTTGATTCTTCTACCGATTTAATTATTTTTCCTCGATTTTTATTTATTTATCACATTAGTATATATAGTGCAGTGAAGCAGCGCCTGACTGTAACTGCGATTGGTTATGGGTTCAATTCCAACTCGAATGAATTATTATATTTCAAATTTATATTTATTTTTCCGCTCTGGTAAGACAAAGCTCGGCGTTGAGCTCGATTTGGGGCTTAAATAAATAAACAGAGCGTTTTGGAGCGAGGTTGTCTCTAACTACCCAGCTACACGTGATAAAGCGTCAATTTTTTTTTATTTATATACAATTATAAACGCAATTAAGCAAACACATTATGATTAACATAGCACAATAGTCACGTATCGAGAGTAGCTGCGGTGGTTATGTGTTCAAATAACAATCAGAACTTCGTTAAACTTTACGCAAACGACAAACGTTTCCCCTTTGTGGTCGGACAAAGGACGGCTTCCGTTCCGCCCCTTAACACAATGTCACTCAATGTCAAATGGAAAACGAACCTATATTTCGCTAGTTTTGTATTGATCCGTCATGTGCGGTAGATTTATTTTATTATGCGTTAATAAATCGATATGCTTTTAAATTATTTAAAATATTTATTTAAGTAGTAATTACTTTTTAAGATTATATTATTCGCTTAAAATATATATTTTCGTGATTATGAAAATGTTTATTACGTAAGTGAATAAATAACTATTAAATAATTATATTATTAGTAATTTTATAGCGTTCAATAATTTACTAATGTTAACAGGTCCCGCTTTGTCTCGCATAGCTGAGTAGTCGGAGACAACCTAGTGTCAAGACAGTCCGTTGACTGCTTTCCGACCGAAATCGTGGCATTGCGTGCGGAGCGGCGAACTCAACGCCACACTTTGTCTTACCAGAGCGGAGACATATAAATACACTATAAATATAATTATTTCCCCGAGTGGAAATCGAACCCACATTCAGTTGCATTTACTATGTGACGCCGTGCCACTGTGCCACGAGGGTCTCTAAGGAGAGTGGTATTGTTAGTAATTAATTTGATTGTAATTAGTACCTGATGTTTACAATAATGTAATTATATTAATTTGTCAAACAATAATATGATGAATCTTAATATAACACATGTAGGTATATTTGATTAATATAAAATTTTTCCCTCTTTTTCAATTGACTAGTAATTAATGAATTATCATTTCTCCGCTGTGTTAAAACAAAGCGCGGCGTTCAGTTCGCCTCTCAATACGAAATGTCTTGATTTTGGGCGGAAAACATTCAACGGTCTTGACACTAGGTTGTCTGAATACCCTGCTGTGCGGTAAAGCATGAAGTTGTAAAAAAAGTAAAGCATGACATGGTAAAAAATAATATCATAATTAACTTTTTGGTAAATACGGAATCGACTCCAATTAGAACGAAAAATAGAAAATGATGTGTCATGACACTAGGTTCTCACCATCCTATGGTGAGAAAAATCATTATTTTTGGAATTTAATTATTATAAAATTATAAAATACCAACACGAAAAATTAATAAATAGCGAAAAAATAAATAGTATTCTTACTTTAGCCCTCTTCAACAACTCCTGCTGGGCTTGCAATTTATTTTCATCTATGCCGTTCCAAATTTTCCACACAGATGCTTGGAGAGCCCTTCCGTAGCTAAATGTAAGGGCCCACGGCTTTTTTATACCGACTTGGTTTATAGCGTTTAAGTTTATGGTTGCTTCTTCTTCTGACTGACCACCGGAAAGGAAAGCAATACCTAAATAAAGAATTAAAAAGAAAATAAAAAGAGTGGACAGGCGATACAAGTGAAACTTCTAGAAGATGATATCAATGAGGAATATAATAAATAAGTATGTATGGTATAATATGGTTAGAAAAAACGTTAGTTTTTTTCCATTATTTAAAATTCATTTCTTCTATATAATTAGTGGCGTGTATAAAATACATTATGAACGTACTCTTAAAAAAATACTTTATTAATTATTAACGAATGATTATATTTAAATTTTATTTTCATTTCTCCGCTCTGGTCATACAAAGCGAGGCGTTGAGTTCGCCACTGAACAATCTTCGATTTCGGATGGAAAGCAGTTAATTGAGTGTCTTGACACTAGGTTGTCCCTGCCTAGGCTGCGATACAGGATAAAGCGTGAAGCTCTATAATATATATCTAATTCATCGGGATAATACATCGGAAGAAAGATTTACAAACTCTTACTTATTTGCAATAACCATAATAATTCCAGAAATTCCGTACATCGCTTTCTACCGAACACGAGACATTGCGTGTTAAGTAGTGGAACTAAACGCCGCACTTTGTTTCAGAGCTAGGAAGTGAAAATAAGTGGAAATATATGGAGTGTCTTGACACTATGTATGACTTTCTGTCTACCCCGCTAGGTGGGATAAAAGTGTGAAGCTAAAAAAATCCAGGTATAAGTCAAGAGAAACATAAAATAGTTTACGGATCAAGAGCCCGTAGTGCCATAATATATTATATAAAAAAAATAATACCTGGTACTTCAGCGGGTACAGTACTTAAAAAGGTTGTAACAGTAGTTAATGCTATTTCCTCAGGGGTACTACGCTTTGAGCTTTGTTGACCGGGAGTTATCTAAAAAATAATATATAATTATATATAAACAAATAGTTATCGTGGCAAATATTATAATCTAGCAGAAAGTTTAATGTGAAAAATACTCGTCTTAGTACCGTATATGTTGCTTACAAAAGTGCTTATTAAACACGTGGAGTCTTTTTGAAATTAATTATCGGGAAAAAAATTGACTTCCTGGTTTACAAATTTTTACCTCCGTTCAAACAACCTTTGTAAAAATAGTTTATAATGTTATTTTCATCTATAATTAACAGGTAGATGCATAAAATAAAAATTATTTAATAAATAATTTTAATTATAAAACTTATAATATAATTATAAAACTATTTTAACCGGATTAATCACGTTCATTTTGGTAGTCTACGTTTCGAACACTTTGCAGTAGTTCGTGGTTACAGGTTGTCTACCTGTATTTTCGAATATCTAAATAGACGCGAATAATCTATTTAAAATAATTTCATTTAAAATATGTAAAAATTGTGAAAATTATAGATTTTAGTATTAATTAACATAAATAATATTTACCATGTTAGGCTTCAAAAGCGTGCCTTCTAGAAATACGTGGTGATGTTTCAATGCTTTATATACAGCAACTAGAACTTGTTCAGTGACATTCTGTGCTCTTCCAATGTCATGATCGCCTAGAATTAAACAATAATATAAATATGTTATATTCACACTATTAGGATACTTCGCGTAGTTTGCAAATAAAAACGGAAGTAAACGCTTAGCATTTGTTTTTTAAAAATTACATCATTATAGTTGACAGAGTTGAGCAAACTGCAAACACAATCATTGACATCAATAAGCCTACTCCTCTTACACTTTACCATATTATCAAATCAGCAACTATTTTTTACAAGTATCAATTCACAAAAACAAATTTAGTCATAAGTCAAATGAGCAACTATTATCACAAGCACAAGTATGTTTGAGCTCTTTATTCGCACAGGATAAGTTCCGAAAAAATGCGCAAATATATAAACTAATGATGATTTATATGATATTATAGGGAATACGTTCTTAGTTGATAAAATAAAAAAAAACAAGTGTTCGATTAATTCCTATATCCTATATATATATATATATATATATATATATATATATATATATATATATATATATATATATATATATCGATTCGATATGCGAATAAAGAGATTAAAAAGAGAATAAGAAGCTATGACTGTATAATATAAAACTCATTGACACTTACAATTTATAATCCGATAATTTGTTGCTGTGATCATTTCAAATAGACAACTTTTCCGAATATATATAACTGCATTGTTAAGAACTATAAATGTATTCCGAATTTTAGCTCAATCGGATACTATGGCGAAAGGAAGTGGGTCGAATTAAGCTTGTAAGGTTTCACATACACTAACTATGCAACACGGCACGTAACAGCGTGTCGGTCGTGACGCAGTGGCCAGCATCAGACTGTAAACGTGACCGATTGTGCGTTCGATTGTTACTGGAGGAATAAATATACTAAATTATTTTCATTTCCTCGCTCTCTCTCTCTCTCAACACGCAATGTCACGAGTTTGGCGGAAAGTAGAGCACGAAGTGTCTTGACACTAAGGACTTTCTGTCTAGGGTAGAAATATGGAATAAAAGCGTGAAGAAACAGTTATAATTTAAAAAAAATGCCCATTTTAATATTTCATTCTATAACTTCCAATGAATAATATCACAGTTACTACAAAAGCTACGTTTCATTATAGTAACTTATACAACAGTATTTGTGGTGGAGAGAAAATGAGAGAATATTAAAGAAGACAAAGCTAAAAGCCTCGGGTCGTTTTTAATCAATTTCGCTAGCCTTTGAGGCATTATTAAAAATATCAGACAATAGAGTTGTATAACCTAATGAATTTTCTGTCCACCCTTCATCCTACCAGGAAGATATTAAAGTAAATTAATATAATTTTATGAAATTTTTCATCAAAAGGATGAATAACTTTTATAAAAGCAAACGAAATTCATAAAATTCAATCCAAGTACAGATTGCGTTAATGTACTGGAGGTTCTGAACCATGTATTTGTGGAATGTACGGATAAAACGTATAAAAGGTGTTTGAAATATGAAATTATTATTTTTTTGTAAAAAATGTACCTGATTTCCCTTTTTAGTAAGGCTAGTGTTCTTTTTAAAGATTTTTTTAAGTAATTTGTGTGTTTATTTTTATTTCTTAATCGCAAAAAATATTAATAATAGTAATATTTAAACAATAGTCATATTGAAACGCTAAATAATATTTAACATCTCGAAAATCCCTAAATATGAGACCCTAAAAGAATAAAGGAAAACTTTCTGAAATTCAAATAATTTTTAAGCAACAAAAAATATTTTTCAATATAACAGAAAAATAGGGTTAAAAGTATGATAATTTATTATTATCTATATCTATACTATCTATACTAATAATATAAAGACTTTGTTTGAACGCGCTAATATCATCTACTGATTGGAATTGAAAAATTATTTTTGTGTTGCGTAGTCCATTTACGACTAATGAGAGTGCAGCAATAATAAAAAATGTAGTGAAAATTTGTGTATTTTTAACTTGCGTGCGCCGAGTAAACGGTGAAAGTTATGCAAAAATTATGAATGACAAAATTGTTCCCCTCTAAAAGTTCTAAGAAAAACTCCGCGACAACTTAGTTGACTCACTATAACAAATTTTATGTATATATTTTGAGTGAGAATAATATACTATTTGCAAAGGTTTTTTTATTAACTAAATATTAATCCTTATCCAAATAAATGTTTTTTTTTTATCATAGACACTTATTTTTTAACTAAATAGCCTTTGATAGTGTTTGATTTCAACCAATATGCAATGACTTTTAAGTCCGTGTGATTCCGGCTTAGAATAGGATCACCCTGGTTTTGGTGGTGTCGTAAGAGGCGACTAAAATACGTGTGGTAGAGTCACGCTGCCAGCGATGGTACTAATGGGCAGACTCGACTGGATCGTTACCACCCCAGGCATTTAAAATCGACTTTAAGTAATGGCTTTATGCCATAGCGTTTCGTATTAGGTAATGCCAGGCTCGGCGCCTATACTCCCCTTCTTCTCCCCAAAATGAAAGCTATACTTAAAATCATTTTACCCCAAGAGGGTACCAATATCGTTGAAACTGAAAAATCCCTCCCTTAGTCTTTAATCTTAGGCTGCCCTTCGAATTCAGAGCACAGTACCGCGCAAGAGATAAAGCAAACGAGGCGTACGCTCCACGGCAGCCGCTTCCATACTTAACGTGGATTTTTATAACATTAGGGGTCTACATTCCAACCTGAACCGTCCACCACCATCTTGACACGGCACGGCCGGCCTTATTATTTCTGACGGAGACTCAAAGTGCCCAACCTAGCGACATAGCCTACCTTCAATACGCCGGCTACAAAATAGAGCATAATTGTAAATTTCGGGTCGTTGTGGTCGTGAGGGAGAATCTACGGATGCTTGTACAGATCCCATAGTGGAAATGCAGAAACAGATCAACTTATGGAGCATGTTTAATCGGCTACTGATGATATCCTGTCTCAGCTACCCTCTGCCGAGGTCGTGATACTTGGCGATTTCAATGCGTACCATACCGATTGGCTTACATCACACTACTGCGTTTGACTTTGCTGTGGCGAATGGACTGTCCCAATTGGTCAATTCACCTACACGAGTCCCAGGTGTGGACAGCCACAATGTCTCCTTACTGGACCTTCTGCTGACTTCACATCCAGAACAGCATCAGGTTAAAGTCGTTGTCCCTTTGGGATCTTCTGACCATTGCTTGATACGGAGTGTAGTTAAACGTAGTAGCGCAGAACACCCACAACCCGTCGCCCGTGATCCTGAAAAAAAGGCGATAGTTCCGATCCAACTAACTACAGACCTATCGCTATCAGCTCCCTGCTCTGCAAAGTAATGGAGGGCATAATAAACAGCCAAATCCTGGTATATATAGAGCATCAACGGTTGCTCAGCCTCTATCAATATGGCTTCCACCATGGTCGGTCAACCGGTGATCTTCTAGTGTACTTAACCCACCGATGGGCTGCTGCTATTGAAAGTCCATAACTTCCTCGCTAGGCGTAGCATGAAAGTCACTATCGATGGTTTTTGCTCAAATAATACCCATGAACGCTGGCATCCCCCAGGGTTGCGTGTTGTCCCCAACACTGTTCCTTCTGCATATCAATGCTTTATTAGCGGACCCTAGCACTCATTGTAATGCAAACAACAGTACGCTGGTCACCGTCTACACTGGCCGTGCAGGTTTTTCTCAGGAAAACGTCGACAAGGGTCGAAAAAAACTTTTGTCGTCCGTCGAAGCACCTCTTGAAAATGTCTCTTCCTGGAGTGAAAGGAACCTGGTTCAGTTTTCGAGAACAGCCCCTTTAAATACATGCCCCATATCAGTATATTGGGTCTTAGCTTTTCGAGCGACTGCCAGTATAGCGATCATCCGGAAAGAAGGCTAATTTAGTCCCGAAATAGTTTGGTGTCATCGGCAGAGCGAGACAGGATCTCTGTGCTTGTGCACCGAATCGAATACAGCGAAAAGCCGCTTGGATGAGCGGGCGTGACGGGCTTGATACTTTGGCGTTGCGTAGAGACGTTTCGACGGGGAGTGTTTTGAAGAACCGTTTGACCTGATTCCTGCTGCTGAATTTTCCAACCGCACAGTACATGACAGACTAAAATACCATCCCTATCATCTGGATACGTGACGTTCTACTAATGGGCGGTTTTGTAGGAATTTCCACGTGCCACAACGGCTTAGCAGCGGCAGTGTTTCCGGGTTTTTACGACATAAACACCTCCAAAAAGCGCGCTTTTTCCCATCTTAAAGGCCGGCAACGCTCCTGTAGCTCCTCTGGTGTTACACGGGGCCGTGGGTCGCGGTGATTACTTACCATGACGTGACCCGCACGCTCGTTTGCCTTACTATCATTTTAAAATAATAACGTCACATATCACGCGCGCATTAATGTGCGGCGTGTGATGCGGTGAAGCGGGAGGACGCTGGCTAACCATGCCGATAGTATTCTTATTAATATTATAAAAGCAAATATTTCTGAGGATGTACGTTTGATTTGGATAAAACTCTACAATATTATAGATTTTAAATGAGAGTAACATATAGGCTGCAATTTATATTATTTTTTTTTGTAATTTGTTCATATTATAACGATACATATCAATTAAGTCTGCCCTCTGAGAGCTATCTTAGCTTGCGCTGATAAAACCATTAGAGTTACACAAACATGATATTTGTCTTAAGTAGTTCTATATAAACGTCCGGGATAGCTTATATCTATCTTTTATGCGTAAGACACTATGAAAAAATTAGTGAACTTTTACAATATATATATATTTATCAAACCCTTATCAAAATCAATGCAATTGCAACATGAAGTTCTTAATATAAATTAACTATGTCTTTTACACTGAGTAATTTTATAATTTGATAAATAAACTTACCATCTAACAGAACGTCAGGCTCAACGATCGGCACCAGACCTTGGCTTTGACATATTGACGCGTATCTTGCTAAAACATTAGCTGCGTCTTGTATGGCCTGGACAGATGGTGAGTTTTGTCCAATTTTTAAAGGATAACGCCATTTTGCGAATCTGCACCCTTGTTTCTTGTATTCCGCACACCGTACTGCCAAATCATCGAGTCCTGTAATTATGAAAATAATATTATAATCCAATGTGAACATAATCAACTATATGTTTTAAAGCTTTATGGTATATGGGTAGTCAAAGACAACCTTGATGAATGCTTTTTACTTGAAATCAAAAGACATTTATATAGTTTCTTATTATAATCTTTCCCCCGGGTTTGAATCGAACCCACAACCGATCGCGTTTACAGTCAGACGATATCCCGCTGCACCACGATTCCCTCTTGAACACTAAAAAATGTAAACTATTACCTATTAATTATTTGTTATTTCACATTTTAAAAACTTAAAGATATAAATAATGTAACTTGTACCTTTTTAACTGTGCAAAGTTTTAACTTAATTTTTTTACAGTAGTGTTTTTTTATATATAAAAAGTATCAAAAAGTACACTTAAGTTATATTCGACAGATTATCAAAACCAATCAACTCTTTTTTTAATACAATAGTAATTTTTTTAGCACGTTCAAAGTACAAATAAAAAATATTTAACTTTTGTCTCATATTTCTAAAGCTTATATATTTATCAAATATATACAATACCATGTGTTGAGTAATCGCCTTCGGACAAGGGAACAACCTCCCTGTCTACTTTAATTCCAGGTATAATATTTTTCTTTTTCAATAAATCGATAAAGGGAATTCCATCTCCAGTCTTCTGATAGACAGTTTCATCGAAAAGGATAACTGCTGATATGTACTTTGAAAGGCTCTGTAACATAAAGTACCTTATTTTTGTATAATGTATGATTTATTAAATTTATTATACTTATTTGGAAATCATAATTTGCTTGTTAATGTCAATTGTAATGTAATGTTCGATAACTATGACATTATTGAAATGGCTTTCTCTAATTATACTTATAGATACATATAAATAAATAAATATTTGTTGTTATTAAATTATAATATAATTTAAATACTAAAATCTAAATTCTAAGGATATTTGTTAGGGAAGGTGAAGTGTAAACATACACTTCTTATGATTCCAAAAAATGCTAGGACGTCCTTTTCGCATGTTTTCCTAAGTATAGCGGTATCGTAATTTCTCGCCATTCGCACCAATGAGAGTCAAGTAACATGTAACAACGTCTTTTTACCCTAACCCTAATAAAATTCTTAAAATATGTTTCTTAAATGATATTCATCAAGTATGATTATTTATTTTATAAAATATATTTGCATCTGTATATCTAATACAATATATTAACTTATATATTTTAAAAGATCATCTTTAATTATTATGAAATAGTCGGGATCATAAAGGTTAAATATTAATACCGGAAAGTCACCGTCTTTCCCTATATATTACTTATGTCACTAGATTTTCAACATTACCTTATACGGTCAGTCTCGTTGCAACACAATAGAACTTGTACGAGGAAATACGCAAAAATTAAATAATACGTAAGTACATAATAGGATAATAGGATAATTAAACCAAAAACATCTACATACATAATTGATCAACATTTATATTTACGCTTATTAAATTCATTATAAAAATGGTAAGCAAATTGTTATTTTTCTAAAAAAAAGTATTGAGATTAAAATTTCTGCTAAATTTTTCACATTATTGAATTAATTAATATCATTTTTTTAAATTATTATAATTTTTAATTAATTAGTAGGGTAGACAGAGTTAAGACCCAGATACCCAATGTTATAACACACTTTGTCTTACCAGAGCGAGGAATTGAAAATAATGTAAATATAATCACTCCCCCGAACGGGGATCGAACGATCGAACGGATCGTGTTTACAATCAGGCGCTATTGAGTTGACCGAGTAAAAGATTAAACGAGCTTTATTCGGTATTACAGTCATATTTTTAATGCAATTTATGTTTAACTCAATTATAGATACAGGGTTATTTTATTTTTATCTTTGTACCGAAACATTGCCAATAGTTTCTTTACTTAAATATTTTTTGTAATGCTTGGTTATTTTCTTAAATAATAATTTGATGTGTTGATAAAGGGCTTCCAGTTAGATTTTTCTCACATAAAATAAACTAGAAAAATAAATGGAAAAAAATAATAATATTAATATAATATTTAATTTTGTTTTCTAATGATATTTTAGTAGTTTTTAAAACTTCATGTAAGTCATATAAACTAACTAAGTTAACGATAAAAGATTATTTCATCTCATAATTGAATTATTAGTATAAATACATGTATGTAATATATACGTACATTATTTCTCTCTATCAATGTGTAACTAGCCCGCATAGACAAAACATCAATCAAAACCTGCAGACCCAAGCAACTGGGTCAGATTCACAATAGACAAATGGTGGTTCCCTTCACAGAATGGCCTTTCGTTCTAATAAATCGTATCCATCTATTTTATTGATGATGCCAAAATAAGTCGACAATTGCTTAATTATTTTCACTAAGAACTTTAAGAGCGTGATGATCATACTTTTTTTTAGCTTCGCGCAAACTTCGTAATCTGTTTTCCGCCGATTTCGAGATATTGCGAGTTGAATGGCGAAAAAAGACGCCGCGCTTTATCTACCATAACGAAAAAATGAAAGTAATTAAATATAATCATTCACTAAGGGGGAATCGAGCCCACAACCGATCGCATTTACAGGCAGACGCTGTCCCACTGCGCCACGACCGGCCTCTGCCGTTACTGGCTTGTCCTATGATCATTAGTATTTAATTTATATTTTTATTTACGCGTCTCTTTATAATATCATATATAATTTTGCTTTCCATTTCCTACTAATTTACCTCTATTGTGCGCGAAATAAGAAAATAATATGTTCTAAATTAGGAAAATTAACTACACCACAATGACGTCATTCTGAGTTCATAGAATTTTTAAATATTTTCCAGAATTAAACCTATAATTGAACTAATGTTGGCTGATACCTGCAAGACTATTATTTAACGCAATGGCATAGCGTACGAAAAGTGGGTAGGTATATAAAAAGAGAATCGCTAAGCCAACTTTAGTTTCTATTAAACTGATATACTTAACTAATTTTGTATTAATTTTAATTTTTCCGCTGTGGTAAGACAAAACCCGGCGTTGAGTTCCGCCGCTCAACACACGAATGGAATGTATTAACATTAGCTTATTTCTGACTACACGTGTAAATATAAAACGTGAAGCTGCTATAATTCTGGGTATAAAATATTGAAAAGAAACTTATATTTTAAAATAAGGCCCATTTTAAAAGATCTTTATTAGACTACATAATTAGATTACAATATTTCATTGATATTTTCCCAGAATCCTCATAAATTTTCAGTGACTTGGAAATTTCAGTAAATAAAACTAAATATTACTTTATTTATTTTCACATTTCACGCTTTTATCCTGCATAGCAGGGTAGACACAAGTACCTAATGTCAAGACACTCCGTACTTCGTTTGCCGCGAATTCGGGAGATTGCGTGTTGAGTGGCAGAACTCAACGCCTCACTTAGTTTTACCAGAGCAAGAAAAGTGGAAGTAATTTAAATATAATCACATCCCCAAGTGGGAATCGAACCCACAACCGATTGCGTTTACAGTCCCATTGTGCCACGACCGACCTCAACTTTTTGCCTATTTATCATAATTGTTTTGTAAATTCTATTGTCACATTACTATAATATTCAATACTAAATGAATATTATTGAGAAAATAAAAGATTAAATTCGTTAAACATGACAATTAAAGAACGAAACAAAATATTATTGTATTTAACATTTCCTCGTATTGTATTTATTATTTACGCAAACAAACATTTTTTTATAGAAAAGTATACGTAAAAATCGGTATAAGAGTAAAAAAATAGTAATATATTTTTTAAAAACACGTAATTCATTACGAATTTCAATTCAATTTTGAACAAAAGAAAAAAATGCAAAAAAGGAGAAGAGAGAAAAAGAGATTAAAGAAGTTAAAAGTTTAGATGCCGTAAAAATATATATACTCTTTACACTATTTAAATTATTTTGATTTTAATCTGTAATTAATAATTACTATTAAAATATATTACCCATACAAATAAATAAAATTGAAGTATCTGTTTTTGATATTAAAATAAATGCGTTCTACAAATTGCATATATATGTCACGCGGTATATATATAAAAATAACATCTATTACAATTTTTTGCTGTCTATCTGTCTGTTTGTTTCGGCTAATCTGGGATGGCTTGAACTAGTTTGAAGGAACTTTCACTGGCAGGTAGTTAATATAATAAAGCGTAACTTGGGTGATTTTTTTTAGCTTCACGCTTTATCCCTGGCGGGGTAGTCAGAGAGTACGGAGCGCCAAACGCTTACGGTCCCTGCACACCTCTTCCGCCTCGTCCGCAGTCATTATCCTCTTCATGCATGCCCTTCGGGGGTTCCTCATACTTTTTACGTGACCTTACTCCAGTATCTTCGATACTGTGTTTTCGAAGGTCAACCGAGGTCTCCCCGACCTCTCGTACCACTTACAATGCTTCATAAATCTTTCTTACCATTCTTTTATCGCTCATTCTTTCTACATGCCCAAACCACCTGAGCACGTTCTTCTTCATTCTTACTGTGACATTCACACTTACACCTGCCATTCTGCGTATCTCCTCGCTGCATATACGGTCAGCTAAAGTGACTTCGCATATCCGACGAAGAGATCTCATCTCTACTGCATTCATCTTTTTTTCATTCTTCTTTTGACACACCAACGTTTCGCTGCCATATAACAACGTCGGTAACAGTACTGCATTTTGAACGGCAAGACGTGCAGGTACGCTGACGTTTTGCCCTTGCATCAATGCAGGAAGAGCACCGTCAATCAAAAGTGTGTTTGCTGCAGCAATACGCCTTTCCATATCGATTTCGTATCTTCTATCTCTACTAAACATACTTCTCAGATATACCACCTCATTCACTTGTTCTAATATCTTTCTATCTACCATAATCTTGCATGCATTCTTTCTTTTTCTCTTTCAAATATAAGAATCTCAAGAATGATTTTATTTGATACAAAAAATAAAACTCCAGTTATGTTAAACTCCATGCGGACGAAGTCATAGGCACAGTTCGTTTTAAGTCTATTTATTTTAACAATTAATAATTGTAATTTTTTGATATATTAAAACTTTTTGTGCTACGTCCAGAAGTGAAAAGGATTACACAGTTAATGTGAGGCTAAAACGCTTTTTACTTTCAAAGCTCACTTAATTAATGTAAAAGCTGGAATTCTCTCTAAAACTCAGTATTGTAAGATTTATTTCCCGTTTCCAAGTGACAGATTACAATGTTTAATTAATTAAATCTTTTACCTTCCTCTTTAATTATAGTCAGAGGGAGTTCTGTCAAATATATACGAGTATACGCTTTACTTAGCAGTTTTCTCGCATAGCTGAAGAGATAATTGGACAAAAAGAACCTAGTCTCTATCTCTCAGGGTAACAGAAATGATAACTATTTAAATCTATTTCCTGCCCGGAATTGAACTCGCGATCATCATGCCTACAGTCAGATACTGTACTCATTAAGTCACCATGGCTCCAATTATTATAACAGTAATATATTTAGCTTCATGCTTTTATCCCGCATAGCAGGGTAGACAGAAAGTACCTAATGTCAAGACACTCCGTATTTCGCTTTCCGCTGAAATCAAGACAATGCGTGTTGAGTGGCGGAATAGATAGCGTTCACAATCAGACGCTGATCCATTGCACCACAACTGGCTTCTAGCATTAATATTTTGCCGTAATAACAAAATATATATTATCCATATAATATATTAGAAGTTAGTCAAAATGAACAGGCAGCCAAAGTTTTCAAAATTTTCATTGAGCTTATAGTAAATATAGTAAAAAATCTTGAAGTATTTAACAAAAATATTACTTAATTATTTACATTAACATACTAACTTACAATAATTTTAACTTATAACTAATTTAACAAAAATCTAAATAAAATTAATCAACCTAACTCACTTTTTCTATCGCGCATATAAAGTAGCGAGGACAGTTAGATAGAACTGAACTAGAAGGGAAAAAAATATTTTGCCTTTATGTGATTAAATTTAATTATATTATCTATATTGTAATTTTTACTTACATCGTCGCATGTGAAAAGAAGCTCACGATATCTGCGCCTATTATTTTCAGTATTCTGTAAACCTACTGAAGCCAGAAGCTTACCGATAGCCTCTGAAAACATAAATTACACATATAAATTCAGTCTTGATAACATAATGGTTTCCATTTTTTTAGTTGTAAATATATGGTTAGATTATTGATATTACAAATCATTCAATTATTCACTGAGTGATCAAGTATTAAACTCCAAACGAAGTTATGGACGACAACTAGTTAAATTAAAATTTTAATTTAAGAAAATAAAAAACCGCTTCATATTTTATCCTGTAATTCAGGATAGTCAGAGACAACGAAATCAATACATGGCATACAGAGTGGCGAACTCAACGCCGCGTTTTATCTTCCATAGCGAGATGATGATCATTTTTAAATATAATCATTTCTACGAGTGGGAATCAAACCCAAAACCAACTGCAAATACAGTCATTCTCTGTCCAACTGTGCCAAGTGGCCTAATAAGTAATTAAAATTAACAAAATCTTGCGCAATATGATGACGTATTATACGTAGGTAATATTTTTCCCGTTTGAACGTGTCCTTTGACACAAAATGCACAATTTATAGTTATGTAATCTTGTGATGTGTATGACAGTCCTTGTATTGTTCATACGTATGAGTAAATTAATTAAAAATGTATATTTCACAGTGACTCTCGAATGCTATAGGCAAAGAATTAAACTTAGTATAACACTATAACGATATTTTCAATTCAGTACATGCCCAGATTCAATTAAAGTATTAATCTAATTTACAAAAAAATAATCCGACTTCATACTAACTACACAACTCTCAATCTACATTTTCCAACGAGTAATTTACCTATGTCTCAAAAACTACGAAGCTGATTTTGGTGAAATTTGTACTGTTCCCTAACTTGAACTATACCTAACTTAAATGAAAAAACCCATCTCTATGACTTTTACTTTTAGACTAGAGACAGATTCGTGGACACATACAAACGCTTACCAAATAGATCATCGTACTCAAATATTATTCAATCCTAACAATATTCCCTATACATATATCAAATTGTTGTTGCTATCAGTGCTTGTATACAAATATATATTTTCTTCTCTATTATATGTACCTATATGTTCTTATTTCCCCAAGTGGGGATTAAACCGCGTTATAAAATCCGTAAATATATTTATATAATATATTTAAATATAAATATATTATCTAAATATATTTATGGGGACAATTTAAATATTATACATAATTAATAAATATAATGTTATAATAACGCGCAATCATTGTCAACCTTGGAGAAGGGCGTGGAATTCCCACTATTACCGCTAAGTGGCGTCTAAAAACCTATTACAAAAAACAATTTTCAGTGAAGAATTAAATATCGTTACCTTAAATATTTAATGCATTAATCATAGTGAATGTTACTTAAATTTTTTTTATATAGGATAAAGAGCCCAACAAGGCAAACGAGGGAATTGTTTTCTACCCAGTCCAAGTATATACTGATTAAGTTCAACTTAATCAGTATATACTTAATATCTAATACTTTTTTAAATTATTAAGATAAGAGTTAATTATGAAAATATTATTATCATTTTGTATATATTTAAAATTGATATTGATTAGAATAAACTGAGGTCATCCGCTTACTGAAAAAGTTTTACCTATACGTATCTTTTACCTACATTTTTACCTATTATATCTCGATCAAATACTACAGCTGGCGATGCGTGCCATAACAGTGTAAGTAAAGTTAATACTACCGTTATCTTCATCAACAGCTAAAATTCCCTTTCCAGGAGCTACAATCTCTTCGGCAGTCTTCTTCAGTTCATCTTGCAATTTTTGCTCGGGATTTGAGAATAATGTTGCCATGGTACTGCAATTAAAGTTTTTTTTTATTTCAATTCTTTTTTTTATAACGGTTCTAGCACTACTTAGACATATCAATCTATTTATTAGATAGACTAAAATTCCCCACACAATTTTTTTGACTTCTATTATTGATATAAGATAATGTTTTCCTAAATATTTCATTAACATAATTGATATTTATACTCTTTTATTATTATACATATATGAATAAAATTATCATAAATTCTAATAGCTTTATTTATTTGTCACCACTAGCAATTTAACAATATATTCCGTATTTTTATATTAAGGTAGCGACACAAGAATTCTTGGAGACCATTGTCGCCATACGTGGCAACTTGTATTATGACATCTATCATTTACGGTTTCTACGCCAATTTTATATAGACAAAGTTATGCCAAATATTTTTTACATATATCTATTGTACTTTAGTATACTTTCTTCGATAAAAACATACTAAACGAGTAAAATAGTATTAGATTAAAAATACATACACAAATTAAACTTCGGTGTTTCTTGGCGGCTGAATCACAACTAATTATGTAATATTGAAATAATATTGTAATATAAGTAAAACATTTGTAGTAGTGGCGATAACTTTGAGCCAGTGTTATAAAGATTACATGTTTTGTTTTGTAGGGTTATCGTTTACGCGGAAGATAAAACATGGAGATGAATATAAGGAATTTCAAAGCTACTTCTTATAAAAATTAAAAATAAATTATATCCAGGTACTTAGGTACTAATAATACATATATTTTTAAAATATATGGTTTTTTGAATTAACATTATATCAGAAAGGTAAACGACCATAGTGGTCCATCATTATATATTTTTTTTTATTTTGCACCCAGTTAAGAGAATGTAATGTCCTATCAAAAATATAAACATTTAATTTATTTACATTTCCTTGCTCTGGTAAGATAAAGTGTGGCGTTAAGCTCCACAACTCAACACGCAATGTCTGAATGAATGAATTCGACGGAAAGCGAAATACGAAGTCTTGAAGACATTAGGTATTTTCTGTCTACCTGCTATGTGTGATAAGAGGCGTGAACTGCTCTTATATAATAGTAAGTATAAAAAATTATCTATAAGATTTTTTGCTTACTATTTATATTAGAAAAGATAATGATAAGGTTACAAAGCGTGAAGCTAAAAAAATATAATGGCGAAATGAGTTTCAACGAAATAGTTACTTTAGTTAGCATTTTTCATAGACACAAATATCATATATCGGAAAATCGTATGGAAAGTAGCTAAGTCAGAACTTAGGCTTTAATATATTGACCTAAATTATAATACGAAATGATTATAAATGATTTATAGGATTTTTTAAATTCAAGTAAATAAATTTGAGGACTGATAATTTACTACTACGTACACGCAAAACTCATTGATTTCACATTCGTCGTTAATGTTAAAAAACCGTGGCATAATATTTTCTTATAATAATACTGAACTTGGTTTGACTTGAATTTTTTTTCAATTCACTTTTTCTATAGAAAAAAGTAAATTGGCGAAATACAACTAAACGTTATAAATACTCCAAATTGTAATAATTAAACCGATGGTTAAATTATAAAAATTAAGAGTGCTTGTTTAGTTGTCAATTGGTTTTTACCGTTTACTTTGTACACGGCAGGTACACGAAATATAAGTATACGTTATAAAGTTTAGTTTAGGAAATTTCATTTCTACCTGCTATTCCACACTTACATTATATATCCACGTAAAGCCCTTGAAATCCGCATAATGATTCTCTACCATCAATATTGATTGCTGATTCTTTCAATACAATCATAAAGTTCCTAATGGAATTAGTTAACTACAAAATTATAATAATAAGGTGATAAAACTTGACTAGCTTCTGATTTATTCCTCTGTTTTCGCTCAACTACCTATCTGGATGCCAAATTTTAACTTTCTAGGCCATTTGGAGCTGCACAGTGATTTTGATATATAGGTCAGCCAGTGGTAAAAATTATAATATTGATCGGTTACATCTAAATAACCGTTTAAGGTGTGTTTATTAACTTTGGAACACATCTATAACTTGCTAGTCTTGATCTGTAAGCCAAATTTGACGTGTTTAATTGAAATAACTTTCAGCTATGATGTAGTTAAAAGTGGCTTCAAATGATTTATGCAATATTGCACACGATACTGCTGGCCTAACAGAACTATGTTAGCTTGAACTTATCTTTGATACAATTACGATATTTTGATATACAAATAGCATAACATAAGTAGATTTTGCTGTTATTTTATACAAGGCGTTTATATAGCCTCGTCGCTTGTAGCAAATTGCTGTTATATATTTTCTAGATAATCTATTTATGTTATCTAATTTCACAAATGTTCTTCAACAGCAAAAATGTAGACGCCAAAACAACCTAAATATTTCCTACTTTCCATTGGATTTTAATTATTACGAATTATAATATATTTTAAAAATAACTGCACTTATATATTAGTAATTACAAAAATCACCTATAAGATTTTTTATTTACTATTTATATTAGAAAAGATGATGATAAGGTTACAAACATGTACATTTCATAATAATGATTTTTTATGTCATTTGTAACATTTCTACGTAATATCATTTATTATGCAGGAGTTATAGTAGAAACTCATTATATGAACGTTAATAAATTAATTTTAATTTTATTTATATTATAATATCAAATACTTTGAGTGTTGACTCTTAGAATTTCAATAGGACGCCACCTATGGAACTTATGCTTAACTACGACGTTCTAACTAAAATGGTGTATATTTGTTATTATGCTACCGGGTTAATCAATTCCTCACAAGATGGCAATACAAAATGTCGGTAAAAACGTAGCGCCTGCTTGTAAATGATTATGAGACCTTCAAATGACCTTTTCTTCGTGTCCTCTCCTCTGTTAATAATTTTGACAGTTCAATTCAGTACCACTTCGGGAGTGCTGTAGTTCTGATTAGAATCTTCTTTCAAAATGTAAGTGAATTTTCACTAATTTTCATTGATATTTTCTTACTTTCTTTAGAATATCAAAGAACTTAAGCTAATGATATCGTATAAACGGACAATTTTAAACCTTTTTTGTAAGTCTTTAGTGTACGTGATGTAATATTGCACCAATGTTAAATAAATTTATTTAAATAATTACAATAGGAAAAAAATATATAAATAACCGGTAACATTTTAACATTATATAAATCTAGATTTTCGTAATTTTATTTTATTGGTTGTAGTAAATTTATTTAAGGCTGGCTGGTTGGAATGAGAAAAAAGCAGCTTATTCCAAAAAATCTATATTCGTATTTATAGTCTATAAATAGAAAAAAGACATGAAAAGTTTTTTTTTCTTTAATTTAGTTACACGTGTAATTAATTTTATCTTCTCAATTATATTAGTATTTTGGTAAAGATCCAAAAATAAGATAGAAAGTACGTTTCTCTTGTGTACACAAATAAACATCATGCTTGTGACGCCGTATATGTGACCTCTGAAGGACGCGGTGACCTTTCAAAATTATGTACACCTAAATTGCCTATGCATACAAAAAAATATACCAATAAATATTTCAGAAATACTCAGTTTAACTTAATACGATTACATTCACCTTTAGAAACCATAGACTTAAATATGTCATTAATAATAAGAAAAGAAAACAAAATCTGTCAAAAATTCTATTAATCCAGATTATATTTTTTATATTATTTGCCATGTTTGAAGCAAAATTTCCTTTTTTAAACGCTGTTACTAAAACAAATGCTAGTTGATAAGTATATTGAGTTATCAAAGTGACACTTTATTTTGGTAAGTTTTTATAATATAAAATATAATGTCGAGTATTTTATTTTAATTTTTATTAATTTTGTAAGGAATTTTTTTGTAAAATAATGCCTCCTAAAGGTAAAAAGGGTAAAAAAGGCCCTCCTGAATCAGGATGGATGCCTGGATTTGGAACAAAAGGTATTCGGTGTAAAATATTATATACAAAATATTTCTTGTAATTTATTTAAAAAAATGTTCAAAGTATATTTTTACATTAAAATTGTGTTAAAATGGTTAGTTAAAAATAGATAATACCTGCGAAGGAAGTTTAAACTTAAAGGCTTGATTTCTCACTGAGCCTGTTTCGAATGTGGAGGTGTGTCTCATTAAATATTTATGTAGGCATACTAACTTTACAATAACACACCTATCACATTTGCTATGACATTTCAAAATTAATTTGATAACAATATCAGTAGGATTACAAGTATTATTGTTAATTACATATATTTAATAGATAAATCAGCAAAAAATTAAAGATCATAGTATCAAATTGTATAAAAAAATTAAATATCATAGGATTATGTATTAGAACACATCTATTAGAAATTTACTTTCATCTTAGTATGAGTACAATTTAATATCATATTTTAATAACATAAATTTCTTTGCAGCCACAATGACCACATATTTCCAATACCCAACCCCTGAGCTCCAGGAGGAGCTTAAGAAGATCGCTCAGGCTATTGTTGCTCCTGGAAAGGGTATCTTAGCCGCTGATGAGTCCACAGGTATATTTTTAAAATATAAATAATAAGTATTTTAGTAATAATACTGATATAAAACTTGTTTGTCACTAGTTTTTATTTTATCTTATTGAATTATCTTTATAGGATAAATTTGTATTGAGTGATGGAAATATAATAGGATGATATTGTATGATATGATTGTTATCTTAATAGAATTGAAATGAAATATTATATAGTTAAGAAACAATAAGTAATGACATTGCAATTTTTTATATAGAAATTAATCAAATGTATATTTTGTAAATGATATTTGAAATTATATATTGATTGTTATTATATACCAAAACATTAACTATATAGGAACCATGGGCAAACGTCTCCAAGACATTGGTGTTGAAAACAATGAAGAGAATCGTCGCAAATACCGTCAATTGCTCTTCAGCACTGATCCAGTAAGTTTTAATATTAATAATTGAAAGGAAATACTCGCATATTAATTTCATATTAACATAATATGTTGTTATATGTTGTATGTTTCAATAGTTTTTTTGTTCATTGTAAATTATCTTAATAGCTTTAGAAAATATTTAAATTATTGTGTGTAGATAACATTTAAAGGAAAAATTCAAAAATGTATTTTTTTAGCTTCACACTTTCATTCTGCATAGTGGGGTAGACAGAAAGTACCTAGTGTCAAGACACTCCGTACTTCGCTTTTTGCCGAATTAGAGACATTGCGTATTGATTGGCGGAACTCAACGTCGCACTTTGTTTTACCAGAGCGAGGAAGTAAAAAAGAATTTAAATATATTATATGCATTTTTTTCTCGTTTTTCGAGAAAACTGAAATTTTAAATTAGGTCATTTAATCGTTACCTATCTATTACGCTTTCAATATGCATAAAATGTTTGTACCTAGTATCTATAATAATTTCCTATAGTCAAGAAGTCGCATTTCAATCTCCGCTGAAGCATAACGTGAAAGTTGTATGGTGGGATTAACAAGCGTTTTCCTTGTTCGTTGCACAGTGGGGTACTCGTGACTGATGTTGCATACCCTATCTACGTCATTATCAATAATGTCATAATAGTTTACTTTGATTTTATTAGTTTTATTTAATTTATATTTATTAGGTTTAGGAAATCTTATTTTTAAGGTCACCGTGGCGCAAAGGAATAACGTCAGACATTTAACGCGATTGGTTGTGGGCTCGATTTCCATTTGGGCATGTGATTATATTTAATATATATATTTATTTCTCCGGTCTGGTTAGACAAATTTCGACACGTCTTGATTTCGGGCAGAAAGCAGTCAACGAAGTGTCTTGACACTACGTTGCTCTAACTACTCTGTGAGACGGGATAAAGCTTGAAACTATAAAGAAATCTTTTTTTTTCATAAATAACAAAATAAAAGACTTATAAATAACAGAAATAAATAGTTCAAATATTTTATGAATATTATTGGAGTACACGAATACCGAGTGGTGTAAATTGATACGTCTTTTTAGATATATTTGAAGGTCATTATTCCTTCTCTTTAATAAACAACTACTTATTTTAAATGAAAATATTTTCTAAGATCTTATAACTATTTTTTTAGCTTCACGTTTTTTTTCCGCAAAACAGGATAGACAAGAAGTACCTAGTGTCAAAACACTCCGCACTTCGCCTTTACCGAATTCGAGACATTCATTGCATGTTGGGTGGTGGAATATTTTTAAAATTTTTAACTTGTATCAATTCGAATTCGGGCTGATTCGGACGTGTGAAGCGTGAATTTTATTTAAAAATATTTATCATAAAAACAATTTTACCCAAACCAGGCCATATCTGAGAACATCTCGGGTGTTATCCTGTTCCACGAGACCTTGTACCAGAAGACCGACGATGGTACACCACTGGTGTCTTTGCTGGAAAAGCGCGGAATCATTCCCGGCATTAAAGTTGACAAGGGTGTTGTACCACTCTTCGGATCAGAAGACGAATGCACTACTCAAGGTGAGATAGATATGTTTTTTTTTTGACATAAAGATTTATATAGAAACTAATATATAATAAGTAATTGTTACTGAGTATTTGATTAATGTGATTTTTTTTTTCAAATAATATTTATTTAAATTTAGACAAGCATATGTCTAATATTCTTCTGAAAACTGACTGATGATACTAGCACCGATTAACCACCTTCGCTATGTAGCTGCTGTCGTCAATTGCAAATTTTTAAATTTAAATAACAAGAAATATAAGTTGTTTTTTCAATTTTGCAATTGTAAATTTACGTTTAAATGCACTACTCTCGCCAAATTGGGAATGCTTTTTTTATTTGACGTAAAATTGTACTTTTAAACTAAACTAAACTAAATAAAATAGTACTTGTTTCTGATTATTTGAACGATACTACGTTTTCTATCGTTGATATATTTTTGATGAAAAAGTCTCGTCTATTGACTAATAATATATAATTTTATTAAAGTTATATATGTATTGTTTTTTATTTAACTTTTATATTATACACTTAGCACTAGTAGATATAATGTGTTGGAGATTCATCAACCACTTATGCTATGTACAGTCGACGATTGCTAGATATTTAAAACTTATTACATAATATTCATATTAGCATTGATTTATTCAACTTTACAATTGTAAATTTACATCTAAATGCATTGAAGTTTAATGGCCACTTCAACCTTGTGTCAATGTAGGCATGTATCATGACCTCTGTATCATATGTTTACTGAATAGGGGCTCGTCAATACATAATACGATAGTGCGAGTCAAAGTCTCATGTTTAAGTAAACATTATATTTCGTAACATCATGATAATGCTTTAGTAATGTTTAGAAAACAATGGTAAAAATATCATATTTTTATCGTGTTGTTTTTGTAATTTAATAAAAGCGTGTGTAAATCGATAGTGTTATAATTGGTATAAAAGCATGAAAATATTTTACCTTCATGCGCTTCCATCTTAATTATGGTTTGTACGGTAGCCTAAGATAAACTCAGTGTGTGTAAGGCTTCTTTCTCAACTTTCTGTGGTTTATTGAGAAGGTCATATTGTTTGCGGCATAGATAAACTTAATAAGTTGAAAATCTCAATAACCTAAATAAAAAATCCCTTCTAATATCAAAACGTTTGTCACTCGAAATCTCTATCTAATATTCCGTGAGTATTTGCAAGCCATATTAGTTCACATTTTCCCTCTATAACTCTTGAATTAGACCTCTGTATCTCGAACATAGCAATGTGTTATTTTACAATTATTTTATGATTATCTAACACTCACTATCTATTTAAATCAAAGAAAAAATTGTTAGCTAATTTAAGAATTTGCCTACAATATAATTACACAATTGTTTCTTATAAGACAATTTTATTTATTTTACTACGCTAACTCTTTATAAGAATGAATCTTTAAATCTAGTCAAAATGCGCCTAGGTAGAACACTAAGTAGAAATCCTCCAAAAGTCGAAAACTCTGTGACTCGAATTTTTGTGCGTTTCCCTAGATGTTCGACTTATAAAAAGGCATAATATATATCATACCAGAAGAAAAGGAAATATACAATTATACCCTGGCTATTCCCCTGAATCTAAATAGAACCTACAGCTTTCCCGGTAAAACATAATATTAAAAAATAAATAAAACTATATTATAATAATGTTATCGATTGTTCAAAATAAAATTTGGTTATTGACCTTTAGGTTCTTCTAAAGACACACAAGACGTCCGTGACACTGTCCACGCGTATTACAATCTATCTAGACGATATGTTGATTTACATGTAATACAAAAAAATAAAAATATAAGTTGATATCTCTTTAACGAATAAAATGCTATTTATTTGCAATATATTGAAAAGGAAAAAATAGTATAAAAATACTACCAATTCTAAATACATACATACAGTGCCACCACTGTTTTAATTTTTTTTCATTATTTAGACACACTGCAGTTTTACTTTTTTACGCAGTTGGTTAATTACATAGCTATTAATTATTATATATTTTGTTATTTATTTTGATCAAATTATTTTTAGAATTATCTATATTACGAAAATATTAAAAATTTCTATTTTAATATTTACCAATTTTAAAATTTCAACGCAGCGGGAATCGAACCCGCGCCTCTTCGTTGCGTTCTACTACCAGCTGCGTCGAAATTCTTATACGTCTTGTTACAACTTATTTATGTTGTTAGCATCTCTGTAGAGAGATTTTTACAAATTTCTACTACTTAAAGATTACTAAGAAATAATCGTTTAACAAGAGAGATTGCTATTTTATTTTAATATTTACTATTTTTAAAGTGTTATTCCACACTTAGGATTAGAAAACATTTGTGAAATTTTTATTTGTTGAAAAATCGAGAACAATCACTTTTTTATATAATTATACTATTTTTTTGAAATTTTGTTTACAGGCTTAGACGATCTCGCCCAGCGTTGTGCTCAATACAAAAAGGACGGTTGCCACTTCGCCAAGTGGCGTTGTGTGCTGAAGATCGGTCGCAACACGCCTTCCTACCAGGCCATCTTGGAGAACGCTAACGTACTAGCCCGTTATGCCTCTATTTGCCAGAGTCAGCGTATCGTACCCATTGTAGAACCTGAAGTATTGCCCGATGGTGAGAAACCGAACAGCTTTACGCTTTTTCAGACATTACCATTAATAGCCTGCTAAATGTATATTACAACCACTCATTTTTTGCATAACTCAACACTGCGCTTTGTCTTTTAAGATCTAAGAAATTATGAAAATTTGTAAAGAAACATTCTGCTGAATGACCACAAACACTAATTAAAGATATTATTGGTATTTTAAATAAAACTAATGTTTATTCGGATCATCAACTTGCCCTGATTTTACTGTGGATTAACGTTTTGACAAATATAATTTAATTTATCATTAAGCAAGTCGGGTAATGGTTGTAACAATTAAGATAAACAAGGTATAATTTTTAGGTTGATATTCAATATTTTTTAAATATTAAGCTTTAATAATTGTTTATTTGTTAATTAATTTCCAAAAGTAATTAATAGTTATTTTTATATGTTATTAATAGTTTTTTAAACCTTTTTTGGGCATTGTTTGATTTTTAGCGTTTGTTGGGCATTGTTTGATTTTTCATTACATATTGTAGATATTTTCAATTTAAATGCCAAAATAATACTACTCTGACAAACAATAAAAAAGTAACTATCTTACAATATATTTTTTTACTTTATCTTACTGCAAAAATTTTTTATACTTTTTATTTTTAATGGAAACGACCATAAAAGATCTATTCTATTCACTCAAGGCGAACACGACTTGGACCGCGCCCAGAAGGTGACTGAGACTGTATTGGCCGCTGTGTACAAGGCATTGAATGACCACCATGTCTTTCTTGAGGGTACTCTCCTCAAGCCCAACATGGTAAGAAACAAATATACTTACATAAAAAAAAATTATGGTTTTAATATTTGTTCGGAAGGCGGAAATCGAACCCAAGACAACTGGTTAAAATTAATATTACTTGATATTATTTTTATACTTATGCAGGACAGACCCTTTGATAAATCAGTCTTTTATTTTATTATGAGAATATTGCGAAACAATATACCAATTTTGTTTTACAATTATGTTGAATCTAACTGTTAAAAGATGCGGATGTATCTGTTTGTCCATAATAATAATTTTTAGGGATAAGGCTGCCTTAGCATTGATCACTTCATATGTATATATATGTGAAATTGAATATACTATAGTTATTATTTTTAAAGGGCTTTCCCAAATATAAGGATTCAACAACCCAGAATAAACATATTTCTATGACCAATGCATTCCAAAGTGAAGTCGAAGGCAAAATCCGAAATGTATATTATTTAATAAGTAATAATTTTGGATTTTGTATTACAGGTGACTGCTGGCCAGTCCTGCAAGAAGTCCTACACCCCAATGGACATTGGTCGCGCCACCGTCACTGCTCTCCTCAGAACTGTACCCGCCGCCGTTCCCGGTAATTTATTTTGCTTTTTACACAAAATGAAAATTATTACCTGCAAGTGGCCATAGATTAGCCCTTTTAGTTGAAGTTTTTATTATGAAATATTTGTTTATGAAAGCATACAGTAGGATTGTAATATATAACTTAATATTTTTTTATTCATTGCGAGTTTAGTGGCGGAACTCAACACCGCACTTTGTCTTAGGAGAGTGAGAAAATATCAATAATTTAAATATAATCACTCTCCTAAGCCGAAATTGAACCCATAACTGATCGCGTTTACAGTCAGATGCTGTCACACTGTGTAACGACCAGCCTCTCCTATTTTGATACTTATTAGTACTTTAAGATGGAAAAATATATTATAGAAAAATAGAGAGAAATTCAATAAATTTAATTCCAGGAGTAACTTTCCTCTCTGGTGGTCAATCTGAGGAAGAGGCTTCAGTCAATCTGAATGCCATCAACACCGTTGACCTAAAGAGGCCGTGGGCCCTTACATTCAGCTACGGTCGCGCCCTCCAGGCTTCCGTCCTCCGCGCTTGGCAAGGAAAGAACGAAAATGTTCTAGCCGGACAGCAGGAACTTCTGAAGCGTGCTAAGGTAACGTCTTGTTTGTTTATGCTGTCCTGGTAACTTTACGTTGAGTTGGCAGGAGAATTGTCAGACGTTATTTCTACTTGAATCACAAGGGAGCTGGAAGCGTGCTAAGGTAATGTCTTGTTTGTTTATGCTGTCCTGGTAACTTTACGTTGAGTTGGCAGGAGAATTGACAGACGTTATTTTCATCAGAAAGTAGTCATGAAGGAACTCTGCTAAGTTAACGTCTTGTTTGTTTATGTTAGCCTAGTAACTTTACGTTGAGTTGGCAGGAGAATTGTCAGACGTTATTTCTATTTGAAAGACACGAGGGAGTTCAGAAGCGTGCTAAGGTAATGTCTTGTTTGTTTATGCTGTCCTGGTAACTTTACGTTGAGTTGGCAGGAGAATTGTCAGACGTTATTTTCATCAGAAAGTAGTCATGAAGGAAATCTAAGTTAACGTCTTGTTTGTTTATGTTATCCTGGTAACTTTACGTTGAGTTGGCAGGAGAATTATCAGACGTATTTTATTTATTTGTTTGTATCTCTCATGAAGGAACTAGAAAACGTGCTAAAGTAATGTCTTGTTAGTTTGTGTTAACCTGGTACTTTAAATTGAATTGGCAGGAGAATTGTTACACATAATTTTTTGTATGTGTTTTTGTTTGTATGAAGGAGGAATTGAGAAGCGTGCTAAAGGAGTCCTGTTTGTTTATGTCATACTGGTATTTTTAGGTTGAATGTTCAGAAGAATTGTCAGATATTAATTTTTATTTCAAAATCATATTCTTACCTGACATGCTACATCTTGTTTGTGTATGTCATTCTAATGCTTTGTGTTGAATTGGCAGGAGAATAGTCAAGCGTCTTTTTTATTTGTATGTCATGAAGGAACACGTGTACGTGCTAAGGTATAACGACCTTATTTTTTATTTGTATGTCATGAAAGGTGGTGCTAAGGTAATATCCTATTTGGTAATGATAGCTTGTTACTTTAGTTTTGAGTGTTCAAAAAAATTGTCAGATATTGTTTTTATTTGTAAATCATGAGAGACTCGCGAGGCATGATGAAGTAATGTCTTGCTTGCCTATGTTATACTAGTACTTTAGGTTATTTTAGTAGAAGAAATATCGGAGGTTATTTTTTATATGATATATCATTGTGTCATGTAGGAACTTTTCAACATTTTATATCTTTCTGGTACATCATATTGCGAGCGGGAAAGATGTTACGTTGAGTATTAGAGCAGTTAATATATTTAACATAATAAAACCATACTACTTATTACGGTGGGGTGGGAAAATTCTTCATTATTCGTACTGTAACTAGACTGGTTAATTGTTGCTAACTATCCCAACCGGCAAAGATAAGTGTGTAAGTTTTGGCATGTATGTTTATAAAAATTCTTATATTAATATTATGCTTGTCTTTGTGTGTTATTTATATTCGTTTATATTTTTTTAAACTAGTTGTTTTAGTTAGTCTTTTTTGTTTAATTTTTGTTTTAAGAGTAGTAAATGAATAGTATACATTCCATATCAAATAATACTATCAACATCTGTATTTCAAGTCCAGTCCAAGTAATAATCTCTCATTATTTCTATTTGCGTATTAGTAATTTAATTATTATAATATGATTAATAAATAAAGTACGAAGCCAGTCGTTCCGCAGTAGGACAGTGTCTGATTGTAAATTCGATCGATAGTGGGCTCGATTCCCACTCGGGGGATTGCCATATATTTAAATTATTTTCACTTCCTCTTTCTAGTAGGACTCTCTAAGAACTCAAGTTCCGCCACTTCACACGCAATTCTCGTATTCGGCGGAAAGTGAAGTACGGAGTGTCTTGACACTAGGTACTTTGTGTCTACCCTGCTATGCGGGATAAAAGCGTGAAGCTAAATAAAAAGAAAGTAATTTAAGTCACTTTAATGTATATGTCTGCTTCATATATAGAACGCAACTAATATATCCTTTTTTATTTCTTACGCACCTCGCCTTGCACCATCATCGACGCACAACGCTATGACAACGCTCTATACTATAATAAATCATCACTATTATTAATAATCATAATAAAATACTTTATCAATTTTATGACATTTAAATTTATTCGTTGCCATAATAAAAAAATATTATATTGAAAATTATTAAATTTGTTGCGATTATAATAAATAGGCTAACGGTCTCGCCTGTCAAGGAAAGTATGTAGCGGGTTCGATTCCGTCCCTCGCAGCGCAAAAATCAAACTTCGTTAAGGCTCATGCATACTAAATGTCATACATGACTTTAACTGATTAAAAGACTTACGTTATTTTATGTGGATTTTATTTTTTTATATACAAATATATATTATGGCAACTAATAATGTTAAGAATCATGTTAGATTTTGTAATTATTTCGAAATATAATAATTTCATTTAGATTAGCTTCTCAATATTAGAGACAATTATTTTTTTTAAATTACGAAAATAAAATTGTTTCATACTTACTAAATTTAAAACCTTTTAACTGTCATTTTTGTCTTTTTTTGGTGCTAATAATAATTTAAAAATGTTATAATTGTCTCTGATGCTGAGCTATTTTAGATGCTATTTAATAGTGTGTCGCAAAAAAAAAGATTTTTAATTATCATCTATATACGTTTAGTTTGTGTTTGTTGCAAATATTTATATGATCATATAGATGCATTTATTTTGTGTTTGTAGTTGCTTTTTGTGTTTAACTGTATCTGTGCTGTACTAACATTTGTTTGTTGTTAATAAAAACTATAGTACTTGTGATGTCGTGTTTTTTACCCTGTACGTGAATGGAAAAAATCTTCAATGCTATGAAGGTAAGTTTATATTTTTTTTATTAGTGTCTAGTTTTAGTTCTTCCTATCCTATAGAAATCGTCGTCTTTTTTTTACTTGTTATATTTCATGTCTGAAAGGGGTCAGACAGTGAGAGCCTCTGTCTATTTTAAAGGCATTGTCTATTGGATGGTACATATATCTCAACGTCGCCTTTCTTATGAAGTTGGGTAAAATGAAAATTATTTTAATATATTTATTTATTTCTCCGAGTTGAGATCGAACCAACAACCGTCAAGTTTGACTCTCTTACGTCATAGTAAGACATCTTTTTGTAATATAAAAATTGTTTGTTTTTTTAATGTCATTGTTTAACGTTAGTTATAAATAAGTTAAGTAGAGTCCTCGTTGGCCCGTTAACATAGCGTTGCCTATAGCAGCGTGTATGCCACTTTATATAAACGTAGAACATAATAATTCTATGTATATTATGCATTTTTTTTAAATATTAGCATTTTGCGCTAAATATAATTTAGAAATGTGCTAAATTATATGTTCCTCTGTTCGCGTCATTTTCCTTAAAAAAGAAGCTACTATCAAGTAGTTTTTATTTCACGTATTAATTTATAAGACAAACTAAATCAATATCTATTAAATATATCTTTTGTTTTAGTTTGACGAATAGAAGTAATTATTTTTAAGGACGGGTTGATCGAGAATATTCTTAAAATAACGTTTTAGTAAAACATGTTTCATGCTACGTTATATATAAAAGATACATAAAAATAAATAAATTGAAACTTTTATTTTAATGTTGGTAATAATTAATGTCCTATGACTGAACATCAAAAATTGTAATACATGTAAAATACCAACCATCCATGCGTGCATGTGATCTAAGCTATAAAGGTACAAAATGTTTTGAAACATAATTTGTCGAACATTTGGCACTTTAGTCTAAAGTATAACTGAATATTTGTTATTCGGCCAAAATCAGATTTCTTTATCTATGAATATAGATAGTGATAGTTTAAGCCTTGTTTATTTAGACATTTTAATTGATTATAAGAAAACCTTGAATATTATTAAATATATTTTACGTTTTATTTATACGTATTTATAATTTTCTTTCATATTTTCAGGGTAACGGTCAGGCTTCTCAAGGCAAATACATCGCTGGATCCGTAACAGGTGTGGGCGCTGACGCCGGTCTCTTTGTTGCTAACCACGCATATTAAACTTTTAAATGATACACGTACAAACGTACATACAAACATACATATATAACATAACGTAACATCGCCCAGCGACAGTATCTCAACTATTCCTCGAAGCACAATGCTTTATGAAAATTAAAGAAATATAAATAGTTTATTTAATTCCGAAACGTCACAAAATAAATATTAAATTGAGATTAATATTCAAAAAACGCGCCTCTTCCGAGCTAGTCTATGGCCATTTTGAATTAAATGTGCTATATTGATGCATTCGTTTGTACAGACAATTGCTACACTTTAATAAATGCTAACTCGTCTTTGACGTTTGTCATAGATTTTAAATTGTTGAAATTATAAACTTTGAGAGTAGATTATAATAATTTGTTGATTATTATCGATGTAGTTGTATTGTCATGTAGTAATGAGATTAGATATCACTAGATACTTCATTTTGTGACATTTAAAAAAATCATGGATAATATTTGATAAATATATACACTGTAATTTATTTTTTATCTATCATAAATTAAAGTGACAGTTTACACTTGGCTATTTATATGAATATTATTTAATGTTTTTAATTTAGGTTTTAAATGTATTTTGATATTTTAAGAGTAAATATATTATAGTCGATGAATATTGTAGTTTTATTTTTAGTGTGTAGTAAAACCTTTTTAGTTATTTATTGAAAATTGTAACGTAAGCCTATAAAATCTTAGTGGTATTATAAAATAGTTGTAACCAGAGCTAAATTTAGGTTACTTTGTAATTATTGAAATTAAGTGTAAGTATCTATTTTAATAATTATTATATAAATATTGATTTTAAATATTTATGAATGGAAAGTAGGCAAAAAGAAATAATTAATTTTTTGAACTTACAAACAAATGTCAAAATAAAACATTTTTGGAAAAACGTATAAAATTGTTATACGTTTATTATATATTATTCATCCTAAGTGGTGTCTAACACTTTAAAAATAGGAAAATATTAACAAATGTAACTCTGTAATAGATACTAGCTATAGTCGGGAACATAACGATTTCAATGTGTAATAAAACTAAAATCACTTGGTAAATCACTTGTGGAATAGACCGTACAAAATAAGAATCTGAATTACTAAGAAATGTTACCGACATTTTTTACCTTAAAGAAACCTAAAAGTAGAATACTCTTTATTTACCAAAAAAACTTCATTAATCATTAAGATAAATTAAGAAAGAGGCGGTGGTGGCGTAGTGGGACAGCGTCTGACTATAACGCGATCGATTGTGGGTTCGACCCTATTCGGGAGAGTGATTGTATTTATATTATTTCCACTTCCTTGCTCTGGGAAGAACAAAAAGTGCGACGTTGGGATCCACTACTCAACACGCCAGATACTTTCAGTGTACACTGCTATGCGGGATAAAAAGAGTGAAACTTAAAAAAAACAATTAAGAAATTTAAATTAGTACCGTAGGCGATCATATTGCTAAGCAAGCGGTCTTTTCCTGATAACCTTTGGATTAAGTGAACACCTTATATGCTCTTGTATAGTTTGTAAAAGTTATTTACTGAGCAAACTTAGAATGAAGATTAAAATGTCACTTTGCTTAGCGACTGCTGACAGGGGCTTTTAAATTTGTTTCTGAAACTAGATAAATTATAAAAATGAGCTTTTTAATCTAAATTATAGTAGTTTTAAGAAACTTGCAATCTAGTTACTACTAGACTTGAATATCTTCATATACGGTTTTCATTTAAGTTTTTTTAAATATATTCAACACCTTTAACTATTATGTAGGTATTACTTGGTGTGGTTCATATGTTAAGAACCTATTAAGAAATTTGCACTTTTTTAGTTTTAAACTTAGGACTTACATTGCCCGAAACAATATGTATGTACATTATTATTAACAATATATCAAATAATAATCATCAATCAAGAAGAAGTCCATTGCTTGACATAGGCCTCCCCATAACATTTCAGTTAACTGCTACTATACTATATATTTTATTTGGTTTTTTTGACACTCGTTCGATTATAAATATAGATAAAGGAATTATTATATTTAAATTTTTTTCATTTCCTCTTCTTCAATTATGATGTATTATTATAGAACAAATCTATTTACGTAATATTTTATTCGGCAAGCAGAGAAATAATCAATTATTTATATTTTAAAAATATCTTAACTTTATTTCCAAGTCCCTTTCGCTAATGATTTTCTGGCTGAGATTGCTACCAACAATAAGACCGCCTTCACACACTTTACTAATTTATAAATGATTGTGTACTGCTGTTTATATTTAGTTTTGTATGCTTTTGTGTGTAATAAAGTATCTCTAACCTTAATTTATACTAACACACACAGACACATAATCATGTTTTTATATTTTTTACGTTATTACTATTATATACACTATTATATATATTATATTATACATACAAACTATTATACTATATGTCTAAAATAGTTACTAGTAATATACTATATAGTTAAAATTAGAAAAAAGGATAGCTTGGAGAAAACATGTTAATAGTCTAATAGACAAAGCACGTATTATGAAAGATGTAGTTTTTCCATTAATATCATAATTTATTACAATCTTTGACACAATTTATAAAGCTTTACGAAAACTTCATGATTGGCAACAGCCAATAAATATCTCTAAGAATTTTGACGTAGCTCCATAAAGAACTGTACGTAGATTGAATTTTGCATTTACATGGTTTCCAATCTCTTTATATTATAACTAGGTATATTTTTAGTTTTTACTTAATCTTAGTTTTTTTAATAACACTTTAAAAATACTATTTGTTTTGCTTTACTCGCGATGGTTTAATTGATTGACTCTGCCTATATACTCGAAATAAAGATTATAAGTCAATTATTTTTATTTCCCTGCTTTAATATGATATTGTGTGACGTGAGTTCTAACACTGAGTCAAATTCAGCCAGAAAATGGAGAAAGGATTAACTTCACGCTAAGTATTCCACTGTATTGGGATAGTTTTTTCTTTTTTATCCTTCACTCTGTATTCCTGACGAGGTGTGACGAATCAGAGTGAACGGAGCGCCAAATGTTACGGTACTGCATACCGCTTTCGCCTCGTTGACAGTGATTAACACTTTCATCTACGTCCGTCGGAGGGTCCTGATGCTTTTTTACGTAATCTTCCAGTATTTTCGATACTATGTTTTCGAAGGTCAATATAGATCCCCCTACCTCTCGTACCACTCACCTTTATTTCATAAATCTTATTATTCTTTCAACACTCATCTCGTCGACGTGCCTAAACCCACGTTCTTCTTCATTCTTAGTGCCTGATTGTAAAAGCAGTTAATTGTAGGTTTGATTGATATTCGAAAAAATTAAAACTTATATTTAAACTTGCAATTTCTCGATTTTGGGAGAAAAGCAGTCAAGTGTTATGACACTAGATTGTTTCTGATTGCTGGTTTTTTTTATTCTAGCAGGTATATTAATTACATTTGTATCTTATCTAATAGCAGACTTCAGTACTCAATTTGTACTTAGACTATTACGTATATTTTACTAAGTGAAATGGAAATATAAATTGCCTTTTGTGATTTTAACGATCACGTTATGAAACAAACGACCCGGCTCAGGGACGCTTAATTGGCAGAACTGCCAGAAATGTTTAGGTACTTATTGGTTTTTTTCATGTTACATGAAACTTGTAACGTTTTCATAATGAAAAAAGAAACAAAAGCTATAAATTTCGAAATGTTACCCCTGCAAGAGCTTAATTTAAAATCATAAATAAAGAGCAAGTCTGAAAATTTTTCGAACACTAATCAATTTATTTTTTGTAGGCATAATCAGTTTATATTTTGACAAAATTAACGTATAGCCATTCTATTTCTGTGAACTTGTTTTTTTTTTAAATATTTGCGAGTGTACAACCGACAATGACCTGAGCTTTTGACAAAATTGTTTGTTACGAAAAATTTCGCTCGTTTATGTATAAGTATAATAGTAAACGACATTTTTTAAGCCAAGTTCCTTGTCCTCAGAAGAAAAACCTTTAGGGACTGTTTTACGTGGTCACTGGTATAAGAATTTTCCTTCATTTAAACTTAGGTACTCGCGAATGCTAGACTATGCAAATGCAACGTCGACCGTGTCTGATGAACCGATATAATCGAACTCGATTATCTATTCAGTAAGATCAAAACAACTTTATTTACATTAGGCATGATAATACGATGAAATAAGCTGGTAGGCATCTGAGGATTGCAATGGAAAATTAAATTGCCTTTTTTAACAGTTTTTCTTTTTTACTTTCTCGAAGCTAAAGCGTGTAAAAGATAGAGGAAATTTAGTGTTTCTATTCATAAATACACATAACTTAATGACTTGACGCGAATACGTGTTTGACACAATGAACCATCAGGATATAAAGAAATTTAGTATAATAATGCAATCAATGATTTTTTGACTAGATATAATAACAAAAAAAATGTTTGTACATGTATAATAGTATGTTTGTTTAATTTGTCTAAAATTTAAGAACCTAAAACCTACGACATTTCTCACTCAGGGAGTGGAAAATTTACCACTTAATACTTTATACGTTTTTTTTAAATTAAAATGTTCTACAATTGTAAGTCGCTTAGAAACTAGCACTAATTTTGTCTCCGAGGGCCCTTAAATAAATATAGATTTAATAAGATGTTTAATTCTCTCGTATTATTACACATTTTAAATGAAACTATTATAAATGGATTTATTTATTTAATTATGTATATTTTAGAATTCGAGTCTACCTAGTACTGTAAAATGGTCGAAACTTCAAGTTTTCAAAAATATATTTTCAAACATCAAAATATATGCGATTAATCCGTTTAAAGTAGTGTCAATAAAAATATCGATTTATTTATAATATCATCTTGAGTTTGATTCGGTTTGTTATCACCTGACACCTAACTTACGATTAGTCCTATATGCTGCTCTATGCTATGTGGAATAAAAACGTGAAGCTAAAAAAATGATCAAATGAATATAATGGAACATTGTACGTTAGGTATTAAATCACATACTGAATCGGAGTCAATACGATGCCCATCGTAAACCTTAACTAGGCTAATATTCCCACTCCTCTGTTCCCATATTTTTTGGAAAAAAGGATCGAAAGAATCCTTCGAGGATTAATATACAACCGAGGTGCTTACACTCGGTTCGCAATATGTATTCTCTTAATAAATTTTATTAGTTTTCATCTGTTCTTTGATAGTTTGGATTATATATATTGTGCGTATTTTAAATACATAGAATTTATAAGTTTTGAATGTTACAAGTAATGCCATGCCATCGCTACGAGGCAGTTTGTAAGATTTGTTCTTTGCAAAAAGCAGCTTACGCTTTATCAGCAACAGGGTAGTCAGAGACAACCTAGTGTCTAGACACTCTGTTGACTGCTTACCGCCCTAGACGTCGCGTGTTGAGTTGCGATCTCAGCGCCGTGCAGTGTCTGACCAAAGGACAGAAATGAAAATAAATTATAAATTTATTCATACCTTCGAGTCGAAATCGAGCCCACTCATTGCGCTACTACTAAAATATAAGTTTTATTATTTTCTAGACAAAAGAATGAATACTTCATTATTAAATGTAATCGATACGAACACTTTTTAAGAAACAAAGAGCGGCTTGTTTACATTAAAACCACATTACGCACATACAAATATTTGCAGACTCGTTGCCGTTTCCGTTTAATTCGTTTCGCGACTTCATTTTGTCTTTGCAATATACTTCACTATTCATTTGCGTCGTGTAATTGACACGGAGGTTAAACACCTCGCTCGTCTTCACTAGTTGCTACTTCAAATGGAAGCTTTAATTAAAATTAAGAACAATCTTCTCTTCAATTTGATAGCTATATGAGACAGTTTTATAATCTAATATGCGAATGAATAATTTTAGTTTTTTTTTAATAATAAATACCTCAGGTTTAAGTTAAGATTTATTTTTTATTTGATGGATAAATGTGATTAGCTAACGCTATTAAGTTATTTGTCTGGAATTTAAAGGAGCCCTTATAAATTAATCTCTCTATTAATACGATCTTTAATTTTCGCGATTTTTACATAAGTTATGAAAATATTTTGAATGAATTAATATTCAGTAAGTACGAACATTCAAAATAACATTTTTGGAAATACGACGGATGTGCCAACGGACACTTTACAGTAGTCTACGGTCACCCGTCTATCTATAACCACATGATATTTTCAAATATCAAATTATACACAATTAACCGCTTAAAATAGCTTCATTAAAAATTATTTTCTTTATTTTTCAGAAAGATATTTTATATTCATTTTGTATATTTGCAATATTTTCATATTGTTTGTTTTCCTTAAGACCATTAATAAGCATTGGTTCTCGGAGTTTTCAATCTCGCAGGGTGATTTTTTTCACACTAACGACTTAACTTTCTTGAAGCGTTTTTCAGGTAGTTTACAATTTCTCCCCAGAGGTCATGTCGAGTTTACTTATACTAAAAGTAGTTTAGTTAAAAAGAAAAGTAAGTTACATTTTAAATGAAAATATATTAAACGCAACAAAGCAAATCCGCTGGGTATAAAAAATTTTTTAGTTATTTTTTTCAAAAATGTTTTCTTATCCTAAATGAACAATAGTAAACTTTAAAAATAATAAAATACCTTACAGTATGTAGTCCATGGTAATAGCTAGAGTTGAAAGTCAAGTTTAGAACAGTTTCATATAAATTGAAACTCGAGAATCTATAACAATTTTTTCCAACTTTGATGAAGTCAATTAAATTTCACCATCCATTATGTATAAAAAATGTAAACCAGACGCCCTTAGTGTTTTAGCTAAAACTTGTACATAAAATTAATATGTACACCCAAAATGTTCACAAAATAAGTTATTTTTTTAATATTTCCCCTATTTAAATTTTAATAGAGTGCTATGAAATGATGTTTTTCCTCTGAATATTTGATGTTAACTATAAGTTACTCTCTAGCCACGAGGGCAAAGACTTGTCGTTACACTCAGTGCAAACGTACTCCCAGCATAGACGGTGGAGGTTAATAAAGATGGCAAATTACACTTTTAGCAGTTAAAAAAGTCAAAAGCAGTTGTATACTGGGTGATACTTTATATTGACTTAATTACAGTTTTAACAGCCCTACTAATTAGAATCTTTCTTTTATTATACTATTAGCAGATACTGTTATTGCTTACACGTTTTTAAACAAACTTTATGATAAAAACCACGTTTTCTCATATATCATAGGAAATTGGATTAATTGAATTTCACTAATATTTAGAGGCCGACCACGAGGTCACTGTAAACGTAATTGGTTGCGGGTTCGATTCCCACTCAGAGGAATGATTATATTTAAAAAGAAAAAATCTCTACCAAGAAAATTCAAATTCTTTTTGGTTTTCAAAAAGAAAATATATTTATTTATCTACTTGTAAGGTAAATAAAAATCATTAATCAGTAACAAAGTTGGGTGGTTCATAGCAACGCTTACTGTATTTTTATTAAACTTACCTATATGTATGTATTTAAATTATTTTTGCTTAGATTGTTCTACAATTTTATGGCGTTGCCATAGAGAAGCAACTCTAAAACTCATCTAACGCAATTTTCTTAAATACAATATTATTAAAAGATCTTATTTTCATAAATATATGATTTCATTACATTCATAAATATATTTGTCAATTTCGACTAAATATTGTTTTCTAATTTCTTAGTGTCCTGTGTACTTCCAAGTTAATCTTTTTTTTTAATATAAATTTATTACACAACGCTAATAATCTCTCATGTGAATGTACTTTTTTTATGAATGAATACAAAATGAACTTCTTATAAGTTTTAACTTGGTAGACTTTTGAGGCCGGTCGTGGCGTAATGGGACAGCGTCTGACTGTAAACGCGATCGGTTGTCGATACGATTCCCACTCGGGGGAGTGATTTTATTTAAACTATTTACACTGATAACACAAAGTGCGGTGTTGAGTTCCACTACTCAACACGCAATGATTCTAATGTGATGGAAAGCGCAATACGGAGTGTCTTGACACTAGGTAGTTTCTGTCTATCCCGCTATGCGAAATAAATACTTAAAAGATCATTTAATCAAAGATTTTGTCGTTTTGCACTACACAGGTTAATGTAATATTATTGAATTTGATACCATTTCTAATAAGGCTAAGGTATATGCGCTCCCCTGTCAATATTCTACGTGTTCTAACGTAATTATTCCGGTCGTTTTGCAGAATGTAAATATATGTATCCTATTTCATGAACGTGTACGTGCTGTTGCATTACTTAGTGATTGATACCATTTGTAATGTTAAATATCACTTCTTAGTACTAAGTAGTAAGTATACAACTATTTTCCTTTTAATCGTTGGTATAATTGAAATGACCTGAAACCTATTAAAATAGAATTTTTATTTATAATTAATTTCTTGATATATATCAACTTTAAATATATATTCGGATAAAATTATCGTAAGTTTTCGCTATGTACACATAAGGGATTTAATCTATTTTTTTTTGGGCTTATATCTCTTAACCCACATTTCTCAGGAACTATAAGATTCAGATTCAAGATTTACACAAACATCCTTTCCTTATATGTATTTGCCGTACGTTATTTACTTATTTGTCATATTCGCACAATTCTGTGTTAATTTTGCGAGATTCAGTCTCCATCATATTGAGGTTAATCGAACTATTTCATTTTATCTTTAAACCGCTTAAATAGCTATTAGTAATTATCATAAAAGCCTCTAAGTACGGATACATTTCCTTGGTTTGGTTAAAATTCTTTAACGAGCGACTGATAATGTTCTATTTTGGTAAATTCAGGGTTGGAGATTTACTCTTTTAAGGAAATATGTCCTATGTATACAGGCCTATACCTATGACCTCATTACCTTTTCTGTTGAAATATACTATAACATTAAAATATTAAATGCAATTAGATGAATTAACTTAATAACATCCAATATACTATGAATAAAAGATATAAACTCTTTTATAAATATCTGTATATATAATGACTGAGTTATATGTACATAGTATTAAAAAGGTACTACTATATTCGTCATAAAAGTATATTGAATGTTTTAAACAAATGCATTTTCAGTGTAATATGTGCACTCATGTTCATATCAATTAATTTTCATCTGTCCGAGCTGGTAAGACAAAGAGCAGGGAAGTGCTCCGCCTATATATATAATACTAGTTTCTCTTTGAATATATTAATTTAAAAATGCAAGTTTTTATGAATCAAAACTTTATTTTTCTTTGCAAGCCCTGACTGTAAGTTTAACTCTAAGTAAGAGGAATTCTTACTATACATAATGTCATTGCTTTCTTAAGATTCCCTCCCGCCCATTAAGAAACAATGCATTTTGAGTTTCTAATATAACCTAAGTGCTTTATAATTTTTTTTCACATTAATTTATTTTTTAGTTATCAAAATATTTGTCTTTCTATTATTATTTTTTATTCATATATAAAAATACAGCGCTCTTTTTCGTTTGCTAATTCATTTTATACATATCATTGATTAGATTTCAACTAAGATGAGTTTTTAAAACTGTACCATTTTGCTTTGGACGTAGGAACTTCGTTATCTACAATAATTAAACGAGGCGACATCATTATTTTATTCCAACTGGTTGTAGGGAAGTTACACAATTGTTTTGAAGCAGCCCTAACTGTGTTCTTAGATAAACAAATTCATTTCAAACGATCCAGAGACCATTTGACAAAGTGACAGTTTAAGTGTTATTCAACTTACGTGACCCCAAATTCGACACCTTTAAGTTATGATGTCAACGTCCTTTCTACATACTTTATACGTGGGAGTGATATGTTTTTGTATAATTTCTAATAGGAAATAATAACTCATTTTCTCGGAACTTTTGACTCAAATATCATACTCGTAAATAGGAAAGAACAATAACTTCAATCTGTTGAGATGTTGCCATGGAAACGGAGGATAGTCGACAAATATTAATGTGATATATATTTTATCTATTCGTTCTCTACAGAATTAATATTTGGGTAGGAGATATTTGAAATAATTTCTCTACAAAGGTGCCAATAACTAAAATTATAGTTATAACTGGCGTATAAAAGTTTCGTTGCAGTCGCATGTAGAAGTTAGGAGGCATGGCTTGGAATAAATAATAAATTAAATGAGTAAATTAAATAAATGAAGCGTAAGTTTGAGGTTATAACGATTAGACAATGCAGCTAGTGAAAACAAAATATCACGTATAACACAAATTCTTGTTTTAGTCTACAAAGTTCTACATAATATTTATTTTTTTGGTGAACTTACTATTAATTTACTACGATCTTTACTCTACATACACTCAGTAATTATAATAATATTTTACTCATATATATTTTACTTAACTTGCACTTAGGATTTTTTTGAAAAAACGTATAAAAATTTGAACGCAGCTTTATTCGAACCCTCGCCTCTTGGAAACCGTCATAGCGCTTTGACCGCTAAGCATGCGTTCTATTATGAGATGCGTCAAAATTTTTATAGGTTATTGTTACAACTTATTTACGTTGTTAGTGCCACTAAATATGTTACTCAACAATGATTATGTTGCTTTATATGAAGGTAAAACCCCAGTATTCTATCATATGTTCCATTTATTTTGTGAATTTAATATATTTCTCAAACATTATTATAAAAAAAAACACATTAATTTTAAATGTACCAAAATTTATACAATTCTTTTTATACATGTATGGATATATAAAAAGAATTGTATAAAAATAATGTTGGTGTTATAAAATTTTGTATTTTCAGGTTAAAATTCTTATGAAAATTAAAGTGAAGATCAAATATACACTTTGTTTGAAAAAAATAAGAAGTTCAGAAGATTAATTTTATATTTTTTACTTGTTTGAAACTTTCGTTTTCAATTAATTCATGTTTGTACAGTGAGCTTTAAAATGATAATCTTTAAGCTATGTAATAAAATATATTAAATAAATACTCGACATTATTAAATTGTTTTATTTAATATTATCTTAACGGTAAATAAACATTCATAATTAATATTGATAAGTCTTTCGTTAATTAAATCAGTCAAACAATGAGTTTACTTTGGTATTAGGTTTCCTGGAGGGAGAGGAACACTAAGAAATACTTTCTTGAATGTTCTTCGGACACGAAATTCAACGTTTTACAGTTGAAACTATGGAAGATGGAAATGAATTTTGTATTATAATCGACAATTTAATCCGCATAAACCGAGTTGAGTTCCGTGTACCGCACGGAACATCCTTGTGTGTCCTTGTTGTGGTACGACAAAGCGTGGCGTTGAGTTCCGCCACTCAACACACTACCTCTGAAATTCGACGAAAATCGGAGTACGGAGTGTCTTGACACTAGGTATTTCCTGTCTACCCCGCTATGCGAGGTCACTAGTTTTGAAGTATTTCACTCAAGAAAAAAGTATTCGTCGGGAACCATTGGTATAAATATGAATATCATCGGATCTGGACACTTGTTGCAAATTGTCAAGACTACAATAAGACGGCAAAAAAAATGCTTCTAAACTCATAGCGCTTTTAACTTATTTTCATATATGGATGTCGGTAAAGAATAAGGCGCGTTGAAATTTGTTGGATATAGAAATATATAACAACACTGCTACACTGAGATTCGAATGTCAATTCCGCTCACATAAAAGTGTATTATGTTTTTTATTATAACATGTTAAAAATTTTCACATGAAATTTCTGTATAATAATAGAAAATTCGATATCTATGTTCAATAAAATCTAAACTACTAATTTATCATGTTTAACTTTAGCTGTAACATTCTGCCAAAACTAACATATTTGCGGTGTGCCTACTGGTTTTATTTTTGAGTTTACAGCAACGTGGAGCAGTAAATGACCAAACTACTCTTGAAAAAACAGATTATAGTTACTCCGTACTATTGGATGAATAAATGTACTAAGAAATCAGTTTATTTTCTGTAATTAAAAACAAAAAAATCACTTATTACATTTCCTTCGAGACAAATTGCGTGACTGTAACAATCTATTTAACTACGTTTTTCAAACAATGTCTATTATTTTCAATTATTACTTAAAAGAAATGTAATAATTGAACGCGATTATCTAAATTAACCTAAATTGATGAGAAATTAAGAAAGATAATACTTTTTTTTTAAATATTCATATTACCATGGTAATTTTATTTGTTTCTTTTCTTGTTACTGTGTATATCTTGGTGTCACTTCTAAGTGTTCCAAACCTTAATAGTATTACGATGTAATAAACATCATAAGTGTGTCAATCAACGCGAAATTGCTTTGGTTGAACCATATTGTACCACTAGAACTGAGTAGGGTAACCATGTTAAGTAATATTTTTTTTATATTGTATATATAAAAAGTTCTGACTGATCTGGTCGAATGATGTAATTGACTGCCCTGTTACAAGTCGTTCGTTATCGTTATGTAACGTAACGATAATGGAAAATAATTTAAACCTAGTCATTCAAGTTCGCTTTTAGCTTCACACTTTTTTTCCGCATAGCAGGAACGACCGGGACTTACGGAAGGATTGGGGTGTACCCGATGCCCTGGCAACCCAGTACCGTGAGGTTTTAGTGGGAAACAGGGCGGTCTATATCTGTCAATCCGGAGGCCCACATAACATTTTTCGAATCCCCATTCGGGCAGATATAGGTAACGCGATTTCTTTACATTCCAAATAAGGCTACACAGGAAGTACCTAGTGTCAAGACACTTCGTATTTCGCTTTCCAACAAACACGAGATGCGTATTGAGTGGCGGAATTTAACACCGCATTTTGTTTCGCCAGAGCGACGAAATGACTTCGATTTAAATATATTCATTTTTCCAACTGGAAATCGAACCCAACACCGATTGTGTATAAAGTCAGATGCTGTCCACCTGCGCCATGAATAGCTTAGATAGATAAAATTTTATTATAATATCAAAAGCATGGTGCTCACACACGAAAACTAGGAAGTGGGAAGGTCAACCACAATCCATTACACAAATTAGTGCTGATCCCAGCTCGTTACACTGACCCGTATAGCGGTAATACATTTTCATTATCACGACCCTATCACCTAGTTTCAGGTGATTTACTATCTTATCTGGATTTTAATTATGATTTCTCCTGAAGAAAATTAGCTTTGACGCTTACAATTTATTTGCTTGATAAATTTCTTTATTAACATCTTAATAGCATTGCCTAATGTTATTAAGATATAAGATATATTGCCTTGAATATTTTTTTAATATTTTAAAATGTTATTCTCACGACGGCAGACGAAGTGTCTTGACACTGAGTTGTCTCTCACTATCCTGCTATGCTTATAATAGAAATAACTTGTGGTAAACGTAATTTGACGTGGCTGGATGGAACGTGTAGCTTAGTGGTCCTCGCATTTAGTAGGATTCTAAAGGGCGCAGGTTCGATGTTAAAATGAATACATCTCTTATATTTCAGTTCTTATATTTCTTATATTGACAAAATTTTGAGAGCACTGTACCTAAGACATAAACATTTATTAACTTGACATTTTAGCAATTTTTTTGCAGATTTATATATACTCTATAGCGAACATCACACCTACAAACAAATGTAAAATTAAAATTAATGAAAATGAATATTTAAATATTTGTTTTTTTATTAAAAGGCAATTGATTGAAGCCCTAAAATACAGCTTTAATCTGTGTCCCGCATAGCAGGGTAGTCAGAGACAATCTAGTATCAAGACGTATGACAACAAACTCAATGTCGCGATAAAAGCTTAAATAAATGGAATATCTTTTAACATAAATCTATCTATTAAGTACATATTATTGTATGTACAAAAACTAAAGATCTACAAGTATGTAAGAAGTCCTTTACTTACAAACGAATTAGCATATTATTGATCATTTCGTCAATTTATTATCCAAAACTTGCTCATAAGAAGTATAATCAGAAATATTGTAAACATATAATTAATATGACTACTTAGAAACCTGACAAAATATTTTAAAAGCATACCATGTCGTTACACATTTTTTCCCATAAAAGCAAGCATTCTAACACCTGTTGGAATGTACACCTGCCGTCCCTGTCTTACAACCGGTGACACGAGCTCCCAAAAACAGAACCGGGACCACCTTTATTTCGATGTGCTAAGAGCTATTAGATTCACTGTACGGTCAGAGCATATATTGATAGATAGGCATGGGATATCGTTTATTGATTCGTTCGATAGAGCTCCACCTTGTCTATGTGAGCCTGGTACTTTCCGATACTACTTCCATTATCGATGATTTCCGATAGCTTCTCAATAGGATTGGATTTGGGGTTTCAATTTTCCTTTGATGTTTTTAATACAAAGTAATAAATTTACCATTAATATTATAATTAAATTATATATAAAAAAAAACTGTATGCACTATACAGTAATATGAGGTAATTTGATTATTTTATCCAGAAAAGATCACTGATTCAAATTATAGTTTCAATACAGCAAGTATGGCGTAATATATGTATCTCGAGTATGATGTACTCTCGAGTTTAAAATACTTACTTGGCTTTAATTAACTTCTTTTTTAATAATATATGTTAGTGAAATAAATATTTATTGCTATATTTCATACATATTTTTTTGTTAGCTTACGCTTTATCTTTAGCGGGTTAGTCAGAGAGCACGGACCGCCAAACGCTTACGGTCCCTGCACACATACCTCTTTCGCCTCGTCCACAGTCATTATCCTCTTCATGCATGTACTTCGGGGGTCCTCACACTTTTTAAGTGACCTTCCTCCAGTATCTTCGATACTGTGTTTTCGAAGGTCGACCAAGGTCTCCTCTGACCTCTCATACCACTCATCTTGACTTCATAAACCCTCCAATATTTTATATATATATAATATGTCTATATATCAAAAAGTATTATTTTCCATAGTTAATTGCAAACTTCTTGGTAGGTAACACTTAAAATAAATAAAACAAGCTATTTGTAACTTGTACCTATAAATTATGACTACTATTATAGTTTATGGGAACAAGTCATGCTTCACTATTCAGTCGAATTTTCCCAATCTAGAAATTACTTATAGATTTATGTTATGACTATGTTATATGTATTTTCATCAAAATATTTTACTGTAGATATTTTAAAGAAGTTTGTAAAATAAAAAGTCTTATATAAATTACATAACTTGCATTATGGATTTAATTGACTAGTGAAAATGGTAAATCCATACACATAAACAATCTTATTGCTTAAGCAAGTAATTGTTCAAAAAATAATAACCGAAAAGTGCAGAGGTGCTAATTCATCAGATTTATTTTTCATTTTTTTTCAGCTTGACACTTTATCACGCATCTTTGAATAATCAGTGGCAACTTAGTCAGTGTCAAGACACTCCATTGACAGATTCGAACCGAAATCAAGACTGATGTGCTCATCAGTTCTCTATTCAAAATATCTTAGTTAGTTTCAAAATATATTAGTTAGTTTAAAATGACTAAATTTAAAAATCAAATATTAAAATAACTATAAAAAAGAAATAAACAAAAAGTATTATACTCTTGCAAGAAAAAATAAACATATTCTTAAACTTAATTAACATAAAACTAAAAAAACTCAATTGAGGAAGCAATTATGATTTTAGAATAATAAACATATACACAAAAGTGTAAAATTAATATAATAAACCCATTAAAAAGTTTATGAATTCATTTAAAATGTCAATAGATGTGATAAAAGATCGTTTTATATAAAGTCACGTTGGCACCGAACCGGCTAAGGCAATTCAATGAATACAGCTGTGTCAAGTTCGGTAAGTACGTACCTATAAGGCGTGAGAAGCGAGAACCTTTAAGACGTGGGAACATCCACTCCACATAACGTCTGAACTCCTAGTACCATCGAAGAAGTTTCTTCCCGAATTTCTCACGGTCTTCCCTATTTTCTATAAAAATCAAAAAGGCATAATATTCTAAAATAAATCTTATGTACACTGAATAGAATTCCAATTACATTGCACACGTTATTCAATTAAGTTCGTAAATATCAGCTGCCGTTTAAATCAGCTGTTCTCTAAAAAATGACGTCCGGTTGATTCGATTCGTTCGAATTTAAACTCTAATATAATACAAATATAGCCTACTTGCAATTGCATTGTCATAGAGTAGGATAGATGGAGTCATCCCGTTTCTATCCTTCTCTGGTCAATGACCTAGCATCCGCTAGGGGAGCAAGACCTCGAAAAATGCAACCTGCTGCTCGGCTCTGCGAGCCTAGTATTTGTGGAGGCTCGATGCTGACGTAATCACGTCGAGCTTGTATTGCTGTTAGTTCCCCATATATTTACAAAAATAGGGCATGTACAAAATACAGGGTATTTCTATATAATCGGTAAGACTTAATAAGAAAGTTAAGTGATTGACTCTCTGAACTCTCTGACTGTATCCTAAAATGACTTTAAACCCTAAAATGATATAAAACCCTAAAATGATTTTAAACCCTATAATGACTTTAAACTCTAAAATGACTTTAAGCCTTAAAATGACTAAACTTTAAAGTGGCTTTAAACCCTAAAATAACTTCAAATGAAAAACAATGTCAAATATAATATATACCTACATAAATTTTTGACCGCCATTTCATTAAAATGAATGCCTCAAACCTGACAAGAATTGACGCTAGAAGCTCAGCTATTTTTTTAAATGACATAATTATTTTGCTTTAAGACAATTTGTGTATAATTTCTATTAAATTTCCACATGATACTCTACACGAGTTCTGAAAAACTGTTACATTTTACTGTGTATGTTGATCGCTTTCAAATGTTTAAAATATTGCTCAGAATTTTTTTCTACATAAAAACTTTAACAACTTTAACTCGAAAAAATTTTTAAATCCTGTAACCCTAGAAATTGTATAAAATTTACCACATGTTAAAAAAAATCACAAAATATCGATACCAGATATATCAGTATACGTTTTCTTAGAAAAGATTATGTGATAGAGGTTAATTTGTGTTAAGCTTTTTTATTTTTCAGATACACACTTTATATTTAATATGAAAGATTATAAAACTTCGTGTTGCTTTAGTATCATATTATTACTAAGCCGACGAGGTCGTGGAAAACATATAGATAACATTATATAAATCTTATCACGAGCCATGCCCTTTTACATTTCAAGTTTAAGGTACAAAAAACGGACCGTACGGCGCAGTGGAACAGCATTTGACTGTAAACTATCAGTTGCATTCGAATTTCACTCGGGGAATGATGATTTGTTTTTTAGCTTCACGCTTTTTATTCCACGTAACAGGAAAGACAGGGTAGTCAAGTCAAGTCAATTGTCAAGACACATTTTCATTTCCTCATGGAGTTCCACAACTCAACGCAAACGAAAGCGGAGTACGGTGAGTCTTGACACTATTTTACGCTTTCCGCCGCGCTTTATCCCTAGCGAGATAAAGTGTGAAGCTACAAAAAAGACTTGCCACTTTTAATATTAAATAAGTTGCCGTCAAATCAGTAAGGCTTCAGTTATAAAATAATTGTTCCAAGACTGCTATAATTACTTACAAATTCCATGAACTTTGCAAGTGTTTCGAAATATATTTCTATTTCAATTTAGGTGATGTTGGTCATTATGTAAAGGTTGTTTATGTTTACGAAATTAAAATTGACAATATTTTTTGTAGCTACGAAGAAATATTTTTAATTTTCAGCTTATTAATGAAGCCATTTTGTGTAACCCAATACAAGCAAACAAATTGAATCTTATATTTTTATATTAGTTGGATATTCTTATATATTAAATTTTGCAAGTTTAATAAAAAAAAATCATAGTTATGTTTTTCATATTTAAAATTTGAAAATTTTTTTGAATCTAGAAGCAAATACATATCTTTGAAGGACTTAAGTCTATAAAATAAATTTATAAAACTATATAAAAATAATAAATATATAAAAATAACTCAACTTAGAAAATTAAAAAAAATATTTATGTATTTCTTCAAAATAGTTTTAATTAATCATTTATAATTTAAATAAAAAAATGTCATACGACATTCTTTTATTCACTGCTAATTTATATAGATTAGCAGTCATTTTATAATTATATTAATTAGATAAATCCAATTATTCAAATGTTGTTTACTAGTGATCTCAATCTATTGACTATTTGATTAATTATCGTCATTCCACCTGGCGTGTGTCCAGCAGTAGACGTCTTTGGGTCCTCATGATGTTATCGTGACCTTCCTCCAGTATCATTGCTACTGTGTTTTCGAAGATCAGCTGAGATTTCCTCCGACATGTTGTACCGATAATGATGACGATGATTGATGATTGATGATACCTGTACAAAGGATCTATTTGATACTCGTAATTTTAATATGATGTAAACTCGTCATATAATACAAAGTATTTCTCAGCGTTTAGTTAACTACTTCGACATATATATATATATATATATATATATATATATATATATATATATATATATATATATAATATCGATTTCAGGCGGAAAGCAGTCAACGGAGTGTCTTGACACTAAATTGTCTCTGATTACCGTACTATGCGAGATAAAGCGTAATATATAAAAAAAACATTTGTTTTTTAAATATATCCCTAACTGTCCTGCTCTTTATTCAAACTTTCGAAGTTCCACTTCAGTCATGTATACCACATGCTCATGCTCACAAGACTCAAGGATCAATATATTTTATTCTACACTCTTCGACTAAATTCCGCGGGTTTAAATGTGATAAGTATAAATAAAATAAAGTCCAAGCTGCGCTATATCATGTTGTACCCACGATTTTTGTTGAAAAATTCCCCATTTTAAAAAAAAGTCGTTTTATAAATATAAACATTACAAAGAAACATTTTAATCATTGTATATTAAATATTAAATATAATGATTAAATATTGTTTATTGTATATTAAATGTAATGATTAAATAAGTATTAGTTAGAATCATTATTTTTGAGACGTTGTATGTAATTTATCTATTTAGGATAAAAGTAACATAAATAAAATAAAAAAATATCTAGATATAATTTCGAATTCCTTTCGGAGTTAAAAAAAACGTAAGGAACTTCGTTCCTGATGATGGTCCCTTTTGTACACCCTCTGGCCACAAATTTACTTATCTAAAGAAAGGTATCGATGAAGTCAGCAACCGATAACGGCCGGATGATCGGACAGTACTAGGTAGACATGAACCAGGAAGAGGTTTTTCCGAATAAATCAATAAATAACCGATACTTCGACTCGACTGACGTAACGTTTAATTTCACACATCATCGCTCCCATGTTGTTTACACAGAGTGTGTCGCCGACTCGTGAAACCTTCATTCATATAACTGAAAGTGAAACCGAACGGTTCATAAAGAACTGACTCGGTTGTACGACGATATAGTCAATAACAGCCGGGAGATTCTAAAGTATTAGGATAACATGAAATAAGAGGAGTTTTGAACTTACTGGTAATGGTTTCTATTGACATTTGCGTCGTCTTATCGTCTAAATCGAATTTCATAGATAAGTGGAAAGTAAAAGTTGATAACGGAATATACTAGGAAAATAATCGGAATATACTAGGATGTCATGAATCATTAGATAGCATTTTTCTATACATTTCTTGTTTTGTGCATCATATCACATATTGTGAGGTAGATTATATCATACCAGCTACCAGCTCGCGGATTTGCCCCCGTGAACTATATCCTTCGGCCAACTATCCATCACTTTCTCCTTTTAGAATTACAGCATGTGACACAAGGCAAGGGCTTTCTTTCGAAAATCCCAATAAAAAAATCATACTTTTTGGATCACAAATATCAGTCGTCGAGTTTTCGTTTTTGAACTTATTTTTTTTATCAAACATGATTCGAGGATATCCTAGTTCTATATTTATTAATTAAATTAACTAATACTATATTAATTTAATTTATCAATAATATATTTATTACATATAAATAGCATACATTTTGTATGAAATATTAACAATACGGTTGAAAGTGAAAACAGCGCCATAAAAGTATCGTAGCGGTCGACGTTTCGTAGCATCACTGGCGATATATATAACAATTGGCAATCATCGGGAGTGTGTCTAGCGAATCAAGAACTATCGGAAAACACTAGGAAAGCAGGAAACGGGAAGAGCCTTTTCGAACTGATCAATATCCGATATCCTGCTACGTCATATTTTTTCGTCCCAAGCGAGAGAGGACGGCTACGTATTTAATACAATTAATTTATTGAGCGATTAATTTAGTCGGTGATGAATCTAGAAAAGCATGTTATTAATACTAAACCAAATTTCGTACTTCAAAATCATGTTCATAATAAAATGAATTGTATTGTAAAATCATAAATTAATTATATAATATAAGTTATATTATATAATTGTGTCTTTCTTTTTTATATTGATTAATTTAACTTAAAATTTGAAAAAATATTCTTAAATCTAAAAAGAATATTTATTATTACTGTCACTCTCATACAATTAAACAGCTGAAAGTGAAACCTATTCCGAATCGATCGCTTCCGTTCGCTAAACCAATATCGCCAAAGTATCGGCAATCGCCGATAATGGACCGCCGATCGGAAAGTACCAGGACAACATAAAACAGGCAGAGCTCTGCCGAACCGATCAATACCCGATACCCCGGACATCCCCACAGATTCAGGTGCACTCACACATAAACGGATATCGTAGCCATAAATTTCCCTGAAGTGTCAATGAAGCGGCTAGAAACGACAGTTTAATTAAGTTTGTAATTGACTTATGTTGCTTTATTAAATACTTATTTAAAAGCAAAATTTATTAGTACTACATATTTACAAACTTTATATTGTTTCTTCTAAAAAAATATATGTTCTACAACAGTATTGTAATAATATTTTTATATAGTTTCACTGTTTAGTTTCAAGTTTATGCTTAACAGGGTAGACGGGAAGCTCCTAGTCAAGACACTCTCTACTCCTCTTGCAGCTAAATTCTAGACATTGCTTGTTGAATGGTGGAAATTCACGACGCGCTTTGCCTTACCAGAGGGAAGAAATGAATATAATTTAAATATAATTATTCGTCCGAGTGGGACTGAGACCTCCAACCGATCGCGTTTACAGTATGGCGCTTTCCCACTGCGCCACGGCTATTATTTTATGTAATCAGTAAATTTATACAATATTTAGTATGCCGCAAAAATTTTAGATAGTCTAAATATAGCTAACTTTACGATCATAAAGTTTATTCTGTCATAAAATTGCCATAAAACTGTCTATTGTTCTGTGAAACAATAGAATCCGGCCTTTAACGTAGTCGTGTACCGTAAAAACTGTCTCTAATATAAGTATTATAATATGAAGAAAGAAAAAGTATTATTTTCATTATCTTTTAAAAAAAACTTTAATAGTTCAAAACAATGTAAATATTATCCGAAAATATAAAAATAAAAAGCAAGCATTAACAATGTACTATAAAACAAATAAGAGCATTATAGTAAGGTACGATCACGTATGTATAAAATTAAAATTGCCGAATTCTACTAAATGTATACTCGGTATATATACATATGTATACTCGGTACATACTCGTATACCAAAATAACATGTTTTAAAAATTATGTCAACCTGTCTGTCTGTTTTCTCCGGCTAATCTCTGAAATGGCATGACTGATTTTAACACGGCTTTCACTGGCAGATAGTTTATGTAATAAGGATTTAAGCTACTTTTATTTAATATTATAAAATAGCGATTCGGAGTTGTTAAATCATCGCGAACGAAGTCGCAAGCCCAGTTTGTTTATAATATATCAATTCATCAGTCATAAGTTAAGCTACATAAACATATACTAAAAGGTCATTGAAAAAAATGCACTGATATTTAATTCTTCAAGACTAAATCTGTTCTCACTCTTACTCTCTTCTGATATATACTAAATTCTTACAAACTTCTGTAGGCAGTTAAAGTTACAGATAAAATCTGAAGCTGGAGTAACTGGTTAGAGTAACGGAAATTTGCTTAAATTTAGTTCGAACACCCCAGTGGGTATATAAAAATTAGCGCTATTACTTTTAACGAAATTTAAAGAAATTTCTGTACTAACGCCAACTAAAGTATTTAAAAAGTATCATTTAATTTATAATAAAACCTGTTTATTTTAAAAATAATTATTTTTAGCTCTTGTAAAGTTGTTGAAAATGATATGATTAGTTGTGTTAATGTTGATTAGTACCATAGGCTTAGCTTTTAGCCAAAATCTTGACCCTTAATTTCAAAAGGTCACTAAACGTATAAATAAGCACTTTAACAAAATGACCAACCTCTAAGGGCTCTCATAGTAATTGTAGCAATTAATTGGTTCATGTAAAGCGAAAGCCTAATACGCACGTGACACGATTTAATTCACTTTCTATTGAAAAAATCAAATCATTTGTGTTGACATTCTATTATTTAAGTACTACGATTGATTGGCGCTTTCAATATTTAAACGTGATAAGCTAGAATAGATTTATTCTATATTTATACGTATAAATATTAAACTTTTAATAATATAGATTTCATACATTACAGCTTTGAAGTGTAAAACTGTTAAAAAAAGTAAAATGATTTCTTATTTATGTCTGGGGTAGAATTAAAGAATTTAATGATTTTATTATGACACCACCTGTTGTCATTGGACGTGCGAACAAATGATGACAAATGTCCCCAGGTGACGTCATGTAACAACACGTCACGTCATTCAACAAATATTTTTATAAACTTGAAAATTATGAATATTACATGCATTATGCATTTACTACAAAAGGTATTTTGCGTGTATAACGTAATAAAAATTTAAAATGTATATTTATTAAAAATAGGATATTGGAGCGTACTTTAATTTATTTTTAATAGTTTACTGTATTCCTTCGAACACATTTCATTTGAAACCAATATCGGATGAATTGTACAAAAAACTGTATGGAATCTGATATTTTATTGTGGCGGCCATATTGAAATAATTCATAACAATGCATGTCACCAAAACGAACACTATTTCAAATTTCAGCTCAATCGGACACTGGGGCAAATTAAGCTTGCAACATTTATCATACAGTAATTATTTAACTAATAAAGGCTTATAATGACATGTTAATTAAACAAAAGCTTGTAATGATGTACTAGTACATTCTATTTAAATTAGGTTTAGATTTACTAAAAATTATGCGCTATATATAAAATATCTGAGAAGACCTGAGAAGACCTGACCTGAGAAGGTCAGTGTGAAAGTAAGGTTAGGTTAGGTTATAAGATCTAAATTTTAAGTAACAATTTCTTTATAATTTAAAAAAATATATGAATATTAACAAAATAAATACCTTCATATGTAAATTTTATATACAATTTAAATTAATAAATCATATAACCATTTTAAATTTAAAAGTAAAAAAAATATACTATATAATTATTAGTATTAATCGAACATATATAGCTTTTATATTTTTTACTATTTTTTTATACTACTATATATATTAATTTATACGACACACTTATCATTAAAAAACTACCAAACTACCAATGTTAAAAAAACGTGACTGGCAAAAAACCACACTTGAAAATTTCAAACCTACTTCCAAATAATAATAGATTTACTTTTTTGTGTGGAATTTATACTCTGTTCGGAAAAATCACCCCGCTCTGCGACCTCTGTTACTAGGATGACAGGAGTTTATAGGCGTGTGTATTTTGACATGTATTTTCACAAAGACTGGTGCTAGGGTAGATACTGTAATATGTCATCCCCAAGGCATGACATTTGTCAGTGATAAATATTCTTCTTATTTTTTTATTTATAATCCTTCTGAGATCCTCAAAGAGTTACACGTCTTAAATGAAACTATTTTAACCGGATTAATCGCGTATATTTTGGTATTTTGGTAATAATTATATCAAACTACTGCTATCTGTTTCTTAATTGACTCGCGTACTGTCCTGGATTATTGCAGAATGAAAATTAAATGCTAGTTTTATATAATTAATTTTTTGTATCAACTAACAGACGAATGCCACCTCAGTCTACCTGTGACCACGGACTACTGTAAAGTGTTCGAAACGTCAGGTGTCCAAAATGTATTTTTGAATACCAAAATATACACGATTAATCCGATTAAAATAGTTTCATTTAAAATGTATAAAAATCACGAAAATCAAAGATCTTATTACTTACACGTCTGTTGACCTGTAATAAATAATCTCATAAAATTGTATAATAATGTTAATAATGGTAACAATAATATTTATATATATTTAAATACATATATAAATAAACAATTCTAATTTACCGTATCAAAGGAATATAATTTTTATTATAAATATATTGAAAGAAACAATTTATGATGTTTTTTCATACAATAATAATAAAATAGCTATTGTTTATTACGAAATCACTTTTTTTTCGGAAGCCTCACTTAACCGGTTAATGTTTAATATATAATAAACATAACTAATATATCATGAAAAAGTTTTACTTTAAGCTAATACGTGTATCAATTAGAAACCATCATGGCGCCATAAATAGTGGCTCACTCAACGTAAAGATTACATTTGAATTACTAATTTTTCGCTACACAAAACGCAGCGTTGAGTTTCGCAACTAAACACCCAATGTCGCGATTTTTGGGCGGAAATGGAAACTGAATCTCATGAAATAAGTTCATATCACTACCCCGACCCCTCTGCGGAAAAAGCATGATGCTGCAATCCTTAACTTTACTGCCACTGGTCAGTGCTGACCAGTACTTTACCTTAAAGCCAAGCAAAAATTACAGTTCTATCCAAATTTGAAGCAACTGTTTTTCAAAAAAATCTTTATATATATAATACTAAACTATATTTTTTATTTCAAAAAGAAATTTTTGTCACTAATATGAATATATATGTAAATATAAAGGTCAGCACTGACTGTCTTGGCCTGAAAGGAAGGTTTAATTGTCGACCATTCCTGACCAATGCGGCCGGTATATTTTTTCTTTGCGATTAACGTTTTAATGCTTATTTAGAATTTCAAAAAAATAACTCAAATATAAAATCCAGTAAATATGAAAATAACCTACGTGTGGGGCGTGGCTCCGTGAGGGTTAAATGTTCTAACATACAACACCCCCTGCGTGTTATACACTGCGCAGGGTGAAAGGAAATTGGAAAATCTTTTTTACTCTTTATAAATAATGCGTTCCTGGTATGCAATGTTTTCATTTCGAGTGAAAGATTTTGTTTCAAGGCAGGAATATATCGCTTCACGCTTTTATCCCGCATAGCAGGGTAGGCAAAAAGTATCTAATGTCAAGACACTCCGTACTTCGCTTTCCACCATGTTCGAGACATTGCGTGTAGGGTGGACTGAGCTCCCACTCAACGCCGCGCTTTGTCTTTACCAGAGCGAGGAAGTGAAAATAATTTAAATATAATCACTCCCCCGAGTGGGGATCGAACCCACAACCGATCGCATTTACAGTCAGACGCTGTCACACTGCGCCACGACCGGCAGGAATATATATATATATATATATATATATATATATATATATATATATATATAAAATATCAATAAAAATGATATACACCTAATGGTGTACCAACTAAGGAGTTGCTTTCCATAGTTCTTAACGTGTCCTTAAGTTATTCTCGCTCATTTTAAAACTTGAAAAAGCGATTATTATTAATTTCCAAGTAGTAATAGTTTTTTATTATAAAAAAACAAGTAAAAAAAACTAATTTATGATTGTGTCAACAAGAAAAATATTTTATACTCACACTTTAAAAGTGTAAATTAAAAAGTCTAAATTAATTTTTAAATTGTGCCCATCATTGTACATATTTTATCTTTCGATATGAATATCTCTAGTACTGTTACCTAACTATTAATTCTTTTAGCTTTACGTTTTTATCCCACATAGCAAGGTAGACAGGAAGTATCTAGTGTCAACACTCCGTAACTCCACTTTTCGCCAAATTCGAGACACTTCGAATGGCGGAGCTCAACGATACTTATTATGAAAGAATGAGTTGTAGAATTTTTAAATAAATAAAAATGAAAAGTGATTAAATATAATTATTATTCTCAGTACCATTAAATGAGCACATACGTCATCACCAGCAAGCACACTTTAAAAATTCGAATAAAATTAAATCTAACCATATTTTCGTAAACAACGAAATCTTTTCCTATGTTTTTAAGGATTTAATAAATATTACCTATTGGATAACCTTTTGACAAGTTAAATGACTATAATTTTAATATCATCATTACCCTGAAGAGAATCGAACCTACAACCAATCGCGTTTACAATCAAACGCCGCCGTCCTTCTTTGCAAGGAACGAACGAATCAACATCGAAGAAATCTAAAAAAAATAAAAAAATGTAATTTCACCTTCAACGGGTTAAATCCAAAATATTACTTACCAGGAGAAAATAACATAGCAGGAGTTCAGTAAGACTCGAATAACGTGCCAGGTAGAACATTATTTAATCGAAACGTTTGTTGATTGTACGTTTACCTGACATGCGGTTTCAGGTAAGTTATGCACCCTCTTGCTGTTAGTGTTTGTTTTTTTCTAGGAATATTAATCACGAACTATTTTATTATTATTTATTATAGAATTTTATGTGTTATTTTATTAATATACATATTTGTATATTTTGAATTTGCTTTATTCATATCTCCAATACTTAAACCTGTATGTTTCATATAACACAAATAATAACTACATATTTCCAAATACATTGTCCGTTAAAGCGTATATAACGCGTTACCATAGCAACATATATGCCACTTTGTAAGTATAATCAAAATATAATCACATTAATATAATCAAAATCCTAGCCTAACTTTTAGAATTATAAAAATATCGTCATTCTAAAAAATTTTGAAGCAAAATTTATACATTATATTATCATTTCATTGTATAAATCGCCTTCGCTGTCTGTACGCTTATTAGACTCGTGATATATGAGAACGTGATATAAGAAAAAAAAATTTTTCTAAGTTTACGAAGATTAAACGAAGATTATCTTACAATGGGAGCGATGTCGGGAGCAGATCACATAATTACAAAAAAAAGCTTCTTGAGGGTGTGGCATACCTACCTGCCTGTTGAAATCACCGGTACCACCTGTCGTATCGAAAACAACTAGTACCAGGATATCATAAAAATGGTGGAGTAATGCTATGCACACCCGACCCAGGTACGCCACAAACGTAAACAAGCGTTACGAGGAAAACCCTTGTGTTTAACTGAAATCTACATTGAGTCATAGTAATGCCGTGTCTCGTACTATTATTGTTTATTGACGTAGGTACTTTGTATTCAAAATATAGGCAAATAATTATAATAAACAAAATAATAATAATAATTTATTATTCTTAACTCTGAAGTGACTATTGATAAAGTGGATTTTTTTCTACTTAATACTTTTTTTAGCTTCACGCTTTTATCCCGCATAACAGGGTAGATAGAAAGTACCTAGCTTCAAGACACTTCGCTTTCCACCGAATTCCAGATATTGCGTGTTGAATGGCGGAACTCAACGCCAAACTTTATCTTACCAGAGCGAGAAAGTGAAAATATTTTTTTAAATATATTCACTGCTCGAGCGGGGGAGTCCCTCCAGAACCGATTGCGTTTACAGTTAGACGCTGACCCACTGCGCTACGACCAGCCTCAAATATTTTAAATATTTTTTGTTAAATACGTAATCCTTGTAATTTTAGTTGTTGAAAATCGTTAAAACTTATTTACCTAAGACATGTATGTCATCTTCAATCATGTCACTTCTATGTCATTTATAAATCTGTGAGACAATAAAATGGGATAGACTATAAAGAAAGCTGTACCTGTCTCTTTCAAATGCGCATGTGTGTGTTAAAATTTGAGCAACATTTTCAATTTCACCTGTGTTTTCAGAAATATTGCGAACTTTCCGAGCTTCTTATATCTTATGCTGCCCTAGTACGTATGTTTTGAGTTTGTGGGTGCTTTTCTATGCTTGTTAAATCTAGGCTTTATCATTATGGATACAAAATTCACAATGACAGTTCTCATAAAGATCTTTTGGTGATTCATGAACGCCTGGTACGTTCGAAACCCCTTTTTATTTGAGTTTAATCTTTCAAAATAAATTTTAAGGATTCAGGTATATAAATAAATAAATAGGCATTTGTTTAGTTAGTAATAACACTTAGTAAGAGAGTTCCTAAGTAAGGAAAATAAGTCACTAGAGAGCCATCTTGACTTAGTGGCACAGCGTCTGATCGTAAGCACGATTAATTGTGGGTTCTATGTTCTATGGGTGTGACCACTCGGTAGAATAATTATATATATAATTTAATTTCATTTTTCCGCTCTGACAACACACGGCTTTGAGTTTACCTCTCAACATATGTGTCTTGACATTAAATTTTTTCTGGTCGCTGTATGATAAAATGAGATACTATTTCATTATTTGTCTCTTTTTTTCTGTAAATCTACATAATCTCTAAAATTAATTAACTCTACTTAATCCGTTGTCTTTACTTAAATATTTATTACGCATGTTAAGTTAGCCTGTAATTGAGGTACACAATTACTGTTATAATACATATTTAAATATGTGCCCTTAGAATATAGAATAATTGTAAACAGCGATGGTCTGCTATTATATAAAATTAAAAAAAAATGTCAGTCAGTATAATAAATAAAATATTTACTCAAATTTTAAACAACAAAAGACGGGTGATAGAGTTTAAGTTATAAAACAAAACCATAAACAAAATGAAAACTCTTTTTGATACATCTTTGGAAACTAAAATATTAGCTACTAGGAAAACATTAAATACCAGCTGGTGTATTAAAATGAACAAGTCTATACTGGAAATTCCTTCATCAGAAGTATTGTATATAAATAAATTAAACTTAAAAAGAAACATTATATTATATTATCTATAGGTCTGAATATTTAAAATAGTATACTAACATAGCTATTTTTTAGGTCTGAATATTTAAAATAGTATACTAACATAGATTTTTTATGATATTTCGTAGGTTGTATGGAAACTTATTATATACGATTGACGTCACAGTATAACGAAATCGTAAACTAAATGTAATTCTAAAAATATTTCTAATGCAAAGTAATATTAAGATGAGAGGGTATTTTTTATGTCAAATATATATATTTTTAATGACATAGTTCAATTATACGATAAGGTAAAGCTCCAATTGCATGGACTTCTTTTTCATATAAATGATCAGTACTGAACACCCCCAACAAATAGCCTGAATAAAACTTCTAGACTAAAAGCATAGCAAGATTTTCCTAACCTGAAAATATATTCATCCTCTTTCTTTTATCAATATTGCATGTCATCCCTGTAAACAATGCTTACCTGTTGAATATATTTGCATCCCTTTCTTTTAAATGCAGCAAAGCTGCCATTACTTTTACATAACAAACATTCTGTTCGATGCTGCTTTCCTAGTCCTATGTTTTGAGTTAGTGGAAAACGGTCTGAAATATGAAGTTAGTTTACACAACTCAGTCAGTATATGAAACAAAACCTGTGCAACTGTTTTTACTAATATAAAACGAATGGAGGAATATAAATTTTGGCAGCTTTATGCTTTGTCCCGTATAGCAGGGTAATCATAGATAATCTAGACTCTGTTTGATATTTCTCAATTGAAATCAAGACATTAATTAATTACGTATTAAATTGTGGGACTTAACGCCGCATTTTGTCGTAGAATAATCATTAACACAATTAGTTTATTAATATAAAGAAAGAAAGTTTTAATTTTTTTAGATATTTAATAAAATCATAAAAAAATTGAGAATCCACACTATCGCGTGTAAGAACGTACTCGTTTATATAGTGATAAAGTAAAGCGTTTTTTACGCGTCAACGGATCATTTAACATGCTATAAATTGTATAATAATAATAATAAACTTAGCAGCTAGTCAACTCAGGCTACATTTTTTTATTATTATATATTATACAAATATATTATTATATATTATATATTATAAAAATAAAATTGTTATTTATTATAACTAGTGCTTTCATTTGATTGATATCCGTGTTGTATGAAAAAATGTCAAGTCCACTACCTTGTTATTTTGTTATATTATTACCACTATCTGTTCCCACGTTGGATTTGAAACGCGATTCCGCGAAGAGATCTGTATACCCACCCGATTGGCACTCAGGCCGGGTTATACGAGATTTTAGACCACAAGCTTCTTCCCGACCACGGGTACTGATGGCGAGAGCTTCCCGAGCACGTCACGTGACGTCGCCATACAAATAAATGGTGAGCAAAGACGTCACATATCTACCATATATGGTAATCTAAACTAAATTATACAAAATTTCAGCCCAGGTTTGTAATTTATGTTTCAATAGGTGTACAAATGCATCGCCACACACATATAAGATACATACATACAGGCACAATATACATACGGAGTTAAAAATAACAAAATATAAAATGTTCACAAGTTTTTTTAATAAAAACAATATATACCAGGCGCGCATTACACGCAAGGAGTTATTTTCCAAACGCTTACTCAATACTCATAGTGTTATTATTATGAAATAGCTATGAACAAACAAAGCGAGTCATTGAGAATGACAGATTTCATAAATATTTGAAAAGTTAATTAAATTGGCATTATTTAACATTTAATAACACATTAATATTTATACTTGTATATTGACTGATATCACGATTGGTTGTGGGTTCGATTCTTACTGCTAGAAATATTGATAGAAATGCGGGGTAAAGTGTGAAGTTGAAAAATGAAATAAGCAAAAATAATTTCTTAATTGCAACTTATAAGTTACGTTATACACTTTGTTACTAAGTAGCATCTTGATAGCTGTTGTTCTTTTAACAATATTTCGAAAATTACAGTAAATATAAATTAAAAAAAAATACTAGCTTTCTTTGGACAAATGTATATAACATTTCAGGTTCAAAAAACATTTGACTAAATGAGTATCGTTACTTAGTTTAATAAACAATAAAAAACAAAAAAATAAACAATAAACAGTAAAGAATTAAACAATTTAGTACAAAAAAATATATTTCACTTACGTATAATTAATATATATGACATTTAAATGTATATTAAATATATTATGTATATTAAATATATATGTATATTAAATATATTAAATGTATATTAAATATTATATATATTAAATGTATATTAAATATATGTTTAAAAATAAATGATTTAAAAAATCAAACAAAATGTCATCATCATATCTGTACTAGAGGCATCGACCACGTGTCAAAACCATAACAAACGATACCAGGAACTCACGAATAGTAAAGAGTCATATATCGTCTTTATTAAGGCGGTTTCAGTCAACACGTTTGTGTGTATTGTGTATGAATGAACGAGTGCGTATGCATGTCCTAGTAAAAGATGTTGTTTATATTAGGAGAACATAATACTATCGAAGGTAAGTAACTATTTACATAGATCGTGGTAGAATAGGGATAAAGTTTTAAATAACATTATTTTGATCTTTCTATCTCGCAAAGTTGGGAGGAAATGAATTGAGTGATAAAACACTCAGACCATACGTACGTAGACAATTTCAATGTTTATTTATTTTTATTTTATCGCTTGATTTTGTGATGAAAAGTAAGCAAAATAAGAACAATTAACGAGAGGGAAAAGGGATGATATGTTGGAAATTTAATAAATTTAATTATAATTAAAATATGAAAAAAGTCAAAATAAATAAGACAATTAATTAGTTTTTGACATCATTTATTGATTCTTTGGTTTGATTTTGACATAATTTATTCATTCTTTGATATTTACATTTTTTTATGTGAATTCTATTGGTATTTTGAGCAAAGTATTTTAATAACAAAAATATAGAATGTAAGTTCGTATTTTACCATTCGTTTCTAATGTAGTGAGTGTGTTAGAATTTTTTTAACGTTATACCCAAACAAGTTTCACTTCAAACGTTACTGTATTTCTTCAGTGTATTATCTTTGTCTATTTTGTTTAAAAAGTAAGTAGTACCTATATAATGTGTTTCATTATAAAATAATTAATTTTTGAATCAAAAAGCAAAAGTCTGAGATTACATACTTAAACGTTGTTTATAGGGGTGTTTATTTAATGAGACGGGCTTGCCCGACGTGGATGTATGCCATGCTCACTGGCCATTAATCTAGCTAACGCTTCGTAGAAATACTCAATAGTTGTATGTTACCATACGATGAAAGTATTGAAGGAAAAATAAAATTGTTTATGTATTCTAATTTCGGAATAACACTTTAATTGTAGTAAAATATAAAAAAGTATAATTTTTTTATTACACAACAAGTGAAATATATTCAAATGATAATAATAACGTCAGGAACAAGAGTTTGCACTGAACACAATTTATTATTCGAAAGTCAACGGATAAAAAAGCTACATGTGGCGTTAATTGCTGACTTATATAGGCATTGAGTAAGGAAAGTCAAAATATAGTAAAAAGAGGGTAATTGTTTTTCAATAGTATTATCATTCAAATGACGTCCTCTTCATTATGAATATTTAGGAATAATAACCGATATTACCTATTTAAAAATACATAACTCTTAACTTTACATATCATGGCCTAATCAAGAATTAAGGCTTTAGATTGAATTCTTACTTCTGTAACAAAAAAAAATTAAAAAATCATTAAAAATAATATTCCATTTATATATTACTTATTATTAGAGACTTCTCTGCTCGAATAAATTAAAGTGTATATATATATCCTTTATTTTGACAATTTTCATAATTCTGTGTTTTAATAATAGACAATGGAAACACGTTCTTCACGGGTGTCAGACTGTTGTTAGGTATGGACCGCACAATCGATAGGTAATTTTTCTAGAACCACCCACAACTGTCGCCAAGGTCAGGTAATATATTGATACATGAATTAGATAGAAAACAATAATCGGAAATTGTTTTATTATAGTACTAGAAAATAACGATAACAATGAGAAAAACAATCTTGAATGTCATGTCGATGAAATATGGGTTAATATGTTTAAATTTATACATGTGTAACTTTTTTATAATAACTTAACTTTTGGAGAGAAATTATAAATTTTATTATGAGTATATGTTCACAATCAAATTCTATGTATACTTGATTGCAGATAATTTAAACAAAATGATACAAAATAAAAAAGCCACGGGACACCCATGTTCGTGGTGGCAATATGTGAAAAATATAAATATATATGTTATGAATTACTGAAACGGGATTCTGTAATTTATCATATATCATCATTTATAGGAGATATGAGAGAGAATTCAAAGAACATGTGCCTAAATTCCTACGACAAAGGGCAATAAAGTGCTCTGTGAACGAAGTCACGGGTTAAGCTATCATGAGTGATATTATTTGTATTGTCGTTTTGACTTCTTTGCAAAGGCAGCATGATTATGGCATAATATATAGGCTTCACGCATTAATCCTGCATAATAGAATATACAGGAAGTGTAAGGAAACTCCGTACTCCACTTTTTATATTTAAATTAATTATATGAAAAATAGTGAAATTGAAAATGTATTTAATACAAATGCGCTAAAAAATATAAGAATCAGAGAGATGTACTTATGAATTAAATAAGTACTTCTATATAAGAAAATAAAAATATATTAATTTAGATAAAAACGAGTTCTCCAATTTCTAAGTATTCTAACTTAAAATGTAGAAATATAAAAAAATGTGATAAATTAGAAAATATATGTATAAACTTATAAGTATAAACATTTCATTTTTGTCTCATAAACTTATTCTTTCATATCCCCAGTCCCCTTTACGTAGGTACGTTTTTATATCAAAACATTTGTGAATCGTAAACCAAATCCGCTTCCACGTGGATTGGTACTAACAAAGTTCCATATTTCTGAATAGGAAATTAGCAATTTGCAAATAGCTATCTCAATTCACTCAAATTATTCAAATAGGATTATCCAAAAGAAGTACACGTGTATTTCAGTTTTATATTTAGACGCAATATGATTGGTCATATAGCCTTCACGTTTTATCACGTTTCAGACTTTGCGGAATTCAACACCGCGTTTTGTCTAACTTGAAAAAGCGATTTCAAAATAATTTCCCCGAGTGTAAATTAAACTCATAATTATAGGTTCATACAGATATACATTATCTATTGTAATTATCTACTGCATTTTGCTGATATAAGTGCAATTTATGTGCCTTGATGCGTAGAGCTATAACTTGTAGCAAAGAAAGACATTTAACTATTAATATAATTAGTATGGACTAATTTAATGTCTAATTTAATGATATTAAAAGACTTTTTTCAAGACAAATCGAGGCAAACGAACAGAAGGGCCACCCGATGGCACGCAGTCTCCTTCGTCCATGGAAATCTACAATATTAGAATTGTAGATGCGATGCTAGCCTTAGGATGAATATGAAAGTGTTGGACATAATTCGAGCTATCTAATATCTATTTCTCATTTGGAAAAGTGTTGAATAAGTTGATATAGTTTTCTTTTTACTATTTTCACTTCCTCGCTCTAGTAAAAGACAAAGTGCAGCGTTGAGTTCCAGCACTCAACACGCAATGTCTCGAAATCGGTGGAAAGCGAAGTAGTGTCTTGACACTAGGTATTTTCTGTCTACCCTGCTGTGCGGGATAAAAGCGTGATATAGTTATAATATAATTTATTAATAATGAAATTATTAAAAGAATTTTTAATATTTAAAAATTGTATAATGTTGTTCGACCAGTATCTATTATTGTACATACGTTGGAAATTGGCTAGAACAAAACTAATTCTTTACTAATGTTTTAATATTTATAAGATATATTTATAATAAGGCTTGTGGCGCAGTGTGATAGCGTCTGACTGATCGGGTGTTGTTTCGATTTCCACTCAGCGAAGCAATTTAAATTATATTCACTTTCTCGCTCTGGTAAGACAAAGTGCGACGTTGAGTTCCGCCACTCAACACACAATATATCAAATTTGGCGGAAAGCGATGTACGGAGTGTCAAAAATAGTCAGTATATTTATTACATAGGACTTATATTCGAACAAAAGCACCGTTAAGGATCTTAGACAAACACTCAAATGTATGATAATTTCCAGTAATAAAAAACAAAGATAGAACATAAATAATGTAATTTCTAGAATAAAAAGCGTGTACTACGAAAAGAAATTTCTTTTTCCATGAATTTCCTTTCAATGCATATCGTTATGTGTCTATTGTTATTCGATTAATATGCTTATCTCACTAACACGGCTTACCACTATGTCATCAATTACTCATATCCAATGTTACTGGGTCATTAGGTCAAAATACATTCAAAAGTGCACTCGTGAATAATGAATTGCTTTAAAAGGTTCCGTACACTCTTAGATATGAAATTTAAAATTACTTTGAAAAAGAATTGTATAGTTTTAAATGTGTTATATATTTTTATTAAAAAATTTTTTTAATCATTTCAAGGTATTTAATAAAAGTAGTATTTATAAAAACCGTTCAAACATTTAGCTCGTTTTTGATATTTATTTTTATTTAGCTTAATAATTTGAGCTAGTTCTCTATAATTTGAGAAATTAATAAATACATAATTATATACTTAAATGCTATATTTGACTCTTAAGAATATTTACTTTACTTTTGATTACTTTTGTAAATTAAATAGATTGACCATCGTGGTGCAGTGAGACAGTTAAACAATACCTCTGGAAACGCGATTGGATGTGGGTTCGATTCCTACTCGGCGAAACGATTATATTTCAAACTTATTTTCATTTCTTCGCTTTGATAAATAAAAGCGGAATTGCGTCTACCATTCAACCCGCAATGTCTCGATTTTCGGAATTGAATGAATCTAGATTGCGAAAAGCAGTCAACGGAGTGTCTTAACAATAGGATGCTGCTTTGCTATGCGGGATAAAGCGTGAAGCTACTAACATCGTTTAAGCTTGTGAAAGATTTCGTTAAAATATACGTTTAAGAAAACGGTTAAATTTAAGTTATTATTGTATAAATAAATATACTAGGGGCTTCCCCGACAACCGGTTCCGACCGGTAACGTCATATTAGCTCTTAAAATTTCACTACATAATTCTAAATAAAAGTACCGCGTGGGATTATCATTTCAATTGTAATATTACGACCTAAACTTGTTATGGCAAACAAAAGAAAAAAAAATTATAACCGTACACAGCATATTTCTTCTTTTTATAATATATATAAAGGTTTTAATAGAGTTCATCTTTCACAAAATTTTGTTTATCGTATACTTGGGTTATTATTAAAAATAGCTATTTATTTAAGAAGTTTCTACAACGCGAAAATTCTAAGAAAACAAAGTTAGAAAGCATTGTACGATTTGCTTTCTTTTTTAATTTTAAAATTACATATGTAATATAAATTACCTATTAAACTTAAGTCATTGTGGCGCAGTGAGACAAGTTTTGGACGAAAACTCGATGGTTGAACTTTCAATTCCCACACGGGGCAGGGTTACAATATTTTTCATTTGTTTTATATATTAGGTGCTGTAAGACGAGGAGCGACGTTGAGTTGCACCACTCCACATGCTGGTCTAGTGCTTCGTCACTAGAATTTCTTTGCCTTAGATGTGATTAAAAATATGAAGGAACTTCATTAACATGTTAATACCGGAACTGAGAATATACTTACTGCATTTATACATTCCACCTAATCCCTGTAGTATATTATTTTTTTATATAAAATTAAGATTAAATCTCATAGTTATACATATTTACTTTTACTCTTTGATTTGGTATAATTTAAGATAAATACATATTATTACTATTTAAATAAAAAAAAATATTAATATATGAGGTGTCGTGACGCAGTGGGTACGCAGTATGGGTACAGCGTCGGAATGTATACGCGCTCGATTGTAAGTTCGATTCCACTCATGGGTATGGTTATATTTCAATTATTGTCATTTCCTCACTCAGGTAACAGACAAAATGCGCCGTTAAGTTCTACCATTCAACACGCAATGTCGTGAATTCAATGGAAAGCTGAGTACGGAGTGTCTTGACACTAAGCACATTCTTTCTACACTGCTATGCAGGATAAGGAGCGTAATGCCAGTATTTCTAACTGAAAGATAACAGGTAAATAACATTTATTCTTCTAGTTTTCCTTAATATTTAGCAGATAGGGGTATTAACCGTATTTATTGCGACATTAATTTAAATACAGTGTTACATCATGTGTTGAAGTGTATCTACTCGTAAATAGTCCTTCAACAACAAGTAATCATCTATTTCGATCTATTGTTATGGTTGCCATGTAAAAATCACGCTTTATGCATTTCAATACACTTTAAAATTGAATTCTGGTATTGTTTTCAAGAGGTTTTTCCCTATGCCTTTTTATTTGACATAATGAATATATATTACAATACAAAAGAATATATGTTTATTATTTAGAAACGAATGCAGATTTTGCCGTTCTAATTGGCGTGCTATTGGGGAGGTCTATGTCCAGCTGTGGACGACTTCCAGCTGGTGATTATGATACATCAAGTTGAGAATGAAATACTCGCTCCAGTCTATCAAAGATATCATCGTCACTAACAAGAAATAATTAAAGTAAAAAAAATATTAAATTAAAATAAGTAAAGTTAGAAATAGTTGGTAAAAAAAGATAAAATATCACTGAGCTCCTTGCGCCAGCTCTTCTCAAAATTATTTGACGTCTAAAAAAATTAAGCGTAAACCTTCTTATTTTAATATATTATTTGTCTTTCACAATACCGTATTATTCATTTATTACGTTTTTATTGTCATGTAGTGTATATTGGGGAGTAAGTTAGTAAGAACAGCACGAGTTCGCCATATGATAAACCATACTTTAAAAAATAAGCAAAAACTATACGTGGTTTTCACACATTTAAAACGACTTACATAGTGTTCCTATCTGAGTAGAATATATATCAGTGCGAAAAATATTTGTAAATAATTTATAGGAATAACACATTTTACACTTTGTTGGGCACAGCAGCGTAAATAAAGAAAATTTGAAGTCTTAATGTGAAGACACTAGGTTCTTCGTTTTGTGTCTCAAAACGAGAAATGGCATGTTGAGTGGCGACAAATAACATCTTATTAGAATGGAGTAATGAAAATTATTTAATGGTTATATTATCATTCACCTTCAAGTGAAACACAATTATATCAATAAACTGGCGCTTACACCCAGAATTTATTCAACTGCGCCATGAGGATTTTCTTAAATAGTACCATAGACATCTATTCTACGTTAAAAATATATAAAAATAATCTTATTTTATTCTAACTCTATGATTTTTTAATCTGTTCTTTATATTTATTTTAGCTTCACTTTGTTATCATACATAGCAGGGTAGATAAAAAGTATGTAGAATCAAGACGCTTTATAATCTGTTTTCGTAACATTGCGTATTGAGTGGTGGAACTAAACGCCGCGTCGCGCCAGAGCGTAGCAATGCAAATATTTTTAATATAATCGATTAATTATATATAAATAATTTTCATTTCCTCGCTTTCATGAGATGGAACGCGGAGTTAAATTCGAACCGATGTTCGACCCACAACCCGACTACAGTTGAGAGAGGCTGTCCATTGCATCACGATCGCCCATAACTTCATACTTAACTTCAAAAAACATAATGAAAACCAACAAATGATTTGTCTATCACTTCCTCATACTGATTCGTTGACTGGAATCCACAACATTCACAGGTATTGTTCTCCTTTGTAAGTAATTTGCTCACGTTCCTATAAGGTTATAGCGGACAATATGATCTGACGAATTGAATTATAATTGTGTTATGGGAATGTTTATTTATAGTAAAGCAAAAGCTATTACTGGACGAGGACGATATTGATTTTAAAGTCAATTAACTCTAATATTTTTAACGTTCGCATAGCTTAGTATTATTATTATGAGGTATCGGGCCCGGTGCAGTAAGACAGCGTTTGGCTGTAAACTATGTCGATTGTGGGTTCGATTCCCACTCGGGGAAATTATTTATTTTGATTTTCTCGTTTGAGGAATTGATTATTTTCACAGAGGATGGCATTGAGTACCTCCACTTAATACGCAATGTCTCGAATTCAACGGAAAGCGAATTATGGGGTGTCTTGACCCTAGGACTTCCTATATACTCTGCTATACGAGAAAAATTAGAAAAGCGTAAAGCTAAAAAAACTAAGTATTACAATTTATTCGTAGTCGTATATCGATTTTTTGACGTTTAATAATTTACTAATATTTTATACTTCTTATCTGTTCTTATACTATAAAACATTATATATTTCTTATAATATTATTATTAAACAATCTAAAAATAGATAGTACTACTATATAAATACTAGTCTAGTCATAACGCGTCGATTCAATTGTTATACCTGAGACTAAAATCGATTTCACGTTTTATCCACAGAGACAGTGTAGTGTCAAGACACTCCATTGACTGTTTTTCGTCTGAAATTAAGTGGGGAATTTAACGTCACGTTTTTTTCTTACCAAGTCGGAGAAATAAAAAATTATGGCATCGTTAATTTTACTAGCTAATTAATTTCTCAAAATAATTGTAAATAAGTGACCAATAATATTAAATAAATATTAACAAAATTTATTAATTGAATTTAATAGATATTGATACATCAAATATTAATTCCATATAATTTTGAAGTTTATATAAATAAGAATATTTTGCTTTATATAGCTATATAATATATTTCATTGAATTTAACATTTATGGATCTCTGCTTTATAGTTTATAATAAAAGTTATTATAATATCAGCTATCTTTCAGTGAAAGTGTCGTCAAAATCACCCAAGCGGTTCCAGAGATTAGCCAGAACAAACAGAGCGAGAGACAGACATATATTGTAAAAATGTCATTTTGGTGTAAAAAGTTTGAAATGTTTGACTTATATTAAATTGAGATCAATTAATGCCAATTAAAACCTGTCTCAAACGAAAAAGACAAATTTATACAGTAGCCATTGGTCGTAGAGGACTTACTTTATATATAATATTAAACAAAATATGCAGTATAACGCTTAGTTCTTAAAATTTTAGAGAAATAATTTTTTTTCAGGCTTTTTAAAAAAACTATTTTAAAATAATTAATTAATCGCGTGTTTCAGTATTCGAAAATACATTTTCAAAAACCCGATGTTTCGAACATATAATAAGAAATACTGTAATAAGAAATACTGTATTTTTTCAGGCTTTTTAAATAAAACTATTTTAAACTAATTAATCGCGTGTTTTGGTATTCTAATATATATTTTTATAAATAATAAAATATACTGTATTTTTTATTAATTTATTAATTACAGTAGTCCGTAGTCTATCTGTAATTTCAAAACTAAAATAATCCCGATTAATCGCCTTAAAATAGTTTCATCTTAAAATTATATATATATATATATATATATATATATATATATATATATATATATATATATATATATATATATATATATATATATATATATATATATATATGGCCTCTTGGGCTACGACGATTTTCGCGAATGTTTCATGAACAACATACGGTGCACTGATATGGTACAGTAGAGTATCAGATGTGCATCCAAATGTCACAACCACGTCACCTGTATCGCATATTTTGATACAAAAGGACAAGTTTGACAAAACAGAACATATTACTTGTGGCTAGTGGTAAATATTGATAGTACATATAATATTTTTTTTAGGCTCACGCTTTTATCGACACTTCGTACTCTGCTTTCCTCCGAATCTATGACATTGTGTGTTGAGTGGCGGAACTTGACGCCGCGCTTTGTCTTATCCGAGCGAAAAAACGCAAAATATTTAGTTATAATCATTCCTCCGAGTGTGATTGCGTCACGACTTATCTATACATAATATTATATATATTTCATCCACTTTTTTGTTCTCAAATTAAGAATTGTTAAGACAGAAGCTTTCTTGGACTATATACTACTATATGATTATTTTTTTAATATTTTCTTGCAAAGCTAAAACTAAACTACATCTATGTGTATTAAAAATTTAGGTTAAATAATAATATAATATACATTGGTTTGTAATATAATATACATTGAGAATGGGTTTAACTGTTTAAGACTTACATATATACATGGACAATTGTATTAAATTGTATGAACTTTTCGATCTTTTCGATTCAATTATCAACCGATTAATCGGGAATATTTTGGTTACGAAATTACAGATAGACTACGGACTACTGTAATTAATAAAAAATACAGTATTTCTTATTATATGTTCGAAACATCGGGTTTTTAAAAATGTATTTTCGAATACTGAAACACGCGATTAATTAATTATTTTAAAATAGTTTTTTTAAAAAGCCTGAAAAAAAATTATTTCTCTAAAATTTTAAGAACTAAGCGTTATACTGCATATTTTGTTTAATATTATATATAAAGTAAGTCCTCTACGACCAATGGCTACTGTATAAATTTGTCTTTTTCGTTTGAGACAGGTTTTAATTGGCATTAATTGATCTCAATTTAATATAAGTCAAACATTTCAAACTTTGTTCACTTTATTCATAAATAATTCGATAACGATGAAAATTCTATAGAGAAAAAAATTTAAATATATAAAAAAAAACAGTAAAACATTAAAGTCCAAAAAAATAATACGAAACAAAAAAGTGATTGCTACCGACCGTGACAGGACTCGAACCTGCAATCTTCGGATCCGAAGTCCGACGCCTTATCCATTAGGCCACACGGTCGTTGTTACAATGTGCAAAATAGGCTAACTCATACCGCGCAGGCTTCACATGCCATAGATGACGTCAGAGGTCATTTACTCTAAATTTTAGTAATAATAAAATAGTGAAAGAAAATTGTAGATGAAATAATTAATTATAGGGTTTTTTTATGGCCTTCGTTATCTAATTGTTTTTATACATATAAATGGCGATAAAGTATTGTAATGTAAAATTGTCACAATATATGCAGATTATAATTTGTTCACTTTCTTTATCACTTTCAATATAACATTACACCGCTATAAACTACCATTGTCTTAGAAGTATTAACAATTACTTTTTATATATACATAAAAAAATGTAAAATACGTGGATATTTAATTTATTATATAATGCATAATGTTTTATTTTTTGACTAATTATTATTTTACTTGTTGACTTCACACTAAGTAGTACGTTATTGTATTATAATTTCCAATTAATTATATAGCTTTATTTACAAAATTGACTTTTGTTTTTTAAGTTTTACGCTTTTATCAAGGCTAAATAGAAGCTAGAAGTGCGTAGTTGTCAAGGTATACCGTACTCTGCTTTTCGCCGAATATGAGACATTGCTTGTTAAGTAGCGGAACTCAACGCCGCGCTTTGTATTTTAGTAATAAGTGAGGGGATAAAAATAATTTAAATATAATTATTTGCCCGAGTGGGAATCGAATGCCCAATAGTCGCGCTTACAGTCCCACACCGTCGTTGCGCCACGACCGACCTTAATTTATTTTAATTTTATTAATTTCAGATTTATTAACAATTACTTCAAGCCTAATTTATAAAAACAGTGTGTCACCATAGTAACATACTGTCCTTTAGTTAAAAAGCGCTATCACAGAGGAAATCTGTAATCGTTTGCTAATTATAACGTGTATATGATAACATTGCTAATAGAATCAAATAAAGCGTTAATTTATCAGTGATTTTGTTTATGTTTTTATTGTTTTCGCTTTCATTACAACCGCTTATAGTATTGTAATGTTTATTTTTTTTTAGTTTCACACTTTTATCCCGCATAGCAGGGTACACAGAAAGTATTTAGTGTCCAGACACTCTGTATTTCGCTTTCCACCGAATTCGCGACATTGCGTGTTGAGTGGTGGAACTCAACGCCACACTTTGTCTTATCAGAACGAGAAAGTAAATATAATTTGAATATAATCACTCCCCCGAGTGGAGATCGAACCCACAACCGACCGCGTTTACAGGCAAATGCTGTCGTACTGCTCCACGACCGGCCTCAAACATAATATAATGTTTAATGATGTGCTAAATTCAAAAGTAAATATAAATCAAGGTGCTAAATTCTTGAAATATACAATAAATATCGATCAAAAGTATATAGTTTACATTTATTTTATGAATATTAGAAAAAATATGAAGTTTTTTAATTAACTCATATACCGAGAAAGTATAATGTCACATCACTTCTTCACTCAATATATTTCTTTTTAATCAGGTATCTTTTACCCATAAATGTAATAGAAAAATATGTATTACCTTTTTTGCTTTAAAAAATATCTCAACGCTTCTAACGCTTCTGGAACAGTAATCCAATGATAATCTAAGGGGTCAATAAGTTTCCTAGAATTTATTAACTTAAAGTAATTACTACCGGCTTTGTCAACAGTTCAATCAATAGCAATCAATGGATTTGCTCACATTATTCATAATTATTATGCAATAGACGGCATTGCTATTTATTATTACGACACATCATTAAAAACATCATAAATCATCTAAGAAATTGGAGTGTCTGTTTGTAATATTAAAATAAACACTTCCTAATATAATAATGTATAATATTTACGTATACAATATATTTTACGTATACAATATATTATGACATTCAATGATGTACCTCATCCACAAAAAAATATTAAATTATAGATATATTACACTTAAAAAATTAGTTTTTGTATAAATTCTTTATATACTAAAATGTAACCATTTTTTCTGGCGCCAATAAATGATGCGAAAGTATCTACGTCCGAACATATAAAACTGAACGTGACAGAGTTCGTTTCTAAGGTACTTTTAATATACTCATATTGTTACAATAGCTATATTTCCTTATATCAGCTCTATAGTAACGTTTGTTCGTTCGTGTTTATATAAAATTTGCTCTCCAAGCTCTCCTTCATAATTTCACTCTATTATAAAAGACAAATTTCATGTTTGTCATCTTAGACATGTTATATAAATATTTGATTTCATACATCCACTAATGACATCATGGTCCACAATAAATTTTTCTTACCCACATATAGCTTCAAGGTCCACGTGTGATTTCACTCATCAACATATGCCATCATGGTCCACATGTGATTTCATTCATCCCCACATGTCATATGTGGGGATGAATCAAGATTCAAATGTGATTTGTCTTATCCAGATATGACATCTAAACTCCACATGTGTTTTCACACATCCACATATAACATCCTGGTCCACATGTGATTTTACCCTCACGTGACTTTACTAAAATTTGTAATATATAAGACTTCATATACACTTGCGAGTCCTTAAACCTTTATAATCTCCCCTATCCCCTAACTTTATCGTAAAAGCGGTTTTTAACGAACATTTTCTTTTAGCCTCCAAATTTTACGTTATTTTGGACAATTTGTATGGACATGTGATTTCATACATCCACTTATGACATCATAATTACCCACATACGGCACCACGGTCCACATTTGATTTCACCCATCCACATATGACGCCATGGTCCACTTGTGATTTTACTCATCCTCATATGACACTATGATCCACATGTGATCCCATAGCTCTGCGTAACGACTGAGTCAAAGAAAGTGCTATTTATTATTTTTCAATAATCCAATGTAATTTTTCTAAGCTTATCCTGCTTTATAGCTTAATTAAAACATATTTTACGTTATAACCTAATCAGTACAATATATTGATTGATTATCTTAGTAAGATGATTAAAATAAAAGACCGTATTCCTCTTTTAAAACGTTTATTTTAAAATGTAATTTAACTTAAATGGTATTATACTTTTGTAACAGATAACGATGGTGTTTTTTGTACAAATGTGCATACTCTATTTTTCTGATTCTTAAGAAATAAGTGTACATGTATTATGTTTCATTTAGTTTTCTAATAACTATATTACTTATTGAGAAAATTATTTACTAGGGGAATTATATTTAATGTCATAATGAAATTATTTAATATGAAGGCCCAGTCCCAGATGCTAAACTATGCAAAACATCATTTCTATGTATTCCTTAGTTATCAGTATAAAACAATTTTCGGAATTTACGTTTTTAATTTTTTATACGGAATTAAGATATATATTATAAGCTATTATCACGTTAAAATGAATTCTATCCAGTTGTTTTTGCGTGACGCACAAACAAATAGTCAGAAAAACAAACAAACACACCAACGGACAGACTAACATTCTAAATAGTTTATTAGCTTCTATTTGAACATATCCAATTTAAATTTTTAATAAATATATTATATACAGAATTGGCTTTTCTATCCTTTTCTTATATTTGTAGATATATAGATTATAAAATAAAAAATCAGAGGTACTAAATATGTACAAACGCAATTAATTAAACCAAATGGTCGCAATAATATAAAATTTTTAATAAACTCGTATTTACGAGTGAAACACTAGCTGGTGATAATATATCAATTATCTTCACATCCTCGGTCTGGTAAGACAAAGTATGGCGTTGATTTCTACCGTTCCACATGCAGTGTATAGAATACGGCAGAAAGCGAAACGAAACACTAGGTACTTTCTGTTTACCCTGCTACGAGATAAAAGCGTGAAGCTAAAAAAAACAAAAAAACAACGTAACTGCAGTAGTAAATGTAACCATCGTTAATATGTCATCATCCACGTGGCCAGACACGAAAATCAAATCATTTAATTATGACTATCTCATATACTATGATATGAGGTAGAGTCGAGTTGTATTACACTATATTTTTTCTCTTTTCGACGCATATAATTAGAGCGGGTAAGGTATGATCAATGAAGCGAACAAGGACCTATGATAACCCCGAGGTTTCCCGGCCAAAGGAATGTTACAAATATTTATTTACATAGAGGAGGCATTTTTAACGTTTTATTCATTTATTTTTTTTTTTTTTTATTTGATTACAGTGATGTACAAATGGCAGCCTCCCGCTTTATTACGCATGGCAGTATAGTTGAGACAACCTACTGGTAAGAAGACACTGCTTAACCACTTTTCACCCAAAATCGAGATATTGCGTGTTAAGTCTCTTCTCAGAACTCAACGCCGCGATTTGTGCACAAAAACCGAGAAAAGAAAATAAATGTTGAATATAAATAAACATTTCCTTAGGCGGGAATTGAATTCACAGCCAAGCCCGTTTACGGTCACTGCTACAGAGATTACTTAATAATAATAATTAATACAAATTTTAGTCTGTTCATAACCAAAATCATATTTTAAAGAGCAAAGAACTATTTTTTTGCAAAAAAAACGTAACAAAGGGAGAATTTTCTAGATGTTAAAATTATTTCATTAATTAAAGAGGTATACAGAACTAGAAATGAAGGAGTGTACTGTTCTTTGCGCAGGTCCAATACAAATAGAATATCTTGACATTACTATAAGGCTCAAAGTATTACATCTTCATAACACTAATGCTGCTGTAAAAATAACTTAATTACAACATCTTAAGGTTGTTTTTTAAATATAAGACACCATTACAATGTCATTCTAGGATACGGGAATCTCCTTACACATTCTGTTTTCCTGGTACATTGTTATGTCATTTCATTCCGCAGTCGTCACGGTAACTTACGGTATGTGTCAGAAATGCGTTTGTTTTTTTTTTACATTTGTGATTCATTTTTGTTTGAAGGACGTTTTCCTCTTTCATTTCCAATTAAGAAACTATTTATAATTAGTTAATAAACGTTTTCTGGGTTAGAAAATAAATAAAATAAAATAATTTGCAACACGAAATTATGATTCAAAAACAAAAAGTCATCCAATACAGGTATTTTCAACTACTTTACAATAAACAGATGCTTTTATTATATTATTTCTATAATATATTATAATTTAAAAGGAAGTCCCGTTCCCTAGTCCTTTGACTGCCAACTTGGGCCATCACTTTCGCTCGCCAAACAATACTGCAAGCTATAAATTCCAAGAATTCACTACTCCACATGAAATATGTAATAAATAAAAGAAATAGAAAGACTTTTGGAATAATCCAGAGGTCCTGACCTGTCTATTTGCACATGTTGAAATTATTTCGAGTTAGAGTCTGCCTTCCGTGCCATGATTATTTCTTTTTTAAATCTCTTTCGCTGTATTTTGTTATCATGACAACAAAGCGCGGCGTTATGTTTCGTTATGCGTAATGAGAATTAAATAAATACAAATAATTAATCAATGTTATCAATTGTTTGAAAACAAGCAGGATTTGAAATAATAAGGATATGTTTAAACATTTTGCTTACATTAAACATTCAAATATTTGTTCTGTCCCGGTTTGTATAAATTTGTTAACTTCCGTTAATTTCCATCTCTTGCGAATAAATAATATTGAAAATCTTGGGAATCATATTTGTTATTAAATTTTAAATGAAACTATTTTACTCGGATTATAATTTTATTATCTGTATTTAATTAATATAAAGTGTTCAAAATGTCGGAATATATTTAATGTAATTTTTCGCAATAACTAAAGATCTCATTAAAGTGTAAAGTGCAACAAAGTTTTTAATATTATGTAAAACTAGGAAAAATAATGTAATTTATTCGTGATTATAATGACTACTTAGAAAAATTGTTATCTGAGCATAATAGGTAGGTACTAAGTTCTTGACCCTTGGAGTGCAAAACAAAGGCGGAAGTTTATAGGTCGACGCTCGTTCTGTTTAACGACTTAATCGCCTCCATGTAGGTCATGTAGAATTAAAAGCGAGCCAATATTAACTTTACGTTGCAAATGACCCTTTAGCGAATTTTTAAGTTAACTAAATTATACTGCTTAAATCCTGTTATATTCATATGAAATATATGACATTTTTTTGTAACTTCGCACTTTAGATTTATGTTAGAGATAACCTAGTGTCCTACCAAGACACTCCGATGACGGCTTTCAACCTGAAATCAAGATATTATGAGTTGAGTGTCGAACTCAAGGCCGCGATTTGTCTACTGGAGTGGGGAGTTAAAAATAATCTGTATTAAAAAATTTTGTATATTTTATATATTCCCTCGAATGGGAATCAAACCCACATTCAATCGTGTTTACAGTTAGACATTGTGCCACTACACCACTATTTAATATTACAAAATTAAGTTTTTATTGCAAAAGTGACAGCCTTTTCAAAATTTTTCAACAGGAACTAACCATTGGGCAAATAATTATGGCTTTTTAAATAAACACAATCTTATGAATTTGCTGGAGTCTGTATTTCCTTTTTGTAAGCAATACTGATGTATGTCTATGTTCAATATGGAATTAAATATCCATTGTGTGTTTTATTAATTTTGTTTCGATAAATCAAGTTTATAATGCCTTTAATTTTAGAAACTAGTTGATATTTCGTTACTGTCACTGTTACTGTCGCGTATTAATACATATAAAAATAAATTAGAAATAAAAATGAAGTAATAAAAATATTTAATGAATTTATCCAAATATGAGGTTTTTTTGTCATGACTAATAGTAAAAAGAAATAAATCATTTTTGAAATTATATATAAAATTGTCGAAGATAAAATGTCATTTTTTCCTTTATCTATTTGGATTTTTTTTATTCATAAACTGAAACTCGACTGTTATTCCTTCTATTTTAAATATTCTAAACCACTAAGCATGTTTTTTATATTCTTCCTTTCTTTATAATTATTTTTTATTATACTTAGGAATTTTCATTTTCAAGGGTTAACATTCAAAATAGCACGTAAGTCTATTAGACCTGATATTTGTCGATATCGTGATCACCTTTACAAATATTATTATAAAACAATATGCGTTTAAAAAATAGTAAACAAATACAGCTTTCAATCTTTAATCAGTAGATACAGATGCAGGTCAATTAGTGGCGCCAGGCCCCTGATTCGGTTTATTTATGCTGAATTCGATGGTTAATAAGGTCAAGTGTACACGTGAGGACATCGTATGCCTCACATGTGCTCTCGTGTCTTGCCTCGTGTTGGCTGATAATTAAATTTCAGTGATTTATCATTAATTACTTTATTATAAAATTAGTTATTGCTATCTTTATTCGTTTTTAAGTGTTTCTTCTCACAATTACGAAATATTTAGAAAATGCTCCAATAAAACTTTATTGAACACATTATTTTCGCATCTAGCAGGTGTTAATCTACTTTATATAACTTTTTTATCTTTCGTTTGTGTTATTTTAGTTAAGTATTCGAAATAATGGTGCGATTCTAATTTTAAACTGACATGAATGGAATTTGACGAGATAAATAAAAAATAAACTAAAACGATATGTTAAGAAAACAATAACAGATAGATTTGATTAGGTCGAAAAATGAATCGTAAATTGTCTAATAACCTATAAAATTTTCTATGAAGTCACACGCTATGAATAATTTTTATTATACATTAATTCGTCCTTATAAAAATAAACAGTTTTAAAAATGTTGAAATCATAAGAAATGATCGTGTGATAACAAAAAGCCTTGAACTTTTTATCTAAGAAATTAATTAAAATATCCTCTTAATACACGCTTTTAATAAACGCATTATATTAACATAACACTTTTTACATATTTACTATTTTTATAGTGCTATTCTATACTTAGGCTTAGAAAAGGATTGGATACCGTCTAAGCGGCGCGGGCGCGGGTTTGAATCTCGCTGCGTTCCGATTTTTATATGCTTTTTCAAAAATGTTTTCTAATCCTAAGTGTGGAATAACACTTTAAAACTAGTAAAGATTAAAATAAAATAGATATTAAATTAAAATAAAAATTAAATTAAAATAAAAACGTATAAGAATTTCAACGTAGCTGGTATTAGAACGCATGGCTTAGCGGTCAGAGCGCTTGGACGGTATCCAAGAGGAGCGGGTTTGAATCCTGCTGCGTTCAATTTATATACGTTTTTTCAAAAACTTTTTACATAATTTTCTGTCAGTTTGTCTTTTTATTCCGGCTAATCAATAAAATAGGATAAAAGTTTGAAAATATTTTCACTGGCAGATAGCTGATATAATTAAGGGTAATTTAGATTTATTTTAATTATGAATTGCAAAATAAAGATGTTAAATTTTACGCAAACGAAGTCGTGGGCACAGATAGTATTTTTATATAAATTCCAAGCGACATGTCATATAAAAGCCGCATTGTTAATGTTGTAGAAAAAACTAACAGATGCGAACAATCCAAGCTGACAGATTCACCACCCACCTCAAACAAGGAAGTCAAAGTCAGTTATAAATAAGAAATCAATGTTAAACGAAGTATGTAATAGAATAATATTTTTATAGAATATACTATGTTACTAAACTGTATAAAATATTTTCTATCTGTTAATATAATTTCTTATGTATTTCTAAACGTATTAACTTACCCGTAAATATTTTTCATCATGTTTTTATTTAAAGAAAAAGTGAAACTTTCCGTTATCAATCAATGAAAAGTCGTTCTATTTATTTGAAGAAAATTTTTCATATAACGAATGGCAGTAGATATAATGTTTTCATACCATGAACCTAAGGTCCCGGCGAAGACGATCAGGATGACTAATGATTTTAATTTTGCAAATATCACAATAACTTAGATATAGTTAGTTTGAAAAAGATAATCCATATTATTTATAATAATTATAGACAATACAGATAGAATTTAAAAGAGAAGTCTCTACTTGGATCATTGACAATAGACTGACTGCTGATTTAATAATAATAAGCCTGGATAGAATAAAAACTCCTAATAGTAATTAAATACTGTAGTCAAATACTTTTAAAGGGGTCATCATTGTGAAACGGGATATCGTCTGATTGTGAACGTGATTGTCGGTTCAATTTCAACCGGGTTAATGATGATATTTAAAATTTACTTTCATTTCACCGATCTGGTAAGATAAAGAGCAGCGTTGAGTTCCGCCACTCAACACGCAATGTCTCGATATCGGTCGGAAAGCTAGTGAACGAAATGTTCTATCGCTGGGCTGTCTCTGTCTATCCTGCTTTGCGAGATGAAGCGTAAAGCTGCTTTACTTTTAAACAGAACACAAATAATTCTATATATACCTATATTAGTTTTTAGCCATAGTATTGTAGATGTTGTATCTATATACAATTTCCGTAATTTCCGGAAATTAAACAGTGCCTAGTTCTATTGTTTCCTTACTTTGAGTCACGTTCAAAACTATCGCTTTTATTACAAGGCAAATCAATCGGAACATTTTTTATAACTGTAGTCAATCTGTTTTATAAAAAAAATCAATAATTTAAATAACAATAAACATCATATCTATTGTTTTAAGTTCATCACGCAATTTTCGAGACATTTTCAGACGGAAAGCAGCCAATGAAGTGTCTTGACACTCAATTGTCTCTCACTACCCTGCTACGCGGGATAAAACGTGAAGCTGTTTTTTATTGTTTTGTGCATATATTTTTGTTTGATAAAAGACAAATATATTTACAAAAGTGAACCGATTTTCACTGTTAACTGTGGACAGTGTGTTAGATACCTTCCCGAGTATCATTGTAATTTATTTTATATCCCCACTTTGGTATAAATATTTCAAAATTAAATTATTAGAGTACCCTGATCTGGCTTTACACAGTTTTTCTCTGCCTGCAATGTATCTCATTTATTTTGGTTCTGCTTTTTTTCTGCTTTTCCTTAATAACCAAGTAATTAAAGGAATGAAAAATTATTATTGCTTCTGGAATAAATATGTTGAAATTGAATGCTATTATACATTTAATTGCTTTGTGTGTGTCAGTGAGTCTGATGAGGTAGTAAATGAGTTGAAAAAAAAATAATTAAAATATACATTATTAAACATTTCTTATAAAAAATGCATTATTTTCATGTATTGATTGGTAGAAAAAAATTAAATCTCTTTTAAATTATTTTTCACACACCTTCACACTCTATCAAGGTGAATCCCCTAAGCTTTGTAAGAAAGAGAATAAAATTTGAAGTAATACTGAGCCCCTGAGGTCGAGATCGCTTGTTTAGTCAACACTGCATCGACGTGCGAGGTCATATTATCCAAGCTGACTTGAAATATACGCAGAAATGATATACAATAGGCAAAGATATACAATATGTATACAAGAAATATAAAAGTTTTTTTACTAAATATACTATAATATAAGATATACAATATATATTATATATAATTATATGTAGACAAGAAATATAAAAGTTTTCTTACAAAATATACTTTTATTAAGTAATACGATAAATTATACATTGTTGTAGACATCGGTCGTGGCGCAGTGGGACAGCGTTTGACTGTAAATATGATCGGTTGTGGGTTCGATCCTCACACGGGGGAGTGATTATATTTAAATTGTTTTCACTTCCTCGCTTTGGTAAAAGACGAAGCGTAGCGTTGAGTTCCACCACTCAACTCGCAATGTCTCGAATTCGGTGGAAAGCGAAGTACGGAGTGTCTTGACACTCCGTACTTTAGATGTCTACCCTGCAATGCGGGATAAAAACGTGAAGCTAAAAAACAAAAACATTGTTGTTAACGGTAAAAAAAATAAGTTATTAAATGATGTATCGTCTAATCGTAAATCGATCTATCTAGATATGAAACCAATATGGCACAATGAGACGGCGTCTGGATTATAGTCAGACGTGGGGTTGATTCTCTTTCGGGTAAATGATTTTATTTAAATTATTTTCATTACTCAGCTCTGGTAAAATATAATACGACATTGAGTTTCGTTAACACGCAATATCTCTATTTCAGGTGGAAAAGATTTAACAAAGAGCTTTGACAATAAGTGTCTCTGAATACTCTGCTATTGGGGATAAAGCGTGAAGCTTAATTTCCGCCGCCAGACGGAATATCTCAATCTAATTGATGTATTGACTTTAGTGAACTGGAAGTAAATTATTTCACGTTCAATAAAGGAAGCATGTAACTTCTTATTTTAAATATAATTATTTGACATTGACTTTGACTTGACTAGGTTCGCCTACAATGCTATACAGGAGATAAATATCTAAAAAAATTGTTGATGAGGCAACAAACACTTAAAACTGATCGTTCTAACAACAAACTATCAAAAAATATATCAATTAATTAACAAATAAAAACAAACACTTAAAAAGATTAAATTGCCTTCCATTTGTCTTATCATGCAACATAATTAATATCTCAAAGAATCTGAACGTCGTTAATTTTATCTGAGCTTGGCTATTAGTTGAGATTTCGTAGAATTATAATTTAAACACTGAGAATAAAAACAATACACAAATCATTTAACGTTTAAGTAATAATGATACTAAGAAGTGAGAATTACTTTAAACTTCATTGTTTTAAATAGATTATATATAGTGGTTTTTATTAAGAATAAACGTAAAAAGTCGATTTTGTGTCGCAATAATACATCAGTAATACATTTTTTGATTGGACAGGCCAGGCAAACGAGCGTGCGGGTCACCTGATGGTGAGTGATCACCGCCGCCCACGGTCCCCTGTAACACCAGAGGAGCTGCAGGTGCGTTGACGGCCTATAATGTGGGAATAAGCGTACTTTTTGAAGGTATTTATGTAGTATCGACCTGGAAACACAGGCACATACATAGTTTAGGAAGAATAAATATACACACGTTTGCCACGTGTTCTATTGTATACTGTACACAGTTTTGTATAGAGACCATGAGCAATGCTAATTTAGAAAATTTTGAGGCCGTTGCTGGCGCAGCGGGGCAGCTGACTGTCAAAGTGATTGGTGGTAGGTTCGATTCCAACACGGAGAATGATTATATTTAAAATTATATTTTTATTCCTCAGCTTAGGTTAGGTAAGACAAAGCACGGCATTGAATTCTGCCACTTAACACACAATGTCACAAATTCGCCGAGTGTCTTAACAATAGATATTTCCTGTCTACCCTGCAATGCCGGGATAAAAGCGTGAACATAAAAAAAGAAGATTCATCAATTCTGGAGCTGATTGGTCGTGGACCAAAAGAATCGAGCCTTTTAATTTTAAACTGTTTGGTACAATTAGAATATAAAAAGATATTATAATCAAATTTATAAAAAATAAACTTCATAATAACTATATAGTTGTGTACAACTTCAACAACAATCTTTAAACCTACTTGAACGATTTTAATGAACCTTGTACGGTCCCCTAAGTTGAAGTATAACTTAAATTAAAAAAAAAATCATCTCGATATGATATTTAGATTTAGTGAAATTCGTTTACAAACATACACTTACCAAATTAAACAAACGCGCTTAGAAACCTAAATAGATCATCTATTCAAATATTATTAAATTTTTACAATTTACATAAGTACATACATATCAAACAGACTACCTTCTTTTTTGAAGTTGGTTAAAAATCTGTAAGTAATTTATGTCGATACTGAAAAAAGCAGTTTTATTATGATGATAACGTACACTAGTTAAAGACTAGCGTCCTAGGATAACGTTCATCAGGAGTATTATATTTGAAAAAAAAGCATTAACCGGTTTTAGCGTAGTTTACATAATGATATATTTAGCTGTGACAGTCTCAGTCTTAATTATTCTTAAGTTTTACCTTTCTTTATTAGTCTACATTCAGTTTATATCCTTTAATATATGAAAAACAAACTTGACTCATCCTAGTATGTATATATATATTTACTATAAAACAATGAACGCGTAACGCCATAATATTTATAATGCAAAATTAACCAGAAATGAAAAGAAAGATTTTGTAAACTAAGCACTTCTGGTTTATATCCTAATCTATCAGTACTTAGTTAATTTAGTTACATTACCAGTATTGAGTTATATTATACATTACATTGCATATCTGTTGAAACGCGGTAAATCATCATTAGTTGATATATATTTAAATACACTAATTTACCTAGAAACTGTAAACTGTATTCAGTTTGCTAAAGTCTATGGTAAATTTGAATGGCTAGTCAGAGTGATTTTCGACCACTCGTTCCCTATTCATTTTTAAGACAGTTGTTCTTGAAAAAATATTTAGAAATGTACAACAGTTTGAACGTAGGCGCAGGTTCAAATTCTGATACTGTTTATTTTTTTAGTATTACTCTCGCAAATCTGAGTTGAAAAAAAAATATCTATTTATTTCAAATTAAATTAGTTTAAAAAACATTTCGATATGACTTTTAGGTTTAGAAAAATTGATTTACAAATCATACTTACTATATACACTCGAAGTTTTGATTAAGAAAATGTCTATCTACCTTGACTTTTACTTATTAATGATTTAACTTTTATACTTGTTTTATTTCTACTTAGTATAGGTGAATATTATAATTGTTGTACTATTTTTTTAATTGAAATGCTTGACGACACTGGTGCATGGTAAAATACGAATGAGTTTATGATTGCACTTTAATTTGGTAAAAATCATTGACATATATATATATATATATATATATATATATATATATATATATATATATATATATATATATATTGACAAAGAAAAATAAACGAAGGAACGAATACGAAATTTGGCATAATCAAAAATTATAACGCAAAACGAACCAATATTTTTATAATATTAAACCAGCTATTGAATTATTTCTGGTCAAATTTTTAATATAATTCAAAAATAAAATAAAAATATTCCTTATTCAAATCGTCAACCAACACCAAATGTTAGTATTGTTAGTCCTACAGGAAGCTACCGCCGGCTATGAAGGCAGTTCTGCTAAGAAGAGCCGGCGAGAATTTCTACAACTGCTCTTTTGAAATATAGTTTCACAATTGGCGCTTATAACACCACAACAAACCAATATACCAAAAACACATTAAACTATAATATCTCAATAAATAACAAACTAATTATTATTTACTATTTTTAAAGTGTTATTCCACACTTAGGATTAGAAAACATTTTTGAAAAAACGTATAAAAATTTGAACGCAGCGGGATTCGAACCCGCGCCTCTTGGATACCGTCCAAGCGCTCTGACCTAAGCTAAGGCTAAGCCATGCGTTCTACTACCAGCTGCGTCGAAATTCTTATACGTTTTGTTACAACTTATTTATGTTGTTTAGCATCTCTGTAGAGAGATTTTTACAAATTTCTACTACTTAAAGAATATTAAGAAATAATCGTTTAACAAGAGAGATTGCTATTTTATTTTAATATTTACTATTTTTAAAGTGTTATTCCACACTTAAGATTAGAAAACATTTTTGAAAAAACGTATAAAAATTTGAACGCAGCGGGATTCGAACCCGCGCCTCTTTGATACCGTCCAAGCGCTCTGACCGCTAAGCCATGCGTTAAAAGAAGAGTTCTAATTTTTATACGTTTTTTCAAAAATGTAAACTAATTATTCTTTATATTACAATAAATTTAATTTAGACATTTGTAGTTTCATTGTCAGAATCCAATGGGTGCACGCAGCACGTGATTTCAAATATTCATAACAAAGTCCAAAAATATCTACATAATGTTTCATTCATATTCCTGAACTTTAAATAATATGTAATTTATTGCTTTAGTCGAAGTTAGAGGAAAAATTACTTTAATTTTTACAACTTTATACTCTTTTCCTCCCATTTTCCAGCTGTTATGTTCCTCTAAAGGGCCTCTTTGTGATGGACATGTATCAACGACCAGGCTCTTGAGAACCCGAGGATTGTATGAAAGATGCATAATAATAATAATTGTTAGATAAATTAACTGATGTTTTTGGTATACATGAAATAGTATGGGAATTAAACCCAGAACTTTGGACTCAACTAACAGAGCCACCTAGCCTAACTAGTAAGTTTGCGGGTCAGTAACATGTGGTGACTATTGCTGGCTTTGCCATCATTGTAGCGAAATCTTGAGATTTGGGCACAGTACACACAGTACTGATATTTGTTCTATGTTATTAACTCTCCGCATTGGTGACTTTATTATTTGTAAAAAAAAATTCATGACATTTCAATGCAGAAGAAAATCTAAGTTGATTACTATAGAATGCAAATAATATTAACATATCGGCACTACTATGAGCAATATGATATTAAATAAGAAATCGATATTATATTAAAAATATATAAATCGATTATTATACTAAATATGGTGGTATTCAATATATTTTCAAGTTTACCCAATGTAAAGTCATCTGCTTTAACATATATGTATATACTAATATATTAGTATATATTTATCTATATACTATATTAGTACAGATATGTCTTTATCATACGTATGTATAGATTTGACTAAAATTATAGATTTTAAACTTCTAGAAGAGTTAGTAATTTTGAAGCTAACGTTAGCTTGTAGAAGTACACGGTTGCGCAACTGTAATCATTGTATTCAGCGTGTGTTTACATTGTTGATATTGCAAAAACTTATAAAACCACGTGTATTATTGATGAGAATTCGTATTAAAATTGCCGTATATAAATCTTATGTAGTAAGCATATATCTACATATTTACTTCATAAGATCTATATTTGGCAATATAATAAAAAAATACATCTACTGTTTATACATATATATTAAATATTTAAATTTTACATATATATTAAATCTACTATTTTTACATATATATTAATTTAACGCACATTATTGTGTGTTTCATATACACGTTTACATAAAGTGACATACACGTTGCTAAGGCAACGCGTCGACAACACTTCATCGGGACATCTAGAATAAAGAAATATACAATATAAATGAATAAGTATAATTAATATACTATGTTTATAATAGATATAAGCATTTTAGCTATATTTATTTCTAGTTACTTATACATATGTATGTAAAGAGGTCAAGTTATATCGATAAATATATTAATATACATTATTCTATTATTATCTGGGTGAAACTTGCGCAATAGTTACTTCTGTCGTGTCATAGCCAATTTAGGTGGATTATGAATTTAAATTTATTTATTTTTTTTCAAATAAGAATTCGTAAGTAAGCGATTTTGTAGATTGCGCGAAATATAATATGAAAATACAGACCTAAGAAAGAAAATATATGAAAATAAATTAAAACATAATAAATATTTTTAAGTTATTTAATTAGAGGCCACCGTAGTGGTGTGGCGCAGCGTTTGACTGTAAACACAGTTGGTAGTGGGTTAGATTTCCACACGGAAAAAATGATTATATTTAAACAGAAAGCCATTATATAAAGTTCTCGTAGACAAAGCGCGGTGTTAAGTTCTTTACTCAACACGCAATGTCTCAATTTCGGACGAAAATCAGCTAATGGAGTGTTTTGACACTAGATTGTCTCTGACAGCTAGTGCTAGTGTCACAAAGGGTAAGACGTAAAAAAGTTAATTTAATTTCATTTTGTAACTTTACAGTATTAAATACATAGTCATCAATGCGAATGACAAGGCCGTTCATTCTGCGATCGTACAACGATCTCTGACCTTAGAGCGCATGTATAATAATCTCATTTACAAAACATTGCTGTTTCAGCTGAGCGATGACTAATTATACACGTGCATTCCGTTTAAGGATCTTTAGAACATCTGAACGGAAAATCCTGTTGTAACGTTTCCTTTAATTGTAAAAAAAAATTTATATATATATATATATATATATATATATATAGTATTTAAAACCATTGTAACCGCTGTATTTATAAATAATATTAATTAATTAGTTTTTTATTAATTTAATAATATATTTCATAAATATATATTTTTATTATAAATATGTTTCGGACATATTTATAATATATAACAGTAGTCCGTGGTCACTAGTGGACTTTTATTAGATTTGTCTTTTGTAATGTAATCTAATCTTACACCTTTAATTTAGACCATCTCCTGCACGTGGTCCGCCTGAACTCACTCACGTGACAGCATCCGATTATAATACATTATTTTAGCATCAATTTTTTTACTATTAATAAGACGACGAAAATAAATAAAAATATTGTTAAGCGTATTGTTTTAAATTTTGTTTTTACTATCCCTTTTTTTTATTCCGCACAGCAGAATAGACAGTACCTAGTGTCAAAACACTTCGTACTTTGCTTTCCACGGAATTTGAGATATTGCGTGTTAAGTGGTGGAACTCAACGCCGCGCTTTGTCGCGCGTTACCAGAGCGAGGAAGTGAAAATAATATTAATGTAATCACTGCCCCGAATGGGATCGAACCCACAATCAATCGCGTTTATATCGGACGCTGTCCCACTGCGCCACGACCGCCCTCTACAATAGAGGACTAACTATAATTATACGTTATATTCATTACTCACATTGATTGTCTATAAGCATTTACTTTTTTCTGTTACTTAGGTAAAGTACACTCGTTTTTGTTTTGCTAGTTTAAAAATAGACTTGGTGAAATGTCTTGACACTGGGTTGTCTCTAACTACTTTACTATACGGTATAAAGCGTGTATTCATAAAAAACATCAATCAAGTCAATTGTAGGTTTTTATTTATTGATAAAATAATCATAAGTTCATATTATCATTGATGTAAAGGAACATTTAATAATATGCCAATAAATGAATTTTAGGAATTTTCAAGTAAACTAAAACAAACCAGATCACGGACGCTAGCAAGTAGTACCCGCCGATATGGAAAACCAATATGTGTGTACTAAAACTGCCACAGTTGGTCACCTAAATCACTCGATGCAGTAAATAGGTCGCGACCTCGTTACAATTGTGTACTTACGTATTATTATGTGTGTTTTCCTAACATCGGTACAAAGGACTTATTTCATCTTATTAGTTTTGCAATAAAGACACGAATAGCAGGTCACTTGCTACAATTTCGACATTGGCTAGGATAAGTCGCCAATACTGATGTTATGATTTTTCTTATCGTAATCTATGAAGTATTTTATAAAGAGGTTGCTATTAATATTACATTATATAAAACTATCGTGAAGTAATTTGGATAAGTATGAGATAATGTATATAGTACTAGGTTCAATTTTCTTTCGGTGTAATTTTTCGTATATGTATGTACAAATGAATCTAATCATCATATCATTCATTAGAAAATTTCTTTCTTCTTAAGGCTAAGAAAAGTTGTAAAAATTGCACTCTACATTGTTATTTAATGCATAACATATTACAATGATTACTTCATAGGCATTATTAGTAATAATCATTATATTAAATTATATAATTTATATCAATTGATTGGCGAAATTTTAAACGATTCAACGCCACACAGCTGACCGTGCGTCTTTTTTGCAGGTGCTGAATCTTGTCTTATGAATCGATATCGACCCGAATAATTATAAACTATGTTACACGCGTCTTTATATCGATTAGTTGGCAATTATCGAGACAAAGCCAGTTGCTATCTGATCTACTTCTCTGTGTCAGGGACACTGTACATTGGACATGGATAAGTTAGACCACACTAATATTAGTTCAATATTATAAGAAATAACATTTTTTTATAATATTTTTTTGTGTTGTCAATATGAACTATTTATTTTATTGTACACCTTGTGTTTATTGTTAGAAAACAAGTATAATTGACGAATTAGTCAACTCTTGCATAAACATATTATGTCTATAGACACTGCCCCGATTAGCGTTATCAGCGCGTTTCCATAGAAACGTGTATAATTTCACTTTATACAAACATGTGAAACATTTCTTTTATGAATTCAATATATTTCTTATGAATATTTGAAAATATATGCAAAATTTTAACTTCACGTTTTTTTACATTAAAATAGAAAGTGCTTACTAAGGCTGAACAAAACGTCGTTTTTTTAAACATTAAAGAGTACAGTGAAGGTTATTTCTCGAAGATTCACCTGAGTTTAAGTTCAGTTAATCAGTTAATCAGTGCACCTTCAATTTTACATTTTTATGGACATATCAATGGAAAATATTCATCATTATAATAATAATAGCAGACAAAAAATTTAAAATTTATACCTTAAATTATAGGTACTATGCAAAAAAAACGTCCAAACATCTCTTACTTTTCATAGTTACATATAAATACTGATTTTGCCTTGTAAAATGTATAAGTAACTTTATATTGTGTAATTATTACTGAATATCATCTGAAATGAATATTTATTATTTGAAATGATTTAACTGAGTCAGAATTTCTATTTTAAGACACATTTTGGTCACGTGTTCAAATAGATTCCAACGAGACGGCTCCTAATGTTAGTATTAATAATATTTTCAACTTAATTTTTTTTTCGTAATTGTGTATTTTCATCAACATATCAAGGTTACATTTTGAAGTAACGTGCCAAATTTTTTTTTAGCTTCACGCTTTTACCCTGTATAGCAGGGTAGAGAAGTACTTCCTGTACTTAGTTTCAAAACACTGCGTACTCCACTTTCCGCAGAATGCGAGACATTGCCTCTTCGATGACGGAACTCAACTCCACTAAAATGATAATAATTCAAAATCATTTCGCAGTAGGAATCGAACCCACAACCGATCGCGTTTACACAGCCTCCACTGAGCTCTGTACATTTTATAGTTTTCAATATCATATTTAATTTTTTTGTGAAAATTGTTTTTATTTTTTTATTTGTATATATGAAATGATTTGTATTATTTTTAAGGAAAACAGTAATAAACTTATAAAAATTTTAATAATTAACATTGAAAGTTGTGTCAAGAGTGTATCTTCAAATTGAAATTTCAGCTTGAATTTGATATTAACGAGATTCAAATTCTGTTAAATCCAAACTTTTATACTAAAAAGTATATTATATTACATGTAAAATTCATGAAAATATGATATAAGATAGTATTTTTTATTTTCGCGTTTTGTGCACATTTTAAATGAAACTATTTTAACCTCAGTACACCTGTGACCACGGACTACTGTAAAGTGTTCAAAACGTCGGGTTTTCGATTAGTCCGTTTAAAATAGTTTCATTTAAAATTTTATTAGATGTAAAAAATCCATTTGTTAACATACCTTAATACCTATAGTCTGGTGGTTTACATTACTTTAATAGTCCAGCACATTTTAATGCGTTCTCTAAGTAACGTTAAGTGAAATCAAATATTATAAAGTATTATTTAATTCTTGTTAGTGAAAATATTTATACCATATTTCTCAACGTTCAATTCAACGTGAATAATTTATAATATTTAACGTTCAATTCAACGTGAATAATTTATATAGTTAACCAGTCATTCTACGTTTCATCTTTACAAGCTCAAATCAAACTCTTGTGGTAAACATTGCCTCGTGTGAAGATTTATACTATGTAAATAACTTGAAATTTTGAAGTTATGATCGTATTTAATTTGATGCGTGATACGCCTCGTGAGGCGCTCGTGGGGTAGCATGTGCTTATATCAATATAACAACAATCGTGTCGAATATCGTAGCATTGCATTGTATTTATGTACGTGGAAAGCGAATATGATCCAAAATTAAACTATTTTATATGAATCTTTTTTAGATCTGTTTATTTGTGAATACGGACTACTGAAAAGTGTTCAAAACGTCAAGTTTCTATTAATAAATTTTCGAATACCAAAATATATGCAGTTAATCTGTTTAAAATAGTTTCATTTAAAATGTGTTAAAAACGCGAAAGTCAAAGATCTTATTAACGAATATAATCATATGCCTTAAAAATATATGAATATTTTTAATGAAACTAGTTTATCCGGATTTGTATTTTGGTAACCAGAAATACGGATTAATTGAATATTTACAAAAAACTACGTTTCTGATCCTTTACTCACAGTCGTAGGCTAATCAAGTCTCATACAATTCATATAGTTATCAGATACCTTAGAATAGTTTTCTATATTTTTTTAATAATCTATACCTTAAATAAAATTGGAGTGTCTGTTTGTAATATTAAAATGACCTCTCTTAACTACAAGTATATGTATAAAAACTTGGTACGTACATCAATGTTACATTTTCTATAATTTTTGTCTGCTTTTTTCGGAACAGTTAGGCCGCTGTTTAGGGGAGCTATACTTACAGCTTATGTAAAAAGGGGTAAATTTTTACTTTTATTTTAAAACTATAAAATAAAGAATTAAATGTGTTAAATTCTACGTAGATAAAGTCCGGGCATTGCTAGTAAGTAATAAATCAAAATTTGTCTGTTTTAATAAAATATGTAATTAAACGCTGTTAGATATACCTACTTACCTACTTCAATATCGAAAGTTCGAAGTAGAAAGCAATAATTTCTATAGATATTCTACTTGGCAAACATTCACTCTTAAATTTAATTTATTAACACAAATTTTCAAACATATTTACCATAAATATACAGCAGTTAATTAATGATTAAAAAATATAGTGAAGTTTTATCAAAAAAATAAAAAATGAATAATCTCTATCTTGACAGAACATACACTTTCCTTTGATTTTTATCGAATAGTTAAACTGAAATTCTTGGATTGAATATTGAACATATAGATCTTAACTTAATATTTTACGCATATATGTCATGTAAAACACGTTTATCGTTTGTTATAAATATCTATATTTATATATTAATGTAAGCCTACACGCTTCCTTCCTTTTAGTTAACTAATACGAAATATGATTAAATGCCATTCAACACTGTAAATTTTTGAAATAAAAAACTTTATAAAGTCTAAGAGATGACGGACGTAAATCGTTTTTATTTATTTTTTAATATTCTGTTTACGTGACGTTTATAAAAATCTCAAAAAGATAATAAAATACGTTGAAATTGAAATGTTCATAATTCATCATCGTTTCAGCATTATTACTTCCGTGTAAAATGACTGCTTCAAATATAGGTTACATGAAGTTGAGGCCGATAGTGGCGCAGTGGGAACTGTAAACGAGATCAGTTGTGGCCTTAATTCCCAATAATTATATTTAATTTATGTAAATTACTTTGCCAAAGCACGGTGTTGAGTTCTCAAGACGCAATGTCTCCAAATCAGCGCAAAGCAGAGTACGGAGTATTTTGACAATAGGTATTTCTTGTCTACTCTGCTATGTGGGTTAAAAACTTGAAGGTAATAAAAGAAAAATATAGATTATACTACAGGTATTCTATCTTACCAGGAGAACTGCTTACAAAGTGTTATGTTATTTCCTAAACACGATCTAAAAATTGTCGTGACCGTAATATTCTTAAAATTTATTGTTTAAGCAATATAAATGTAAAAAAAATTATGACTTAAATTTAAACTGTTTTTTTCAATGTAAAGATATTTTAATAGGTACTTTTACTGCGCTTGAAAATCGAAAAGAAAATGCATAAAATACAATATAACACTTGTAAGAATATATTGCTGCCAGCCGGTCGTGACGCAGTGGGAAAGCGTCTGACTGTAAACTAATCTAGTTGGCTGTGGGTTCGATTCGATTATATTTATAAATAAATTATTTTCATTTTCTCGCTATGGCAAGGCAAAGCGAGGCGTCAAGTTCCGCCATTTAACACTCAATGTTCCGAATTCGGCGGAAAAGACTACAGAATGTCTTGACACTCTGTATTTTATATATATATATATATATATATATATATATATATATATATATATATATATCGCATAGCAATGCGAGATAAAAGCGTGAAGTAAAAAAGACCTTAAATCTCAATTATATTTATTTTTATTCGAACTGTATTCCGTAAAACCGTTCAAGAAAAGGTATAATTTTGTGACGTTGTTACTTTCTTTATAAATAAATATCTATCTTTTAATACTAAAAAATAATGTAAACAAATTGTTTATCATATATGAATGATACGTTCATTATTTATAAAAAAAACAATAACACTAAATTACTTTTATCAAAACTTAAATAACAAAAAAAGTTATACCTTAAGAATAAGTATTTTGAATGAGCTGAATGTAGATGACATGGCTTAGTGATGCGCCCTGCGCTTAGACGCTTTCCAAGAGACCAACTTTTATACTTTTTTGTTTATTTTTATAAAAAAGGGGGCAAACGAGCACAAGGGCCACCTGATGGTAAAAAGGTTAGCCCATGGATATCCAAATTATTACTAATATTAGTTTTTCTGACGGAAGTGAGAGAAAATAGTGTACTGGCCACTGCACCCAGAACTTTCAGAACCACTACTCTCTGAGGGAAAGGATGGGTGTAACATTTTAAAAATAGTAAAATACTTATTGTTTAATATAATGTGTCACGTGTATACAATATTACAATAAGTATGAAAAACAATAGATGATTTAAAAAAATATATTTATTTTTTTTACTATAACAATATTTTCTGAATTGATATTTGAATGAAAGAGAGGCTCAAAATATAATAATAAAATGATTTGACGGGCAAAACAAGTCACGCAGAGGACGCCCTTGTGAACGAAGACATGCCTTCAAGCAGTCACGTGAGGTTTACCAATTTCTAATTTGCTAGAAAAAAGTTCACTCTTTGTCATTCTTAGAACGATTAGCAATAACCTCATATATCATGTATATATATATATATATATATATATATATATATAAGGTACATTAAGCTCTTGGCCTATATATTTATTTTCTACAATACGTGTTAGTGAAACGTGATTGTATGAAATTAGAAACTTCTATTTACAAGCTGAAATTTAAATAACAGTATTTCTTCATATCTACAGAAATGTAAATTAATTTCACAACCAATTAACGAAAAACGTGTAAAAACTTGGAGGAAAAGTTATAAGGGTTTCTTCATGACAAAAGACAGTTTAGGGAAAATTATGGGGCATATTAAGGTCACATCTGACTGTATATGCGATTGGTTGTGGGTTCAATTCTCATTTGGAAAAATAATTACATTTTAAATTTATTTCTTTTCTTGGCAAGAAAAAGCGCCGCGGTAAGTTCACTAGTGAACACAATCTCGATATAGGAGTGTCTTAACTCTATTTTGTCTCTAACTATCCTACAATGCGGGATAAAGAGCGTGAAGCTGCTAATATTTCTCATACGTTGATAATTTAAATGATATCGCGCCGACATTACGAGGCGACGTAGTAAAACAAATGCAGAATTTTCAAACGAGTCTAGAAATTCCTTGAACGCTTCCTGATTCCTTTTGTGGATAGACGTACAAAGTACGTAAATATTGTACAATCGTTAAGCCTTCGTTATATATATAAATATTAGAAAAAGCCTTAAATAATCAGAAAAATATTGTATACACTTTTTGTTATTTTTCTTACACATTTTATTTAGATTATTCATGTCATACTCATGGTAAAACTTAATTTAATATGATTACTTTAAATATTCCACTTTACAATTGTGCCTATTCTTAGAATAATTTTTTGTTATATTTAAATCAATTAGTATTCTTATCTCATTAATCTAAAGACACTAGTTAGTGTCAAGACACTCTGTGGACTGCTTTCCTTCCGAACTCAAGAGTGGCTGTCTCAACGCCGCGCTTTGTTTATTATTATATTTTGTCTTTTACATAAGAACTAGGCTACATATATTGACTTTGCACTTTCTACCTTATAAGTAATTATAAGTAGTAGTTAGTTTGAGACCGGTCGTGACGCAGTGGGACAGCGTCTTACTGTAAACGCGATCGGTTGTGGGTTCGATCCCCACTCGGGGGAGTGATTATATTTAAATTATTCTCACTTCCTCGCTCTGGTATAGACGGCGAGTGTGAGAGTGAGAGTGGCGTTGAGTTTCACCACACAATACGGAATGTCTCGAATTCGGTAAAAAGCGAAGTACGAAGTGTATTGACACTTGGTACTTTCTGTCTACCCTGCTATGCGGGATAAAAGCGTGAAGCTAAAAAAAAATTAGTTAGAACCTAGTGTCAAGACACTGCGCTTTTCACTTTCTCACAACCTGTAACTCTCTCGTTATAATTAATTTGTTGACTCTATTTATTATACCTAACAAATAACTTTAGTTCAGTTATATTACTGCAAGCCATTTTTCTTGATTGATTCGATCACTCAGAAAAAGCTATATGTAGAATATATTTAACACGATATAAAAAAATTAAGTCAAAAAGTTTTTAAAGTTTTTTTATTTAAAGTGTATTTATTTGTGATATTCTTAGATTATAATAAAATTACAAAGTTCTGTAGCTAGATATTGTAAAATATTTTTCGTATATCCATATAGAGAATCATATTTTTAGACAAATTCCGAAGACGTTTTCAAGAAAAATGTATGCTAACTGCTGTATATTCTATTCATACAAACTTGAACTTGGGAGTACATATTCGTATAATCATCACAATATTTATCTGCTCTAAGTGAGAAATTAACATTCACATTAACGAAACATTAATTAATTAGTTTCTTGAAAATCCAGAAATTAAGTTAAGAATTTTTACAATAAATTATGAAATTATCTTATATTTGCAAGCTAATTACATTGTAATATTTTTGTATAGAAAAAGGAGGCAAACAAGAAAAAAGGGCCGCCTGATGATAAGTGTTCACATTCGCCCATGGACATCTAAAACATTAGAATTGTATATACGTTGCCGGCCGTAGGGGTGGAGGTGAAAGGAGATGAAGGGAAGGATGGGTGGGAATAGTTAAAGCTGGCTTACATGACACCCAACCGGAACACATCATCAGATATTTGGCGGATCGTTTTTGTCATGATAGAGGTCGCAAGCCAGTCGGAGGACTAACCTCCTACCACCAATTACTGGGATACCCGTCTCTTTCGGGACGCTATCCAGCTGCAGGGGAGAATTGTATACCCCGTCTGCCCACAAGGAGTCTCCTTGTGTTTACTTTGGTTATTGTTAAAGTCAATTGTATACCAAATGATATACGTAAAGATGTATTCGATTATTCATGTTGTAAAACATACCAGTAAAAGTATATACAAATTTCTTTAAATGTAACGGAAAGTTAGGTTTTTTTTTGTATTTATTCTACATTTGTAGCATTTTCTTTTTATTTTACTTAAAAAAACCTTAAGATATATGAAGAACGTAAGAAAGGTTGTAATGATTCATTTTAACCCGTTTGTTGTATTTAAAAGAAAGAAGTCGGTTTATATTTTCTTTTTTTTTTTATTAAATTTATAACGGATATAGCGAATCATCTTTGTGTTTTTGTGCATAGAAATTTTGTACACTCATATACGCCTCGTCGCATGTTAGTTAACTCAATATTAAAATAAAATATATTATTTACATATTTTTAGAATTATACATACTACGTAAGTGCATTTTTAGACGCTTGGTTCATATAATGAATGTATTTGATTCTATGAAATTGTAAACAAAGAATGCATTTTTTTTAAATATGAAGATTTTCTTAATTTATGCATTGAATTAGAGGTCCAGGTTTTAAATATAATTATTCCTCCCATTGAGGAACTCACAAACAATCACGTTTACGCTGATCCGATCCGCCACAGATATAAAAAAATAATAATAAATGTACTTAAATATCATATAATGTTAAATAAGTTATTTCCTTATATTATTTTTTTTCCTTAACGTGTCATATATAAGTCAAAGAAAGTTTGTTTAAAGCAAATATTTGAGAAAAAATCTTATACATTTGGAGTTTGTAATATCTTTAGAGCTAAATTTAAAGAGGCCGGTCGTGGCGTAGGGTAACAGCGTCTTACTGTAAACTCGATCGGTTGTGGGTTCGATCCCCACTCGAGGAAGTGACTACATTTAAATTATTTTCACTTCCTCGCTCTGGTAAAGACAAAGAACGGCGTTGAGTTCCACCACTCAACTCGTAATGTCTCGATCGGTGGAAAGCGAAGTACGGAGTATGCTGACACTAGGTACTTACTCTACCCTGCTATGCGGGATAAAAGCGTGAAGCGATAACAAAAAATTAAATCGTTATATACAATTGTAATAAATATATGACTGTCTTGTCACGAGATTGTCTCTGACTACCCTGGTATGTAGCGGAAAGCTGCTTTTTGATCTAAAAATGTAGAAAAATGAACCGTTATCTTAATTGCTAATGCGACCCCTAAGGAATATGAATTTCAAAGCTTTTAGGGCAAAGTTCAGAGTCCGAGAATCAGTAGATATTCAGAAAGCTGTTTTAAAATCAGAAGAACGTCTACACTTATATCGAATGTTTATTCTGCTTTTTAAGAAAAATAGATTTTTCGTATAAATGATATACGCATCATATTTTTTTTATTTTCACGCTTTTATCCTGCATAGGAGGTTAGACAGGAATTACCTAGTGTCAAGACACTTTATAATCCTATTCACAGTAAACTATACGCCACACTTTGTCTTACCAGAGCGAGGAAATGAAAATAAATTAAATATTATCATTCCCCGGAATGGGAATCGAGTCCACAGCCGATCCAGTTTACAGACAGACGCTGATCCAGTGAGTAACAACCGGCCTCAATAAATTACTAAAAGTTAATAATAAACTAAATAAATTCATAAAAGTTTTAGAAATAAGTATAATAATTAGTTTATTTTTGTATTTCCTAAGAGTAGACTGTACATACAGTTTGATACCTATATCAATGCCGTTATTGGCTGTTACCGTAAATCATCGTACTACTGTGGCGAATTGGGATAGCGTCTGACTGTAAACTCAAAGCATGTAAATATTTTTTGTTTCTCAGTCTTGCTTATTACGAATATATTTTGAATATTTTAAAATTAGGTTGTGTCTGTTAACCATGCTATGAGGGAAAAACCCCAGCCCGCTAATTTCAGCGTTTCAGCAAATGTAAATTAAATATTGCTAGTCCTATTAAATGTCAAAAAACTAAACTTAAAAACAGAAAGTCATTACATTTTATATACAATTATAGTGTTTTTTTAATAATCTAAATTTAAAATGAAAGTACAAAGGTCTAAGCAATTTAAGCCGCCATGTTGCTTAAACACTTGTAAAAGAATAATTTAAAAAAAATACTATTCTGACGTCCAAACACTTGTATTACTTGTCATTGTTGCTTATCACAATGTTTTCATGTTAATATTTACCATTATAAATTATAAAAATATTGAGACTTTAAAAAGCCTTAAATTATTATGTATATTAGGTATTTAATATTACGTAAGTCCTTGATTTTGTCTGCAAGAAGTTTAACATTACTAGACCTTTTTAAAAAAAAAACAATTAAAAACTTGATACGAACCCATGCCTCTTGGAAACCGTCCAAGCGCTCTGATCGCTAAGCCATGCGTTCTACTACCGGCTTTATCGAACTTTATCAAGAACAATTTATTTACGTTGTTAGATTCTCTATAAAGAAGTTATTACAAGTTTCTCCTACCAAAATATTATTAAAAAATAATCGTATGGTAAGAAACACTGCTATTTATTTTAACTATACTATTTTTAAAGTGTTATTCCACACTTTAGATTAGAAAACATTTTTAAATTTTAATTTTTTTTATATTTAATACTAATTTTAGAAAAAATACTAAAATATCTTTAGAACTTTTTTTGTAATTCTAAATAAGCCTAAGTTACCTCTTACTGCATCAACTGTCTGCCAATTCCGTTAAAATCGATTCATTAGTACCATAGATTACCCGGAACAAACAAACATACAAAAATTGTAAATAATGTTACTTTAGTGTATACATGTAAATACAATTAGTAAAGAGCGACCATTTTAAAATTACAAACAGACACTAAAGTTTCATTTACGTATTTAGGTTACTGAAATAAAAAAGGCTTTTCTAGGCTTTTTTGCTAGTTGGAGCACACCTCCTAACATCTTAATTATCATATAAATATCAAATAAACATTCTAACATTTATTTCGATACGTTTACACAAAAATGAAGGTGAAATTTATTAGGTCGTTCCAGTTTAGGGCAGGAAATTGTGTATAACAAGCTTGTAAATCGTAATTTAAATTTATTAACATACAACACTATGACGCAGTAATCACATTATAAGAAACAACAAAACATCATAATATATTGAGGAAAACTCTTTCAACCGTCTAAACATATGGATAATTACTTAATTGTAAAGCTAAAAATGTTTTAAAACTATTATTTTTGTACACCATTATTATACAATTAAAAAAGCATTTGATTGAATAAATTTTGTTAAGTTAATAACTTCCAACTGTATTTAAAAAATACACGCCTGTACCGCATAGTAGTTTAGTCAGAGACAACCTAGTGTCTAGACACTTTGTCAATTTCTTTTTCCCCGATTGGAAAATTGAACCCACAACACTTCTATTTTGCCACAACGGCATCTAACCTAAGTTTATCCAAAAATCTATAACATTGTGAATAGAGTATCAAAAAATTCAATTAATTTTTAGTTTAGTAAATATGTAAACATAAAACTAAATATTTAATTTGTTAATTAAGTTTATGTTGACACAGATGAAATTATATTTTTATTTATATTCTATTTCTGCTTCTATTTTTATAAAAGAATATTTGTGTCCGAAAGTTCGGTAAGGCCGGTCGTAGCGCAGTGGGACCGCGTTAAACTGTTAACGCAATCAATTATGGGTTCGATCACCACTCGGGGGACTAATTATTTTTAAGACCAAAGGCAGTAAGGCAATACTCTTCATTAATTTCCTCCACTCAACACGCAATATCCAATTTAGCGGAAAGCGAAGTACGTGCAGCGGAGTAGGTGTCTGAGGTGCTCTAGCTCTAGCTTTCTGTCTACCTTTTTATGTGGAACTTGCCATATATTTCTTTGTGATCCACCACACTTCTCAGTCCCTACAAAACAAATTATAACTCTTTACGCCCTGTAGTTTCGGTTGCACCTTGTCCGTCAGTTATATGGCATGATGATGATGGTATAATGGTTTTCCTATATGAAAAAATGTATATAATATATGTCAATAATCCTAAAAAAACAACATGCAAAGTTGAATGATGCGGAGTTAAGTGAGAAACGCTTTATTTATTTACTTTATAATTCTCTGAACTAGTTTTTGTTTGAATGATCCTTTTTTTACATATTAAAAACCGTGGATAATTATAATGATTGTATCAATTTCAAACTACGTTTCAAATTAAAATTGCTTATGAAATGATACATACAAAACATATCTACACATACATTACATGACTTACTAATGTAAAGCTAGAAACTTAATTCAAGTAACTTTGCAACCATTTGAAAATTTCCGAATTTTGGCAAATGTTCTTGTACTTTCTCTCCGTTACACTCTTCAAAAATATTAGCTTCTCAAAAATCAACTTTGAACTTTATACGCCCCTTAGTTTTGGAGTTGTCTGTCTGTCACCTAGTGAGTAATTGAAAAGTATATTATAAAATTTCCTTAAAGTTAATGTAATTTTTAAGCTTCTCTCTTTTTATCACGCATAGCAGGGTAGACAAAAGTATCTAATATCAAGAAATACAGTCTGTATTTCCCTATCCAACGAAATTGAAACATTCCGAGTTAAGTAGTGGAACTCAACGCCACACTTTGTCTTACTAAATCGAGGTAGTGAATATAATTTAATTATAATCAGTCCCGCTGGTGGGAATCGAACTCACAACCAATTGCGTTTACAGTTAGACGCTGAATCGAGGCTGGTGCTGGTGCAGTGGTGTCCCACTGCTGATTTGATTTAAATTTGATGTAAATATTTTTCCATAAAATGTACAGTAAAAATGTACGTCAGTCTGACGCATCCGTGACATCAGCAAAAACAAGTTTAAAATGCAAAATATGCGTACATTCATGATTAGTTAAAAAATAACAAACCAAATGCCTTGCGTCATTTAATCCAAATGGTCAGTATTTTTGACCAATGGAATATAAATAGCAGCTGTTTATTTTTTTTTACCTACCCATGTTTTCCGAGTTAAACGGAAATTGGGTGGGTAGATCTCAATCTTGTATTTTCCCTGGGCTAGCTTCTATTTTATGAATATACACTACAAACGAAGTAAGCAAGCCGAGTCTGTCTGTCTGTATCTTAAAGTAAAAACTCAAATACGTCTAGTATCTTGCATCATTGTCATCTTCCTTAAAGTGACCTAGTTAAGGTCAAAGCTCTTTATCCCACAAAACCTAGAGATAACTTCTATATATATATATATATATATATATATATATATATATATATATATATATATATGTGTGTGTGTGTGTGTGTGTGTGTGTAATTAGGTCATGTTCGAACGTTTAAGTAACAATATTATCATCTTAAAGAATAACAATCAACAACTGTAGTAATAATAGCAACTATAAACACGTATATACACACATATTTTAGTCTCTTTATTATCTTTTGCATTCATATACCGTTCATATACCGTTTAACTTATAAAACAATACAACATTTAAAATGATATACGAGTAAAACTATACGCCATTGATTAACGTATAACTCGTCTTATATTACTAAGAAAAGTTGTTACATAAAAATACTAAGGTCTAGTTATATGGCAGGATGTATGTGTTAACGGACACTGGTAAGTATTTTGAACGCAAGCACTTATTATAAATAGATAACAATGTGTTAGATACAGTACAGCAACGTTGAGTTCACCACTCAAAACGCAGTGTCTTGATATCACGTGGAAAGCCAACGAAATGTCTTGGCACTAGGTTGTCTCTGACCCTACTATGCGGAATAAAGCGTGAAACGTGAAGCTACAGTAAATATATTTATAATAAAATCTTTGATATTTTGCGATTTTTACACATATTAAATAAAACTATTCTAAACGGATTAAAGATGGCGGTAGATTGATATACGGATCACGGACCACGGGCTAATAATATAAATTGTTCCAAACATCACGTTTTCAAAAATGTATATTCGAATACCAAAATATACGTAATTTAATCCGTATAAAATAGTTTCATTTAAAATTAATTACAATGTTCATTTTTTTTCTTACACGGAACTTAATCCTTAACTCAAACTGTTATTTAAACACTTGTCGTCTTCCAATTTCGGTGCACACGCCATTTGCAGTAAACAGGGTTCCAATTTCGTCGCCACCACAAGAATATGATACGTAAAAAATCTTTGTAAGACCTAATTGTTGTTTGCTTCATTCAATAATAGGTCATATGGCCTTAAAATAGAAGCTAAAGTTGCATATCGTTGGTATTAATCAAAGGTCCATCGCATTTAGAAGGATTTTAGCATGCACTTCGATTCAAGGTGACGTGCAGGTAGGCTCGCTTCGGTCGGGTAAATCATAATAATTAAGTCAAAGATTATTTAACATTTTTTAATATTATTACGTTATTTTGCAACTGGTGACCACTTCGTTTGTTGTATATTGATATATAACATTAGTAAAATATATAATAATGCATATTATAAAAATGTTTTCTATTAAATCTATTGAGGGTAGTTATAAATATTATTTTAGGATCTTTATTTTTTACGCTACCTATGACGTAATTAGCAGAAACATCGAAAATAAATATAGTTAAATTTTGTAAGCAAATAAAAGTTATCAATACAATACCCACTACCTATACTATACTAAATAAATTTATATAAAATATGCAAGGAATTCCCTGCAATATTTAATTGAACGTTGATATTATTTAAAATATTTTTGGTGTGTTTTTCTCGTTATAAATTTATTTAAATGCAATGATTACTTTACATTTCATATAACTAAATCATTAATTGACGTGAGTGAAAACGAAATCATTAAGTGAAGTGATTTTTATAATATTAACTTAATTTATAAAAAATAATATTAAAAAATCAAAACGAATTGTTTTAACATCTACATTGTATAATCTTTGCTTAAGCCACACCCACCTGACTCATAAGTCAACGACCCTATCTATGTTTAAGAATTTTCCAAATGACCGAAATAAAAGATTTCAATCCACTAATTAAAAAGCACCTCTAATTGTTTCAGATTTCCATAGGAAAATTAACGTTACACATTGCGTGAGCAAAATATATATCTTTTTTTAGATTCCTTATCCGTGACGGGGTAGTCAGAGACAACGGAATGCCAAACGTTACGGTCCCTATATACCTCTTTCGTCTCGTCCACAGTCATTATCCCCATACACACCTCATATTTTTACGTGACCCTTCCTTCAGTATCTTCGATACTGTGTTTTTAAAGGTCAACTGAGGTCTCCACCGACCTCTAGGACCGCTCACTTTCATAAGCCTTTTTTACCATTATTTTATCACTCATCCTCTCAACGTGCCCAAAGCACCTGAGCACATTCTGGAAAACGGAGCTACAAACAAATATAATATACTATATAATAACTAACATCACCTTGTCTTTCATTTCGTTAGATAATATACTGTATTCTATTTGATATACTAAAATAATTAAAGCGTATTAATTTGCACTTACAAGTGTTAGTTTAAACTCACATAAGTACAAGAAAAAAGCAAGTGGGTTAAGTTAAGTTACTGCTATGTAAAAGCATATTAATAAGAATATCTAATTTCTAAATATGTTTTGATTTTGGGTAGGAAGCACTCAACGGAATATCAACATTAAGCTGTCTCTGACTTTTAGGTTTCTGCCTAAAGCTAATTTAAAAAATATATATTATATCATTTCAAAGGCATAAAATTTATTATTTTCATGTTTCTAAATATTAGTATGTTTATACTAAACTATCGTTTAGTATAAATCTTAATATTTGTATCGTTGTAGCTGAGTCTGAATAAAATCGCGATTGATCCTTTTAAAATAGTTTCATTTAAAAATGTTATTCCTCACTTTAGACAGCAAACGCAGCAGGATTCGAACTCACGTGTCTTGGAAATCGTGCAAGCGCTCTGACTGCTAAGCCATGTGTCCCACAACCGACTGCGTCGTTTGATACAATTTATTTTTGTTGTTAGCAAGTTGTTATAAGTTTTCCGAACACTGTTGTTCTCAAAATTTTAATACGTTTTTAAAAAAGGGTTTTCCCATTTTTATTACCCTCTTTTATAGTGAAGCAACTCCTTTACCTATGCTACCATAGAGCCTCTATGGTAGCATAGTCAAGTATGGTAGATAATGTACCAGTTTTTTGATAAAACTTGTAATGTATACCGAAGATGAACGAATTATTACATAATATAGTATATATAAATCCAAGTCACATCGAAGTCACCTTCAGCATTAACCCTGACAAAGACACATTTATATTATATAAGTAATTTGTTCTAAAATTCTTACATGCATTTACGAGTATGAACATAGAAATATTATTAGCAGACGCTTCACTTTATCGTAAATATATAATTAGTATATTTATTTTCTGCTTTTTTATTTGTTGTTTTACTTAACAAATGCCTGCCAATTTATTCTGTATTATTAAGATCTTATGCAACCATCTTTCCTGTTAGTGACACTTAATAACTAACGTGGTATCAGAGCGTGTCTACACACGTGTACTTAGATACATGATAGGAATACTTATTTCAGTCTAGAAAATAGTATCAAATCAAAATGCATAGACAGTTAGATTTAAGATTGGTTTATCCTCATTCTCATACGCCATACTTCAAATTTATTTTCTACGAGCTAGGCCCACGATTTCATTGGCGTGAAATTTAATGTCTTTGGATCTTTCTTTTATAATTCTAAAATAATAATAGTTTAAATTACTCCTTATTACATCGGCTGTTTACCAGTTTCCCCTCAAATGCGGTTCAGCTATTCCAGAGATCATTTGGAACAAACAGATAAATAGACATTCGTTAAAGTAAACAATAATTGTAACAATCATAATAATTTCACGAGTTTATTTAACACAGCACACTTTTTTAAAAAAATTGGAAAAGAAAATATCAAGTTTTATATGAAAAGGTTTATTTCATACAAACATACATAGATACATATATACATAAATTTTTAAAATCTTTACCCGATGATTCATACACACAATCTCAATGGTTGTGTTTGTTGATTAATCAGCGAGATGATTTTCACATGCATAATATGATATCTAAACTTTACATAATAATTATCAATACAGTTAATGCTCCGTAATAATAATACATTAAATATTATATTTTTATATTTAGTTATGATATTTATATTTAGTTATGATATTCTATTTAGTCAGAGAAAACCCAGTGTTTCGTTCTCCGCTTTCCGCCCAAAATTAAGACGTATTGCGGGGCGGAACTTAACGCCGCGCTTTGTCTTACCAGAACAAAGACCAAAATATTATTTATAATTATTCCGCCGAATAGGTATCGAACCTATAAGCAGTCGCGTTTAGACATTTGATGTTTCACCAGGTGCTTTTATATATATTATTTTTATTTATTTATTTATTTTATATTTATAATAGAGATTTCTTGTGAGATAAATATAGCTAGATAATCCCTACTTTTTTGCCGCCTGTAGGTAAGATTTCATACGTGCCTGGCAACAGCAACTCAGCAGGTGTCAGGTCAAAGTGCCGTATCGTGTTACTCGGTATTCTGTAACGTCTCCGTAAACAGACACTATAAGCAAGGAGCATCTCTAGGAACTTCCTTATCACAATAGATTTAATTAAAATTAGATAGAAATAATAATTAAAGAATTACACACTTTAAAACTAAAAGCTTACTTAAATGATAAACCTAAGTTGGATATACATATTACAAAATAAATTATTTTCACTTCTATGGTCGGATAAAACGCAATGTCTTGAATTTGGGACGACAGTGAAGAACGGAGTTTTAACCAGTTTTTTTTAATTATCCTGCTTAATGCAGAATATAAATCGTATGGAATATGCCCTGTGAGGGGCCGGGATAGAATACAATTCCACTCCGCTGCTAGGCAGCCTCGTAAGGCGACGATCACTATTATAACAAAAACGATTCGCCAAATATCCGATGATGCGTTCCGGTTCGATGCCATGTAAGCCAGCTTTCTCTATTCCCACCTATCTTTTTCCTCAGAGTGTGGAGGTTCTAGCTAGTTCTAGATGCCGAGGCCACTATGCTGTCTCCTCTCGCTTCCATCCCAAGGCCTGCAACGCCTCCACGTCTCTAATATTGAAAATATCCATGCAATGGGGACCACTTACCATCTGCCCGTTTGTCTCCTTTTTCTAAAGAAAACTGCAAAAACAGAAAGTAAAGAACGTTTCACACAGAGCCAAGGATATAGATATCATATTTACGTATTTTTCTTAAGATAATAGCAAGGTATATAAACATTATTTGTAACATACCGTTTGTCTATGTATGTCTAACACATATTGTTCATCTTTTTACCCTAAATAATATGCAAAAAATATGTTATCGTGCTAAAGTACCACTCGAGTGATACGATAGCTATAATCAGTTTCGCTATTTACATAACAGGCAGTGATAGTGGGTTCTCTTCCTGATACTATAATTATTACTGTCACATGTATTTTACGTAAAAAAATAATTTAAACATATAAAAAAATGATATTAATTAACGCAATTAATTCTTATTAATTGAGACATATTCATTCACTATAGAAGTGTTGGAATTCAGGTGAAAAAATCTAGTTTATTGTACTGTTTTTATGGTGTTATTCCAGACTTAGGATAAGAAAATATTTTTGATAACATATAATTCCGACGTAGTGGGATTCGAACACACGCCTCTTGAAAACTGTCCATTTTAGCGGTTAGAGCGCTCCAGACGCTTTCAAACAAAAATTATATTAATAAAATAATAATAAAAGTGAAGATATCAAGGCAAAGCAGGTCAGAAACTGACTAAATCGTAATAGGTGGGTTGGTTGTGGGTTCTATTCACACTGGAAGAAACGATTATATTTAAGATTTCTTTCTATTTTTCCGCTCTGGTAAGAGAAAGCGCGGCGCTATATTCGCCAATCGATACGCAATATCTCGATTTTGGACTAAAAGCAGACAACGGGGTGTCTTGACACAAGGTTTTCTCTACCATGCTATGCTGTGGTATGTTATGGTGTTTCTAATTTTAACTAATTATTCCTTATTTCAAATTAATTAATAATATAACAACAAAAAATAGTTCTCGAAATAAGTTAAAAGGAAACGTTTACATTATAGTATTAAAATAGAGCATCATTGATGTTCATTCATCAAAATAAACAAATTTGTAGTGAGTAGTGCATATAACGTACACTATCCGTTATCTGCTAAGTGAGTGACGTAGGACCGCGCCCCTGTGTTATCGCAATATTATGAGTTCATTACATCCATAGCTATTGCCTATGTATCTATATTAAAATTATTAAGAAGATAATTTAAATAATATTTACATATTTCTATAGGAAACGAATAAATATAAAAAATATATAAATATAAAAAATTTGGAGTGTCTGTTTGTAATATAATATAATAAGCGCTTTTCATTATATGTATTCATGGTGCACACGTTTGTTTGTCTGATCGTTTTTACACAAATAAATAAAACAAATATTTTAAATTTATTTTAAAAACTTATTTGCTTTCTTAAATTATTGTTAATATTAATTTTCTAAAAAGTAAGTAGAGTACATATATGCACGAGAAGAAAAATGTGAAAACATATCTCAGTCAATTAACAACTTACGGAACTCTTAGCCGTTTTTTCTTATTACTAAAATCATATTAAATTCATTAGCTTCCGTTTCTTAGCACATAAAATCTTGAAATTATCAAAGGTAAAGTGTAGAAAAAAATTTACTGCTCTAAGGTACATTGATACGTTAATTTTTACATAATATATGAACAAAGCAAATGTATAAATATACTTCCTGATCAATAAAAATAATATTGGTGTTAGAAAAAAAATCAATTACGATAATATGTATTGTTACAGTTTAAGAAAAAATCTAAGTTAATTTTTTTACTTAATTTTTAATTCTTTCACTTCATCTGATAGTCATAGAGTCATAGAGTCCGCCAATATCTTAAGAATTTTATTTGAGCAGCTGGTATCGTTTACCTTTATGTACTCAATTATGTATATAATATTGTAATAATATACATGTTTACATTGATTTAAAATGAAAAAAATTATAAAGAACACGCTTAATATGATTTACTCGTTTCATAATATGAAAATATTTCAAGCCACTGTTTTCCTTTTTCTATTTCAATAAGAGATACTTAGTATTTAGTATTGCGCGGCGAACTTCAACGTTGTGCTCATTCTTACCAGTATAGAGAAATCCAATTAGTTTAACCCTTAAGATTACAGGCGATTTTAATTCATACTCATTTTTGTGAAATGTTAATTAGAGACTATAAAATATTACTTTCTTAGAGTTCATATATAATAGATTAAATAAAGCACTTTTTTATTGAATAGAGTGACAATGTTTCCAGACACTTGTTCTCCTCTTAATGACGAGCGGCGAACCTTATCTTGTGCTTTGTCTTACCAGAATAGAAAAATTCAATGAATATAAATTTTAATAAATCCCACGAATGGAAATCGAACTTACAACCGTTCACAGCGTAAGTATTTATAGATAGACATGGCAGCGCTAGCTATACTTATGTTGCACCTTATGCAATAACTATATATATGAGTATTACTACACAGATACGTGATAAAATGATAAGATAACATACATACATTTTCGTTTGAATTATAAATTAGCGCCACAGCTAAATTGTATTAGAGAAACTGTTTACAAGAACACGTTAGTCAGGAGCAGACCTAGACTTTAAAAAGATTGTAGTCACAGATATACAAAGTCTACCAAGTTTCCATAAAAAAGATCTTTATCAACGTTCGTTGGTTACGCTTTTTTTAAGGAAATTATTAAAGTGATTAATCACGTATATTTTGGTATTCCAAAGTACATTTTTGGAAATCTGACGTTTCAAGCACTTTACCGTAATCCGTGGTCACAGGTTAAGTCTACCTGTGTCCGTCAGGTTTCCAAAAAAGTATTTCCGAAAACCAAAATATTCGCGATTCATCCGCTTAAAATAATTTTATTTCAAATGAGTAAAAATCGTGAAAAATGTTATGATTATAATTATATTATATTTATAATTAATATGATTACGCTATATTGAAATATTAACGATTATAGATAGGATATGTAATATCATCAAACATCAATATTAATACATCGTGGAGTTGCAAAGACCAGGAGGATCCGCGCTTGATGTTACTGTAGTTTCTCAGACAGTTGTGTCAAAGCTACTAAAATAAAAATATATATTAGGCTGAATATGTGTTATCAGTCAGTCATGACACTCAAAGAATTGTGTATCATTAGAGAGCCACCTACCTCTTTTTTAACATATATATATATATATATATATATATATATATATATATATATATATATATACATATACATATACATATACATATACATATACATATACATATATATATACATATACATATACATATACATATACATATACATATACATATACATACATATATACATAACATAACAACACCATGATAGTCTTAAAATGTTTGTTTTAAAGCGCATGTATTTATATTAGTAAATACGAAATATAACGGTGATCTGTATAACACTGTAAAATCTGCAAAACATGAATTTCTTATGAATACGCATAAGAAAATATAATATTTTTTATTTTAAAATTGATGAAAATCCTAACCAAATAAAAAATATATATATTTTAAATGATATAATATTATTTTATATTAATTTTTAAATTATATTGTGGTCGACAAATAGGGTGTCATTGACACTACGTTATTCGATTGTTACGCGATTCGTATGTAAATGAATTCGTGTTCTAGTTTTCTCATCACAATTAAGTGGACCATTATCTAGTATATGATGTCCAGAAAATAGATAATAGTTAGTTCTACAGTATATTTTACTTTAGCTTCAAACTATTAAAAATTGCACAAAAATACCGAAAATAACTACCACTTGAATATATGTATATAATTAAAATCGAATAAGAGTTACATTTAAAATTTCTTTTTATTGAATAATTATAAAAATAACCATAGACATGATTGCTACAACATACACCGTTATTAAATTTATTATACACTATGCGATTAATTCTAGGAATACAACAGTGTCAAAACTTGGAACTTTACTGAAATGTAAAATTATTTTTTATTTTATATTATTTTTTTTATTTTCACAACACAAGTAAAATAAGTCATACTCATACGTATTTTGTATTTGCGTGAGCGTTCTTTGGAAATAGCTGGAGACCATCCAATGGATATTTTAAAATATCATTGTTTCTCGTAAAAAAATTGATGGATTAGCATTTTGTTTTACGCTCTAGGTACATATACTTTATCAAGCAACACCGCTCATAACATTTTCATGCACTTTATAGTAGACTGAAAAATATCCCAAAAATAAATATATTTTATCTGTTTTTTCTTCATGAGTACCCTACTTAGATAAGGAAAAAGTTTTATTTTTCAGCTTCACGCTTTATCCTGCATAGCGGTGTAGTCAGAAACAATCCAATGTAAAAACACTACGCTGCTTTCCGCCCGAAATCGAGACGTTTCACCAGAGCGGAAAAATAAAAGTAAATTTTAAACATAAACATTCGTCCAACTAAGAATTGATCCCATAACTAGTCGCATTTACACTGCTATGCGGTACCACTGCACTACGATGGTATCATAATTTCAATTAAATTCGTTTTCAAAACCATAACCATACCAGGTAAAAATTATACGTTCGATGATGCTTGGTAAAGGACGAGTGTTTATACACATACACAACGTTTACTTATTAGAAGTAAAGCTCAAAATAAATTATTTTCCAATTATTTGTTATTTAACTCCTCTAATACATATTAAACGCGCAATATAATAAAGTAAATAACTGCTCAATACAAATACCAAATAATATTTACACCTGTTTACTGTAACGAAGTGATAAACACGACGTTATTATGAAGATATTGAAATATATGTGTATTTATTAAATATAGATCATTGAATTGACCTCGATTTGACACTTGTCCCAAAATTGACAAAAAATCCTTTAAGCAATTATATACAATTTTACTAAACGGGGCACTTGTTCTTATCAGGAGATGACTGATATTTAGGGGTCATTCATAAGTTACGTCACACGTTAAGGGCGAGATAGGGGGTTACAGTGTGACATTACTTGACTACAGTGGACTCACAAAAGGGATCAGCTGTGAAAAGGACGGGGGAGGGGTCAATAATACGAAAGTTAGGTGACATAATACATGCATGACCCCTAATGGACTGGTGGGTGGGTTCTTAAGTTGCAATTATTGCAAGGTAACTATATAAGAAATCCTCATAGCAACTGTGCCAATCGTATCGCATAATATATTATGTTAATCAATATTCAAATTTCACTAAAAACATACAAATATTCCGAACTGGTTTAAAAGGCAACCTTTAACGTCCCTCAACAGATGTAAGCTAATATTTTAGTCGATGAGACAAATTTATGGCGTCTTCTTTGTTTCTCGAGTATTAATATTTCAATTTATTATGAAATAAATTGTTTACGCCACGCTTTTACGCAGCACGTCTCTGTGCGTTATATGCTGTTTACCCGGGGACAATATTTATTCAGTTTGTCTCGATATCAATATGGCCATTTACGACGTAAACTGTAACCGTGCAAAAATTATGTAAAAAAACAAAAGTCATATACAAAAAATCCTGTAATTAGACTGTTAAATTATAAAACTAGAATAAAACTTCGAGAATTATTGGGAAATCTCTAAAATTTATTTAAACTCGATGTTAGATTACATGTTTTAGTATCAATAAAAGTATGTAGTTTATGAATATTAATATATATTTGCTACTTAACGGATAAATTATGTTGATTATGACTATCGGAATTTCTGAAATGATATTTTCTAAATTATAAGATACATTACTTTCTATAAATAAATACATATGAACTACTCTTCCGTCTCGAATTCGAGAATTTCCGTGGTAATTGGCGGAATTCAACGCCGCGCTTAATTTACCATAGCGGATAATCAAAACTTATGTGTCTTTTCGCGGTAAAATCATGAAAGGTAGCCATGACGTTATCATCAATTGAATGCTCTGTGCTTGTCACCTAGATTCATAACAAGTTCACTGACGTCCAGTGCGGAAAGAGCGCGAACTCGATTTAATGTTTGTTTTCGTTTAGTACGCGATCAGAACGAGTTACACATACTTTTGGTATTTCCTAAAGATTTTATTTTTAGGTTTCCATGAAGAATGTCTTAAATATTTTTTGACGGATGTTACCCTTTGACCGCTATGTCGCAGTTGTATATCTTTTAATTTCACTTCAGTGAAAGTTGTTATTTTATTATTTTTTGTCGATTCAAATCGATATCAATCGAATGTCATAATTTATCTTAAATATACTGTCACTCTATAATCGCCATCTTTACTCACTAAGAAAGATAAAAGAGCTGTGATTTATGGCAAAAGTTTCTATGTCATCCTTTTAAAGCAAACCAAATCTTGTTTATTTAAAAATAAATATTTATAATTTAATATATTTTATTCTTTATAACTTAGCAGTTTAGGGGTAGACAGGAAGTACCTAGCTAGTATCAAGACAATCTGTACTCCACTTTTCGCTGAATTCGAAACATTGTGTATTGAATGACGGAACTTAACATCGCGGTTTGCTTTACCAGAGCAAAAAAATGACACTAATTTAAATATAATCTCTCTTTCGAGTTGGAAGCAAACTCACAACCAATCCCATTCACATCAATCATCATCAATTATTGTTTATTGAAGTAAATTTAATAATCCAAAGAACAAACCGAACAGCTTTGATATGTACAATTAATAATATACGATAGTTTATTTTAAAAAGTAAATAAAAGGAATATTTCAACAGATCTATTTATTCATAAACCGGTACACGTTTAAGAGTTATTTTAAGGTACGTGGCGACTAAAGTCAACAGGTTATTATGACATATTTTTTCCCGCTGGAAATTTCCGGACAGGGTCATTGCTTATTGATGTTTTCTGCAAAGATTTTACAATTTTGATGTTTACAGCAAAATATTAAACTTTCATTTGTATATTAAAAGCTTTTGAAAATAGTTTTTAAGGACAATAATGCACAAATAGTCTACATAAATAACGTACGTACGTACCACGTAATTGGGTAAAAATTAACAAACATATTTTTTATTATTTGCTACGAAAATATGTAATGATATATTATATTATATAATGTAGCTTTATATTCAATCCAAATTACTCATTTAAATATCATAAGACATTACTATCAAAAGATGAAGGTATTTGAATCATACCATTAATGATATGATTTGTATCTTAATCAATTAAATCACTCCGTGACACAAATGCAAAAGATGTGTATCCAATAGAAAAATTAAGACCCCTAGAAACGACTCTCCTCTTAAATTTATTGTAAATTGCCATAAATCTTAATGTTCCTTTCTCTCGTAATCTAACAATGTCGCGTCCACATTAATTATTATTGATTTAAATTGACATTGTTATGCTTCGTTACTTAACTTACTTCGTTAAACCTCAAATTTTGTACTTTGGCCTACTAACTTAGATAATAACGTTAATGTCTTGGGAAAACTGATTTTGTTTGCTCTAAATTAGTATCCTATCAAAGACTATAAAACAATTACGAGAGATATTTTTCCTTTTTCTTTTCATTTATTATCAAGTTAGGCAATTTACTGACAATGTATAAAATTAAACTATATTCTTTGTTTGTCAATTTCAAGTTAAATCATTATTGTTTGACGTCGATTCCTAAATACTTTGAAGAATAAGCTTTATTTATATAATTTAAGATTTTTTTCCTATTATTTTTAGGTCCAATAGTCCTGTAATATTTAAAATTCATATAATAATGATATTATGTAAATTGTCTTTAAAAATCTATTAAATCATTGAAACTGTACATTTTTACGATAAATATTTGAAATAAATTAGCATAAATAGATTGTCAAAGAAATTTTGATATCCTAAAGAAAAACGCTTCGTGAATACAAAGGCTTAATAGTTATACTTACTAAATCTATCAAAGTGCTAAGCTTTTATCTCGATATTGAATGGAGGTCGAATCAATGATTAATAATTATAAAGATAATCTCACCGCCGAGGCACAGTTAGGTCACGCCTCACGTCTCATTGCAAGCGATGGTTGTAGCCCACGGATTCCACTCAGGGGAGTATGTATATATAAGTAAACTCAACACGCATACCAAAGTTGAGAATGACTCTCAGACGTAACATCTAGCGGACGAGGAGGATATAACATAAAGAAATATTACACGATTAGCACTTAGCACTCCAAGGAAGGTTCTCCAAAGAAAGATTCTTCACGCCAGGCGTATTTTCTTATTGGAATAGGAGATCAAAGAAGTGTCTGGGAAGTCCTTTAAATCGGATTAAATATCAATTTTTATAACCAAAAACGATATAACTGCTTCAACATATTATATTTAAAATATGTCGGCTCTATTTATGTGCTAAGTAAAATACCCATTGGATTTCAAAGATTAATAATCAACAAGTATGTATTTTTGAAAAAACCGAGTGAATACTTAATATGAATTACTATAAATATATAATACGAATTTGATTCCCGCAACTGAGCTCGCAATACCAGCAAGCGACATTGAAAAGCTATAATGAACACAAAAATGAAAAAAACAATAATAAAAGTAATATCGTTTTAGGCAATGTTTTAGGCTGTAACAGATCATACATTAATGATAAACATTCTATTATCCCTTGAGACATATTTAATGTTTCTATTCAACAATAATGTTGCAAAGGCGATATACATCTTAAGGCGAGCTTTGTGCAATCCACTACGTAACAATCCGAAGTACTAGACGGTTGTTGTAACATAAGTAGCATAAGCATAAATATATTGTCGTTATAACGGTATATATATATATATATATATATATATATATATATATATATATATATATATATATATATATATATATATAATTTTTTTAGCTTCGCGTCACAGACAGTACCTAGCACCTAATTTGAGTCGTGTTGAGTGCTAGAACTCAACGCCGTATTTTATCATACCAGAACGAGGAAGTGGAAATATTTTTAAATATGATAACTCTCCCTAGTGGAGATCGAACCTACAACCGATCGTGTTTATAGTCAGACCGGCCTTACATCTGATATTGATACTTTTTTTCATACTTTAATCTAATTTACATAATATAGGGCTCCAATATTTATTTTTACTTAAAATAAACAATTTAGTTTAAAACAATTTAGAATCGATATTTAAATGTATTTTAAAATTACATTCCGTTTTTTTTAATTAAAATTAATATTTTTAATTTAATTGTTATACATTATAGCAATATTAAGAAGAATGACAATATTTATTATAACCAAATTTGATAATCGAGAGATAACAAAGCTTAACTCGGGATAATAATGTTACGTATGTTTTCAAAGACGTTTTTGTACACAGCATTTTGTAGAGAACTATTGTGACACTTATGTTCATGTTATAAATCTAACACGTGAGAACCTATTATTTTGCTTACAGCTTCGTTCCACGATCAGTTCAGAACCAATTTATAATAGATCGTAAAGAACTCGTTACCATAGCAACGTATATGACTTTGTAAAAAAATGTGCATGGAGCACATAGTAGTATAATATGTAATAATTATGTTATTAATTTATATTTTAATACATTAATACGATGCATTACGAGAGGCGAGGGGGACCTCGGTTGACCTTCGCAAACGCAATATCTTTGATATTAGAGAACGTACGTGGCCCACGTATAAAGAAAAGACTATGGACGAGACGAAACAGATACGCAGGGATTGTAGAATTTGGCGCTTTTTGGGGACTTATTCGCTGGGAATAAAGCATGAGGCTGAAATGAAAAAATATTGGCCTCCTGTGCTTACTTAAAAGATCTATTTAATAATTGTAATACCTGTCCCATAATTAACGTAGTTACGGAAATTAATAGTAGTTTGTATATATGATACCTGTAGGTTAGTTCAAAATAAAAAAAATATATAAGAAGAAGAGTATTAATTATCTTTTCCCATTTTTCACGAACTACATGGCAAACCCGACACTAGGCTTCCTATTGTTACAAGTCTATATAAAATACTACACTGTTATAAGCCTGTATAAAAATATGTATATTGAATAAAAAATAAATATATTAGAAGCTGGTCGGGGCATATTGGGGACACCGTCTGACTGTATATTTCAATTATTTTCGTTTTTACACTCTGGAACGACAAACCACGGCGTTGAAACCCGCCACTCAACATGTAATTTTTCGAACTTCCTGTCTACTTAGCAGTGCATATGTATATTATTTTTTTAGTTTCACGCCTTAAGCGGTACAGCTGAAAGAACCTGCCAAAACACACCGTGCACAGCTTTCCGCTCGAACACGAGACACGTAATGTATATGATAGCGTCAATCTATTATTAATTAGAAATAAAAAAGATACATTTTTATTATATTTTTTTAAAGAACTAGACTACAGTAGATCTACAATGAAATTTCTGAGTATATTTTTAAAATTTTACTATTGATACGTGTAGCGTCTTCGTGTACTTATGATATAAATAAATAAAAAAATATTTTTTTCCTATAGGTTCTTAATGTTTGCTTCAATAATACATGACTTGGATTTTATATAGTATTACGTGACGTTTGTTGATTTGACTTTCGACTTGGGGAAAATACTCATTTCAAATAATAAAATCTTTGATTTTCGTGATTTTTACACATTTTTAATGAAACTTTTTTTTTATTTAAGCAGATTAATCGCGTATATTTTGGTATTTGAAAATACATTTTTGGAAATCCGACGTTTTGAAAACTTTACAGACCCCTATCACAGGTAGCCTCTACCTTTCTTAGTCTACTGTGTCTACTTATGACCACGGACTTAATACGTTTAAAATAATTTCATTTAAAAAATGCTCATTTCAAGTTTAAATTTTTTTCGTCGGACGGGGTCAAAAGTGTAAGTGTTCGCCAATAGATATAATATGTCTTGACGATTTAACCCAACAAAGTCGTGCGTCACACAGATGTCATAGCTATATTAAAAAAAACAATAACAATCAAAAAGTCAATTGTTTAGGCATAAAAGTTGAAATACGTACTAATTCATGTACGCACCATTAAAAATATATATGTTTCTTAAAAATTATATGTCTCACAAACAGAATTGTATGAAAAAAATTATCAAACGGAAAATTGAAAATATTTTTTTTATTTAATCAGTTACCTAGTCCCAACCCATACATTTAAATCCATACTGGCCGAAACTGGTTGAAATAAAGAAAGAAAGAAACCATTTAAATGAGGAATAATAATATTAAGACACTGTTGACTTCATTCAGCCCGAAGTTGTCACAATGTGTGTTATGAGGCGGAACTCAACGCCGTGCTTTGTCTTACCAGTACAGAAAATTAATATAAATAACAGGTAAATTAATATAAACTATCCAATGACATTGCATTCCTATTCAATTATTAAGGCAAAAAACTAAGTGTCATGTGCCAGCATCGAATGCCATCTACGCGAGTACCACTTTAGCTGTCATTAATCTTCAATTGGATAATTTTGTTTAATAAAGGCGGCGCCCATATAATACTGTGGAAATTTATCTCACTAGCTCCACGTAAATTGTGTATTTAACCTCAGTAATATAGTACAATAATTAATAATCAATTGCACATCTAAAAGTTATTTATATATATAAAATATTTAACATGTAGACAATTGGTTAAAATGAGATAATTATAATTTTATTGTAATTACTAATACTTTCTTTATATTTATGATTAATTAATTAGTTTAGCTTAAAGCGGATAAATCAGAAAAGTATTGAGGATCAGAAAGTATCCACATGGATGTCTGGTGGATATCGCTGTTAACTTTGTAATATATAGTCGACAGGGAGAATCCAATAGATCAACAAACAGTGTCTCATTGTTTCTTTGAGTTCGAAGATCCTGAGCTGAAGGTCAATATTTTCTACACCGGATATAAAAAGCGTTGGTATGGTTTCACGCCTTGGGACTACAGCATTATAAAAAATTGGATACACTGTTACATGTCGCCAGTCTTAATGAAGCCAATCAATTAAAGGACTAACTAATCAGTTAGTTAGCCAATCTGAATCAGTCAAGCATTCTTCATATATTACCAATAAAGCTTATATTTGCTGAATATTGTAGTACAGATTAAAATATTAATATTTTCAGGTACGACGATAAAATTTTTAAAGAACAGATTTTTTGATGAATTACCAGCTTTCTATTTTTTAGCCTCATCTAACTTCATGATTGGCATAAAATATAAGGTGATTTATGTTTTTAAAGGATAGTAGATTAGCTAGGTTATTCAACTGTATGGATTTGAATATTTTCGTGAAATAAGATGAATAATAACATTGTAGAAATATTAAGAATATTTATACTTACTTGTCTTACTTTAGACATCTCGTTAGCGCGTTGTTAACGCGTATGCCCTAGCAACGTATATGTCACTTTATATAAACGTGTAAGTCAAATTCCTGATAGTGTGTTATTTCTTTTTCTTCATTTCAACACGATAACTGTGCCATTGTTCATACTCCTTAGTTCGTTTAATTTTCGTAAAAAGGGGTACGTAAATTTTGCTACATTATATATATATATATATATATATATATATATATATATATATATATATATAATTACGTAAAAAAAAGTTAAAATATATAAATACTAAAATAGCATTCTCAATCATTAAAATCTAATAATGATTAATTTGTGAATCCACTCCTCTCCTGCAGCTTACCTTTATAAATCAGAAGTACGTATATATTTTTGTAACAAAATCTTAATAAACTATAACTAAATGTAAATAAACTAGTTTTAGAGATAAAGTGCATACATTTTGCCAATACTTCAAGACCAGGAAAGTGACCATCGTCCTCCACGTCAATCCAATACTGTTACCGGGTGAGATACCAATAAATGTTTCGCTAAAAGCTTGAAACACTCTCATTGCCACTGCTAGAGATAATGCAAAATCGGTTATTTATGTATATCATGTAAGAGTGATAGCCAATTGATTATATGAATTATAACATTTTATTAAACATGCCGAGACTGTTGGGGTGCTGTGAGATAAGGTCTGACTGTAAATACGATGGTTGTGGGTTTGATTCTCACTCGTAGGAATGTGTTCGGCAATAATTCATTTCCCCGTTCTGACAACAGTAAGCTCGGCGTTAAGTTACGTCTGAACAACAGACAATGTGTCAAATTCCGTACTAAGTTCCCTGTGAATAATGTGTTATGCGGGACATATCGTAAAAATCGATAGATAAACGTTTTTGTTTTATTATATACACAAAGTGGTAAAAGTTATAAATCAAATGAGTTACATTTCTTAGAAAATATATTAGAAGTATTAAATATTATGCAGACTTTATATTCTAACCATTTATAACATCGTTCATAAACAGATTTAAAAATTATATTAGCAAAATATGAAGATGTACACATTTTGCTTTCTATCAAGAGAGAGGACGGAGTAATCTTTTACTTTGACTGCTAAATGGTACTGTTAAAACGGTACTTGATCGTATGAGCTTTATATTCTATCGTTTATTATACAATACTTAGACGGAACCTAACACTAAGACACTGCTTTCAGTAATTTTCGTTTTTAAAAAAACATTAAGATTAGTAACTGATGTGTCCATAATTTCCTTGTCTAGCGTCTCTAGTGCTACGAAGTCGAAGTCCTGGGCGATGGTCCACCATCTAACCCGAACGGGAATCGCCTCGCCTTTTCTAAGAAAACATCGTCAACTATCCGACTGTGTAACAACTGCGTTAAAACAAGTATCATTTTCTATTTTTATTTTCTTAATGAATAATCTTCTAAATATATTATATATGTAAGCAAAAAATAAAAATTTTAACCTTATACATTACCAATCGCGTTACAAAAGCGATACTGACGAGAGTACAATGCTCATTGTTCTATGTACTATTTATGTAATACAAGGAAAATATCTAAAGTATAAGACTTGATTTTGGTGCCTTCGATTATTTTCGAACACTATAATTAGTAACTTTCAAATAAAGTTAAGTCATACATTACAGTATTTACACTATTGTGGCGCAGTGGGACGGCATCTGACTGTAAACACGATCGGTTGTAGGCTCGTTTCCCGTTTCGTATTTAATCGCTATGGTAAGACATAGCACGGTGATGAGTTTCGCCATTCAACACGCAATGTCTTAGATTATTAAGCGGAATATGGAGTGGCTTGACTCTAGGTACTTCCTGTCTATCCTGCTATGCGAAATAAAAGTGTGACTGACTGACTAAAAAGGGAAGATGTTTATTAATGTCCCTTCTATTAAACAAAAAAACAACATTAAATACAAAATTTTAGGTTTAAGTAAAGTAATTACGTATTTATATCTTTTCAGGTGTTCGAAATATGTATACAGTGTTGCGACATTATTCTAATCTTTGTTTTCTAAGTGTCTCTAAAGCCATTCAAATTTTTACATAAACCTCTATTTAGTTATTATAAATTCTAATATTATTTATTCATACATCTACCTGTTTTCGATACCTAGTTTTTATCAGTTATAAATAAATCTTTTTATATTTTACATAATTATTTGTATACATATTTTTAATAAGCATGATTAGAACCTGTTACCTTCGTTCTATTTCCAATAGAATTGTTTATCTTCCCTATCATACGACAATGTAATAACCATCATTATAAGATCCGTTTATTAAATTTAAAAGTACCTTAGACTTTGACCGCTCTTGAACCTCATATCAGATAAAATGTAACTAACTTTTAAGGTTATTATTACATAGATAAGCTTAACAAAAATTTATGATATATTTCCATATTTTTTCCCACTTTCGATTGTTATCAGTAACTGTACTGAGTAAGGTAGAAAGAAAGTTATTGTATTTACTTTCTGTCTTTTGTAAATTACCTCAACACGCAATGTCTCGAATTTGGCCGAAAGCAGAATACAGAGTGTCCTGACACTAGGAACTTCCTGGCTATACGGGTAAGCGGGATAAAAAGTGAAGTGAAAACATCTTAATGCTTTTTTATGTTTAGTAAATAAGATAGAAGAGAGTAGTGACAAGACTTTCATTGTTCTGCCCAAACAAAACATTGCGTATTACGTGGCGTAACTTAATTGCGCTTGCAGTCGAACGTTCAACTGCTACAAGAGACACTATTTGTTCCTTATAATGTTTATATATATATATATATATATATATATAGACAATTCATTTTTTTATACTTATTACATCTTGAAAACAAGAAGAGAACGGAAATGCCATTAACATTTTTACTGAAACATCAGTTACCTAAGTAAGCTGAAAATCTATTTACACGTATATTATAAACATTTACTTTACTTTACTTTACATTTATTTATTTATTTACACGTATATTATAAATTGTTTTTTATTTCAGATTTGAATTTGAATCCACTGCCATTGTGTTGAGATAAAATATAAGCATACTAAAGAAACCTACTATATTTTTTTATATTTTTAAGAATTTTCTGGATACTTCTGGTCGATTGTATGCGAGGTTAACCCGTGTAGGTTCTAACCCTCAGGATATAAATCATCTTATAACCTGGCACGCAAGCCCTAGCTTGTCGCCGTGCATACCAAGCGCTATAAAATAATTATTACTATGTAACAGAAGCAAAATGAAAACAGGTTTTCGTTATTTTTGTTTTAGCTTCACGCTTTTATCCCGCATGCTATGTATAGCTATGTAGATAGGAAGCATTTAATGTCGAGACACTCTATACTCCGCTTTCCGCCGAAGGTGAGACATTACGTATTGAGTGGCGAAACTCAACGTCGTGCTTTATCATACCAGAGCGAAAAATTGAAAATAATTTGAATATAATAAATATTCTCTGGAGTGAAAATCGAAGCTATATACCAAATTTACAGTCGTTGTCTCACTGCGCCACGATCCGTCACTAACACTTATTAATTTAAAGCAGCCTAATTAAAAATATTGAATATATCAGTGTTTAAAATCTACTTTAAAACAATATCTTAGTTGACAATAGATATATAAATAGATAGACAGGTGGCAGAGGTGGCTCCGGGTGTCTTTCGCTGGCTCGTTTAGCCAAGCTGCCTTTCAAGCCGGTGGTAGCCACTCCAGGAACAACAATATTAACTTAATAAAATTTTTCATTTAAAATGTTACCATATTTTATAATCTTGAATAATTAAAAAAATACATATCGTACTCCGCTTTCCACCGAATTCGAGGCATTGTGTATTGAGTAGTGGAGGCTGCGCTTTGTCTTACCAAATCGAGCAACTGAAAATAATTTAAATATTTAAATTATTTCATTCCCCAGAGTGGGAATTGAAGCCACAACCAATTACGTTTACAGTGAGCTACGATATGCCTTTTATAGTCAACCTGAAGAAATATTCTATTAATAATTTTAATATTATTATATATACGAAACAATGATGTTATTTAGCGTTTTTGTTTAAATATTCCGTTTATTTGTAACATTTGTTTATTCGATTTTGAAATAAAAATCTCAAAATGGTTATTTTTTTTAATTAGAGAGTTTTAAAGAGTATATATTAAATTTTAAAATATAAGGCTTTCCATTTCTTTATAATGCAGAATAAATATAATTATTCAGAATGTATTAAGGTCGTAAGTTTAGATTTCAAATTATTTTACTTCAATTTATATATTTCACTATTCTCCAAGTATTATTATTGTTCTTGCATATCGTTTGTAATATCGTCCATTTAAAAACAATCTTTAAGTGTTTTATAATTTACTTTTAATGACAATCGTATATTTGATATGTTTTACAACCTTGAGATCATTTGATACTAACGTTCATGACAGATACTAAATAAAATAATTAGTCTAAGTTATTTCTGTAAATCTATTATGTACAAGGTAAAATAAGTCAGTAATCAAAGTTGATAGACTTAAGATATATTGAAATGTTATGACGCAAAAGTTAGCAAATTTATTATAGTGAATTATCTATGCTGTCATATTTTAATTTTCAATATTTTATTTTAAAATATCATTGCAGGTGAAAAAAAAAATACAAAGTCTTTTCAATATGAATTTTATTTCATACATTTATGTCAGGTAATAAAAATCATCCGCTCAGCGGATAGGTACATTGACACAACAATAAATTATCTTACGCTAAATCAGTCTAACGGTCGCGCCTAACGCAGTTCGTCTTAATCTAGTATCACAGATGAGTAGAGCGGTGGGTCGAGAGTGTGAGGCAAAGCGTACCCGCGAGGGGACGCTTTTCGCGAGGTGTCACTCCTCTGAAGCGGAAGACAGTTGCGTGCTGCCGCCGGAACTGAAAGAGCTGCGGCAGACGCCAGTTTCGGTCCCGTTTCCCGGACCAGAAACGCTTTCTCCGCTTTCTGTCCCATCGCCGGGCGTCAGCGTTCTAAGTAAATCTAATGCGGCACGCGCGCGCTGACCGTCCGCTGCGGCAGATGAGGCCGCGCCTGATGACCGATCCCACGCGCTCTTCTCTGGTAATAGTAGCCTTCGGGCCTCACGCTGTACGCGACGTGACCGCAGTGCGAATAGGAATGGCGACACCGCTGACGCAAGCAATAATAGAGCTAGCGCAGGAGTCCGGACACTCGCTGCCAAACCTGGCACCGCAGCAGATACTACTGCGGCCACTGCGTGAGGCACGTGCAACATTACTAACGCACCCGTTAATAGTCCAACTCGGGCTGCACGAGATTCTTCCCTATAACGAAATAGTGAAGCATTCGAGATTCGGCACCGGATAGAAGTTATTCTGGAACTACTATTTGACGGGGCAGAGGTACGAGACTGTACAGCGAGCAGTGGCGCCGCTAGAGACGGTGCAGAGCTCACTGCTGGTAAACCTCTACGAAGATCTTCATTTGATTTCCCCTCTTTCCTAGCATTCCTTAAACTTGCTACGGATGGACACCGCACAGGACGTTCAGGTGGTAAAAGAAATGGTCCAAATTTGCGTTCAGTTTCATTAATGTTATCTGGGACATCAATTTTTAATGTAAGTCCTTCGCCTTCTTCTATCAGATCTGGTAGATTAACTTGTGGCTCATGGAGTTGCAGAGCACTAGCGCCGTTGGCTCTTGCTCGCAAGCCCGACGAACGAGCCGCACGGTATATCCTCGCGTACATGACGCAAACTACTGTCACTGGGCCGATGACACCGATGATTAAATACAACACATAATACGCCAGCTCGACTTCCTGGACTGCGGACTCGAGCGGGTAATAGTGACGAAACACGGCAATAGTAGCACGTCCAGTTGCTGCAAAAGCGGCAACAAGCCAGGTTGCGGCGCAGAGAGCTGCCGGTCTTCGCTGTAGTAGCCGAGTATGGCAACGCAGGGGATCAGTCACTGCGTGATGCTGATCTACGGCAATCAATGTGACTGCCAACAAAGCTGCCAAGCTGCACGCTGAGGCCGCTGCGTCACCCGCTTCTATCCATCCAGCGTCATTAGCAGCTGAATGCTCACCGAAGAGTGCAGGGGCAAGCAGTGAAGTCGTCACCAAATTCGTCGCTAGTAGATTAATAACGAACCTAGAACAAAAGAAAATCACCGTAAGTAAACAATTAACAATGAAATTAAACGAGGCCGTTTAAGTAAGGCCTGTTTCTTAAATTTAAGCATGTATTGCAAAATATAAGTTTCTAAGAAGTAAGTACTTATATCTAATCTAACTAACGACGATGTGGCAAACATTGAAATCTACCGTCGTTGCTTGTCAATTATTATGTTTACATCTATAGTTCAATGAATCGATACACCGAAAATAACCGTAAGTAAACCTTACAGTAGTAACGAGAATGCACCACACGACTTCTCCGCGACCTTTGGGGGCGTTCGGGCACACCTATATGTACAAACATATTTTCGAAGGAAATAAGGTTTAGATTACATCAGCTATTTGATTGTCCTGTTATGTCGTAACTTGGATACGGTAGAATATGACCGTGCGAGGAACTTTCGTAAAGAGCTGCAACATGACCGAGTTATACTATTCACGTACTATTTGCTATTCCGGTCTCAATTACAAATGCGTGTCAGAAAAACTATGGATTGGTTCACCTAAGATTAAAGAAGTACAAGTAGTTGAACAATAGGCTACATTGTATTCGAAAACGATCTAAAACAACAAATATGGAGGGCATACGAATGTATAATGTTAGTGGATATCAGAAATTTGAATGGAAGAAATCGACGCGTGTATGTTTATACTAGGTTAATATGTCTGGAATTCAGTTTCAATTATTATTTCTTATGCACTTTATACATGGAAATATAGCAATGCTGTATTTTAGGTTTATATAATATTTTTATTTAAATTGTTTTATTTTTTTATATTATATATTTTCCTAAAAAAATAAACCAGGAAAGTGTATTGAAAGCCGGGAAAGTATATCGAATACGAGGTAGGTATATATACATACTTATAAATTACTATTTTTTTATTAATAATTCAAATAAAAGCGGAAGAATTCAAGGTGTTATAATATACATTAGAATTTATTTTAATATACATTTCCGAAGAAGATATCTTTATAATTTATAAACATTAAATAACACTTTTATATCAAGTTTTCAAGGGAAGGTTACTCTGAAAACTGTAACAAATAAACATAACCTTTGAAGTGAGAATTGACAATAATCTGAGTTCGCGATTAAAATAGTACCAACATGTATTACAAACGCAATTAGGCGCAGTGGGACAGCATCTGATTGTAAACGAGATTGGTTGTGGGTTCGATTCCCACTCAATGGAAAAGATATAGAATTTATTTTTATTTCACCGCTCTGATGATCGATTCGATTTCGTTCGCAAAGTAGCCAACCGAGTGTCTTAACACTTGTATGTTAGCAAAGGCGTCTATATTCAAGCATAATAATGAAGAACATTCTCGTTACTATGTGCAAACATACTAACGAAATATAATTATACAAATCAATTACAAATCACTTAGGAATATGTAAAGAGTAAACAGTATAATTAAAGATAAATAAATTATTCTAACACTTAAAGGCTATAAATAGCAACATCAGGAAAATTGACAGTTGCTTAAAAACTTATTTTTGGCAAGACGTTTCCGTCTCTTATCAATGAGTCCATTCGAATTAGATTCCAAAGAAATTCTTTCAACTGTGTTATGAAAACAATATGAACTGAAATAAGTGAAACAAGTACATTAATCAAAGGTGACCCACTTTTGTCTAAAACATAGCAACTATTTAGTTCTTCCAGATAGTTCCCTATTACCATATGTAGGATAAACTGCCCTTGTGGGTGATATAATGACATTGACAACACCGTGGCCTTCGTAGATACGAGCTTTATTTGAAAAACAAATGATATATTTAAGATTACATGTATGCAACGCGCATCCATTTTATATATAGGCGGAATCAGCTTTCAATGAATAAATCTGTTACCAAGGATTATAATACCTTTATGTACTAAACAGAGATTCTACATAGATATATATGGATCATAATTGTATTGAAATGTAAATAAAAAATCTTTGTACCATTTTTTAATTAAAAACGTGGACGAATGATGTTTCAAACTTAACTTTTTCAAAAAAATAAATATTTTTTAATATAATTAGGACTATATTCAATAAATGTAAAGCGAAATATGAAAAACCCATGTTAAACAAAGATGATTTTGAACATATATGGTATGTGAAGACAATATAAGGCGCATAAAACTATGTCGAGGACAAGAACCATTTTTGATGAAATCACTTGTTATTTTTTTTTGAACAAAGCCGTTTTCTTGAAGAAAAAATATTAATTTTAAATTCAAGTATAACAAATAAATAATTTTCTTATATACTCTAGGTTAAATATGACATGAAAGGTGAAAAAAGACAAGTTTCTATAGCGCTATCCTTTTCCCTCAGCGTAACTACGATATTAAGAGTATTGATAAAATATTTATCGAATTTGAAAGTCATCCAAGCGTCACTGAAAATGTATTTTTTCCACTATTTATCCAGTTCGCCAATTTCAATATAAACGGATGTTATTTTTGCAAACATTTTTATTAATAACCCAATAAAATATTAACTAGCCAGTGAGCCAAAGTGTGTCAAATGGTATCGGATTATATGAAGATTTCGCCGTATTTTAAATGTTTATGACGTCTGATAATACAGATCGGTATTAGAGTCAATGTCAAATCTCACTCTCGCAAATAATTTACGTTTGAGTTTTTTTTTAAATAACGTTTACAATTTCGTCCATTACTAACTCGTTATACAAATAGATTAATGTTTATAATTATTTAGCTGTTATAAAAAAGTAATGACGTCATTAGGTTAAATTGTAGGAAAACAATTTGGCGTATTTGCAATAAATTAAATTATATTTTTGGTCAAATATTTCATTTTTGTAATTAAATTATTAGTCAATTCATAAATTTGAGGCCATGATAATGTAAGAATCTAGGTAACAATTTGTAAAACTGTCTAAGTGTGATCACGGACGACTGTAATGTGTTCGTAACGTCAGGTTTCCAAAAATGTATTTTCGTATACAAAAACTTACGCCATTAATCCGTTAAAAATAGTTTCGTTTAAAATTTGTAAAACTCGCGAAAATGAAATGACCTTATTATTTATAAAAATATTTACAAGATTCACTTTGTTAGATAATAAGTCATAACAAGGCCCGGGGAAACCCAGCAACCAGTAAAATTGTAAAATTATCTACATGTATATATATATATATATACATATACATATCTTCTAATGGTTTATCGCCTACACAATGATTTATCAAGGCGCAACCATTGTGCTGTTTTCTTATTACATTCATTATATTATTTTACTTCGAGAACATTAGCAAGAAAATTAAAATGTTCTTATTCTTTTAGTGCTCCAAATAAACTCTAATTTTATAACCGATTCATTTTCTTTACGTAATAATTTAATGATAATATATCTATATCGAGTGATTAGTCAAGTCTATAGAAAATATATGTTTGTAAAGATTTTCCTCTAACGTGTTGCTGACGTAAGAAACAAGTCATCTTTCAACAAAACACAAGAAAATATTGTTCTATAGTAATTCATTTTAAAAATATTTTGAACGCGTACAAACAATAACCTGATATAAATAATTATACATCAATCAAATGGTATTTCACATGTCTTATCTTGAGGGGAATTACCGATATCGAATTAAAAGAATGTTTATTGATTAACAAATGATTCCTTTATATTTAAATTCACTTTTTAGGTCAATTTTACGTTTTTATATAGATTAAGATGATTTTGGGGGTACTGAAAACTACTGCTAAGGGTAAATTATAATGGCTCATTACTGAATAATATTACCCTGATGTCTCTGACCGTCCTTTCATTAAGCGTTTTAGAGGTCTCCCTTAATGGGGCTTCAAAGGTTACGCGGTAGTCGAGGTTGATGTATTTGGATAGTAACTGGAATGACTTCAATTTCCGCGTCGAACTAATGTTTTGCTAATTTTGTATTATGCTAAATGATTTGAATTCATGAATATTTATATATATTTTTTATTATATCATTCTATTTATTTAAAAATAAATTTTGTTCAAATTTTTCGTATAATAATAATTACAAAATGTCTGACATCTGTCATTTGTTGCAATTTCTAACCACTATTGCAAACCGCAACATCAAAACTCAATAAAATTGTCGTTGCGTTTTGCCGCCGCTGTTAGAGAGAAATACATTAGAGAAATTCTTCGAAAACTAATAATTTCGCTACACATTAACACTAAAACTTTTTAAATCCTCATAACACTTCACCATCTAATAAACAGTTTTAGCACCAGGTGAAGTAATGCTTATCTTTATATAAATTTAGTATCTGTTTCTATATTTATCTTACTTCTCTTCTTTTACGTTTTACATAACATAAACACATATTTTCTATACATTTACTAACATTATTATATTATATATATATATATATATATATATATATATATATATATATATATATATATATATATATATATATATATATATATATATATATATATATAGATAATTTCAAAATTAATAGTCAGTCAGTTATTTCTTTGACACTAAATCATAATTAAATTGTTATTATCATAATTAATTATTTCATTGTAACACTATAATAGTTGTCAGGAAGTATATCTGTCGACTTACATAGTAATGTGCTATTAACCGTACAAAGCGAACCATTCGTCTCGCCTAATAACATGGTTCAAGATATATTGCGGATGCGCAGATTCTATATCCGATACAAATATTTAATAATGAATTATCTTTTCATATATTTCTTAGATCTGACGCTGTAGATATCTGAGTAGTTTAATTTTTCAATTTAATTTTGTAGAAATGAATCGTATTTATTTAATGGATCGAAGCTAGTAGTATCGATTTTAGTTATATTTAATGAACTTTAATTATTTTTTATAATTGTTTATATCAGATATATAAGGGTTGGGATGTGTTTTCAGTCATATTTTTAATATATTAAATAAGCAAACTTTTTGGTGTCTCAAATTTTATTTAAACTAAGAACCAATTGTGTAATAATATCCGTAGGGCGTAAGCTACAACAGCTGTAGATATTGGTAACGGTATGTTTTATTCTTTATTACTTATTATACCTTTGTAATTGAGTTATAATTCATATCATGATTATATAAGTTTAAGTTGTAAAAAGATATTCTTATATATATTTTTAAATTATTTTATTGGCAAATAAACTTGTAATAAGCCATAGAACATGACTATAAAATTTTTATGAAATAATTTCATTATTAATATACGAGAAGTATGGAACAAGTAACCTATAGTTAAGGTTCTTCTGCTGACGTTACCATTTGTATCTAGTTTTTTCTGGAATACGAACGTCATTCGTATTTATATACTTGTCTGTATATGAGTAATTAACTTTTGGGTTCAACTTAATAAAAAAAAACCACATCGTATACAATCTCATAAATAGTTCCAACTATAGGATCAATCAATTCATCAAGAAAACAATGACATGACGCAAGTATTTAATGAGTGTTATTAAAAAAATGTCTACATACACGTGAGGGCGAAAGGAGATTGGAAAGGAAGTGAATCTGACAATTGTGCTTTGCTTGAATAATTGTTTTCACTTAACTCAAAGTGACACTTGGCAGTTCCGCTCGCATGTACTTTTCCTTAATCTTAATTAAAATTTTTAATCGACATTTACTTGACATTTAAAATGTGATAGTAGCTAATGTGTAAGCCGATTATCTATAGTATCCGGGACAATGTGTATGCTTTTTTATTATATAAAAGTATATATAAGGCTATCGTGTCTATATATTTAATATTTAAGTTATGTTTGATATGTAAGTGAACTTCTCCCTTGTTTTTGGCCACAAATCATATTTTTAACTTGATGTTTTTTTAAGTGCAAGCAGTGTTGCTTATAATTAGGAATCATTCAGTCTATATTTGTTTATTGTATGTAATGCTTATATATTATTAAAGTAAAGATGTATACTCTGTTAGCGACCTTTGTAGTAAATCATAATAATAATAATAAAGAAACCATTCTTAATATACTGGTTTATTCGACAAAATACGTAATACGCTTTTATACAGCATAGCAGGATAGACAAAGAGTGTCCTAGCTTAGTATCAAGACTCGGTACTCCATACTTTCCGCCGAATTCGAGACATTGCATGTTGAGTGGTGGAACTCAACGCCGCACTTTGTCTTACCAGTGCGAGGAAGTGAAAATAATTAAAATATATTCACTCCCCCGAGTAGAAATCGAACCAACAACCGATCGCGTTTACAGTCTGACGCTGTCACAATGCGTCAATGCGACCGGTAATACGATGAAAGAACAAAACCAAAAGAAACAATATCTACTTAAGAATTTTTTGTTACAACCGTGTATATCATTTTGAAATACTGCAGTATAATACCGCGCTAAGTAATTGTAATCTCCTTTAAAGGTTTTATGTAACAGTATTAGTTTTATATAGAATTTAGTAATACCTGTATTTAGCGACTTTAACTCAAGTAAGTACCTAGTTTCTCCAACTTTCCCGCTTTCCTCTTACTTAACATTAGGTTGCATTTCGCTGTTAAGCATGCATGAAAACAGTAGACCCTTGAATGTATTAATTAAACATTTTTTTTTTAGTATATGTTGCTAGTTTCTTTTTGCAAATATACTTAATTTTTACACTAGAAGAAGAAATATTCAAATAAAATATATTTTTACATCAAATATTACAGAACTACGTTGAGTAAATAAAGTTACAATGAGTTGTCACACTTTTGGATAATAAACAAAAAATGTTTAATGTAGATACATTAAACAATTAAATATTATAATATAGGTATATAACTAAATATATACATGGAAAGAAATAATTCATTTGTATTGTATTTATTTTTAAATTTGTCTTTTGATTAGCTTATTATTAATATTTGTTACGTAAAAATTACGTATTTCATTACTTATTACAATGTCAGTGAACTCTCAATAAATCGTGAACATTTAAAAGCATTTCTCAACTCACGGTCAAAGGATCTGGAAGAAATTTATAAGGTCTTTCACCTTTCTATTATTTACTATGTAATTATGAGAATGCGTGGAGTTTTCCCCTTTCGACCTCTTTACTCAGCCAGAATATTACTTGCGAAGACTCGAAACTACAAGAGTTAGACAAGTCAGTCAAGTGATATCGTTGTTAAGGAACTATAATTTAATTAATATTCAAACTTACAAATAAACTTGTACAGTACAAGTATATTTGTAAGTTTGAATATTTCTAACTAAATTAGACAAAAACTGATGAGTATTTTCTTAATATTTTCTTTATGGATAATTTAAATATTGTTTTACCTTATAAGTTTTTAATAAACTTTATTTAATTATAAAAAATATTTAAGAATAGATTTTTTTAGGTTCACACTTTATCTTTAGCAGGGTAGGCAGAGTGAGCTTAGCGTTAAACGCTGCGGTCTTTGTCTATCATCCATACTGTGTTTTCCAAAGTCAACCAAGGTCTCTTCCAAAATAGAATTTATGATGAACCAATACGAACGGTCATAAACAAAAACAATATTTACTCTCAAATTTACCAAAATCTATAAGAAAATTAAACAAGAATTGACTAAAGATATACCCCGGAAAACTAAAATATATGTTTTAAATGAAATAAAATATTTTAATGAGGTTTCACAGAAACATGCACTATTCCATTGTTTGACAGTTTCATACATATGTGTACCGCGCTCTGAATACAAATCATTTCTGTACAAACATTCAACCTTCAAAAAGGTTTCAAGCTTAATATTGTCGTACCAAACGTTTGAATAAAATATTATTTAATATAATGCAAACAGGTAGCATATATAAGAAAAAATATTTAGTTAAATATGTCGTCATAGTGTCACAGTTCGGAAGAGATCCACAGCTTTATTAGAATCATAACTTCTGATTTCTTAGCAAAATATTTTAAATATGATGGGTAGTATTAAAATGTAGATTTTAAAATGCTTTTTTCACTTTGGCCTTCGCCATTAAGAAAACGTTGTACAAAATCAACAACAAGTGTAATTCCAAGTAACAAATGCTATTTTCTCTGTATTCCCCTAAAATCATCTACATATCTAAGTAATGCAAACAAGTAAAAATGAAAATGTTAATTTAACGAACAATTTACGTTTAATAAATCTATAATAAGTAAATATTAACACAATATGACGTTACCACTTGGGAGTGTGACGTCATTCTACTATAGAATAATGGAAGAGTCCGAACAAGTAATCAACGGATTCGCATGTCATTTTTCATCCCACGTACATACGTATGTTTAGGTTGAAAATAAAAATTTAACTGATTCATTTATAAAACTGGATACAAATATTAGTTTTTCCTCCACTCTTTTAGCTTTCAATTTCATATTAAAACGATGTAGACGTAGACAGTCGCGGACGTATATAACCATTATTAAGTTGGAAGGAGGCGTTTTATCGACATTTATCAAATCAAATACTGTGAAACACCATACATTATGGAACACATGTTTCAACACTTAAATATAAAAAATTAAACATTATTATAATCAAATTTATGTTTATAGAAATAAATAACGTATTACTATGATTTGGTAAACATTTTAGTTAGATATCAGCTAAAGCCATTATCTCGGAGTTAAAACACTGAGCGGTCACCGTTGATGGACATTATGCGCATTGTCATTAAACTTTACAACGTTTCCGTATGACACCCATACTAAAACTTATGGCCTATAAAATTAATTTGCAAGTTAAGACGAGAATTAAATTATGTTATCACTGCTTAAACAATATTTCACGGTTTTTATTAAAAAAATCGATATAATAATAATTAAAAGTAAAACGTCTTTCTAGAAACTTATTAATAATTTTATTGTGGATTTACTTAAAAACTCTTTAGAATTGTTACTTTTAATTTGAAACTAGCAAAATATTTAGAGCGTATTGCATATTTCAATGATGGTGTACAACGATGACCATTGTTTAAGTTCCATTGTTCTATGAGAAACTAAACACGGCTCAAATATCCCAGTACTTGAAAAGGAACTCGATTACGAAACATTGAAATTGTTATCTAACGGAGGGAATAAACTTTGTTAGTATCAAAGTTATTACTTTTAGGTATATAAATTATACAGCAAAAGAATATTCACCCGTACATAAAATTAATCGATTTTTTTTTATTATATTTTGCTTTACACGTGTGCGAAATTAATATTAAAAAATATATTTATATATTTTTTATTATCTATAAGCATTTAAAAACGAAGTTAAAGAAATATTCGGATACACTAACTAAAAAGTTTTTTTTTCAAACTTACAATGAAAGTGAAACTTGGTATGATCTCTTAAGTTTAAGAAACAGACCATGAAAATACTGTCTGTGTGAAATTATTTTCTACATAGATTAGGCTTGACGTTATTATGTAGGACATCATTATTTATTACGAAAAGTAACTAGTAAAAAAAATTCTATTTAACGCAGATAATATTGTACTTATATTATTTAATTGTTTGCTTATGTATATAGAAGATCCATATGAAGCTTTAAGAAATCGGGCTATTATGAATATATAAATATTCAAAGTGTGACCCTATCAATATGTACGCGGCAGGCCAGATGCATTGACCTTAACCTGAAAACGAGCATGTAAGGTATTTACACATAGGTGACCTATTTAATAGTAAGATGATATAACTTTTTATGTAAAACAAAAAATTATTCTCCATAAATATTTGACGTATCTAATACATTTTCCTAATATATCTAGATAAACTTTTCAAACAACTAATAAAAATTTATATTGAAAACTCAATAAATACAGAAAATGATAAACAGATGGCTTGCTTTGACCTATTTACTAGATATTACTATCCAGGAACACATCGCCTACTTTACGATGAAGGATCTAAATTGCCTCGATGACAGTTTTCTGGGAAATATCACATTTGTGGAAACATATTTTTCCTTGTTAAATAAATTATACAAATAAAACATATTTGAATATTAAGTGCTAAAAGATTAACGATCAGCAATTTATATTTTATGGTCTTAAAGTACTTCAGAACGGAACAGTTGTTTTTTAGTGTATATAAAGTATATACAAAATGAAACATTGAGTGTCTTTATCTTATATATTTCTCTTTACTAGGAAAGCTATATATATGGACTTTATGCTTTGTTTTCTATAATATTAGTAAAAATAACATTTTTGATAAAACCCTTAGAGTTAATATTTTAAAATTAAAAACATATTATTTCTTGATTATTCATTTGAATAATCAAATAAACATATATTATATGAAAAATAAAAATACTGAATTTATTATATTTCCACTAATGAGAATTTAGTGTGCACTTCCATTATATTCGTAGGTATTGTGTAAAACATGAAAAGCCTTATAGGGTTGTAGCCACGCCAGCTTGTTAAATAATCGTCGCTTATACATGGTATAATAATGTGATAGCATTAGCAGGTTTGTTACGACTACTGGCTACTTTATAATTCTTTGTTAATCATATAAATAATTTATAAATTATATCGCTGTTTTTAGATTGAAATAATTAGTGACATTAATTAGTGTATTTTTTTTGAGACAACGTAATATCAAGCAAGTTCTATCTCCTTATAGCACCTGAAATCGAGACATTGTTTATTATTTAGCGAAACTCAACACAACAGTTTGTTTTACTAGAGCGACGAAATGATGTTAGTATAAATATTATACCTCGGAGTGGGAATCGAACCTACTCAAGAAGCTCAGTCCCACAGTTCCTAATAAATGTATTACTATAATGCATACCGTTTCGACTGAAATATACTAGTATACACACTTATATGATTATATGATTGATGCATTTTACGTATGTACGTGAAGATGAAAAAACAATAATTGTCTTTTACAAGTTTTATCTTGATCACGTTTCATCTATATAAAACTAGAATTTAACTATTATCATTGTTTTATAATTTTATATAAAAAAGAAAATTACTACAATTGTGAGATAACTGCTATTCATTATGACATACATACACATAATACACGCTAAGTTCTCGGAAGAATAAATTATAAAGCGGATTTATTTAACGTGTTATTTTGCTTTTAAATTTGCAGGTTAAACATGGGTGTATATTTAACGTTGTTTTCAGTTGATAATTATATAAAGTTTATAGGGTGTGGTGGGTTCAACTCCCAGTCGGGTGAATATCTGCTGTGGTAAGACAAAGCGCAGCGTTCAGTTCGCCACTAAAGTCATCCAGTCTCTATTTCAGACGGAAAGCAGTCAACTGAGTGTCTTGACACTAGGTTGTCTCTGACTGCCCTGCAATGGGGGATAAACTGTAAAGCTGTTTTTTAAAAAACACGAGGCTTAATGAAACAGATACTGAATTTGATCTCTACTTCAGTCTAAATATAATCTAAATTGTTTACTCCAGTACCTAAAATAGTACCAAACAAAGTTTATCTAATACGAATTTCAAAATAACCAATATTTTTTCGTTTTTCAAATAAACCCATGAATGACAACATATAGGATCAAGATCCATATCATTTGTGTATTGAATGACACCATCGTCTGTTCAAAGTATGATCACAAAATTCAACGAAGTATCTTTACTGTACAAACACAATAAATATTGCCTGTTAGTTAAAGGAAAAGTCTTAGGAGATTATTAAAATAAATGAACGGGGGCGTCGCGTCGTTTGCCGTTTCGCTATTTGTCTTAGACTATTACGATTTATTTCAATTGATTAAATTATTGCGGATGGGTTAGAATTAGTTGTACATATAAATATATACTTTGTATATAAAATATATATTTAACTGTCCGTTCGTATGAATTTAGTACGTTCTACACGTAATTAAATATTCAAAACATTGTATAGGTTACTTTAATTGTACAAACAGATTATATGTTAGAATCTGTATGTCATTGTCAAGAATTAGAAGGAAAAAGTAAAAATTTTGTGTAGTTCAAGGTATAAGGAGTAAAGTACACGTTTCTAAAGCAAAGTATATTTTGAGAATCAGCCGTACGGATATATTAATATGAAAGATTAAATCCACGATTAGACTAGAATTTGAATGCGATGTGAGTTCTGAAGTACTGCATCACGTGTGAATCATCTAAACGGAGAGTGATCTTATGACGTCACCACCTAATTATACGAAAATAAGCGTTTATACGATTATTAGATTATATGGCCAAAAATATTATGAATTACTTAAATTATGATGACGTTATTGGAATTTCCAATAGATAAATGTACAAAATATGATATACGTCTTAATAAAAATTTTAATTATTCATATTGTGTTTGCCTAAATGCTATTATAAAAGGATATATATTTATAAAAAAATCAAAAATCAATAAACGGACACTCAGTTGGCACTAAGTTGTTTCGGACTTCCCTGCATAGCAGGTTAAAGCGTAAAGCTGTTTTTTAATACTAGATTACGAATGTCATATAAACTTTTTTGTGAAGTTCTTAAATCGACCTATATAAATAATAAAGAAAAATAAAGTGGAAACGCCAATATTATTTATTAAAATTCTATAATATATAAGTAAAAAATGCTATTATTTAAAATTAAATAGGCTATTAAAATACTTGAATGTAATACAAAGTTAATTTATAATTTAAAAATCAATGTCAAAAAAAATATATTTTTAATGTTAATTATTATTTTGTAGGTACAATATTATGTTTGTAACGAGTTTAACTGGATACACTACATTTATATTTGTTTATTAATCTAAAGAAAAATATTAGTTGTCATTAAAATTCACGATTTATATAGTTTAAGTGGTTGAAATATGTGCTCAATAAACATAATAATATATTTTAACTCAAAATATTCAGTCCTTAGATTTTAGAAATCAGTTCTCATACAATAAGTAAATCTAGAAATTACATAAATAAATAAATAAATATAACTTAAAACTGATCGTACTCGTGCCTTTAAGCAATTAAATTCAATAGTCATGGTTAATAATAAAATTGTCTGCGAAGATAATTACAAACTTCCTACGTTACCACAACTCATGGTCACTGTTACCTCAACAATTAAATTAAACAAAGTATCTATTACATTTGATTTATATGTTTTCTTTTGGTATTTGATTCTTATAGAGAGCATGTTTGCGTAGTGACATTGGTTGTGAATTAAAATACGAAAGCTATCGGAAATTTAATTTGTATATATCCGCTTTGGTCAAACACCGCGCAGTGTTAAGTTCCGCCACCAAATACGCAATGTCTCTATTTTGGGCGTCCTAGTACACCTAGTGTCAAGATATTGTGTGCTGAGTGACGAAACAGAACGCCGCGCTTTGTCGTACCAGAGCGAGGAAATAAAGATAATTCAAATATAATCATTCCCTCGAGAGGGAATCGCACCCACAACTGGTCGCGTTAACAGTCAGTCGCTGTCCCTCGTATATATTTTCAATTCAATGAATTCGAGCTCAAATAAGATATAATGAAAAGGTGAGTAGATAAACATTGTAAATTATCTCGTTGTCTTCACAATAAATTTATTATATCAACAACAGTCCATTCATAATTATAAATACATAAATTTTCAATAATTTTCTTTTTGTATTTCACGTTCATTTTCTATAAACGCGTGCCAAGTAAACGTTGCCAAGAGTGCGTGAGTAGTAATTCTATACGCGTAGGTATACACTTGTATACAATGGATATACGAATTATTATAGGCTATATGCTTTCTTATTCAAACTCTAGAGCTGCTATTTTTATTCTTTTTATATATATTATTTTTAAAATATAAATTTTCTCGCTTTATCAGTAGTAGGTAGTCACCTAGTCATAACCTAGTGTCAAGACTCTCCGTTAACTGCTTCCCCCCACCCGAAATATCGAGACATTGCGTGGTGACTGACAAACTCAACGCCAAGCTTTAGAGCAAAGAAATTAAAATAATTATTATCTTCCTACGTACTACTTACATTCCGTATAAGCAAAAATGCCTATTGTTTATATTTTTATTTTTCTTCATAACCTTTACCGGAAGGCCATATATTGGAGTGAATTTATTTTATTAACAATAAAACAAAAAGGAGATTGTAAATCAATTAGTATACGTTGTCCTTTACCAAGTTTCCTTTCATATTTAACTCAATAAAAATATATATTTAAATTCAATTATATGTAGATTTCTTTTAAACGTAGCGTTAAAACATATTCGACATCGTTTTACTTATCGCCTTTGAAATTGCAGAGAGTGTACACTAAATTACTGTTTCTTTTTTCGTCCTACTATACGAGAAACCTCAACGTGGTTGATAATTATCTACATAAAAACTTTGGACCCCTTTTTGGTAAAATATGCTAACAGACTTTTATCTAAACATCTTAGTAAAGACTTTTATCTACTTTTCTAGCGACTTCGTCTGCTTGAAATTTAACACTTGTTGATCTTTATATTATAATTCTAACATAATATATCTTCTATTGATAGTCCCATCAAAATCGGTGCAGTCGTTCCAGAGATTAGCCGGAACAAACAGAAAATAAAAGGGAAAAGAATGTTATTTAGATATATGAATACTATGTTATTTTAATATTACAAACAGACACTCCAATTTTATTTATTTGTATACCTAGATGAATTTAAAAATAAAAAAAATGGAATATATTTGAAAATAAATGAATAAAACCAATTTTGGATAAAAAAAGAGCTCATAGATTAGATGTATTATTAAGGAACCATATTTAAATTTTCGGAGATGCTCATCAGGTTAAAAGTGCGAGACGAAGTCAAGATCAAATCACCTAACTCGCTTCCGCTGTTTTCAAATGCAAATCGTAACGAAAATATTTACAAATTGGAGATAACCTTTGCGAAATAAATATTTAATGATGCATCAAGTTTTAACAGGATATTGTTATTTCTCAATACACAACTAATGTATAACTTCCGATAATAATATTTGTTTATGTTTTTTAAAATTATTTAATTTAATTATAATGACGTTTTGCTGACTGTTTCACCTTAAGTTTTTTTTTAGTTCTACGCGCTTATCCCGCATGGTAAGGTAGACAGGAAGCACCAAGTGTCAAGACACTCTGTACTCCTCTTTCCGCTAAAATTGTCCGTGTTGAGTGGCGGAACAACGACGCGATTTGTTTTACCAGAGCGAGGAAATAAAAATAATTTAAATATATTCATTCACCCGAGTGGGAATCAAACCCACAACTGATCGCGTTTACATTCAGACGCTGTCCTGCTTTGTAAAATTGAAATGCCTGTTTGTAATATTAAAATAATCGATTTTTACAAAATGCCTTTATGTATACACGGTACATATACCGGAATAAATTATTTTTTAAATTAATTTGTCTCTGTTTATCTGCCTGTTTATTCTAGTAATCTTTGCAATGACGGAGCCAATGGACTGGAATTTACACTGGCAAATAGTTAATTGAATAAGAAGTAATTTAGCCTCCTTTTATAAAATAAAAATTCAAATATCTCAAATTCTCATATAAATATAAAGATATAAATATAAAAATATAAAGATATTACATTGAAAATGACTAATAGCATGATTTATTGTATGAAATATTTCCAATATCGTACCTGTTTATAACAGGTCAAACAAGTAATTTTCCTAATTTTAACCCACGGATAAAAGTATTTGTTTCAATAATTTTAATTAATATAAAATGCGTAAGTGTCAACTTATTTAAAAAGTGACAACATCTTTCAAGTATTAAAAAATAGTCGAAATCTGAATTCATACTAACGCTTTAAAACGCCGCGTATTAAAATTCAAATATTACTTTATACACGTGATCTTAAAAATTATCCTTATTGCTCTTTAATATATGTCTCTGAGATATTTTTATTGACAAGCCAATTGTGAAAAATCACGTTTTAATATTACAGAATTTTGAAAATAAATCGATATTTTTTATTTGCAATGTAAAAACAAAAACGTAGACTAATATCTTATGTCTGATTGAGAGTGATGAACACGTGCTTTCAAGCAAAGCATGCGGCATGAAAGTTGCATAGTATTTCTAAGAAAGTAGCATCATTTATCAATCTAGCGGAGCTTGTCATAGATTAATAAAAATCAACCAGCCGAACGTAACTATTTTATAATCTATATTATATATTGACTTGTATTGTTACTCTGTGGACGAATAAGATTATTAATTAGAAAGAGAGGAACTATCACAAAATAAATTTGTACATTTATTTTAATAATTTTTCCTGTTCCTATTCATATTTGATTTTTAATATTTATAGATTTATAATTTGACAAGAGAAGACGCGTCCAAATGCGATTAATATTACACGATATCAAAGAGATAGCGTTACAAAGAACTCAAATACTTCACCTTGTAACTGTAAGCCGTATGTTAATTGTATGCTTTTTTTAAAAGTCACGGCTCTCGTGGCGCAATTCTCTGGCACTATCTACTTGGCCAAAAGTCACAAGTTCGATGCCGATTGCGTAAATCAGCTATTGTATATAAAATTACTTTAAGCTGTATATCCCCGTTTATTACATATAGTACATGATTATTAATTATATTTGAACCTTTTGTTAGTACTTATATTATTAAGCTTATATTATGTATCCAACATATATATCCAAGGTAAGCCCACGCAAATATATTAATTATCACTTTAGCATTGATATTCTTTATTGAAATAGGTAAAGACAAGTTCAATTGTCAATAATCTATATTATATAATAACAATGTATTGATCTAACAAATGATTTTGTTAACGATTGTCAGCCCGCACCCACGGCCACGTCAAGATGAGTCACTTGATCTACGGCCTCGTGTATTTGGTGGCAAAAAGCCGCTGTTTCTTAATTATAATTATACTAATAGGTTATATATTTTCTATTATGACTATACTAGTGTATGCAATACTTAAAATTCAGTTTTGATTTCACTTGAAAAAATTTTATTTTGAGTACAGATATATTTAAAACATGTTAACGCAGGATGTACATTATAAATCATCGGTAGTCTCATTTTTGCATTGGAATGCTTTTCAGCTTTATTGATACAGTGATGTACCAAGGTGTTGTGTAATCAGATGTTTCATACATTTATAACTCAAGACTCCAGTACAATAAGTAAAAGGTGTATGGTAAAAAAGCAAACACTAGTTAGTGTATTTTGTGCTTACTAAATAAATAATGGAATTTTTAAAGATAATTAAAAAAATATTCAAATTCAAGAGACGTAATAAATAATTTCTAATTAACTTAAAAAATATAATAAAAGTTATAAAATTAATAACATTTTTTTCTATTTACATACAAAGGTCAAACGGCACATAGATGTAAATTTAACAAAACGTACTGAAACATTTATTTTAAAAAGTAAAGCAATTAATTAACTTTTTCTTATTCAAATAATTATTGTAAATAATTAATTTAATTATTACATATTACAATTCAAGGTAACTTTGATCTAATAAGTCCTTTTTACATATACAGCATAATTAATTATCAAACATTTCATGAATACTAAACGAATTAATAAAAGTGAAAAAAAAGTAAATAAATTAACATAACATTATAGGTTATTATCTATAACTTATAATTTATGTGTAGATTTAGATTTAATTAACAATCATAGATTTATTACCATACAATGAAGTTAAGTATGTTAAAACATATATTACAAAAAGTCATTGTTTTATGAATAAAATTTTCCATGAACTTGACTTTTAACAAATAATTACGTGAGTTCTCTCAATTTGTTATATTTAAATAAATAATTTTATTCAATCATACAATTATCGTCTAACGCTACTTTCGTGTCTATCTCGTGCCTAATAATAATCGAAGTTCAAACTGTGAACATTAACGAATTTATTTTTGTGAACTAATTGCCTATATTTCAAGTAGTCTAGCGATATGATAGCTCTTGACATAGTTTAAATAAATAGTATTCATTACGATCTGTGTCTGCTCGGCGTCTCCTTCAAAGACTTTTTATAATAAATTTTGAGTAGGTCTAAGTAGTCAGCTCATTATATTTTTATATATTTTATATTTTAATAACGAAAATTATTATTTAAAAATCCATACTTTTTTATTTGCCGTATCATAAAATTAATTTAATTTTAAAGACTTATTAAAATATACACAAAGTGCCAACACCATGAATCTATTGTTATCTGTATTAAATTAATTGTATAATTACTATTTAATCTGTCGACCCAATTTGGGTCGACCTCAACTCGTTTAACATCGGGTGGAAAATTTTCGCGCCTTACTGGCGCTCGCGACTTTATCTGTCAGAAACTTTCTCTGTGCGGTATGCAGACATAATATATTATTCTTTTCTAATACAACGTGCACGTGTTATAAATATCTGTCATGTTTAAAAAAAATCAATTGCGAAGAAATCTTTTATTTTTTAACAGGATATTATACGCTATAATTTCGATGATAAATCTAACAGACATTATAAGTCGATTAAATTCGTATTAAAACAAGATAACACGCTTAGAGTCCAAAAATAACATGCCAGTGTTAATATAACATAGTTAATCGTTTAGTAATGTCATGATATATTTAAATTTATATATTGTTAATGTTAATTTATATTAACTAGAATTTTGATATAAATTAAAGAGAATATTTGTAAAATTGTACGAATTAAGTTAGTTGTAAACAAATAATTAATCTGTGGTTTAATGCATTTGCAAGTAATATCTGTATTAAAATCTGATTGGTTGTATTAGAGTAATAAATTATTTTAATAATGAAAAAAAGAATTGTGTTTACACTTAAAAAATACGTTTGAACCTTGATCTCCTCATGAATATCCATGCATTTACATTATGTATATTAATTTATTATAAAACCGGAGAAAGAGGTAAAAATGGCACTCGAGTTTTTATGTCAAGATTAAAAGAAGTAATTGTTATAACTTCCTTTTAAAAACTTATAATATTTATTATTAATATTTAAATAAATTATCGTTTTAATGAATGGTAATGAAATAAAAGTTAAAGCTTAGCAACAAAGAAAAATTTTAGAAAATAGGTATAGATATTCATTGAAATCAATCAATATAACTATATTTTAGCTACTCCGCTTTCTAATGAACTCAAGACATTCCATGGTAAGTAACGAAAATTAACGCTATGCTTTGTCTTATCAGAACGGGGAAATGGAAATAATTTAAATATGATTACTATATATGGGGAAGATTGTTCCACCGAGTGGGAATCGAACCCCCAATCGATTATATTTGCAGTCGGACATGTTCCCTCCGGCTCTATTTTAAACTAGATCGACTATTTTGTAGAAAGTCTAAGTGTGTTTACAAGAAGGTGAGGTAGCCTGATAAAAAAGGATTAACTTGAGCCATGACACAGTCGAGTGTTCGTACATAGCGGGTTATTTCTGGAATTATATAACAACTAAGTTTGAAACTTAGCAAGGTTTATCTGATTTAAGGAACTTAAATTTTACTTAATAAAATATATATTAAAATTAGTAAACGTAATTAAGCTAAACTAAAACAAGAAAGTTAAAATTATTAACAAAAAAGGGCTATTTAGAAAACCTAAACATATGTTTATAATAAATAAAACATTTAAACTAATTCAATGATTTTTTAACATACCTACTTCAACGGTTCATGAAAATGATAAAGAGATTAGTGTAGTCTCGCAAAACGTGGACAATACACACAATTTCATTGCCTGGAATTCAAAGCAATAACAAGTATTCTTCCACACGATAAGATTAACAATTGATCAATAAAAAGCACATTCTTATGTATACTGACGTGATTATTCTCTAATTATGAAACAAAGTATCGTAATTTTGTACAAATTAAAAAATAATGTTTAGCAACAGATAAACGGGTCATAGTAGTTACTAAATAATTGCTCGTACAGCGCCGGAGTTAACAATTGGCCAAGTTGGGTTTTATTACCGACCAATGTAATTGTTACTTGTAGATAAGTTGTTGTAATGGACATATTTTACCATTTCTTCTACTTTTACCAAATATTTTTTTGTTATTAAATTAATTTTAACATAATAACATATGCTGTGAGAGTTGCCGCTTTGATTTCTGTCAATCCTGAAAATGTGATTTTGATCTTAATTTTTTTTAAACTCTAGTTACGATGAATAGGTAATAAACATACTAAAACAATGATTGTTATTCTCACACAGAGAATAAACCGGTACTTATCTTGATAAGTACTTGTTAGTTTTAAACGATTATACTTATATTATTATGTACCAGATATATTATGTTATAATAACTATTCCTATATTTATAATTATTATAAGTAAAATATAGGAAATAATTATTATATACAATTAAGTATTATATACAAGTAAATCGTTCTTACTGTTTCCACAAAAAAACTACATACATTATTAGACTAACGAATGTAGTCGATTCATAACGAAGTAATCCAAAGCAAAGGAATAAACAAAATGATTATGAAATCGCAACAAACCGTTACTATTGACTTTATAAGAAAAACAAATATTTTGATAAATCATGACTTATTGATAATTATTATTATACATTCCGAGAACGTTATGTCAAATATGATAAATATAGAAGTACCACAATACGAAAATATGAATGATTTTATTACTACCGATACGATTGCATGACGTAAACTACGATGAGTTACAAGTACAACTTATACATATATATTTTTACTATCAAAAGATGTGTTGGATATTTTAGTATGCTTCTTTTGAACCATGGTAGAATTTGTTAGGGATGCGATAATGAGATGTTAGTGAAAACACTAAACTTCATCTAACTAAGCCACAGATAGGCATTTAAAATATGAATATTTCGCAAGTATTATTTACACTAAAACTGTAGTTATTTATGATAGCCAATGTATTACTTTTAAACTATTTGACAGGTATATTGACCGAGAATCACAAATTCATTTAAAAAGTTGGCAAGCCCTCTTAAATGTTTAATTATTAAGCTATTTATATCAATTGGTTGATGGGACCGGATGAAATCGAAAATCGTCTACCCACAGCTTTGCTGACAATTGCCGTGTTACTAGTAGGGCCAGGACACTGACTCACGTTAAGGATAAATAAACCATTAAATAGTGATGTACATTTAGATATATATTATATTTAGTGTTCGGCGTAATAGTTTGCTTATAAACTGTTACATAGTTCATTTATTTTTCATTGCGTGTTCAATAAAAAATTATAACAAGTGTTTTTTGATACTCAATTACAATATTTTGCTTTTTAATAATCTTAAATGATGAATATTATACGAATTTACAGATGTCCTTTACGAACTGTTAAGGTTTTTTGTGCTGTATGAAGGTATCATACGTGTTTTATTTCTGACACAAATGAATTATTTTTATGCAAGTGGAAGCATTGTGGACTGGAAGTGAACTCATAACCTTTGCGATTTGCTTGATTCATTCGAACTGCACCACGATATGACGTCTAATAAACGAAACAAACGAAAAGTAAATATTAAAATACTTAATCAAAAGTTCAAAGACCTGTGACATAGAAAGAAAAATAACAATGGTTATTACATATATTCATTATATGATAATATTATGTCATCGGGGCAATTACTTACTTTGGGAATAGAAACGCATATCTATTTAATTTCTTGCACTTTCAATGTACTCCTTTCTTTCTTATCAGATAAAGACGTGAATTAACTAAAATTTTATGTTCGCAGATATTGAATCCGCTATATTCAATATAAAAGGTTGATTATTTTTTTATTCATTCGGGCAATAATACCTACATATATAGATATAATGTATATAAATACGGGGTAAAGGCCTCTTCGAAGTTATTTTCCACACCGATAGTCATTCAAGATCACTTATTGCCGTCTTGTTGATTAAGTATCGATTTATGTTATTGTAAATAACTCCTAGATTCTACAATATACTAAACTCAAGTTATCAAATCTTTACTAATGTTTCGTCATATTCTTCTTTACTCACTTTTTTAGTTTATAATAAAGAGGAGTGATGTATTTAAATATTAATAAAGGAAGTCTTAAGTAAGTATATATGTATAATAAAATATTATGAAAATCCTTATATCTATTTGTAGGTTGGTTGATTATAAACTTAATTCATTATACGTCATATATATATATATATATATATATATATATATATATATACATATACATATATATATATATATATATATATATACACATATATATATATATATATATATATATATATATATATATATATATATATATATATATATATGAGTGTGTGTGCGTGTTATTTTTGACTGGTCCTCAACCGTTAGGTTTCAGAAATGGCATAAAGTAATTATAGTTAATTGACTGTTTTATTTTACCGTCTGTAATTGAGTAGCCGTCACTATGTGGGACATCGTTGCTCCTGTGATCTTTCGATCGCCACAACTATAAATTGACGTTGCAAATCGTAAAACGCCTAAGAATATTTGCCAGGTATTTTCTATTTCACTTTAAAATATATAATTTATGCTCTTCACATCAAAGGTGAGTTTTGCAAATTTATTAACTTCAAATTATTATTTAATATAAGGAACCGAAAAAGCGTTTTTCTAGCTCAAATGACAACTGCGTTTAGTAATTTTTATTTTGATTTTTTGAAACCAGATAAGTTTTTTTTAAATATAACAAAATACCCATTAGGCAGAGCCAAGAATTGGTGGATTTTTCCTATAAATTATTTGTTCAGGAATTTTTATGATAATCATAGAGATTATGATTAGTTAAACTGATGAATCACTCCAGCTATTAGTTTTGAAGCTTTAGGAGGATTATCTTCTCGGGTAGAACTTCCTAGATCGCTCAGTTGATATATTACTCATATTATATTGGAATTTTTTATCAAATTGCTATTCTATTATTATTTTTCACAATGAACATAGATATGTGGTTTCGAAAATTCATACATCTATTGTTAAAATGTATAAAGATTTCTGATAACAATTTTAGTTTACAGTTACTTTAATAGAGGTACTTATTTGGTATCTTTTAATGGAAACGGACGATGAGCGTGACCTTCTCGACTCTGACGAAATAAGTTGAGCATTTGCAATTTTTTTTTTCAAGTTACGATTGTAATACTGGAAACTGTCTTACTTAGTGTACATAAATCATATATTACAAAAGCGCGTTAAACAAACACAAAGAGAGCAGGTAGACGAACCAACCGACACTAATGATCTAATAATAATATGAGGTTTGGCTGCAACCCAACAGCTAGGGATGTTACTAACAAAAAAAGCAATAATCGAGAACTTTAAAACATATATCGTAATATTTATGTTTCTTCACTTTAGTGGTAATTTCTTAATGTGCTCTTATTTGTTTTTGTCTAAGTTTATAGGTCGGCGGTTCCCTTTCTTTTTTGCCAATGCACCTAAATATTATATAGGTAGTATTGTTGTAAACCAAGAAATCCATTAATTATAAGTAATATACAATGCTCGCAAACTCTATAATTTTTTAATGGACTCAACTTGTACAAGTTGTCGATAAGCTACTCTCTCTTATTTATGGTCGATTTCAATGTTGCCATTTGTATGTACGTGGACGAATGGTGCATTTGAAGGATCTTATAGTTTGCATTATTTGGTAAGTTGTCTACCTTGACAGAGTATTGTAATTAGTATATCCTGAATTAATTAGAAACTTACCGATTTGATATAGTTCTTAGCCCGGGTCGTCGACAGAACACCAACAGAGCCAATGAGTTGCCCGCAGTGGACACCAGAAACAGTACGAGGAGCACCACCTCCTCTACAAGCCGGTCCTTCGCTTCCATCCCCTCTGACATCAACGCTCGTCCAGGAGACAAAGCAGAATGTTCCATACAAATATCATCACTAACACTAGCACTTTGCACGCAATCTAACACTTAGTTCGCAAGCAACTGCAAAGTTGCGTGAAGTTTTGAGAACACGCTGGTCTAGCGGCCGCGTCTTTCTCGTTGCGCTGTCGGTTGACAACTGAGTGTAGAGCGAGCCTCGGCGAGTCGGCAAGCGGCAACGCGTGGCATCCCCTCTACCGTCTCTACCGGAGCCGAGCGTTCAAAGCTTACACTCTGCCATTCAAAAGCCGTTAATTTAAACATCCGTTCATCCGTTAATTTAAACTTAGAACTGGAACACTATACTGGTTTTCTCTATACCAATTCTCGAAAATTCTTCAAAATGTCTCTTAAACCTTAATACTCGAGATTACAATAATAATATTGAATCTAAACATATACATTAATTAAAGATGATTTAGTAAATAATGTTGCTATTATTTATTTATGTAGCGTTCAAAAGTTGTCCTTGTGATTATATCATTTTCGCTTATTGGCTTTGACCCAGAAACGTTTCGGTGGTTTACGTTGATGTCAGTAATCTTAATGAAACACTGCTTGCTGTCATTGTAAAGGAATAAAAATAAATAGATTGAACTGTTGCAACGCTATTGCACGTCAAGCAGAAAATTATACGAAAGTCGTAAATTTTAACAGCTTTCGCTTATTTCACTTTGTTTCTCACCGACACTTGCATTGTTGTCACTTGTACTTTAAAATGTTTTTTTTTAAAAGACACGGATATACCAATAAAATAGTATATTACTTTGGTTTAGTATTATGTTGCTTATTGTGAGTCACAAGAAAAGATTTTTGAGGAATTAAGCGTTTTTATTATTTCTGGGAAAAACCTATAAAAACTTTTATAGATTATTTTTCTAATGTTAACACTTTTTTGACATTAGAGATCAATCTGATAAACTGTAAATGAAAAGACAGTAATAAAAATTGAAATCATTATATGTTTTGTGTGCAAAATGAGTTTCAATTTTATCACTAATAAATAACACAGAATTAATAAAGCATGTTTTACTGTCTTATGTGTTATGTTTTTTATATTTGGTAATAATTGACGCTTAGTAAAAAATGACAATCTATGCAATTACTCATATTAAATATATATATTGATCAACATATTTGTCAATATAGTAGTAAAATGATTTGAATATTCGCGTGTTACACTTAACCTTGATAGCAGGAAAATATTGGAGACACGCTAGTACGCGGAAAAGATATAGAAAATCATAATAAGTAAGCTTAAAAAATATTTTATAATAATTAAGTACGAAAGTGAATTGAAAAGTAAATTTAGTAATTTAAAATTAATTAAATATACGGTAGCAACCCGTTATGTCGAACCTACACACCAAAATCTAAATTACTTGAAATTTCAATCCTCCATTACCTATAGTAATCAGTGAATCCCTGCAAGCTATTTTGATACATATTTTATCTCATTAACTCGAAATTAAATTGGACCTCCGTATCTCGACCGTTTAATTTAAAATCTTTACAACTGGATTATTTAAAACGTATTTACTTTATTTTGAAGTATTCTTCAATAAAATGTTAAAATTTTATCTAAATAAAAATTTATAAGCATGAACCTCAACCACTATTAGAATTAAAAATTCGATATACAGTTGTTGAGGTTCAAGTCGAAATCCATAAGTCAAAAAGTCGATGTTTTTGACATCTCCCTTCATGAATGAAGGTGTTATATCGTATATATTTGTATTGATCATGGCATAATGGAGCAGCGTCTGGCTGAAAATAGATGATTATTCTTTCGTTCTCTACTCTGAGAAATGATAATCTATACATATATAATAAAAATATGGTTGATCGCTCTTTGTACATATATAAGAAAAATTAATATTATGAATGCTATACAACCCAAAATGTAATGCGATGTACACACTAATCTCGGAAACGGCTTAACCCATTTTCATGCAGTTCCTACTATTGTATTTATGTAATCTCTCCTTAACATTTAATGTCTGTTCTATTTCAATAAGTTTATAAACTAGAAAATTATAGTAATTGAAATTATTTTTCTCGACAAAATTAAAGCAAGGGTCCATGCAAAAAAATTTAGGTACATTCCCCAATATTTAAATAAATTTCATTTTTCCTCTCTAACAAGTCAAACTGTGGAGGTGAATTTTTTCACTAGCACGCGGAAAGTTGATAACAGAATGTCTTGGCACTACACGTATTGACGTAACATTAAAAAATTATCATATCACGTTATATCCATTCCAATCGTATGTTGTTATGTCTCTCAATGATTGTCTTCCTTCCTTATCCTTATATGAAAGCGTAATGAAAAATATATATTTGAATGCAATCTGTGCCTGTGACTTCGTAAGCTTAATGAAGCTGTTTTAAATAATTCAATAAATTTATGATTCGTCTAAATTGAAAACTTGAAATTTAGGCAAAAAATTATTTTAAAAATATAATACTTAAAATTGATATAACCGTCTCATTTAAGAACCGGATTAAATAAAACAAACACTATATGTTGAGGGTAAAAAGTCGTTTATAAGATTAGCGTAAACAAACGGACAGAGAAGCAGATTACAAATAAAAAAATATATTATTTTTATTCCATGTACAGACAACAGTAAAATATATGTTTACTATAGATATAGATTATTATAATAATCGACAACACATGTAAAATGCAATTACGCATGCTATACTTATTCGGTCAGGAGCATAACGCAAACCACTTAACTTATTAAACGGAGAGCCATAAGCAAGTAATTTGTTGTTAAAATCGATGCACTTAAGCAATTATTGAATGGAAAAAGTGACATGAGGACAAATATGGCTCTAAGTAATCATATAATAATATTTTCTTCTTAGTATTGCAGTTTCCTAATGGATATAACTAAAACTCATGCGTATGTTTACAATATAAAAAAACATAAACGTCACAAAATGAAGTATTTTTGATTATTATACTTTAACATTGATTAGAGGATAACTGTATACATTTTGACTGAACTTAATAACAACAGATATAATTAATATAATTAATAAATAATAATTTTATAAATCATTTTAAATGCACATAATTTATTTAAAAACTGGGCGTGGCGTTGTGTGACAACGTCTAACTGTAAACTCAGGGTAGTGTGGTTATATTTAAATTATTTTCACTTTCCCGCTCTGGAAAGACAAGTGCGACGTCGAGTTCCGCCACTCAACACGAATTTCTCGAATCACAATTTCTCAAATTCGCCGGAAAGTGAAATACGGAGTGTCATTAGGTACTTTCTGTCTACCCTGCTATGCGAGATAAAAGCGTGAAGCTGAAAATAATGTGCAATTGCTTAAGATTGTAAAATAGTTAACAATTAAATTGAAATTAAATATATATATATTTTGGACTACTCTACCTATATAAAAGCAATTAGAATGTTTTGCGTTCAATAATTTGGACAGTATAAAATCAATTAATATCGAAATCTGAGGCTAGCGTGGCACAGTGGAACTACTTCTACCTGTAAACGCGATTGGTTGTAGATTCGGTTCCCAGTCCTATGTTCATATTTAAATTAAGACGAAGATATGGTAAGACGAAGGCGTTGAATTCGCCACGCCATGTCTCGATTTCGGGCGGAAAGCGGTCAACGAAGTGTTTTGACATTAGTTGTCTGTGACTACCGTTCTAAACTTAATAAAGTGTGAAACTGATATTTTTTTTAATTATATATCAAAATTTAAAACGAGAAAAATCTTTATGAAAAATTTGAGTTGTACATAAATAAACCGGATGTTTATATTTATTTTTATTAAATGTAAACATTTGTTATAAGAGATCATAATAATCGATATGTCAATTATGAAACTCATAAAACGAAATAATAGTACTAAAACTTGTATTCTACAAATAAATGAACGTTTATTTTAACCTTGAAATTTTTATGATTTTGACTTAAAATAATTAAAACGTTTCTACTGATATTATAACAAGCTTATATATTAAGGCCGGTCGTGGCGCAGTCTGACTATAAACGTGGTCAGTTGTGGGTTCTATTCCCACTGGTGGTAATGATTAATGGTTAGACAATGCACAGTTTTAAGTTACGCCTCAACCCAACATACGGAGTGTCTTTACACTCGTTACTTCCTATCTACCCTGCTTGGATGAATGAATAAATGCATGAAGCTTCATTAAATAAGGTCTATTTAAATAAAAGTAAATAATCCACTCTTATATAACTGTAAGAATATTGCAACATGTTAGAGATGACCCTTTCCCACTCATCCATGATGGATTTGAATAATTTTACCGTTGAGGAATCGAACTCACGACCATATCTTTAATCACTTTTAGTATGTACAAATAATGAAATAAATAATCACATTTTGTTTAAGTTTTTCTTATAAAGGTCTGGCTATAATTAACTTTTGCAAAAGACACCACCGTCGTTTCTATTATCACGCGTCAAATCAATAATCTAGTGGCTGTGCGTTGATTGACCAGTCATCCACCTTCTTGTATATTTTCCACGCGTCTGTCATTGCGTACATTATTGGCAATGGGAGCCACTGACTCAATACATTATTTTCACCCGAAGAGAGAGATTTTCTGTATTTAAGGCCAATTTTGTCAGTCACTCGATATCTTTTTTTTAAATATTAAAAAATACGCAAAAAATAATAGTTCAGATTATATTTTTTTATTATGTTTTTATATTTTTATAATAGTATATTTTTAATATTGAGTTATTTTTTTTCATATGCCTTGAGACTTTATATTTTAATTAATAGAGGGATAGCGTCTGACTGTAAACGCTATCTGTTGTGGTTTCAATTCTTACTCAGCGTATTATTAAAATTATTTTCATTTTCTCGCTGTGGTAAGACAAAGTGGGGTATTAAGATCTGCTACACAACACGCAATATTTTGAATGCGGCGAAATATGGTATCTGTATATTAGTTTCTTCCTGACTACTCTGCTGTGAATCCTGCGACAAAGGTGTGAAACTAAAAAAATATAGACATCAAATGACAGTATTAAAATGACACCAAAATATTATTTTCATAACCAAAATATTTAGCAGAGGGAAAGCATCTAATTATAATTGGGACCTGTTATGGGTTCGATTCCCACTCGGTGGGGTAATTATATTTAATTTATTTTTACTTCCCCGCTCTGGTAAGACAAAGTGCGGCGTTAAGTTCCGCCACTCAACACGCAATATCTCAAATTCGGCGGAAATACAGATTTCAAGGGACGCGTATTAAAATGACATCAATATTAACTTTTCTAAATAAAGCAAAAATTAACACCATTATGAGCTACATAAAATCTCAACACGTGCAGTGAGATAGCTAAGTAAACCATCACATAAACGCTTCCAGAATAGATTTAATGGTTTTAGAACTAATGCAATTGATTAACGTAAGTCACTATGCAAATAAATATGGTTAAAGGGCATAGATGAGGACGAAATCGACCTGGAACAATCGTCTAGATACAGTATAACATGTTATAAACTCGAGTTTCTTTGCCTGTACGTATATTCTGTATGTAGTGGATGAATAAAAGAACATAGTGTGAAAATACTCAATTTTTCATATGTTGTTTTGAAATATGACGAAATAGAGAACGGAATGTCTTGACAGTTTCTATGGTGAGATAGTACACAACGCCGCTCTGTATTTTATCAAAGAAAAAAGGAGACACACATATCTCGTGTACAATCACTACTGTGTCGGAATTGCCTTAACTGTTATCTTCCTATTATATGTTTATCATATTTTTAGATATGTCTTCCTATTATATGTTTATCATATTTTTATATTTGTATGATTCGTCGACCCACAGGTTTCGTTAGAAGTCTTTATTATTTGTACAGCTTTATTTTATGTGACTGGCTATAGCGAGTTTATAATTAAGCCCGACAAGTTATTAAATTAATATATTTTATTCAAATATATTCAGTTATTTTGAAATTATTAAGTAACAAACGTCCAGAAAATTTGACCATTGAATCTAAAAATATGCACTAATAAATTTTACCATTCGTGAAAGAAAAGCACCTTTACAATCGTGGATTTATGTCGCTCAACTAGTGTGCGGTTTGTATAAACTTCCTTCCACGTGTCACATGACTCTGGAACGACCTACCTGCGGCAATGTTTCCAGGTTGATATGATATAAATACTTTCAAAAAGAGCAATCTTCAAATATATCTACCTGAAAAGTCGACAATTCACCTCTTGCTCCTCTGTTGTTTTCGTGCTAAGTGATCACCGCCGCCCAACAAACAGTTGGGCGGCGGTGATCACTTAGCACGAAGTGACCCAAACGCTCATGCTTTAACTTGTCGGTTCACAGAATATAAAAAGCATTATATATTAAAAATTAAAAGAAAATCTTGCCATAGAAATGTTAACAATAGTTAGATAATGAACATGAGACGAATGCGAAAGCTAAATAATTTATAATAAAAAACATTTTATAGTTATCCTTTAGAGACCAAAATGGCATTAACACTGCAATATAAATGCAGTATATAATATAACAAAATAATATTTCTTTGTTATTTATAGATCATTCATAGCTAAAGTCATTGTTTTATGTGATAAAAATAAATCATCCCTTTACCACACTCAATGAAAATCTGACTCACTGATGACTATATTAGAGCATGACAATGAATCATGAAACGTACCAATGGGATAATTCAGTCCAAAGTCTAAAATGTAGACCAAAGAAATAATTTATGGAATTCATAAGTTTCTGTCATTTTTTTGAAGAAAATAAATTAAAATCAATAATAGAGTTTTGAAATATGTAGTATATAAATATTATAATTTAAAAAAGCAGCTTCACGCTTCATCTCGCATAGCAGGACCTAGTAAGAAAGAACTTAGTGTAAAGTACCTATTCATCGTTGTTAAAAAATTCGTTATTAAATTCATTCATGTTATTAAAAAGAAATAAGTAATTGTTTTTTTAATTTTATTAAAATATTTGTAAATAAAAAAAATTACACTTAAATTGGTATATATTACATTTAAAATTTTGCTCAGATGTTACATAAAAATCAAAGTAAAGCAATTCTTTATACGCGTGCTCTTTTACACAAGAGATTAGTGAGATACCACTGGCGTGATCTATTGTTAAGTACCTAAAGAAATAAAGGACTACGCAGATTAATGATTAATACAGGGAAAGTGAAAGACCTTTTAACAAAAGCGTCAAAAATTCTAAAAAACAGGTTGGTTGAACTTTTTTTGGGGTGCCCTAAAATGTCTTGGTTAGACGACCTCTCTAGAGTCTCTCGGAGCAGTCCTATTTGCTTGTCCAAAAATATGTACAAAGAATATATATATATATAAATATAAATTTATTGTAGACTTGTCGAATTTTTTAATTTTATTTTGCCTGTTTCTATTGTCAAGTGTATGAAGAAAATTTTAGCTATTAAAATTATTATTTAAATGAGTAAATGTAAAAAAGTAAAGAATGTGAGCAATATATTAAAACATGAAGTAATTCATTCATTAAGCGCCGTCATGATTTTACATTTATGTGACTTACCAAGTAATTTTATATATGTCTACGGATCTAGTATTTATAAATATAAAAAATATCGAGTAGATAACGAACTCGTAACCACCGAAATCGCTTGTAAACTCCTTTATGACGACATAAACTATAATAATAACAAATATTATGCTTTAAAATATAATAATATACCGCTTTTTACAAGTTCAAGATTTTTGTCAAAAATTATGTATAAAAATCATGTACAATTTAAAAAAAAATCTATATAACAGTAACTTTTGAATTAAAACATTTAGTGTGTACATGAGGTACAAATTTTTTTAATTTTTTTTAACTTCTCGCTTTTATCCCACATAGAAAAGTAGACATAAAGTACATAGTGTCAAGACACTCCGTACTTCGATTTCCACCGAATTCCAGACATTACCTATTGAATGGTGGAACACAACGCCGCACTTACTGTAAATGCGTACAAATGTTTATGATTGTTTAAATATCCAGATGAATCATATCAACGTGAGCTGATAGTAGTAGACGGATATTATATAATTATATTTAAATAGTCATTTGAAAAAATAAACAATGATAAAACTACTATCTAATATGTAATATAAATTATCATACATTTTTTGATATATTAGGTATTACTTACTACTACTGAATGCCCGCAAGTTTATTTGCGTGTACTTGACTCTTTGCTACAATTTTCTTAAACAAAATACTAAAAATTAATATAATTTTGTTATTTATGAATCGATTAAATCAATAAACACTAAATATTATGAGAGGTTTACAATAGCAAAAACTGCATTAAAATAAGCAAAGCCTTTTCCGAGATTAGCGTGCACAAACGCACAGATAAACAGATAAAAACTAAAAAATCAATATTTTGAATTTTGTTACATTAACAAATGCCTCAAATAATAGTTAGGTGTTATAAATTTTCCAAGTGTAGACAGATCAGTAATTTTTTTATTTAACATATAGATTCACTAAACTTCTGATACTACATTCCAAAAGAATTGCGGTTTTAACATCTTCAAATTTTTAATACAACAAATTTTATACTAATTATTTGAATCTCATAATTTTCGTAAAAAATCCAAAGATTTAAAGATATTTCATTTATGCACGTCTTTTCATGGTTATAAAAAGGAAAATTATAATACCCTATTCTTTTATAAATCATTTTTAATCTACTTTAATTCTCCCATATATCTTATAATCCTATTTATTGGACTAAAGTAGAAGTTATTAGGAAGAGTGAATGATAAATAAAAAAATAAAATGATAAATTATACAAGCGATAAGAAATTTGAATGAAATTTAAAGAGAGTGCCCTATTAAATATTAGCGGATCGTCAATTACAGTATTGATAATGGTGAAGGGAACAGACGAAAAAACATTTAAAGTTAAATATGATCGTAGTATTATATGGATTATTTTGAAAGTGGTGTAAACCCATTAAGTGTTCACAAGTGCACACCATCTTAGTTAATTATTCTTAAAACCAGCCTATATCACCATACTACATACTTATAAGGAAATTGAAACAATGCCCAACTTCATATAATTTGCCTATATTTTTCAATAACTGATATGTAAAATTTTAATTTTCCCGAAATAAGAGAAAATAGACTAGCACCACTTTCAAAGTAAACGAAGAGATCTCTGAAAAAAGTATAGTTCGATATATTATTTTTATGATTTTTACACATTTAAAACGGATCAATCGCGTTTTTGGTAATTTTGGTATTCGCAGATAAATTTTTGAAAACTCAACGAGTCGAACACTACAGTACTCCATGGTCACAAATATTACGTCTAAAATTTATGTGATTAATTCATTTAAAATGATATAGTTATTAAATAGTCTACTTTAAAGATTTCAGTTCTATACTTTGCATTATTTGATAAAGATTATGTTACATATTACATTTAATAAGAAACCTATCAATCATATGAAGTATTAATAATTTCTATTAACGTCATAAATTCTAATACAAATATTTCAATTTTACTTGGCAAGTACAAGTAAGGACGAGATTTCGAAATAATAACTTTGAAAGAAATACTTCGTAATACATCTAAAAATACTTGCACAATAGAGCTGGGATGAATAATGAGATTTTGAAATGGACGTTGCTCATTTTAATACAGCTATTTCTGACACTATTGTTACTCTAATATTATTAACATCGTTTTGGTCGAAGCTATTGCGCAGTTGGAAAACGTCTAATATGATATGAATATAGGTTTGAATACCGTCTGTGGGAGTCAAAGTCAAATTATTTTATTCAAAATAAGAACTTACATGCTTTAGTTTTTGAACATCAAATAAATTACCACCAATTCACTAAAGTTAATACCTCAAACCTGAGAAGAATCGGTGCAAGAAACTCGGGCCTAATCTTATATAAACACTCTCACAAAAAAACACTTAATTTATAAATGAGTGGCAAAACGAGAACTAAATAAAGAGATAGAGGTTATTATTTTCTTATGCCATGCATAATCTGACCAAATCTGTCAAAAATACGTTTCGCTTTTTTCATTCTTTAACACATCATGTTTGTGTGTAAACCACAGTGATATGATTTTCACACACCTCCCCTAAGTAATTAGTTTTATGGTCATATTTTATACTGTATTTATTCTTTTTTCCTGTTTTTATATTAATTTAAAGTTTTATAATAGATATTTAACATGCATTGTGTTATCTGTTAGGAAAACTGATGTTATAATGTGTATAATTGTTTAAATTCATTTTCACGGTTTTGTTGAATTGAAACCATTTCCAATGATTTGACATGAATCTAATTGATAAAAATTAACCGACTCCATAAAACTATGCAATATATTTTCTTACGATTAATTTATCTTTATCCGTAAAATTATAGAAGAGTTTTAATGAAACTTGTACTGTTTCCTAATTAAAAAGAATTATCCTGATATGACTTTTGGTTTCAGAGAAATTCTTAGACATACATACAAACGAACAAACACATATCAAATTAAACACAAGTACTTGGGAACCTATACATACTCAAATATTCAATTCCAATAATAAAAACGATAACCTCTTTTGTTTGAAATTGGTTAGTAAAAAAAGCAATACTGCAAATCTAACATTTTAGTTCTCTATAACATTATATATTAAGAAGTCACATCAACCACACGTGACATTAGGTGCAATGCATTGATAACAACAAATGTCTAGACGATAAATTATAACTCTGATATGTTCACTCAAATTGAACTATATAGAGGGAAAACCTCTTATCAACCTTATATTTTATGTAATTAATACCCATATTTCTTACTCATACTTTCCTCGTTTTAAGACTGTACTATAATTTTTGCTTTCCTAAAGAATTTAATTTAATTATAGACAAGTAACTCTAAGTCTGTGAATGAGAATTAAATTCTTTGAATTTCGCGATTCATACACATTTTTAATGAAACTATGGTACTTGAAGGCACCGCTAGACAGATCTATCTGTGAACACGGACTACTGTGTAGTGTGTTCAAAAAGTTAGGTTTCCAAAAATATATTTTCGAATACCAAAATACACGCGATTAATTTGTTTAAAATAGTTTCATTTAAAACAGAGTTAAATTCAATAAAGCAACACAATAAATTGTTTGTGATTGTATGTTGGGATATAAAAATTAGTGAGTACAGGAAAGGAAACCACATAATCATATAAACGTAGGTCAAAATTTACTCATTTCTCTCCGATTGCACATAGCATACTGAGCTATTTTTTATGTTTTATTTCAAGCTTCACGCTGTTATAAATGCATAGCAGATTAGACAGAAAGTACCTATAGTCGAGACACTCGGTACCTCGCTTTCCATCGAATATGAGACATTGCGTGTTAGATGCGGAGCTCAACGCCGCACTTTGTCTTACAAGAGCGAGGAAATGAAAATAATTTAAATATATTCATTGCCCCAAATGGAAAGCGAAGCCCCAACCAATTGCGTATAAATTCAGATGCTGGATATGAGGACATGGCGACAAGAATATAAAAAATGAAAAGACATAAAAAAATCTTCACTATTAATTATAATAATTATTTTTTGACGTTACTAACTTAACAAAGCTAGAATTATGCAAGGATCAAAATTTCTACATTTGTAAACCAGATTTTACTGTCGGTGTGCTATTAGAACTTTCTAATTTATGAACATGTAATTTTAGTTGCTTTACTTGCGCGAATGCATAATAAATATGTATTAATGAATGAGTGATAAGTAGTGTCAGTAAGAAATAGTATCGTTCGCTGGCGGGAGGTGACTGGAGCACAGCCAATGAAAGGGTATTCATCATGGTATATCTTGGGGGATGCTTTTACCCATACGGGGTCCATACAAAAAAAATAATTTAAAAATACAATAACAATTAAAATAAATATTAATTGAAATAAATAATACATAAAAAAAATTTATTGCACTATTTCAATGTTACAACTTATATTTTTAAACTTTTGTTATAACGCAAATAAGACTGAACTGACAGTTAGCGACATTGATTCAAAAATCTATTGACACTACACTCGCTTCTCTACTTTGTGTCTCTATTACATATTGTCAAGTAAAATCAAAAGAACATTTACTTTTTAAGTATCTATATTATTTTTCTAGTAGAATATTTCCAAAAAACAACGTTTACACTCTATTAATTTCAAAGTCAGAAGCATGGAGTACATAAATAAAATATAAGTTATTTTAATCATTCTCGTTCTGTTAAGACAACGTAAGTTGAGTTCCACCACTCACCACCGCACTTTATCTTACGAAAAAGACACATTGTCTTACCACTCGCAATGTCTTGAATTCGGTGGAAAGAAAAGTACAAAAAACATTGAGAACAGGTGCTTTCTCTCCTGTTACCCTGCTACGTGCGATGAAAGCGTGAAGCTAAAAAAAAGATAAAACACTATTTCTATATATAGAAGAATAATAATGTGTTACTATATATATAACTATGAATTACTAAGAAAGAAGCATCCTAACAGGAAGTACTCATTCAAAAAGAAGCAGTCACAAAAATTACTTATCATGCAAATTAGTCAGTAAAAAAAGTAACGATAAAAAATGATAACATTTCTTCTATATGAATCTTAAGCTATTTTAAGAAACACTTATCCTAATAAGATTAAATCTAATCTTAGATTAAAATAAATAAATAGTAAATCTCCTTCTATGCCGTAGCTTACATTTTGCACAAATACACGTGTTCAAAAAAACCTATTGATGAAATTTATATTTATACCTATATTAAAACAATTAAGATATATTAGCTTCACGCGTTTATCCCGCATAGCAGGATAGACAAGAAATACCTCGTGTCAAGACACTCCGTATTCTGCTTTCCACCGAATTCAAGACATTGCGTGATGAGTGGTGAACCTCAACGACGCGCTTTGTCTTACCAGAGTGAGGAATTAGAGAATAATTTAAATATAATATATACCCCGAGTTCGAATTAAACCCAAAATAGATGACGTGAAATATATTAACACACATTGTCTAACACTTTCACGTTAGTAAATTTTCCACTATTAATTCAATTTAATCTTTCAGACAAAACACGCCTTACTGTTTATTTATTTTATTATCATTCTTAAACACTTAAAGATTTGTGAGAGATTAGTTTAAATTCCATTTGATGTCTTGTGTTATGCGCCTGAGTCGAAATAATACCGCAAAAATGTAATCATAATCCGGTGTGTCAAGCAAATGATAAATCTTTTTTTTATTTAATTACCTTAGTAGGACTGTTCATGGTTACTGAAATTGCAGACGTAAAAAGATAAACAGGCAAATGATTTTGATAAAAGAATGCCATTGTGCCGCGTCAGACAGTAAAGGGTGTAGTTGTTCATTTGAACCAGCCCCTCCCTAGGTTTTAGTTCTGTAAGTGCAGAACAGAGTAACTTGAGTTGGTTACGTCTGGCTACCCTGCAATATTTGATGTAGAATTTACATAATATAATTAAAATCATGGCATTTTCCAACGAGCGCTATCCTTTCCTTTAAGAATTTCGAGAAATCTCCTTTTCATGATTTACAGTTGACGCGAGATTTTAAATAATATTTTCGATAACATATAAGTCAATACTCTTGTATAAAAAAGAAACAGAGAGATAACTAAGACTGTAGTAATAATTATTGATACCTTATTTTTTTTATTTCAATTAAACCATATGGATTTCAATAATTTTACGCTTACTATTTGTAATTTTATTGTGACATTTTTCTTCCATTATAATCATCACCATGGTAAAGTTGTAAAGATAGCGCTACTAGAATTATTTCGAATTTTATTTTTTTTCTTTAAATAAAAAAGATAAGATTAGTTAATACCACTGCAGTCTTAGTCATCGCTCTGTCTTTTTTTACATTAGATTCCACATTATATTTATTTATTAAATTGATAGGGAAAATATTATAATTGGTAAATTGATATAAAGAATATAAGGTACGTTTCCAGAGCAGAAATCATTAAATGAAGTTTTTTTGCTTTACGGTTTTATCCCTCATTGCGGGGTAAACAGAATTACATACATTCTGTGTCAAGCCACCATACTCCGCTTTCCACCGAATTTGACACATTTCATGTTAAGTAGCGGAACTCAACACTGCGCTTTGTTTTACAAGAATGAGAAAATGATAATAGAAGATTGTTTGAAATTCTTAAAAGCACGAGAAAAATGTGAACGATTACAGCCAAACCTATATAAAATAGTAGGTTAATAAAGTGCAGGTAGACGAAGTCGCAAGCTACAACTAATATTCTAAAATCAACACAACAAAACAAATCTTGAAATAATCGGAAACTCTGTTTAGTAGAAATACCTTCTTAATAAGTATTCATAAAAATTACTTTTTTTTTACTTTTATTCAATTTGCCGTGCTAGTTATAGTGTGTATGTGTCAAATTGAAGTTACAAAATTTCACACACACAAGTGTGTGAAATTTTGTAACTTCAATTTGACCCACTTCCCACTTGATTAGGCTAAAATTTGGATTACGAATTGAATGAGGACAGAAAAATTAACTCATTATGAATACTGTTGTAAATCTAAAATGGCCGCCACAACAAAAGGGAGGATAATATATTTTTTAATACAATCCACTTAATATGGGTATCCATTGAAAGTGCTTGATTTATAGAATGAAATACATAGTGAAAAAAAAACATGATTTTCATTCTGTTTAAATTAATATTTTGTTTTATTATTCAACTATGCTTTGTAGTTTTAAATTTAGTTGGTAAGCTTTATATTTAATGAAAAAATAATAAACACATAGTTTTATTAGTTATTTATAATGTGGGAACATTTTACGAGTTTTCGAGAAGATGTGTACACGTGTCCGGATCCGATAATAAAAAAATATGTTAAAATTATCAAACTCAATATCCTTGCTATTACGACCAGTAAACCAAGAAAATAATTTATACATATACCACTTAGTAAATATATAAGATATAAGATTATTTCTAAGATGGTTTTTATATACTTTAATCCGCGTCTCGTACTATGCCCGGTGAACAGAGAAAAACAATGTTATATAAAATATATATAACATTGTTCTCCTCTTTCTCTGATATATATAGAGATAAGATATGATCCTAATAAAATTGATTTAGTAAAAAATCATTCATCAAGCTGAAAAAAGGATGAAAACCAACGAACTTAAATGAACTACCACTCTAAACTACGTGCAACACGTTTTCGGCAGCAAATCCGTTGCGGATTCCCATTCAATTAGGTCGGATCAATCGGAAGGAAGGTTAGAAGTAGCAAGACTAAGTTCTTGCTACATGAGACTCCTAACGTCGTTTGAATACAAACCAAAAACTTTACAGCGCTCCTCTTCGACCGCCGCTAGCCCGGCTACGGGAACCTCTATCTTCTGTGAGCGCGGTATCAGAACGAGCCTGTTGGCCTATATCCACCAATCTGGAGTCCCACATAACCTGTCCCGAATCCCAAATCGGGTAGATATCCGTAACGTGATTTCCTCACTTTCAAAAAAAGGAAGGAGCCTGTTAGGTACGTCACAGATTCATATACCTGTGTGTGTACCTGACTACGCTAAATCAGCATAAATGTACCTTTAAGGATTTAAAATCATTGTAATACGTAACAACGTAGCAACAAACAAACAAAGAACTATGTGACGTACGTTGACTGAATTAATAAGTTATAATCAATGGAAGGTCGTCACCCATTAATTGGAGTAATATATAAGATTATAGCGATTTTTTTCAATAAATACATATGTAATATGTTTCGGATTCGGTGGAAAGTGTAGTACGGAGTGTCTTGACACTAGATACTTTGTATCTACCCTGCTATGCGGAATAAAAGCGTGAAGCTAATATGTATTTTTCCTCGAAACCTTACCATTGATCAAAGTCACATATTTTTATAATTTAGATAAAATTCTGGATAATAATATCTACAGAGAGCTCAAAATATTCTAAAATGCACTTGGGACTACTAAATAATTAATTTGCGTATTTGTATTAAGTATTATAATATTAGAATTAGAGACTTAATAAATTATAATAAATGGGAATAAATTAATTAATTTATTATTATCTATTCTACCATTTAGTAGCAGATTTATTTTTCCTCAAAAATTTTTTTTGCACCCAGTAAATTGCACAGGTGTTGTCCTTTGTTTACCAAATGGGATTGGACAATGGAATGATTTTACATTGGCAATGATTTTTAACCTCTACTATGCGAGTATAGATGGAAAAAAAAAAATGAATTTATGAAATATTTGAAAAAAATATTAACCAAAAGAACCGAATAAATTCTTAATAAGAAAATTAAATAATTTAAGTCGAATAAATTATAAATATACATATTCATTCACAAATTATATACGCATTATTTTGCAAGCAAATTCAAGTTTATTTCAATATTAATATATTTATATATATTTTCTAGGTACAAAGAGCTTTCAACATAATTCTACAGCGCTAACTCACTTCTTATACCATATTTATCTCATCACACGTGCTTCCTTCACTGTCAGAGCAATGTGCGTTGCTGTTTCGCAAGACAGCCAGCTATCAATGATAGTGGCGTAAACAGGAAAACGTATTGAATAAGGCATGTTGAACTTTTCGTAATGTAGACTATTTTCGGAGTCAACAATAACTAAATATAGATGAACATGGAAAACATATTTATATAAAATATTAATTAATGTATAAACCATTTTATTTCAATAAAATAGAACATGTTGTTTAATATTTATTTTCTCTCTGCTGGGTAGCGTCCCGTAAGAGGCCGGTATCGCAGTAATTTGATGGTAGGAGGTTAATCCTCCGACTGACTCACGACCACTATCACGACAAAAACGATCTGCCAAATATCTTATGATGTGTTTCAGTTCGATGTCATGTAAGCCAGCCCTCTCTATTCCCACCCATCTTTTTCCTTATTTCCTTTCACGTCCATTCCTACTCCGCCGACGTATCTACAACTCTAATGTAGTAAATGTATATGGGCGAAGTTACGTACCATCAGGTAGCCCTTCTACTAGTTTGCTTCTTGTAATCTTCTTCTTCTTGTAATTTCTTTTTTCTTTATCCAAGTTTTAAAACATTCCGTTCCTCTCATCTCAAGTTTTGTGTATAACATGTCAAGTTAAAGATCACTCTCGTAACTATTAAATACAAAAATACACTTAAAAATAACCTTAATAAGGCGTCACAATAAACTAAAAAATGAAATAAATGAACCCTGTAACGCCACGTATGAACTTTACGTAGATAATTTATGATGATCCTTCGACAAAGGCCTCCTCTAGGAACCTCCATTTATATCTATCTTTCGCAAATGTCATCCAATCTGGGACGACCACCCGTTTAAGGTCTTCCCAACAATCCAATTATCTTTGTAATTACTAAAGATTAACGTATTTTTTTAAAAAAATATATACAATTCTTGATGATTACTTTAATGTCATATTCATACGATTTTTATATTTTCCTATATTAAAATTTTAACATTCGAAGTCAACTTTCATTCTCCCAGCATTAACTTGATGGATATCATGACAAAAGCAGTTTATACAATTAATGTTTCTTTCAACCAAAACTTACGATCACATGTCTTGAAGCATATCTGCTATTCCATAAAAAGCACCAATGTCGGAAAAGTGCAATTATCATTTGTAACTCAATTTTGCATCCATTATGCATTTCAGAGTGCAACGTAGTGCTATTATAAAGTTTTAGTGCATAATTTTTAGAAATTTATGCAGTTTTACTATATATTTATTTTAGCAGTTAATTAAGGGTTTTTCAGAAGTATATTATTATTTATATTAAATCCATATTTATAATGTATTATATTGATTTACCTAATAGTAAAAATGATATAGTGCTCCAATAGAAAACGGTGCAAAAAATACACTCTAAGATTTTTTTTAAAATAAACTTCCCTCCGCTATAACTCAACGTTTTTGGTTAGAAATAAAAGAATGCAATAGTTCCAAAGAAACCTGTATAAGCTAAACCTGTATTACTTTTTGCACGCGGTTAGCACAAGTTCTAATTATACTGCTTAAAGACGATCAGATTCAATGGTTTTTCCTGTTGACACGTCATCGTCCCCAAGATCTATCTGTTTGTTAAACATTGGTATATAGTATTAAAAATAAAAATAAAAAATCTTGTATAATAAAAAGTACCTAAATAAAATAAAATTAAAATTTATGATACAAAGTGATTAATAAATATAATTTATATCTACTTTAATGTGCTAAAATACAAAAGCCATAACATTTAATGGTGCACTTACAACGAATGGCGGGTGAAGTGCAACAGTTAGCAGTCGCCCACGTGTCCATTGCCCAATACTCCTCGTGATGCGAAACGTGTCAAATAGCTATATCTTATACCACTGGTATTCATTAATATTATCATAACTCAATATAGACTACATTAAAATATTCTTCTTTATGTTGAAATATAAATGTATAATTGTAGACTGAAATTTATTACGAATTATTTGACCCTGCTATATAAAAAAAAAATAAGAAGGCGCCAAAAAAAGCATTATTTATTCGCATAGCTAAAAAGTGAAACTAACTGCTGGTATCTGTATTACCGAAGTAATATAAACCAATAATTTTTAAAATATACATTAGCCAGGTACTTTTTAGACCAGCATGGGTCATCCTAGACCACATGGACGTTTAACACTAGGCTTGATTGGACTTTTACTATTTATAGATACTCTCACGTGCTCATAGACAAATGTAAACAATACAATATATATATATATATATATATATATATATATATATATACACACACACACACACACACATACAGACATGATAAAATTTTTGTATGTGATACTCACACGTGAATGCTCATAGACAAATGCAAACAATGATTTAAGGCCCATTAACTTATAATTTTCAAAAGCAAAATGCGCAAAATGATTTTATATAATGCAGACAAGTCAACAATGCAATCTAATAATCTATTTAGATAATGAATTCCATTTCCACTTGAAGGCATGATTATATTTTATACATTGAATTCCATTTCTCTGCTCTGGTGAGACAAAGTGTGGTATTGAGTTTGCTATTTAACACGCTTTGTCTCGACTTCAGGCGTAAAGTAGTAGTAAATAGACGTAGTGTCTATATACTAAGTTGTCTCTGACTACGGATGCAAATGCTGGATTAAAGCGTAAAGCTGCTTTTAATTTTTTAATTGTAAGTATTACATATTAAGTAAATAGTTACAAGTGAATAATAGTCACACAGATATAAGTCACTGTAATGAACTGTACAAAAACTATGTGGTATTGAAAATCATGTATCTATGCTCTATATCTATGTATCTGTGGTTTTTATTTTCAGCTAAAAAAATCACTCACGCGGGAAATGATTAAAATTCTCTTTTCTCCAATTATTCACCGAACTTAAAACAGATGAAATTCTACACCTCGCTAAAGAGAAAATGAAACCAGAACGAGGAAATCAATAAATTCAAAATATAATCACTTATAGTTAATTCATATTTTTTATTTCTCCGCTCTGGTCCGACTCGAGTGTCTTAATTTTGAGAGAACAGTGTAGGAAAGAGTATCTTGACTCTAGGTTCTCACTGACTTTTCCCAGCTGAAAATAGTTGAAGCCCAAATAACCGTCACATTTAAGTTCAAAATTTTTACCAATGTGCCATAGTGGCATGAATATAATACATTTATAAATAATGAATTTGAATTTTGAACTGAATAGCAGATAGGACTATTACAACACTTGATTTTATCTACTAATAGGTACATATATATGTATGTATTATATACAATATTCATTGTGATCATTCATTTAAAAACCAGATTACTATTTAAATTTTAATACGATATTTTATCTTAAACCTTGAAGAGAACGTTGAACGTCTTCACGTTTAAAAATAAACATTAAAAAACTTACATGCAAAATTTTTACTCGATATAATATCAATTTCACGATGGCTCTTTATATGAATTGTCATATAAATTTTCTGCAAAAATTTAACGTCTCAAGAAATATGAGATATGAGAATTGAAAATTATATTAGAGACAGAAATTTTAAAACAATGCAATAATGGAGGTGTTGTGTGTACTTTTTCAAAAGTATGTTTAAATCAATATATAACTATTTACTATTTTTAAATGTTATTCTACATCCAAGAAAAACGCATTGGACGCAAACAAGAGGCGCGGGTTCGAATCTGGCTACGTTCAAATTTTTTTACGTTTTTTCAAAAATGTCGACATATAAATATTTAATCTTAAAAGCTAGTACCTTTATTTTTTAATAATACTGAGTATGTTTTATGATTTTAAAATATGGGTATGTAGCATACACATAATGTTTTGTTATATTTATTTTCATAATTAAATAAAGTAAATATAACAAAATACCACGTCGGCCGTGGCGCAGTGCGACAGCGTCTAACTGTACACGCGATCGGTTTTGGGTTCGATGATGAGCTAGTGATTATTATTTAAATGTTTTTTCACTTCCTCGCTCTGGTAAGACAAAATGCGGCGTTGAGTTCTGCTACTCAAAACGTAATATCTCAAATTCAACGGAAAGCCAAGTATAGTGTCTGAATTTTTTTTAATATTTACCTTCTGCATTTCACTTCCACATAAGTTTTAACTGTCCGTCCTAATTTAAGTGGAAAGGTATTGAAAATTTATAATACTATTATATAGATGTATTAAACTTCACATGCGACATTCGAACATTTAATTTTAATATTATTATTTCATTAAACGGAGCATGTTTTATGGGTTTGAAAATACTATATATTACTTTTATGACTGTATTAATTATACCATTATTTTTTATCTAATATAAAACGATGAAAAGATTGTTTACTCTATTGTTCTCCATAAAAAATCTTCTTAATTAGTTATACTATTTTAAAGTGATATATATATATATATATATATATATATATATATATATATATATATATATATATATAATGTAGATAACTAACATTCGGGAGAGATGTCTTACTCATAAAAATGCGCTCGCTGTGCCCAAATGTGCTACGGTATTCTATCTTCTATCTCCGTACCACACGCCACCGGAAGCAGTTTCACACTCACCACCTGGATTTCTTACTCAATTCAATATATCAGTTCGCTAGATATTTTTTGCCACGGCCCTGCAAATTTTAGAACTAACTTCCACCAGACGTATTGCCTTTTAGTTGTGATGCACATGCTCGTGCACATAATTATATAAAAATACATTTACATATATTTTTTTAGTATGATTAAAGTTAATGGGGCTGGTCAAAGCGCATAATGGCAGCGTCTGACTGTAAATATGTTTGTTTGTGAGTTCGATTCCCACTCGAGGGATTAAATATATTAACATTTTCCGCCACTCAACGCGCTATGTCTCTAATTTCAACGGAAACGGGTTATGGAGTGTATTGGCACTAGGTACTTCCTGATTTCTTCCTGTATCTTAATACCAGTTTGGCTTGTCTGGGCATTGCATTTTCCTATACCAAATATAACAAACGAAATACAAAACAAAAAGATACTTCAAATTTATTTCTATCTACTACACAATAGAATAAACATTTTTTTTTACTATTTTTAAAGTGTTATTCCACACTTAGGATCAGAAAATATTTTTGAAAATACGTAAAATTTATTATATTTATAATTAGACAATTAAATATTATTATTAGACACTTTCAATTATATCACATATATTAAGATGTTCGTTTTTTTTATATTACGCGTAGATTATGTTTTTATCCTATGTATATAAAGTTCTGATATATTTGTTGCGTTATAACTTATTTATTTGCTTATTTATTTGCGATATATTTGTTTGCGATATATTTGTTGCGTTATAACTTATTATGCATGTTTTGTGTAACCATTTAATCAATAACAGTTTGTGCCATACAAATTTCACAGGTTACAATCACTGGATCTATAAACATATAAAATATTATTATTTTAAATTGAAATTGAACTACTAATTTGCTATATAAAAAGAAACGATCAAAGATCAGTAAAAGTATTCCTTATTGCAGATAGCGGATACAAAAACCGCATTTTTTTTCTGATAATTGATGTTAATATATGCGTTACATTTATTAAAAATACCTATATCGAATTAATTGGACTGTCGTGGTTCAGTGGTACAGTAAGTGACTGCAAAGTGACGATTTTAGATTCGTTTACCTCTGCAAGAAGTGATTATATTTAAATTATATTAATTTCTTCTTGCTCATAGATCTTAATTAGCTTAAATAACTATTAACAGGAAGTGGGAAATGTGGTGTCTTAGCGTTAAGTGTCCCCTTCTTACTCTTTACTGATACACGAGGGTTACATGCCTCTAAAAATGAGTAAAAAGCAAAACGAATAACCACTAGTTTCCTTATATCAACGTACCTACGCACAATTAGCTATTTCAATTCTTAAGGAATGATTAAGGTTCACTTGAACCGGATTTCTAGTTTTTGTCGTTCTCATACCTAATAGATAACGTAACGATAAATTGATTATTAAATTGATACAATGTGAAATTGAATTTGATTTTATTAATTTTGCTAGCTGAGTAAAAAATATATACTTGTACATAGTGCAGTTCCCAGAATAATTAGTAAGAAATATGCTATAATTAAATAACTTACAGACATTCCTTAGTATTTTAATTTTTTTAGTATTTTAGTTTTATTCACTAAGGAGAGAAAAAAAATGTATACATATATATATATATATATATATATATATATATATATATACACATACATATATAAATTCAGGTGAAAAGATTCGATTTAGAAACGTTTAAAAGAAACATTTGTCCAATAATAAACTATTCTCTTATAATTAAAAAAAATGGAAGGTTCAAGGGTACCTTCGTTTAGTTCTTGAATATTAATTAGATAATATACCAATAAAGGTGCCATGGCAACAAAATTCCTAACATTTTGTTACAAAGCACCACCAGACAACACTAATAAATTGTTCACATAAGTACGAGTAGTTTACGGTCATTAATACTTGAGCATTCCACGTATGTACATACAAATATGTTTATTTGTATATATATACTAGGCTGAACGAACAAAAATTTTTATTTTGGTATATATACAGTGTATACCTACAGACATATGGATCTGATAAACGATAAAACATTTTTCCATTACCAAGTAAAATAGTACCAAACAACGCACCGAAATTTGGTATGTAAGTTACTTAGAGAATATAGAGAAACGCTAAGAGTAGATATCAGCAATGAAATTAAAACCGAGAAATTAAACTATAATTAGTTTTCAAGGTGCAATGACATTTGATTGTAATCGCAATAGGTTATGGGTTCCCACTCGGGGGAGTGATTATATTTAAATTATTTTCATTTCTTGACTCTAAGTACTTACTGTCTAAGTGGGATGAAAGCGTGAAGCTTAAAATAAGCTTAAAACACTATTCTGCGAGATTTGTGTTTGTGCACAATGTTACACAATTCGAAACAATAACGTAATAACCTAATAAGTAATAAATTGTAATTTCAAATCATATCAATATAAGAAAATTATGATTACATAATATATCGTAATGCTACAGGTGAATATCAATATAGTGAATAAGTACATGTATAATTGCCTCAACTGCAATAATAATAAAATTTAGATTGATTATTTCTCGTAACTGATTTTAAATTTATGGTTCGTTGTTTCGTATCTATTTTTGTTACTTACGTAAATGGTGTAAACCTTCAAAATTGTAAAGTCGAATTCTAAAGCGCAATAGAATATGGATTTTGTCATATATACTAAGTTTACACATTTTTTGAAAGAGTAACTTTGTGACATTCAATTTATCTGGGCCTGTGGCCTGTGACAACATTAATCTATATTTTAATTTGTTAAAAAGAATAATCTTTCAAGTCAAAGATGTATAAAAGTTGAGTAAGAAACATAATAATTCTTTAAGATGAATAAAAATGTCCATAGCTATGTATATAGCCACCTTACTATACCATCTAATAGTACTAAATCATTTTTAGGAATACTAAAGCTAATTTTTAACTTTGTTTGCTATCTAAAAATGTACATCGTGAAAAATATAAAAGTGACATTGACATGCGAGTTTAAAGAAATGATAATGTTGATAGTTGATTTTAAATATAACAATAATTATGTTTACTTATTCATAAATATCAAACTAAAATTTTAAACTTAAACATTTTTAAATTAAACAATTTATTTACTTAATGAATAATTCGAACGTAAAATAAGTGTATCGTATCAATTAAAATTTTACAAAAATCCTTGTTTTTGGATTTAAAATACATGTATTATCATATAATACATGTATTTAAAAAAAAATAGTCAATTAGTAGTATATATTTTTTCGAATGTGCTATTGGCTCTACGGGCCTTGACAGTGTCACCGGATTTTGGGGGAGCTAGAAGAGCTCTGACCTTGGCGCGGAGACCTCGAGAGGAAACCATTAACTTAGAATACAGTGTCACAAGGGCGCCTCCTATGAAGCAAGTAGTATATTAATTACATTGATAGTTTTTTTTAGCTTCACGCTTTTATCCCGCATAACAGGGTAGACAGAAAGTACCTAGTGTCAAGACACTCCGTACTTCACTTTCCATCAAAGTCGAGACATTGCGTGTTGAGTGATGGAACTCAACGCCGGACTTTGTCTTTATCAGAGCGAGGAAGTGAAAATAATTTGCATATAATCACTCCCCCGAGTGGGGATCGAACCCACAACCAATCTCGTTTACAGTCAGACGCTGTCACACTGCGCCACGACCGGCCTCAACTTTGACAGTGATAAATAATAAAAAATTCGTTATTATTACAATAATTGATTTAAAAAATTGATTCGTTAACAAACAGCGACTAAAGAAGATAACTAGCAAAGTTATAATTATATTGAAAATAGTAAACATTAAATTACAAATAGTACTTTCATTCATCATACAGCTGTAGACATTGATGAATATCCTCGCACGGAATGTTATTCGCTTCATAAATTATATTAGCTTATGTGACGCAAAACAATTTGACAAGAACACATGTATGAGAAAATTCCTATCAAGAATATCTTTATTATTGCAAATATTATATTATTTTAAACATTCAAAAATAACTAAACTAACTAAACGGAGGGTTATGTTTTTATCGCGTAAATAAGTAGTTCAATATTTATGGCAATATGTATGTAACCTTAGCTGAACCGATTTTGACAAATGCCACGGCGTTAGATTCATTTAAGATGAATCGAATCGGTACGAATGTCAAATAATATATAAAATTTCTGAAAAATATTATTTTTATACAAATGTCTCAATAACATATGTGATAATCCAGATATATATTATATCTGGATTATCACATATGTTATTGAGTTCAGATTTAACATTCCGTCTCGGTATCCACGCAGTCCAATTACTCCTACCGTAAGGCTTCCGAAGAACGCTTACCCAAAATTTTAATTGATTATAACATTATCCTAGACCCATTTGGAGACTCATTATATTTTAACGAAATATAAACTTAAAATAATTTCCCGCGTTTTAAAAACTAATACATGAATATTGAATAAATTCAAATTTAATCACTCATTGATTATTATAAAATCATGATTGATAAAATATATTGTATAATAATTCTGATTAATATATAATATTAATTAATGTATTATACATTAATTTACCTATATTTAAAATTTTTAATTTTTTTTATGTAATTCGACATTGTATTTTGTTTTTTATTATTTTATTTATTTGAATCGAAAATTTGATATTTTTCTTTAAAAAATGTAATATTCCTAAAATAAATATGAATATAATAATTTAATTACGTAAATGCATGCAGTGTTTTAGTTGAAAATAAAAAATAAAACAATTTTTCACTGTTTTTTTTTATTATAAAGGGTATGTAAGATTTGAAAATTAACTTTATAAACACAATAAAAGATATAATATAGAAAACAAGATTACATTTCAGAATGTGAGACACGTGTTTCCGCGTCAGACAAGGACGGCGAAGTGGGCCGAACGTGACGGTACACGGACTCTGACTATCTTGTTGATAGTTGGGTATACGGAAACTAGTAAAATCACGCCTTTGTATGTAAATATTGATTAAATATTAAGTAAATTAGGAAATTTAATTAACATCATATAATCAAACTGGTCTTTTTTTGTGAATGGTGTTTTTACGAACCGCAGACTTTTCACTTCACTGCTATTTTTGAAGTTTTCTTTATTATTAATGATTGAAGTTATGTATATTACTAATAAATATAGGAACAAATCTTGTTGATCACTTACCCAGTAGATTTAAAGATAATGTGGGAGAGGAAAGGTATTGAAGTTGTTCTTTCCTTCTCTGTTTCGCGTTCTCCACTTTGAAATATCTAAATATATGAGAGAAAGAGTTATTTATTTGCTCTTTCTAACTGTTCTCTTTATCTCTTTATATTATGCGATATCTTTTTCATATACCTATTTTTTATGTAAAGTTTAACTATGCCAATTTTTATAACCCTAAGTCCGCGCATTTATTCTAAAATAGTTTTTCCTACATATAACGGATATAGTGACTTAATTGCAAACTTAACTTTTATAATTAAGTACTTTTTTGTTTTGTTTTCTTAAATTATTAATCTTTTTTTTTGCAAGCATAATAATCTTAAAAGTCAGATTTTCAACAATTGGGGATTTCACCGTTAATTAAACGATTGTTGTTAAAATAATAAATATTTAAAATATTAAATCTTAATTACTTCTTTCTTTCTTACATTTTAATACATTTTAATGGATTTACAGAAATAATCTTACTACTTACGCAGGTTATTGTTATTGTTAAATTCTTTGTTTTTACTTTAGCCGTTGGTTTATATGAAACACTTGTTTCAATAAAAAATACGTATATGAATTTACTCGTAATTTTATAAAACCGCCAACGGGGCCCAATACATAAAATAAAGCTTAAATAGAAATTTTAATGTACATATTAATACGTGACCCAAAATCTTTGTACCTCCTTTTACGAAAATAACGCGAACAGAGGAGTATGTAATTCAGCACAGTTATAGTTTATATAGAGAAGGAATGCAGAATGTTAATATTTTTCAAAAATAATGCATAAAAATATATCAAATTAATAAACTAAATGTAACACACACTACCATGTGTTACCGTGTACCATGTGTTACGTACACGTATATATAAAGTGACGTAAACGTTGCTAAGGCAACGCGTTGTCAACGCGCCTCGATTCGGCGTCAACATCTAGTACTCATAATATTTTGACATTATGGTAATTGAAGTATGATTTTTCACATAGTTTTATGTTGAAATACCTTAAAACCTCTATAGATTAAAGTTAGACAACCTTGATTATTCATTTAACACATAAATACATGTATAAAAAGTAAATATTACTTTAACAATGAAGCTAAACAATTCACTGCTTATCTATATTAACTAGATGTCTCGTTGACGCGTTGACATCGCGTTGCCTTAGCAACATGAATGTTACTGTATATAGTTGTGCATGTCAAACACATGGTAGTGTACAATAAGTTCATTTTCATAATTTATTATATATTTATGGATTATTTTTTAAAAAATATAAGCATTCTGCACGCCTTCTCCATATAAACTCTAACTGTGTCATATTTCATACTCCATGTTCGCGTAATTTCATAAAAAGAGGTACAAAGGTTTTACTTCACGTATTAATATATAGATACCGACGTCACCTAAAATAAAGATTTCGAGGCGATAACATATATCCACAAAATTTAGATTGTAGTGTTATGTTTCATTCTTTTACTACATATTCAAAATGTATGGAAAAGGTTATTGACTGTGAACGAAGCGAAAGAAGTATGCACTTTAGCGTTTGACATTCCAGCCGCTCTGACTATCCCTCTAGGGAGAAAACGTGAAGCTAAAAAAATATTTCGTCAAGTATCATTCTAATAGTAGTATTTACTAATAGTAACCAGATACTTTTAATAAGTTATTTCAAATACTGTTCCATTTCCTTAAATCGGGCCTGTCTAAAATCTGTTGCTACTGAAGCACATAAAGCCTACTCCATATAAAGACAGTAGTAATACTAATAGTAGGAACAAATTTACTTAAATTTCACCACATATAAGAAAAATTAAAGTCATCAAGTTCTACACATGGACTTACAAAATGTATTTAGAGGTTATATGAGTCGAGACTTTTAACAATTTTTTTTCTAGCTTCACGCTTTTTATCCCGCATAGCAAGGTCCCTAGTGCCAAGAAGTGGTCACTTTCCACCGAATTCGTGACAAGAATTCGTGTTGAGTGGTGGAGCTCAACGCCGCCTTTTGTCTTAACAGAGCGAGGAAGTGAAAATAATTTTAAATATAATCACTCCCCCGAATGGGGATCGAACCCATAACGGATCGCGTTTACAGTCAGACGCTGTTCCCCTGCGACACGACCGGCTGGCTCGTTTAAAATAATTATAAATATCTAAGTAATAAAAAAACACTGAAAAACCCTTAACAATCATTTCGTACCAGGTGCGAATACCATATTAAAAATATTCTCGCAAAAGTTATATTTATAAAAAGGAACAGAAAATATATAAAGTTATAAACGATTATGTTTTAAAATAATAAAGACTTAATATCGTCTACTACCTTTATATTACTCGTCGTAAAGTTATATTTTTTCATCTTACGACTTCGTAAAATTTACCTCTTTATTGATTTTTTTTTACACGTGTTTATCAAAAATGTGAAGAAATTTTTTTCTGTTTTTGTTAAAATTCAACTTAGTTATCAATCAACTAAACTTCAATTTGGTTGTCAAATCAGCTTTAAAAAAAAGACAAGCTGGTTGAGGCGCAGTGGAATAGCGTCTGACTATAAACGGGATCGGCTGCTAGTTTGAATTCCCCTCGAATATATTTATATTATTAAAATTTTATCTTTCTGGTAAGATAAAGCACGGCGTTGAGTTCCACCACTCACCCATAATGTCTCGAATTCGGCGGAACGCGGAGTACGGAGTGCCTGTTTATCCTGCTAGGCGAGTAAAAAGCGTAAAGCTAAAAAAAACTTTTAAAAAATATACTAACTTTTACTGTAATATCGCTCAGAGGAAATGAACATTGGTCGATCTCTTGTCAATTTGTCCCATATCCTGTCTGCCTTATCTTACTCGAAAATTATGCTAAATATCAACAGATACATTTATAATTATTAAACTGTTTAGCCAATTTTAGTAATTTAAATAAAAAACCACAAAATATAATGTTATTTAAAGAAAAATTCTTGAAAACAAGTCCGTTTCAAAGTGTATTGTATTCTACTCAAGCACTTTTATTTGATCCCATATTAGGTGAATTGTGCAAAAATTTATATTCCGCCATTTTGTTGCCGCCATTTTATATTTACTACAAAATTGATTATATATAATTTCACTGCCGTCACAACTGAAATTGGATTCCAAATTTCAGCTCAAATAGACGCATGAAAGTAAGTAAAATAAGCTTGTAAAATTTCACACACACTAACTTACTAACACGGTAAGTTAAATAAATTTTACACTCTCGAATTTTATATAAATGTATCTTATTTCCCAAAAAGCGATAGATACGATGATGTAATTTCAAGGCAAATATTGTAAATAATACTTCACTACGCCTACTTATAATAAATGCCACTTGAAAATGGCTACTATCGAAGATTCTAGAACAAATATTCTTACTTTAGAAAAAGAAACGTTTGTTTTTATTGCATTTTCAATTTAACGCCTGGCCGCAGTGCCTGGTGGTTACTTCGATTAAATTATTATTATGAATATTTGCATGTAAAATGATTTGAAAAACAAACATGACTTTTAAGTAAATCAACGTCTCAAGTTACAGTATAGTAATGGCCTACATTGACAGTCACATGTAATATACCAAAATGAGCAGAAACTTAAAGATAGTTACTAAATGATAGAAATAATAATTTAAAAAAATCTTAACTTTTCAAAACAAAACATATTTTGTTCGATATCAGATTAAAATAAATTTCAGCATGTGCTATTAAAAAAACAGCTTTACGCTTTATCCTACATAGCAGGGTAGTTAAATAGTGTTAAGGCACTCCGTTGACTGCTTTCCGCCTGGAATCGAGACCGTGTTAAGTGGCGAGCTAAATGCTACTTTTTGTCTTACCAGAGCAGAAAAATTGAATAATTTTAAATTATAATCATTTCATCGAGTGGGAATCGAGTCCTAAACTATGGTAGTACTGTAAAACGGTGTCACACTGCACTACGGTGGTCCTTATTACACGATAGGATACGATGAATTATATTTACTTTATTAATATTAATAATTCATTTTTGATTATGAAAAACAAATAGTGTCTTGCACTTCTTTTTAACATATGATGCTAAATCTCCCACATGCAGAGAAATACTTAGTTTCCATTCCACGTATTAATTTAATGATAACATACATATATTATCATATTATACATATCTTAGTTAAATAATTAACTGTGTGACACCTAAATTACAGCATTATGTTGTTAAACTCAAAATTAGTTCGAATTATAAGCAATTGCTTGTAATACTCGGGAAGTTCTGAACGGTGAATGTAGAAGGAAGTCGGTTAGAGGTCACATTTGAGGTTCCGTTCCTTTCTAGTTAGACTGACTGAATTAACGTTTTGTCTTTACACAATAAGAACAAATCTCACCTTTGTTGGTTTTTTGTATTGTTCTTTTAAATTCACTTGAAACTGAGTAATATAATTTAACAATATATAACTTCGTAAACATAGTTAGACCTTATTAAGACAAAATGTAAGACAAGTTAATTTTTAACGTTAGTATCAATATAGGTTATAGACAACAATCAAAAATTACTCCCTTGCCTTAAGCATTTTTATTCTCAACCAATTTATGCACATGGCGGAAATTTGGCGGAAAGTGGGGTACGGAGTGTCTGCACACAAGGTACGAGGTCCTTTCTACTCTGCTAAGCGGAATACAAGAGTGAAGCTAAATAAAAGATGCAAAAGATGTAGTGACGGATTAATTTACATTTCTAAATCATCAAAATTTTCCTCATGGTTTTCCTGGAGTGAAATCCAACAAAATTAATAAACTTCTTCACAGAAATGTAAATTAGCAAGCCTAGATAATAATGAACAACATTTATTATCGTTTATTCCTGGATATAAACGTCACAAAACACAATAATTATTTTAATTAACCTAAGAAAAGCATAAAATTATGTCAGTGGTCCGATCCCGTTCATTAACTAAAACATATGGTAACATTTATGCTAATATTTCAACAAGACGCTTGCACATTATTAGGGACAATCTGTTAAAGTGAATGAATGAATGAATGAATGAATGATTGAATATATTAGTATAATTATATAAATTATTATTATTTAGATATATGCTATTCTTATTTTTTTTTAATATTATAGAAAAAAAGCACATTCTCTTTTTTGTTTATCTTCGTATATCAAGTATAATCTTTTAAAATCTTTTAAAAGGCTTTTAAAATCACATATAACCTAGTGATAAGAACAATTTTTGATATATTCTACGTTGCATTTTGAGCAACACACTGAACTCGACTTTACATTCCACTGAAGTAATTATGAAATCTAATTAATTATGTTAAATTTATTTTTTGTTTATTTTTATCTTGTCTATTACATTAAATATTTAATATAATTATGCAATTTTTTACTTACACTAATCCTAAATAATTTGAAGCAATAATTATTAAAAAAAATATTCAAGTAAAAACATACAATACTATTTCTGGGCATTGTGTCATTATTAAATTACATTGTTCATTTTAATAATCATTATCTTACTATTGGCAAAATTAGCATCATGGTTAACATGCGAATGTTTCTGAGGTACATACATACAGATGTATGTAAGTATGTATGTTTGTTACACACGAAAAAATTACTGAACGGATTTCGATGAAACTTTACAGTATTATACATCAGAATAATATATAGACTACAATTTATAAAGCTTTTGCGTAATTTCGCTATAATATAACCACAAATTTCAAGTATTAAAATACAATTCACATACAACGCGGGCGAAGTCGAAAGCGGAATCTAGTTATTAATAATTATGTAATATAATAAAATTTGATGTTTGCGATTTCATATTAAGTAATCTTATATAAGCCGCTTAGCACAACTATCCTTACGGAATTAAACTCGTATATCAAAAAATGTAATATCAAGAATATAAAAATGAAACAAGTTTAAAATTTAGAAAAATGAATTTTAAAATAAAAAATACGAATTTAATGTGTCAAAGATCATTCTTACATTTATTTATTTTGTCTCAAAGTATTATTCTTATCCATGTTTGACTAAAATTTGAATCCAAATAATACAATCAATGCATAATCGTCTTTTTTTTATCCCGTATGACAATACGAAGAAAAGACATTTAATTTAGTAGCAGTATAATTAGGTAGAAAGAGACAATCTAGTGTCAAGTCACTGCGTAGAACGCTATCCCCCCGAAATTCAAGGCGTTGAGTGGCGAACTCAACGCTGCACTTTGTCATGCCAAAGGGGAAAATTGAAAATAATTTTAAATATAATCTTTCCTCCGAATGGGATTTGAACCCACAATGCATACGACGGCCTCGTAATCGTCGTCCTCGTATATATAAAATGCCTACTTAAATGTAAGAAAAGTCAAGGTCAGTCCGTATGACTGACCTCATAATAATATTAATTATGTCATGATATATATTGTAAGATTATATACGAAGTAAAAAAATCTCTATACATTTTGTTTGTGCTCCTATCCATAAATCAAATATACATATATGAAGCTTATATAAAACATCTAGACTTATATAGTCATGTAGAGTACACCCACATCAATACATCCTGAGCATTAATATTAACGTCTATCCAATTCGAATGACAAGCGACAGACCTTGACTGAGACCATGAACTTCCGATGTAGATATGAACAGCATAAGTATTTTTAGTAAAAAAAAAACTTTACCAACTATTATATAATACAAAGTTACATTGCTCTGAGAAAAAGAATGTTATTTTTTTTAAAATAAAAGCCTTCGTACTTTTTCTTGCATGGAAAGATAAGCAGAGAAAACTTGGTGTCGAGACACTACGTTGTTCACGTTCTACCCGAATTTGGGACATATTGAATATCTATAACCGTCGCGGTCGTAGCCAGCAAGTGTTCCGTTGCACCATAATTTCTCTGACTTTCTTTCTTTTTCTTTCTTTTTAATTAATAATATATATCAACATTATAAAAAACAATAAAAATATATAAATAATGAACAATGAAATCGGTTTAAATAATTTAAATTAATTCTATTATACATAAACACACAGAATTTTCAACGCTTCATTTTACACACCATATTATATCTTGAATTTCAGATGTCACGGTCTTCGAACTGTAAAAAACCAATTTAAAACTTGAAATAAAATTATTAAGAGCATCAGATTATTTGTTTAAAGATGAACATTGAACGAATGAAATGCAAATTGTTAAGTGTTGACACGGCTAAAGTGTTTAATACAAGGACAATGTCCGAACAAAATCAAATATATTATTTTAATCTGATATTTTACAACGAGTTCATTTAGTATTCGTGTTGGTAGTTGAGAAAGTATTTCTTGTAATTCTTAATAAAAATTTAAAATGTTTTAATTAATGTTCGATATATATATATATATATATATATATATATATATATATATATATATATATATATATATATATATATAGAAAAATATTTTTATTCATAAATAAAATTTATTTATAAGTATATATATTTTCATTTCGTAAACTGGTCAATAGAAAAAAAGGCAACTTTTATATTTATTTCTTTATTCTATTTATTTTTCTTCTTATATAATGTAGTAGCTAAAAATATATACTAAATTATACTTGTTATATAATATGTTGAATAAATAAAATTTATTTATAAGTATATATATTTTCATTTCGTAAACAGGTCAATAGAAAAAAAAGGCAACTTTTATATTTACTTCTTTATTCTATTTATTTTTCTTCTTATATAATGTAGTAGCTAAAAATATGTACTAAATTATACTTGTTGTATAATATGTTGTATAAATATATATTATACATAAACACACAGAATTTTCAACGCTTCATTTTACACACCATATTATATCTTGAATTTCAGATGTCACGGTCTTCGAACTGTAAAAAACCAATTTAAAACTTGAAATAAAATTATTAAGAGCATCAGATTATTTGTTTAAAGATGAACATTGAACGAATGAAATGCAAATTGTTAAGTGTTGACACGGCTAAAGTGTTTAATACAAGGACAATGTCCGAACAAAATCAAATATATTATTTTAATCTGATATTTTACAACGATTTCATTTAGTATTCGTGTTGTTAGTTGAGAAAGTATTTCTTGTAATTCTTAATAAAAATTTAAAATGTTTTAATTAATGTTCGATATATATATATATATATATATATATATATATATATATATATAGAAAAATATTTTTATTCATAAATAAAATTTATTTATAAGTATATATATTATCATTTCGTAAACTGGTCAATAGAAAAAAAGGCAACTTTTATATTTATTTCTTTATTCTATTTATTTTTCTTCTTATATAATGTAGTAGCTAAAAATATATACTAAATTATACTTGTTATATAATATGTTGAATAAATAAAATTTATTTATAAGTATATATATTTTCATTTCGTAAACAGGTCAATAGAAAAAAAAGGCAACTTTTATATTTACTTCTTTATTCTATTTATTTTTCTTCTTATATAATGTAGTAGCTAAAAATATGTACTAAATTATACTTGTTGTATAATATGTTGTATAAATAAAATGTATTTATAAGTATATATATTTTCATTTTGTAAACAGGTCAATAGAAAAAAAAGGCAACTTTTATATTTATTTCTTTATTCTATTTATTTTTCTTCTTATATAATGTAGTAGCTAAAAATATGTACTAAATTATACTTGTTGTATAATATGTTGTATAAATAAAATGTATTTATAAGTATATATATTTTCATTTTGCAAACAGGTCAATAGAAAAAGGCAACTTTTATATTTATTTCTTTATTTTATTTTTTTTTTCTTATATAATGTAGTAGCTAAAATATATATACTAAATTATACTTGTTATATAATATATACGATACACAAGCGTGATATAATGTCTCTCGCGAAAATTATCTGGGGAATTAATATGTGTGATATGCGCAGGTCGATGACCACTCTTATATACGATCTTAACTGATTTTTTACTTGGCTAAGTTTAGGGAATACCTTATATTTTCTAAGAAAAACATTTTAACTATTCTGGAGAGTGCAAAATATCATTTCAATCACAAAAAATGCCGATATTTTTTCCTTGAACCCAAACTAAACAAAGGAAACCTAAAATAAATACCTTTTAAGGTGTTTAAAGTGCAAAAATATTAATTTTGAAATTTTCATCATAATGATACTATTGTATTGGTAAATAACTTTTAAAGAGATAGAGGCATTCATTTAAAAAAAATAACTAGTTGATCATAAAGTTACCTTTGTAAGAAAACTTTCCATAGAATGCAGTAAGTCTATAAACACACGTGTACACCCCACAAGTGAGGTTCATCCACCCGTACAGCAAAGTAATACTGGAGAAATTAGTTTCATAACCTCTCCCCCTCGTTCCATGTGTAAGAAAAAAGTACGCTTATACTGCTGATATATATATTGTTGCTTATATGTGTGAATCCCTCATATAAGGATATAATAATTATTATTTAGAATATTCCATTGTAAACTTGGCATGTATACCGAATTAAAACGACCAACAGATCGTTTTTGAAAATGTTATCCCCAATTGCTGTTCTGAAATAATATCGTGTTTTATCTAATATATTATAAATCACATTTATTTTTAATTTATATGTAAATATAAAAATAAAATATTATAAATATTTAACCAATTATATAAAAATAATTGAAACGTCGAAACGGAGTTGTATAGGAATTTAAATTAAATAATTTACAATTTGAATACTAATCCTACGTATTCATTAAAAAAAATTATCTTTACAATAGTTATATCTATTACTTAATAAGTAAACAAGAGCTTTATTACAATAAAAACATTTACTATCATAAAAACACAATAGCAAATATTTATCAGGTTTCATAAAAGAGTTTATATAAAAATATGGAAAAAGCGTAATTTCTACCTTCGCTGATTTTAAGTTGTATCTGAAAACTAACTTCATGAGGCGTTAAGTCTATCAAAGTGACAAACGACAGTAATACCTTCAAGGGAGCTGTAATACCATAGATTCCAATCTTGTATTCAGGGTGTCTGATGCTTTACATGACCTTCATCCAGTATCTACGACACTGCGTTTGCGAGCTTCACCGAGATCTCCCATGGTCTCTACTATATATTGTTAAGTAAACACTCTCTAAAGACGATAAAAAACATATACTTATTCTAAATTGATCCTTAGTAATTTCTTATATCAGCATTAGTTTTATGATGACGTATTATGTAGGAAGGGATATACATACTTTCGCACTAAAACAATTTAACATCTATATAAATAATGAACCAAAACATTTTTTTTGTGTATTTCTCGCTACAAATTCCACTTTAAATGGCGTGTGCGAAGTAAAAGCGATATATATACATATTTTATTATTAATTTAAAAACATAACAAGGGCGTTTGCTTATTTGGCATCACATAATAAATCAAAGGTACAGGGTTCATGTATTTTTATGTATATATTGGGTATCTACATGAACAGAATTTTGTAAATATTTTTGTACCAGATTCATAATTATAATTAGATTTGTGATTCCGTTTTTATAGGTACTAAAGGAGAGATTATAAATTATTTTTTTTGCTATTTGTGATCAATAAAACGAATAATATATGGAAACTGCAGTATTTTTATTACATACCTGTTTATTTGATTTCAACTGGTTTTTTAGACTTTAAGTAATCAGCAATATTATTGAAGCATATTTGCATTCATAAGTACGTACCCTACTTGAGTAAGTTAATATCACTTTATACAATATAGAAAATAAGTAAACATTACTTTTACATAAGGTCATTGAATTCTATTAAGTTAAAAATATATATGACTGATAAGTAACAATAAACGTGTTTCTGTAAGTTTAAGCATTATAACGTTAAAGTCGATATACCTACACTTTTCTTTGGTATATTTCAATTACATCTCACACCTTTGGAACTGAAGTAGCTTAATCCAAAATTCGTATTTGTTGATAAAAGTCATTGTGGAAAATGCCATGTTTTCGATCATCAATGAAAAAGAGACAAAAATAGTATTTTTAAATGAATACTATTTTAAACGCCATATTATTACATTAATCGCTTATATTTTGGTATTCGATAATAATTTGTTGGAAACCTGACTTTCCGAACTCTCTACGGTAGTCCGTGGTCGAATACCAAAATATTCGCGAATCATCCGTTTAAGATAGTGTCATTTAAAATGTGTAAAAATAGCAAAAATCAAAGATCTTATTAAAATAGTATTTTTGTCCCTTTTTCGTTTGTATGTAATGTATTTTCTTCAAATTTTCATATAGCCCACTGCAATTCTAAAGGTAATATGTAAATTGTATGGTATTTAATTGCGAATCATCCATGATTAAGAGTTGAATGCAAATTAATGTGTTTTAAAAGCACTTTAAGCCTGAGTGGAACTGAAATAAAATTGAGTGACTTATAGCCCAGTTAAAATAAACATTCAACTTTGCATAAATTGTCAAGAAGCTGAAAATTTATCTGTACTTATTTAACATTCTTGAAAAATTTTGACTAGTTGAGTATTTGATTACTTGGAAATTACTTTTGAGTTGTTGATTGGTTGCAAGTTAAATTCTAATTGAGTGAACATTGCGTGAGAGTGAATTAAGCAGGGTTAAGCGAATTGTATGAATGTAGTAATTATAGTTCATTATGTACTAATATTAAAGTCAGCTTTAAAACCAATAAAAAGAAATTTAATCTGAAATTCACAGAAGTGAAAAAGTATAATTGCATACGCAGAATAATAATATTCTACTTTATAGGCTTAACTTGTTTTTTAGTCATAATTAAATAAAATCTCATAGAAACTATTTGGCTGACCGCCAACTTATTCGTTCATTTTCATTAACTTACTAAGATATTAAGCTGGCAATTACAAGGTCGTTCACACACGATGTAAATCCATTCACATCCCTTTCAAATTACATTTTCAAGATATACTTAATCCAGCACCCTCGTCACCATGACATGCTCTTTGTAACAAAATTCATGCGAATAATAGGCCATTCGGGTTTTGAACTCTGTGAAGTTCATCCGGTTTTTAAAACGATATAAAAAGTGATTACAAATAAAATTATTAAAATTAAAATTAGTAGAGAAAAAATCAATTATCATTTTGCTATATATAGTGACATATAACTCCTTGCATTACTTTAAAGACGACTGTCTCAATAGTTCTACTAGGCCAAAAGTCGACGTCTATAAAATTGTAGCATAGTGGTTTTGCATATATATATATATATATATATATATATATATATATATATATATATATATATATATATATATATATATATATATATATATATATATATATATATATATATATATATATATATATATATATATATATATATATATATATATATATATATATATATATATATATATATATATATATATCAAATCAAATATTATAACGAAATGAAGTTTTATTTAATACCTTGAAGAAATTTTCTCTAATGGAAAGTTTGCTATTGCCACAGATCGCTTATAATAGAAATTGATGTCATACAGAGGCTACATTTAATCGCCTTACATTAGCTTTACCTCTCTGTCTATGAATATGTAAGTTATTATGAATAAAAAGAGCTTACTCAGGTGGTATGGGCAAGTGGAGAACAAAAGTGATAACAGAATCGTAAGAAAGATTTATGACGCAAAGGTGAGTAGTAAAATTCAGGTACGAGAGGTCAGGGGACACCTCAATTGACCTTCGACACCACAGTATCAATGATACTGGAGCAAGGTCACGTAAAAACGAAGGTCTTGTACGAAGAGGTTAATAACTGTGGACGAGGCGAAAGAGGTATGCAGGGACCAAAACGTTTGGCGCTCCTCCCTTTCTGACTACACCGCGAGGGATAAAGCGTAAAGCTAAAAAACATCTTACAGTACTTCTTTTTAATTTATTTTCAAAGTTACACTACTTGTCACTTTTTTATAAATGATGATTAAAACCAACATACATCTCCTTAATTAATTTCACATTAGTGAAATTGTAAAACATAAATGGTTTACGACTACTCAAATTTTCATATAAACTTTAAAATTCAGTGAGTTGTATCCAAGACTTCAAGAGAATAGAATTATCATATAAATTATTTCTTTTATGGCTCTCGGCTTATTATTAGTCTGTGCCGCCCGCCCTGACTGTTTGATGTGCGCGGCACCGGAGCAGCGACCGGCTAACTACAGGAATTATTCCACCTCCATTACATTATACTTTGTAGGTGTTGTCCTTATTAGGTTGGAAAGTTTTCTATTTCTTAGTCTTATGATTTACAGAATGACAATTGGCCTTTTTTTCCCTAAAGTAGTCAAATATTTTCTGATACAAAAACAGTACGTGTAAACGGAAAATTCGGATTAAGTATACAAATCTCTCTAATAATTGGGAGAATATACCAAGCTCTTTTTTCATTAATAAAAAAATAAATATCTATATATTATAATAATAATATTTAAATATATTAAAATAATAATATTTAAGGCTGACCGTGGCACAGTAAGACAACATCTGACTGTAAACGCGTTCGGTTGTGGACTCTATTCCCATTCGAAGGAGGATTATATTTAATTATTTTCCTTCTTCGCTCTGGTAAGATAAAGTGTGACGTTGAGTTCCACCACTTAACACACAAAATCTCGAATTTAGTGGAAAGTGAAGTGCGGAGTGTCTTGACACTAGGTACTTTCTGTCTACCCTGCTATACGGGATAAAAGAGTGAAATTAAAAATATATATTTTAGTACAACTAATTAGTAATTTAATGAAACATAAAAAATAACTTTAGTAAACTATTTTAAATCTTGCACACGACCCAACCCATATATTTCTAACACCATCAAAATAGTCACACATCATACCACGTTTATTCTATATCCGTCATGAATACTATAAAATATGAATATAACGAAGAGGTATTTACATATTTCCACCGTCATATTTTAAAAGTAATTGCACGGAAAACCTAAGATATTGCAAAAGGATGCCAAATTTTAATTTGTATCTTCGTGAATTCTTAATTATGATAAAAGTAAACTCGCCTGAATAAACTAAAAATGAACTCATATTATCTGTAATTTTATTTTTTTAGTTTTGATATATAAAATGACTTTATGTGACTTTATGTGCAATAAAAAAAATATTTATTACCCAATATTATAAAATGATTATATATAAAATTCATTTAGTTAAAAACTTCTAAATTTTAAATTAAACTATTTTAAGCGAATGAATTGATTACATTTTGGTATTTAAAAATACAATTTTGAAAACGTGATGTTTAGTCTACTTGTGACCACGGAGTAAAGAATAAAAATCGCGAATTCAACGATCTTTTTTGATCCAAATTGGGCCATATTAAGTAATCTTTTAGAGCTTTATTAAGTTAAAAAATGTTTTACAAGCAATTTTAAATCGTAAAGATTTCGGCTTGGGTAGTTAGTGCAAGAGTCAGTTAAAACCCCACCCATCCCTGCTAGTTTATAAAAGTCAATAAATAATAGTTGATCATGACCAAAATTAATGGATATATCCATGTACATAACAGACCGGTCATGGCGCAGTGGTACAGGTCTGACTGTCAACGCGTTCGATTATGTGACTGTCAAAAAATATTAAAATATTTTTTTACAAATTCGTATTGTACTCCGCAGAAACAGAGACTATCCCCTGTCGGAGACAATCTAATGTCAAAACACTGTTGATAACTTTCGGCTCGAACACGAGACATTGCGTGCTGAGTGGCGAACTCAACTCGAAGTGAGGAAAAATAAATAACTTTATTTGTTAAAAATTAAAAGAAATTATTTGTTACAGTTTATATTATTGATTATACATAGAAATAAATAAAAATGAAAAAAAATGATATATAAATAAAATATGTAGAAACCCTCAATTACATTTGATCTGACTAAGAATCAGGGAAGAAATTAAAAAAGCAATACCAAGTAATACGACATTGACAACACAACAGAAAAGAACAGTAGGAAAATAAAAAAAACGCTATGAAGTGTTTTCAGTGGAGCAAAATAGGGTTGCTATATTTTCTTGATTCATTTTCTTCTTTATATGTTACAATTTTATTTTAAAATATACACATCTATAAAGAACTAAGAAGATAGCAGCAGCAAAGCGGTAAAAACACTACAATTGTAATGATTTGAATGTAAATGATGATGGATTACGAAGAAATCGACAAAGATACGGCACATACTTCAGATATAAAAAAAATATATGAAAATATTTAATTTACTAATACTAATTAACTAACCTGAAGTTTATATTATAATACTTTAATTGTTTAAAATTGAAATAAGCATAATAGCTTAATTTTAAGAATTAATTCAATCGATTGCGCTTTTGCGTAGTCTATTCTCAAACAATGCGTGATTGCACTTTCTTTGTTGCCATTACACCATTCAATTACAGGGAAAATGTCGCACGTAAACACTATTATTACCTCCTCTCACCTCTTAAGATTTATGCCTCACGTGATATATGTCACGTGAAAACCATAATACCCGGGACCATAGTGGCGCTTGACGTTAGTGGTCTCGTTTTGTACCGTAATCGGAAACGTGCTTCAGGAATGTGGGAGTTTGTAACTTTTTTTAAGTGTTTAACAAACAAACGTTATTTATCTTAAAAAAGATATTTTATTACGTTTTTTGTTCACGTTCTTCTCGTACTTACCAAGATAAGGAGACCTAGAATTATGACTCTTTGCACTGTTCTGAATTGATTATAAAAAAACATGCGTTTCCTATTACGAACATAATTAATTAATATTATTTATTGATATTAATGATACTTAGTAGGTATAGAGTGATGATGAGATAAACATATACTCGTATGATCGTGTTAAGCATAAAATAAGTGTACAGTATAATTTTAGACTATGACAAACATATTTTTTTAAGTTTTAAGGTTAACTATCAAATTAAAGGTTATTTTACTTTAATGCATACAAATGTAATTATAGGTTTTCAAATTGCTTTATTATTATAGAACAGTTTCAAAAGTGACACTAGAATTGATATTTTTCGTCCACTAAAAATCATGTTATAATTAGAGCTATGATGAAAATTTAAGCAGTCTCACGCTTTGACCGCATATCAGGGAAGTCAGAAGAAACCTGTTGTCACGATACTTCGTCGACTTCTTTCCCGAAATCGAGACGTTGCGTACTGAATAACGAACTCAACGCCACGTTTGAGTTGCTATTCCAGTTCCATAGCGGGGAGATGAAAATAAATTATAAATTATATTTTTCCGAGTGGAAGCCGATTCTACAACCACTCCCGTTTATAGTTAGGTACTATCCCGCTGCCTTACGATGGCTTCAATATATAAAATATTTTAGGCGAATAATAAAATGTTACACTAAGAAATTCCTTTTTCAAAATGTTCTTTAAGATCTTTTTTATTGTGAAAAAAAAACGTTTTTGGAAATAATAATATTACATTCTGGCAATTTAATGTGTCGCATATCTGGTATAGTCGAAATGCGGCGTTGGGTTCCACTCAACACGCAATATCTCGAGTTCGGTGCAAAGCGCAGTACGGAGTGTCTTAGGTACTTTCTGTGCGTGAAAGCGTGAAAAAAGGAAAAAAAATCCAAAAAATAAGTAACAATTATCACCTCTTTTTAAATTCATGACGAGAAATAATTAATTTAAATTTTCTCGCGCGTGTAATTTTAGTCTTTTGCACGCATATTATCAAGTCTTTCATAATATTATTCAAAAACAAAAACAAATAAACAAGTTAACGTAATAAAAACGGTATAAATATATTATTGTCAAATTAGTTGTCTACTACAGTAACGATATTCTTTTTTTATGGTTATGTGAGACTCAATGATCCTACTCACTAAAACTCCACGGTAACCCACCGATCTGCACAAACAGCGTACAGTGAGTTATTGCTTTCAGCTCAGTCAAGCTCTTTTTGATACATTGATTATGTAAAATAAACTTGACCTGATATATAAATTTTCTTTCGAAGAAATGGGTGTATATAATTGTATAGAATTGTCGTGATTGCAGCGTATATATCAAGATATAAAAGTTAAACTTAATTACGTTATAAATTATATAAAAAAATAAAACTACATAATAATATTACAAAAACTATAAAAAACAGTACTGTAGAGCTACAATAAAGCTAAATCTTTAACTCAAGAACATTATCATAAGTTCAATTGCAACTCGGATATGTTGTTCCATTGTGAAGATCCAGTACCTATCTGCTCCATCATCACATCTTAAAAAATATCTGTAATCAAACTACCTTCTAAAACCATTATAACAAGCCCAAATACGATACGTATATCTTACTGAATTCCATTACCTGCTTTTCAGCTCTACTATAAGATCAGGTCGATGGTGCTAAATTATGCTGGTGCCATCTTCCTAAATACACTTCCATATAAAATTTCATATCAATACAATAATAAGAAGTACGGATAATTCAGTTACTTAGACTTTATTATATAGATTTTCGTTATTTTTATTAGGTTGAGTTGAAGAAGAATTCGACCAACTCGACCTAATAAAAATATGTTAAAAAACTGCTATAAACTTAAAACTAATATGTTCATCATTTACACAATATTTCAAGACTATTACCAGAGTTCACGTCCCACCTGGCAATGTTTCAACTATTTTGCTTTGGATAACGTTAAATATTTCACTTACCAAATTAACTTGAGCCTTCAACTATTAAAAAACACACGTAGAAGCTATGAAACTTTCAGCACATAAGTTTCTCATAAAATGGTCATTTTACAAGATAATTGTCGGACGGATGTCGATATAAATGTATTATACATTCTATATTGTTAGATCATTTTTTGTTTTTAATTAATTTAGCTTGAAAAACAACTTAGAATGAAGAACTATAACTAATTTAGATAAATTATAAAATGAAATAATAACTTCAATTATTACTATAAATATTTATAAGTATTTAAATAAAAATTACTTGGTTCACTCGTTAGGCTTGCTAATGGTATAATAATTAAATCTTGCTAAGACAATATAGGGAAAATGTTTCAATGAATATTTTTTCTAACATTTACTGGCCTACTCACAATTACAATCTATCATATAAAAACATGAGAAAATCTCAGAAAAATACTTTCCTCTAACCTCGGGTTAGATATTTTAGAATAATTTATATTTAGGTTAATATAATTAATTTACTGTTACTAAGAACTGTACTATTTCTCAACAAACGTAGTATAGGACACCTTTAACTAGGTAGAGCGACAATACACAAAGTAGCTGGCAACAACTAGCAATGAAGACCCGAAGATGAAACTCAGCAGCAGTAATCGGAAAAGCGCTAGTGATGATGATTTGTATTTTTTCTTCAAACGTAACTCTTGATGGGTGAGGCCGGTCGTGGCACATCCCCACTCGGGGGAGGGATATATTTGAAATTATTTTCACTTCACTTGATAAGATAAAATGCGGCGTTGAGTTCCACCATTCAACACGCAATGTCTCAAATTTGGTGGAAATCGAAGTACGGAGTGTCTTGATGAAAAGCATGAAACTAAAAAAATGTAGCACAACAAACATATGAGTCAGTTTTATCATATATATAAATACAAGGCTTAATCAAATGGCCTTGATTCATAATCTTCATATAAATTTTCAAGTTTTGGTCTGTTTTACGTCTAATTCTCCATAAAGAGTAGGTATATTCCCATTGTTATTGCAATATACCATACAAATATACTGAACGCGTTGTATATTTTGTTTCACATTGTTTACTCGGTGAATTTAGTGAATCATATCATAATAAAGCTGGGAAATTACTTTATAATATAAATATTTTGGTAGTAATTTTAAGAATAAAGGACTTTTTTAATTAATGTTTTTTCATCATTTTTATAGTCTTTTTTTATATTATATTACTCTGAATATAAATCTTTCTTATACGAATAAGATTTTAAATATAATTCGAATTTATTTTACTATAAGATAGAATGTCTTAAATTATTTCTAAATACTTCATGCAATTTTGGTAGTCTACCTGTGACCACGGATTATTGTAAAGTGTTCGAAACGTCAAGTTCCCATGTATTTTCGAATACCAAAATATACGTAACGAAAATAGTTTCATTTAAATTATTTTATTATTGGCAGACTTTAGAACTACATAAATAATTTATATAGAACATTGAAAACAGGAAAAAGGATTCATTTTCCACTCTAATGCTGCGAGAAATCATTAGGATGCATTTTTTCTAACTTAAATTTAACGAAACTGTATATTATTTACCTGAATGTCATGTTTTATAATTTGTTTTTTAAACAACAATTAAGAAAAAAGACAATTTATTGTTATTTTTATTTTAATAATGTTTTCGCTGTTTCTTTTTATATGTTCTTTGTATAAGTAATTATTTAATTTTAACTACAAAAATATTTATAAATTAAAATTTATAATGTCTATTTCAAATTTTTAGCGCAAAATTTAACCTTTTATCCTAAACTTAAAGGCAACGTATTATCTTTATTCACACATGTCTTCAAAGGATATACTTCCTATCCGTATAATTATGGTGGGATATTCTTACAAATACTGTACACGAAAGCTATAAAATAAATAATTTACAGAAAATAGTAATTCCTAATAAAAAAAAATCTTTAACGATATTAACAACTAAAAGTATTTAGTTAAAGAATTAAAAATAAACGCAAATAAGATGAAATAAATATTTGTCAATATTTATTTCAGGCCGTCCCAGGCAGGTTTGAAGCCGTTGTGGCGCAGTTGTACAGCATCCGACTGTAAACGCGATTGTTTTTGGGTTTAACTTAAACCCGGAGGAATGATTATATTTTAAATATATTTTCATTTCTGAGTGCTGCTGGCTGAGTTCGCAATTCGACAAGTGATGTCTTGATTTTGGGCGTAAAGTACGTAGTGTCTTGACACTGTGTTGTCTCTCATTACATTGTTATGTGGGATAAAGCGTAGAGTAACACAATATTATCTGTCCATAAACGTGTCTTGCCAACAATGTTTCTACTGATATGTACAATTTATTAATAGAAGATCTACCATTTATCATAAACAAGTGAATAATCTACCTAAACATTGATGAATGATCGAGCTATTGAAATCTTTTAACTATTGTTGTAATTTCCTGGTGTATTCTAAGGAGCTAATAAGGAAAGTCCTTGTAACGATGCCGGGTGTTGACTATTGCGTTCAAGATGCAACTGTTCTGTAATTACAAGTTTATTCTATACGGGCTGTGGTCGCGACTTCATCCATGTAGAATTTACCACCTCTGGATGTTTATTCTATAATTGTAAAATAAAACCTAACCTAACTTACTTCTTATTACATCAACTACTTGCCAGTCAGAATCCTGTCAAAATCGGTTCAGCTTTTCTAGCGTTTAACCTGAACAAAGTGACAGACAATCAGACAAAAATTGTAAAATATCACATTTTGATATATGTGTACCGAGTATAGATATAGACATGCGCCTTTAGTAAAAAGTGCGGATTTTAATATTACAAACAGATATACAATTTTTTTCTTGTATAGATTAAATGTCTTATAATTTTTTTACAATAGAATGATGTCTGCTTAAGTGTAACAATATATATTTTTGCACTAAAAATGAAATCATTTTTTTTGGATAGCATGCCTAAGCATTCCGTAGGCTATTGGGAAAATATAATGCGTACAGTAAACACGTTGCCAGCTGTATAATTATATATGTGACGTTATAACTCAATAATGTAATTTATCGAATTTTTATTAAATTCTAAACATTTAATTTACTTCATAAGTTATATTAAAACAACTACTTTGTAATTGTTTACATTATGAAAAAAACACAATCCAACAAAATAGCTATTTTGTTGACTTATTCATATTATTCTTTTTGTATCTTACATATAATAATAGAAAAAGTTAATTAAAAAACCTTGTTAGTATTTAACACATTTAAATATGATAATGCTTAAACTGTGAAGCCTAAATCCAGCTATTTAAAACTAAAAGTAAGAAATTAAAAACACATAAGAAAATATTCACACATATTTTCTTAATTTGAATATATATAGTTCAGACATCTGGATGTCTTACAATTAGTACACATATACCACTGGAGCAACTACAGCATCTGCAACACTTGAGTACGGGGTCGAGATATCATCCGCTAATAGTACTTTAATCGATTTAGAAACGTTCTTACATCGATAAGATTAATTTTCACTAAATTATTTTTCATACATACATATGTACGTATAAGTCATGCATGCTTACAGGTATGCTAACATCCTACATATGTATGCATATATGCAAGGTTATTTTAGAGAAATATATTTAGTTTTTCTGATTGGTTGAAGGTATTAAAATAAGGACACTATATAGCACACATTACCTCTATATATAACTGAAGTTGTGAAGATAATGTTGTTTGAAAAATAATTATTAATATTTAAAAAAAATCTAATAATATTTACTATATTAGCTATATTATGTTAGTTACTCATTCTGTTCGATAACAGTATTGGAAACACCACTAGTAAGTGGTAATCCCAGTACTTGAGCCGAGGTTGAGTACAAGGCGAACATATTATTTTCCAGTATTTACTCTTTCTATTTACTTGGTCCTCTTCCTTTATGGAATGCAATCTTATTTACGCAACACATTCTTATACTTTACTAATATTATTGTAAAACTTGAGATTGTCATAAATGTTTCAACTCTTGTCTGTCTTGTATTTACAATAATAAAATATGTTTTTATATATATGAGTTTGATTTCTTTGTTAAAAAAATATAAAAGATATATTTTTTATACTACTGTTCTTATAAAAATAACAGCTCCACGGTTTATCATGTATAGCAAAATATTTCGAGACAATCTAGTCTCGAGACCATCGACTGCTTTCCACCCAAAATCGAAATCTCGCGAGTTGAGTGGCATATTCAACAGCGTGCTCCTAAGTTTTTTATTAGAGACAGTCACGAAAGTAGCTTTGTAATTCAACACAGGTTTCTTTTTTATATTTTATAAAAAGAAGACCAAAGTTTATTCACGGAATGTTGATACAGATACAGTTAATTTGATAAAATTTAAACTGAGGAAAACGGGACTGTAGAGTACGAAAGCGATAGGAATCTATATTTTATTGAATTATTTAATTTTAATTATTATTTATTTTAAAGTTATATGTAAAAAACCAACAAATAAGTAATTATAAAATTATATACGTCTTACATAAAAGATAACATTTTTTTTTCTGAATCAATTTTATAATACATGTTTTATATCAACACCGAAGGTCTAGACCTAAAATAAACAGTTCAAAATTCATTCACTGAATGATGATACAGATACAGTTTATTTGATGAAATGAAAACAGACTGCATCGAACTGAATGATAAACTCAAAGAATACAGCATTGACATAATTTTACTAATCGTTCGATGTTAGTGCACTGTAAAATAAAACGAGACTGTGGAGCTCGAAAGTGGTAGGTGTCTTTATTTATTATAATTATTTAATTTTATATTTTTATATGATTGTGGCTCACGTTACTGCTCACGTAGTATTCAATTTAGACATTTATTTGTTTCTCTATAAGAAACTAAGATAACGTAACGATTTTATGACAATAATCATGTTAACTTTATATAAAACTATTTTTAACGGATTAATCGCGTATATTTAGGTACTCGACATTTCAAATATTTTACAATATTCGGTGGTCACAGTCAACTAAATTGGCGTTCTTCTGTTGGTTGATAGAAAAATTAATTATACCAATCTACCACCATTTGTTTCTTAATTGCCTCGCGTACTGCCCTGATTTCTTGCAGAATGAGCTGCCTGTATCTTTATCTCGGGTGTGGGTTAGAAATATGTTAATATCAATTAAGGTACGTAGCCGTGACAGGATTAGGTATCTTCTATATATGTGAATGTATTTTAGTCATTATATTAACTCGTTAGAAACGAGCTCAATTTAATTGTTGCATAAATGTGACAGTTCGAACTTATTTACGAAAAATCTTAAAAGATTACGCCTTTCATATATACAAACAAACAAACGTAAAATTTAGTTGGAAACATTTTATTATATTTAAAAACGACTGTTTTTTGCTTTTATTGGTTGTCCAATTTTTACTGCTTTTATTGTTAAAAAGTAGAAAAAATATTTCAGTCTTTTTCCATATATCAGAAAATAAATAAAAAAAACAACAATTAACAATCATTAGCAAGCAATTTTAATCCTTTCAATAATTCACGTGTTCATCGCATATTGTAATTGACATTTCTGAACACCAACTGAGCTTGTCTGTACCTAAGCTACACATATAAGAGGTCGCGGGTCTCGTGTAAATTCCGAGGGTGAATTATAAAATTACGAACTACACGTGACTTCATGGTGTATGATGTACATTGGTGAGTTTATATGACAAAACTTAAGATAGAGTGGAATTTTTTTTATACAATATTCTTTGTATACTGATACAAGTCGAATTATGTTGTTTAATTTTGTTAACGATAAAAAATGTTTTAGAAATTATTTTCAGCGTCCGATTTTGATATCGTCTATAGAAAGAGGTATGTCAAAGTTATAAAGCATATGGATGTAATTATTTCATAATATAAGTTATAAACTAGCTGTAGCCGTGACTTCGGCCGCGTGAATTTTAACGTCTTTAGTTTATGATTATAAAATAAAAATAGTTTTATCAATTATCTGTCACTGAAAGCTTCAAAATCGGTTCAGCCATTCCAAACATTAGTCGAAACAAGCAGACACACAATAAAGCAGGCAGTAATTTTAATATTACTTACAGATACTTCATTCTTATTTATTTGTATATATAGAAGCTTTTTTGCTAGAAATGTTGTTTTTAATTTTTGTAAAAGTTACTTTAACTAACACACTCCAAAAAAGTTTCACGTAAAAAATTTATACGAAATAATGTACCCGATATATATTAAAGAACTGCTGAAGCTGTGGAAAGTCTTGGTAACATTAAAATGTAGAATATCATTCTCCATACACGTGAGTAAATGTCCACACGTCATATGAATCGATTAGCGTTATGTACCGTATTTGTTTTAATAATATAGTGTAAATAAATGCGCTATTTATTCATACTTCACATTTCTTTGCAAATAGAAATATTGCAGTACAATGACCTGCATATATAATTTTAAATTTATTTATATTCAAAACTAATAGCAAAGATTTTAAATGAAACTATTTTAAGCGGATTAATCGCGTATATTTTGGTATTCGAAAATACGTTTTTGGAAACCTGACGTTACGAATATTTTACTGTAGTCCGCGGTACATGTAGACTCAAAACTCAGGTTAAAATAGTTTCATTTAAAATGTGTAAAAAATCGCAAACTTCAAAGATCTTATTATAGTAAAGATTTTTAAATTTATATGTCTGGTCATCTTTCTTTCCTACAACAAAACGTCTATTGTCCGGCCCTCAGTAATACGAATTCGCGATTATCCGGACAATCAACGCCGGACAAATAATTTTACATGCATATAATTAAAGTTTTCGTATTTTAGTTATTTAAGAGAGTACGTCATCTAATGTTTATTTAGAAACATCGATTTTATGAATAAGTTTATCTCTTTTTTGCTTCTTTCAATTATTACCTACTATTGTGTATTATACTATAATCTGTACAAGATGCTTTTCTTCATATAGTCCACTTCAATTGTCTTACAACAAGAATTAGTCCAGTTATTTGATTCTTTATTGTATTATAATTTTTTCCCTTTGAAATGAACCAGGCCGGACGCGGTGCAGTGTGACAGCGTCTGACAGTAGACGCGATCGGTTGTGGGTTCGATTCCCACTCGGAGGGATGATTATATTAAATTATTTTCACTTCCTCGCTCTGGTAAAGACAATGAGAGGCGTTGAGTTCCACCACTCAAAACGCAATGGCAAAGAAATAAACACTACCTTACCTTTTTTATTCCTTTTTAATTACTTTTAGACATGTATACGCCGCCCTGTTAACCACACTAAAACCCCTCGGTGCTTCATCTCGATTGCCTCTAACTAAAGTCTTGGATACCTACACTAACCCTAAAATCTTCTTTCTTTATAAATATAAATAGTGATGTTTTATGCACATTATAAAAATAAAACTACATATCTGTTTAATATATATATTTCAGATTCACGCTTTTATCCCGCATAGCAGGGTAGACAAAACTCTACAGAATTGCGTATTGAGTGGTGGAACTCAACGCCTCACTTTGTGTTTACCAGAGCGAGGAACTGAAAAGATTTAAAAATGATTATATTTACTCTCCCATAATTAAAAGTAAAAGTGGGGATCAAACTCTCAACAAAGTATTAATATATAGCTGAGTTGAATTGAGTATACTGAAAACTTAAGGTAAAATGCTATACCAGAGTATATTAGCAAATAATTGAAATATGAAAATTAAAGAAACCGGCTTATATAACCAAAGCGTCAAGCTAACTATCTAAAGTATACCTACTCCCGAGCAAAATTATTAGCTTACCGCAGTTCATCCCAACCACAAGCATGTTGTTCAACATGTGTTTGCATTCTGAACCTTCGAGCCGTTTGCTATATATGAATAAAAAAATTATAAGAACAAAATACATAAACCTATAATAGTACTCAAGGATTCCATGGCATTGGCTCAAATTTTCAATACCGTCAATGTGACTTGAGACCTTGCTCTTACATACACTTTCATATAGTAACTGTCAAGCAGTTAAAAAGAACATTTAAAATAACGTAAAACTTTAAAAGTTTCAGATTTATAGCATCAGCGACCTCGATGTCATTTTCAAAGAACCTTCTTGTATTTCACACCTTTGACCTATTTATCTGATTAAATTTATAAATTCTGCAGTTTAGGTAAGAGGTTTCAAAAATCGCAAAAAGGAGCTTCACGCTCCTCACAGCAGAGTAGTAAGAAAAAACAAAGTGTTATAACACTTCTCCGTTCTTTTGAAGAGACATCACATGTTAAGTGACGGAATTTAGTGCCGTGCTTTAGTTTACCAAATCGGGGAAACTAGAACAATTTAAATACAATCAGTTCCCATATCCGGGATCGAACCCGCACCATCACATTTACAATAAGACCCTGTCTAATTTCATATCAATTGACTCTCTCATTACAATAAATAATCTAAAGAATTTAAAACCCATTAAAATTCCAAACTATTCCTAAAATAGCTATTTTCATAAGTGGCTTTGTAACATTTAAACGTACGGACGCATATTCTATCTATGCATCGGTGACGATTATTTTTATCGTTTCTAACAACCTTCCCGAACTGCATGTCTTTGACCCACTTGCCTTATTAACTTAGGAGGCAAGTACATAAAAGATCACGTGTTATTAAACAATGCTTTGTACACACTTAGTTTGAAACCATTATATTGTAAAGCTCCAAGAAATATACATATATTATTTGAGACTAAAACATATTATATTTATATATAATTCACCTGTTTAATAATTTTTTATACAAAATTAAATTAAAAACGACAAACATAGCTTCGTTCTTTTAGTAAAACAGTTGCAAAGTGGCAAAGTAGCAAAGGTGGTAAGGGGCACGGTTGCTTCGGCTAATATTTACACAAAATTGCACGTTGTTGTCAGTATGCAACTAGTGTAATTCCGCCCGTCTGTCACTCTGGCTGAATGCCCCGTTTGGGCCCCACAGCGCCATGACTTAATGGCTGAAGTGGGTAGGGATCACTCATTATCCAGTCTTTTGGAGGTCACGCTGGGCAGTGAGAGGAACTGCAACGGTCTCCTTTTGCGAGTCAGTTGTCGCACTGAAGGAGACTGCGGAGTGAGTGAGTGAATCCACCCCATATGAAGACCCGCTGCGCCGTCGCAGGCCAGGAAGTAGAAAGAGGCATATTGCCTTCTTTTAGATCCACATCACAAACTCCCCGTGCCCTAGAGGAGCTACTGCAGGGTGGTCATGGTGATCATTCTGCAAGTCACCTTGGCTACACGATCCAGATTCAATCCGATCGGCGGTATAGGCGAGCCGTACACCGAGGCGTAGTAGTGGCATGCACAAGCTATCCTCCTTTTCCCCGGGTTTTAGTGGCTAGTATAGTCCCACAGTATCTTCCATCCGTGGAGCACTATGCTTTGCGTACGGATGGTATGCGTAAATTATATTTCCCAGTAACAAGAAGGGTCAAAACGTCTATCTCCTACTATGTCTTAAGAGTACAATTCTGTTATAAAAATGCTTCAATTAGTTAATATAAAAAAAACCTTAAATGAAATATGTACACGATGGTTTATGGGTACATTTCCACTCACAAAATTAACTGCCGTGAAACCTAAATATTGAAAATATGTTTGTTTCTCCTGCCCGATATAACAAAGTGCACATTTAGTATGCTATTTAAAAACAGTATTTCCCCCATGAACGGTAATTTAAGAATGTATCAGTTAATTCTCCCAATTTTTTCCGAGTGGTACGGAAAATATGTGAACCATATAACAAAATACTTATATATTTTTAAATAAGATCATAAAGTACTTACAAATGTTGACAGACACGATTTATATTGTAATATTATTATAATCGCCCTACTATATAATGCAACTCGTGTGGCAACACGTTGAAATCATTTGAATTATTATGTAGATACTGTGTATATAGCACTTACCTACTTCACAGCATAGTAATATATATTTACATATATCCTATTATATAATGTTAATAAATAGTTAAAATAAACATTTTGACATTAAAGGTAATCGTAATAAGATCGTTGATTATCGCGATTTTTACACAATTAAATGAAACTATTTTAAACGGATTAATCGCATATATTTTGCGAGGCAACTCAGAAACAGATGGCGGTAGATTGATGTATTTAATTTTGATATCAACTGACGGACAAATGCCACATCAGTCTACCCGTGACCACGGATTACTGTAAAGTGTTCGAAACGTCAGTTAAATGTATTTTCGAATACCAAAAATACGCGATTCATCCGTTTAAAATACCTTCATTAAAAATATATTAAAAATATATTTTATTTTACTATAAAGTTTCAGTATTTTTGTCTTTTGCCCATCTTAATGTCATGTTCCAAAGGAATATTTAATACCAAGTATATTTTTGATTCAGAAATCGGCCGAGTTTAAAGCCAGTGGTGTAATATAATACGTAGACTACCCTTTAAATCCTTATTAATTGTCAATGCCTAGGGATAATCTTGAATGACCTGAGTCTAGGAACTGCCCTGATCATTTTATGTCAACTATGAAGTTCTATTTGCAAGTCGTCCCTTTTGTCCATAAAAAAACAGCTTCACGCTTTGTACCGCTAAGCAGGGTAGCCCAAGACAGGTTGTCTCAAACTGCAATGACTGCTTTCATAGCATGTTGAGTGGCGAACTCATCGTCTCACTTTGTCTTACCAGACAAATAATTATAAATTTTAATTATAATTATTCTTCCGAATGGGAAGACAGTGTCTCAATGCGCCACGATTGTCGATAAATTGAGGTATAAAATTAATAAAATTATTATAATAATACACAGTTAAGAAAGGGAAAGAATACGTGCTTAAGATTTTATCACATTTTTATTTCAATGCATCGTTAACTTCTGACTCATTGAAGTCTATATGGGTTTTACATAAACCTTTTGCCACTTAAAAAACCATAATAAACAAATACTTTTTGCTTCGTCACGGTAAGTGTTTGTGACAAGGAAGACATAAAAAACAAGGTTAAAACGGATCAGTGGTTTGATTAAGAGATGAGCGACGATCAAGGAAAATAAAGGAAACAATACATTTTCAGTTAACCTTAAACTTTGAAAAAAATACAAAATCCACTTAGTAACCAATAAGGAAATCGAGTTTATAGAATTAAATGAACCATAAACGGCCAAGTGAAGTCAACAAATACGAAAAACTACAGCGGACTATTCATAAAAAATGTTTTAATGAAATTGGAGAAAATAAAAACAGCTTATAAAACACAGGTCAATTAAATAATAATAATACAGAACCTGGGAAGAAGAAAATGAAGATAATTAAACTATTTTAAAAAGATTAATCGTATATATATGGTGTTATTCTAATATATATTCGATAACAAAAATGTAGGCGATTATTCGTTTATACAATAATATGTATTTTTGTCAATCAACCCACATAACAACACACGTCTTACAAACGCACAAAAACATATACTTCTGGTGCGTTTGTACGACAATTTTCCTTTATTATGTATTGAGAGTATCCTATTCTCTATACATAATAAAGGAAAATATATTAAAATAAAATTGCATGGAGCGATAAATTCTTTGCCTTGGAAAGTAATATGACTAAATGGGCATACTTTGATATATGGATATTTATGATGATTTACGAATAATAACCCATATGTAGTAAATTTAAAATACGCCACCTTGTGTCTTAAAAGCGATTGAAAAGCAAGGTCTTGCAAAATTCATTGTAAAATCAAATGGGCATACATTTAGGTGCATCTTGTAACCTCAATAGCGAGCAGATGTAGTGCAGTTGCAATAAATATTTTACGGTAATAAAATGTTACTTTAAATGTTAGGACTGTTATATTTGATTTTTTTTAACTACAAATTTAGATTTATTTTCTTTAAAATCAAAATAACTAATAAATTAATACAGTTTTTTTATCCTCTTGTGGAGAAATAGTGAACCCGTGAGAAGAGGTGAGATATTCTGTTCTTTACTTTTCAACAAAGATCTAGATTTATTTTATTTAAAACCAAAAATTTAATAAAATTCTACGTTTTAATTATCCCCTTGTAGAGAAATAGTGAATTTGTGAGAATAGGTGAGATACTCTTATCTTTACTTTTCAACCGTATTAGACTTATATGTTCGTAATGTGTTTATACGTTCACCTGGTGAGGATGTGGGCAAACTACGCAGGGTACATTGCGGAATCAAGGCTGGTGAGCACTGGCGACTCCTTAAGGCAGCGAAGCGACCAATGCAAGCCCACTTGGCCCATGTCTATAATATACTTAATATAACAATTATAATATATGACTAATTTCACTCAATATTCGTCTTTTTATCGTATAGCTTATAAGATAGGTTTCAGCTGAAAAGAAATGAATAATTGAAAAACAAATGACATACATTTGAAATGTTTGACATACATTTTTGTATAAAGAAACTTACACGTTACTAACGTTACGTAACATGGTTCTATTTGTTTTTTTTGATATAAAATGATAACTAGGATAGATCTGTAAACGTTATAGAATGTAACGATTGTAACTGAATAATTTTCTATGTGACATGTAATACAACAAGCGGCAGAAAATAATAAGAGCTACGGCTTATTATAAATGCTCTAATAGAATTCCCGAAACTTCTACAGAAACAAGATTTTACGTTTTACAATCGGCTATAAACAATACCGGAAAAAAGGAAATAGAACGACTACATCATTAAATTAGTAACTTAATTCATTAATAATTTATTTATAATGTGATATGAAAAATACTCATTTTATAACCCGTGTCACATTTATAAATAAAAGCATTATGTACCTAAACAAAAAGTATTTTGATATTAATTATGTTTCTTTCTGCACATTCGATTGTCGAGTCACGTTTAACCCACAACATTCGCTACCAAGCTTTCATAAACCATCAGGAGATATAAAAGTTTTGTGGTATGAGTGAGCCCCGCCTGCTTCGTCCACGTCTCACACGGATGTATGTATGTACTAGATGTCCGTTGATCGGTTTAATGACATGTAGATCAAAAACGTCATAGTGTTCGCTATATATATTTTTATTAATTTAATGTATTTTTATGCATTAATTAAAGGAAATATTAGCATTCTGCCCTTCTCATTTATAGAAACTATAACTGTACTAAATTTAATACTCATATAAATGTATACATTACTATAATAATTATTATTAATTTTAAATTCCATATTCAATTTAAATAAAATTATGAGTAAATTATAATTTTAATAGTCAATTTATAATTGTAATAGTTAAATGAGTATTTAATTTTGGTAGATTTTCGAAGCATTCACTAAACCAATCTTTTTTATTTGTGACATGTTATGTTGAATTATAATTTGACGATATCTACACAAGAACATTATGCCGAGGTCCTTGAGTATTCTGTACTCTGTTTTTAGCACTGGAGTGTGTTTAGGTCACCTGAGAGCATAAGAAACTTTTGTACGGCGTCTGCAATGTTATTTCTCCGAATAGTGTTGCTACTTATAAAAAATATTGTAGATACTAATTGCCTGAATGTGATATATAAAAAATCAAGACTAAGAATATAAATTTACACATTCTAGGCCCTTTAATGTCTTTTAAAAGATACCACAGACGGAAATTATTTAAAATAACTGATTAAGCTTAAACTACTGCTATACCCATACTTTGCTTGGCATGTTATACAAATTATTACGCCTCAGCAACATAGCTGTACTAGATCGAGGTCTATGGCGACGAATTTGGTGTCTTTCGTGAATAAAATATATACCTGCATCGACAAAAAAGTAAGGCTTTTGTAAGTAAGGCTTTGTAAACCATTATATTTTCCTCCAGAAACTATCCAAAAGTGGCATAGCAGAAAGTCTTCTAATCTTGTGCTATTCTTGTCTAAGCAACCGCGAATCTAAGGTAGTATTGAAAGGTTACGAATCTAATTGGTTTGCTTCTTTGTCTGGCGTACCGCAAGGCTCCCAACCTTGGCCCAATTTGCTTCAATATTTTATTAATGACATAGAGCACTGCTTTTTACACTAACTAACTAACTATTACCTATTTGCAGGCGATATGAAAATTTTCAGAACAGTTAATAATACTTTTGAAGAAAACTTACTTCAAGTTGACCTTGACCGTCTTGTGAATTAGTGCAACATAAACAAAATTATGTTGAATGTTGATAAATGCCATGTAACACGTTTTAGTAGAAAAAAAATCTTTCCTTCTTTCTATTACTCTCCAAACGGGGTCATACTTAAAAAGACTCACATATAATACGCGATCTAGGCGTTACATGATTTAAGGTTTAATGTGCATATTGATTCAATAGTCAGCAAATCATTAAAAAAATTAAGTTTTGTTTTAAGAAAATGTAAGGACTTCAGAAAGCCTGAAATTAAAATTATAGGTTTGTTGTTGATTTATTTATTTATTAATAAATCTTACTTTCATAAAATCATGGTCTAAAGATACAAAAATAATACTTTACACTATCTATATAACGTGTTATACGGTGTCGAGATATTTTAATAGTAAGAAAGATGTAATATCTAGGCTGCCCTGGAATTTAAGACTAATTTTAAATAATTAGCATAATAGCATTATTTTCAGAAGAACATCACGGAGATATTTGTGAAATGTGCAAGTCACGTTTTACCCAAAATGTAAGTACCAGGCTGTAATAAGCATATAGGAAATGCATACGCCACTAAATCTCCCTTATGCATCCTCCCTTTTTATTACGTATGCAGAGCCCCCATAAGAATTGCTTATACATTTATTTATAATATATTTATCTCGTTGCAAGTTGTAGAAGTTTGAGTAGTTTGTGAATACACTATATTTTTCAGAGGTTGAATATATTTTATATATTGCAGCACTAACCTTCGATATTTGAAACCATCGGGGCGCATTTCGTTATTGTCTAAATGTAGACGTAATTAGTTGTGAGTTCGATTCTCACTCATGGAAATGTGAAAAGACAATGCGCGCCGTTGAGTTTAGTACATAATAGATAATGTCTCGGGCGGAAATCAATCAACGGATTGTCTTGACACTAAGAAATCGCAAAGAATTTCAAACATATAATAATTATGACTTTAATAATTTGGGATACAAAAATCGACTATATACTTCATAAGTATAAATATGCAATAAAAAAATGTATGATAATAATAACTAGAATATCAGTAATAAAACATATCCCTAATATATAATACTAATTATTGGATTTCTTATAATGATAACTATTGATTTTTCTAATGAAATAAGAAAAACGTTTGGGCACGTTGAAAGAATGAGCGATTAAAGAATGGTAAGAAAGATTTATGAAGCCAAGGTGAGTGGTACGAGAGGTCGGGGGAGACCTTGGTTTATCTTCGAAAACACAGTATCGAAGATACTGGAAAAAGATCACGTAAAAAGCATGAGGACCTCCCGAAGGGCATGTATGAAGAGGATAATGACTGTGGACGAGGCGAAAGAAGTATTCAGGGACCGTAGCGTTTGGCGCTCCGTGCTCTCTGACTTCCCCAAGAGATAAAGCATGAAGCTAAAACAAAAAAAATACAAGAAAAAAATATGCACTAACTTTTTATTACTAATACATATTACAAAGTCACGTTCATCCAAAATCTAATTTACCAAGTATCTATAAGCTTGTAGGAGATGATGTCTGTGCTGAATTTCTTGTCAAGCATATTATATTCATATTTATTTCATTCAAACGCATACAATCGAAATTAAGTTGTAAGTATATAGCATATCCTACAGGTATTTCTACATTATTTTTTTTTATTCTAAAGAAATAATATAATAATAAAGTCTTATTTGCTTTAGTTATTCATTCAAAATATCACCTTAAATAGATTTTTACTCATAGTTATAACTCTGCATCGAGACGACGTATCTCTCTGTTCTGAACAGCTGTTTAAACGAGATCCATTTTTCTCATAATAAAATATCGTGGTAAAATAAAACAAACAAACATAACGTAGAGTAACGCTTAATCTCTAATTCTTTAGTGTAATAAGCTTTCTATGTCATAAAGGAATGTACGTTTATAAGTAAAGTATTTTCGCTATACTTACACACTTTAAATGAAACTATTTTAAATGGATTATTCTCATATATTAATAATGGAATATAAAATATCTAAACTTAGCTCTACCTCCGTTTCAAATACTTAAATTTAATTTAGTTTCTATTAATTAATATATTTAAAAAAAAAAACAAAATTATAGTAACAATTTAATTCATTCAACTTTAATTTCGAAACGCTTCGTTCGATAAACAAAACTCGTATCTATTAAGTCACGTTTTAACTAAAACATGATTATCAGGGTATCAGTGACAAGCAAGAGGTCTTAAATCACCATTTTACCCATCCTACCGAATAAGCTCGTGCTTCTCTCCTTCCACTTCAAATGCATACTGCATAGTTATTTATATTTATATCTATTCCTGAATATATATTTGTCCCTTTTTAACAAAGGAAATATATTATAATACGAAAGAATAGACAGTATATCAATAACGTTTGATTTTATTTAGTAGACCTTCCCACAGGTGCCCACCCGCGTCCAAGGTTTACGAAATCACGTTGCACCAAAACATAATTAACCAAGCAATCATAAGCTTATGGAAAATACTTTTATGCTGTATGTGTATGTAATTTTTTTAAAAAATCAAATGAAACAAACTTTGAATGACGGGACCTTTTAAAATCATAGTACCATAACAGCCAAATCCAGATGTTTCTGGAAGATAAATGGTTGCTCAGCGACCGTCAATATGGCTTCCGCCATGGTCATGGTCATCCGGTGATCTTTTAGTGTACTTAACCCACCGCTGGGCTGCTGCTATTGAAGTCAAGGGAGAGGGCCTGACAGTTAGTCTAAACATGACGAACGCCTTCAATCGAGAGTGGCACAGGACGCATCCATTGTATGGGCTTCCCAAGAAATTATGCAAGTGGGTCGCCAGCTTCCTCACTGGGCGTAGCATAAAGGTCAATTAATGCCCGTGAACGCTGGCGTCCACCAGGGCTGTGTTCTGTCCCCAACACTGTTCCTTCTACATATCAATGATTTGTTAGAGGATCCTAGCATTCATTGTTATGCAGACGACAGCACGGTGCACGCCGTCTACATCAGCCATGCAGGTCTTTCTCGGTAAAACGTCGATAAGTTCCGAAAGAAACTTGTGTCTTCCGAGGCATCTCTTGAGAATGTCTCTTCCTGGGGTGAAAGGAACCTGGTTCAGTTCAATCCCCTGAAGACACAAGTTTGCGCGTAAATCACTAAAAAATCCCCATTTGTCGTATCACCAGTTTTCAAGAAAACCCCCCTTAAAGCCGCGCCCGATATCAGCATATTGGGCCTGAGCGTTTCAAGCGACTGCCAGTATCGCAATCATCTGGAAAGCAAAGCCAAGTTAGCCTCGAAAAAACTTGGTGTCATTGGTACTTCACGCCCACACTCCGTTTGGCCCTTTAAAAGGCCCAGATTCGGCCTCACATGGAGTACTGTCCTCATCTCTGTGCTAGTGCATCTGAGTATCAGCTAAAACCATTTGATCGCATACAACGGAGAGCCATTCGGATCCTTTGTGATCCAATTATCTGTGACAGGCTTGATACTTTGGCGCTGCGTAAAGACGTTTCGTCGTTATGCGTTCTCTATCGCATATACCACCCGGAGTATTCTGGAAAACTGTTTGACCTGGTTCCTGCTGCTGAATTTTCCAACCGCACAGTACGTAACAGACTAAAATACCATCCCTATCATCTGGATACGTGGCGGACTACTACTGTATGGTGTTGTAGGAATTTCCTTCCACGTGCTACACAACTGTGAAATGACCTACCTGCGGCAGTGTTTCCAGGTCGTTACGACATACAGACCTTCAAAAAGCGCGCTTATTCCCACCTTAAAGGCCGGCGGCGTTATTGGCGGCGATATTCACTTACCATTACATGACCCGCACGCTCGTTTGCTTTACCTGTCCTATATTTAAAAAAAAACGTAAAAAAATTGAATGCAGCGGGATCCGAACCCGCGCCTTTTGGAAACCGTCAAAGCACTCTGACCGCTAAGCCATGCGTTCTACTACCCTCTGTAGAACATAAATTCTTATACGTTCTTCGTACGTACGTACGTACGTGTACGTACGTTGTCGTACGTGCGTCAAAATAAAAATTTCGACGTACGTACGTTTTGTTGCGATTTTTCTTTAAGAAAAATATTATATGCGCTGCTTTAAAAATGATAACATTTTTACGTATTAAATTTTTAAAGCACCGCCATTCGAACCCGCGTCTCTTGGAAACCGTCCAACCATTCTGACCGCTAAGCCATCTATCTAACTGCGTCGACAATCTTATACGTTTGTTACAAATTATTTATGTTGTCAGCATTTACTGTTACTATTACTTGATGCGAATAAGCTTCTTATATCCTCACTCAAAGAAACCTTACGTTTTCAACTGCTTCACACACAATATGTGTGTATTGCATTTTACTATTTAATGTATTTGTAATGCTTTACTTAAAAAATAACAGCACTCTATCTATATACAGAAGAGAATGAATACACGAGGACGAAAGGATACAATGTACATATGAAGTCATGTTATTGCTTGTTACAAAGTAATAGGCTATCAGCAAAAGCTAGGAGATTTAATAGTATCTATTACTGTATTCGGTTTCATTTAAACACAGCGCAGCAGACGGGTGACTGTAAACATAATTGAATGTGGGTTCGATTCAAGAAGGAGGAATGGTAATATTAGAAATGTATTTTCATTTCTCGGCTCTGGTAAGAACAAAGGCGGCGTTTGGCACTCAACAAGGTTTTGGTTTCTGGCGAAACTCATTGAACGGACTGTCTTGACACTGCCTTTTGCCTTGTCTTGTTGCGTCTGACTAACCAGATATGCGGAATAAAGCGAGGAACTGAAAGAACAAGAAATTACTGTAAATTATATATTACTTAATGGAAATACGTGGGTCAAATATTTTTTTCCCCTTGTAGATCGTTTTTTTAGTGGGCTTCTTTAGTCATCTTTAATCATTTTTTAATTATTTTTCGTCTGTAGTCTACAGTTAATTTATTCGTGAACTTAATTAAGTTTCGGTAATAGGCTATAAAAATTTGGTTAATAAAAGACCCATCTATACCAGTGCTGTAAGCTTCTTTCTCTGGCATAATTATTACATATATTATTACTTTGATATTTTAATAATATTATTACACATTCATTTGTTTATATATATATTAAACATATAATTACTTAAATATATATAAGAATTATTTAAAAAAAATGGTCTGATTTGAGTCGATGATCCATTGAATTATCAAATTTTGCGTTCAACATGAAATAGAATAAAATATAAATAAAAGAGAATAAAATATAAATTCAACATGAATTTATATTTTATTCTCTTTTTTTGCATAGAAAGTCACGTTTAAGCCAATACATCAAGTACAAGGTAATCATAAATTCCTAGGAAGAGTTCACAAGAAGTTGCTTCAGGAATACTTTTAGACTATACATAACTCCTACTACCTGATGCTGTTTCAGTGCCTCCGTATCTCTTGCAGTGTGAAGACGTACTTACTGCACGTGGCCTATCGAACTGTACTGACAATTCACTCTCGCTTTTACCCAAACATCAGGTACCAGGATAAAATAAATAATTAAGAGGTATAAAATCCGTTTTGCCTCCATAGCAGAGTCACGTTTAACCAAAATATGAGTTACTAAACTATCATAAGCTTAAAAGACATAAGAAGCTCGACCATAAATTCTCGAGGAAGGTCTTCCTTGTGTATTCGATAGTATATGAAATTAAACTCTTAGGGTTAACTCATTCATATCCAGTTCACAGGCTATATATGTATAAATATATTTTATTTATTTATATAGCTTCACGTTTTTTTCCGCGACTTCGCTGATACCCCTTTCGCTTTCCGCCGAATTGCTATTGAGTGGTAGAATTCAACGCCGCACTTTATATTAACAGAGCGAGGAAGTGAAGTGAAAATAATTTAAATATAATCACATCCCCGAGGGCGCATCGAACCCACAACCGATTGCGTTGACAGTCAGACACTAAATTATGTTAATATAATATGTAAAATAATTATTAGCTATTAAGTTTACTTTATATTTTGCATTGAAGACAGCAAGAGTTCGTAATACAAAATCTCAGAACGCTTTTACCATAACATAACAGACTAAAAATGTAATCGAACCTTTAGTCCAAGTGGCATTATTGCTTGCTATTACAATACAAAAAATATATATAGAATGCTTTTACAAAGTAAATTATAATTTTCTATATTTAATTTTTTCAATAACAACTGCATCACAAATCAGAACAAAAATTATCCTATATGTACTTCCAGAATATAAGCTATTACAGTGCCAAAATTAAGTTATGTAGTAGCCTTTGCATGATTTTTTATTTTGGTGCCAGTTTGTCAGTGGGATAGTATTACTAATATTTTACCTAGCTAATATTTTTGTTAAATATTTAATGTACAGAATGGACTTTTATTCTATTAAAAATGGTGGCTTACTATTAGGTTGAGACTAGCCAGAATCTGAACCAGAGCAGAGCCAACTAAATAAATACATCTGATATGAAACAGGAAACTGAATACAGGAAATAGAAATACTGTCCAAATGTACTACGGGGTTACGTTTAAGTCACAACATCCAATACCAGGCTAACAGAAACATATAGACGTTTATCATCCCAATTATGCACTCTATTTTTATAACGATATTATTTCTTGATCGTAAATTTTCTAAAATCGCTCCGACTACCCTGTTAGGGATAAAGCGTAAAGGTAAAAAAACTTATGAATTTAATTTAAATTAGCTATTTAAGTCAAGTTAAACCAATGCCTAATTATTGAGATAGATTTTTTAAATTAGTTACAATTAATATTTTAATAATAAAACCAAGGAAGAATTAATTTCAAATGAGTCAAATAAATTATTATTAAAAATTATACTTAGTAATTAAATTTAAAAAAAATATAATTTCTTGTCTATGTTTAATTTAATTTTTTTTTTGTTATTATTTACTCTCTCATATAAAACCGGTTCTCTAAAATACTAAACTACTACATACATAGATAGTTAGATAGATAGATACATACATACTGTACTATTGATGTCACGTTTTAGTCACAACATTGATTACCAGGTTACCAGAACCGTATAAGAGCTTCTCATCCCCTATATGCACTCCCTTATATATTCTTTCTTGCTTCAACACAGGCTAAAAGTTTATTCTTGTCTCTGACAAAACACACATACAGCCTTCTCACGTATGCGTCGGAAATTCACCGTTGAAAGAGCGAATGCACTATTTCCACATGTGCTACAAATAATTTAACAACGTACCCAGTTATGGTCTAACAGTGTATACTATTAAAACTTTACCAAACTAGTTTAACTTTAAACTAGTTTAAAATAAAATGTAGTAAACACGTAAAATTTTACCATGAGACATTTCGATTTTGCCTTCATGACCCAAGTGCGAAATACCATAATATAAAAAGTAAATATAAGTTCGATTCGTACTCAGCGCGTTTTTATATTCAAATCAAGACACTGTGTTCGTCGAGTTCTTGTTTGTTAAATGGCAGTGGTCAACGCTATGTCTTGCTTTATCATATCATTTAATTATATTCATTGTCAGGGAAATTAAAATAATATAATTATTAATAAGCATCGTGGTGCAGTAGGACAGAGTCCCACTGTAAGCGCAGTAGTTGTAAGTTCGATTCCCACTTGAGGAATGATTATATTTAATAAAATATAAAATTATTTATTTTCTCCGCTCTGGTAAGACGAAGTGCGGCTCCGAATTCAGGCGTAGAACAGAAAGTTCTGATTAGGTTCGATCTACCCTGCCATGCAGTATAAAACGAAAACCTAAAAAAAATATTTTCCTCAGTAAAAATTGAACTCGTAACCCATTGTATCTACTGTAACAACCCATTTAGATAGCTGTTTCCCTAATTAAAAATGAAATATTTCTAACATAGACGATAAACAGGAGAATGACAAAACTATTAGGTTCTTTTTGTGTATTCACAGTTCGGTGACGTAGTTTATTCGTAATTCTTTATTATTGATATAAAATAATACTTAAATAATAAAATATAAAATTACTAATATAATACTAGCTAATTGATTAATACCAATATATTTTAAAAATATTATTTCAAGTAACAAGTTATTATTTATTACACTTACTTGTACGCAGTACTTGTCTGGTTTGTCGCCATGAGTTGTTGCAATGAGTTAATAGTTACGTGTTATCTAAAACATTGGTGATGAGACTACTATAATATTGTAAGAGATTTTCTTAAAACTATTTGTTCTCAATCTCCTTTTCACCTGCCTAGAGTACTTCTACATTCTTCAAAGGAATTTCATACAAGCTGGAGAAGGCTAGATATATAAGGGAAGAGATGAATACTCACATTCACAATACCGTTAGATGCAACTTTTGGGTGTCCATGATAGCCTTTAGAGGCACTTTACACTTAGACTTATTTCAATATTATAAAATAAAAACAAATTTATAACAATGTATATAAAAAACAATATTTGTTTTATACTAACTTAACTTACTTAACTCCCTAATGAAAAAAAGACACTGGTCAATCTCTAATTAATGAGAACAACATAAACCTAAATGAACTAATTCAATGAAAACGATTTGAAGTAGTATGTATGTATTCATATTATGCATTTATATTTCATTACGGAAGTAAATTACGATGAAACATTGAATATTTATATGCTTTTCAATATTACCATACAATTTGATAAAACTCACTACGCTAGACACCCTAAATGGAAGGAATATACGAAACGAAAAGTCCCGAGAAAACCTCTTACATAATTATGGTAGCCTGGTAGCCAGTGTTTTGGATAAAACGTGACCGTTAGTCTTCAGCTCATACTATATATAGTATCCACGCATGCAAGTAAGTTACATGGTAAATACGTATTATATATATATATATATATATATATATATATATATATATATAGCTTTAAATACGAGAATACTAAAATGTAATTTGTGTTTTGATTTGGTTAAATATTTTTAATATTATTATTATAATTAATATTATTGTTATTTAATTAATTAATATTTAAAACAAGTTAATATTTTTTACAACTAACTTTTAAAGCCACAGCGTAACAGTCACGTTTTATCTAAAACATTGGTGATGAGGCTACCATAATATTGTAAGAGGTTTTCTCTGAACCATCTGTTACCTATCTCCTTCCCGCTTAGGATACCTAGTGCACTCCCACGTTAATGAAGCTATACGCTGAGGCAGACAGATATACTAAATGAAGGGATGAGCGAGTACTCATTCACAATATCGTTAGAAGCAACTTCTAGGTGTTCATGATACCCTTGTAGCCCATATTTTGGTAAAAACCTGACTTTGTAAGAGGCAGTCTAATCATAGAAATTGTCAAATTGTATAAAGGCTGAAAAAAAATTGTCTAAATAAATCAGAAACCGTTACAAAACATGCTATTTTATGCAAGGTTATACGCGACATGAACTAGTAAATCTCTAATTAACAAGATAAAACATAATCCTAATTTCATTAAATCACTAAAAACAATTTTAAACATGTTTTCATATTACGAATTATATATATTTATTAATTACGGAATATATATATTTATTACGGAAAGTAAATGACGATGAAATGAAACGAACGATGAAATACAAATCATATGTTTACATTTGTCTGCTTATAAACATTACTATTATAGGTAATAATATATTGTAAATATTAATTATTTAGATGCTATTAAAAACATCAAAAGATGTATGTTGCTACTTTTTGAGCGCGCATTGTCAGATTAATCTCTATACTCTTACTTTTAAAAAGTTATTGTGCGGAAGTGTCTTTTAAATGAAACCTAACTGGCTACAATATATGACATTCTGTTCGAAATAAAATTATGCGATTTATTAAGTGGGAAAAAAACGCACTACACTACACACCCTACGTGGAAGGAAGATACCGAACTATAAGTCCTGAGAAAACCTCTTATATAATTATGGTAGCCTAGTGATCAGTGTTTTGGAGAAACATAACTATTAGGCTAGCTTTAGCTTACTTACTCATTGCATCCACATATGCCAGTAAGTTAGTTAGTTACACACACATACATATTAATTTGCAATAAAAGAATACTAAAATATATTATTTGGTTTGGTTAAATATTTTTAATTTTAAATAATATAAAAATACGAACATGTACGTATGTAAAATATTACAAAAAACACAAAGTCAAGCAAGACACTCTCTATTGACTGCTCGTTGTAAAAAATTATACAATTAAAATAAACTTTTATTAATAGTAAAGTAATACATATAAGTTTATAGCTAAATTTATATTAAATAACGCTAAAGATAACTTTTCATTAAAAAAAATATAATTTTTGCTTTCCGCGAAAAATTGATACATACTGTGGAGAGAGAATTGTATCAAATGCGTAGAAATAACAATTTTTTATTAGAATAATTAACTAACTGGGGTTTGAACCCTCAACGATAGCGTTTAAAGTCAGACGTTTTACAAGACATTTCAGGTAATCAAATACCTCCTGAGTCTACATGATAACCCGTTAGACAATATTCTGGAGTAAACGTGACTTGGCTAAGCTAGGTTTAGCTTTTGCTGATAAATAAAATTGCTGCTTAACCTTTTTCAGCTTTATTGAAGATCCGAATATGTGTTTTAAAGAAATATAAAACTTAATCTACTTTTATAATTACATTTTAATGTATTTCTAACTAAATTAAAAATAATTGATTATTATTTGGATAACATACCTACGGCCTTTAACATTTTAACAGAGACAATACGATATTAAGATAAAAAACAGACTGCACTGATATTATATGCAATGAAGCGACATCAACACTTACAACAAGCTTTAAAATCGCTAGGAACATCTCCTGATTGTTTTTAACATCCTGGTACTTCTTATTTTAAGTGAAACGTGACTGACCACTCATGATGAAGTGAGGCAGGAATATTTTAATAACGACGATTTATATAACTCGAAGGACGACATTAAATCGACCATAATAAGATTTGATATTCAATATATAATTTGTTAGCGTAAGCGTAACATTAGATTAGTCCTAAGCATTGACAATTAATGTCCTAAGCATTGACAATTATTAGAAAACACCTACCCTCCTTTTTAACTATGATTTGCCCTCTCTTGTTCGGTGGCGAACTAAGTTGGCAATTGATGCCACAGTGACTGAGAACGTTGAATTTCAAATAAGATGTTGTATACAGTGCAACCTATTATAAATATTTCCTGTGTATTCTAAAAATTATAATATAAATAATGGTATTCATCTGCCATAATTACTAGAAAAAATGTATTTGATAGTATTACAATATAAAAATATTTTAATAAATTTATTAAGTGAAGTTAAATAGTTTGGCTTTGCACATAGCACTAAAATAAATTTAGTGATTGGGTTAAGAAGAAATAGTGATGCACTATGCTCCTGAAGGTGACATGGTACATATTTAGATACTTATACCTTAATAAGTATCTATTAAATAAGTACGCGTTAAATGCCTACTTAGCTAAGTTCAAAGAAGTTTAAAGTTTAAAACGAATATATTTTAAACAATTTTTCGGAACAAAAATTGTTGTCACTATAGCTAATATGTTTAAAAACGTTTTTTTTATAGTTCTGGCAACTTCATGCTTTGTTTCTTATACGACTTTTAGAATTATACAATTTAATAGTTAAATAAAAATAGTTTTAATTCAGGATGTTTTTATTATTTATTCATATCAAACTAATTTATATTGAACTGCTACTTTTTGATGAATTACATAATTTTTAATATGAGAAAATTCTCGATTAACGTAGCGTGGATCAAAAATATTTATTTGATGATTCTCAAAATTTTAATGTAATGTAAATATTGTAACGTAAGGAAAGTAGATAAATAAATATTCTGTATCATTCGTTTTACTATTTTATATTACAAACTAAAACAATTTGCATTATAGAACGAGTTCTATGCAGTATATTGAAAAGATAGTGAACCTTGATAACCCACAATGCCGTAACCACTGGCATTTGTGTTTTTTTATGATTGAAAGACCATGTTTTTTAACTTAACTTCAAAGAATGAAGAATAAAGTAAAAAAACAGATAAAATTCTCTCATACTATTAACTCCTACATAAATTTGGCTCTGTATCTCTACTTATTTCTACTTACTTCCTTATAATAATTACACTTAGCAATGTTTTAAAGTTTTATAATATTCTAATAATAAGAAAGCTAATAATTCGAATATTTGCTTGTGATTGTCTCTGAAATTAAAAAAGATATATAAAACCATTTTTTTTAATCGTACTAGATACGGGTCTTTTGATGTATATGTATATATGTCTTCTTCAGTCTTAATTATAATTTACTTTTAAAGCTAAAATATTAAAAATTTGCGTTAAATTGTTTAAAAAGTTTACAATTTATTTACCTATACAATATTTAATAAACAGCACTATCTCTTATTTAATTTAATTTAGAAATTAAATGACATTTGATATAAACTAAAAAAAATCCATAGAGATGCTAACAACAAAAATTATAACGTTGTAATAACCGGACATTGTATCGCGCAGCGTCTGATTTTAAACACAATTATTTGTCGTTTCGATTCCCATTAGGGGGAACGATTAATATAATAATTATATCATTTAGTTCGCATATCACGCAATGTCTTGACTTCGGGCGGTAAGCAGATAACACACTGTCTAGACACTAGGTTGTCTAGACAGTTCGTTGTCCGAACCACACAATTCAATTCAATACAAAATCATACTCACTCAGTCCAATCGCTGATAGCCGGTTCCACAATAACGTTGCCAGTTTCGTCTTGAACGGCGACCGAATCCGCTACCACCGTGGTGAGTGAGTTGACTCTCTGCATGACCGCTATGAGGGAGTTTGAGAGTAACGCTATACACGCCTTACCCACGTCGATGAGGTTGAAAGGCATAAGGTATAGTAGAGGCTGATCGTGGCGCAGTGAAACAGCGTCTGACTGTAAATCCATCAGTTGCGGGTTCGATTCCCACTCGGAGGAAATTTTCATCAAATAATTTTCATTTCGTCATTCGAATTATTAACAATTAATTTTAACTTATCACGTCATTAGACAATTTGTATAATTAAGCTTTTGTAAGATTTTTTAAGCGTCTATTATGTCTATTTACTTATTTTCAAGACTCGATACTAGGTCATTATTTATTATTCTTTTATCTACGCAAATAACTCGACATTGTAAATGAAATAAAAGTCATGCAAAATGCACATACAGAGTTAGAACAGAGTTCAGAACTGTTACAATTTAAAGGTCACGCTTAACCCAAAACACTTGAAACTAGGCTATCAGAAATGCATCGAAGGTATCTGGCTCAACAGCTCCCTCTGTTCCGCTATATATATATATATATATATATATATATATATATATATATATATATATATATATATATATATATATATATATTTATAAAATTTCACTGTTTAGCAAATTTGAGGCTGCAATATATTTCGCAAACTTCTCTAGAATAGGCTACGTGAAACTGATCGTCAGAGCAGTGATAGTGTTTTAAATTTACGCTGGTTAATCTTTATTTAATTACTGTTTGCTAATGACGATATATGTATATATATATATATATATATATATATATATATATATATATATATATATACATACATATACATATATCGTCATTAGCAAACAGTAATTAAATAAAGATTAACCAGCGTAAATTTAAAACACTATCACTGCTCTGACGATCAGTTTCACGTAGCCTATTCTAGAGAAGTTTGCGAAATATATTGCAGCCTCAAATTTGCTAAACAGTGAAATTTTATAAAAATAACAACTTTATTTTACTTTAAATAAGCTGATAATAAAAATTTCATGTATAAGATTTTACTAACGAATGAAATCGAGGGCGATAACTAGTTTTTAATATATGAGATTTTATAGGAGTCAAACTTTGGGTTTTGCCGCCCAACAAGCAACCTCTTGTATAGAGAGAAAGATAGAATAAAAGAAAAAGAGTGATTGCGAGATTTCACGTGACGATGCATGAACTTTGTTACAATATGTAAACAATTTTAATACGTAAAAATTATAATTATTATAGCGTAAACCACATTCAAATAAACAATACACATTATAATTTCTTAGAGATCCCATTTCTTTTATTGTGTCCACCTTAGTGAACCCTAAGAAAGAGACCACAGCCGGCAGTCACTTTTAATCCAAAATATGAACTACCAGGATCACAGCAGTACATAGAAGGTAGTAAATAGAATATTATAGCCATCTCGCTTTCACACAGGGAGAATATATGTATGCAATTTTCAACCCTCACGAAACATCGGCGTCTCCCTTGCGCACGTTAAATGAAACCTATAAAATAGAATGCACTATATTTTTATATATCTCACCTTCAAATGATAGGAGGAATAACGAAAATTAACACTCACCTACACAGACGACATTCAGTATTGTAAGTTTGTGCGTAAATAGAAAACATTGATGATAAACATTGAACTGGATACTGAAATAAAGCTAATTTTGATTTTGTTGAAGCTGATTTTTAAACATAATACATAATATTTAAAAAAAAATTATTTTAAGTTTTGATTTATCATTACAAGTGTGTAATGTCAATACATAAATTTTTATAGATATGGCTTACCAGATTCTAAAAAAATCTCGTGCAAACCAAGACAGTATGCAACCAAAACAGTATGCAAAACTGCCGGAAAAACAGACAAATTCTTTAGTCTATCTATACATCAAATATTGTAATATAAAAACTAAAAAAAATAATAAAAACGTCGATTTTATCAAAAATCTTATTTAACTGCAAATAAATTAATTTAAAATCTGGAAAACTATTTACTTGTATCTTGTTTATCAATCTTTAAGCATTAAGCTTTTACGTTTACATTTATGTATTATTTTATGTTTTTATTTAAAATGTACATTACTATTAAATTTCCAATCCAATGTGCTTAAAAATCATTCTGATCTACAAACTTAGGTACTTTATGTATATACATATATATGCGCATTTTATTCCAGGGTAGACGGGAAGTGCCTAGTGTCAAGGCATTTCGTACTTCGATATCCACCGAAACCGAAACCTTGCGTATTGAATGGAGAACCTCAGCGCCGCGTTTAATCTTACCAGAGCGTGAAAATAAAAAATAATTTTCAATATAATTACTTTTCAAGTAGAAGCTGAACCCACAACCGATATTATTAAATAAATATATATCGTATCGTTATAGCGATCTATCAAACCAAAATCTGAAAACAACCAACTAACTCTCAGAGCAAATCACGTTTAAGCCCAAACATGAGATACTAACACGTCAGAAATTAATAGGAGGTTACCAATATCTAGTCGGAAGGCTAGGGCATGAACTTTAGATTCGAGCCATATATAAGCACGTACGCATGTTTAACTTCATTAATCCCGCCACCCACACACATAAAAGGACATACTCAAAGAGCTGTAACTCACATAAATAAAAATAATCATTGAAGGTGTCAATCATGATATTTTTTTACATATATATGTATTTATTTATATATATACACGTATTATTAGAGCAATGAAGGACCGATTTTTTTTTAAACACACTTCCAAGTGGAAATCAAATCTACAACCTATCACGTTTACAGCTAGACGCTGTCCCACGCCTCCAATTATATAATATATAAATTGTACTATACTACAACATACTGATAAGATATGTGCAAAAAGCTTTGAGTTATATCCTACAACAGACAATATATTTATAATGATACATTGAAATTAATTATATACAGCAATAAAATATTAAACAACAACGAACCAACTGATTACGCTATATAATAGTTATATATAAAATATATATATAAATAATTTTAAAAAATATACTTTTTAACCGTGGCGTTTTTAAAAGTTACCTGAAGTAAAGCCTTGCCTTTAACAATAGCAAGGGATAAGTTTAAACTATAGAATATATTTCTTCGCTTTCCCTATTTTCGCTTTTAAATACTTTTGTCTTTCAACTAATAGAGAAATTTATATGTCTCTTTAAGAGAAGAAAGAAAAAATAATGGTAAAAAAAACCATTTGACATAAAAAATGAACATGAAAGAGATGTTTCAGCGGTCACGTTTAATATAAAACAGAAAACACTCAGTACTAGGTTTTTAAAAAGACATTAGTGATACATATATCTGAATCGTTTAAAGATCCTAGCTTTTGTAAATTGTACAAATTTTCAATGTTCAAATTTTCAAAGACTAAATTAATTTTATAAAAGCGTTAAGTTGCTTGATGACGCGTTACGTTGCGATGGCAAAGATGACGCTACTGCAACATACAAATATTTAACATATGTATTGATTATGTCCTAGGTCTACAATGTGCGGAAAATGTCTTGGATTCACAATAATATGGAATATATATAATTGTATTGTCACCGGAATGAAAGTTATATACCAAATTTCAGATCAATCAGTTGACGGAAACAGGGTACAGTTTCAATTACATTAAATTTGACTCACCAACAAAACTTACTAAGTTAAATAAAATCGTTTAAAATGATAAGATGAGAGTCTTATAATTATCTTTGTCCAATCACTTTTTCGTAAAGAAATATACATCGCGAGTTATTAATTTGCTTTTCAGTTTCTTTACACTTTCTCAATGTTTATGCATTTTCCAAAAGGAAAATTAGTATTAGTTAATATTATTTTAAATAATATATAATAAAAATTACGATTGCTCACTAGACACGTAAAAATAAGCTCATTTGCTTTCTCTTTTATTTCGATGGACACACTTATGCTGGCGGGCTCTAAGTATAATAACTTTATGACTAATCCCTAATTTTTATAGCTTTACATATTTATGAGTGAGTTGTACATAGAGATATAAATATAGTTATATCACATTATATCTTGCCAAGGGTGTTTTTTAATTTTACTTTTATACCCGATTTCCCACGATTTATATATCCATATCAAAATGTTACAAATAATATATTCACTAGGTTTCAAACATATATAATTTGCATGCACATATTTACTATAGTAGATATTAGTTTGATAGAGATAAGCTCTACATCCTTGTAAACTACACTATTTATTGAAAAAATAACTGCTGGAATATCTGTTAAATAGTTTTTGAGTAAAGTCGAATAGACAGACAGAACAGGCAGACGCAACATGTAATGTTAGCATTGACAAGCTTTTTGTCCTTAAAAAAGGCCGTTTTCATATAAATAAATTTTCAATTCCAATTTTCCAGTAACCTTACTTCCCGGTTATTCTGTTTATGAAACTGTATTATTTCATGTGCGCAGTAAGAAGCAATCGATGATTGATAAAACAACATGACGTCTTGAAACCTTCAGTTATTTTGCGAGAAAAAATAATAGACCTCCAAAAAGCTCTTCCAAATTCGACTATGATATCACAAAAATCCTCCGATCGTAGCGCAGTGGGACGGCATCTGACTATAAACGCTATCGGTTGAGGGTTCGATCCCCACTCGGGGTATTTATGTCTAAATTATTTTCACTTTCTCGCTCTGGTAAAAGATAAAACGCGGCGTTAACTTCCACCACTCAACGTCTCGGTGGAAAGCGAAGTATGGAGTGTCTTGACACTAGACACTTTCTATCTACCCTGCTATGCGGGATAAAAACGTGAAGCTAAAAATATATCACAAAAATATGTCCTCTACAGTCCACTGTTACTTTCTGTCGTTATTTATACAAGGAATATCAAATAGTAAAGAAAATAAAATATAAAATTATACATATGAAAACAAATGAAGTTTGTAATATCAACATAATGTGTATTGTAGCAAGAGAGAACCACTGGAATTAAAACATGGATGGTATATCCATGCGGCAATCGTACAATGCTATCAGTTATTATTAAGAGGATTTTTGCCTCCCTAAATTTATCGCACAAGTTATCTAATCCAAAGAAACTGTGAGCATTAAAATACATGAACATAGAAAAAGAAATGGTACAAGTTTTTAATAGTAGCTGTTTTATACTGATAATCACTCTGTGAAAAAAGAAAAATTAAGTAAGAGAGAGTAGCATTTAGTTTTTAATAATAATTATAAATTGCAAGAGTAAATATTAATCATTCTTATAGTAATTAAAATAACAAATATTTTTTAGTTTGATAATTCACAATATCTTTTAATACAAAAAGTGACATTTTATGTCAAACTAAACTCCTAGATACAATCTGAGATATAAATAATTCCATATTTTATAAAGTTACATTAAAATGGAAGACTACTCTGCGTCACTATCTGTCATATACATTGTTTACGTAGCTTAGATACGCCTTCGCAAGACACTGACTGCATTACACGGTATAACAAGGGTGAATAAAGGCGTGAATATTACAAATTTATCAGGAGAACGACGTAAACCAATACCTACGTAAATATTGTTCTGACGATTCTATTTTTGTTCAATGTTAACTTATTATAGTTATATAATTATAATACAGATGCGGAGTACAGAGTGTCACTAGGTTATTCCTTTTTACTCTGTTATGAGGGATTAAAACGTGAAGCTGTATAAACTTATGAAAATTTTACCAGTACTACTTACCACTAAATTATTGGAATATTCGCCTCTTACGGGATGCTACCCAGCAGCTGAGGCCTTGTTTTTTATATGTTTAAACTATGTATATGTAAATAAACTCCAAATGTTTAATAAAAATGAAATAAACAGACAACAAAAGTAATAAATCAATAAAAAATAATTATCAAATAGCAAGAACTAAACGAAAAAGGTAAAAAAAAACTAAAAAGAAAGAAGAATGTAAGCGCATACGCTTATAATATTGAAATAGAAGCAAAAACTGTCGGGTCCTACATTTCAACCAATCAAATGTTTCCAAGGAGCTTTGTAAAATTTAAATAGAACCTTAATGTTATAGATGTTAGAATGTTAATTATGCTATATAGATTTTTTTATAATCGCATGATTTTTTTTGTTTTTTTTTTGTTAGGATTCCAAGGTAGCTTTCACAATCATGCTATTTCGCTATGAGAGTTATTGTTGTGGAAATTAAATATTACTATCGATAATTATTTGTCCCACTGAAGTATGACTAAGTATAAAACTATATTATGCTTTGGCAGTTCACAGTCGCGCGATTGAAAGACAACCGACGAACGACTGATTAACAAAGTTAGTGATGTATAGACGATTTTTAATTTAGTATTTCGTTACAAGTATTTTAAATTAGCAAGGATGGTTGTTTAAACAAATTCAAGTCACTATAATATCTCGTAAACGATTAAATGAAATTATTGGTGGCATATCACATTTGACGTACATAGTAAACTCATAAGGCTGAAACAAATCGATTGATGTAAAAAATCATAGAAATTGGACGAAGCGTTTGATCTCTCCAACACAGAGGAACAAATATACATAGGTAGACTGGTAAACATATTACCTTACCTCCCGCAGTTGAGTAAATAAGGCACGGTGTCATAAGGCACATGTCCACGGTATTAAAACACTCTTTAAAAAAGCTTTAACATAGTTAAACTAAAGTTAACATAGTTAAAGCTTTTTCAAAGACACACCATAATATATATATATATATATATATATATATATATATATATATATATATATATTATTTTCAAAACTATCAAGAATGTCTAGCCAAAATTTAGCTAAGTGTATATTATAAGTTATTATATGAAATAAATCCCGCAAGCCGCCGTTTTGGTAATCATCATGAAATATTTTAATTGTTTCCTGTAACTTTGACACTCCTCAATCGCTGGTCATTGACTCAACATATAAACAAGAACATTTGGTGTTCTGTTTTTTGTCTCTTGTTATGTTATTATTTGTGGATGTTTATTTTCAGATAAATATAATCAAAAATATTTTACACAATTTAAATCAAATGAAACTATGTTGAACAGATTCATCAAGTATATTTTAGTATTCGCTACTATATTTTAGAAAACCTGATGTTTCGAACATCTGACATTAGTTCGTGGTAGACTAAGCGGCATACGTCTTGATATCAGCTAATGCAATTTATTATTATATTAAATTACCACCATCAATTTCGATTTAGATAATATAAGCGATTACTTCTTTTAAAATAATTTCATTTAAAATGTATAAATAAAAATCACGAGAATGAACAGAACACACAAGTTTTGTATAATTTTATTTGTGTGTATGTATGTCTACATATAAATATTGCGCTTGGGATCACTTCTTTCCCCGCTACGTACCTAAATCCAAGTCGTTGCGTGTTAAGTAAAAGTAACCCATGGCTATCGCATTTTTAGTGAAAAAGCATCTTTCTGATACTTTTCCACTTTTGATTTTTCCACTACGCCACGATACCTTTGTGCATATTTAAAAAGAATTATATATATATATATATATATATATATATATATATATACATATATATATATATATATATATATATATATATATATATATATATATATATATATAAACAATTATTTGTTTGAATTATATACATTTACACAATTTACCTTCAGCCTTTTGCTGTTATTATAATGTTCATTGGTTAGCTGTAAGTAATCGATATTGATGTTATTTTTGAACAATATATGAGAAATTATCATATTTACCTGTAAATTTAAATGAGTTAAGAGAGAATCACTAATATTCTGATACATCGTTCCAGAAATATCTTTTGACTTGTCCTGAAAATATATTAGTAGGCATATATTGTGCCCAAAAATTTGGGTTATTTTGTTTAGACGTGCAAATCTATAAAAGTACCCGATGGTTATGGTCACCACTTTGAACAAGTTTTGCTAAGGTGTTGTGTTTGCTCTTAGGTCGCTTGCTCTCATTCCACAAGTTGAAGATCAAAATTAATTATAGCCTAAAGAATAGCTAAGAGTAATAGGTTCATAACAAAATCATAATTTCTAAGATGTTATTATTGTTCCAGAGATTAGTGTGTTACATACAAATAAACATACATACAAACAGACACACAAATATTTCAATAAACATTGATCGGTCTCAATGAATTAGTAGGAAGTATATTTAATATTCAAACACACTTTTTTTACTGTTTTATTAGAATAGATTTTTAATAAGCGAATAAATTCTTATCTAAATGATCAAGTACATTGATAAGTTATTTCTCTAGTTTTTTTTGCATAAAAAGTCCAATATCACATAAGCATATCTCTAAATGTTAATAGGAACTATATCAGAATATTAATATTTGCTTAATTTTTTAATGTTTCTCATAAAGCCCAAAACTATTTAGTAATGGGTTTAATAGCTACTTAATAGACACATTAACATATTTACGAAGAGCCGTCCTCGCGACCTCACATGTGTGGAATTATTTTTATATAGTTCTAATATAAAAGTTGCCTAAGTTACTCATTATTATATTAGCTACTTACCAGTAAAATTGCCGTCAAAATCAGTCCAGCCATTTCAGAGATAAGCTGGAACAACAGACAGACGAAAATTGTAAAAAACGATATTTTGGTAAATGTACCGTGTATACATACGTATGCATTCAGCATAAGCCAAGTATTTCAATATTACAAGCAAGCTACAATTTTATTTATTTATGTATGAATGTAAATGTTAACATACAATTTAATTAATTAATATAAAGAATAATTTCTTTCTGTAAATATATTTCTTTGTTAATATTAATAAAAAGAATACACCTTCGTACTTTTTAATAAATAAAATCCTTTTTTATCCCCTACTACTTATAATTATTAACATACAAAGATTAAAGTCTGTAATTTATTATGAAATATGAAAAGTAGAGTCTACTTTGTCTACTTTAATTATCATTACTTCGCAAATTCATAAATGCTACATTTTCCTCATGTAACCATTCCTTGACTAAGGGTCATTAAACCAGTGCACATATTTTAGGACAAGGACAGTAGGCATTTTATTTTGGTATGTGACGTCATTAAATAAAGTGCGCCAAGCAATCTTTCTACAATGAACTCTACAAACGTCCAATTTAATTAATTTATTATTATTTCACGATGAAGTGAAAATTGTGTATTTGTCTGAGCCTGCTGTATAATGCTTACATATAACCATTTAGTGGCTTGCGATGAATATTAGCGAAAAAGCGGAAACGGAAAACACCGCTCAAAATCGAGACATTGCGTGTTGATTGAATAAAATGAACGTTGGGCATTTGTGTGTTCAGTGTGAAGAACTAAAAATAAATATTAAATTTAATTTTATCCCTCAGTAAAAATTGAACCCACAATTGATGGTGGATTCAGTCAAATAACATTAGGACAGGATATCATGCAATGTAGAGAGTTAGTTTTTTAAAACTGGATACAAGAAATTACCATGCGATACGATGACCGTGACTCAGTAATATGAAGCTAGAACAAGAGGTAACAAAGACTATTATACTTATATATTATGTTATTTATATTATATAATATACATTTTGTGAGATTTAAAAAGCTACAAACATAATTTCACTGACTATGACTGAAGCAGCTTCACGTTTTATCTCGCATGGTAGGAAACCTAGTGTCAATACATTCCGCTGACTGCTTTCCGCTCAACACCGAGACATTGCATGTTGAATTTTCAAATTCAACGCTGGGCTTTGTCTTGCCAGTGCGAAAAAATGAGTGTAAATTTTAAACATAATCATTCCTCCGAATCTCATTTCGAAATAGTGCATTAAACTGAATATGGGTTACATTTAAACATAATACAAAATATGGAACAGAGCGGACGATAAAGCTTAATGGATTTTAGAGTCATTCAACGTCAACTTGCTACATGCAAGTATGAGGGGTCTAAGTTTTTAACATTCATCTTTACTGTGCTTTTAAACCGCTTAACGTATATTATACAGCAAACTTTAGTAATAATAAGTAAGCGTAATGCACTTGATATCTTTCATCCCATTTTATATTTACCACATCTGGGGCAGTATATGCAATGAAGATATTTTCAACGTTTCTTCACTCATGTCAGCTTCAGTAAATTTAATGTTTTTTTTTGTTGTGAATAATAGATGCCTTTTTAATTAATTTAATTAATTTGGCATATAACTATAAAAATGTTAATAATAGAGCGAAAAAGACAATATGTTAGTACCCAGTCTATCTATATTTTATTTTATAGTCCTGGTTTAGTTTTCTATATTTTTTCTTTAGTTCCGACACATTAACGGGTAATCTATTTTTACTCACAGATGGACCCTGGTCAGTGAGTCAGAATAAAATGTATTGTTATCTCTTAAGGGCTTTTACGCGTTGTACCTGTGTCATCAGTCATCACGCAAGCATTCCAAAAGACCGGATTTTTCTTAGACCCGAAAATAATACAGAGAAATATATACATTTCATCTATTTACTCTCACTATAAGGATTATTTAAAAATTATTAATATAATCTATCTATCGTCATAGTTACAAGTTAAACTTTTTCGTCGTTATTGTTGTAATTTTACTTTTAAGCAAAGAATATATCGAAAGGAGATTAATTTTTGTGTAATGTGTCTCCAAGAAACGGATAATTTTTTTGGGAAAATTTTATCTCTTTTTCTTCTTTTAGGAACCTGTGCGTTTACGGGATCATAAGTAGTTTCACAATACTTTTTAGAATAGTGTACGGTATACATAAATAGCGAACGATGTATTCCACATGTACTAAAATTTATTTTCAATATTTGTTCAGTACATCTATTCTAAGCGAAATTTATTTTATATTAAATACTTACATATAATTGCGTTATTTAATTTATTAATTATTTATTTTTAATAACTGATTGGTTACTTAAATCTACAAAGAATATAAATATTTGTACAAGTAAAATTTAAATCCAAGCCTACTTTGAAGTGTCAAACCTGCTAATTATAAATTGATAATTAAACGCAAAACTCTACAATAAATATTTTAAAGCAGGCATGGCAACATCTAAAAATAAATTTAATAAATATGAATTATCAGAACAGAGTTTTCAGAAAGAAATCGAAGAGATATTCCTATAAATTAGAACTCAAAATTTAAATATAAAAGCTGAACGAAGATTTTTAAATAAAGAATTTTAAATTAATAACAATTTACATATAAGCTTCATGCTTTTCTTAAAAGAACTGCATTCCAAGCCAGTTGTAGCTACATGAAATGAATTCACTAACTGTTCAAAAGTACCTACCTGTAAATATCTATCTGAAGAAAGTTTAATTTTAGTTCGGTTCATACATATAAATATATTGTAGGTATACTAATTTTATTGCAGGAGAAAGTTTACGAGATGAATTATTTTAAACTCTAAATATAGGATATATTAATCAAGGTGAAGCATGCACCTAATTGTTTTGCTCCCATCTGTACAGTACACAAGCTGGAGTGAGTCAGAATTTATAAAGGAACAGAATATACTACTTTCGCATTGTTATAGCACAAATCACGAAATGTTTATAAGCTTCGAAATAATACAGGTTTTAATCAGTATGTTGACATTCTAAACTTTAAAATTATAATATTTAGGTCTTTCGCAAACCAAACAAACTTTCAAAACAATTCAAATACCTCATAGTTACATATCAAAATATTTGACCTTTATGTAATTATAAGATTAAGTTATGGTTTAAATCTGTTTGTTAGTCTTTTTTTAACAAGTTAATGATGATCAAGACTCCGCTTTCCGACGAATTCAAGACATTGCGTGTTGAGTGGCGGATCTCAACGCCACGCTTTGTCTTACCAGAGCAAGCGAGCTTAAATATAATTATTCCAGGCCGGGAAATCAAACCCACAACCGATCGTTTACAGTCAGGCGCTATCTCACTGCACCAAGACCGGCCTCAATATAATAATAATAAGAATTTATTTTAGATAAAATTATTTTAAACGGAATATTGGTCTGTGGTCACGGATTACTGTAAAGTGTTCGAAACGCCAGGTTTCAAACAATGTATTTTCGAATACCAAAATATATGAGATTAATCCGTTTAAAATAGTTAGTTTCATTTAAAATGTGTCAAAATCGCAAAAATCAAAGATTATATTAATAAGAATATAGTTTCTGTATTTCTTCATGTGAAATAATTTCGATACTATGATTGCAATTCTGATAAGAAATCTTTATGTAATCAAATATGCAATAAGTAAATACAAACAAATTGATTTGGCAAGAATATAATGTTTTATGATTTACATTGTTTTTACTACAACTTACTTTTTTATAATCTTCCACGAAGAGATTTATAATTCACAATCCACATTTGTTTTGGTCAAACTGCGACGTTTCATTCACAAAAGTAGAACAGGATAAACTGTTTGTTTTTTCTTCTATAGTTCCTCAAAAACCTACCGCTAAGTTACTGAACTCAAGCTAAAAAATAAATGGCTGCAAATGAGGAATTGCTTACACTTTGCAGCGAAATGCAACCAATTTTCTTTTTACTCATAGCTCCGAAAGGGCAAATGATTTAGTTCTGAAAACGTCCTTATTACCTTTTACCCGATTGCCAAAGGTAAGATTATATTTTTACCGCGTGTGTAAGTAATATATGTATGTCCGTTTCTTTGTTCTTTTGTAACTGCTAAACATGTGAACCAATTTTGATTTTGAATATATAAAATTACTGGAAATTGAATATGAGATTTTAAAACTTAGTTCCCGCACTCGGATTTTATTTTTTTTAATTATTACTTGTTCTTATTTTTAACTTTTTAAAAAGTTAAACATATATCTATTACCTTCATACAATTATTCGATCAATTTGATATTAGCTCTACAACCTGTTTTCAGAATCGGATTAGCCTCATAAAAAACTACGTTGTCTCTGAGATGGAGACACTAAGAGAATTTAATAAATAATTAATAGTGTCACAAGCTACAACACGTGATATCATTTCACCAATTATGTGAATGTCATGTAACGGTTTCTCAGCGGAGGTTATTCCATAACTTAAATAATTCCATAGTAATTTCTGAAGAAATTAAATATTTTTGTGTTTTTATGTAAGTGCCTCTATATATATATGTCTTACTTACCTACTATTATAAGGATTTGGTCTAATACATATTTTGGTATTAGACAACTACGACGTATATTAACACGTCAAGTTTACTGTCAATTAACAAAATTATATTTAATATTATTTTTTTCATATAAAAACAACTTTTTTTAGCTTCACGTTTTAATCCCACAAAGACAGGAAATGTTAAGACACTCCATATTCTGCTTTCCGACGAATTCAAGATGGAACTCATCACGGCAATTTATTTTACCAGAGCGAGGAAATGGAAATAATTTAAATATAACCATTCAGCCGAGTGGGAATCGAAACCACAACCGATCACGTTTACAGTCAAACACTGTCCCACTGCGCCACTACGGGCCTTTAAAAACCGGTTATTTTAATATTAAAGCCGAAACTATTGAGCGGATAATGCTGAAATTTAGCTTCCTTGCGGAAGGTAATAGAGTGCTGACACTTTACGAGAATGAGACGATGTACTATAGTCAAAACTACAAAGGACAGAAATAAAATGCATATTATTATTTTACTTATAAGTAATATATATGTAAATAACACTTAGAAATTGTAAAACATTTTTGTTATATTTATATGAATGTTTTTATTGTAGGTACCAACCAAAATAAACAAACACATATTATTCATAACTTTTAAATTAAATTCTTGAGTTTATCGCATTTAAATTTAACGGTTATATGTGGACTACTTATTAGGTAGCGGTCTCTGCGCGATCGTTCTATTTTCGACATGGTATCTGAATTTCAATCGGTGACCGTTTTTGTGCTAAATATGCAGTGTCCAGCAATTGTTTATGTAGAAGATGGTAAACAGTATGTTTATTTTTTGTATAAATGTTTTTGATAAAGTTTAAACTTAAAATTATAGATAAAAAAAAACTGTAAAACATATTTGATTTACTTGCAAAAAGGTCATGACAATACGACCGTACAAATGATTGTTAATAAAAAAAACAATAATAATAACAACATTATTTCTTCGATATACTCGTGTGTCTGTAGATGGATAAAAACAGTACAAACAGTGATTATTTAAAAAAAAACAAGTGGGATTTAAGCTTCCACCATAATCACCGTGCTTCGTCAATCACATCACAACTGCAACACGATGGCAAAATATTATTATTATTTTTAGCTTTACGCTTTTATTCCGCATAGCAATGTATATAGAAAGTGCCTAGTGTCAAGACATTGCTTGTTGTGTAGCAGAACTCTCGACTTATCTTATCAGAGCAAAGAAATGGGAATAATTTAAACATTAACATTCCCCCGAGTGGAAATTGAACCCACAACCGATCGCGTGTACAACCAGACGATGTTCCACGGCGACACGTATTAATACGTGTATATCTCTCTTATAAAGATGACAAAGGAGTTACAACAAATAAATCCCCAAAGCTCACTACACAAATGTGAATCCCCGTAACATACATAAAATGCAACTAGGGCAGGACACTTCAACCGCATCTCAAGTTGATATTTCACGGGCCTTCAAAATTAGAATTATGGAGCGGCGACATGTTTGCCTCGAAATGCCGAATTTAAAATTCTATTGACCGTTACCCGTCAACGTCAAAAATACATTTACAATTTACATGCCCTGCAGTGCAGTTAAGGAGCTAGTTCATGATTTTATTGTATATCTAAAGAATTTCAGTCAAACGGTGTCTGAGCGTATGAGCGATGGGTGTAGCTTCGCCCCACTCGTGAGAACTTTTGTATACAAAATGTTTTTTTATTTTCTCGGTTTGATAAGAAAAAACACGGCGTCGGGCTCCGCATATGAATATAAAGGTCACACTAACCGAAACACTTATCGGTCGCCAAACGTAACAAATACTATTCCAGCTTACTTATTATGCTATTCACGTATCAACATAATAAGAGTTTAAATTCATATATACATTGAACATATTTTTGTTAATTTCCTTTATATTTAAGAAAATATTAAAAAAGTATACGCACGTAAAGTATACGTACCAATATACGCCATATACAATATACATGTCCCTAATAAAGCAAAATTTATTAATACTTTCTTTTACATTTAAATCCCACGCGAATGTCAAATAATTTAGAATAACAAATCGTAATTTGAGGCCATCGCGACGCAGTGGGATAGCTTTCGACTGTATACGAAACTGGTTGTGGGTTCGATACCCACTCAAAGTTCTGATTATATTTAAAACTTATTTTCATTTCTCCGCTATAATAAGACAAAGCGTAGCGTTGATTTTGCCAGTTGTCACACAACGGTTCGATTTGGGACCGGAAACAGTCAACAGAGTGTCTTGACACTAGATTTTCTCTGACCAAATTTACACTGTTTCTTATAATCAAAAAACGTAAACTGCCACAATCTCTCGTACTGGAATTACAAATAGGTCACTTCGAGTAGATTCGTTCGATTATAATAACGCTCTTTACGAATGCAATTCGGCAGAAACGGAGGACAAAAAATACAAATCTATTACATAAAAACGACTGCATTTGCAGAGAAAATGGCCTTCGTTGTGTATAATAATAAAGAGACTATTGAATATTGTATTGCAGAAGCTCTTGATGTTTAAAGCATATGTATTAGAATTTGTGTTTTTTAGTTATTCCCAGTTATAAAATTATTTACATAATATTTTTTACATTTTTTACTAAAAGTATAAAAGCCTAAATATTTTCTATGTAAAATTACTCTAAATTTTTAAAATTCTTTTAAAATTAAAAAAAAGCAGCTGTTTAAAATTATATTTTATTACTGGGTAATTCAAATATATTATTTATTTTAAGCTTTAGAAAATAAGTATATTCAAACCTAAAATATATTTCCTATCAATGCAATTACGTTTTATCAAAAGAGAAATGAGAACGTGTGTAGTTAAACCATAATTTCAAATATTGCAGGCCCCACGCAGAGCTGAAGGCCTTAATCCATCTAATTCATTTTCTCATTTAAAGACGTCTTTGCTTTGAGACGATAAAAATTATTCACGTGGAAGCTAAGCCCATTTAGAGACTGGGTCTGAGTCATTCCACACGTGTACGCCTACGTACATCCGATCAGACACCCGAGGGATACCTATTAGGTATTTATATCTACTGAGTTTTTAAAATTATTTTTCACAAATAGAGTGTAAAAATTAACATCTTATAATTAAGCTGTCCAGCGTGTCTATAAAGAAGTTAAAATTTTTAATTTAAAATATAAATAAAAATATTGAATTGCGTTGATATTGTTTGCAGAATTTTATTTCATAAAGAATTTTTGATTTTCGCGATTTTTAACCATTTTAAATTAAACTATTTTATGCGAATTAATCGTGTATATTTTGGTACACTTTACGGTAGTTTGTGGTCACAGGTCATCTACCTGTGGTCACAGACGTACTGTAGTGTTCGAAACGTCAGATTTCCAAAAGTGTATTTTCGAATACCAAAATGTACACGTAAATGTAAGCCATTTAAAATAGTTTAATATAGAAAATAAATAAGTTATACTTATATATATTTGATTTGAATTAGATAATACATACAGACTAGGTTATTTCAGGGTACTGTATTTATATGAGTGTATATCCCAACAAATTAAGTGACGGTTGGTGGTATAAAACTATCAAAACACGATAGTTTTGCTTAAAATATTCTTGTTTCCCTCATTCAGACAAAGCGGCGTTAGATTGGCAAAGTAATCCAAAACATATTGACTTACCATATACCTGTCTATATATAATTTGAAAGGGATGTATAAAAAGTCACAAATACCGGCTATTTTACTGATTTTTAACGAAAGAGAATATCGCCGCAAATATAAAACAAGTCGTCATATCCGATGAGTTTGTTTCTTATATTTGAATTCTTAAAATTTATTTTTAATAGAAATTTAAAAAGGAAACATTCTTCTTTTAAATGACCAAGCACAAACAACGTGTTGTTTTCCTTTTTTTTAATAATATCATAGAACAATTCTACAATTTATAACTGTATTATAATTTACAATCATAAACAAATATAAATCATATGGATCAAGTTTCAAACAATTTAAATCGATACTTATATTCAGTACTCAACAGGTGACCCATAGTCTGGATCCATATTATTATTACTGTCTTTATATTTAATATCATTTCTATCACCATCATCTTCTTTAATATGATTTTCTTGATCATATATGGGCTTAGTATATTCTTCTTGAGAATAAATAGCAGATTGGGGATAAAATCTGACACCGCCAATAATTAGTGGTTTGAAAGCTTCATATTTTCCATATCGACTGCTACTTCTGCTATTTAAAGGTCTATTATCATCAGAATTATCTGAATAAACTTCTTTCACATAAGTGCTACTTTGACTTTCATCAATAGTATAATTATTGTCACTTTGATTTTCGCTATCTTCTTTATTACCATCTTCTTCATCATTATTTTGTACACCATCCTCATCATCACCATGATCCGCCGCGGACTGTTCGCTGTTAATATATTTATAGACATTTGAACTCGATTGTGTTATTAAAGAGTTCTCAGAATATATACTTTTTTGTTCAGTGTTATCATCTGTGATCTCTTCACTATCCTTATCATTTAAATATTCTGATATTTGATTTTCACTACCAGAATTCATATTAGAAAACTCATCAACATTAGATACAGTTTCTATAGTCACAACAGCATCGTACGAGACACCTGGATTACCAACGAATACCAAGACTACGTACTTGTAACCAGGACCGCCTTGGACAATGCTTGCTTTAAGATCTGTGCCGAAATCTATTCCACTTACTCTAACATGTCCTATTGTATCTCCTTCGCCAATAGCGGGATATTTTATGGCTAGCGATCCACCGGGTATGCTGAGCCTTATTTGTTCGGTGTTGAATGACTTTAGTTCTTCATTTCCAACGTCAAGCAGAAACACGTAAGGATACTTGTGGAATGGATTTGCAAAAACAGCGACTGCTAATTGCGAGATGAGAAATAATAGTAGCATGTCGACGGCTAAACTGAACGAGATTGATATGTCATGGTAGAGTAATCATTTATATAACTAACGATTTCATGGTTGGTGTAGTCCCGTTTTTGTTTGCCCTTGTTCCGTGTGACGAGCCAATGTCGAATAATAATCATTCTTTGATCAGAAGAAGAACATTAAGCAAAATTTCCTTGTTTATTGAAACTCATCTGATTTTCAATCGAAATAATTGACGTGTGAAGGAAATTGATAAATTATTTTTATTTATTTTTGTAATAATATGAATTTATGAGTAAGATATATATATATACATATATATATATATATATATATATATATATATATATATATATATATATATATATATATATAAATTATTCGCGGTAAGAAAATAATTATAGATGTAGGTAGATTGCAATTACCGTGTCGTATCATTGTAACGGGCAAGCGGGCACGATCAAAAATTAAATAGAAAATAGATTTAAAAAATTGTATCTTTTATACGCGAAGTTAAATAAATGTGCAAATCCCCATATTAGGTAAGTATTGTAAATTTACATTACATGTACAATTATCTTTTTTTTTTTGTATTTTTGTAATATTACATCAAATGAATGAATATTATAATATATTGTATTTGTATATAGTCACTTTAATACTACTAAGCATATACAATACAGCGATTTACATTTTTTTTAGATAATAACTGTAATAGATACATACATTCGTTGTTTGTGTCACACACTTTGTTTTACGCAATATTCATTAGAATTAGTATTTCATTGCATTTAATGTTTGGTTTTTATTTTTTTTATATGTAATGATTTTTTCTGTACTGCCTCTACTCTCTAATATATTTCCACATTTTCATTGTACAAATATATGCATATATAACGTCTTAAGAATTTCATGGCTTATAAACCCTTCCTCGTCCTTCTCACAACTGAACATATGTGCGAGAGTACCAATTGCTGTATTGTCAAGCAATATCACACTTTGTCGAATATGCGAATCGTCATGGAGCTTTGTTTTCTTTTGAAAAAATAGTAATTTTATTTTTTTAATGTGGATTGTTGTTGTTATTTTAAAATAGGCATTTTTCTAGTGTATTAGAAGTCTTAGTTTTAATTTGCATAATTATTTTATAATAATTATTAGTACTATTTTTTTTACTTCCTCAAAATAAGTAATGTACAAATTTTTGCAAACTATTTTAAATATAGACAATTTTTAAGTACGCATCTTAAATATTGATTTTCCTTCGGGTTTCTTTTTTTATTTTTTGCGAAAAAAAATTGTACAAGTAAAAAATAAGTAAATGTTTCTGACTCTCATAGTAATGGTAACTATTTGACACAAAATAAAAAAATAATCTGCCATGTTGTTTAGTAACAATGATGGATACAGAGTGTAAATGTAATAAAAACAATAATCATTATTTTTTTTGGACATTTTATTATACTTAAAAATAAAGAGTAATTAATATCACAATACTGTAAACGATGCACCAAGCTATATATAATTAATTAAAATATTATATTATATAATAAAATAAAATATTTACTATTTTTAAAGTGTTATTCCACACTTAGGATTAGAAAACATCTTTGAAAAAACGTATAAAAATTTGAACGCAGCGGGATTCGAACCCGCTTGGACGGTATCCAAGAGGCGCGGGTTCGAATCCCGCTGCGTTCAAATTTTTATACGTTTTTTCAAAGATGTTTTCTAAAATAAAATATATTATCATAATTTATTGATATATAATAAAAATACGTGTAATATAATAATTCATAATAAATATAACATTCTTTAAGAAATATTTTTATTTTAAAAAAATGTAACGTAAATGTGCATTACGTCAAACAGATCTAGCTAATAGCTTATATCTAGTCCACATAGTAAAATTGCCCATTTCCTTTTTTATACACATATTTTTTATTACATATATATACATTAATTATTTATTCATCATATCATTTCACAAAATAGCCAACTTTACGATATGGCCAAGACATATTGATTACAATGCTTGTTTTTATATTTTTTTATTATGTGGGAAACTTCTAGCATTAAATATATTTTCGTAATATTGTCACTTTGCATTATATGTATATAAAGGACTACGTCTTACCGAAAGCACCAGCGACACATCACACGATTTATGAAGCTATTTGTAACAACTATTATATAAAGAGAGTATTTTTCAGTATTTAAAATTCAAAAGGATCGTTTTTATAGTTGATACCCATATAATTTGATTAATCTAAAAATCTTTCTTACAACCAATAACTTGGACTATTAATTAGTAATTGAAGAATAGCATTTGTAGCCAGCTCAGTGATGTAAATTTCATAAAACACATAGTAAAAATCTAAGCTTTAAATGTATATTTACTGTAAACTAGATGATACATCAGCAAAATAACGAAAGTAATTTAATCACTTTCAAATTTTGACATATACCTAAATCACTTTGCGTTCAAAAATATAACTCTTCTATTTCTAAAATGTTTATACTAAGCATATACAATAATACTAATTTGTTTAAATAAAAATGTTGGCATTCGCTTCATCAAAACCATAATGACTTTATCGCAGGAAAGCTCTCATTTGCCTATTTTGACTTTTCAAAGATTCTTCTGCCCTTTCCGCCTGTAATATCATGCTATCTAATTTACTCACTTGAGATGATACCTGCTTACGATGGTCAATAGCCGCGGGTTTACTCAACAATGAAGTGTTTTCAACAATTTCCATTGCCTCCAGATCCGCTAAAGCTGAATTAATATCAGCGCCATTTTGTTTTAATTTTCCCGGGTGAGGCGTCATCTCGTTGTCATTGGGGCCAAGACCAGTATTTATAAACCCAATTTCTGTATTTTTTGGTGGTATATAATCTTTATCATAATTCGTTTGTCCAATGTAACTGGGTTCGCTAGAATATGATAAATTATCTTTCGCCGCGAGTTTTAAGCGAAAGAAGTTTGTTACGGTGCCGCATACGCCCTGAAAAATAGAATATATAAAAATAAAACGTATTTTAGTAATTCACACAACGTACATATGTACACTTATGCATAAGTACACATTGTTTATTTCATAATGAAAACTAATATATTTTTTATACTAGCCACGTGCTTTGGAATTATATTTTAATGTAATACGTGTATAATTATTTATATCCACTTTATAAATATTAAACACTTTATAAATATCTTAAAAATTTGAAGTAAAGTTTAACTATTTTCGTGAATTGAACCCGATGTGCATATTTTTTATTATAGAAATATACAATAGTAGAAATCGAGAAATACTCAATAGTAATAATTTGGATACCAGTCGTGACGCAACGGGAAAATGTTTGACTGTAAACGCGATTGCTTGTGGATTTGACTCCCACTTGGGGGAGTGATTATATTTAAATTATTTTCTTCATTACCAGAGGTAACACAAAATGCGGTGTTGAGTTCCGCCATTCAACACGCGTTCTTGACACTAGACTTGACACAACTTGCTTCTTGCTTTTTAAAAATATAAATAAATTGATAAAAAAAATTGTAAAATATCGAAAAATATATTTGAATTCTTACTTTTAGACGATTGATTTTAGTTTGCGTAGAATTAAGTATGGTATTTAATTCGGTCAGGCCTCCACTCGCTGAATTTAAATCGTTACCAAGCATTGCAGTATTCTAAAAAAATGGACATATTGTTATTTTTATCATAATAATAATTCATTAATTATCATTTTTATGATATATATAATATTTTTACAGTTTGCGTATATAGGAAATATTAGATATGTAAAGTATTACCTTGGCCTTGACCTTATTATATATTACTAAAAGATGAAAATATTTTTTACAGGTTCGCCGAGTTAACGATATTCAAAAATTTCACTTGCACTTACCTCTGTAGTTTTTATATCTACTTCTTCAAACTCTACAATATCCAAATGTTTATGTTTTGACAAAAAATCTTCTTTGTCGGGTTTAGGCTGACCGAAGAGTTCAGCCCTCATACATGCATCTTCGTACGCTTTTACTGCCATTTTATTGTTAAACACTAAATTATTTAATATTTTTTTGTCTTAATGGCAGTGCATATCTAAGGTTTAAAATATATACAGCTTTTGTCTTTATATAATATATTTGTCCACCCCTATTAATACTTCAGTGTTACCTATTACTTTGAACAAGTATTGATTTTTGTCTTACATTATTAAACCTTTTAAATTTTCTTGCTGCGTACTATATTGCCACAAATAAAATTTATATTTTAAAATGAGCCAAGGGTAATTTTATTTTACAGAAATTATTACAATAAAAATAGAATATATTCTTTAGAAGATATTTTCATTTGATTTTACCGCCATTTTAATGTTTATTGTTGCCATAACCAAAATCACATATCGTGTTCATAAGTAAATAATTCTTAAACTTTAACTTATCACACAATTAAAATTTATATAAGATTTTAATATCTTATGCTTAGTTATAAAAATCTCTACTATAACAATAAATGTTACACTGTCAAAACTGTCAGATAAATGATAACCATCAGCTGCGCCTTGCTATAATTGGTTATTGGATTTCAATTTTACTTATCATCATTGACTATCTCGCTTCTGTAAATAATTGTTGGATGTACCTATCTACTTTTACCAGCGCGGCAGTAGCAATACCAACGATTGAGCCTGCCGGCAAATTGGCAAACATCTTATTTCTTTAATGAATATAAGCTCCGTGCAATCCGTTCTGTTGAAGACTAGCATATTTTTGAGAGTAAGAATATTGTCCGCAAGTATGTCTTCGAGTAAGTATATAATTACTACTTAATTATTTATTAAACTTATATTATTTTTATACCTTTGTAATAATATTACTAACAAACAATCCTTTGTTTTAACTTATTATGAAAAATGTTAAGTTAATTTTACCTCCATTCAAACTTTTACAGAGCCTTTAAGTATTGAAAAGTTAGAAAAATTAAGGAATAACTTCTATGCTGATCCTAAAAATGAACTGGCTCAGAATGTATGTGCAAGATTTGATCCATTTGAAGTAGCCATAAGTAAAAGAAAGACTGAGAGACAACTTCATGTTTTTAATGTTAAGGTAAGAATATTACTCATTATTCTATAAATAAAATGTATCTTTTAATCGATGTTATACCATATTTTTATTTATATTATTTCTTAAGATTTCCATGATTAGACAATTTTTAATACAAAATATATCTACATTTTATTAATCTTTTGTTTAACTGCAATAGCTTTTATCTCCAATAACACTTATGTTTCAACTATGTTGATATCTATACAACATATACACTTAAATGAATAAACTAATACATTTTATTATTATAGCAATTATATATTATCTATCTTCTATTTATTAGGTTGAGTCAGAAGGTAAGCCTGTTACAAATCAAGAGTACACAGGAAGATGTTGGTTGTTTGCAATTTTAAATGTTATGAGATTGCCTTTTATGAAAAAATATGGTATAGAAGAATTTGAATTTTCACAAAGGTACAATCTATAGTGTTTATTTACTAAAACTTTTTTATTATTAATTAAAATACAATTGTATATATTTATTTTGTGTTATATTATTAGTTATTTATAATGCTTATAATACAGTACACTATTTGATTACAGTTTACTAATAATACAGTATAAATAACCAAAATTTATAGTACTCAAGAAAGGCACTGTATTATTATATTAAAATTAAATAGATCAAATCTCACATAGTAATATAAATTGTAAAGTATATAGGTATTATACAAGTTGCTTATCTAATATGTGCATTTAGATGCCAGATGTTTGCTTTTAGTTATTTGCTCATTAAATTTGCCTTCTCTATTTGTCGCAAATAAATTTGCTTTCTCTATTTGTGTAATCTAGTGTTAAAAGAGTTAAGATGCCACCTTTTTCACCTCAAATTAAATGAGAAGTGATGACACATTAACATTATACATTATGTTAAAAAATTAAACATGACAATAATTTTAGGCTTGTTGTGGGGCAGTGGGACAGTGTCTGACTGCATACATAATGGCTTGTGGGTTTGATTCCCACTTGGGGTAATGCTTATATTTAAATTATTTTCATTGCCTCACTCTGACACTAGGTACTTTCTGTGTACACTGCTATGCAGAATAAAAGTTTGAAGTTAGAAACATAATAATAATTTCACAGTTGTTCAATGACATAACTATATTTTTAAAATATGTTTTTGGCAGCTATCTGTTTTTCTGGGATAAAATAGAAAGATCTCACTACTGGTTAAACAATATTGTCCAGACAGCAAGACAAGGAGAGGAGCTAGATGGACGCTTAGTCAATTTCTTACTCAAGGTATGTATAAAAATATAGATTTATGGTAACATATATATATTTTGGAGTTGAATTAGTAATATTATAATTAGTATTAAGATATGCAGGGATAAAGAAATGATGTATTAATGCAATTTAATATTTATAAGACCACATTTTTTTGCTGTAAATTAGAAAAAATTCATTAATATATTTTACATATATAAAATTATTATTTATATTCATAAGAACATTTAACCATTTAAGCATCTTCACAACACTTATAAAAATTCTAAGAAACAATGTTATGAGACAAAGTTAACCTCAAACATGATAGTAATGGGGTACCTTCTCATGACCTTGGTCAATACCTTCTCATGACTCTCATGAGAGACTCTATTTCAATTATTTTCATTTCTCCACTCTGATTAAATTTAATTTAACTTCATTGATTAAATTTAATTACTATAAATTTCATCAATGAAGTGAAAATTAAATGATAAATACATCACAGTAAAAATTAAATTATAAACTACAAATTATGTCTTGCAAATGATAAGATCAGCTTATGAAAATTAATGAAAATAAAAGCTGTATGTACAGTTGCATGAATATTGTATTAAATTACCTAAACAAAAATCATTTTTAGGATCCTATAAATGACGGTGGCCAGTGGGATCTCATAGTGAACCTAGTGAACAAACATGGCTTGATGCCAAAGAAATGCTTCCCAGAAACCTTTAGCTCTAGGCGTAGCTTGCATATGAATGCTTTAATTAAAACAAAGGTAAGCAAATTGTTCCTATTATTACTAATTGTACTAAAATCCTCATTGTACTGAATTGAAATTTCAAATAGTATTACTATTTACAAGTATATAATAAGCCTTTTATTACTAAATGCAGGTAAATAAAATTTAGCATGTAGGTTCCTTAGTTAGTGGATATTAGAAAAAACTTGTTCCTGTAACTGCTAAAGGAACAGGAAATATAAATTTTGCCTCATACTCTTTGCAAACAATATATATATATACACTTATACAGGTTTAAAAATGATTCATGATGGTTTAAGGCCTCCCCGGATAAACAAAATGAATCTGATAAACATAAACAAAATGATACTGGGTGAGATCCCCACTTGGGTAAAATAATTATATATAATTATTATATATAATAATTTAATAATTATAATTATTATATATATAAAATAATTATATATAATAATTTGTTTATTATCATCTTGCTATGACCCAAATTTGTATAGAACACAGAGAACGAAATACCTTGACACTAAAATCTCTTCATCTATTCTCTTATGCGTGACAAAACATAAAACTATATAAACTATATAATATATATATATATATATTATTTCAGCTGCGAGAATATGCTAAAGAGTTGAGAGGGCTGGTGGCCAACGGTGCGTCGGACGATGAGATCCAGGAAGCGATAGACAGACAGATTGCCGTCATATACAACATCGTATCCACTTGTCTAGGTAAGTCACGAATATCATATATTATTTAATAATACTTGCGAGTAGGCGAGCAATAAAGTAACAGTTTAATTACTGTTAATTTTGTTGAAATTAATAAAATTATTTACTCCTTTTATATTAATTATATAATGACAACTTTGAATGTCTTGACACTAGACACGTCCTGTCTACCCTGCTATGCGGAATAAAAGCGTGAAGCTAAAAAAACTTGTTATATCATCGAATATTTAGACTTTTGAATGTAGGCTTAAAAACTTAATGCCATAATGACAAAGTAGGACAAAATCTAAATTCACTGAGGTTTAACCCTTATGTGGTGAAACAAAATTAAAATAATTTATTTTTTTCTGATTTTCCACAAGTTAGAAGTTCGGTTGCAGGTAAAGGGGTCGCAAAAGGGGTGCAACACGCAATGCCTCTAATTTGAGCGGGGATTATAATTAAAAAACTCACAATAAAAGTATAATCCATCTACAATACTGAATATTGCTATTTTTTATTGACATTACACTTTTAAATATATTTTTATATGATGATGTCATTCCAGGAATTCCCCCAGAAAAGTTTACATATGAGTTCTATAATAAAGATAAAGAATACAATAACTTTGGACCACTCAGTCCGCAAGAGTTTTACGATAAACATGTCAGACCCCTTTTTGATGTGAATGATAAGGTGAGATTATTAAAATATATACTTAATTTATTTTTTAAATATCTATACAAATAAATAAAATTGGAGTGTCTATTTGTTATATTTTAAAAAATCCATTCTAAATTTATTAAAATGCATTTTTTTAATAATTATGTATATATGTATCTGTACATGGTATTATGTTCTGGCTTTGCTCAAAAACGACTAAACCAATTTAAACCTTCACTGGCAGATATAGTTTACTTCTATTTCGCAATAATTAATTAAAAAACCTGACATATGGAATTCCACGCGGACGTAGTCGCGGTCACTGCTAGTAAATTATACTATGTTTACTAATTACTTTAAATTTTTAAAAATTACTAAAAGCTAAAAATATATTGCCATTTTTTTGCATTGATCGATTAAAACATACATATATAGATACAAATATGGAAAACCATGCTAAAAATATAGTAAAATTGTTAGTTTGAGTTAAAATTGTTATAATTCATGAAATTAAATTTCAAAATGCATCTGCGCCAAATTCTCAAAAATTTCCCTTAACATTCTTTTTACTAAAAATATTTACATACTAATAATATTTCCACCATATTTAAAATACTCACTAAAAACTTGAATATATATATTCATAATATTTTATACTTTACAGGTGTGTCTAGTGAGCGACCCGCGGGAATCGAACCCGTTCGGTCGTCTGTATACTCTGCAGTGTCTCGGCAACGTTGTGGGCGCGCGGGAGACGCTCTACAATAACCAACCTATCGAGATCCTCATTAAGTAAATATATTTTTATTTAGTAAATATTATAAAATTATATAGTTTTTGTAGATTAGTCAGACACAACTAGTGTCAAGAGACTCTGTTCTCCACTTACTATATAAATTCAAGATATTATGGATTGAGGGACGGAATTTAACGCCGCTCTTTGTATTTCCAGAGCGGAGAAATCATGATAATTTGAATATAATTCCTCAGAATGGAAATCGAACACAAAAAGGCATTTGCAATTCGACTCTATCCCACTGCACTATGATGACCTTAGTGTATTTATTTTAATTTTTACTGCAGTAGTTAATCTATAGTGGTCCTGGTGCAGTAGGACAGCGTAAACGCGTTCAATTGTGGATTCGATTCCTATTTGGGGGAAAATTATAGTTTAATTATTTTTATTTCGTGGCGTTTAGTTTCGCCACTCAACACTCAATGTCTCGAATTCGGTGGAAGGCGGAGTGCGGAGTATCTTAACACTAGACTTTCTGTCTACCCAGCTATGCAGAATAAAAGCGAGAAGCTAAAAATTATTGATCATTGCCAATAGTTTATCATAACAATAGTTTAGTATATTTACCAATTTTTGTATTACAGAGCAGTAAAGGATAGTATTCAAGCAGGAGAAGCTGTGTGGTTTGGTTGTGAATCATCCAAACGTTTAGAAAGGAAAAGTGGCTTAGAAGATTTAGATGCGTATGTATTTATAGTAAACATTTAAACCCATTATATTACGTTGTAATTTTAATATTATATTACGTTTTTATTATACATACTTCTAAATAAAATTAGCTTTTGTTAATGATAATCGTGCTTATTGTATTAGGACATCACGAGAACAAATAATTTGACAATAATTATAAAATTACATTGTAGCATATTAAAAAAAATAGACTTACATTACGTTCTTTTTCATAAATTTAAATGGAAGAGATGATTTTTTCTTTAAAGTTAATTATTACGAGTTGTATCACAAACATTATTATTATGTATTTCAAATGATTAAATGAAAAGTAAAATAGATATTAACATTCTTTCGATTGGGAATCGAACCCAAAACCATAGCCGTTACAATTCTTACTTTCGCTAGACTATTTTGAGATCACTGACCTCAAAAGGATAGTTATTAATATAGTATCTATTATATAACTTACTAAAATATGTTTTTTTTGTTTGTCACTAGTTATGATTTCAAGTTGGTATTCAATAACGAAGTGCAGATTGGATTGAACAAAGCAGATCGTCTGCTCTACGGTGACTCGTGTATGACCCACGCTATGGTGTTCACTGGCATGGGGACTGATGTAAGTATTTACTTTTTTTTTCGATTCCAATTTAAAAACAATTTGTCTATACAAGTAGACCCTTTTTTAAAAGGGATCACGTTAACACGTTTATTTTGTTATTCGAAAATACATTATATTTGAAATGTCGGGATTTTCAAATTGAATTTTTTTGATTCAAGATGTGTAAAATCGCCGAATATGATAGATCTTATTAGAAGACGTATTAGCTTAGCAACATGTGCTTGACTTTGACACTCATGTGTACACACACACATGTACACAGGGTGGTGTGTTTAATGTGCATATTTTATTTAATATATTTTCAATTATATAAAATATAAATTCTTTAACTGTACCTAATTTCATACTTGTTACTTCATATTATATTTTTTTAAATTAACTATGAACTTTTGGTATATGTTTTATATATATGCTTTTAGGAGCACGGTAATCCCATCAAGTTCCGTGTAGAAAATTCACACGGCGACAAGGAGTATGACAAGGGGTACATCCTGCTCACTGAGCCCTGGTTCAGGGAGTTTGTATATGAGGTAACTATTTTTTTGTGTTGTAAAAAGTGAAAGGCCAGATCTAAAAAAGAAATAATTTTTTGATTTATTCATATAGAAAATAAATTACAACTTTTCCCCTGTAAGAGAACGGGGTTAGTCCTCCGACTGGCTTGCGACCTCTGTTATGAAAAAAACGATCCGCCAAATATCTGATGATGTGTTCCGGTTCGATGTCTTGTAAGTCTGCTTTCCCTATTCCCACCCATCCTTTCCCTCGGAGTGTGAAGGATCTGATAGTTCTGGCTACCGAGACCAATGTACTATCTCCTTTCACTTCCATGCCAAGGCCGGTAACGCATCCACAACTCTAATATTGTGAATGTCTATGGGTGGGTCACCGTCGTGACCACTTCCATCAAGTGGTCCTTCTGCTCGTTTGAGTATAACTTAAAAAGTTGAAGGCCACCGTGGTGCAATGGTACAGCGTCTGACTGTAAAAACAATAGTTGTGGATTCGATTCCCATTTGGGGGAATAATTCTATTTAAATATTTGTTCACATCTCTGCTCTGGTAAGACAAAAATCGGCGTTGATTACCGCCGCCCTCGTCTTGTATTCAGCCTGAAAGGAAAAATGGAGTAATAAATACACTAGGTTCTCTCTCTCTCTGCCTACTCCGGTATGCGGAATAAAGCGTGAAGCTGAGAAAAAATCATTTTTCTCAGCTTCAATTCAATAATGCTCTTATCACTATTGATAAGAAATTGACAGCTATACTTTGCTTTTTTATATATATTTAAAGTTATACTTTGTCCAACCAAAGTAAAAAGCTATTTATAATAAAAATTAATACTTTAATTTGTACCATAATTTGAATATGAAACTGCATCACCTTTTTAATTTCTTACGCAACTTGGCAATATGTTTGAGAAACGATAAGCCACTAATATATTTGATAGCTTGCATCTGCAAGTGATATTTTTTATCTAGTAGTAGAGTTGGAGTTCTTTAGGTCTATATCTGTCTATTTCTAAAGGCTTTGATCCCCAGTCAGTCTGAAGATGAGCATATTGAGTAGGTTGTGTGACTCTGTTCTGGTACGTAATACTATAAATTAATTACCTAAAAATTAAATAAAATATCATTTAAATTGTTTAACATATTACTATTTATAACTATATCTCTTATTACAGGTGGTTGTAGATAAGAAGCATGTGTCAGAAGAAGTTTTGAATGTCTTCAAACAAAAACCTACATTGTTGCCGGCCTGGGACCCCATGGGCACTCTCGCTTGCCCTATATGTGATAAGGAATAATTTGTGTGCTCATATTTAATAATATTTGCAATTTGTATGTACTTTGTATATTTTAATTTTTCTTTTATGAAAAAATCAATGATTAATTTTTTTCGATTAAAATGTGAAAGCTAATGTCATTTAAATAACAATAAACTAATAAATCTATATAACTATGAAAATAGAAGACAACGCCATTTTTTCAGTGTATAGTTTTTCTAATAAAATATGTAAAATTACGTTTATTTCCATATATAATAGCAAAATTAGTCAGTTTACTCCAAAAGTAAATACTATAAAAAATGGCGATTTCAACATAATATTTTATATTTTATAGCATGGTGCTACTATATATTAACCGTTCATATAATACTAGAATCAAGTACAAATTAAATGAAGGTTTTTTTTACGTGTGGCAATATATCTTTTTCCAGTTTTTTTTTGTCTGTATACGATTGTTTATACTAATTCATATCAAATTAAGTATAATTAAAAAACAGCAGGCCGACTTTGGCGCAATGGGACAGCGTTCTACTGTAAAAACGATAATTGGGATCGATTCCCATTTGGGCGAGTAATCATATTTAAATTATTTTTTCACATCGTCTCCACTATGGTAAGACGACGCTTAGACCTATAGATAAAAATGCACTGACTTTTAAAGTAATTGAAAACTTATATATTTTTTATTAATTTTTAGGTTTAGAAACTAATTTTTCTTTCTTTGGTTTACAATTTTGAATAAAGACTTCTGTTAGATAAGATTACGTAAACAGCTTGTGTTCATAACTAGTTACCACCATGTGCTATTTGTACTAAGACAATAAAGTGTTTCACAATATGTGTGGTTATTTATTTTATAGAATATTTATTTCAATCTTAAATACATAAAAAATAAATAAATTGAAAAAAAAATTGTCACTTTTTAGAAAAAAATTCAAGATTGAACGACTTTTCAACCAATATGCAGAAAAACAAAATTACAGTTTATCTTAGCTTATCTTCCCTTATAAGCAAAAAATATATGCTACTTCTATTATTATAATAGTAATATTCTCTATACATGACATTGGAGAAGTGATTTATGCAATACTGTCATATTTGAACCTCCATAGTTAAAGAACAAAACTGATGATAAATATATAACCTGTTTATAGTGACTTTGCTATTTATAACTTAATTACTAAGAATTTGTTAATGGACTTTTTCCTGTAAAAAAATCATAAAAAGAAAGCTTTATACTTAACTTGCCAAAACATTTATTTGTTAATTACAATCAAATTAAATAATTGTTTTACAGTTTTTAATTACTTTCTAATAACTCTTAACAACGAAAAAAGTCAATAGAAATGTACAATGAAAAAAATAAAAAAAAAATATTGAAGAAAAAACAAGGATGTCAAGATTTTTGTACTTTTAAGAAGCTGAACAATTATTTGGAATAACAATCACAGGTCATTTAATATTTACAATGGATTAACAAATTGACCACAATTCTTTTTATGAAACATGATATTAAAAGACATTTGTAAACTAACATATAATAGGATATGAACAATAACTATAAATGCTTAACACAGCTTGAAATCATACTGCTCTACATTCAGAGAGCTATAATTAAAGATGAATTTGAATAGTCTAAAAATAATATTATATCATTATTTAAAAAACATTCAAAATTTTTGAATGCAATTGGATTCAATCCCGTAACCATCCAAGTCTTGGACAGTTTCCAAGAGGCGCGGGTTCAATATACTATAATGCAGTTTATATGATTTTTAAAAATATTTTCTAATCCTAAGTGTGAATTTCACACTTTAAAATAGTAAAATATTATGATTTACCAAAAGTATATTTATTTATATTTACCTATAGCTTATTGTCAATAATAAAAAGATATTTCTGTTTCGAGATTTATTGCAACAATAAAAAAATACAACAAAGTATTATAAAACACTTTCACTTTGTATTCACTTTTAGCTTACAATTGTCTAAGTATAAATTTTTTTCATCTTGTAAATATTTTAATTTGACCCATACACCCTGACACATTCTGTTCAACCTAACATCATGAGTTTGCCTTGCAAATGCAGCTATATGTCGAACTATATGCCTAGATAGCTTGAGATGGCCCTTTTGGGCATAGGCTATTGCAGAATATAATCTACTTCGGGCAGCTAAACTTTCATCTCCTAACATTTTAGAGAGTTTGTACTGTCTCATAGATATTCTTCCTGCTTCATCAGCCTGAAAATAAATATATAATATGTTTATCATAATATCATAGAATTTTCTTGATTGAAATATTTAAGAGGGAAAAAATATTTGCTTTAAATGTATGTACATCAATATACACACAACATGCTTATATTGATTATTATTAAAAAATGTACATGATACCTTAGCACATGTTTACACAGACAGTTAATAAAACATCAAAAAGTAAAACAACAAAAATGTTTTTTTGCAGCACAAATAGCTATTATCATATAAAATTAGAAAAAGAATACTCACACAATATTCAAAATAGTCACCTAAAGCAGAGTAAGCTCCACCAAGAGTGGAAAGCCAAGAAAATGCATTCTCTATTTCTACTCTAGTCCATACTAAATGTAGCATTCTTGTGTTCCTAAAAAAAATACATAAATTTTATTACATACATATATGTAAGCAAATAAAAGTATAAGTTAAACTTATAGTAAACCAAATATAAACATATATTTTATAAAATAGGTAATGCATTCAGACAAATAATATGAGTTTCCAATTAACATTAATTCATATGATAATGTAATATAATAGTATACTCACCAAGCATAGTCAATTACTTCCTTGTCAGGCGGTACTAGAATCAATTTCAAAAATACTGTCCCACTATTTGGATAACCACATATTTTATTTAGATAAGCTATAACATTTGTTCTATAAACATTAGAATTAACACATTCTTTAAGAAAAGGCTGTAGAAATAAGGCAGTAGTGCTTAACTTTAATATTTTTTTGTCTTCATTCAAAGGTGTATCATTTTTAACTTCAATACAATCCCCAATATTTAAATTGTTAATATCACACTTAACACCAATTGACTTGCAACTATGATTATCGGGCAGTGTAATACTATCCTCCGATATATAGCAAATTGTGTAAGGACTTCTATATAGACGTACTTTTGTAACTAATTGCATTTTATGAAATTAAATCATTACACACAATTCACCATTAGGCACGTAAAAATTGAAAATGACATTTCATAATCCGCTAGTTTAACAAACGTCAACGTTATGTCATGTGTCACATGTAAACTAAGATTTTCTTTGGGAAATCAAAAGCCTAAAACTGCTAATGGCAGCATATAAGCATATTAGGAATTACAAAAATCTTAATAGATAAAAAAAATGTTACAATCCTGAATGTTAACTTATACAAGAATCATTACTAAAAATGCTATATTTTAAAGTAGTACCTAATTAAGATATCATGTTATATTGAACTGTTTACTAATAAATAGCAACTTAATTTAATGAAAACCCATTGTTTTTTATTCTTTTGTATTGCATTGGTAAATGGCATTTCTTAATATATTAAGTAACAAAATTATACTAAATATGTTTATATAATTTTTATTGATGTACAAGATGCCATCAAAACACAGTGGACAAGTCTCTGAAACATCACTAAGGATATAGAATTAATGATTACAAATTAGTACAATTAATGATTCTTATGTAGTACTTCTTAAAATTATTTTCATTTTTATCATATTTTTTTATATAAATGAATATTTATATTACCTTATTGAATGTCTGAATTTTAATGAAACACAATAAATGATAAAAACAGTTTATTGAACTAAACCTTTTTCTGTTGTAATAAACTAACATCACAATATAGTAAATAAATTCAACAAAAATATTACTGTAATGTAAGTAATGTTAAAATATTGTTTTTCTTAGGGTTATTATTAGGTATATAGCACCTAAACTAGGTGTAGGCTTCTAAGATACATAAATATTATTATATCTTATGAATATTTTATAAATCAAAAAGTAAATATTAAAATTATTATTTTTTTACATTTAATAATTTTCTTCAAACTTAAAACAATATTGTAATTTTTGAAAAAACATATAAAAAATTGAATGCAGCAGGATTTAAAACCGCGCCTCTAAGATACCATCTAAGCGCTCTGACTATTTAGAAATGTGTTCTACTACCAGCTGCATCAAAATCTTATATGTTTGTTACAACTTATTTATGTTGTTAGCCAGTTAGATTTTTACAAGTTTCCACTACTCAAAGATTATTGAGAAATAAGCATTTTAACAAGAGGGATTGCTATTTTATTTTAATATTTACTATAAAATTAAAGTGTTATTGCACACTTAGGATTACCTTTAAGTAGTAGAAATTTGTAAAAATCTCTCTACAGAGATGCTAAAACATAAGTTGTAACAAATGTATAAGAATTTCGATGCAGCTGGTAGTAAAACATTGGGATTAATGGTCTGAGCGCTTGGACGGTATCCAAGAGGTGCAGGTTCGAATCTCACTGAGTTCAAATTTTAATATATTTTTTTAAAAATATTTTGTAAACTTAAGTGTGGAATAACATTTTAAATAGTAAAAATTAAAATAAAATAGCAATCTCTCTTGTTAAAACATATTATAATTATAACAAGGACACACCTTATTATAATTTACAATATTATCATATTTTTTATTTCTTAACTTGTTGATGTTGATCCTGAAAATAAATTAAACAATCATAATAATCTAAAATAATTATATACTCCATAAAATCTTTCTGTATTAATTATAGATTATGGCAATAGTTTACCAAACTTGAGTCTTTTCTTTTAATTTCATTCATATTTGCCTAGAGTTTAACAAATTTTTATGACTGAATAAATTTTCCTGTATAATACAAGAGTATATATTCATAATTTTGAATTTGAATTAAAAATAATATAATGAAATATAAAAAGAAACATCTAACTAATCTGATTTGTAATATCATCATTGCTTTCTCTAGAAACTAAAATGAATTGCAATGGCGTGTAGTATTTCCATTTAGTGACAAAAAGAAATTCGGTTTTATCACGATCTTCAGTCATTTTTTTATACATATAAAAGAATTGACTTCTTAATACACGAATTTTTCTAGTTATTTCTCCAACATTGGTTTTAAACTCTGATGCTAAACTATGTAGCGCCTTAGTTCGTTTTAATTTATCTTTATAGAGAACTGATTGTGTGTCCCATAATTCTCTATAATACTTATATCTTGCTATGAATCTAAATACTTCTTTCTTTTTCCACACTTTTTTATCTTCCATATTTTGCTTAAATTATTAAAAAAATATATAATAGTACAGTTCTTTTGTTTCGAGCGTTTCGAACACTGTAGTAGCGTTAGTAGGACATAAATGTTAATTAAGTTAATAATTAATAATTAAAATAAAAGTAATATAACATTGTAAGTACTAAAACATTTGACAAGAATTAGTAAACCTAAACAATTAACATTATCAAAATAGCAACATAGATGATAAATTACGCAGCTTAAATTAGATGAAATCTTTGATATTATTGTAGTACAAATGCGAAATTTTCATTATTTAACTATTAAATAAATAATAAATTTATAATGCTTGATCATGTAACGATTGCTTAAAAACATTTATTAATATATTTTACTAGTTTTTTACATCTTATCTATATTTAATCTTGACATACACTTCATTTCACGTTAGAAATTAAAATAAGTTAAAAAATATATATTTATATTTTATAATTTGTATCTATATTCTCCAATATATATTTATTATCTATGCTATATTCATTCAGTGCGGTGGCCATTTTGATGTGCTGTCGCTTGACAGGCCGGCGGATAATCTTAGAGTAATTTATTTTATGCCTCCTCAGCTGTGTTTGGCTCTTAAAATCTATGTATAAATGAATGAATAGTGCATCATACATCATGGCAAGATATGGTCAGAGGCCAGAAAATGCCCTTAAACGGGCCAACGGTACGTACATAAATTGGCATACCATACCACGTTGCACGAATTAATGCGGCCTTGCATTTGTAATTTTGTTGTCAATAACTTTTATTTGATAGAAATATGTTTAAATAAATATCGTATTTTATATTTATATTTTCTTGAGTATTTATTGTTTATTATAGATATAGTTTATTGCATAACTTGACATAACCCTAAATATGATCCATATGTGTATCAGAGTTTATGGACCTGGACAAGCCAGCTCGTGCATTGGATACATTACAAGAGGTCTTCAGAAACAAAAAATGGGCTTACAATTGGTCAGAGTCAGTGCTGGAACCAATTATGTTCAAATATTTGGAATTATGTGTCGATTTGCGCAAATCGCATATCGCAAAAGAGGGTTTGTTTCAATACAGAAATATGTTCCAATCTGTCAATGTTGGTTCTTTGGAGCAAGTTATAAGGTAAAATAAATATTTTTTGTTTATTTCTTTATTATATATAACGCCTCTTTTTGATTCATTGCTAATATTTAAATATTAAATAAAAAATATCAGTAGAAGTACTTCTCACACATTTTTTGTTTGTTATTATATCTCACAACACACATAAGTAGTTAAAGAAACACCAAAACAACATTTTGTCTATTCTTGCTGAGTTTTATAATAAACTGACTTAATTTTACAGGGGTTATTTACGTATGGCAGAAGAACGTACTGAAGCTGCAAGACAACAATCTACTCAAGCGGTAATTGAAACTGATGACCTTGATAATCTTGCTACGCCTGAGAGCATTTTGCTCAGTGCTGTTTCAGGTGAAGATGCTCAGGACAGATCCGACAGGACTATACTTACACCATGGGTAAACAGTTATTTTTTTTAAAATAGCTTATAATATATTTTTTCTGATTATTATATATCTATTATATTTGAAATCTCTACCTTATTAAATGAATTATTTATAATATCTTTATTATTCACTCTTTATCCTGCACAGTAGAGTGGTCGGGTCACCCTAGTGTTAAGGGACTGTTAACTGCTATTTAAATTGTGCTTATTATTATTATTAATAAAATATTTTTTTATATTTTCTAGGTAAAATTCCTTTGGGAGTCGTATTGCCAATGTTTGGAGCTGTTACGTACAAATACTCATGTAGAAACTTTGTATCATGACATTGCTCGCATGGCATTCCAATTTTGTTTGAAATATTCACGTAAAACTGAATTTAGGAAGCTATGTGACAAATTGAGAAAACATCTTGAGGATATATGGAAATCCAATGTAAGTAAATTATTAAGATATTTTAATATTTTTTTACTGTTGAATTATACAATAATTTAGTAAATAGAATATAAAAAGAGTTTCTTTGAACATGGTTATAGATTAAACAAATTAAATAAATATCTAAAAAAAGTTTTTGTATTAATAAAAATTAGATGTGATTATTTTGTAAATGTATATTTCATTTTAAATAAAGTACACTATTATTTTTTCTGTTCTTTTTATAGGCCCAGCCAGGAAGTGTGAGCATGACAAAGCCTGAAACTCAGCAGCTCAATTTGGAAACTAGGTTGTTCCAACTTGATAGTGCCATTCAAATGGAGTTATGGCAGGTAATATATTATAGTTATTATAAGAATATTTATAGTTTTATATTAATACCAGCAAAGGTATCTAAATGTAAAATATATATTATTGCCTCCAAAATAAATCCCATTTCAAACTTTCACATGGTTCTGAAGTGGTAGGCCTTGGAGGGAAATCATATCATTGGCTTGACGCGACAGACAGTATATAAAGCACTGTCTGTGTTATTTATGCCTGTACAAAAGATTGTTCTAAATATTCTATATAAAAGATATAATATTGGAGCAAATGATATACATTTCTTTGCAGCTTCATACATTTTCTCTCAAAGCAGTTAACCAATCTCAGTGTCGCACTTTGTCTTCCCAGAGTGGGGAAATATAATAATTTAAATAAAATCATATCCCTCACTTGAAATTGAATTCAAAACTAATGCATTTATAGTCAAAATCTACCCCATTGTATCACAATGGCCTAAAAAAACATATGTATAAGAAAATATATATTTTATAATTTAATATTAATAGGAAGCTTACAAGGCCATAGAAGACATCCATAACCTCATGAATATGTCCAAGAAGACACCAGTAGCTAAGACTATGGCCAATTACTATGGCAAGTTGGCCCTTGTGTTCTGGAAGGCTGGACACTGTTTGTTCCATGCTGCGGCCCTATTAAAACACTTTCAACTCTCTCGTGAAATGAAGAAGAACATCACTCAGGAGGAATTGCAGAAGTAAGGTGTTTTTACTACCATCAATAAGAATGAAAAAAAATATTTTAATTATTAAAACAAATTTATTGAAAATAAAAATATATACTAATAAAACCATACTATATTAATAACATAACAATTAATTGCAACTCCTCTAAGAGTGTAAAACTGTATAGTTTCTCTACTTTCTACCCAAAACAGAGACTATTAAAAGGTGAAGTTTAACTCCGCACATTGTCATGAGAAATATATTAATGAAAATCATTAATTTTCTAAGAGGTCTTTTTAACATACTATTGAAGCTTCTCTTGCAGTTACTCATCACTTATATGTAATATTATTTTATTTAGGATTAGAAAACGTTTTTAAAAAAATGTACAAAATTTCATTTTCAAAAATGTAATATCATTTTTCACAGAATGGCGTGTCGTGTCCTGGTAGCAGTGCTGTCAGTACCACTACCATCTTTGCATCCGGAGTTTGATCGTTTTGTGGAAACTGACAAGAGTCCAGTTGAAAAGGCTCAGAGATTGGCTGTTCTACTTGGCTTAGCACAACCACCTACTAGAGCTAGCTTGCTTAAAGGTAATTTATCATTTAATTTATTTTACAAAATTATATATAACACATACTTAAATAATTATTACTATATAGATATGTATAAGGATTGGTGTTTGACGCTTTAACCCACATAACAGGAAAGTTAGACACAATCTAACATCAAGATACTAGGTTGTCTTCTTTTTTCGCCTGAAATCGACACATTCCGCGCTTAGTGGCGAACTCAACGCCGCCGTTCGTCAGACCAGACTGTAGAAATGAAAATAAATTTAAATATTAGGAATTTTAATATCTTTGATATTACATACGTTTATAAAACAAATGCCTCCAAAATAAATCCCATTTCAAACTTTCAGATGGTTCTGAAGTGGTAGGCCTTGGAGGGAAATCATATCATTGGCTTGACGCGACAGACAGAGCATTAAGTTATGTTTGTGTTAATTAACGCCTGTACAATTTAATTGATTAATTTAAATAGATAACATTACATAAGCCCAGTGGGATGTTTCACTGTAAACGCGATTTTTTATGTGTTCGATTCCCACTAGTAAAAAAGATTATATTTACCATTTATTGCTCTGCTCTTTTTTGCATTCTGACACTAGGTTCCCCCCTATGATTTATATTTTCTTACTTCTAATTTTTTCCTATATTTTCCTAGATATTGTACGTTTGAACGTAGTGGCGCTGGCGTCGCCACAACTACAGCAGCTCTACTCGTGGCTTGAAGTAGAATTTGATCCACTCTCAATTTGCCAGAATGTACAAAGTGTCATCAAGTCGCTGCAAGAGGAATCCAGTAAGTATTGCTATTTATACCTGCTATACTCAAAATCAGCAAGTCGAAGTGGCTGGCCACGTTACACATCAAGCAACCGATGTACCCGAAGGCGTAGCGTCGATAAGTTGACCTGGTCACGTGGCTGTCTGGTCTAGATGTAGGAGGTTCTCAGCCGTTCAACTATCATGCTATGCCAGTGGACGCTTTCCGACTGATGATGGTGGTTAGGGTGATGAACTCGAAAAATAATATAAGTGGCATCGTTACCTTGTTAGGGACAACGCCCTACCATAAACGCAACAAGTTCGATCCACACCAGAGGGTTTGATTATATTTAAATTTCCCACTCTGGTGAGACAAACTGTGGTGTTGAGTTAGCCACTCTACACCCTAATACGCGGGATAAAACATAAAGCTGTAAAAATATATATATACTGACTAATATACTGAAAATATTGATTATAAACAGAAATTATGTTTTATATATAGTTATGGACAAGTTTTTACTTATAATTTTTTGCTTGTTTTCATAAACCATAAAATTATTATTAAAATAAATTTAAATATTTAAAATAAAATTATTATTTACTATTTTTAAAGTGTTATTCCACACTTAGGATTAGAAAACATTTTTGAAAAAACGTATAAAAATTTGAACGCAGCGGGATTCAAGGTATCCAATAGCTTATATCCCGCTGCGTTCAAAATTTTTATACGTTTTTTCAAAAATAAAATTATTATTAAAGAAACTAACAAAAATGTTCACAGACTCCTACCTAACCCAATACACAATCGCCCTAACCGACGTGGCCCTGGTCCGTCTCATTCGTCAAGTGGCGCAGTGTTACGCGTGCATTGAGTTCTCAAGACTCCTAGAATTGGCTGCTACTGATGACCTGTTCCATATTGAGCGTCTGCTTGTGGACTGTGTGCGCCATAATGATATGCAGATACGAGTCGATCATGCTAAGAAGTAAGTTTTACATATAAGATCTTTGATTAGAAAATATTTTTAACAAAATAAATAAATTGAACAATCATATAAGAATTTCGACGCAGCCGAATATTGAACGCCTGGCTCAGCGGTCAGAGTTCTTGGACAGTTTCCAAGAGGCGCGGGTTTATAAAAATAATAAAATGTTAAGATCTTAAAAAGAATTTCGAAATATATATTTGCTTCTATAAATAAAGTTTAAGTAAAAAAATACTTTTTATATGAAACTAGTTTGAACGGATTAATCACATATATTTTGGTCACATATATACCACGGACTACTGTAAATTGTTTGAAACGTCGGATTTTCAAAAATATATTTTCTAATACCAAAACATACTTTAACTTTATATTTAGAAGAAAACACACTTTTGTTGCTATAATTTTTGTTCATATATCTTAGTTTCTTATTGTAATATTATTCAAATGTTTATCCAATGTATAGATGCGTCCACTTTGGCGTTGAAGCCGGTGGCGGTGAATGGTGCTCCGCTGCCGATGAAGCATGTGGTGGAGCTATCCTTCAAGCCACTCCTGCTGAGCAGGTAATCATTTTTACTAATTATTTTTACTAATATGAATGAGTTTAATCTATTTTTATGCAGTTATGTCGATGGATTTAAATCAAACTCAACATAAACACTAGATGCAGCTTGTGGCTTCGCCCGTGTAGTGTTGATGAAAATTAGCTTAATACTTGATTTAATACTATTTATCATTACATTATGTCAAAATAATGTTAAATAATTACAAATTGTAGCCTGTGTGCTGTTTTGATATAAACCTACATTATTGTAAAGTTTCATTGCGACGCTTCCAACGCACAACACAGGTGCGCGAGCAGCTGGTGCGCGCGGCCGAGGTGGTGTCGCGCGCGGCGGCGGCGCTGTGGCCGGCGCGGCGGCGCGGCGAGCGCGAGCGCGCGCGCCTCGCCATGGTGCAGCACTACCACGAGAACAAGCAGGCCGAGCACCACCGCGTGCTGCAGCGCCACAAGATCATCGAGGAGCGCAAGGAGTACATCGAGCGCCTCAACACCGTGCGCGAGGAGGAGGAGCTCAGGTGCCTTTATTGTTAAAGTGGCCTACCTTCACATTTTAAGAAAATCTCTTTAGTACAAACGATTCATTACATTACATTCATACAACGAATCATTTATATTACTTTCTCTGAGGCTACAAAAGGTTCATTGTAATATTACTCTATTAGCTTATATGAAAAATAAAAAAACCATTTTATATTACACTATTATAAATGGTAAGCGGTATATTATATAATAAATATCAATACTTGTGTTTATCAATATTTATTATTTTTTCTAATTATATCTCAATTAACTTGGACACAATATACTATTTACACAATTTATTATAATTAAGGAAAGAAGTAAAATAGTTAAATGCTAGGTTCTTTTTTTATACATCTTTAAATTATTTTTACTCCTCCAAAATAAATCCCATTTCAAACTTTCACATGGTTCTGAAGTGGTAGGCCTTGGAGGGAAATCATACCATTGGCTTGACGCGACAGACAGAGCATTAAGCTCTGTTTGTGTTAATTAACGCCTGTACAAATATATTGTATTAATTTGATTATTAATCTCGATTACTTTAATATACATACATAACATATGTATTTTTATATTTTATTTGTATTATTAGTTAAAAAAAAATCCCGTGATAGCCATAGACAACCTAGTGTAAAGACACTCCGTTGACTGCTTTCCGCCCGAAATCGAGCTTGCTTTTTCTCGCATACCGTAATAGAATAAAAATACTTAATATCAAGACTTTACTCTCAACTACAGAACTCCTATATTTATATTTATTATTAATTATTTTTTACTTATTCGCTCTGGTAAACCTAAGTGCGGCGTTGAGTTCCACCACTCAACACGCAATGTCTCGAATTCGATGGAAAAGAGTGTCATGACACTAGGTAGTTTCTGTCTCCCCTGCTATGCGGCATAGAGCGTGAAGCTAAACATAAATAAATAAATAAATAAATATAATTAAATAATTTATCTATATAGACGTCAAGAAGAGCAGCTCCGTGCCGCAGCCGCAGCCGAAGCTCGTCGTCAAGAACAGGAGAGGGAGGAGAGAGAGAAAAAGCGCTACGCCTCCGAGCTGGCCGCCATGAAGGAGAGACACCTTCGAGAACGCATCGCGCACATCTCGCAGACCATGCACGGGAAGAAAGTGTTGCAGAAGCTGGATGAGGAGGTATCTTGGAGACAATGTTTTTTTCAAGTTATAGTTATAGATAAGCCAGTGATTTAGATTCAACTTGAAATTCGGATTTTCCACTTTGCGTTTTAATCCGTTTATTTTTTTTACCATATTTTTCTATAATACAACTATTTGAAAACCAATTATAATAAGTAACTTATTTTCATGTATATGTATTTGCTCATGTAATTGTTGAAGCTTATAGTGTTTGACTGATGAATATATAATGCGCCTGGCTTTGTCTTATATATTAATTGCATTTTGTTATTTATAGGATTTGAAGAAGCTGGACGCAGAAGCTATTGCTCAACGTGAAGCCGAAGAATTAATGAAGGAACGCCGTGAATTACAAGCTCGACTGAAATCTCAGGAGAAGAAGGTATTGTGATATAATTTATAAAATCTATTAGTTATTATTAAGGTATTTAAAATTATTTTTGTATATCTATAATATTTTTTTAATATTTCTTTAGGTTGACTATTTCGAGCGTGCCAAGCGTTTGGAGGAGATCCCGTTATTACAAAAGAGTCTGGAGGAAAAACAGGTCCAGGACAAGGCTTTCTGGGAACAACAAGAGAAAGAACGTATTCAACAACTTATTGGTAAGTCAAGTTTTTTAAAAAAACTAGAGAAATTATACTTTTAGTATATTAGACATAAATTTACTTTATTTCGTTGGTCTCGATAGCCAAATTGTGTTCTTGATAGCCAACTTAGAAAACAATATTTTCTAAGTTGCGCAGAAAAAGGAGATAAGTACAATTAATCACAAAATATATATTAATATTCTTTAAAACTACGGAAATGGGTTGCTTATAAATATGTTTTTCTGACTATGATATACGGCTTCATGAGGAAGTCGGGATATAAATTAGCAGAGCATTATTGAAAAAATAGAATCGGAACATTGCGAAATGATTTAAACTATATTATTCCTACCTACCTTCCTTTAATATTTTTAAAATATTTTTCAACCTTTAGGATAAGAAACCATTTTCACATATTTTAGTTTTAAAAATATACAAAACTATTTTTTCATATGCATTTTGTTTAAAAAAAACTTATCAAAGCATTTAAGTGTAGATCAATTTGTTTTATAAATAACTTTTTGGGTAAAAGAAATTTGAGATACTAATAACAGAAATATGTTTTAACAAAACTTTCAACTATTCAGCCGTCCATTCCGTGTTAGAGCGCTCAGACAACACACAAGGGACCACTTTGGGAGTCTCGCTGCGTTTACTTTTTTTTTATATATTATTCCTTCGGTGTCTGAGATGAAACCTTACGTTGACTTGCAGAGGCGCGCGCGCGCGACGTGGCGACCGCCAGCCGCCTGTCGCGCATGGCCGCGCACCGCGACCAGTTCATGGCGCGCCTGCGCTCGGAGCGCGGCGCCGCGCACACGCAGCGCCTCGCCGCCTTCCAGGCCAAGCTGGCGGCGGAGCGCGACGCGCGCCTGGCGCAGCGCCGCGCCGCGCGCGCCGACAAGCGCCGCCAGGAGGTGCTCATACTCACTATCTACTACAAACATATAAAAACCACTCCATACTATACAGTTGCCTTCTCAGTACAAATAATACTATATTTTTATATAACAATTATTGGTATATTAAATTTGGTATTTATGAGTAGTTGGTGGGTTTAGTTTTCACAGGATTATTTCAAAGATATTCACAGTTCACTGTCAATTAATATATATATTTTACAATTAACTAGAACCGTGATATGCTCTTAGCATGTAGTGTAGACACACAAGATTAGTAAACATTTGAAAAACATAACAAGTAATTATATATAATAGTTTAATAACTCTAATATATATTTTTATTTCCCCGTTTTGATAAGGCAGCGCGGCGCTGAGCTGCTACCCAATATGCAATCTTAAACGCAGCCAGCGGAGTGTCTTCACACTTAGTTGTCTCTAAGTACACAGCTGTATGGGTTATAGCGTAAAGCTGCGTAATTATTTTAATTATCATAATAATTTTAATAAATATACCTTATCTTTTCCCATAGTGGTTAGCCGAGAAGCGTCGCGCTGAGGAGCGTGCTGCTGAAGAAGCGCGTCGCATCGCAGAGGAACAAGAGAGGAAGGAACGGGAGGAGAAAGAAAGGAAACACCAAGAGGAACTGGCTGCACTTAAAGAGAGGAAAGAAAAGTATGTACTACTTTTATATGTAATAAGATATGTGAGAAAAAAATTAAAAATAATGAAAAATGATAAATATAGGCTGATTGTGGCGTAGTAAACATGGTAAGTTGTGGGTTCGATTCCACCACTCAACACTCTATGTGTCGACTTCGGTGGATAGCGAAGTACAGAGTATCTTGACACTAGGTGCTTTCTTTCTACCCTGCTAAGCTAATTTTTTGCTGTTATGATTTTAATACTATTCTATAATATAAATGAATGTAATAAGAAAAGAATGGCAAGTATGAAATGTTATTTAACATTATCAAAAAAGTCTCACAAGTAGAAATCATGAATTTGAATTCATATCTTCAAAACAGCAATAAATTACAAGTACACTCATTATGAGTTTTCTGAAAAAATATTGTTTTAAAAATATTTTTAATACGACCTAATAATTTACTAAATATGGTACACTGATGATTGATTTTTACAACTTTTTTTAATTTGTTATAGGGAACACCAAGAAATGCTCGCGCGTGCGGAACTCGCTCGTAAACAAGAACAAGCCAAGGCGGCACCCACTAACAGCAGCTGGCGCCAGACTAAGGAGCCGCCCAAGGAGCCCGAGAAGAAGGACACGTGGAGACCAAGTGAGTACAAGTTTTATAGAATTTACATAGAATAAATACATACAATTGTATACTTATATGTTTATTCTTTTGATATTAAATTATTATTATTTTTTTAATATTTTTATTTCCCTATTCTGGAGAGACAAAGCCCTGCGAAGAGTTCCATATTCATCGTGGCGCAGTGTCTTGATTTCACGCAAAAAGTAGATTATACAATGTTTTGATGTTAGGTTCTTTCTAACTATCCATCTATGCGGAATGAAGTTTAAATCTTTTGGTGCTTATTTTATAACAATAACTACTATGATATTAAAATAAGTGTTGGCTCACAGATCGCCTGCGCGAGCCTCCACGAGAAGAACCTCGTCCTCGTTCACCCGGCCGCGCTCCTGCACCGGCAAGGGAAGAAAGGTAACGCTACTGTTACGCTGCTTTAATAGTATTTTGACACCATCGTGGCGCAGGAGGAAAGTGTCTAACTGTAGGCGGGATTGGTTGTAGGTTCGATTCCAACACGAAGAAATGATTATATTTAAAAATTATTTTCGTTTCTTCGCAATGTCTCGCAATTTTATGCGAAATAAAGCGCGAAGTTCTAAAAAAATAAAACCCTTGTATGTGTTAAATTGTATCATTTTAAAAATCTGAATAATAGAAATATTATTCCTATGGTGTTTGTGTCTAGTAGAATAATAATGAAATAACTATGTATACACTGTATGGTGCTCACTTGTGAGAGAAGACGTGCGTTCATTTATAACAATATATATTCTACATATTCGTAAGCATAAAGAAAAAAGTGTAATATGTCCTCAATGAATAAAAACTAATTAAAATTTAATTAAAAAAATGTTTAAGCTAAAAATTATGTAAACTATAAGTATTAATTACTAAACAGACGCGAAGAAAAGCCCCGCGAGGAGCGTCCACCTCGCGACGAGCGCCCGCCTCGTGAGGAGCGCCCCGCCTTCCGGGAGGAGCGCCCTCGCGACGACGGCGGCTGGCGCTCCGCCAACCGCGAGCCCGAGCGCGACCGCGACCGCGACCGGGAACGAGAACGGGACAGGTTGTTATTATTTTTAAACACGTTTATGTCGATTATGGTGATGGGATTTATTGGAATTTTAAAATGTGTGTATTTTTGAATTTAGAGATTAATTATTAATTACTACTGTCCCTGTGCTGCGTTTACAATGTGTATCCATAGCATCTAGTTTGTAACTATATAAACGTGTACGTCGAACATGTGGTAGTGTCTATTATACTCATATTATTAATTTCATATATATATATATATATATATATATATATATATATATATATATATATATGTATATATTATTTCAAAAGCACAGTATTCTGTACTCCATCTTTATATAAAGTAACTGTGCCGGACTGCTACACTACCCCCAACTCATAGAAAAATATGTAATGTTAATTACAGGCCGCGCTACGCGGGACGTTCCAGCGGACCGGAAACTGGCAGCTGGAGACGCGGCCCTGCTGAACCTCCGCCAGCACCTACTGTAAGGCATTTTTTATTTTTTTTATATTGTGATATGTCTAGAAGTAAAAAACCAAGAGCAATTTACAAGAAATATTTTCGGCTACTCAAGGGCTTGTATAAAGATCTTGTTTACTTATAAAATTATGCACTTTTTATAAAAGACACTAGACTTTTTTTTTTAATTTGTCTGAACTTTTTCCTTTAAAAAAAGTATTTGTGCTTTATAAGTGTGCGATTTAGTTATAATTTTAAAAGTATAGTTTTTATATATTAGTATTGTTAAACGTATAAATATATTTTTAATAAGTATTAGATTGTGTCTAATACTTATTAAAAATATATTTATTCTAATACTTAGTAAAAATATATTTTCCTCCATAATATTTAACACTATATCTCTTCCACCAGGATCGTCTGTCAACCTGGCGGTCGAAGGACGGGGCTCGCGAGGGCCCGCGCGACGCGCGCCGCGACGAGCCGCGCGACGACCGCTACCCGCCGCGGGACCGCGACCGCTACCCGCCGCGCCGCGACGACCGGTAAGGGGCGCCCGTATACATATATATGTATAAACTTAAAGGCATATAACTGCTAGGCCAGCCGTTGCGCAGTGGGGCAGCCTCTGACTGTAAACGCGATCGGTTGAAATTTCGATTCCCACTGGGGAATGATAAGACAAAGTGCCGTGTTGAGTTCCGCCATTAAACACGCAATTTATCGAATTCGGTGGAAAGCGAAGTACCTAGTGTCTTGAGACTAGGTAATTTCTGTCTACCCTGCTATGCGGGATAAAGCGTGAAGCCAAATAAAATAAATATATAAAAAATATATATATACTTGTATTTTGTACATCGTTTTTAAGTTCGGAGAATCTGCACTATATAATGTAAGAAGCGTTTGTTTGTAGAAATAATAAAGGGAAGTACTTGAGCATTTAATTATTACAAGCTTTAAGATAAAAAAATAGAAGAGATTAGACAAGTGTTGATTAAGTAAGCAATTACGTTCATAGAAGTTTTACAAGAGTACTACTACCTACCTAGCTTAAATGCAATAAGTTTAATATTTTTAAAAAGAAAGAAATATTTATAACATCAACATTACGGTGACTAAATATTTCACATTGTGCAACATTTTAAACTTTAATAATTATATTTATCTAACATGATTATTAAATATTAATATTATAACTATCTCATAGTGACGGCCCAAGGCGTGACGATCGCGACGGGCCACGGCGTGACGATCGTGACGGGCCACGACGCGACGACCGCGACGGGCCACGACGTGACGACCGCGACGGACCACGACGCGACGACCGCGACGGGCCTCGACGTGACGATCGTGATGGACCGCGCCGTGACGACCGCGATGGACCTCGCCGTGACGATCGTGATGGACCTCGCCGTGACGACCGTGATGGACCGCGCCGTGACGACCGCGATGGACCACGCCGCGACGATCGTGACGGTCCTCGCCGTGATGATCGTCGTCCGCCACCGCGACGTGAAGAGAAACGTAAGTATATTTTTAGAACCGAATATACCAGAAGTCATTAAATGTATTTTATATATGTATAATACAATATTTTAAACAGTCTTAATTTTACTTGACATATAAATTTATATTCATTATGGAGATGGTCTTCAAAACTCGCACAACACGTATAAATTCAAAAGATGCTTCACTAATACTATTATTGTAGCTGAACTGACAAACGTTAATCAAAATAACATATAACTTCATTGAATTGAAAGAAAAAAATAATAAACATATTAGTTTAATAAGAACATTAATTTTTATTTGCAGCCCGTAACCCCGAAGACTGGCAGCAGGTCACCAAGCGTTAAGTGGCGCGTCTCTCCTCATTTATTATGGATTCAGCAGTTGTTTGATATTATTTACTTTATATTAACACTATAAGCTATTTAGCAACCTGTTTTTTTTATTCAAACTTAACTCGGTGTCTTTTACTTTTGAATATTGCAATAATTGAATATTAATTTTTCTTTCGTATAAACGCAACTTGCTGGATCCTTCCATTACTTTTTTTTTCATATTTTATATGCCATTATTAATCTACGTTCGTTAAGGACATATATACATTAAATGACAAAACATTATATATGAATGCATATTTTAACTTCTTTTTTTCTTTGTTTTTTTGGTTGTGGGCAACTTTTTATTTAATATATTGTAGAGCGACATTACAATTAAGATGTAACTTAGAGCATGTGATTAATCCAATGTTTTACATTTACTCGTTTGTGTGTAGCTTTTTCAATTTTTCACAATATAAAACTAATTGAAATGTCACAAAAGTGAATGTTTTAAATACGAATTTTTGCAATTTTATATAGGTGTAATAGTTTTTTAGATAATAATAAAACACTGCCTCAACCTACAAAACGCCAAGATTTGATATATATGAGAGTGAATTGCCTTAGAATATAGCCTCAACTATATATGTATATATATATGTATACTGTATTCAGTCATTTACATCCAATAAATCATCATATATAATTGGTCTTTTATTTTTTGTTACATTCCCAGCGTTAAACACTGTTAATATTTTTGTTAATACAAATAACTAAATTTATGTGTCTGTTTGTAATATAAAAACAACCATTTATACTATTAGAAAACATTTTTAAAAAACGTATAAAAATTCTTAACGCAGCGGAATTCGAACCCGCGCCTCTTGGATACCGTCCAAGCGCTGTGACCGCTAAGCTATGCGTTCTACTAACAGCTGTGTCGAAATTCTTATACGTTTTGTTACAACTTAAGAGAGATTTTTTACAAATGTATTTTATTTTAATATTCTACTAAGATAGTAAAACATACATATAATATATATTAGATGCATATGTCGTACATATCGTATCGTCAGCCAATTGCAGTCCACTGCTGGACATAGGCCTCCCCAAGTTTGCGCCAAACATCCCGGTCCTCCGCAACCCTCATCCAGCCTGCTCCGGCAACCTTGCGTATGTCGTCAGTCCAGCGGGCCAGAGGGCGTCCTACACTACGTTTGCCAAGACGCGGCCATCGGTCCTGCGACAGACGTGACCGGCCCATTGCCACTTCAGCTTACTGATTTTGCGAGCTACGTCGGTTACTTTAGTTCTCTCACGGATAACCTCATTCCTGATTTTATCCTTGAGAGAGACCCCGAGTATAGCTCGCTCCATAGCTCGCTGAGCGACTTTAAATCTGTGGACCAGCCCTACGGTCAGTGTCCACGTCTCGGCAGCGTATGTCATTACAGGTAGGGTCGTACATATACCTGAGATTTATTATAATTTTTATGTCTGTTTTTCTTCGGCTATTCTCAAGAACAGTGAGACCAATTTGGATGGGATTTACTGGTAGCTGACGTAATAAAGATTATTTACGCTACTTATATTTTAATATTAAAATAAAGATACGAAAATATTAAATTAAACCACGAACTAAGTCGCGGGTACACCAATTTAATAAAAAATAAATGAAGCTAATTTTGTTCGCTGTAACAATTATATGTAAAACTAATTGAAGTATGTATGTAAAAATAAAATGTATTTTTAGATAGACCTACATACATAGTAGGTATTATATCTATCATAATAAGAAAAGCTCAATCCCTCTATATCAGTCATAAATTAAAGTAAGCTTGATTTTTCCGCTCTTGTAAGTGTTATTATTAATTAAATTATATAAATTTTAATTAGATAATAAATAATCTGAGCTGAGCTATTTTGAATTCCAATTTGCTTGAAAATATGATAATATATGTTTACATTTTATATCATGAAGATGTCCCTGCCACAATGTATGCAGTAAACGACTAAATAAAAATAGAAAAAGTAATATTTAAAATTACATTAAAATTTATCTTCAATTATATTTTACAAATATTTTTTTTTGTAACTCATTTTAAATTTTTCTTTTTTAAGCAGGGTAGACAGAGATTAGTGTCCTTACTTCGGTTTCCACCGAATTCGCGACATTGCGTGTTGACTGGTGGAACTCAACGCCGCACTTTATCTTACCAGAGCGTGTGGGGATCGAACCCATAACCGATCGTGTTTACAGTCAGATGCTGTACCACTGCACCACGACCGGCCGCCATTTTAAACTTATTTATATTTTTTAAACTATTTTTATAAATTAAAAAAATATCTATTTAAAATGTTATCTATTAAGATTATTTTATTGGTCAGACGTATTGTTACGGAAATAGTACAGGTAATAAGTAATTTAATTCATTAAAAAACTGATATCCCTCTATATCAGTCATAAATTAAAGTAAGCTTGATTTTTCCGCTCTTGTAAGTGTTATTATTAATTAAATTATATAAATTTTAATTAAATAATAAATAATCTGACTTCAGTAAAGTAACATTTTACGGATGCGGATGTTACGAGTGATCCTTGCAGCGTTATGTATGCTATAATTTATTATGTATCTTACAACTAAAAGTTAGCTTTCACTTGTAAAAAAAATCTTTCTATTGTAAAAAAAATCTACACAGTTTAATCTCAAAATAATAAACGTTTTGTTTTAAAAGAAAAAATTTCGTTGATATTTTTTTTGGTTAATTATACTTGTCCTACTGACCATCAAGTATTTACATCATACATATTCCGAACACAAATTTTGGAAAGAAATTAATTTGGATGGCAAGAAGCGAGTTAAAATAACATTGCAAAATTTTCATTAACAGACAAAGCTAATTAAAATGTGTTCATGCTTTTATCCCGTATTACAGGGGTAAACAGAAAGTACCTAATGTCAAGAGATTCCGTACTTTGCTTTTCACCAAATTCGAGACATTGCGTGTTGAGTGGTGGAACTCAGCGCCGCACTTCGCCTTACCAGAGGAGAAAGTGGTATAATTTAAATATAATCACTCTCCCGAGTGGGGATCGCACCCAAAACCGATCGTGTTTACAGTCAGACGCTGTCCCTCAAATTAACTATAGGTAAGTTAATAATAAACTCAATGACTTCACAAACCTAACTGAAATTCAGCCTTTAAGAAGAGTAGTGGTAATTAAAGTATATTTTTAACGAAGTCCTTTTCATTCTTTATTCTTACGATGACGGATGAGGAATAAAAAACAACAAACATCATATGTGTAGTATTCTTTTTTTTGGATTGAATCCCGAGTCAATAAAACATTCCTTTCATATACAATGTCTGGAACGTATATCCGTCTTAAAAAATCATAACTAATAATAGTCATATAAACATTACAAGCATTCAATTAATAGAAACAAGACATTTTAGGTTAAAATTAAATGAGATTATTATTTATTAATATTTATAATTGGTTAAATGATTATATTGTAAAACAGACGAAATTAAATAAACGTTTCAGTATTACTTAATATACGATCTTTAACAAGCCTATTAAAAGCAATATCGTTTCTTGGTGTGAAAATAATACGTATATAAAAGAACATGTAAACGGAAGCAGGAAATAAGGTTTCGATCGTTACATTTTCAATTCAACGTCAAGTACTTACCGGTAACGTTCTAATATAAATTCCTAAGGTGTTTCGAAAACGCATGCAGATACGACGTGGTAGTATTGTACCCATTTCTCATAATTGATATAATTTTTTTCTTTAGCTAATGTTGTCTTGTGTTTCAGTTTGGTTGAAAAAATAACAAAAGTGTACAATACAATTTTAATTATATATCCACATGTTATATTATTTTTACATACAGACCATGCTGTGTTAGAGTCATCTTATTTCGAACCCACGTCCTACGTCGTAGCGGTGAATGTCACTAGCCATTACAATAACAGACAAATTTAATAAAAATAAAGTCTAAAACTATATAACTTTCTTTAAAATGACATTAATGAAAGTGGAACGGTTGGAAATTCTCACTATTGTAAAGTTAAAGCTTATATTTTATTATACATTTAGTTTTATTATTTTTTAAAAGAACAACAAAATCTTCAGTTGATGCGTTAAATACGCATTGTTTTAGCATCTTATACAAATGTATACAATTTACTTTACTAATTTAATTTATTTTCATATGAATACAAAACATATTGGCCTTTTACACTTTTTTCTATATGAATCGGTTGTGGGTTCGATCCCCACTCGGGGGAGTGATTATATTTAAATTATTTTTACTTCCTCGCTCGGATAAAACTCAAAGTGCGGCGTTGAGTTCCACCACTCAACACGCAATGTCTCGAATTCGATGTACAAAGTAGGGGATGTCTTGATATGATAATCTTATATACGATACCATGTTAACGCTTAATCCAAATAGAAGCAGTCACGGCACACACCATAGTATTATCAAAATAAAAACCTATCTGTGAGTGCTTCTCACACACATACACATGTAACATGTAAGTTACTAGCCAGTCACGTTTAACCCAAAACATACAGTATCAGGATATCAGAAGCATGTAGGAGCCTGGGAGATATATTCGTAGTGGTACTATGTACTATCAAATCAGCTACGTTTTCATAAAAGTAATAATGTATGCAATATAGCTATCTCTGTTACGTGAAGCGTAGAGATAAATTGTTTATGATTGAATATTGTATGGTAATTAGTATATAGTATAGTACAGTCTGTACTTAAAGGTGCCTAGATAAATGATAAAAGCACCACTGTACGTTGTTCATTGATTTGCTCTAAGAGTTTAAATAGTTTTTTAATCACTGAAAAGTTAATGAATGTTGCAGAATACAAATATACTGGATTCTTGATATTTATCACGATTTTTGTTAGCATTTGTGACTTTTGTTCATACTACAAAAGTAACTAATCTCTGAGATGATTCTGTATTTCTTTTTTTGTTAAACATTAAGGTGTTTAAAGTATTATGTAATAAATATATTAAGTATTATCTAATCATTATATTGTCATTAGTAAGCTTTCCAATTTACAGAGATTTAAAATTATTAGAAAACTAATTTACATAAAAATCATCATGAGCCATTATTTGTTTTTGTTTCATAATAATTTAACGTTGATAGCAGCTAGACTAGACATAGAGTCAGACTAAAAACATTGCATCATTCTTATTTAATCCACTTTCGGCCTGTTTTATCGATATTGGATTATAGTTAACCGTTAACAAACAGCTCCATACAGCCCTATATCTATTATATGTTACTTTAATACAATTTATTTTATAAATTTAATGTATTTCTAATGCATTATTATAAAACAATATTATTTATTATTACCAGCGCTTATTCTCTACATTAACACTTTAGCTATGTTTTTCTTCACGTTTTAATAAAACATTTCCACTGAGAGGCATCGAACTAACAATCGTCGCCATGGCCATCAGAAACGATGGTATTCTCCATTAAATATTTTCTACAAAAAAGGTGTGGTATATTATTATTTTATTAGAAAAAAGTTTAATAAAATGACCAATATACTTCTTTCAAATATATTTTAAGCAATGCATGTCATATTTTAATAGGTCTTTGTTAATACCAGAATAATGACAAACGATTAAAACTTTTATCATCTCACATGCTACTTAACTAGGTAGCCATTTTGTCGAACAAGTATACTTCGACCCAGTCACGTTGTGTTGAACGCATGAGATACCAGGCGTGCATACATGTGCAGAAGATAAAAGTACCCTTAGAAATTGTAGAACGTTGCAGTGTTTACCTCACTTCAACATATGCCGTGTAAGCAACTTGACATACGTCATCCCTTTCAGTTTACACCCCTAGAATATACTGCTTTCACTTTCAAACGTTAGTGTGGAATGCAATGCTTGTTAAATGGACGGCGAACTATATATAAATATATATATAGGTCTCTATCTAACCTACCAACTCAGTAGTAGGTAGGACGATTGCCCCATATTGTGCTTTTAACTGAACTCAATTTGTTGCAAAATGCACTTTATTTTTAGATCCATAAAATCTAGCAATGATGATGATATGCTAGAATCAATACTTTTAACTATATTCAAAACAGGCATTGTGTATGATTGTGCTAAAATTTATAAACACAAATAGCGAAAGATTAGTGTAGTTCTTTTGTACAATTTTGTATTTTTGGTACACTTATTTCGGAAATAATTCAGAAAGATAAATTATTTGTATAGTTGGTTAAAAACAATAATTGAGAATGCTCTTCAGTTTTGTATTGTATTACAAATGTTGATATTATAAAACCATGGAACAAGAATCGTAAGTTAGTTAAAGTAAAAAGAAATAATAGGATTATTTGTACATATTTCGATGCATTCGCAAATAAAAAAATATTTTTATAAGACTGGCAAAGCAAACGAGCGTGGTTGTCATCTGATAGTGAATGATCACTTTACATAGACTGTATCTAATTTTCAGAAACTGACTCTACCTGCGACCACGGACTGATCGCCAAGATATCTAACATTTATTTCCAATTACCAATGTATACGTGTTTAATTTGAAAACAGTACATTTAAAATGAGTAAAACCGCGAAATTTTGTTAATTGTCAATTGATTAATGACAGTATTTTAATTTATTCAATATACATTATAAAAGATATGTGAATATATAGACAAAACACACTTAGATAGCATCTGAATCCACGAAAAGCGAAAAGTTGTTAAATATTACTTTTTTATGATTTAAAAAGATGAATACAAAATATGGCAGTTGAAGACCAATTTTATATAAAGTGTAAATACTTTACTAAGACACCACAGAGTTAAAAAACATATTTAAAAAACGTATAAACGCAGCGGGATTCGAACCCGCGTCTTTACGAAACCGTCCAAGCACCTCACCGCTGTGCGCTGTAGCTACGTCGAAATTCTTATAAGTTTTGTTACATTTTACTTAAATAGTTAGTGTAACAAAACGTATAAGAATTTCGACGCAGCTGTTAGTAGAACGCATGGTTTAGCGGTCAGAGAGCTTGGACGATTTCCAAGAGGCGCGGGTTCGAATCCCATTGCATTCAAAAATTTTTTATAAGTTTTTCAAAAATGTCACTAGATCTATTAGACTCCAGACCACCAGACCATGCAGGTCTCTCGAGAGACATCCTACTCTTGCCTGACCCCAGAGCTGCTGTCGAGGTCGCGGAGCCGACTTAGCTGGACCTCACTCAATTAGTCGAGGGTTTCACCCGGCCGGGTGGCTCGCTCGGGTAGCTATTGCTCCTCCTCAAATTCATGATATCCTCTTTCTATCACTTTCCGGATACTCCCGAACCAGAGCCGTCATACGGCTCCCCCCGTAGACCCACCCATATTCACGGGTGGCGAGCGAGACTACAGTCAGAGGTCCCACCTCTAAACCTGTTTCCCCTCTTCGTCCGCCATGACAGCCGATAGTATGGTAAGAATAAGCAGAATGTAACCTAAATAAAGTTCACAGATGAAGCATGTACGCAATTGTAGTATATTGTATGCTCGGAAAGCCAAAGCATGAGCTACCAGGATCACATAAGTGTATGGGTGTTATTTAGTGTTTGCTTTTGGGTTCACTATAGGTTTCTGTTTTTTGGTAACATATTTTTTGAATGAGCTTACTAAGTAAAATGGATTATATATTATTTATTATTTATTATTAGAAAACATTTTAAGTGTCTATAAAAATGATTATGTTATAGTAGCGGAGTAAATTTGAATGAGCAGTATGTGATTAAGGATTTTAGTTTTTAAAATTTAAGGAAATCACAGACAGACAGTTTTGTCTACCATAAGGTCAATTTTGTCTACCATAAGGTCTTTCAGCGTTTTAAAATATTATATATAAAACCGAAAGGTTGCTTGTTGCTAGTGTAGTTAGTAAAGTACTTTTAGTTTAAAATTAATTTTCTTTTTTTTGGTAAAATCCAAATTAAACGACTTTTTTGTTTTAATTATTGTCCTCTTGGTTACACTGTCAATGTCAGACTAAGGGTTTCACGACCAGTGGTTTTTTCAAGGACATCAAGTTTACTTAGATAGTAACCCCCAGTGCTCCACATGCCGGAACGAAATATTATATGAAGCGTCTACCTTGAAATTTCTACAGCTGGTTTATAAGAATACTTCCGTTGTGAATGAAGTAAATAATTCTCTAAAATTTCATAAAATATCTTAAAAATTTAGTTTATAATATAATTGAGGAAGGCTTAATTTGATTGTTAAAAGGCAATGAAGCGGAACATAATCTTATGGAATTAATATAACATAGACGTAATATTGAATAGATGTAAATGTGTCCTAAAATTTTAAAAGAAATTGTTTCAATGGATTAATCGCGATAATTTTGATATTCGAAAATATATTTATGAAAACCCGACGTTTCTACTTATCTACCTGTGTACCTGTGACCATGGGTTAGTGTAAACTGTATATGTATATATATATATATATATATATATATATATATATATATATATATATATATATATATAAAGAGAGAGAGAGAGTGAGAGAGAGAGATAAAGGCAAAAAAAGAGTATGACTTGTTGATTATGATGGTGCTGGCAATTGTTTCTCTCTACTCTCCGTGCTGTACTTATTCTGAAATAAAATAATGTAGTTCAATTCAGTAAGGAAATTGCGAGTATCACGTATTACTTCCCTTGTGCCAGTTACCACATCTGTCTATCATTGTATCCACGTTATAGAAATAATCTATGAGTTGCATAGTTAATAACCGTTTATTAGACAATAAACATGCAACGAATAAATATTGAGGTTCAGTTTTCGTTGCTCAAAGCGTCGGTCTGTCGACGAAGTGGCTCGCCGAATGCTAACAGATATTTACGTTATTTTGATAAAATTTTATAAAGTCTAAGCATTTTTTCCGTATTTTTATTAATTGGCCAATGGAATATAAAAAAAATATTCTGTGTCCATTATAAATATAGGTATGACAGGTGATAGATATATGAAATAATATGAAAAATGTGCGTGATGTATGAATGTCAGAAAGTACGAACATCATAATGACGGCAGGACGTTTCGTGCAAACATTGTTATTCTGTTTATAAATACGAATAAGTAGTTAATTTTGCCCTTCGTATATATTTTTTCTTGAATCCCGATTCTGCATAAATAACTCCATATTTTGTCTTATCAAAGCTTTAAAGCTATATTTATTTATTTATACAGTAAACAACTTTTTTCGACTCGTTTTAGTTTTGTTATATATGTTTTGCGGGAAGTTTGACGTTTTTAACAGACTTCCTAAAAGGAAGGAAGGAAGTTTTCGATTCGGGAGGAGGAGTCAATATTACGCGGAAAGTTCTGGAACGATTTACTTGATTCTCTTTTGTTCGATACAGCAAAGCTGCCATTTGGTCCCACAAAAAATATTTTCAGTTGGGCTCAGTAGTTTTGGTTTTGTAATCATATTTTTGAATTTGACGATATCATTTTCATGACTCTTTTTACGCATACATTGCGATTTCTTCTTATGTAATGCAATCTTACATGCAAAACATTTGTTTCATTTGAAAGAGTATACTTCGGGGATAGTCCCACAAAAAATGTTGAAGATATGATGAAAACCTTCTATCAAGAGAAATCTTTAATGAATAACAGCAAGTGATTTACGATTGTTGGGACCGTTTTTATATGTGTTTACCATTCCAAAGTACATATTATTATTGGATATATACTTACACCAGATTACTATAACACCCTTTATATCTATTAGCTACTGTATTCAACAATCATTACCGAGCGGACCTTAAAAAAATTAAAGTAAACCACGTTTAAAAAAACGACTTCAAAAAGTGTAAAATATATTTATAAAGATTTAATTTAAACACATCTTGTAAGCAATATTAATAAAATAACTACTATTATTTAGCTTTGTTACCAACTCATAGGTTTGCAGTCGGTGCCAAGCCGTTTTGTTAAATAGAGTAGGTTTTTCAGTTTCTTAGAAATCCGAGGGACTCTTATATATATACTTTCGCAAATGTGTAGATTTCGATAAACTTAGAGACCATAAGTACTTAAAAGTCTTGGTAAGTAACCCATACCGATATTTTCGTGGTTATCTGCGAATTGTTCATCTGTTTTTTTATATATTATTTGCACTAAATAATTTCATTATTATTATAAATATCGAAAAATACCTATCAGTTTCAAAAATGTTTGAAAGATATATACAAAAATTAAAATACACATTGATATCCACGTAATTGAAAATACAGACTTTATTATGAAAAAAATTAAAATTAAGATTTACTTATTAAAACTATATCTGAAAAATTCACAAAACCATATAAAATACGATAGTTAGTTCGAAAATAGAAGTATACAACTTGCAATAAGTAATAATTACAAGATACATATTTGTTCATGTTCGCTTATTTTATATAACAGTGGAATAATTATAACTGCGAGACCTTGACCTGCGTCAAAAATTTCAATAATAATTGATATATCATTGTTTCCTATTAGAAGTCATTAGCCTAACATTTGCAAAGGCTACTTCTTCGTGTTAAAATCGCGGCCGCTTGAGAAAGTTTTACCGGATCGAGGCACGAGTAGTTCAAGACTAGCGCTCGAAGTGTTGAGACGCGTACTGCCAACAGGTTGTGTTATTGTGATCGTAGTTTGACATTCTTGGAAAGAAAGAGTTTTAGAAACATTGTGACGTTTATGGTAATTTCCCAACGAAAGCCATAAAAGCCGTGAAATATGAACGTAAGTTCAATATTTGTTATTTTTAGAAATCTAAATCGTTGTCCTTTACCGTTGAAAGAAAAAGTTTAAGCAAGTTTTTGTTAGTATCGCATTGTAGTTTATAACCTTTTGTAAGGCTCTATATTTACGAAGTGGGTCTGTGGCTAATAAAGCATAACACCTGTGTTTTCTCACAACGTGTGTGAACGGAAAGGACAACTGTAAAGATAATATGTTATTAAGAAATAAATTCATTATAAATTATAATGTAGACTTCGCTTATCAAATAATAATTTTAAGTAAGAAATACGTATTTTACAAATTATAGCCTTTTTAAATAGCACCGATAGAGTTAAAACAGCAACATGTAGCACTTCGTTTACATAATGTAATTTTGATATATATCTTATGTATCCATTTAAAATATTATTTTTATTTTGTAATTTATAACTATAATATCATATGCATATTATAACTAGTATTCTGTAGTATAGGCATATTATTTAGAGGCTGGTCATAGCACCGTGGGACAGCGTCTTACTGTAAACGATTGGTTGTGGGTTCGATTCGGTAAGACAAAGACTGCTATATAAAGTTAAAAAAAAACTATATTACAGAAAGTGTCTAATTGCATTATCTTTCCTTCTTGCCTTATAATATGGCTTAATTATTAAAAAAAATACAGTTGTACGATAACTTAGTTCCGTTACATGATATTAATTAATAACTGAAGCCATTAGCACAAATCGTGAATGACGTGTTACACACAACTATTTATTTTTACTGATTATTTTACATTAGTCGAATAAAATATTTCAATCACTTTCGCGTTACAGCCAGCCTGCTTACATAAACAAAATAAAAAACTCAGGAAATGAATTGGTAGACTGTAACGTTTTCTGGTTGGTTGGTCGGTATATTAGTTTTGTACAATTTAAATTATCAATTATACTATTGTAGACATATAAATATTATACATTGATTATTATTTATATTTAAAAATACACTAAATTTTGTAATTGAAAAAATGTTATTTTGTAATGTATGTTTTTTTAGTAGATGTCAAACGATACTAATTATTTAAGTAGTCATTTCCAAAATAAATATCGAGTCTCAATCAATTATCTATATTTATATGCACATATCAAAAAATTAAATAATAAACAGCTCACATTTTTGCACTAATATAAACGAACGCCGTTGGGTAATATACTCGTAGATGGTGTAAATACAGGCTAAGGTTACAAAAACCTTACAATTATTTAGTGTGAGATTTAACATAACAAAAGATACTATTTAGAATTAGTAATAGTTGTAAATTTTATTTCTTGACGTTAAAATATAATTAAGCAATATATTTGCGGTTTAATATTTTAATTTAAACGCTCATCATGCTATGTCTGATTACATTCGCGCTTGGTTGTTGGTTCGTTACCATTATTAGAATTATTTTCATTTCCTCGCTCTGGTTAGACAATGCGCAGCGTTGGGTTTTGTTATTTAACACGCAAACCGTAGAGAACGGAGTGTCTTGACACTAGGTTGTCTTTGACTAGCGGGAAAAAGCGTAAAGCTGCAAAAATACAAATATCTTAATTACCATAATACTTTAAGTTTTTTTATTATTTGTATTTGTAAAAAAAATTAAAAATCTAAAAATTTATTCTCTTTACTGGTCTTTTATATAATATATAATGAGAGAATTTTCATTTTAAACCCAGCAAATATAGTTCTGAAATTCATAACAGCGAACCAGACTAGGAAATATCTGAATAACAAATAAACACACCCTCAATGTAGAACGATCGTACATTTAATTAAATATAAACATACGCAAATGTTGTATCGACCGTCAAATAATATTTTAGTTTAAAATAATTTCATTCAAAATGAGTGAAAATCGCGAAAATCAAAGATCTTGTAATTTTTTTTTGTAAGTATTTTAAGTACAGACGTGTAAGCTACAATATCCCTCGGCTAATAAAGTACTGTTTATAATTAACTTGTGTCATTTATGTAAATGTTGGTTCTGAGATGCACGTAATTGTTGTTTAACAGATAAGTCTTTTTGCATTAATTATTATATGAAAATTATAAATAAATATTTAGAAAAAAATGTACAAAGATTTAAACACAGAAGGATCGAACCCGCACCATTTGGTAACCGGCTGGGCTTAGACTGTTTCTAATCCTAAGTATGGAATAACACTTAAAAAGTAGAAAGATATAGAATAAATACCGGTAAATTACCTACCATTCAAAATAGTAAACGAATTAAACAATTAAAGCAATTCCGATCTCAAAAAACTTATAAATTAGAAAAAAAGATTAATAATTTATGTTTTACGAATAAAATATGTTTTGGAAGTAAGCTTTATCACTTACATACTTAATTAACGTCTCCAATGACTTAAACTTTCCATTTCTTTTTTTATTAAACCCGTTTCCTTTCACTCAAGAGAGTTTCGTTTTCGTCTCGCAATTAATAAAATATATTTTATTTATATAAACGTATTGTCAGTTATCATGTATATGTATCTGCTTATATACGAAAATGAATTATGGCTCCCAGGAATTGAATGTAAACGCGATTGGATACAAGTTCGATTCCAACTGGGGGAAATGTACATTTAAATTTTATTTTCATTTGTCCGCCCTGGTAAGACAGGGCAACGTTAAGTACACCATCCAGCAATATCTCGATTTCGAGCAGAAAACAATCAACAGTGTCTTGACACTGGCTTATCTCTGGATGTCGTGCTATGCTCTCACATGCACTACAAAATTATAATTTAATAAAAAATAATAAATATCTGTTATTATAGATAATTAATATGGGAAACAAGCACAATTAATATATTTCTAAAATACTAATAATATTTTTTTTTATATTGAATAGGGAGGAAATTACAAATAAGTAGCATTTATTATATAAACAAGTGCTGGTTTACTTATTAAACTGTACATTGAGTCATATGTTGACTCATTTATTGTGAGAATTGGGAACTGTCAATGGCCTATTAGTAGTCAAATATGACACTCGATATAGAAGCACAATAAAATTTCTATTTAAATAGGAAATTGAATTTTAATTATGCTTACTAAAATAAACATTTATATATATACATATACATATATATATATATATACATATACATATGAATGAAATCATACAAAATCCGAGGATGACTTATTATTCCTTGAAGTGATGCTCACTAGCGTTCGACCATAGTCGCTTTCAAATAACTTGAATCCGTTGTCAGGTTGTATTATATTTTCAAACAAATCTTATGATACGTACTCGTACGTATCTATGAGGATAACATTTGAACAAAACGCTTAAGTTTCTTGATTTTTATATTATTTGAGAATTTATTGAATAATTAATTATAACATGAACACTTCGGTGGTGGTAGGATTTATACATATATAAGTCCAACGTATAAGTTGGGGCGAAGCCTTGAATCTGTACCTATAATAGAATATTAACTCAGCTCTGTTTGTATATGAAAGATATAAGAGAAAAACCATTATTAGGAACATGCTGTTAAAAACAATTACTTTTAAGACTTTTTTTCTGTTTGTCTATACTTCTCGTACTTTTCTATGCGTTTGTACTCTCTAATCTCGGAAACGGTTAAATCGGTATAAATTTCATATTTCACTATTGATATTTTGATAATGTTCCCTTAACTATTAGTGTTATTTTATTACAATCAGCTAATAATAAGAAAGTTATATCAATTTAAATTATTTTGTTAGACAATATTGCAGCAAAAGTCAAGTCCATTCAAACCTATTTGCGAGCATTCAGTAGAATTTAAAGAAATATAAGTTGTTGATACTATTTCTAATCATAATAAAATGACCATCTTCATCTAGCTGCGTCATTCCGGTACCTTTATACTTAGTCGGCAAAGTTCATGGTCAAAGCTCGAATATAACTTATTTGTATCACTCGTAAATAGCACATTTAAATATTTTTAAAATTATTTTTGTGTTAGATGTGTTTTGAGTCAAAATGGTTGAAATGGAATTATTATAATATATTTTATTACAATACTAAGTGTTTTAATTACATAACTAATTTCAATCACCAAGAAGTGGGTTTAATTAGAATTGCAACACGTTTATATAGATTCAGATGATCAAACAAGTATAAATTTTAAAAATTACAAAATTTCTATCGTGATTATCTTTTTCTATTAATAATAATTGATATTGGTCGATCCATAGAGATTAACTTTACAGTTCTAAGGCTTAGAATACATATTCAATTTCGGTTTAGTTGCTATTAAACTTTTTATAAGATTTTATATGCATTTGTATTTCAAATTGAAAATATTGTTAAGAAAATTGTTCTAAGTTTGAATGGTAAGCACATAGAAAAGGAACAATGCTATAGTTTTATTTCATGTCTAACTATTTTGCTATTTTGATGAAAATGAAAATAAAATGTCTGTTGAAGGGGCTATAAAATTTACATAAAAAGGTATTCGGCATCGTTAACCAAAAACGATGGCTCTTTCTAATGCAATTTTAACAATGCCGTACGCATTTTAAACTGCATTATTGGGCATGGTTCTGAATCATATATGAAACAATTGTAATACAAATACATTTATATTGTATGTATGTACGTTTTACCAAATATTATATGACTCACTATGTGTGGACGCGACTCCATACGCCTGGAATTTAACTTACCTATATATTTGTATTATAGTACTGAAAAAATAGCTAAAGTTGGTTTTAATTAGATCAGCTATCTGCCAATAAATCTCTTTAAAATCGATCCAGCCTTTCCAGAGATTAGCCGAAACACATATACTAGTAAAAATAGTAAAAAATATGATTTTGGTACATGTATTTTGTATACATACATGTACATTAGCAAAAGTGGTTATTTTAATATTAAAAATAGACCCTCCCAATTTTTTTTATTTGTCTAAAAAAGAGTATACTTCTAATTAGTAATTACACTTTCACTACATAAATAGAATTATATTCTATTAAATAAAGGTATACATATGTACTTCTTATTATTATTTCAAATATTCTAAGATTATCTTTATAAAGGTATTTTAGTTGAAGTAATATACGAGTGCACCTTGGAATTTAGTAACTTTACCATGGTAATGCGTTTGAATTTGTACGAAATACTATGTCGAACAAAGTTCTTATATGTAAGTTATATGAATTTTACTTACTTAACGTATATATATCATGTTTTGAATTTCAAAAGAATATTAGCTTTCTGCTTTACTTTTCTATACGATACTAATATAATGCTAAATTTTATACGCTTAAATACTTATTTCCCTACTTTCTAACATGCTATGTTTAAAGTACTGTATTTTGATGAGTGACCTTAAAAAAATTCAAATTATTTTGTCTAATAGATGTAATTATTTCATAATAGAAATATAATAAGTAATTTAAATAATTTGAAGTCATTGTCATTATGAAGTAAACTTAACTACGTACAGGTTTTAGGCCATAATGTAATTACTAATTACTTCAGCTTTAAACTTTAATATTTGTATATTTCTACACTGAAAATTGTACACAACTCGTCCTGAGTGGGAATCGAACCCACAACCAATCGCGTTTACAATCAGTCGCTGTGCCACTGCCGGTTACAATATTTACTTTTAACCTATATTAGAATGGTCATTTATCATTTTATTAATTTTTGCTAATAAAACTTAACATTTAAATTGAAAATTTTATAATGTGGGTGTTAACAAATAAGTCTAAACCGGAATGTTTTAGACGTTATTGGTTCCTGTTTCACAACATTTTAGCGAGGGCGTTCAGTGAATGGACAACCTTTATAAGTAGAAATAAATATTATAGTAAATGACAATATTTTTTTTAGCTTCACGCTTTTATCCCGCATAGCAGGGTAGACAGAAAATACCTAGGGTGAAGACATTTCGTATTTCGCTTTCCACCGAATTCGAGACATTGCGTGTTGAGTGGTGGAACTTAACGCTGCACTTTGTCGTAACAGAGCCAGGAAGTTAAAATAATTTAAATATAATCACTCCCCAGACTGGGGATCGAACCCACAACCGATAGTGCTTACAGTCAGACGCTGATCCATTGCGCCGCAACCGACTTCATAAATAACCCGCCGGCTTTTAAAAATTGGTTTAATAAAAAATATGGCTTATTATGTAAAAAAGCTTAAGTAGGCAATAGTACAAAAGCAACAACTGTACTGACCTTTCGTTCTTTGTAGACTCGACATTTTTCATTTATTTATTATTATAAAATTATTGTAATATTAATTACTATTACATATTTTATTAATAAACTGATCCTGAATCATTCACATTTAGTTACTTAGACAATAAACAATAATATAATGTAGTATAAATCATGCTAAATATCAACGTAACTTTGCTTAGTGAGATAAGTGCCTATACGGTAAAAACATAAATATTTTTAATTTAAAAACTGTATTACTCTCCATTATCTCAGAACAATAGATGGTATTGTGGCATTAACGTCTTACAAAGAAATGTTTCACTAACAGTGAAAACGAAGACACTGATCAATTTCTAAGAATAACGTAATATTAATCTAAGTAATTCATTTGTAATGAACTGGTTACTTAGTTTTAGATTTTTTTCACCTTCAATCCCTACAATCTTTTGTAGAATCAGAAAGAAAAGAGCGCCAAACGCTACGGTCCCTGCATTCCTCTGTCGCCTCGTCCCTCTTCATACACGCCCTTCGGGGTTCCTCATGCTTTTACGCGACCCTCCTCCACGAAACTGTGTTCTTTCCTCTTCGATACTGTGTATGTAATGTTTTTAAAGGTATATCGAGGTCTCCCCCGACCTCTCCTACCACTCACCTTTGCTTCATAAAGAGTGATGAAACAATGATAAGAAAGATTTATGAAGTAAGGTGAGAAATTACTTTCCCCCCAAAAATTGTAAAAGTTAAAAAAATAAAAACCATTCGCAGCACAATTTTGTCTTATAGGGAAATGGTTTCTAATATTTACTACTTATATGACAGCCAGTATTTATATGCTAAATCACAGCTAAGAAATGAGAAATCCAGTAGTTACAACTTATTGTAGTAAAGTTGTCCGTCATTAACTGAATGAATAACGGGGGAGCTTATATATAGATAATAAAACATAAAATATGGACGTTTCAACGTGATATCTTCAATTCCTGATACTTGTATCTGTCTGTGTATCATGTTATAAGAAAAAGATTTCATTTTATACAAACCAAGCGTTGTCCAATGATGATTAATGACCCTCTATATTATTTTCCCTGTGCTTCACAATCGAGCCGCGGCGCGAAGTCGTGACTAGAAGAATCTAGACTAGTCTAAGGGAGCCTAGCAATCCCTAACTGTTGGACGGTCGCGCCCTCAATGGTCACGCCATCTCGTGTAGTGTTTCCTATCTACAACTTTTCCGTTAGGTACCGTAATGGGATCGTCGGGATCTAATAAGACGCTACGCGCGCGGGCTGAGTTTAAGGTGCGCGGACTGGTAGTAATCATTCGCCCGTACTACGAAGGGATTCGCTATTATGAGCGCGCAGATAGCGCGCTCATAATAGCGCCTGGATCAGCCATTTCAGAACTGACCCTCTACAGTTAATATAATTATTTTCTAGCAAAAAATAAACGTATAAAATTCAAGATCTCCAGTTACTTAAGCTTAAGCAGCCGTTAGACTGCTTCATATTTGAAATACCTCGTGATTTCATATAATGGTTTGCTACTTAACATATATAAACATTATGAAAGGTACAATTAGGTTCATATTTAATATTCACCACCTAACAAGTGAGAGTATTCTGAAAAGTATAACTGACTTAGAAACTTTACTCGAACAGCGTTTATATCGATTACGTATTTTATAATTTGTTGTCTGTCCTTTTTTATATGTAGAAAATCAAAAGCGGGTCAGTGGCATTGGTACTACGATTTTAAATTAACTTATTATAAAGTAACTATCCGTTAAGAGATTTAAAACCATCAACCTTCGGACATTATTATGTACCTAATATAAGTTTGTGCATTGTGAAGGCCATAATATATTTTTAAAATCGTTTTATCTATTAGATTTATACTCAAAAACAACTGTCAGTTTGTTTGTCCCAGCTAATCAAATATCTGACAGAGTAACTTAGACTACGTTTATTTTTTAGTCATAAAGATTAAGAAGAGATGTTAAATTCATTCAATCAAAGGAAATCGCATTTTTATAATTGTAAATTTATTTTATTTTCATATCTATAGATTTCAGCCTGAAATAAAATAAGATACTTATAATTCTTATTCATAATTATATTTATTCTAATTATATAGAATAGAGAATAATCTGCTAGTTTATATATATGTGGCCACATCTCATTTTATAATTTTTTCATAAGGTGACCTACCTTCAAAACTCATCCAGTTTATCTTAGCAGACTTGTGGTTAGACCGGTTTTTAAAATTATACAGCTTTTTGAGTGCCATTTCAAGTTAATCCTGTAACCGGAGCATACTAGCTGTGAAACACTAAATAGATCTTCGTATTAATACTATGATAATAGTATAATAGAGACATGGGCGATTCTGCGTAGAATCTTAAATTTGTAATTTCATATTCTAGAACAGATAGATAGATAAAATTCTCTCTTTTTATTAAAGGAAAAAATGAAAAATAACACTAATATATGAGGCGTCGTGCTATCGTGGCGCAGTCGACAGCGTCTGACTGTACATGTATGAATTTGGTAAGACAAAGAAAGCAGGGCGTTGAGTTCCGCCACACTCAACACACAATATCTCGAATTCGGCGAAAAGTGGAGAACGGAATGACAGTAGGTACTTCATAGCTACCCCGCTTTGCAGTATAAAAGCATGAAGCAATAAAAAAAAATATTTATCAGCATGCAAAATCACTCTTATCACTAAAGGTGATCTCTTACAGATAGCCTAAATTATAATGTAAAGGATATTAGATTTTGTGGTGTAAACGAAAAATAATAAAAAAGATAATGTTTTTCTTATAATTTTATCAAACACGTATCGACATCTTTGTACAGTATTGAAAATATTTTTAAATACCTATATTTTTGTATTATTGTACGTGACATCTTATTCAAAAATAAAACACGTATTCACGTTCAGATAATTATGTGGAAATTTAACACTATGTACTTACCTACCTGCGACGTAACTTTTACTTGAACACTCCATTATGTTAACGTAAAAGTTTACATAACCAAACAGTTCTCAGGAGATGGGATCAAGCCTATTATTTTTAGATTTAAATAAAATAGCGGTTATTTAGTGGATGTAAATTCTCACGGAACACAATTTGCTACTTTCTAATTTTAATTTATAATTTTAATATTTAAGTAGTTTCTACAATGTATGTCAGGAAGCCATCTCCTATAAATATTATATAGCAAATATAGTGAAATGTAGTTAAAAGGGATCTTAAGGGACCAATGTTTTTATACCATTTAAAGAGTTATTTATTTATCAAGTTTTCCATTTGAACAGATTTAAAACTATAATTGTCTTATGTACAGACGTTCACGCTGATAAAGTACGAAATCTTATCCAACTTGATAAAATGACTCACTTATACAGAGAGTTGAGTTAGTGTGTTCTTCTTAAAGACGTAGACATCGAATAAAAGCTATATAGCAAATCTCGTTTCACCAGGTTCGGAAAATTCTGTTAACAGAGGTTCCATTACAAAATGCTTGGACATAATTGAAATTCTTAATAATAGAGGTCTTTTTTTTCTTCGTTATCCAGATCCCGCTTAGCCAGGTTTCACAGTACATATTTTTTAATAAAAATTATAATTGTAAATTATTTAAAATATTCGATTTTGACTATTTATAAATATATTATTAAATCATAAATCCCTAAATGCATGCAAACATTAAGCTATTATTACTTATTTTAATATTATTGTCTATGAGTTAATGTCAATGAAGAAACCTAGAACTTGAGCTATAAGTATCATTTACGTAAATCTACATTCAATGGTTTGCGTTTTCACTGTAATTGCTATGATTTGTTTAATGTATTTCTTTAACAACTATATTTCTCATAGAGAAATTCTGCATAACACGATTTCTATCATGAACTTCACCTACCTATACTTATAACAGTTTTTGTTTTTTAAATTATCATTTGCATAAATCAATCGACCAATTTTTCCTATAACAGCATTTTCATTTAATATAAGTAAAATATAATATAGTTCTTACTATAATTTATCTTCATTTATGTTTTTTTAAATAGATAAAAATATATTATTTTTATTTTAATAAATAAAAGATTCCAACTTATATATGTCTAGAAATGATCATGTTTAAAAATGATAATAAATATATATGAATATTTTTAAAATAGTTGATACCTGACCAATTAAGTGTGTAACAACTTTCACCCAAAACTTTCCACGTGCCAGTAACTGGTTGAAAAATGTAAAAAGTAAGTTTTATTAATAAAACGCTCTCACGACAGACACTTTGACTTAAGTAACTGTTGCAACAGAAAATTACAAAATATTTTTCAATTAATATTGCAAATCCATACTTATATTATAAATGCGAACATCTGTCTGTCAGTCTGTCTGTCTGTTACGCTTTCACGGGCAAACCACTGAACCGATTTGGATGAAATTTGAGATAAAAATAAATTAAGGACCCGGGGTCAAACATAGGCTACTCTTTTCAAAAATCAGTCCCTAAAAGATTAAAAATAGGGGATGATGTTTGTTTGCCTGGTAATATGGATTAGGTTCCACGCGGACAAAGTCGCGGGAAAAAGGTAGTTGTTCAGATATCTACAATTATTGAAAAGTAGTATATTAATTTACATAATTTCTCTAGTAAAAATTAAGTTTAATAAAATAAGCTATTCGTAGTAATTTTACTCACAAAACTTTAAAATTTGCTTACTTAATGCATTTTTTATCTAATTTGGAAAAAATGTCGGCTATTTAAAATATAAATTCAAATTAACCTTTTATAATCATTTAAGAGGCCGATCGTGCCGCAGTGGGACAGCGTCTGACTATAAACGCGATCGGTTGTGGGTCGATTACCACTCGGGGGAGTGATTATATTTTAATTATTTTCACTTCCTCGCTCTGGTAAAAGGCAAAGTGCGGCGTTGATTTCCACCACTCAACACACAATATCTCGACTTCGGTAGAAAGCGAAGTACAGAGTGTCTTGGCACTAGGTACTTTCGGTCTATCCTGCTATGCGGGATAAAAGCGTAAAGCTAAAAAAATAACAATCACTTAAGACATCAAAATTGATGGAATTTTGAGGTGAAATATTGAATACAATTAAATTAGACCTGTTTATTGTCTCCAATATTGCAAAAGTCAAAGTGAAAGGTACCAGAGGTCTTTTATTTGAAAAAAAAACGCTCATTGAATAACAATTACATTCTTACTTAAACTGTAAAATATTGTATTACAGCCTACAGATACTCTTACGTAATACATGCAGTAAATAAACATGATCTGCTTTGTTTGTTTGCATTTTTAGTATGGTCTAGTAATCAGATCAAATTATTAGAAATAATATCTAAAAGAAACATAAATAAAATTAAAAAAGTAAACATAGTAATTTGAATATTTTATAAACTACTTTCCAAAGCGATTAAATTATTTAATTTAACAATCAGGTAGAATAATAAGTAATATTTCATATTAATTCATTAATAAAAATGTATTAAAAATATTAAAAACATCAACGTATAGATATACGATGTTATTAGTATTGTAAATTTAAATGTTATAATAAGACGCCCATATATTTATTACCAATTTATGTAGATATTAAAAAGATTTGATCTTGTTTCGTGTTTTATATTACTTATTTCAAATGTTAATTAGATTCAGAATTCCCGGATCGGCGTCTTTCAATGTATTTGAAAATATATATATATCCGCATTGACTCATCTTAATGCGTAAAAAATTAAATGCGTCTTTTAACTTCATTAATATTCACCATACATTAATATAGTATAAATCGTTACCATTTTAAACAAAATAAAATTAATAAAAATTTTCACCTAACGTATTTCACCTTTAAGATTTTTAAACATCCAAATTCTAAGACGTGCATCATGTTTACCTTTATAAAATTCAACAAGTAGATATTAAAATTGATTCAAACTCAAAATTCATGAGTAACCAAACCATTTCCTTAATACACATTTCAAGATTTTCCTGTTTTAGAATTTACCTAACAGTTTTCCCGTTTTTAATTTTGACATTCTACAGTTCAGCTCATTCATACAGCGAAGTTCTGTTAATGTGAAATTGCTATACACGTTGGTGGTTTCGTTAGAAAATACACGTACTTATCTAATTTACTTTAATACACCCAGTTTAATTTCTTAGAATCCGTGGAATGATTATATTTAAATTATTTTCATATTCTCGCCCTGGTGAGACAGTTATGATAATCAACACGCAATATCTCTTATTCAGCTGAAAGCGGAGTATGGAGCGTTTTGACACTAATCCTATCCTAATCCTAATTAACCTACTAATCTGTTTTGCAGGATAAAAGAGTAAAGCTAAAAAAATCAAAATAATGAACAACGTACATTTAAAATTTAAGCCATAAAGTCAAGTTTGAATATAACATTCATAAATATTTAATATGTTTAAATGAAGCTGACAATATTTCCGTCATTACCATTTGGCTTTGCATTGTCCAAAGATAGTTTCACTTTCTTTACGATTCCCGCCACGAAAGCGGTACCTTAGCACGCATACTAAACGTTTTAACTTTTACGGTTGTTACTGATTAGATATGGATTCTATGTTACTGTAATTATTGTCACAATTCTCATATATAATTTAAAAAAAGCTTCATAAGAAAAAGAAATTGAATAAAAATAACTGAGACCACCGTGAAACAGATCTGACGTTATGAAACGATGGTTCTTTCTTCTTTTCTTAACTTCACGCTTTTTTCCAGCATAGCAGAGTAGACAGAAAATATCTAGTGTCGAGACACTCCGTAATTCGCTTTCCACCGAATCCAAGACATTACGTGTTGAGTGGTAGAACTCAACGCCGCACTTTGTCTTTTGCCAGAGCGAAGAAGTGAAAATAATTTAAATATAATCACTTCACCGAGTGGGGACTAAAGCAGATGCTTACAAAAATAATATTAATAATAGCCAAACGTATTGTTGCCGAAACAAAAGTATCAAATAATAAGCACGCTCAACACGTATCGCACTGACCCCGGTTGCTAAACTATTGTTAAGTGTGGCAATTCCTTATAGCTTACAACAGCATATGACCGCGAGTTTGTCTGCATTCAAAAAATTTACATGTTTTATTGCAAGTTACAACATCTTTTCGTTGTGTGCTCAAGAGAATTGTACGAATATTTTTATAATGAGATAGTAGTTAAATAACATAAATAAATAATAATCACTTTGTCGACTACTTTTTACTTTCTCGCTCTGGTAAGACAAAGTGGGGCGTTGAGTTCCGCCACTTAATATCCAATGTCTCGGATACAAGGAAAAGCGAAGCTATGCGAGGTAAAAGCGTGAAGCTAAACAAAAAATATACATTCGTAGCTCTATGGCTAACTCTAGCTTTTACTTTCGTTATAATGGATATCGAATCCACAACCGTCATGATCAGTTAAGTACATCAAGGTAGTTCAGTTTATAAATTGATTATAGACCTATTTCACTTTTAATTGAAGGAAACTTGGTTCCTAATAAAAATAAACCAATACCATGTAATACTTAACTACTTGTTATGTAGAGCGTGTGGTACAAACGCGCCTTGAACATGTGATTTCCTACTTCCCTTGTATTGATTACTGAAATGTATATTTATGCAAAGGTTTAAAAATTATAAATAATGCGTAGCGAAAGAACAAACGGAACATAATTTTAATGTACTTTGCCGTTTAAGACAATATTGCAGCACGAAATGTAAGCACAATAAATAGTATCTGATGTTAAAAATTCTCACGGTTATATTAATTATACTATCTTTGATAGATATGTAAAATAACTATTTAAACATAATTTATACAAGTAATACTTTGATTTTCAGTAACAAACAGAATATACGGAAATACAATTAAAAAAGGCAATTTTTCAATTCTTTGTATAGTTCCTATATATTTTATATTAAATATTAAATGATTTATAATATTGTGGATCTATGGAAATTTGGTGGCATCTGCCAATTATCTCATGATATTTTTTATTGATTTATAATGCAATTTCAGCTTATTGTTTTTATGTATTGCGATGTATATAACAGTAGGTATGTAACCTAACGTTTTACCTAAGTTATATAGATGACTTAAAATATTATTAATTTATTCATCAAAGGACTAGACTTGCCAGCAAAGTGATATCATTTCAGTGGTTTATGCAACCTATTCTCAGTAGAGTTACTTTCCCTTAGCGGCAACCTCCACGAGCCTTACAAATTCAATTATAATGTAATCTATACATATTTAGCATTATAATTACATATTACATTACGCTTTATTACATATTATATTAAAAAGAAAATATTGAGGCCATTGCGGTGCGTTGGGATAACGTCTGATTGTAAAAGCGATTGGTTATGGCTTCAATTCCCAATTGTTGGTATGATTATATTTCAGTCTTTAACATTTCTCCGTGCTGGTAAGACATAGCAGTGCTTACTTCGCTACTCAACACGCAATGTCTGGATTTCGAGTAAAACCAGTCAACGCATTGTCTTCACCCTAAGCTATCTCTGACTGCCCAGTAGGGCGAGAAAAACGTAAAGGTGTTTTTGTATACTTATATACAAAATAATTATTACTACCTAACCCCTATTCTTAGTAGTAGAAAGTTTTATCTTAGGAAACCGTATTTGATTTGGCTCATTAGTTTTTTTATAACAAATAATTGTAAAAGATAAACAAAATTATTATTTTTTTAGCATCAAGAATATTTTACATATATATTAGTTTTTAATGAGTTATGTAATATGTAAGATTATGTTGATTATATGTAGCTAAATACTAGAAATACCTCAGAAGGCTTTATCAGTATGTTGCATATCTAAATGCACAATTTAAAATGCTTTTGATTGTAATTATTTATTATGTATCTTACTTATGTATCTCCCATTATAAGCAATCATTTTCTTATCAATTAAAATAACAACAACACGCAAAGTTCATTGAACTGACCGACACGCATATAATGTCTACTTATACGGTTTTCCACGACTATGACGCTATGGAATCGTGACATGACAAATGGACATACATTACATTTGCACATATAGACTATAAGAAAGCTGTAAACTTCTAAACACATTCTGCTTAAGTCGGACCTTAGAAAATCGCTCACGTGTAACACTTCAATAACCTAGCAGCGCTACTTTACTAAATAAACAGAGAATTTCTACTAATGTTTGCTAGACGTTCTTTTATAATTACGTAATATTTTTTGAATATTTTTTATAAATTATAGTATTTTTTTCTTTTTCTTTATTGTCATTTACAGTTAGTTTTCAAGATACAGATGGATTATGTTGTTAATCTGCGTGAAAGTAGCTACGTTTTATTTAAGGCCTATGACGTAAGTTTAAGTAATAAATAAAAACCGTGAAATGATTACGACTAAGTAAATTAAGTGAAACTAAGCGAAGCTTGAGCTATTTACAATGATGGGTTACTCTAGAATTCACCGTTGCTAAAATAATTTTACGTTATTATTATGTAATTTAAGAAGAGTAGTTATATATACTCTGACTACCCTACTATGAAGGATAAACCTCGCCACTGCTACTTAGTAACATTAATTTATTGCCTTTTTTTAACTAAATTAAAATGTTTGCAGTCTTCAAAAAAATAGCAACTATCTGTATATACACTGTGAACCTACCTGCTATAGACCAAAGAGATAAAAAACTTATAAAGTTTAAGTCGGTATATCACAGAAGTGTTAGCTCTAGATAATTCCTCTGGGGAATCATTGTATTTAAATTATTTACATTTCATATTACTAGTTTAAAACTTAATGATTATGATAAAACAATCTTTTTGTTTCTATCTTTTACAGATAATATGGTATGGCGCAGCAATATTGGTTTTACTAGAAAAAGGCGTCAACGGTCATGGGAGACTCATTGAACCACCATCACGAGCATCGGCATGGCGCTACGGATTCGACACACCACATAACTATAATGATCACGAATTGTATTGTGGAGGGTTTACCAGACAATGGAATAAGAATAATGGGAAATGTGGTGTCTGTGGAGATGCCTGGGATTCACCTAAACCTCGCCCACACGAACTAGGAGGCAGATTTGGTCAAGGTGTTATCGTCCGTCGATATGCTCCGAAAGATGTCATAGTTATAAAAGTAGAATTAACAGCAAGCCACAACGGATTCTTCGAATTTAGAATTTGTGACGAACCGAAATCTACAAATCAAGAATGCATGGACAAACACGTATTAAAAATGGAAGGCAAAGATGACACAAAATATTATCCACGCGAGGGAAATAAAGTATATGAAATGAAATACAAATTACCAGAAGGGTTAGAATGCCCTCATTGTGTGTTACAATGGCGATATATTGCTGGTAACAACTGGGGTACTTGTGCGGATGGATCAGGAGCTGTTGGTTGTGGTCCGCAGGAGGAGTTCAGAGCATGTGCTGATATAGCTATAGGTACTCGCTTCGCTACCACAACAAGAAGACCGAGACCAAGTTACGTGCCACCAAACCGTACAACTACGGAACAACCAATTCCAGAGGAATCCACTGGAAGCGCCTGGTACGGACTCCTCATTGCACTGCTCGCCCTGTTCATTGCAGTGGGCGTTCTTGCAGGTATATACCTGTATTACTACAGAGGTGGCATGAGGATAAAGAATCTTTTGAAATTAAAAGTTACTCCACCGGCTCCTGTACCTCCTCCTAGACATAAAAAGATGTCTCTGTCCAGGGAAAATCCTCCTGAAATTTCAGCTCCTAAAATAATATCTGATTCCGGATTCGAAACAGTCGACCTGAGAGCAAAATAATAACTTTAAGACTCAGATGTAACTGCCACTGCCTTTTTAGTCATAAATAGTGTAAAAATAGAAATAAGATATTTCGAGAATGTGTGATTAATGAGCTGTGCATTGGAATATTTTTATCAGTTTATTGAAACAAAATAATATTAAAATTATCAAAACAAATAATTTTATATGTACACACAATTTAATTTATGTTCAATATTTATAAATAATCATGAGTTCTGTTTGTAAAAATTTACTTATTTTATTAAGTTATTGTAAAAATAATCCGTGTATCAGTCCAGTGGGAAAAAATAAAGAACGATGAACGTTAAGATGAATTTTATTTATAAAATAAATAATATAAAAATAATCTGTGTTTCTTTTTCTTTTTGAGTAGAATATATAATAAAAATATAATTGAAAAATGAAAAAAACATATTTTTGATATATTAAAATCTCTTAGACAATCAGTCCGACACTCGATTTTTATTTGTAATTGGTTGGCTATAAATTATTACATATTAAAAATACATTAATACATATTTTATTTAATTTTAGTAAAAGTAGTGTTAAGCTTTGCCGTCATGTAATAAAATAACGATGAACTTACATTAAATATATTTTTCAAAAAACTTATTTGTCAGTAACAGCTTTTGGAATCACAACGACGTTTTATTTTTGCTCTCAAAAATAAAAAAAATCCACTTAGTAAAATCAAGTGAATATGTAAACATTAATTCAATGAGCCTGCCCTTTACAACTTTAAAATAATCTCTATAATATTGTTTGCCAAACTGAATTATATGATGAAGTACCTAGATATATTTTTTTGTATTCACGGCTTCTTTTTTTTTCATTATAATTAAATGCTTAATCAATTATAACTTTCATCTTCATTAAATAGTTTATTATAAACATAATTATAAATACTTATAAAACCAAAATTTTATACAAAATGTATCCTAATAACTGGCAACTTCTTATATAGAGGCAATATTTTAAGAGAAATGTCACAGTCAATCAGTAGCCATAGACAATCTCAAAACAAACGTGCTGTTATAAAACTATAAAAAAGCTCATAGGAGCATTTATTTTACTATAAAGTAATTTTATAAATGAAAAATGGCAGTACGTCCACACATCCATGACGGTGGAATCATTGAGCGTAGATTGCGTCCCATTTATGGTAAAGTTGACATGTAACCTAACCGACTGTTTTGTTTCTTATTGCAATGAATACTTAGATGATACTCTTCGGTTTTGTTCTAGACTGGTTGGACAATGGGAACAATAAGAAAGCCTTGCAAGAGGCTGAAAAAGTTCTTAAGAAGAGCCCGACTTTGCAGGCCGCTAGGGCTTTGAAAGCGTTAGCGTTATTTAGGTTAGGAAAAGGTCCGGAGGCACATATTGTGCTTGAAGCCTTAGCAAAAGAAAAACCTAGTGATGATTCAACGCTACAAGCAATGACTATATCATATAGGGAATCTCAACAATGTAAGTTTTAAGATTAAAAAATATATATATTAAGCAGTGACTAGTTATCTAATTAAATATATATTATACTTGTATTTAATTACCTAATGTAATATTTTATTAATCCGCTACAGAATATTTTGCAAGAGATTTTTTATTATATTTATTTGATGCCCTTGCTCAAGTTATTTCTTAAAAGTGACATGATATGACATTATACAATCTATTAAGTAGCAAAAAATCTTAATTTTCATTTCTAGCCTATAAAAAAATATGTTTAACAGAATATAAAATAAAAAATCAAAAGTGTAATGTTCCTTAATCTGAAATAGTAATTTAAATTTAAACATATCACAAATACTTGTAAAGCAATAAAACTATTTTAGTCCACAAAGTGTGTGAGCTGTATGAGGCAGCGGTAAAGGCGGAACCAAATAGTGAAGAGCTATATTCACATTTATTTATGTCATATGTGAGGGTTGGGGACTACCGGTCACAACAGCGGGCTGCAATGGCATTATACAAATTTGCACCTAAGAATCCATACTACTTCTGGGCTGTTATGAGTGTTGTTTTACAAGTGAGTTATAAATAAAATATATTTGTATTTAAATAAATATAATGACTATGCAGGCTATATTGCCAAATGTAACTAAAAACACACATTTATAACAAACAATAATTGTACCTTGTAAATAAATAATTCTTGTATAAGCTGGTAATGATGCAGTGGGACCGAGTCTGACTATAAATATAATTGGTTGTGGATTTGATTTCCACTCTGTGCAGTCATTATATTTAACATTATTTCCACTTCCTCACTGAGGTAAGACATAGTGCAGTGTTGAGTTCCATCTCTGTGTAGTGTATTGATACTAGGTACTTTCTGTCTACCCTGCTGTGCAAGTTAAAAGTGCAAATTAAAAAAAAATATAAAAAAATAAAAATAACTAATATACAAAATAATTAAGATTCTACCCAACTGGCCTATTATTTAAACCTTACTTTATCATTTGAACACCATGTATTGTTCTTTGTTAATATAAATAACAGTGTAACAGTATAAGAAGTGGTTACACATCTATTTATAAAACAAATCTGCACACTTACCTTGGTAAAGTGGTTTCGAGTTAATCTACTAATCCATTTAAAGATTCCTTGAGACTTTAATATTGGATACAGAACTGTATCAGAATAGATTAAATACATATATGTAATATGATACTCTATAACATGGTCTGTTTTTCTACTATTTCAGGCAAAAACAACAGATGATTCAACAAAAAAAGGAATTCTTTTAACGCTAGCTCAAAGAATGGTTGATAATTTTATATCAGAAAACAAAATGGAGGCTGAGCAAGAGGCTCGTTTATATATAATGATATTAGAACTGCAAGAGAAATGGGAGGATATCCTCAATTTTATAGAGGGGCCGTTATACACCCAGCTTGTACCGGGTTCTACAGCTCAAGCTAGTATACCTTACTTAAAGAAACTTGGGCATTGGAGAAGATTGAATTTACTTTGTAAAGAATTATTGTGGGATAACTTAGATCGATGGGACTATTACCTCCCATATTTTGACTCTGTCTTTCAATTAATTGGTAACAATGAATCTGACGGAGATAACTCCGCAGATGATACAGCGGAAAAGTGCCATGAGTTTATTTGTCAGCTAGTTGAAAGTATGTCCTCAGGCAGAACTTTAAGAGGACCTTACTTAGCTAGATTAGAACTATGGAAGAGATTGTCCGTAGATGGTGATCCAACATCCTTACTAGGCAGTGGTGTTGCATTATGCATTCAATATTTAAGAGTATTTGCGAACAAACCTTGTGCCGTACCTGATTTAAAACCCTATTTAGCAATGATTCCACAGAAGGAGAGGGAAGATAAATGTAGAGATTTTCTAACATGTTTGGGCTTTGATGAAAATAGTGAACCTGAGTCGGTAAGACTATTAATATATTAATATTATTAAATATTACTATATATTTATTGCAATAGACAGTAATAACTGCATAAATTGTCAAAAATAAGGATTAATTTTATAATTATTGAAATTTAAACTATCGCCACAAATAATACATTCAAACATTAACTTTCAAGAATTAAATTTTAAACTTATAATAATAGAACAAACACAAATCTAACATTTACTCTGTTATGAGTAAGTTCTTCTCCCCAAAAGTTGCTATTATTTATCTTTTATATTATTGAATACAGTATTTATATATTTCTAGCTTAGAGACCAACATGGTACAATGTGACTTGTCTCTGATTGTGGGTTCGATTCCCACTTGAGCCAATGATTGTATTTAAATAATTTTATTTAAATCTGGTAAGTCAAACAAAGCTCAACATTCAGTATTGATAGTCAAGTATCTATCTTGACACCAAGGTCTCCCTGATCTGCTATAAAAAATAATTCTCATTATCTTCTTAACAGCCAGATGACATACAACGTCACATATCGTGTATATGCGCATGGCGTCTCACCTCCCCGCTGGGCAGCGCCAGCGAATACCTCACTGTAGCGAGCGTACTCCGCCGCCAGTACCTTCGCTGTGTAGCTAAACACCTTATAACGGCCACTCCCACGGAGTTCTGCGCCGCTGATGGATATGGAACACTTGCAGCACATCACTATTTTTATGCTGGTAGGTTTCTATTTCTATATTTAATTACATAAAGTAAATATTTCATGCGTAAATTATCCAGATAAGGATTGCGAACTCTGCTCATAAACAATATGAGGCCGGTCGTGGTGCAGTGAGACAGCCTTTGCCTCTAAACGCGATCGATTGTGGGTTCGATTTCTACTAGGGGGAATTATATTTAAATTATTTTCATTTGCCCGCTTGGGTAAGAGAAAACGCGGTGTTAAGTTCCGCCACTGAACACGCCATGTCTCTAATTCGAAATAAAGCAGAGTTCAGAGTGTCTTAACACTAGGTATTTGTCTACCTTGTTATGCGGTATAAAAGCGTGAAGCTAAATAAAATCTATATAGGTATAAATATCACGCTACATATTTTGAAAAACCTAAAGAACTATATAAATACATAAATTTTATGTAAGTGTCAACAGGCTACTTTACTAACTTTCATGATTAAATGTTTTCAGCTGTACAAGAAAAGAACGCCGCGCCGATAGTGGAGGCGCTGTGTCTGCTGGAATTGGTGCTACATCACTCGCCTTCTAATTTCCACGTTAAATTACTTCTTATTACACTCTATCATGTACTTGGTAAGTTAATTAACAAAAACGAAAATTTTGGTTTATAATTCTCTTCTTCTTTTGCTACTCGATATAATATATTTTTTTAGCTTCACTGATTTACCCCGCATACCAGGGTAGACAGAAAGTACCTAGCTTCAAGACACTCCGTACTTCGCGTTTCACCGAATTCGAGAAAATGCGTGTTGAGCGGTGGAACTCAACCCCACACTTTGTTTTACCACAGCAATGAAGTGAAAATAATCTCTAAATATAAACACTCCCCCGAATCGGGAATCGAACCCACAATCGATCGTGTTTACAGTCAGATGCTGTCCCACTGCGCCACGTGACATTAAATGTTTATTTAATTATAACATATACAGTTTATGTATTTGCTTTTAACTTCGTAATAAATTAACAGTTAAAATATAAAATGATTTTTTTTAATACAACTATACCAATATATCCATATATAATATATACCTAATTCTTAAAGGTAACGCAGTAGCAGCCGAATCAATATACCGTCGTCTGGAAGCCAAACACGTCCAGCTAGTATCACTGGGCTGGTTGCACACGGCGCGCCTCGCGCCCGCCCTGGCGCCCGCGCGGGCGCTCCGCCTTCTCGCCGATGCTCACGCCTTCCACAAGCACCACGCCAAGGACGGCGCTGAACATCTCACGTATGCGTACAAGTATGGAACGTTCGAGAAGTTGGTGGAGTTGAGCGCGTGGGGTGAGAGGCTGGAGGCGTGTGCGTGGTGCGCGCTGGCGGGGCGGGAGCGCGCGCTGTTGCCGCTCTTGGCGGGGCCGTCTGCGCCGTTACACGCGCCTGCGAGGTTGCCGTGCCCACCTACGTATGTATTTGATTATATGGCTTTTTTATGATTTTATATTATAATATTGTTAAGATAGTGTGTTAAAACATATTAGAAATTATTTTTTTTGGGTTAAACAAATTGTAATAGTTATTATATATATATATATATATATATATATATATATATATAGTCTGTATTTATTGACTTGTATATGTAGCTTGTTTAATTGGTGGAGGGGGGTAACTACAAATAACATAAGCAAGAAGTTAGTTACTTTACTACAAACAAACAAATTTTGATTAATTGCGTATATTTTGTTATTCGAAAATACATTTAAAACATTAAAGCATTTAAAAATATATTTTTTGAATTTAAATACAGTTTTCTTAGAGATCCAAGTGATTTAAACAATTAACATTAATTATAAGTTCTTATCCGACATATCTAAGTTATTTTTTAAAAATATAATACAATATATTTATAATTTTCCAGTGACAATCGAGATCTAAACGCGATAGTAAGCTGGGACCCGCCGCAACTGATCGACCCCGATCTGAAGTCGCGCTCATTCGAGGACGACGTCGCGTATTTAAGACTTAAAGACGGACTTGTTTCTTCAATAGGTATGTAAAGATAAAGACATTTTTTATAGTTACTATAGTTTCTTCTATAGTTTTAATTAATCAAGTTATGGTTAACACGTATAATTGATAACACGATTTGAGAATTCTATTTTTATAGGGCTGTGCCAAATCGTGTTTTACCATTTTAAATTTCAAATGACTTATAATTTTCTCCTTTAAAAGCATTAAGTCAATGTCAAAATGTCAAAACAGTACATGGTCTGTGTTGAATAGTGGAACTTACCGCCGCGTTTTGTCTTGCTAGAGTGAGTAAATGAAAATAATTTGTTTATATTAATTATCCCCCTGAGTGGGAATGGAACCAAGTCAGAAGTTGGCCCACTGCGCTACAACCGACTCCGTACCTTTTTCTTTTTATAATAGTTCTATTTATTAATCTATCTCTCTATCTGGTAATAGATACATGTCCATAATATTAGCAAATAAATGTATAATAATCAAAAAATAAATTTGTTAAAAAAAACGACAGTCTTGCGCTGGTTCTACTTACTTAGGCCTGAGGCAATAATCTTAATAAATCGCTGGAAAAATATTTGATTTTTTTAAAATATAAATATATGCACTTGCCCGTCTACTTGTTGCAGCGTTATGCATAGAATGTGCAGACAACCGCAGTCTAGAAGAGAAACGCCTGCAACTGGAAGAGTTGCAGGCGTGCATATCGGCGCTGGGAGGCGCGCTGGCGCAGTGCCGCGCGCGCTACAGTGCGCGACACGCGCATGCCACTAGACTAGCTTATCCCTTTCCGAGCAGGATTATTGGTACCATTTATTTGTTTAAAACTTTATTGTACTAACATTTATTAATAAGAAATACCTGTAAATGGTAGTAGATCATAGGTGTAAAGACAACAAATGTCTACCAAGCATCGAAAAAAACATAAAATGTCATAAAAATGACTAGGGGATCACATTTTTTATAATTGTTATTTTATATGCTTATTTTATATATTATGTACGTTGGCATATGTTAAATATAGTTTATAAATGAAAATAATTAAGATTAAAATTTAAAAAATATATCTTTTATTTTGTTCTAGTACTGAAATGACTATAGCAAGTCAAGCTTGGAAATGATACTAATTTTATTTATTTAATATTACACTTTACTTAATCTTAAATATTAAAATATACATTCAGGATAATAAAACATTTTTAGGAAGTTTTAAACGTAACGAGGTTTAAACCTGTACAATTGTTCAAGAGACTGTAAGTTATCAAGAGGATTTGAATTCCACTGCGTTCAATTTTTTCAGAATGGAAAAAAGTTAATTGTGCCCACAACCAATTGCGTTCACATTGCTCAAATCTAAACGCTGCGACGGCCTCATATATATTTAGTAAAATTTTCAAAGTTTATTTTTCTTACTTCCCGAATTAGAGATTTTCGTTTCACTGTCGGAGTTCCGTGTTGAGAAACTCAATGCTACGTTTTGTTGTGTAAGAAATGATAATAATTAAATTTATTCATTATTCTAAATGGAAATTGAACGAAATCGAACATCACATCTATCCCGTTTGTGTTCAAAAATGTCCCACTGTATAAAGTAATAAACAAAATATATCTGTCCTCAGCGTTAGTGACGTCGCCTGTGCCCTACCGGGAGCTGTACACGTGCGTGCTGTCGCTGGCGAGCGCGCTGTGCGCGGCGCAGGGCGCGCCGGGCCGCGACCACGCCGCCGCGCTGCGCGCGCTGCTGCCCGCGGCGCGCGCCGCGCTGCCCGCGCCCGCCTCCGCCGCGTGGGACTTGCGGGAGACCTTCGAAGCTTACTCTAATTTTTTGGAGGTTGGTTATTCATATTATTGTTTTTTTATTTAGATGTATATAGATGGAGTATGTTGAAAGATTTTTTTCAACTTCGTGATAAAGCGTATCATGTATGTAGCAGGGTAGTCAGTGATCACCTAGTGTCGAAACACTCCGTTGAATGTTTTCCTTCCAAAATGAAAACAATGCGTGCTGAGAGAAAACAAACTCATTAATGTAATTTACTTGACGGGAAATGAAAATTTTAAATATCGTTCTCCGAGTGAGAGTTGAACCCACAATATTTTTTTAATAAAAAAAATTGATTATATGTTTATAATTTTGGACAAATATTTTGCATTTAATAGCAAAGCGAGAAATAATGCACTAATTCTACAATCCTTTTATTGTTAGCGTAACTAACATTTTGTATATGAAAACATATTTTAAATTTATCATTATTATCATTATATAATATACAGAAACTACAAATGAATCACCTCGAAGTAATTTGAACCATATACATCTATATTACTTATATATTTCATTGTTATTATTATACTGAAATACCTCAAACACTCCTCAGTTCATAGGCGTCACCACGTTCCTGTTAGGCGTGTGTAACGAACTAGTCGCACCGGCCAATACCAAGAAATCCAAAAAGAAGGCAAACCAATCGCCCGACCAAATACTCACCTCGGAAATGCTCAGCAAACTAAATGATGACGTTCAAGACACCATCGCCTTCCTAGAAGATACATTCGACAAGTGGCCAACCTACAATTACGGTTTTACCCTCGAAGACGAACTAATTAAATTAGATATCACAGAAAAATACCAGTGTCCCGTCGAACAAAAATTAAAAAATGGACTCCAAGAAGTTTTAACAGACGTTCAAAATATACTCAAAAAGAAATCCAAATATTTAAAAACGTTACAATAAAGTGGCCTTGAATAATGTGCATGCATGAGTTATTATATTTTACATATCTTGTAAATAACCCCCTCTGAGTCACAAACGCTTTATAGGCTATGTTTCAACGAAATATTCATTTATATTTTGCATTTGGTTTGAATTATTTATATACATTTATAAATAGTGTGATAATATATGTAGGTACTTATACTATAATAAATAAGGAAACTAATATTGTTTTATTACACTTTTTATACTGAAATATCTTTAAATTTTCACAAATCCCATGTTTAATTCCTAAAAAAAGACATTATTTATATTGTGTGTCGTGTAATTCTCTTATAATAACCTGTGGAGTGCTCTCATTTATTATATTTTCCTAAATATTTAATAAATATTTTCCTAATGTATCTAACACATTGATGAAAACAATATGTTGTATTTTTGGCTTTTCGCGTAAATGACAAATTTAATTTAATAAAGTATCAAGTTAAAACTTACATGTTCTTACTAGTTTGTAAAGAATTTATTGAAATTAAAAATATATTGAAACGAAAAATATATCAAAATTTTCGACAATAATCAGAAACGAAAATTAAGCTTAGAACTTTTAGCTCTTTTTTACAAAATAGGAAAACTAGAATCATAAATTCCGTTATTGTTATTGCCTTATTTGAAATTCTTTCTATTTATTTGTGGCTAATATTTTTTTAAAAATGCCTTCATTAATAGAAAAATAAGTTATGGTATTAAGTAACTAAAATGTAATAAACTAAGTCATTCAATCTACTAACTTTAAGTCCTACCTAACTAGTCCAGTGGTAATAAGACACTTAGGACAACATAAAAGAAAGAATTAAAAAAGGTTTTCCAATCTCTTTGTTTAAGAAGTCGCTGCTTTCCTCAGGCGCCAAAGATTCCATAGAAAAGTTTTTTATAATAATAATAATAGGTAAAACAAACCACGTCAGAACTTGATTTATATTTATTTACAACACGAATATTGCGTTACAATGAAATCAGCACAGTACAAAAATATGGTCAAGAATCACTTCAACCTTCAATTTACTTTACAAAAAAAATATATAAAACAGTCTGAAAATACGGAATGTGGTTGAATATGGAATCTGGGATCGGTTTTTCAAACCAAAATGGTTACAGTTGGTCTTTTAAATTCAGGCACTAACACTTAGTAGCAATAATAGAATATCGTAATTATTAAAAGTATCATAAGATTTGTAGTCTCTGTGAACTGTAAATCTATTTATTATTGCAACTAAGCATATACAGGGCATACAAAAATAAACATATTAAAAAAATCTTTAAACAAAAGTAGATAGAGACTTGAAAAGAACTTTATAATGTCACTTAAATCTAATTATTTGGGGTTATATTAGAAAATAACGAATAAAAGTTTATTGTGCGATCTCAAAGTCACTAATCGTCGTATAATAAAAAACTACAGCAAATACGCAACGTTAAATAAAAATTCTTCGAGAACAAAAACACACAACACTCAAAAATACAATAAACATATGTATCTAATATGATAATACTCTTATTGTAGCCACACATCTGTGTACTTTGCAACTGGGTTTAATTACATTTTACAATTAAATATTTAAAAAAATACATATAAAATAATATGACATAATCCAAATATGAAACAATAAATTCTTTTTTTAACTTTAACTTTTTTTAAGTTTTTTAAAGTTAGTTTTTTTTTTTCAAGTAACTGTCGGAAAGAATCTATTAATATAGAACTCTATTCTTTACTTTCCGTCTGAAATTAAGGGATAGCGGGTTAAGCAACGGAACTCAAAGCCGTTTCTTTTTACAAAATAATTTAAATATTAATTAAAATAAATATAATTCGCAATACCAGTAACAATTCACACAGACGGTGGAAAGAAACAAAACATGAAATTATATGAGAACATTATGCACCAAAATAGAATGAGCTTAACTAAGTCATAGCCTAAGTTTGAAATATAAACAAGTATATATAGAACTTTGTGCAAGCTGATCGATAATTAAACTATAATCGAGTCATCATTGTTATTGAAAATAAACATTACAAATAAAAATTTCAGCCAAAATTTTTAATGTAACATTGATTTCACAAGTTTACCAGTTTTAAACCCGTAATGAATAGGGTTTATACCCTATATGTTTTTGTTATTTATTCAGAATGTTTATACAAACTGAATAAATTATTAATACATACATACATAAATTAACATTTAAAAAATATAAAAAAACCAATATCTAAAAAATATTTTTTGTACCTAATATTCAATTTAATTATTATGAAAAATATAGGGAAACAGTAGTTTTCCATAAAAGAAAAGAAAAGAATTAGCTACCAAATTTCATACTCCATATAAAGTTATTATATCTGTGAATAAATTGATCAGTCGACTTGCACACTTTTATATGATTGACAACATGTTTAAATATGATTTACTAGATATCAGTACTACATTTATGAGACATGTGAATTATGAAATAATTCTTTTACTGAAGACAAAATTGAAACGCCCTGAAAACTTAGTATTTTTGTTTTATCGCCTAATATGTATATAAAATGAAACATATCAATCACACGCACAAAGTTCACAAGCTAAAAAAAACAAGCTAGGCTTCTAGCAATAACCTAATATAATCGCAATAGACTTAAAACACTTAACAAAACTTACTCTTGTACATTGTATATACTGACTTTATTTCATAAATATATTATTATTTTATTTATTGCTCGGCTCATACACAATGATTATAATAAACTGTGTTTTTACTATAACGGACAGAAAATTAAATGATTTAAACCTTACATTGAATCAATTTTTAAAATATACCAAAAGTTGTTATAAGCCTTAAGCGACAACAGCAATCTATCATAAATTAAGTGTAAACCTTAAAGATTTTTAAAAATATGATTCAGATGCCATCTACATATAAAATGATTATGTCAATGTATTGAATACTTTTGCTATTTGGTTTGTATTGATATATGTTATTTGCAAACAAATAAAATTACCTTAGTTCATACAAACAGGAATGTTATTAAAACATAAAACACAACAATGGCCTACCATTGCATCATTATGAAAAGAATTGCTTCGCTTAAATCTAAATAATATGTTATTTCTATAAGTTAAATATATTAACTTGTTTACAATGATTTGGTGTCAAACCTTACATATTGATAAAACTTTTTTAATTTCAGAGATATAAAAAAAAATACTGTAAAATTACATACTAGTTGTACTTTTCGAGTAGAAAATGTTTATTTATTATATTTTTGTTTATATTAAAAAAAAAACATTTAATTTATTATAACTATCGCCCGCGACCATGTCCCTTATTACATTCAATAAATGTTATTAAACAATTATTTATACCCCATTTAGATATCTCAATTAGCGTTCACATATATTATATCAGTTACCGCTAATTATCCATTCTGAGTATGGCTGTTAAGTATGGAACAAACTTTATACACTAGATAATAACATGAAAAAAAAATCGTTTTCCATACATATTATTTACAATTGAAATAAATTTATAAATAATAACAGTAACAAACGTACAAACACAATCACTTATCACAATGTATTATTATTATTATATATGTTCTATTCACATTCACTTAAATCAAGTAAAAGAACAAAAATAATTCTTATTACTATGTATATAATCTTAACAGACCCATATAAGCGATGGGACATGATAAAAATACTGTAATGTATACCAACCGTTAAAAAAATGTTATTCAAAATAATATATGTATATTGCACATAGATTATAATTTTAAAACATAAGTACTCTAAAGTAGTTATTAAGTTGATATATTATTGTAGTAACGCGGTTGGAAGTCGAATTCGAGATAAGTAGATCGAACTTAAGACTATAATATAAATAATATGGAAATTTGTAACTTAGAACAAAGAAGTAAAAAGCTGCTTTACAATTAATCTCTTCAATTGTATTGATAATGTCAGTTTCAAATTCACCTCATATTTGGTTTTGCCAAAATAAAAACCTTAATCGAGTCTCAATCAAATCATAATTTTCATATTTTTTTAAATTATTAAGGGTCAATCACCTTTGGATTCATAAAAAAAAATTTTATCAAATCAAAATCATATATATATATATATATATTCATCAAGATATTCATCAAGAAAAATAATAGAAAATAAATAGTTTTTCACCTATTTATTTAAAATTTATGTTACTTTGCCACACTTGTGCATCAGTCGACAGTGTCACTAACTTTGACACTAACACTATCATTAAGACTCACTTATCACTATCACACTTGTCGTTTTTCGCAGTTCGTTACACGCAATGTCCTTATCACATATAATAATAATATGATATATTAGTTCAAGCACTCTACAGAGTGTGGAAGATGTCCCGAGCGTTATTCTTTGAATAACGCTTGTAGGAACACTCGCTGAATCAGCTACCACTGTAATTAATAATTATATTATATTAGTATGAAGAAAAAAATAATTTATTTATACAGTAAAACACTTAAATAATATTGGAGTGTTCGTTTGTAATATTAAAATAAGCGTAAAAACAAATATATATATTTTTTACAATTTTGCTCTTTTTATCTGTTTCGGCTAATCTCTAAAACGACTGGACTGATTTTGACTTGATTGAGAATTATAAAATAAAGATACAGAGATGTTAAATGACACACGAAGAAAGTCTATGGGGGTTGTAACCGAAAAACATTCCATTTTATATATCAATTTAGAAACTCATAACAAAAATCTTTCATGGCTCTTTTTTAGACTAAAGGTAGAAGTTACAACCACAAGACCTATAATCACAGACTACTGTTCGAGACGTCGGGATTTCAAAAATGTATTTTTAAATACCAAAAAATACGCGATTAATCCGTTTAAAATACTTTCAACTAATAGAAGATATTCGACGACAAATTACATAATATTATCGAAATAAGTCAATTCAATTAAAGTGTGTACAAATCTTGAGTATCAAAGATTTTATCACCTTCTATTGGCCATGGCGCGTCGTTTAGCGGTCTGCCGTTGGTGTTCAAATTCGAAGTCCTCCTCGGTAAGGTTCAGACGTGGCATGTGATACATCAGATAGTCTTCTGCCAGTATCGCTTCAGGCGGGTGTCGTAGCACTTCTAGTGTCTCGCAGAGGCCCGACGCCCGTTTGCGGACTTTTGCGGGGCCTAGGGCTCCTGCTAGGATTACTAGCGCCGCTTTGAATAGCACCTGGAAGAACTGCATCAGTTAGATATACAGCATCATTATACATTATATTGCATAACAAAATAAAGACACTTATTTTGTGTTCTTATGTCATTTTAGTATTCCAACCAAAGCCGACGAGCGAACGTGCTAAACGTCTGTGTTATTTTAATAATTACGTAAATAATCACCGAAACAGACGAATTACAAAAAGGGTGTCTTTCTTTGGGTAAGTGAATGTCACATTCAGTTTAATAGTAATTAAAAACATTTTAAATCAAATTATTAAAAACATTTAAATATAAATATTGCATCGCTTGGCCAATATTTGCTACCATGCAACACGCAGCAACTACCAACAAATCGTTGAATGTTACTTTTTACACTCTTTAAATCAAGGAATTGTAACGTGATATTTAGTTATTAACTAATTTCTTATTATTTCCTCTCAACACGCCTTGATAAGATTTCGGAAAGAATGAAGTCAACAGTGTCTTAACACTAGGTTGTGCTTTGCCTGAGTACACAGATTATTTTATTTAAGTAATATTTTTTTAAAGGCAAATGCAATTCGAGGTACAATCACATTTAAATTCCTATACAAGTAATAATAATGGTTTACTTCATTAGTATCAAGATTTCAAATAAGCAAATGTACAACAAGGTGTATGAGAAAACACAAGGCAAATAAGGAGGAACATTCATATCTTAATACAATGCATGAAATTAACAGTTTGATGATAGATTGTGAGAGTTAAACGGCTATAGAAGCGTGGGAGCGAGCACTTAGGCATTATTAGTTTTTGTTTATGTAGAAACCATTATTTACTATTGTGAGAAAAAGATTATACAAGTATTTCTTATATCGTTTAATTTGGTAAAATAAAATATCAAAAACAAAGCTCAAATTTATTAAGTAATTAAAATACTTGTATATATTATTTATCAAAATTATAAATTTACTTTTAAAGTTAAAAATATAAGTTTCATTATATGAATAACAAACAAACATGGTGCTATTTGTTTGTGTAGTAATTAAATACTCTAAGAATCTATTTTACTAAGCCCTGAACAAAATTATATGTATATCCCCTTATTTTAATCATTACGTTCTAACATCGAACCAACTTAACTTCTAAATCCCAAAAACCAAACAATAAATTGGAAAACTGTTTCATTAAACTTAAATAAAATCATTAACAATTTTCAACGCCGCATAACTGCACTATGATAACACATATATTTAATAAATTATCTACACTCCTGCGATTTGCCCATCGGATGTTTAGTTACGAAGTTCATGACATTAGTCGTGCATGGTATACACCCAGTGGCATATCCATATAATGTAGAGGAAAATTCGAAAACAAGTCTTGATTTGTCATAATAGAAGAGAACTTCATCAAACTTAAATAAGATAATATAAAATACATTTTAACACATAATCACCTTAACCCCCTCACAGAGAAAGCAGTCCCACACCCTCAGCAGACTGTCCCAAGGCAGCGTGCGCGTGAGCGCACAGAGGAACCACTCCGTCGCGTAAAGCACGGGCTCCACGCGATGCTTGGCGAGGTGGCGGTGCACCGCGGGCGCCGTGCGCCGCAGCAACGCGTGCAGGATGTCACCGTCACGCTGGAGCACCTGGATTCAAATATCGGCGAGAGAAATACAGTTGGGTATCATGACAAATCCATATTATAGGGACGATATACTCGTACATGAGTGTATTAATATGAGATAGTCAGCAAAGAGATGGATTATATTTATGAATACTGATTTTACATTTATTTACACTTAAAACAACTTAAATAGATAATCGAAAGCAAAAGCAATTAAAATTTGAAATAAAACTATTTTAACCGGATTAGACTAATATATTTACTTATGAGCACGGGCGGATGAAACGGCAGTTTTTCTCATATTATTTTCGCATACCTAACCTAAACATACACCTAAATCCGGTCAAAATAGTTTCATATAAAACGTGCAAAGAAACACGCATATAAAAAAAAACATTTATTCATATGCCAAATGTAATTTAAATGTATTACGCATACATACGTACATTTGTATTTTGTTACATTCCATAAATTAATAAAAAAGATATCAACATAGTCTAAGTGAAAACGCAACGTATCGTAAAAATATTGTAGTAAGCTGTTTCACGCTTTTTCGCGCATAGATTATGTTACAATAATAACATTGTAGTAAAGTTAATTAGATTCGTTTTATGACACTAGAATATAATAAGTACACCGATTTCAACATTTACACTACCGCCGGTCGTGGCGCAGTGGGACAGCGTCTGACTGTAACAGCGACCGGTTGTGGGTTCGATTCCCACTAAGTTAAGACAAAACGCGGCGTTGAGTTCCACCACTCCACGAATTGTCTTAAATTTCGACGGAAAGTGGAGGTACAGTGTGTCTTGACACTATGTACTTCCTGTCTACCCTACTATGCGGGATAAAAAGCGAGAAACGAAAAAAATCCAAAAAAATAATATTAGTATATATACTGTATCAACGTGAAGTGGGCGTTAATAACCACGACATAATTTTACACTAATGCAATTATAATCATATAAAATTCTTTACATAAAAAATACTACGTACATAAGTAAATTAAAAATATTTATAAATTTAAATAGCCATCTCCATAATAAATACAAACACTAACCTCCAATCCAGGATTATAATAACCGCTGAGGTATTTGTCGCTTATGCTGACGAGGCACCAAAAGGCCTGGACCGCCGGCATATGCATCAAGAGGAACGCCGCCACCGGCGCTTGTGCTTGGAAATACCCCACTTTGGGATTCAGAACCGAGTACGCTTTTAATACGCAGAATAACTCTTGTTGGCTGGAAAGTGGAAATGTTTAATTGTTATCTATATCAATTAAAAAGCACACACATAGTTTAGAGGCTGGTCGTGGCGTATTTCAATTGGCGCATTCCACTCGGGGGAATGATTATATTTAAATTATTTTCATTTCCTGGCTCTGATAAGACAAAATGTGGCGTTGTGTTCCGCCAATCAACACGCCATGTTTCAAATTGTATGGCAGAATGCAGTGTACGGAGTGTCTTAATATCTATATTGAGTAAGTCCTTTGTACAAAAATATGTAATCCGCCATTTTGTTACAGCGGTCATTTTAGATAAACGTTGATATCTAAATTTAACATGTATATAAAATTTCAGATCAATAGGATAAAGACCCGACCAGATTTGAAGAAACTTACGTAAATTGCAAGTTAATAAGAATATATATTTTATATTTTTTTATACAAAATGCGTTAAGATAATTAACCAAATACAATCACATATGCTCTATAATTATATGAATTATCTATTTAATCAGACTTTTGTTGTACGTTGACTATGATATTTCCTTCAAAACAAATAAAAGGAGTATTACTTTTTTTAACCCTGCATTGTAAGATAGGCAGATACAACCTGATGAACTAATCACTTGTGTTTTTTTTTGCCTAATAAAAACCGAGAAATAAAAATAAATTCGGTGGGAATCGAACCCACAACCAATCGCTTTGCGCACCGAGGCACGCTTTATAATATGTATTAATTTAATATATTATCATGAACTATAAAGGAAGTTTAAATGTGTCGCTTTTCCGGTCAACTAAAATAAGAAAACGTCAGTGCTCTCCAATTCGTGACTTAATATTTATTTATACGTTTTAAAATTCTTAGTGATCGTGAAAGTTATACAAGTTTCCTCTATAATTATTGATAGTAAAAAAAATCGGGCTAAAAACGATCTCAATTGCGAGCACTACTTCTCGACTCAGTTGCCTCGCGATCTGATTGAAATTAATTTTTAAATTTGATATTTATCAGGCTAATGATCTTGCGACGTACTTAATTGGCATTTAAATGCAAATATTTAAAAAGTCGTTAAGTTATACTACAAACATATACATTGTACGGACAAAGCAATATACTTTGATATGTTATGAACACAATGTACATTTAAACCGATGTTCCTTTAACGGCGACACAGCTACCTAACAATAAATTGTACTGAACTTTGGGGTTCACCTTTGGATCCATCGCATATATCCGTTCTCCTGTCGTTGTCGTCACGTAGTCGTTAACCAACTTTAAATAAAAAAGGTTGTCAGTTTGACCTATGTATGTAATCAAACAATATTTGAGTATGGATAATCCATTTAGGGTTCCAAGCACGTGTGCCAAATTTGGTAAGTGTGGATTTGTATGTTTGGTGATTTTTCAAAAACTCAAAGTCCTATCAAGATGATCCTTTTTAATTTAAGTTATGTATACTCAAATTCAGGGACCAGTACAAGTTTCATTAAAATCCAGGAGTTCCAGAGATACAGATAAATTACTGGTAAGAAAATATAGATAAGGAGTTGTATAGTTACTATGAAGTCGGTTTAATTTTTTACAAACATAATTATTTTAGTTATAGTATAGTAAAAACGCCCAAAATTCGCCGGTGAAATCCTGTACTGTATTTGCCTAATACAATGACATAACCTTAACACTATAAATATTTATAATTCCCCGAATGCAACTAGAAACTACAAGTAACGGGGTTACGCAACAGCAATTTACAATTTTATGAGACGCCTCAGTCAGTCTAAAAACAATTACAGCCAAGATTTGCATATAATTTAAGTTTACCCGTCTTATCAGAAACACAAATGGAAGAAATCACGATAGCATTAATTTCCCTCAGTAGAAATACATGGAATGTTATCGTATTTACGTTTGTGGCCTTAGTGATACCCAACATGACGAGAACAACTATAAAATGATTCATTTAAATTTATAAAGAAATTATTTAGTAATTATATATATTAGGAAAAGAATTTGTATTGCCACTTCCTTATATAAAACATCTCACCCAACAAAAACCTTGTAGTAGCAGTATCTATATATTACTTGTTATTTTTTGTTTTCAATTAGTCACTAATAATATTTTTTGAACACAACTAGACTAAGTAAGGCATACGTTATAAAATATTAAAAAAAATACAATCAAGATAATCTTTTTTAAGTCATTAGTCCCTTGAAATTGAATAGTTTAAATGTTTGGCTTACCCAAGGCCTTCTTCTCTAATAAACATTTCGTGATAGGGAAACTGTCTGTGCAAGTCTTTCCTGATATCCTCCATACACTTGGGGTCGCCGGGGGCTTTCAGCAGCTCTTCGTATTCGTCTGGATGCTTTTCTAGTAGTAATTGACCACCACATAGATAGAGCCAAGCTTTTGGTCTGACTGAAGCAGGTATACCTTAAAGAAATATTTAATATTTTACTAATAATAAACTTTGTTACAATTTTCTACTAATTTGCGATACGCAAAACTGTATTAAATGGGTCTTTTACATTTAGTTTGGTTTACATCGCGCAGCGTTAGGTTTCGCCACATAATATGCAGTGCATTTGTCTAAAGACTACACGGAAGAAAAGTTTAGAAAGCATTGTATTAGCATTATTTTCTCTAACCTGCTGTTTGCTATTATTACTTATAAAAATATACGGTGAACGGATCAACAGCGCAAGTATAATGGAAATCTGTACAAAAATTTCGAAAGCAGGATTTGAAACGTGTGTGGCAAAATTTCCAAGACCTCTAGTCAATAAAATTGTATGTTCACATTCCGGTATGACGAATCAGTTCATTCATTCGGTTTTTTTTGTCGGTAGAGGTTCTTACCTCAATAACAAGATTTTTATAAAACTTGCCAAACGCATTATAAATATAGATACATATTTAATAATAAAAGTTATTTTAATAATATTTTGTTATACTAGAATAACATTTTTCTATTTTTAAATAACTATGACCAATATTAAATACTTGTTTGTATCCATTCTTACCTTTTCGGCATCTCTCTCGAACTTTCTTATAATTTTTGCTCATAAAAGCCTCCCAGTTATTTAACATTCGTAGCCATTTTTGTTCTCTTTTCAATATTGTGCTTGGTGATACAGTCCGTTTTCTAAAACAAAAGAAAAGCAACGTTAAAGTCTATCACATTTCAATTATTATGTCAAAAATGACGACAATATAAACATCTAAAAATTAAACGAAAGTTTTGGGCGCCAAATCTATTAGTAACATAATTATCTGTTGGGTCAGAGCCAATATAAAACTGAAAATAAATAAACATATCTGACCTACTGACGAGTTATCACTATGATGATAATCTGATAATTTTAAATAATAGATAAGAATTGAAACCTTTTAATTTATTAGCTCGCGTTTGACAACGGCTTCATCTGCGTGTACATCGAAATTGGTTCTAGGTAAAAATAATTGATTTTGTACTACTTCTGTAATTCAATTCGTATTTTTGCATTCCTCTACGTATATAAATTAATATTATTCATAAACCTTTAGTACCTAAACCAAACTGATCTGAACGATTATTTGGGAATCGATATAAAAAACAAACCAACATGTGGTTCACATGAGAACTGTCTCTTATCGGGTAACTCATGTACAAGTACTGAGGTTAGTATAAATGGTTACTCGACAAATTAGTTTTTATATGGTATGATCAACATGCCATTCTCTGATTGCACTTTGTTTACCTTAAAAATCTACTTCAGGAATCTGATTTCAAAATATATGTGTAGAAATATATAATGAAATCAAAATTCGTGAAGTGAAAATAACAATTCTGCGTCTAAACTACTGCGGAGATTCACTTTGTATACAGCCTTGAAATAATTATAAGAAATTGTACCACACTTTATAAAATTGAGTTTTAAACGCCTTTAATATTTACTATTTTTAAAGTATTATTCCACATTTTGGATTAGGAAAAAAAAAATTTTAAACGAATTTCTTGAAATCGTCCAATACAAATTAGGCTATTTTTTAAAACATACTTCTTTGACGATTTCTGTTAGATACTTTAAAAAACATATTTATATACTCAATTGTGTAATTTTACAATATACTATCTTTCACAGCTTAATTGTTTAATAAAGCAATATAACGTTTATGTCACGAAGGCAATATTCGCACCGCCTCGCTATGCCGTTATCGGATACCGCGACCAATGCAACCGTTATCACGGGTTCGATCGATACATGGCTAAACGCCTCACACGTTGTTAGTCATTACTAGTAGGTGTTTATATACTGTCAAATCAGTAATGCTTATGTAAAAGAAGTATTATTATATAAAAATATTATTATTATTAAGTATTTTTATAGATTTCTCCCGTTCCGTTGGAACAATATCAGAAATATACACATATCCAGTATTTAAGGTAGTAGTAGTAGCAGAAAAGGAGCCATCTATAATTACATCACATGAATTAAATAATTTTTTGATCCCTCCCTCGTTCTTGTCACAGCTGGTCCTGGTCTGGTTTAGTGAAGCTACCGTTGTCAAGCAATGTCACACTTTGTCGACCCTCTCTCTCCTTTAACGTGTGACGTAATTTATGGATAGCACCAGAATAAAAACAAAAGCACTATTTTCCTACGTTACACAGAATAGGGTCAATTATTTTTCAACTTTATACTCTCTTTCCCACATAGCAGAATAAGCAGAAAGAATGTATCGCCTATATATTTCAACACATTGCGTGACGAATGGCGAAACTCAACGCCGCTGTTTGTCTATACTAGAGCAAGGTTATAGGGTACAAGGTAGTATGGCGCGTAAACTAAAAATGTTGTAAAACAACGACGTTTAAATTCTCTTTTCTACTATTCGCCCTGGAAAGCACATGAGATGGCTGGTATAAAATATTTGTACTGTCTCCAGATACACGTCTCCAAATTGTAGGCAAATCGTGTATATACGAAATGGCATAAATTAACGCTGTAATATCCTTATGTTGGTACAGGTGAAGCTATTAAACGCCTATTATACTGTGCAATTTATAGGTATTGGCACATGTAATACATAAGTCATGTAGAAAAGTTGTTAGAAAAACAATAAGTCAGTGATCCACTTCAGTATTACCAATAACAGGATTGCAAATATTCATCGAGCACCAATTGCAAACAATGGATAATTATCAAGCACAATTCGTCATACATTTTCCAGCAAAAAGATTTATACAGATAACATTTTGCACGAAATTCTATTGAAAACAAAATATACATTCCCACGAGAAAAATATATTTGAACGAAATAAAAACTACTTAACCGAGTTTATCATTGACTCGTATAATGTATACCGGCTCCACTCTATATTAAAGCTGCAAGCTTATATTTTTACATTTTAAACCTTGGATTATAGCATATCCTTATTTTTGTACATGTAAATTAAGTATAAACTTTAAATATGGCACTAATTCTTATATAATAATTGTTTGCAGATCATGAGGCCACTTCGAATTTGGAGTAAGTCGATTTTAGCGTGATAGCGAAGCTGTCATTATCGTAGGTGCAAACCTACGATAATGACAGCTTCGTTAGCGATGTTAAGAAGTCTCTGACGGTACAGGCGAATGATTATAGGGTCGATTAAAATTTGAAGGAATAAACTTCCTGGACAACGGAACGGAACCTAACACAAAAGAATACCGTAGAACTAGAATACTATTCTAACTCATTAAGATTATAATAAATAATTATAAAATAAAAAATATCAGAAAAAATAAATCTTCTAAATAACGCATAGGTCCAGAGCCACACCTACCATTTGCACATTATAAGATTAGTCACACAAATATGTTCCTCGTACATTGAGCGACACCACTGTGGCCATGAAATGCTAATTATCTTAAGATTATTTAAGTATAAAAACAATATAGTAACGCTATAATGACTAAACGATTTAAATTAGAGCATAAAACCACCTTCCTATTAAAAATCAAAACAAGTACACAAAAACAATTAATATCTAATGATTGTATATTATGAAACATAATACATACATATGGTACTCAAATTACTTTTATTTTTTTTGTATGTAAAAAATTATGGACGAGAACGAAATATTTTGTATAAAAATAAACAATGTTCAGTTAAACAAAAGAAAACAATACCTACTCTGCCTATTAATAAATAAATTGTAGAGCACTTGAATAAATATGTCAGTCAGTATTATTGTGACTCACTTGAAGTAAGAAAAAATAAATGGAAAGCAGTATGAAATTAACTTTAAAGATAATTTCCACATAAGGGGCCATTCTTAAATTAGATCACATGAATTTCATGATTTTTTTGACCTCTTTTCTATCCTTGTCCCTTTTTTGACACCCTAACGTTTTTGTTTGACATGAACAATGTCACACTTTGACAATCCCCTTCCTCCTTAACGTGTGACGTAATTTATGGATGGTTATCATTTTTTTCTGTCTAATGAGTAAATGCTGTTGGTCTTTACAGCGACACCGGGAGAGAAAAGGATGCTCTAACCCTAAACCCGAAAATTAGCAATCACTGACGTGGCTGCTTGAGAGGAAATCGACGACCGCAAGGGCGCCCCCTGCGGAACTCGAACCTCGGCTTGCGGTCGGCGAGCAGGCTGGGAAGATGGTTATTAGGTTTACCTTTATAGAACAATAAATTTATATGCAACCACTCTTAGATATTTAATTTGAAATCTACCTAGTGTAAATTTAATATAAACTTAACTGAATATATCATATTAAATAACTTATTCTAATTTAGCTGACTAGTTCAATCCACTATTGTTTTGAGTTGAGTAAGTACAAAAAGCTAAAACCTCTCAACATCTAAGTGGTACTATCCAACTATGATTTAATTTTAAATATTATGGTTATATTTTTGCCCACTGCTTCATTTTTCAAAGATAGTATTGATTAAAAACAAAAATTATTTTTCTTCTTTTTTGAAATTAAGGAACTCTGTTAGTTCTCGATTACATTTTACAATATAAAGTAAGAGTCAGCATTGCATTCTTGAGTCACTAGATAAGTAATAAAAAATTTATTAACCACAGGGCATTAGACAATTGCTTTAAGGTGTAGTGTGTTCTGTTCTGTCCCTCTGAATATCATTGTGTTGGAGGTGCTGGCATGTCCCCATAATTGTATTCCGTAGAACCAGATGGGTTTTAAAATAATTTTATTCAGGAGAAGCTTGTTATCCATAGAAAGTTTTGAGTAATGTCCCAACAGTTAATAGAGATCCTTGTACGTGAAATTTATTTCTTCTCTTTATGATTCTAAATATTTTCTCCTTGTGAGCCTAAATTTATATCCAATTACTTTACTGTATTTTGATGCCACTTAATCTGACTAGTGCACAATATCTGGTATAATGAATGGTACTTCAGCCAAAATTTCATAGAAGTTGTAAAAGTAGTACAACTCACTTGCTGAAGATCCTATTAGATAAATTTGATTTTAGAATGAAATAAAGAATGTGTATATATTAGCTTTATTTTGTATTGAAGGCCTTTGTGCCAAACTTTGTCAAAGGCTTGTTTTATATCTAGGAAAACCAATTAAAAATATTCTTTCCTTTCTAGTGATGTTCCGATATGTCTACACACTCAATATATTTACTTGCTGTTGATTAAAGTATTCATTTGTTGTAATATTGTATAAAACTTTTCTGCTTGTTTGAGAAGCATTTCTTCTATTGTTTGCTTTGTAATTGAATCGACATTTTTGTTGGTGTCATTGATTTTAGTGTGTCGCTATAACTTGTTTTTGTCCTGGTGTTCTGGTTGTTTTTTCATCTGCAATATCTTATCGTGCAGGCTGAGGGTTGATGTTGCTTCGTTCATAATTACCCACGACTAATATTTTTAATCTGCTCAATAGATGTCCCTGTTTATTTGATTTTCTCGATATTCCCTTATCGTTGGCTGGATGCGCACTCAAACAAGGAGGACATCTGGTCGGAGTATTCCAATCTATCTTAGAACAGGCCACAGTTCTGTGGCCTTGAGAGATACGGTCGGATGCAATATTTTTAGAATGACCATATTGCTGACATTTTTGACATTGCAGGTCTCCAATTCGATATAGAATTGTAGTAACGGTTTCATAACTTTTATCTAGTAGCTTCCTTCAGTATTTTTTTTCGGGTTCATTGGTAGTGTGCTGAATTAGTTTCTGACCAAAATTCTCTCTGAAGACGACGAGGAATCCTTTTTCCTTTTTTTGGCTTGGCGTAGCAGTAGAACTTTCTGCCAAGTACGAGGTTTGGGATTTTCAGATTCAGTGTCCAAGTTGTATGGCTGGACACCCGACTTTGAAGGTGAGCATCGGTCACGGAGCTTGAGGAAGCGTTTCTTTGCGTCTTACTACTAAGTACTAGCTTCTTATATAGCATTCATTGGTAAGGGGGCCTCTTACAATCTTCGGTAACCAATTTCTCACTTGCAGACCCGGGTACCTGCAAGCGCCAGGTGCTAGCCGATTCGCAAGGCAAGATATCATCATTAGTACTCATTTCATTAAGGTAGTTGGGAGAATAGTATGGCGCTTTCCCAAGGCACCATACATCATAATTTCGGGATGTCGTCCTAGCCTTTGATGAGCCAACATCTGACCACAAGGCAGTGGTTAAATTTTAACATCAAAATATGTATCTCCTAGACCTATTGTCGTTTCAGGGCTTACGAGGTAGGTCTCCCCGGATTCGAGCTTAGATTCAAGTAGCAGCTTCTTGTCGCCACTGCCGTCCATCATCATTGAGTTTAGGGCCTTTTTATAGGGAAATTCTCGCCATAGGTAATTCCCAGCACCCCTCAAGAAGAACCGCTCTGTTGTTCGCCACTGGAAAAGCAATTAACCACCATATCTAGAGGTAGTTTCGCTATCCGCAACCCACGATACGGTCAGTGGCATAGAGAATGTTCCCGAGAACCCACTGTTTCTCAGAATCCATATCATTGTATTTAATTAACTTAATAAAATATTAAATTTACTGTTAATTGAATTATTACGTCATAATAATTATATTTCACATACAATTTGCTAAAGAAACATCATTCTATAATAGCATTTGAAGCAAACCATTTTTATGAGCCATTGTGTTATTGAAACATAAATATAGTAATAAAACAAAAAAAGCAATTTCCTTTATAAGATATAGATAAAATCAGATTTATTTGAAACTGAAATAGAAACTAAGCGGAATAATTAACCAAGATTATTGCATAGAAGTAATAATCAGTGGTCTAATGAATGTATTTTATTAAAAAATTAATAAGAGGACAATGGCACAACAACTGAACGTAAATATTGATGATAATAAGTTTAAATTTCCATTTCTGTGACCTAATAAAATAGAACAAGACGATAAATTTCACCAATACGCAATGTCTCGAAGTTTTTGACACCAGATTTTCAGAATAAACTGTGAAGCGGAATATTATGAGTGTTCGATAGGGGGAACTAAATTTCAAACTATTTTTAATTATTTGGAAAGACAAAGCGAGGCAATGAGTGACGCCAAATAACACGAAATGTCTCGAGTTCGGCCTTTACTGAATGAAAAACATTAAAGTCCCATAGTTGAAATTTATTATTATAAAAAATGAGAAATATATACAAATACTCCATTATTATTAAAAATAAGGTCATTAATATTAAGATAATTGAGTTTTATCGGAACCAGGTATGCAATGATTTTGATCAGTCTTATTAACTTAACACTGACAATGATGTCATGATTCAATTACTAGGATTATATGTCAATGTTAGTGGTACACACATACATAGGCTAGAGTAAGCTCATTTTTATCTATTTAAAAAATGATGTTTAGTTTTAAATTACCATTTAAAAAATCAATAATTAAGTACCTAGTGATGTATTGATTTAAGAGGCCGGTTGTGGTGCAGTGGGATAGTGTCATACTGTACACAGTCGATTGTGGGTTTCATTTCTATTCTGGGGAGTGATTATATTAAAATTATTTTCACTTCCTCAGTCTGGTAAGATAAAGCGCCTCATTGAATTCCACCGTTCAACATACAATGTTTCCAATTTAGTGGTATGCAAAGTATGATGTCTTGTAGTAGATACTTTCTGTCTACCCTGCTATGTTGGATAAAAGCGTGAAGCTATTAAAATTTATTAAATACTCTAAATTAAAATACCAATACACTAATCATTTTTATATTGAGTGATTCAAAACTGAATCACTTCAAGGCTGATGGAGTTATTAAATTATTTTCTACACCAGTGAAACATTCACACTTACAACACATAGGAAATTGTGACAGTAAAACATTCACACTTACAACACATGGGAAATTGTGAAACTTAAGTATAATGTTAAGGTTCCTTGGTGCTATACTTATAATATAAAAAAATAAATATGAAAATATAATAAAAAGTGTAACTTTCTTATAATAGGCATTTTTATTACTATTGAGCAATACCTATTGAGCATTCTATTTATTTTAATATAGGATATTTCACTGTACGTTGAAATATTTTTTACCCTTTTTAACTATTTAACATCTTTCATCTTTATTTTAGGATTCTAAAATAAAAGAAGAATAAGTCACTCCTTATTAACTTACCAGCCATTCCAGAGATCACCAGGAAGGAACTAACCAACAGACAGACAAACAAAACATGTCATTTTGGCATATGTACCATATATAGACAAATAAGCAATTAGTAAAAAGTGTTTATTTTAATATCACAGATAAACACTTCAATTGTGTATAATTTGTACACTTTCAATGTATTTGCAATGAATTACTAAAATAAATATTGGCTTCCTACACTAATATCTTAACCATGCCAATTTTCAAAATTTTATACTTATCCATCCATCACACATTGAAGTTTAAAATACTATTTAAAATGTATCAAATATCAAAATCAGTAAAATAAAATAACAGAAATATTATCTGACCTATTTCCCCACAGGAATTGAATTACAAAAAACAATTGGATAATAGTTTGATACCATATAACTTGATTCATAAACACTACTATGATATCATTATGTTAAAGGTACTTTAGTGTTTGTAATATAATTTTAAAATAATGTGTTATTAGAATTTTAACACAAATAATAAAAACCTGTATTGAAATGGTTTTTATAAGACAAATTTTGATATATCTGTACATGCTTAGCTCTAGCATTGAATACATGCATATATACTAGAAAATTATTATAATTAAATTTATTTATTTACATATTATATGATTTTCAATCACAATGACTTCCCAAATATGTTGTCAACATTTATATATATAATACATGATATAATATTTATTAATTATTATATAGTATTTTGCACTAAACTGTATGTTATTTTTTTATCTATCAATACAAGGAAATGTTCATAAACCTCCTCAGCACTCAGTGCTTTGTATTCTTAATTCATCTTACAATTACACCTGACAAGGCAAATTAAAGTAGGTCTGAGTGAAACAGCCTTCAAATTACACACATAATTAGTATGAAAGAATATAATTACTCACTTCTTACATTCTAATTGTTGAATGCAACAATACTTCACACTGTTTAAAAAATTTGGCTGTACTCTGTTTTATATGTACATATATGAATGTGAATGTTAATGTTTATAACCGTAGAAGATAATTAGTAATTATATGTGAAAGCTTTTACATAATACAAATTTCTTTTCTCAAAGAAAGATATTATTAAAAATGTTATAACTTGCTTTACATCATTCATGATCAATTGGTCAAGTATCAATTGTATTTTTGTATTGTTTGTTTTATATGTGTTCATATTTGTATGATATTTATTCATGTTAAAAACACATCTATTATTATTGGGTGTGTTGAGTGATATCGAATGTATTATAATTCTGTTCAACAAAACCAATAACTTATAAAATAGAGTGATAAAAATTAATTCTACTGAACTTAATAATTACTTAAAATATTACTTACGGTTCTGGACTATACTGAGCTCCACCAAAAAATCCATGCCTATCTGGCTGTGTAGTCACAGATGAACATATAGATGCATTATCCTGGTCTCTCTCCCCTCCAGCACTTTTCACGCTTTTTTGTAATGACATACTTACGACAGCTATATTATACTATCGCTTATTTTAGTATACAAAACATCACAACAAACACTAAATATTTCCAAAGACAGTCGTGTGAAAACTACAAAACATGCAACTCTTCCGGATGTTGACGCCCGTACTCAAAATTCACCTTAATAGTCGATCAGTAATGATTTCAACCACACAATGTCACGCACAAAGGTTCATAATAACTAAAAATACCGAGTTAAAGCTATTTTACTAAACAAATATGGCTATGAAACGTGCCCCCAAGTTAAATTATCACTTCGTAGCAAACTGTGGCAGCAAAACTAAAACATTGCGTGTGGTTCAAGCACAGAGTAAACTAAAATTTTATCTTTTATTAAAACACAATACCTCACACATACGTCATTTTCGTCATACAGATTATGTATCATTGACTACTGAGTATACAGTACTGAGAAATACAGTCACGTATTTACAATGCAATAACTATAACTAATATTCTATTTATTATCTATTATAACAAAAACACAGTTAATATATGTTAGTGAACTCCATGGCGGTCTATATTTTTATCATATTTATTTGTTATTAATAATAATTACTAAATATGCTGCAATAAATGTCGAAATTAAAATCCAATCACGTATTAATTTATAATTAATATTATTATATTTATTAATGTATCGAGTATCAACCTCGAATAAACATCGTTGTTAGAAAGAATGATCTCTAATCAACGTCTGACAGATAGATTATAACCTAAAATCCAGGTTAATAAACTCCAAAGTGTAAAATAATAAAGTATTGTGAAAAGAAAAATATAAAAATATTGGAAAATGTTATCATAATAAGTTCCTGTTGATCAAATCCCACACAGTTAGAAATATTAGTATAACATTAAAATATTATAAAACTAGGAAAATAAAGGAGTAAGTTGTATCGCAAAAATGATTTCTTTTAAAGAATTTAGATTGCTACCTAATCTAGCAAGATACAATTCATCAACGTCTGCTGTATTTATAAATAGAAATCCTAGAAATTTAGAACGAATGCGGATTGCTCGTAAACCTAATGGGTACCATTTAGAAAAACCCGGACGACAGTTCTGGCACAAGTGAGTCCCTTTTGTAACTTATTAGATAGTTTTTATTAATAGTGTAAATACATAAAAAATATCTTTATAAAATTTGACTAAAATATTCAATTTTCAGGTTGGCACTTACAGTAACTAATAGATTAGTAAAAGCAGAGGTGGTTCACTATGTCAATGGTCCTGTAATTGAGGCAAAAACATCAGAAAAAGCGCTCCGTAATCAACTTTATAGTATAACAGATACATGTGCCTATAAGAACCTTGGTAAAGTTTTTGCACAGAGATGCTTAGAATGTGGTATTACTGAATTATATTGCAATTTGGATGTACCTAAGGGAGGCAAAGTTGGAAAATTTTTGGAAGAAGTCTCTAAAGGAGGAGTTAGACTTGAAGAATCAAGCGTGTATAAAAAACCTCAGCCTTGGGATTTACATAGGCCTGAAAAGCCATGGGAAGTTACAGAAGATTAAGTATTTGATTTAGAAAAGTATAGATGTGTATAGATTAAATAATAATAAGAAATTAAATACTATGCCTTTTCATGTACCACCAAGTCAAAGAAGGATATTGTTTGATTTTTAAATTTGTAAATGATAAAGTTGATAATTAATGTTATTTACTATGTAGATATTAATAAATATATCCTCTGAATTGTCTTCATATAAAATAAGATTATTCTCTAAATAGAGAAGTTACCAGTAAAAGTTAGCCAACATGTATAAAGTGAATGGGTTCACCAATGAACCATAATTTAAACAATAATACATAATTTCAGCTTTATAATGAGTGGCGAATAGAACCCCGTGTTAAACATTCTAAAAGACATTTCACTTCGATTCCACCTGTATTAGGTAATAATTTTATAAATTAAAAAATAGCTTCACGTTTTTTCCCGCATAGCGACCTATTGCCTAGACACTACGTTGACTGCTTTCCATGAGATTAAAAAATAAAAATAAGCATTCTTTTCAGTACGGTCGAATCTACAAGTTCTGCATTGATAAACATACTGTGTCAATAATGATAATGCTGTCAATATCATTATAACAATCAATATTCAAAAATATAAGTTAATTATTTAGAAATATACTATTTTTTGAATATAAACTTTCAACGATTGACATTAATAAATAGTTTTTATAGTGGCAACATTGTTAATATAATTATTAAACAATAAAAAAATTGAATCATTATACCATACCAAAAAATATTTAAGACTTTTCTGAAAGAAATTAGAATATAAAATATAAACAAATTTGATCACAGAACAATTAATATAACCTTAGATTACGATTTAGCACAAAATTGAACGTAGTTATTTTTCTTCTTAATAATAAAAAAATATGTTATTAATGAAAATACAGTGTGTTTAAATTATTTATAATTATTAATAATATTTATTACTTATTAAAAGTGTTATATATAAATAAAAAAATAAAATACTTTATAAAGTTTCTTTTTGACTCTAATGGAAAAATGGCGGAAAGCATGATGGCGTCTTTTTCTTTTCAAATGAGCCCGAAGTTGATAATGTGGCAGCTATCTCTGTCGTACTTACGGGTTTTGCAGTAACACAGTAAGCACGCGTAGTGATCAATATGTCCACGTGACCTGTCGTCAGTCCAGCTCCATTCGCAGGTCGCGTAATTGCAAATGCAAAATGTGGAAACGTTTGTGTTGTTTTAAAATCATAATATTTTGTAGTTAAGTTTGTATTATGGTGTTAAAATGCCTGCCTCAATTGGTGTTAATTTACGTGTCACTGGCCACTGCAGCCAGGGTGGTAGAAAGTACATGGAAGATTTGTTTTCCGTTGCGTATCAACAAACGGAAGACGAGAGAGACTTGGAGTATGCTTTTTTTGGAATATACGATGGCCATGGGGGAGGTGAAGCTGCAGCCTTCGCTAAGGAGCATTTGATGGACTCGATTGTAAAGCAACGACAATTTTGGTCTGATAATGATGAGGATGTGCTCAAAGCTATTAGAAATGGTTACATGTTGACCCACTTGAACATGTGGAAAGAAGTAGGTAAATGTCAAATTCCAGATATATATTATATTATTATGAATGCTAAACAAATCTCATCAAAGATGCCTAAGAAAATGATGAAGAAAAGAGTGAACGTTCGAAATGTTTCGCTTGACCTTGTTATAATATCAACTCATTATTTTTTTAGAGTACTTTGACATTGAGTCAACAAAAGAATTCCTAATGATCATTGTTTTGTTTTTAGCTTCATTTGATAATATCTATGACTACATTACCAAATATAATGTTACACAAGTTCTGAAATCCTCCCACATCTTGCCAAAGTGAAAGCTGTTTTACTAGTTTGAAGTTTTTATACAGATTCATGTTGCCTTTTACCAAAAAACTGCATTTCAAAGGTCAAGAGTTGCAAAATATAATGCTACTAATATTATAAAATTAAACAATAATGACAAAAACAATTATGTTAAATGACAGTTTTATAATGTCACATTATTCTTTTTGATGTATACATAATTCACTTAATTTTTAGAAAAATGGCCCAAAACAGTAACAGGATTGCCAAGCACTGCAGGAACCACTGCTAGTGTGGCATTTATTCGTCGAGGAAAAATATACATAGGACATGTAGGTGACTCGGCTATTGTTCTGGGCTATCAAAAAGATGGTAAATATATTTATATTTTTAAATTATATTATAAATGTAACCCTCATATTTTATTGAATGGATTGTTTACATCCTATGTCAAAATTGAAAAGTATTATACAAGGAGTGTATATTTAAAGTATTGTATATATTTTATTGCTTCATGCTATATTATTAAGAATACATATACAGGAAAATATTGCTTAAATTTTCTAAATATAATTATTTTATTTGTAAAAGGTACTTAATATGACCAATTACAAAATATTAATTGGTTTTAAATTGTTCAAATTTAAATCTAAATAGTATTTACTTCTATCTAAAGTTCTATCTATAAGTTCTTTCTTCTATCTAAAGATAATATTTATGATATTACCTCTTTCATTTATATATTTTTGAAATCATAATATTCTGATTTTAGGTTGTGATGATTGGGCTGCCAAGCCACTAACTTCAGACCACAAACCAGAATCAACTGCTGAAATTGAACGTATTCAAAGATGTGGGGGGAAAGTGATATCAAAAGCTGGTGTGCCCCGAGTAGTATGGAACAGACCTCGGCCAGGCCACAAGGGACCAATTAAAAAGAATACTCCAATGGATGAAATACCTTTTCTTGCTGTTGCACGTTCACTTGGAGATTTGTGGAGCTACAATCCCCAAAATGATGAATTTATTGTTAGTCCTGACCCTGATGTAGGAGTGCTAACTATAGATCCAACAAAGTTTAGGTAATCAAATATACAATTACAGAATAGATTTTGATTATCATGCTTACTTGATTTAAATTAATTTATAAAATTATTAAATTATTTTGTTATTTATACAATTTTTTTATTTGCAGGTGCCTTATTTTTGGCACTGATGGTTTATGGAATATGATTTCACCTGAAGGTGCTGTTAGTTTAGTACAGGCCACTGAAAAACACAATGAAGCTGCTTTAGTCGGAGGTGCCGGAAACCAACCAAGAGACTGGCTTAATCCTTCTAAAAGTCTAGTAGATCACGCTTTAGAGAGGTAATTACATTGAGGTAGTAAATGTTATATGCATTCTTGATACCAGTATTGGGCAAACATTTCACAAATTGGGCAAACAATACTAAGAAATTTCAAAGAACGGTCAGAATTATAGAAAAAATGCTCTTGGTATTGAATCTTTTAATCATATATAATTAAGTAACTTCCCTGTACTCTCTCTTAGCACTGTGGCTCAAAGACTCCTTAAAATGTACTTGTGGGCGTCAGTTTGACTTCTTTTACCTTTAGCCCCATATTTTTTGTTCTTACTTCTCTTACTTCTAATTCGACAAAATTTAACTTCGAGGACTATTGATAGAGATACAAAGCTTTCTTGGGCCAGAGATGGCCTGTGCCTGTACTTTTCCCATCACTGTCTTACACTGTGTGATGTTAGGTATAGTTTTTGTTTTAAACTCATTTGAAAAATCTTTATATATTTTATTTATATGATACCTTTTTCATCACTCATATTATTATATTCTCATATTATTAATGATTAAATCTGTATTATATATGTCAGCAATTTTATAAAAAATGTTTTATTTTTTCAGATGGTCTAATACGCGTATGAGAGCTGATAACACATCTGTGGTAACATTAATGCTAGATCCTCCTGGTCCTCCTAGAGCTACGGTTTTACGATCCAGAACCACTGCCCAAAGGCCACAGTCTGTCATACCATCTACTGCTCCAGCAACCAATGTTGGTGTACCTCCACTGCCTGCTAAAGTTGAAGAGTCAAAACCTGATGCCACAGTCGAGAATGACACCCGGCAAGTGCCCCAAAACGGCCTTACTATTATGACAAGGTACTCGGATGTGGATAAACCAGTCCCGTCTGCAGAAGATTCGGAAAAACCAGCACCTTTACCGCCCTGTGCCACACTCGATGGAAGATTTTCAGTGGGACATAGAGAAGAAAATGCACGCGAGGACGACACCAATGTAGAGACAGAAGCTATCAGCAATTATGGCAATCCTGCAGAATCATATTTTATGGCTCGCTTACTAAATCGTTCCCGTATAGTCAATACCTTGTGTGACGTTTTCGCCGAGATAGTAAATGGGCATACGTCGAGAACTACATCAGAATCGCAAGCGGGCATGCCGTCGCCCGCCACCGAAGTACCAGAAGCGGCAGGAGGTGACTCCACACGCGTGTCTCTCTCGCCAGCCTCCGCGCCTCCCGAGCCCGGGGGAGAGCCCGGCCCCGCCGGCGACGCGGACGACGTCGGCATTCAGATCAACGAGGTGTCGTCCAGCTCGCCGACCGAGGGCCCGCCGCGCTCGCGCAGCCGCAAGTACCGCGACGCGACCGCCGCACCCGCTCCGCCCGCCAACGACCGCGTGCTGCGCTCTCACCACGAGCTCGAGCAGCCGCAGCGGCCGCGCACACGCCTCAACGCTACGCGCGCCCGCCCCGCCGCCGACGCGACGCACGACCGCGTCGTCATACTGACGCGGCGCGGTCCTCCGCCTCCACCGCCCGAGCCGCGCCCTCCGCCGCGCCGCCTCGCACCGGACCCCGCACCTGCGCCCGTCGCCGTCGAGGCGGACGAGGCCCGGCGAGCCACACGCTCGCAGCTGGCGGCCGCGCGGGCGCCGCGTGACACCCGAGCCGGCGCGGGAAACTCGCCGCGCGCCCCGGGGCCGGTGCGGCGGGCCCCGGCGGCGCGGCGGGAGGCGGCGCGGGCGCGCTCCAAGGAGAACCTCGGCGTCGCCCGGCGCCGCGCACGCGCCTGCGCCGCGCCCCCCTCGCCGCCGCCTGCGCGCCCGCACCCACCGGCGCCGCCGCCGCAGTCGCAGCGCGCGCGCCGCGCCGGTAGCGCCGGAGCCGACGTGGAGGTGCACTCGACGACGGGTGAGGGCGCGGTGTCGGAGCGCGCACTGCGCTCGCGCAACGAGACGGCGCCGCCGCCTCCGCGCGCTTGTAAACGGACGCGCGAGGAAGGCGCGAGCGGCGCGGGCGCGGTGGCGGCGGGCGGCAAGGCGGTGCGGTGTTCGCGCGCGTCGTTCCCGTGGGCGCCGGCGTTGGCGCTGCGCCACCGCCTGCGCAAAAGACTCTTCAAGTAGCGCGCGCGCTGTTCAGTTATGGTTACCTGTGAGTGTAGATTGCAACGGTGCCTTCTAGTACTGCCAAAGTACTTTGACTTTTACTATATATGTGAGATCCAAAGATGACTGCGTCGTATACGGTTAGAGTTCAGTTGTTATAAATATATATATTTTTCATTTTATCGCTAGCCTTGTTTCATATTGATACTACATATCGCACTTTTATTGTAAATAGAAATGTCACAAAAAGCAAACTGTAAAGTGTGGAAATTACCTTTTAAATTTTAGTTGTTGCCAAAGCATTTATATTTCAATTAGGTCAGAATACAAGAAAGTTTCTAATTTGCAACTAAGTGGAGTAAAATAAATAATAATGCTGTTGTATGTTCCATGTATACACTTACTTTCACATATTTTTTAAACAATTTCTTTTTATAATTAAACGAGCGATGTGTTTTGTATTTGTTGTCATTTTGCTGTTTGTAGTCCACAATTAGAGTATATATTTCCGCGAGAATAAATGTGTAAGCGTCGTATAATATTATATAGGTCTCATCGACAGTAATCAATAGTACAAAGAAGTAAACTGCTTAGTTAAATAATAAATGAAAGTGTGGACCAGGCGGACAAGAATAAATATTTATTTTGTCTATATTTATAGCACTTATCGTGTTGCATTTAATTCTAGGCGAATATGAAAATTTGATTTTCATAGAGATCATGTCAAGCAGAGGCTACATAGACACTTTTAACTGAATATTGTTAATGACAAGGGCGTAAATTGTTTCACAAAGTAAAGATTTTTTATTAAAAAAATGTTAAAACATAAATTAAAAAAAAACAAACATTAATATACCAAGAGTGCTTTCTAAAAAATTATTTAAGTAACCATAGTAATAGAGTATACATATAATATGGGATATATGCAGAATATTTTTTGTACAGTTGTCACCAAAATAAAATTGTAAATTATCCATAAAGGAATATTTTTTCTATTCAAATGTAATGTTAAGAATCAGATGTTATTCTTTTAAGAAAGGAATTATTTGTGTACTTCCTAATCAAAGCTTTATTAAGTTTGATAGTTCCATAGTAACGTTGACGTCAATTAGCTACGGAAATGATTGTTTTTGTATACACCATACATACCATAGAGTACTGTTTACTAGATTATTTGTAGAAGTGTTATCGACACGTTAGACATTGAATATTTTTGCTACAGTATGAAAACTCTTGGTGCTTCTTACGACGTTACTCACAATGCTTTTGCTATTTTTATTTGTGACATTACCATCTTATTATACAAACTATTTTCTCGTCAGAGTATAATATATTGTGATCACGGAACCATTGATTTATTTTAAAGACCAAAAAAGGTTTTGTGTACTGCAATTTTGTTGAGTAATTAATTTTAATATAAAGAAATTTATAGAGAACATGATCTTATTACGATAAGGAGTTAGATTTTTTATTATAATAGTACATATTGTCCAAGGTTGTACATATGTGTACCTCTTTAAATAAAGCTTATTTAAAAATATGTATTTAAGTGATTTCAATAGAAAGTGGACGTGTTTTGCGGGAGGTGTGTTGAATAGCTCAGTATCCGGCCGACGCGCTCCGGGCCGTATAGTATGTAATGTAATGTGCCTCATTTGTTACCGACTAAACGACAAAAACATAGGGAAAAGTGTTCTTTGATAAATTGAGATATTATGTATTTTTATTGAAAATAAATTTTATGAAGTGTAATTAGCATGTAAAAGATGATATAATATAATTTGTTAAGGTTATATGTGTTAAGGTTTTTAGAAAAATTCAAGTTGAACTACACTCAGAGACGTATGGGGGTCGTCCTCGAATGCGCGACTTGTTTTTATAAGTAACATTAACAAAACGGAAAATTTAATTTTGACTATAATGGATATTGATTTTTATTTTATTAACAAAGTAATAAATTATATATTGGGAAAGTTTTTGTATTAGCGAAATTAATATAATTTATTCTTAACATATCGTACCTTTGCGAAAATTATACTATTGTTTAAAAAGTTTAAAAATTAAAAAAAATATATATATTGTAGAGAACCAAAAGCAAGATTCCCATACATTGTTAGTTAATACCCAGTTTGTTTTTCAGCGACGAGTTTTACAAGTGACGGGGTGTTAAGTTTATAGTTTACGAGAGTATGCTAGAGTTTGTATTCTTTGAGGATAACATTGTGATGTGAAACATGGTGGTTACATAGATGGCTAATGGAGATGGGTAAAGCTGAAACAAATTTATGACTATACATATTAATATCTAATGAAATAAAGAATTATTGTAGACTTTATTTTTTGATTTAAATAAAGTTTGTATTAAATACTTTGCCTTTTTATTTATATATTTAAGAGAAACATTCCGAAAATTCATGTCAAATAAAACATTTCAACTGTTTGCTATTGGCGTATATTATAATACAAAATATGAATTCTATTTGTGTAACACTACGAATGCGGAAGCTGGCCGCTACGCTCCCCTAGCGGACATGAATGGGCAGCAACCCGCCCCGTTGTATTCACATCTGTCTCTCTTGAGTCGCTCCCTATCACCCTACTATTTCACATCGCTAGGTTATAGTTTGGGCGCGCGCTCTAGCGTCCTGTCGTTTCCCACCCGGCCGGTCGTCAGTTACGCCACGAACGTACTAACGTCGCGTGTGTTTTGCACTATGTCTCTTAATTAACGAGTTTTCGCAACGAACTGTGAAAATAATTGTAAGACTTACAACGAAAGGTGGCTTCGAGTGCTTTTTACGATTAATAAAATAAATATAGAATGCCGGTTTTGACGTGAAAAAAACGCGGGAAACGTTTGGTTTTTTTTCGTGCGTGCGTTTCGTTTATCGATCGTCTCGCGCTACTGCATTGCACCGGTGCAGGGTGATAATGGATTGTCCTGTTTTGTTTACGTCTTTTTTTGTTTAATTTTATTTGTAATACGATTATTTATACATAAATACTTGTTTTTAGTTGTTATTCGTAACTATTTATGAACAGAATAATGTATGGGATATTTATACATTTATTGTTAATTTTTGTCGATATATATATATATTAAAATACATGGAGACCCGGATCAAGATACATTTTTATTATTATCGTTTTGACGAGCACGCATTCTCTATGTTATCTAACTGGCTCTACCAGTTTTTTTTGTTATTATAGCATATTCGGCAATTTACAATGTGCTGTTTTCATTTCGAGTAGCTACTAAAAATAGTTTTAATCGATACGAAGTAATTTGTTTTTTTTTATATATAATAGATGCGATATAGATATGAGCCAGCAAAATGTTGTATAGTATCTATTAAAATATTTTTTGCCTAATATAGAATGAAAAAATATGTAAGTAATTTCATAAAAAAAAGTTTTATTGTTATTAAAATATCAATTCCAATTGGATTGGCAATTGAAGACCTATAAAGTATACTAGAAATGCGTCACGTACATTGTATAGAGCTTATATAATCCCGTTTCAGTTTTATTTTCATAACCAATAAGTATATTTATCAACAAAAAATATACTTTTTTCGTCGGCTTTTTTCGTCGTGTCACAATTTAAAAATTAAATATATAACCTATGTCGAGCGCAAACTAGCTGAAGACAGTAAATTGAGGATTAAAGTCAAGTTCAAACTACTTTATTTGATACGTTAGCTGTCTCGGTAAATGAGTTTGTAGGTTTCTAAAGCGTAACATAATTACAAACTGTAGAAATATAGGCGCTTCTAACATGTAGTTTATATACCGTCAATATTTGCTCATTCATCAAAGCATTAACTTAAATAATTATTTTAATAAAGTCTCCTGTTTCCTGTAGCGATTATAACAGGCAATTGTGATTATAATATTGAACTAAATATTCTAATTAAATATTTAAATATTAAAGTCAAATGTACTTCATAGAAAACACGTAGAATCAGTAAACCAATTCTCGTGTCAATGTAAATTTGATTTTATCAATACACACATGGCGTATCCCTTATTTTGTGGGGTTAATAGCAATAACACAACTGCCATCTTATTCTAACATAACGTATTGGGTGACCAAACTCAACGCCACATATCTCCGGGTAAACAACCCTAACATTCTATAAAATCTGTCCCAGATCAATTCTAATTACACACTTATCTTATAGATATATACATTTTTTGAAATAAAATGCGTTTATTGTATCTGCGTTCAATTCAAACACTATCATAATTCTTATATACAGTATAATTCAACAAAATATTGTAAAATTGATTATTTCCTGTAAAATTTAATCAACAATCGTAAGTAATGCATAACAATTTGTGTGCACCCACAACGAGGAACATGTTCACGATCTAAATACGCTAGTGACGCAAACTGCAAAGGAAACCTTACACGCGGACATTATTGTGGACAAAAGATTACCTTATAATAGACTGGAAAACACTGATTTGTTGTATAACTATACAAATATAAAAATCATTCTTAAAATTATAAACGATAATAAGTATTATAATTCGTTTGATAATATCGTTACACTTAGTATTTGAGGAAATCGATAACGTATAATGTTTAACTTATAACGGGATGTGTATAAATCACTTTTAAAAAAGGCGGCTATTTTTCAGTTTGGAACCATTCAAATAATTAAGAAAATACGAAAATTAATAATGTACCTATAAAACGAAAATGTTAAAATAAACGATAATAATGCACTGAATTTGTGTTTTGTGCCGGTTTTTTATTTTTTTGCAAGTATTAGATTTTTATATAAAACCTATATAGAACAAGTCTGTGAAGTTGTGAAAGTATCGTTGTGCCGCTTTGTTTTTCCGAGTTAACCTCAGCTGCTCGATTTCTTTTGTTAACGCTTATTATTGTTCGTGTGGCCATAGCACTTGATAGAAGAATGGTCATACAAGAAATTATATATTAACATATACTCTCTAATTATAAGTGTTTTCAAATTTAAAATAATTTACTAATACCTGAATAAGGATCCCTCCTTGAGGGAGAGCACTAACAAATAACGTCAAAGATATTTACATGACAATACGTTTTAAAAATATGTATATTTAAAAAAGCTATAAACTATTTGAAATATAAATATAATTATATTATATAATATTCATTAAAACCTTTAACAATTATATGGTTACCGTGCGAATAGAAAATCCTACTATTTCACAAACGTTTGTGGAAGCTAAATGTCCAGTTTAATTTTAACTACTACGCAAATCTCGATTTAACTTGAAAACAGTAGCTGCTCTATGCTTATAATGCTTATTTAACTATGAAATAATTAACTGATAAATGTATAGTTATTTAATAGTAAAAGGTGAAAAATTATTACTAAATACTAATATATCTGTGGATTGTAAATTTATTAAAACATTTTTTTATCAAATAGTGAGTTTATGAACAGTGAAAAAGTGCAAACAGTACATAGTGATATAATATACAAAGATTGACTGTGATATAATTTATAGAGGATTATTGAGGAAGTTATAATATTTATGAAGATAGAGATGAACTCTACAAACATGGGTAAGTGAAAAATTTTATACTTTTTTGTTTCTTTTCTGTGCCGGTCCTTCTTGTTTGAAGATCGTGGTCGTGGTCGGATGTGAGTGCAACGGAGGGACTGTCCCCAACAGCTACCAACGGGTGCAATTTAAGCCTCAGTGTAGATTGTGTGCCGGGATTCTTGATATGTAAATATAAATTAAAAATGCAAAAAGAGAATAATCTCAATCTATTTCGGGAAAATTTTAAACGTTACCTATTTACCTATAATAATATAGTTTTGATTATTTAATTTCTTGCTAGTTCATTTTATTATATTTATCCGTCCATACGTCATGTTCCACTGAATAAAAATAGAAATGTTAGTAGGTTCTCCTTGCCTAATAATATATTTGCTTTAATTTAAGTAAAATTATTTTAAATAGATTAATCGCGCTTATTTTTCGGTTATTATTTTTTAACACCCGACATTTCGAACACTACAGTGTGGCACTCGTGTTTCACTTGTAACTAAAGTTGTCTAAAGTTATTAAGAAAAAGTGTAAGTAACATTATAATACTTGAAACTTTAATTTATATCTTCACAGTATGCATTCCTCCTAACGAACTCTGCGCCATCTTCTGTACACAACAGAAAACAAAAATAAGATTTGACAAAATTGTTCTTTTTATTATGGCTTTATTCGTTTTTTTTGGTTAGCTTATCGGGCTGACTGACATTTTATTGATAAATTATAAATTGGCAATGTCGGAGCGAATGACTGACTGATCGTTGATAGCCAGTGGAAAGTTTATACGAACAGTATCATTCTCTGAGTCTAGCTCTAAATGCAAAGAGCAGCATTTTATATTATACATATTAGGAATTAGGTGAGGAAGCAAGTAGTGACCTTAGTTCGCTCTGCAGCATTTCTCTCTCGCTACCTGTAAAGATAAAATAAAAACATTACAATACATATATTGTCGTCCATTTCTCATTTTTCAAAGCAAAACGAATCGGTTATGCACAGCGGAAGAGAATACCTCAGCAACAGCTATTAGCTTCGCGCGAAATGACAGCACAATATGCATCTACTGTTATAATAAGACTCTACGACTATATCTCCTGAACAGCTCCTGGTTTTCTTGGGAATTACTTAATTGCTTAATGAACACCTTATTTAAGTAAAAATATAGTGTATTATTTTTACTTAAATAAGGTCTTAAGTAAGGTGTTGTCTTAGATGACAGTAAACATAGAAAGAAGTATTTAACTGACTAACTGATAAACAGGATTTAGTTCAATTTTGAAAATAATACCTATGAATAGGTATGTTTATAACTTCATTTGGGTGTTTGATGAAGCGGAAAATCCCGTTTATTCCATTTCGTAGGAATTTCGGGAAATCATTTTTCTGTGCTCTCCTGGACTCTCAAAAATAGCTATGTGCTTGTAATATGTTATATGACAATAATTGTAAAGCAGCATTGCTGATTGCGGGTTCGATTCCCACTCGAGGGCATGTAATAATTTTTAATTAAATGAGGTTTAAAATTATTGTCGTTTCTTCGTAGGGGTAACACAACTCGCGGCGTTCACGTTCGCTAGTAATCACACAATATCTCAAATTTGACGAGAACAGTGTGTCCTGACACTAGGTTACAATGAAATGACCTAAATGTACAAATTCCAAGTAGACGCTAAACCAAAAAATGCAGTTACTATTTATTTATTAAATAAAATTATAGTATTGCAAAATAAACAAGCCGGTGTAGCCCACGTGGCGTGACCCGAATGCACCGCCGACGCACACGCCTAGCACCTTTCCATACATTTGTATTAAATTATTATACGCTTTACTTTTAAAATCTGTATTTAATATTTACCTCATTTGAAGTTAAATGCAGTCAACAAAATAAAAAGAAAGAGTTTGCGTTGTTTCCTTTTTTGGTACCTCAAGTTACAGAATAAAATTGCAATTTTAACACATTTTATTCTGATATTGGTAAATTGAGATCACTTCGAACTGAACGAGCTTCTTAAATATAAATTTAATATTTTTTGAGTTTCATATCAAGACAACTAAAATTTCACAGAAATAATTATTGAATTTTATTGTTAAATTATATATAAAAAGCAAAATATACGTTGCCATATTGTAAGATTACATAGAAGTTTAAACGTACAACCTCAATAGCGAGTGTATCTTGTGAAAGTAGGTACTATCAAAATCCTAAGTTTCTAATGAGAATGGGACTTTCATCAAATTGTTATTTCTCTGTGCAGATAAAGATAGACGCAGTAACCCAAGGTTAACTGGACGGTACCGTACGGAATAATATAGTAATAAGGACATACATATTTTGCATTCGTAAAAGATATTTTCCGTCGCCCACATCGATTTAGAATATAAATAATATCATTACTATACTTGATGTATAGAATTTAATATAAATTTATAGATTATAGTATATTATTGAATTAATAATGTTGAAATACTTTCAAGTTATTATCTATTTCTTAAGTAAATGAAATTAGGAATCTCGTGATGGATAGGAATCTCTGAAGAAAGTTGTATCTCTTTATTCAGGAATATGTACAAATCAAATATTAACATACTGACCAGGATTGGCTTAGAATGAACTAGTATATATCTCGGTCTGGAATTATCATCAGTTAATTTCTAGCATCATCACTCCATTTCAAAAGAGGCATTAGCAAGATCTTTTCAATTTTGGTTTGGTAGAGCATTATCATAGAAAGGCTCCTAAGCCTATATTGGGTCCTAAGCACTGCTCGGAACTCTTCTTTTTTATAATGCGATGAGCCCGACACTCAACTCTTCGACATGGTAAATCCATGGAATGCTAAATGCCTATCTGATTATTGAACTTGAAATTGAATGAAGTAGTCTACGTTTATCATAAAAAATATTTGATAACAGTATATTGTCAGTTCTCCATTTTTGTCTATTTATTGTATTTTTTTGCGTGTTGGGTTAAGGAACAAAATGCCAGCCGTAACATAAAATATGTTTAACCATATCGAATTAAAATAATACACATAAAATATATATCAAATTTATAATATTGATTAGCAAAATACTATTAGTAACCTTATTTAAATAAAAATATGCACTCGATAACATTTTATTATTTACCTTGAACTTGTTTTTATGTTACGCTTTATTGGTATCAATGAAAAGCGTCCCACGTTATAAGACATATCATATGTTTGATCACGTCCGTACTATCCCATTTTTTTATATATACATACTTTTATAGGTATAAACGTGGATAGGAGCTTTAAACATTATATATAGGAGAAATATTTGTAGCATGTATACGAAAAAGTATTTATGTAGTTATTATTTATCTATCTAAAAAAATCTAAGCTATGCTTTATAACATATTGGCTAATATAATTACTAAATTAAATTATTAAAAAAATGTTTGAGCTAAAAATAAAGGAAAGAATTATATAATTGGATAATATATTTAAGTTTATCAAAGACTTTTTGGACTTTTATATAGTAATATTCTTAAAAGGTCCAAATAACCAAAACAAAGTCTAAATTTAATATTATTTTATGTGTTATTTTATTATAAGTATCTAAGGACTTATTGCGCAAAGAACTAATATATTAATTAACAATAATAGAAATAGTGAATTGTTCGCTATAAGAAATACAGAAAAACTATTTTTTTTACTCTTACGTTAAACTCCAAGGGCGAGCAATAATACACAAAAATCTAAGCACAAATAGCGACGTATCTAGTTATTTTATAAATCGTTTAATTATTAAGACATTAGATATTACATTACATCATACATTTATTTATTTGAAAAAAATATATTTTACGATTTTTAAATTGTTCCACAATTCAGGATTGGGTTGCAGCGGGATTCGAACCCACGCCTCCTGGACACCGCTTAAGCGATCTGACCGCTAAGCCGTGCGTTAAAATTATTATACGTTTTTGTTACAACTTATTAAAAATGTTTTCTAATCTTTATTGTGGAATAACACTTAAAAATTGTAAAATATTAAAATAAATAGTATTCTTTCTAGTTCTTAATAATTTTTGTATAGCAGAAATTTGTACAAATCCATCTACAGAGATGCTAATGATGTATATAACTTATAATAAAAACGTAGGAACATTTCGATGCAGCTGGTAGTAGAAGTAGTAGAGTAGGCTTAGCGGTCAGAGCGTTTGGACGGGGAAGAAGAAGTGCGGGTTCGAATCTCGCTGCGTTCAAATTTTTATACGTTATTTAGAAAAAATTGTAGAGATTAAAACAAAAACAAATTTTAAAACAATTAATTATTTTAAAATTAAAATCAAGTTGAGTCACGTTGGTGACTATGAAAAATATTTTATTTTTAATATCAATCAAATAATATCGGTTGACAAGTTGTACAGATACCTAAAGACACCTCCATTAGCGTGTCAACAGATAACTCCTACCCACGCCTAATATTAATTCAATAACACTATCATAAGATAAAATATTACATAGTAATGATCAAGTTCAATCATTTACTGACATAACCTATTTGAATTTTAATTAAATGGCTGAAATTATATGTATTATGAGTTAACTGATTTTTAAATGACATGTAAATAAATCATACAACGGATAATATAAATTTATTAAGTTTTCGTTTGAATTTAAGATTATGTCTAGGTTTCATATTAGACGCATTCGCAGCGGTAAGCCCTTTAAAACATTGATATAGCTATAAAAACTGGGTAAATTTAGTAACTTAAAAAAGAAGGTAAATAATAAAAAAAATGTGAATTATTGTTACGTTTGATTTAGTGTTACGGTCGGCAACCCGTTTGTTTTCAAGGCTTCTTAATAATGAATGGATCAGCGCTGGTGCCAAGGTGGCTGTGGGCGGCTGTTGTAACTCGTATTGTTATCCTTTGAGTTCGTTGCGCAAATTGTTAATTAATTATTTTGAAATAAATAACAGAAAATTGCACGCATATTTCATAGTTTATAATATTTTAAATTTAAAATAAATAAGCCGTGTTAATATTTGCTTATCAAAGGCTTTATAATTCATTAAAAATATTCCTTTAAATGCTAGGTATTTAGAATGTAAAATGTAACAGTTAAATATATAAAAACTTTCCTTGAATTCGTTAAAAATAAAAATACGAATAATTTCCAAGAAATAAAGGTTATATGTGAAAAAAATTTGACAGAAAAAACCACAGAACACATAAAATCAAAAGTCACCAAAAGGAAAAGCTCCAATGTCAACAGAACGCCAATGATAAGTGGAACAATTAAGCCTCCAAACAGTAGGCGATGAAAAACGGAAGTGTTCTTTCCTGTAAAAGTTAACATTTCGATTTTATTACCTTCCTTACTACATAAACAATGGCATTAAACATTACATTTAAGCATAAAATACAAGTAGCGACATGCCATGTTGTTCATTATTAATTAATTCATTTCAAAAATTATAGTCAGTTTCATAACTTTTTAAAAAGTCATCCAGTCATTTGTCTTATTCAAAGATTGCTTTACACTAAAAGTTATTAATAAAGTAGGATTACTAAATACCTAAAACGATTCGCGAAATTATACGTATGCTTATCACACCCACTTCACTGTGTCGTTGTCGTTGACGCAAGATTTGCCGCCAGTGAGCACTCAGGCATTGACAGCGCGCGAAACGCACACCACAGAGTAAAATAAATAAAAAAATTAAAAGATTATAATTTTTTATCTTGTGAGCCTAAGTGATAACAAACGTTGTGTCATTTAATTTTAGTATCTTCTTCGTGTTACAGTGTGAAATTTCACTGTATTTTGAACAGTATTTTTCATTTGTGATTTGGGTGGGTTTTATTTATAAGTGGATTATAAGTGTATTTACAACTTCAATTTCTATAGGTTAGTGCATTGGTTAAAGTAATATTTAAATATTTTGAGTATAATAATTATCTATATTTCCGAAATCCTTTAACTCCAGAATTGTACACTCGAAGGCTTTATGTATAGTGATCTAAAACTTATACAATATATTAAAAAAATGTTTTACATTTATTTGTTTTACATCGATCGTAATTTTAACGAAATATATGTAGCAGCAAGTAATTCATTCATTTGTTTATTCATTAATATAAAAATCTTATTATAGTCACATATTAAACTTAGAATTATTTTGTAATTATAAAATTGTTTAAATGCCTAAATATTATTGATCATTTTTTTTGGATAGTAATTTATTTATTAAAATCTACATAATTTTTACCAAATCAAATTATTTTAAATCAAAGAAATAGGATAAAAATGTGTAATAAACCATATAAATACACGAAATTGCAATATAGTATTGTGTTGTATAAAGCAATTTACTTACCTAACTTTTTTACTCATTTAGTTTGAATATCTTTTGAAAGGATGTCTCGGATCTTTGGATATGTTGTCATAGTCGATATAAAATTGTATTTTATAATTAAAATAAAAAAGTTATAGAGGCATACCGTACCGTAATTGTCCATTTAATAAAATGCCCTCATATTTTATCAAGTCTATAACCTACTATAAAAATTAATTCAAAATATATGAAATATATATTCACTTTTGATTTGTCAATTAATCATTATAAATTATATATATGTTATTGTGAATCATTAAAAAAAGTATAATAATATGTTAATGAACGTGATTTATGTATTTTTGTTAAATGTTAAAATCAATTATAATATAAATATCTGACGTTACGTTTTAGGAATTTCCTGATAAACGGATAAAAATAGTAATAATACGTAGTAGTAGATCGGCACCTAATTTTTGAAATATTAAACTATTCTAAGATAAAATAGGCACCAGTTGACAAAAACATAATTTTACGTGTAATTAATGAACTAATTTAAAAAATTCAAGTGTCTATTCAATTTCAATGGGGGAACATTGTACGTACTAATTCTATACATTGTATGGCCAAGGGGTCTGGGTCCACATAGACACTAGGTACTTACGGAACTTCACACTCGACTTTTTTTAGTTAAACAGAAAAATAATAATATATGTATTCTCTATAAAATGATGTTTTCATATTTCAAGAGGAATAATTGTTTCCCTATTCTAAGAAACACTGGAACATTTGTATTTATTTATTAATTTTAAAAATCATTTATTATCGATGTTAGCGGTATCAAGTGAATATTTAAAAATTTTAATAAATTGGAAGTTTTATACATGTTATTTAAGTTTAGTATAAAATTTAAATTATCAATTGCACGCGTTTCTTCCAAGAAGGATGTCGATGTCCGTCCGGCGACCTACGTTACTTTTTAAGAGCAAACCGTAACGCCTGCAATGACCAATTTGTATGCAAGATCTATCTTATATTTCGTAACCAAATATACTACCTACGTATTAGCGACATTACAAGTGGACGTAATTTGCAAATAATCTATTGCTATTTATGTTTATTTAACTATATTTTTTATATTTTCGTTTTTTAAATTAATTTTAGTGGCAGGAATATAATGTGTTTAAAAATTCAGTAAATATTACTTTCAAACGATAGTATCATAGTTCTGATTCTCGCAACGAAATAAAACGACCCCTAAGACTATATATTATATATATACTGGATGTTAGATTTTTTTTGGAATTTTATATTTTAAAAAATAACGAATATTAATATTTATATTAAGATATGTATAGTTTTTAAATGATAATAAATAAGCTGATTTACAACAATTTACAATTGAATGATAGGCTATAAATCGAGGATTATATTTAGCATATTATGTAAAAAGGTCGAAAATCTTTATTTTTTGAGCTTATGGTATAAAATGTATTGTTATGTGAAAGTGAAATGAAATAAAAAGGGGTTAATGTCACCAAAACAATTTTCGTCAGAGACTGATCGGGTTACGCTTGTGTAAGTGTGGGCGGTTGCAAGGCGGTCCACATGGAATTAGGGCTGGTAACCATTATATATTTTACAAGAATATAATATATAATACAACGCAAAGGAATAAAATTAAAAAATAATATTTAGTAAATTTCTAACTTTTTATACTTTGATCTTTGTTTAAAAAATTGGCACGTTTTGACTGGAGAATATTTATTTAATTATTTATTAAAGTTTAAATTATATTGAAACGAAGATGCTTGTAATATCCTTTTTTAATATAGAATATTTAGGATTTGATTTGAAGCAGGTACCAAAATAACTTTTTTTATGAAACAGTGCATGTTAGATAGTTTAATAGGTCACCTTTTTGGATTTTCTCTTAGCAAAACAAATTGTATAATAAATGGATATAATACAAAGAATAGAGAATAGAAATTTATATAATGTTACCTTTTGAACAGAATATTGCTTTTATTATGCTAGTTTGTCTTAAAATAAGTCATTTGAACCAAAGGTGTTCGGATATTGATAAAAATCATAATTTAAAAAAAAAAATCAGCTGAATGCGTAAATGTCACCTTTTGTTCCTAATCTCCTCAATTGTTAATTATATAGTTTATTTAAAATATATAACCAATAATGAAACCTGCATTTAAATTTAAGTAAAAACCGATTTATCTCGATTATCGTATTTATCGTTAAGGTAGAATACAAGGCTTCGATTCAACTATGACTTTATTAAAAATTGAACAATTGTACTGTAAGTATGAAGTCGTTGAAAATGTTTCGTTTTATCATTGAAGATTTCGATAACACATCCCTAGCCCTAAACAGTGATCAATTGTAATGTAGGTACTGTCTCAGTGAGGTAAATTTATCGTTTGTTCATCTGGTGATATTTATGCGTACCTAAAGATCTCGAAATTGAGACATTGCGTGCTGCGCGGTGAACTCGCACGACACCGCGCTTTGTCTTAAAAGAACGAAGAAATGAAAATAAATCAGGCGAAAAGTAGTCAACTACTAGCACTCCTTGTGCCTGGACTACATTATCTTAGGCTTCCCTGCAAAAGATAAAGATTTTAAATCATTAGTTCGCATTTAATTCAATTTATCAAATATTCTAGTATGACATTAGCTTTTAATTATATAACAAGCAGATTACAGTTTTATACAAAAGGAAACCTGGTAAATTCTCCTCTTTATATCATAATAATTAATTTAGTAGTAATGCCGAGGTTAATTTAATTTCCATTTGCAAATGCTTATATATATGTAAGCATTCAATGTGAGTCACATCGCATATGTATAAAGGCATGAGTAATAGAAACAACCCCTATTCATTTGACAATGGCACAAATCTTAGGAATATTAATAGGATAATTCATTTTCCTTTTCATTTTTTAACAGCTTAATACATATTTATTACTAGATTTCGCTCGCGGCTTCGCCCGAGTGGTGATATTGATAAAACTATATTTGTATCTAACAGTTATCGTTACATTATCACAAAAAATTTCCTCATCTATTAGGCACTTCATGGCGTTAAAGTCAATCATATTGTTATAATTTTTAAATTATCTTTTGTAAAAGACATAGTTAATCTATATTAAATACTTGTTAGATAAAAGTTTTAAAATGTGCATTGCAAGAAAGTATCCAATTTAATTAAATTTATAGTCCAATATTTTGTTCATAGTGGCTTCCACATAAAGGATAGATTACTAGACTATTTAAGACAAGCAATTCTACACTGCATCGTGTTTGTAACTCCAATGGATTATGGCCGACTTAATTGATATGTATCATTATATTCCAAATCAAATCAATATAGACCAAATCACAAAAGAAAATGTAAATTGTAGTCTATATATTATTATAATCTGATTCATATAGTCCGATTTAAAACCTATAATACCGTAGTTTCATCCAAATCAAACATACATCCTCTGAAACTTTTGATTATATAATATTAGTAAGAAGACTATGGATGCTGTCTGACAGCGTCTTCCCCCTTCACACCCCGCACAATAACGCGCGCGTGGTATTTGACGTTACTATTTTAAAACGATAATAATTCTTTGCATATAAGTTTAAATCAAATGACCATGATAAATAACTTAAAACACTTTCGCAAATAATATATTATTTTAGAACTAAAATGATATACATAAAAATTGTTATAGTGAGTCGACCGTAAAAGCTAGAAATTGCGGACTTTGTTTAGAACTTTTAGAGGGGAACAATTTTGTCATACATAATTTTTGCAACTTTCACCGTTTACGGCGCACGCGAGCTTTAAAAATATACATTTTTTTCCGTTTTCACTACATTTGCTATTATTGCTCCACTCTCATAAGTCATCAACAAATAGACTATGCAACATAGAAAGATTTTTTCAATTCCAATCAATAAATCCGTTAACACGTTCAAGCAAACAAACTCTTCTATTTTATACCATTTTAATTTTCAATATTGGTTTTATATTTTAAATAAGCTATATAATAAATAAGTAACATTTTCTATACAATTACAAAATACACGCATAAAAATTTCAAATTCGCCAAGAAATTTCCACACAGAGAAGAGAAAATAAAAAACTTTATTTTTTTATCTCAACTTCGGGCTAGCAAACGCTTAACTTAGCTTCGCTTTTGATTATTTTACTACAATTACCCAACTAAGAAAATCTTAATAATTTGCTACGTTATTATATTGAGATGTTAGAGAAGCAGTAATGATATTCTTGATTCTAAGACTAAGGTCAACATGATAATATACGAAAATATTTTTATCTCTTAGATAAGATCAGATTATAAATCAAGGTCTTCTTAACTTCTATGTATGTTTCTAACGGCAAAGAAATTTCAAAATTTCATAGGCTCCATTATGCTTATAATTTTATTACTTGGATGTACGTTTAACACAACATTGTTATTCAGCTTCACGCTTTAGCCTCCATTGCAGGGAAGTCCGAGAAAGTAAGGTATGAAAATAATTTTAATATTCCCTCTAATGATCGAACCTATAACCAATCGTGTTTACTCAGATAGGTTTACTAGATATATTTTGAATTTAAAACATTTATTTCTCTTAAATTTATTTTTTCTCTATATCATTCTCCTTCTCATTATAATCAATAATGCACACAAATATTTAATGTTACAATAACAAAATTACTATATTTGATCCTTCCATTACGTCTCTGTATTATTACGCTTATATACTAGATACATATGTACATATAACTAGGTATTTACTATAAAGGATATGACGCAACTATAGTTGTTTAACTAATTTGTATCATGTTAGCTTATGTGTTAAGTCCGTTTATTTACTTTGATTAAAATTTTATGTCGGGTATTTTTCTGTTAAATAAAATAGTACATAGTCCGTTGTCATTGCAGAATACAGCACAAGAGTTGTTGAAAACAGTACTGGAATTGTAGAATACGTTTACTAATTATAGGAGACCATCGTGACGCAGTAGAATAGGCTCTAACTTTAAATGCGGCTGTGGGTTCGATCACCATTCGAGGGAATGATTATTATATATAAATTATATTTATACGCCCTGTTTTGGTAATGCAAAGTGCAGCGTTGAGTTCCGCCACTAATAGGTACAAGCGATTCGAATTCGGGGGAAAGTGAAAAACAGAGAGTACAGATACAAGATTTTCTCTACATACTCTGTTATGTTTGTTTCTTTATCACCTTACCTGGTAGGTGCAAGGATTTTGTTCCTGTTACCAGATTGAAAAGTATTAATTAACACCGAAGAAAGAGATTTTGTCGTATTTCATTTTTTTTACTGCTTATTACAATCAGATATATTAAAATCAATTTCTTAGTATTTTATCTCTCTGAGATAAACGGTCTACTTTTTTATAGTCCACATATTTACGAAAAGTTTCTTCTACCAGCTTTATAAGTTTTAGGTTTGCTCTGAGACTGACGAAAATGTTTTCTTGCACACATTCCATATTTTTTGATTAAGTTAGATAATTCTATTATATTTCCATTTGTATTATATAATTAAGGTGACATGCAAACTCCAATCGCAAGTGCGCGACTATCTGCAAATTACATGTAAAATTAAAAAAAAAATATTATGGTTTTAATACAGTATTAAAATAAAAAATATAATATAATTTTATAATAAATTTCTACAAGTAATTTTGTGATTGTGTTGTAAAGTTAAGATAAATTTTTACATTTTAATATTTCACACTTATAATGAGTAGCGTCTATATAAATGTATGTGTTGAAGAATTTTTGGGCAAAACAACTAATTAAAAAAATTTAATTCGCTTAATGATGTCACGATATTAATATATGTAAATGGCATGATATCATGGGGAGGGTTCAACGGCTTGAGCGGTTCGACTTAAGGGTGTGGGTGGATGTGTGCCAAAGCACAGTATATAGCGTGTAGCGATTTAAATTATAAGCGTGAAGGCGTCTGTCTGCCCAGCGTAATAATTGTTGGGCTCATATAGAATATTTTACATTACACGAACAAAAAAAATCTTGGATAGTTTCCAAAATATTTATAATCCAAATATGACGACGCCATATTACACAAAAAATGTATTATTGGAAAATTCCAAAAAATAATCAAATTATAAATTTGATATAACAATAAAAAAAATACATTCAATACACGACCAAAAAATCCAATCTAACTGAAGTTATATTATTAAGCCTTTAAAAATAGTAAAAACAAATAAAATTTCATCTCAGTATCACAAAGTTGCTGTTTTAAATATTTTATCACCATTTTTCGTAAGCAGTAGATGCGGGTTTTTAAAGGTTGTGAATTGAGATTTGACGTGGACTCGTATAGATTTATATTACATTTTGTAGTAGGTGCTTGCACTTTACACAATCTACCTGCAATCGCGTTTTAAGAATCAGAAAAAAAATATTATGGTGTTTAAAAAGGTATATATAACTAATTAATTTATTATATATATATATATATATATATATATATATATATATATATATATATATATATATATATATATATATATATATATATATATATATATATATATATATATCTTAAAGTAGGTAATATATTTACTTAAGTATAAATTAGAAGCATTCAAATTGACATAACATTTTGAAATAAAAGTTACAGCCTTATAATGTATAAATGTACGTCCAAAATATGAATTTTTAAAATTTCATTACTTTTCGATTGTAATTATAATAAATTTTATGATACTAGTTAAGTAAACATATAATTAGCTGTGATGTGGACAGGAGTCAGAAGGACAAGACAGTATAATTTTATCGTGGTAAATATAAACAACTAATCAATAATGATAATTTTTGATAAGAAACCGAGGATCCATTAGAATTGTGTGCAATTTTTGTCAGTGCATTATTATCAGCGTCAATGCTTAAATCTGAACATGAAAAAATTCTTAAGTCTTGAGAAAGTGCGTAAAAATGGATAAAATTATAAAATATGTGGATTTGTAAATATTTATATATATATTTTTTTTAAAGATCGAGGAGGTTATGCAGCAGAAGGCGCCAAAGGTGCCTAGCGACGTCAAACTCCAGTAAGTTTTTGTTTAATCTATGTTAATAATAGTATTTCATTATTAACTTGTATGTTTTGCATTTTCTTTGTGATTATTTGACAAATATATTTAGTAGTAGTAACCTGTACTTTAAGTCTGCTAGCGCCATCTATTGTGTTATCGACAAAACGTTAAGTTCTTATAGTAAGCACAAGATGGCACTTGTAGAAGATATTTACATGTATTTCAAATAAAATATTAGTGGTAAAGAAATTGTAAGATTAAAACAAAATCTAAAAATTTGCATTAAACATAATATAACAGATTCAAACAAAAAAATTTTTTGTAATTAATGTATTTTTAGGCAAACGCAAAGCTCGTCCTTAATCCGCAAGGGTATAGCAGCGAATTTCTTCAAAGCCACCTTCAGCTCTCGTAGCAAGGCGGTACCAGCCGCCAGTTCTTACTCAGTTCAAGAAACCAACAAAATAGGTAGCGCGGAGACTAAACCTGTAACGAGAAACCGACCAAGAACTGGTAATTATGTTAATATGTAATATAAACGTGCGGCTATAATTTTATCCGTCAATTTGTAGTGTGCTGCTTGTGCAAATAAAAGTTACACTCCTGATATAATATCGATATTATTTTATAAATTGTTTTTTAGCACCAGCGGAGCCTAAAATTAAGAGACGGAACAGTGAAAAGACTTTAAGCCTACGAACTGAGAAGCTTTTAGAACCAACACGACCGTTAAGAAATAAACCACTGACTCCAGACCCTGGGGGGCCGAAAAGCGTTGAAAAGGTCAAAAATGATCTAAGTTCTAATGTGTTCAAAATAATTAAGAAGAGCTCAGCACCGTCGAAGCCTAAAACGCCTGATTCTGTTTTGCCACCAACTCTGAAACCTAAGCTGCCAGAAAAGGTTAAATTAAAACGCGAAAAATATGTTAACAACAACAACGTTTGGACAAATGCTAATGTGGTGAGAAGTGAGAAAAAGATCCCAATTGTTTCTATTCGGTACGTAGCTTGTTTGACTTGTATTTTTAAATATTTCCCGCCATTTTAATTTATGCCATTGCAAATTACTCCTTTTAATGTAAGTGATTCGGTCTCATTTACAATGATTTTTTTTAATGAATGATACGATTTCGTGTGACACACGTGACGAATATTTTTTGTCTATATCTTATACCTGAATGTCAGCCTTATACTTGTCTTTATTACACGTACAGCAATTAAGCAGCTAAAACTATCCGTCTCTGTCTGTCGCGGGGAATGTTTTCCTGGCAGTATAATACGACTTTTACGATGTGTTAGCTTAACGTAAGTCAAATCGTATCACTTGAGTATTTTAAATCGAGCCGCGTTATATAAAGAAATGCGAGACCCGAGTTTTGAGCGACCGAATAGCAAGTTTGTTTGCCACGGTTGGCCGCGGACGTGTTCTGTCGGCCGGTGCTTTATATTTCGAACTTTAAAAAATAAAACGAACTTTTTTTATAATGGTGTGTTTATAACCTGTGCCTTCAGAGTGATCGGAGTTATTGAGTGTAGTGTTTTTTTTAGTGTTTACTGTTTAGTGTCTAGCGTCCATACACAGATGTAACAAAAATTCTACTTGCTGTCTCGTTACTTGCTTTCTCGTATAAACATATTATTACAGCGTGTAGTGTGAAAGTTAACTTATTATGTCTCATCCTTTATATTTAGATTAACATAATAAATAAACGACTACACTACTTATGTTTTAAATGATAAAGGCTGATTATAATATCGCATTTTTAGTTATGTTGACTTTTTAGCGCTTGTGTTTTGTATATAAAAAATAATTGATGGTCTTGAGGCTTAAGCTAAATAAGATAAGCAGGTATTAATGAATAGTGTCACTTCAAGGTCACGGTAATTACATGCAAGACGCCTCCGAACACGGTAAAGTGAATCGACATTAATCTAAATGAAGATAAAGTAAAATATCAATTATTATTATTTAAATATATCATTGATAACTTTGTACGCAAAATGCCGACGCTTTTTACATTTTTATAAATCATAATTAAATCATATTTTTTCTTAAATTATTAATTTTTGAATTTTTAACAAATTCACACAAAGCTGCGAACAGATTCACAATGATTACAATCAATCGTTAAAGTACTGACGTAACAACTAACGGGGACATACAGGCCCATGTATGTAGTCGAGCGTCAATTGTATTCGTAAATTACGACAAGAATCATATCATAGTCAATTGGCTACAGTATAAAAATGGATTTTAATATTTTTAATAGTATAAAAAATATCGAAAACATTCTGTGAATGTTTTCATGTCTTTCTTGCATTAACTTGTGACATTTTATATTTAAATTTAATATGTATTAGGTAATTGTTAACAAATAAATAATTAGGTTTTTTTTACGCTGTCCCACTACACAAATATTTAAAATAAGCTATGTTTTGAACATAATTTAATGGAAATAAATAAATTACTTATCCAGATCCTGTCAGTGTCGCCAACCGTTAAACACGCCCGTTAAAATATAGATTAATTATTTATATATATCTAAATGTATTTACCAATAACCTAAAAATATTTTTTTTTCAAAAAAATCCACAAGTAGCTAACTAAATAAAATAATTTTGTTGCTAAAACCCATTTTAGCTAGACATTTTTGTATTTAAAGCTATCAGATTAAGATACCGATTAAACCGTTTAGAAGCTTAAGCTTCACATAATATGGAATTACAACATAAATACCTACAAGTACGTATAAAAGGGTTTCAGCAAGATCGATCGCAATGCTCGAACGAATAACTATATAGATTTTTTGCCATTACTATTGGTTGTTTCTTGTTGTAATCGATAAATATTAAAAAAGATTTGTTTAATTTAAGCCGCTATATAGATAGGTCACAAGCACGTTCAGGTTAAAGCCGATCGAAAGGTGCACTTGATTTTACGATGAAGCATATGTATTACATGCTAAAATTCCTTTAAAGGAAATCCGTACATTCTATTATTCATTTGTACATTGAATTTAGTTTCACTCCATAATTAGCCCATCCTTGGTATGTAGGCTGACTGCGGTTGTAACATTTCTCATGGTTTTTTTTATTTCCATCTAATCAAATAACTGGGTATATGAAGAAATATCTTTTTTTCTTAGTCTTTATCCTTATTGTCATATCGTTTTGTCTTTATGTATATTTGTAGTAATTTTAGTCTAAATTAATTCTATTTAAGCTAAGGAGTTTTGATAAATCAGCAGAGATTGTTTTAAAGGTATATTCTGGTACGTATCGTATTGATCTATGAGATACATCTGGCGATCTTTCCTTTTGTATCCATACTTCCGTTGCAAGAGATTTGTAACGAAAATTTATTGAACATTAGTATTAGTCGTTATTTACTTTGTGAATAAGACGGGGTTTCACAATATATTTTACGTTTAAAATTACTTTTTTCTAAGTATATTCGTTTTTCTTACGAAAAGTAATAATTCATTTGTTTAGCTTTAAATAAAAGCAAAAAATGTATCATTTATTTAACGGATTTACTATGTAATTCCTATTTTTGCTCTAAAACATTTTTTATATAATATAACTGCTATTAAGCTTAAAAGCCACGAAAATTATATATATAGTATACTAAGGAACTAATTTAAATTAAATCAGTTAAATTTGTAAGGAAGTGTACAATTTTTATTATTCTGTAAATTTATATAGTAATGTATATTTCCCAATTTGGTAGCACATGTTATCTTACAATCGCATCTATCTATACACATCGCCTCACGTACCAGAATCTTTGTTTTTTCCACTAGAATACGAGAGCCGACTACTCTACGTGTGATAATTAGTTACATTCTAACGTTGTCTGAATACCAAACATTAATGTTAACTTGGACTTGCGCTGTAGGTCTGTATGCCGAATGACAAAGGAAGTGTTCCTTAACAGTGAAAATAAAGAATTTGACCAGCTTTAAAATTTTGTAAATATTTCTATTGTTACATATTTGGAACCTTTATAGCAATGTGTTTTTTTAAATAATAAATAAGTTGGAAGTCGGTCGTGGCGCAGTGGAACAGCATCTCACTGTAAACGCGATCGGCTATGGGTTTTATTTCCACTCTGAGCAATGATTGATGATGTTGAAATTATTTTCATTTCCTCGCTCTGGTAAGACAAAGTGCGGTGTTAGGTTCTGTCACTCAACACGCAATGTCTGCTATGCGTGATAATAAGTGAGAAGCTAAAAAAAAGTTGAAGTAACAGACGAAAATGACATTTTTAAATTGTAGTTTCTTTTTACAAAATTAAAAAAAAAGATTTCAACTAAGCATTTCATACAGTTTGACTAGGATTGTTATTACGAGTGTAGTAATTAATTATATTCATGCGCATGCATACAGTTGTGCAATAAGTCCCAACTCTTTAATCACTCACATATAACGCCCGCATGTGGGGGAAAGTAAAGCACTTAGCGATTGAATCGGAAGAGGATGACTTGAATTAAGTACATTGTATATCAAAACTAGTTTACAATACAAATATCTTTACACGATTTTTGTGTGAGTTTATTATTTCAATTAAGTGTCATTTTGATTTTGTAATTAAATTACTCATTTCTATATAAGTAATTTAAGAGACTTTATAGACAACAAGTTCCTTATTTTTTTTAGTTCATGATAACAGACGTAAAACATTCTGCCAGAGTAGAGTCGAGATTCTGTCTGTATAGAAAACGCATATTAATTTGCTTAAAGTAACATATTAATAAACTAAGTTTGACGACGAACGTGCCTTAGACCTATTTCATATCGCATGAAATAAATTAAAAAAAAAGCTGATATGGTCATATCAGTTGGTCTTATTGATTTGTATTCACGTATGCATTATACTTATCGTGGTTACATATTATTTTAAATAAATTATTAATGTAAAACTAGTATAATTTGCACGGTTTGATTGTATGTATGTATGTATGTATGTATGTAAGGTAATACATTGATGTACGGATCGTGGGAGGGTGCCGCTATTGTTTTCTAATTAGCTTCATAGATTGTTTAATGATAACAACGGAGTTAGGTATCTTTTTATGTGAACTTTTTGTAGGAGTTTAAATATGTTTTTGTATACATTTTTTTGTTTTTACAAGAGTTTTAGCTGATTAACCAAAATATTCGAATGACTGTTTTTTACCAATAGTCCAATTTTAATAATGTGATCTTTGAATCATCGTCATCACCTCATGAAACCCTCATTTTACTAATTAATACAAACAAAATAACTCAAAAATATCTCTTTAAGACAAAGTTATACCATATTGTATATTACTTGAATTACTAATGCGACTCGTCACCAACCAATAGGCGATATTCGATAACAATTATTTGTCCAACTGTGATCCAAGGATGTGTTGTCCGCGAAAACAAGGTTACCCGACCGCGTTCACAAGTGGTTTGTACAATAGTATTCACTTGTTATTTAAAGTTATTAAATTTGGTTGGGGTGTAGTATGCACATTAGTCACGCTGAAAAACACCATGACCTAAGTATTATAAACTATTTCAATTGTTATTCATATATTTAATGCTTACACAACTATTTTTACAAATGTATATTATAATTCCCACGTTTCGTCTTTTTTTGAGTCTGGTTCTCTGAACCCTATGAATCCTGCCTAAATCCTTAGATCTTTCAAGTTATTTTTTTTAGCTTCACGCTTTTATCCTGCATAGTAGGTTAGACACGAAGTACCTAGTGTCAAGACATTCCATATTACGCTTTCCGCCGAATTCCAGACATTCCGTATTGTGTGGCGGAACTCAACGCCGCGTTTTATCTTGCTAGAACGAGGATATGAAAATATTTTTACTTAAATATAATTATTCCCCCGAGTGGAAATCGAACCCACAACCGACGTCAGGATTCAATTGTAAGTGATAAAAACTAAAAAATTTCCGCTAAAAATAATATATTAATTGCTAGCAATTTGCTAGCTGTATAAAAGTGTATTGGTTGTCTTTATTGACTCCTTTTTGTTATTGTGACGATTTCATACCAATTTATTACACGCTTTATATATAGTATGGGAACGCATTATAAAAACCCGAAAAAATTGTTGTATTTTTTGTACAGATGAAATCTGGGATTAAAATTTACACAAACCAATACTCTTTCTCACATCGTTCTATATAATAATAATATAGAAAATGTATACTATAGTACACCTTATGTATATAAATAAGACTGTAAATGGACACTGAGATCAACCACAGAACTGTGGCTTAACACAATTATTTAAAACGTATAAATTATATATATATATATATATATATATATATATATATATATATATATATATATATATATATAATTTATACGTTTGCTTTTTTTCATTCTATGTGTTTTATACATATATATACGATATACGATATCACCATACCAATACCGTTGATATTATTTATTACTCACAAAAATGTAAATTTATTTGGAAAAATATTTTAGACATTCAAGGTATATTCTTTAAATAGCGTGATTCATACTTAATAATAGTAATTTTATTTTGGCATCGTATACATATTATGCTGTCGGTACTTGTTCAATAGCGGGAACGTGCAAGTGGTGCTTAAAATTCATTGCTAATAGAATATCATTTTTGCATTTGAAACTTATATGCGTTATATACATGTACCTCCCATGTCAGCAGGGAAGGTATAAGAAGTAGAATATATGCAATATTTTCTTCACTACTGTCCTGTCCGTTGTCTTGTTGGTGGTCTACTATCGTGCAAAGAATATTCACTTTCCAGTTTTTGGATTATACGACGTATAGCGAGCTCAGACGGTGCACCATGACGACCATATTTGGCACGAAATGCTCTTTGAGTACAGACAATACTTCTCCAATTTTGATAGAAAATTTAGACAATTTCCAAACCTTGAGGTAACGTGAACTTGTTCATGATTAAATGGCAAACATTACTAAACACAAAACAACACAAATGTCAAATGTTAAACAACCAAGGTGGCGGCTGTGAGCTATCAAAACCTATCATCCCTATTGAGAAACACTGTATTATCAAGACACCTCGCCCTGTACTTTCCGCTCGATTTACGTATAATTATTGAAATTTAACACCGAGCTTTGTTTTATGTCATAAAAGATGCGCGTTAAGATGTAAACAATTTTCATCATCTATTTCCCCTGAGTGGGAATCGAATGAACCAGGCAGATAGATGTCCGACTCTACCGTGGCGTCAATGTAATTTTGTTAATAGTATATTTACCTGTGCCTAATAATTAAACCTAACATTTCGAATGCCTGGAACGCTATTAGCGATAAGATTGCTTTTTTTCATTCTATGTGTTTTTTGTTAAATTATATTAATCTATTGTGAAATAAAGAATTTTTATGTCATATTAAATTAAATTCACGAAATTTAATATATTATTTAATGAAGTGTTTTTGCATAGCGTACTAAAAGCAACTTTACTCTTAACTACCCAGTGTGAATGTCGTTTTAGTAAACCAAAGACAAAAAAAATGAATTAACATAGTATTGTTGAATGACGAGATTTTTGTAGTTTAGAACACCATTTTGTTATTATACTATTAAGATATCGATATCGGTCAACTCATTTAGTGTTGTTTTTAAATTTTATCTTTACTTAACGACATTAATTGTATCTAGCCTATAAACGAACGGCTCGAATATATTTTGTACTTTATATATATGATAGCGGTCTGCTCGCGGCTTCCCCTGCTTAAACTATACTATATTTCTATATATAAACATTTAGTTTTGCTTAAATTGCCGAAAAATTTTTTTAGCTTTTATGATTCAGATAAGTTTTCGATCGATTCTACCATATCCCTTGACGAAATTATTAACATAGATTCTCTACGTATCTATATTTTTATATGCATTAAGAAAGATAAACCTTATACTTAGTGAAATTAGGGTACATGCATTCTTGTCATAGTTTTAGATTGAGTGCCAAGTATTATAAGTGCCAGTACTGGTTTTTAACGGTGTTAATGTGTCAAAATAGTTTTTATACACGAAAGTAGTTTACACCGATATTGGCTTCAGTCCCCATTACTTAGAAAGCGGTAGAGCCAATTAGGAATTCATAAAATTTAATGAAATATTTAAGTTGTAATGTAATTGATGGCGAACTATTGAAGCAAAATATTAAAGCAAATTATTAAATTACAAAGATATAGCTTTCTTGTTAGCGATTATTATTTATCCTTTTTTATTTAAGTAATAATTGTATAACAAATAATTATTTACAATATTTTGTCTCAAATGTTTTGAATCTTCGAATAAAGCAATATTTAGTAGCAGCAAGACTGTAAAGCGACCTATTGATCTAGACTTAAACTGTACACCCGTTCCAAGTAGTACTAAAAGAAAAAAAAATAAATGCAATTCAAGCTTCCATATTGGATCTGGCGGAGCTACGCGGCCACGGCTGGTCGTTCACCCATTCCTAGCTTCACAGTGACCATATGGTTTTATATATAAATAATGAGACATTATTAATTGATATGAAACTATTATTCATTCAATACATTACTTTTATATGAAATTGTGCCAAAAAACATATTAAAAATATGAACTTATATCTTTATAATAATTACTTAGTTATTTTGTAATGGCTAATTTTTTAAATATTTTCAAATATAGTTGAAGACTATAGAATGATAATGTAAAAAAGGATGAATTTGATGATCAATTTCAAAATCTAATCTAAAGAATGAAGTTGGACTTGATAGAATGTAATTTGTTGAAATTATATATTAAATAGCTGAAACATTTAGATGTCTTTATTGCTTATAATATTGCTAGTATTATAGGGTTAGTCCTAATAACTATCAAACCAGCATGGTCACCCGACAGACGATACCTCTGATCGGAGCATGCCATTCAATAGCAAACGTATTGAATCTATAAAGATTTATTCGTCTATCTCGTCGTTATATTTATTTACAATGTGTCACTATCGACTTTGTAATTCATTGGATGATCGATGCATGTACGTATATTTAATATTTATGTTGCTATGTACTATATATTTGTGTTTATATATTTTATTTATATAAAATTCGGTACGCCTTATGTGTATATATGTATGTGTACGAGTATATTTGTATTGTACATGTGTTTGGATATTTGTGTATATGTATATAAGATTTTTTTATGGAATTTTATTTTCCACTTACACAATTACCCCATATGACAAAGCTGGCTGGTAGAAAATGCTTTTTAGCGTTTTATAGTGCGTATTTGTACAAATTGTGTGCAATAAAGAATATATCAATAAATAATATCGGCTTATAATTACACTAGCTATAATACTTTAATATATAAATATATCAATTTCATTAAAACAGATCATGGCCACGTAACATTTGATATTTATTTGTATTTACCATTTATAGCAAACATATACCATTACGAGATTGTGACAAATATGGTTTGACTAACAGTAGTTTATTTTTCCATTTTAATCAGTGATTTGTATGAGAAATTAACCAAATACCAAATATTCATGTATAATAATTTATTTAGTATTTTACTTCTTTTTTGTGTTATTCCATACTTATTTTGGAAAACATATAAAAAAATCTAATTCAGCGGCGGGATTCGAATCCGCGTTATGTAATTTTATAGTTTGACTTATTTTAAAATACAGTAACATAAGTTCCTCTAAAAGTTTAGCAATAATGAACGCTTATTCGTTTACGAATATAAAATCAATGCATCAATAAAAGGATAAACGTCTAATAGAAACACGAAAGTGAAATAAACGGGTCTAGGGTGTGGTCAGCGGGTCCCCTCTATTTGCATGTAGGGGATAGTGAATAGGGCTTGCGGGTAAATTGACAAACGGTGTCCGTAATACAATTTGTATGTGCTCTAAAGATTATACTAAGTGTTACGAAATGTTAAGCGAAATATGAATAAGGATGAATAGTTTGTTTTTTTTTTATTTGAAATCTTAACTAGTTTAAATTAAAAGCTAAAATTTAGAACATGAAGTTAGTTGTATTCACCCTTATGTATTAAGTTTTATTTGAAGCATATAGCTTTTGAGGTTCTGTAATCATAATCAATGTTTAATACAGGACTCTATTACTAAGACTTCGCTGTTTGTCTGTCTGTCTGTCTGACTCTCTGTCACCTTCCTGTACCTCTTGAACAGTAATAGATAGTCGAAGTTTTCACAGTACAATGTATTTTTATTGCTACAAATTGTGCTACCCTGTAACACATGTGATTTTTTTGTTTTTATAAGTAAGCGCACGTAACCCGTAACGCGAATCTAGTAGTTCTTCAATTTTTTTAAGTAAAAATAAAATTATAAAACTAATTGATAGTGGTAACTAATTGATTGTTACTAAGCAGAAATAGTTAAAGTCCATAATATTATAACTTCTATTTGTCACAGGTATATACAAAAGGTACAACATTGTTCAGTGGCTTGAAAATATTATAATAAACGCGTCTCTTATCTGCTTGTATGTATTATGCAAGTTCAATATACTTACGTTATATCTACATCATTAAATTTACAATAAGCCTGCACTGGTGGCAATTAGTTGACTCAGCATTACGCAGGTTCTACTGACGTGCAAACATAGACCATATAGAATATTGCAGAAGTGATATGAACAATGAGAACTTTATTGTAATACATTTTAAATACTTTGTGCTATAAACTAGCCTATTTTGTTTTAATAACTTATTCAACGAATCGTATGGAATCTTATAAACAATTGTTATTTAACATTACTATAATTTATTTGTAAATGTCGACAATCAATACCACGTGTATATGCGACAATGCTTTATCACGTAACAGCTCTTTGATACGCATTGATAACGGTTTATTTTAGTAAAGCAAATAAAACACTGACGTCCTTTCAAAGTCGTCTCACGATCTGACTATTGATCTTGTACAACTAACGAAAGATTAAATTCCGAGCAAGCGCTTGACAACCTTAAAGGTCACGCCAATTTCTAAATGAAACTGGTTTTTATTCTTTCTGTATCGAATACTCTTCATACTTTTCACTAAAGGTATTCCATGTTTAGACATGACCTCGATAGGACTTTTTATATGTTAATGTGGAGGTTCTTCGCTAGACCCTAAACAATAGAATAATAATTCCGATCACACAACAGCGGACGCGGTGACCGTTACGATATGCAAACACATCGAACAGTGATACGATAACGAATATGATATAACGAGCAAGATGATGAAGTTCAAATCATTATTTCGTAGAGGACCAAGTCAGGGGAAGCAGGAGTCCACCTTAAAAGGTGCTCCATCGGTCTCCAGCCTCGACTCAAAACATCACAAAGTAGCTCCAGCCAGAGAGAAAACTCTTAAAATATTTGGATCTAAAGAAAAACTTCACAAGGCGCACAAAAAGAAGGATTTAGGAAATAATAATGCTGTGTTAGAAGATCCTGAATTGAGAGAAGGCTTGGAGTACGAAGATGGGCAAGTCAGGGCTCATGATTATGGCAGCGCGGAGGAGTTGGGGACGGGTTCCGTAGACGAGAGAGGATCTCAAGAGTGTATCAGCTTGCCAGTTACGCTGAATGCTGACCATATGCCGGGCTTTCAGGAAGTTGAGTTGAGGGCAAGAGTACCATCTGAGGTTAGATATATTTGTTTACTTTATTCTCTAAATAAGACACACACGTGAAAACAATTTACGTAAGCGTATACTCCATTTGAATTATAAACAATGGTAACTTTCACGCCATTACTTTCTCCCAAATAAATTACAGTGAAAAAGAATCTTACATAATTGAGGTAAACATAAACTTTTGGGAGAATAAATTTGTTTTGTTTACAGTTATTAAATTTTAATTAAAGCAAATTTGACGAAAATAGTATTAAATTAATGTAATGTAATGTTTATATTTAGGCCTCGCTTACACCTGGTGTTCGAGAGCTGGAATCGCTTCGCAGGGAATTAGAGGCAAGTACAATGGAGCGAGCGCAATTGCAAGCCCGAGTGGATGAGTTACTGGAGCGAGCCACCGAAGCCGATAGACTGCGAGCAGAACTCGAACGAATGAAGGTAATTACAAAATGACAAATAAATCACCCTTGGGGCACAAATTCCTGAGTACTGGCTATTTGTAGTCGTTGTCGGACAATTATCGAATGTCGATATTATTTACTGAATAAACTTTGGTTGTAACTTGTCGGTGTTAAATAGATATGTTTTATTTTAAAAATAAGCTTATGTTATAATAGTCTAATAATCACTGAAGACAATGGATGTTATAAATGTTCAAATGAATCAATTCCGATGACCGTAAGTTAAAGTATGTTACAGATATTTGTTCGATCGTGTCGTTTTTGATTTCAGTTATTGAGGTCAGTTGACGTCCGATATCTATAAACTGCTTAATTAAAGGCTCAAACGAAAAGCGTATAAAATAAAAATAAATAAGGAATTGTAAATTAAGGAGTAATCAATAACAAGATGATTGCTATCATCACTTTGTTCATTAAGATAAGTTCTTGATGCGCTTGTTTAATTTCCGTATTGCTGTTTGTTTTACTTCTGTTGTCTTAAATCTATTAAGTGGGAATACAATTGTTACTTCATGAATATCATAAATTAACGTTTTAAATTTATTATTTAAGAAATATTCTAATACGTGTATCTGAAATCAACGAAATTGCTATTCAAATGGGTCACCCATTTCTGACATTGGAACATCTTTTGTAGTAGACATTGATTATAATATATCTTTTTACGTAATAATATTACTTCTATACATTTGTTTTAATAACATTTTAATATATATACGTTCTTTATAATATTATTTTACGTATTTTCTTTATTATATTAAAGAGTCAAGATTCTGAACGAGAAGCAGCACTCGAACGTCTAGCGGACGAGAACGGAGCATTAAGGGCGCGTCTCAGAGGCGTCGCGCACTCGCCACTATCGGACAGCGAGAAGCGACAGCTGCTGTTGGCGCCGGCGCCGAGGCGCATGCACTCGTCCGCACCGGCGTCCATCGCTCTTGCACATAATGTAAGCTAACACGAAATATATATATGTATGTATGTATATATATATATATATATATATATATATATATATATATATATATATATATAAATATTTATATATGTATATATATATATATATATATCGTTATTATGTTTTCTAAAATGATACTGTTGGTTTGTCTTAAAATGTTATTAAGTTGAATCTTTTATTTGTCCAAGACATATTTCGTCCCCTAATATTATTACGATATATTTTTCTAAGTTATGATAACTTATGATTTGATTTAGAATATAAATCTACGTACAAACTTCAATGAAAACAATAATATATATATAAAAAAGCAAAGCAGGATAGTCAGAGACAACCTAGAGTCAAGGCACTCTGTTGACTGCTTTCCACCCAAAACCAGGACTTTGTGTTCAGAGTGACGAACTTAACGCCGCACTCTGTTTTACCAGACTGGAGAAATGAAAACAAGTTTTAGTTATAAGGATTCCCCGAGTTAGAATCGAACCCATAACCAAATGTCTTTATGGTCAGATATTGTGATATTATGCCACATTTAAACGCCATATTTAAGCATTTTTATTATGATATCAATATTTTGCTGGGACCTTGTCTAGATGTCTGTCGTACGCATTTAGCCATTATTGAAAAAAATACTGCACTTTGTATATTATAGTTAATTCAATTAAATCAAAGCCGTTTTATTTTAGATATCAGTATATTTACAATCCATATAGTAGTGCGTGACTAAAAAAAATATATTATGTGAACGGAGAAGAATGAAATGTGAAATAGTTAAATTTTATGTAGAGACGCAATATGATGCTACACTTTTCCTAAGAATGCATTACAAATAAATTACGTCAAAAAAATAAATATCATTTGACGTACAATTTAAAGTAACATACCCGTTGTTAAGGTAACCCGTATTTTACCTTGTTAGTACATATTCGGTTTCTTAGTAAGAAGTACTCTACGTATTTTGTTCAAAAGAACCATGTAACGAGTCAAATGATTTTAATGAATGACGTTTTATAATGATTGGAAGTCGGTTCTTTAAGTACTCACAAGTAGTTTCCTTTCATTATATCAGAGAGAATACTAAAAGTGGCGTGTTAATTGATTTCAGGTTTTATTAATTATTATGATAAATATAAGATATTATTGTCGCACAGTGGGATATCACCTGAATTGAAATGTGATTGGTTGAGGGTTCGATTCCCATTCGGAGGAATGGTTATATTTAAAATATATGTTCATTTCTCCGCTCTGGTAAAACCTGGGGCACCTGCATTTTCCGTTACTGTCTTAAATATCATAAGTAAATAAATAGTCAAATATTCTCTTGTAGTTAGGGACGTTTTTTTGACGACGTTTTTAAATAAGCTAAATTTAAATGTGTAAGTTGGAACTTTAGAAGACAATCTTAGTTCATATCAGGCTCCTTTACGTTACATGGTTACTTAAAGTCCGATACTATTAAATCAGACAAATTTTGTAATTTTTTGTTATTATATTAAAAGACTAATAATTTAACAGGGCGAAGGCGATAGCGGTGACGCAAGTACTCCGGAATGGGACAAGCACTCGTCGTCTTCCCTCAGCGAGGTCTCCGTCGCCTGTTTGCAGGACCGCATACTGCAAATGGAAGAACATCATTATAGGTATATATTCATATTTTTTATTATTTTTGTTCATATATATTGTTAAATTGAAAATTTAACTATTATTATGCGATACTTATTGATAAAAGTATAAAAATGTAAATAAAACTACCATTAATTCACTTAGATGCGTAAACTATATACTTAGTTATAAAACGTTTAGAATGAATTGTTAGCATAAGCCATGTGATAAAAAGTTATTTTTATTTTATATCAGCGCTTTCTAAGGAAGATATTGTATTGATTTAGTTAGAATATTCTTTAGCTTTTTATATATATATATATATATATATATATATATATATATATATATATATATATATATATATATATTTCATGATTTCGCCATTTCCAGCACAAGCGAAGAGCTACAAGCGACCCTTGCCGAACTTGCCGACTTGCAATCGCAATTGGCCGACGCACACGCCGACAACGAGCGGCTGGCCGACGAGAAGCAAGTGCTTCTCGAGTCCCTATGTCGGCAAACTGAGAAACTTGAAGACAGCCGAACTAAGGTAGGTCATTATGTCACCAAAAAAAACTCGAAAAAAAAACAGAAAAACAAAAAAACCTCTAAATTATCATGTTACCAACCAGGGACTTTGTAAAAAACAAATTATTATGTAAAGAATAACACGTTGGCAGTTTATTTTCTGTAACTTTTTAAAGATGTGTATGTGAAAAGCAGTTTACACTATCGCATAGCAAAGTAGTCAGGGTGACCAGATTCTCTGTTGATTGCTTTCTTCCCGGAATCGAGGCATTGCGTGCTGAGAGGTGAACTAAACGCCGCGATTTGTCTCACCAGAGTGGAGGAAGGAAAATAAATTTAATTATTTCTGGAGTCTTCGAACCCACTACCACAGATATTGTCATTGTAATTAATGTAATGTTTTTATACATCCCCTATTACGGAAGGCACCGGAATTGATCCTAATAATGTAATGCCGTTATTTTTTTTTAATAAAGAAGTCATTACGTAACTAGACGAGAATATATCAAAAAATATAAGTTATAAAAAAAAATAAAAGATTTGCTCAGTTGGGATTTAAATCAGAAACTTCGAGTCGGTCAATCTTAATTCCATTGAGTCGTATTGGTTATATTTTTTCTTTATTACAGGTTGACACGTTACAAGAGTTATTGATGCGAGAGGGCGTTGAACCTGAAACAGTGGTTTCTGGCGATACTGATCAACAACTGTTGGCCGTGTTAAAAGTAGGTTTACGGTACAAATTCATAGGAATTTTATATTTAATAAAGATAATCTATTTTCTGAAATAGTTATATATATACGTATCTATATACTATATAGCTATTTCATTTTTAAGACTTTCACTTAGTCTCTTGCTTAACAATTTTCGAATTTTGATCAATATATATTATATTAAAATACAATATATTTTTTATGAATTTATTATTTTCTATTTTATGTAAAGTAGAAATTCATCAATTTTAATGAGAAATCATTGAAATATTTAAAATAACAATTGTTGGTGGAATTGCTTGCATAAATATGTATGTTATTTATATATTTTTTGTAGGTATCTCAAGAAGAACGGCGGATATTGTTAGGAAAGCAAGAAGAGCTTGAGGCCGAGTTGAGGGAAACTAAGACAGCTTTAGAAGAGAAAACCAAAGAAAATGAAGCACTATCTGAGAGGATTAGGTTAGTGTGCTTGTAAATTAATATTTCTAAGCTTTACCCTTTTATCCTGCATCGTGGCAGTGAAAGTCAGATGCTGGCCCACTGCGCCACGCCTGTATTTTTTATTATGTTATTGCTTATATTATAAATTGGTCGTGGATTCGATTCCGAATCGGTAAATGAATATATTTAAATAATTTTTGATAAATAATTTTTAAAACAATGGGCGGTGTGGATATAAGTAAGTAACGTAGAAAAAGAGAATCTTTTTCTACGTTACTTATATCCTTATATCCACTCTGTTATACGGATTCAAGAGTACAGTTATTTTGTTATGTTTATTGAAGTAACTTCGAAACAGTATTAGTGCAATAGTAGGATCTTTTACAATTTATTAAGCAGGTAGAGTATAATTTGCAGATCGCTGGAGGTGTCGGCGGAGCGCGCGGAGGCGGAGCGCGTGCGCTGGGAGCGCGAGGCGGGCGCGGCGCGCGACGCGGCGGCGGCGCGCCAGCACCAGGTCACCACGCTCGGGGACCTGCTGGCCGCGGCCAATGCGCAGGTGCGTTTGTGTACTCGTGTTTTAGTCAACAAATTTTAACAAAAATATTTGAATTTCTTTTATTTGAATTTAATTACTTAATCTTATCATTAACATTTTAAATATTGTACGTTTGATTGAATTGTTTTATTTTTTTTAATTTGTGAATTTTACCAAAAATAAAGAAATTTGCATACCAGCAAGAGGAAAATAATGAATTTAGAATTACCAACCTATACAGTGTTACACGCTTTTTTATATTATCTGTGAAAATAAATCATACAAGTAAAGCCATTTATTAAGTCATTTATTTAAGTTTGTTTAATTATATAATTTATAAATATATATTTAATTTCAAGCTTAAAGCGACACATCCATATAGAAATAATATTGGCTAGATTAGTCGGTAAGATGTGGTTATTTTGGTGCACACAGCTGGCGGGCGCGGCGGAGGGCGCGGCGGCGGCGGAGGCGGCGGCCACGGCGGCGGCGCGGCGCGAGGCGGAGGCGGCGGCGGCGCGCGCGCACGCGCTGGCCGAGCGCCTCGCGCACGCGCAGCGCCAGCTCGACCGCGCGCACGACGACGCGCGCAAGCTGCACGACGACGCGCTCGTGAGCACGCCACTCATACATCTGTTACAATATATACTTTACAACTTATCGAGATTTATCCATATTGTAATTTAAGAATGCAACTTGTTTATTAATTATTGTTGATTGATTGAATAGTCTTCCTTTTGTATGTCAAAATACTTACAATATTATTTTAACTTTTTGTCCAAACGCCAAATTGATATACCTCATTATTTGAAATCTAACATTAATGTGTATTTTTTACAAAGGTTTCACGAAATAACGCCAAATCAACGATCTCGGAGCTAGAGTTCCAACTGGAACAGTTGCGACAAGAGAAGACCGCGCTGCAGGGAGAGTTGCAGACCTTACAAGAAAACTCTTCGGAACTCCAAATACAAGTAATTGCTATTTAAATTTCTGTTATTAATTTTAGTAATGTTACTCTTTTTTTAATATGTAGATTTTACTCTTATTTATCGAAATCGTAAAAGAAATCAAATAGTTTAACTGCTAGGGATAAAGAATTAAGTAACATGAATTATTTAGAGATTTTTAGTGTTACGGTTTTTTTTGCGAATATTTATTCATATAATTATGAATGTATAAAATATCTCAAACTATATAATAAAGTAATTATATGTCACTAGACTTTCCTTTAGACAAAAGTTTACTTTGCTAAATTAATGTCACAGTATCACGTTTTCATTACTCTTAACAGGATATTCAGATATTCATGAATCTACCACCACCGGGTCACAGTGATAAACATGTTTATACATTATATGTAAGTAATGGTTAACTTGAATAGTACAAATAGTTTATATTGTACTACTCAATATACATTGTCAGGTACAAGTGGCGACGGACGAGAAGCTGGCGTTGATGAGTCGCGCGGGCGAGGCGCTGGCGCGCGCCGCCGACCTCGAGCGGCAGCTGCAGGACGCGCGCGCGCGCCTCGCGCAGACCACCAGGGACCGCGAGCGGGACGTGAGTGCTCAATTAATTGCTGATACAAAATAAATTATTATACAACTTAACAATAGTAATTGAATAAAAATTTAATTAATTAAAAATTACAATAAGAATAAAATGATAATTTTACAAGAATTAATTGATAATAATTAGACATTAAGAAATTTATCAACATTTTCTTTAGAATGTTGACTGCTTCTGGTTTAAGGAAGATTAAATAATATCGTCTCATGGTTGTTACTATTATATATACCGTATTACCGTATTACCGTTAGTGGTTTATCAAGAAAGACGCCAGTCTAAAGCGTAGCATGACTAACTACGTAATTCATTATTCATTTAATAAAAGAAATAAATAAAATTTACCTTCAGGAAACTGAATGGAAACAGTTCCAAAGCGACTTGCTTATGACCGTTCGTGTCGCAAATGATTTTAAAACCGAGGCGCAGAGAGAACTCGAGAGACTCGTCTCAGAGAACAAGATAGCTAGAGACCGGATCCGGCTGCTCGAAGACCAAATACATTCACACTCCTTAAAAGGTAAGTGAATAAAATGATTAAAGAACGATTTGAATGAAAATAGCATGTTTTTCTTTTTTTTTGATATTTCGCTAGTTTGTGTTTAGGCAATTTTCAAGAAAACAATACTATATATATGTCATATTAATTGTAAAGTACGGAGTGTCTTGGACACTAAGTACTTCCTTTTCTACTCTGCTATGTGATATAAAAGCTTTTATACAGAAATTTGCCTAAAATACGTTCTAGTGTTAATATGCATTTGACTGTTTAGTCGATAGGTATTTGGTTCTATACACAGTTGAACAAAGTTTTAGTGTTCCATGCATTTTAGTAGTTTTAGATATAGCATGTGATATACAATTAAATGATACCATAATAATGCCAAAAATAATTTGCGGACTTAACAACATTATCACGCACTAATTATATGTAAGGCTTTGAAATGTAGTCGCAGCCATACAACTAACTGTGTCATCTAAATGCAAAGTGTACATAATTTATATAAACTGTCTAATATTAATTTGATGTACCAACACAGGTGTTGACAGGCAAGGATCTGTGGATAGCGCACAAAATAACTCGGATGATAACAATATATCGAAACATTCCGAAAGTTTCGATTCTAACAGTGATAGTTCGTCCAAGGAAGTGTTTAAAAATATTCGGACGCGATATCTAACTCGAGTTCATAGTGTTGAAAAAAAGAATACCAGCCTTGTCGATCAAGCATTTTTCAAACTTAATAGGAATAGTAGTAAGAAAGATCTAGATAATTCCACGTCTAACGAATTTAAACTTGAAATATGTAATGTGACAACGGATGAAACGAACGACGATGACAGTCAGAAATCTACTTCGGACAGTCTTGGTGAATACAAAAATAAAATCTTAGCTGAAGCTGTCCTACCTACCTTTGAGACCAAAGAGCTGAAGAGACAAAACGCTATTGACTTTTCCTTGCAAAAGCTTAGGCGTCAGGATGCTTTAGATGAATTTGATGTTCTAGAAAATGATAGTTTTAAACATACTTCAAAGTCTGAATCTATTAATTTAAAAAAATGTAAAGATAAAAATATTTTTAGTAAGAATCTCTCTAATATGTTTAACGGTAAAATTAAGTCTTATAGTACAGATAATCTTAATGCAAATGGAGAATTTAAGAATGCTCTTAAAGAGGCTACTAGTATAGAATTCCTAGGCGATGCTTATAATGTTAGTGAATCTTCTTTATTTAGTGAGGGTTCAGACAGCGTTTTCGTAACTCCATTTGAACAAAATAATAACATCACGAATATAATTGATAAAGAAAGTAAAATTAAAGTAAATAACAAATCGAGAGCAAATAACCATTCAAAATCGTTAGACGAATCTACACAAATACCAGTTGTGAGAGCGGAGTCAATACTACCGTACCCTTATCCTGATGATATAAAAAGCAATCGACTGGACAGTGACACATTATTTATTCAGCCTTTATCAAATATTATTAATGATCCAATAGAAAAAGATCTAAGGAGAGTGAATGAAGAAATAAAATTCAATTTCAAAGCCGCTCTTAACCGCATTAGTGGTAACGATCAAGACCAACCATTGCAATCTGTTCCCAAAGAGGAACTGAGTCTATCTAAAGTAGCTACAGAAGCGATCACGTTGAAACAAGAAGAAGATGTTCCAGATTATGTACCAGTTAAACGTTTATCTACTTTTAAGGGGGAAGATGATGCTATTAAACAAAGGAATAGTATTATACAATTATTTAATAACGGCGAGGAAACCAGTGAAGCAACAGTAGTATCGAGCGTCACTGAATTATCACTAGATGATTTGAACAACTCTGATAAAATTCAAACTATAGAAGATTCCCTGCAAACTATTACAGTCTCCGAAGATAATGCCAGTAGTATAGAAAAAATAAACAATACAAATTTAATTCAAATGTCTCTTGATAAGTCAAATAACAAAACGCCTATACAAGCAGACATCGATCGTAGTGATTCAAAATCTACAGTAGAACCGATAATCGATGATAACGTCAGTTATCATTTGAAAATACACACTCTCAGTGATCTGTCACCTCCGAGTTTATCAAATACCGATACTTCAAACAATAATGTACCAAATACTATACATAATAAAGTTCGTAATAAAGTAAATAGTAATAGAATTTTGACACCAATCAATATATTAAATGCAAATATTGAACGCGGATCGTCTCCGATAATTTTGAGTCCTGTCTTAATACAGCCAATATTTTTTAAACCTAGCTCTGGTGTTGTTGAAATTGATTCAAAATCTCAAAGTAAAATCGGAACTGTATATTACAATGATATTGACCAAGTAAAAAATAATGAAAGTAGCTTTTCTGAAGTGCCTAAACGGGAATCGGAAAACAAAAACAAAGGTATTTATTTAAAACATACTAAAAATAAACTATTACCGTTTTTTCCAATGAAAAAGGGTGATTCCAGTGAAAATGTAAGTGATGCAAAATCTCCTACGACGGTAAAAAGTCCAAGCAAATCTTTAACTCCAATAAAAACTGTTGGTAAGCTATCGAAAACCCCTGAGTGGTTAATTGATAACCAATATTATCAGCCGCTTGACAATGTGCCCTTCGTCATCAACACAACGCAGGCATTTGTCAAACAAAGCACTGCAATGGAAGAGGGTAGCTCTAAACGAAGTAGTACAAATCCATTTCTTTCCTTTGACCAACCCTTAACAGCAGAGTCTGAAAACTATTATGAAGAAATTGGAGAACCGGTTAGCCTCGCAAGCCAAACTATAAATATAGCAGATGATGATAAAGTATCAAGTAACGTCACTGCAACTGACGATTTTGCAAATATTCCTCGTGAAGAGTTACTTATAGTGCCCAGAAAGCCTAAAAGGACTAAAAAGCATGAAATGCGACCAAAAAAGTCAGGTGATACAACGATTGCGAAAGAAATGGCGAACATGACGAAGTCTGTCATATCACTATCTCGAACTCCGAGCGCTAAGGATACAATAAAAAAATCTACCAGATCCATAGGCGGTATTGTCCAAAGCTTAGAAAAAGCCCCCCTTGACACGAGACCGGAAGTGCCAGTGCGAAAATTGTCGCTACAAAATCAAAAGTCACCCACCACAGACGTAGACACAGGCTCTTTGCCTCGACACAGAAAGACGTATCACTGGAAGACATTAGAGCACAAGCGGCTCTCGCATCCGATACGCTCGTTAAACGACTCGCCGACGTCCAGACCTCTACGTAAGTCAGGCTTAGAAACCGCCCCGTGTGATGTCAATGTAAATAACCATGTAAGACGTGTCGTGTTGTTTGTGTTCATTTGGTGGCGGTCCGGTGCTGGTTCGTTCATTGTATGTTCGTTTGTGTTCGTTTTCTATGTTTATGCCGTGTATTGTCTAGCTCTCCATGTTTTACGACATGTGCATGCGTATGAAATACCATCTTGAAAGCTACTCGATATTGCGATAATTTATTTTTGTATGACGTTTGTAATTAGTGTTGCAATTCATTAACTCCTTATATTATTATTTTACTTGTCGTATATCTTTAGGGTGGTAATATTATCTTTAGGTATACTGGTATATATGAACTAAGAAATATAACTACCAATTGGCTTGTAAATATGTATTTTATGCGTTATTGCTTTCGAAATTATTTTAACGTATATTTTGTTGAGGGTGACGGTGAAATTTTCTTTTTATATGTTACCCATATTTTGATTTCGTAGGAGGAAACTTTAGTTTGAGATAAAAATAATATCATCTCCCATATAGCTAGTTCAAAAGCTATTTTTCATTACATAACATTGATATTTGTCCTATTTTGAATTTTATACTTTTTTAATTATTACAAAAAAAAATATATGTGGCAAATAATTATAATAAATGTGGCAAAAAACATAAAATTAATTCAAATATTCGCAAAAATTAGAAGTAATTAAATAGAAGTACCGTAATTTTTATTAGCTATGCCTCCCCGTGCAGAAGAAACGCCCACACCGCCGCCGTTGCTCACCAGTGCGTCCTTGCAAGATATTATGGCGACTGCCGCTTCACACAGACGGACAAAGGGTATTTTTTATAATTATATAATCATTAATTATAAGTATTTTACCTATAAACAAATTTCTGGTACCAAAAGATTATAAGATGTGATTATAAGATTTATAAGATAATCGTTTGGCAAGAGAGAATGCTATTTATTTTAATATTTTACGATTTTTAAAGTGGTTTTTCACACTTAGGATTTGAAAACATTTTTGAAATATGACTTGGACGCTTGGACGGTTTCCAAGAGGCATGGGTTATTGAACCCATTGCCGTAAAAACGTATAAAAATGTTTACTAATCCTAATTATGGAATAACTCTTTAAAAATAGTAAATCATCAATCAATCATTTTTTACAATTTTTACCTTCAGTCTGTTTATTTGTTTCGGATAATCTCTGAAATGGCTTAACCGATTTTTACAGAACATAATATTTACATTGGTAGATGTCCGATGTAATAAGGAGTAACCTAGGCTTATACGTTTATTCAGCATGTTTAAAATAGCGCGACGTCCACTACTCACGATAAAATGTCTCTTAATCGTTTTTCTTTTGCTATTTAAACCTGTCTTTTAAAAAGATGACAATTAAATAAATGTAATATTTTTACCAGGTGTAAGTAGACAAGACTCGCGGCTATCTGTCAAGTCACTGATCGAAAGTATAGAAAATGCAGCTAAAGCGGCCAAGCAGTCTCCAGCCACAACACCTGTCACAGAATGGCCACAGGTAACGAAATATAGATTTATTAATTTTTAATCAAATTTAGTTTGTGCCTAAGATAAATATAAGATACTTAAAAGAATGTTATTCAAATTATAATAACTGGCAAAACTGTAAAATACATATATTTAAAAACTAAATATAACATGCACATTTTAAATGATACAAAAATCTAATTACTTAAATGAATGAATGACTTTTTAAATGAAGTTATTAAATATTAATATTATGTAGCAGGTCCAAACAACAACAGGTGTAACAACAACAAATAATATCAAAAATGGCCTCCCTGAACCCGCACCGCCCGCCACCAACGGCATGGCGGCCACCAATTTCAATAAACCACCGGCGCCTCGAAACAGACCTTCTCCTATTAGTACAGGTATTTATATATAATATAATTAAATATGTACAGTGTATATATTTTTTCGTCTTCAAGTGAATTATTTATTAGGCATTGTTTGAACTTTTCAAAACAACATTATAATCGCATATATTTTAGTATTATTAAAAAATAAACTTTTCATAACGTGACGTTTTGAACACTACAGTCTTTGGTCACAGGTAAACTCGAATGGTTTTCAAATAGTTTAATTTAAAATATGCAATATCTTTTTTTAAGATAAATCTTCTTTAGAAGTTCATGTTAAAGTATTTATGTTAGAAATCGGGTATACTTAATTATTGATACAATAAATACTTTTTTAAACTCATGACGCATTTTGGTTATCTTAACATCTGTCAAGTATTAGGAGATAACTTATCTGGTAAGGTTGCATGCTTTCTCACTACATTTATTATAGTGATTTATTAAATAAAATAAAAATAAATAATCCTTCGTGATGCAACATTTGTCACTGTTAAAAATATACCACTGTTTTTATCATAACTAATTGAGTTATGGTTTGTATAACCATAGACAACAAAGGAAATAAAAAAATAATTTGATGAGAAGTATTTAATCAAAAATATTTAATATATATCTTTTTAATTTCTCACCAGTAATATGTACAATAGGTACACTTTAGTTTACAGTACGTTTACAAATATCTAACAATATTTTCGTTGCATACTTGTAATCTACATACTTTAATATGTAAATAGAAATAAATCTTGGTAAATGATATACTTTTTCATACTACCTGTTATATATACTTTATTTAACATAATATAATAGTTACTATTCACTAATTTACTATTTCCACGTTGACCGCATGTGTTCGCTTATTTCTATTGCAGCATGGCGGCATGAGAGAGGCGCATAGCTATTTATTCTCTAACCTATTTATTTGTTTGTTTTTGTGTTCCTATTTACATACGTATATGGACTATATATTATTATCCTTATTGAATTCCACAGCTTCTTATAATAAATTATTTAAAATATTTTCTTTCCTTTTTTTTCTTTAAAAATGTTGTTTACCTCTGGCTGTGACTAACACTTGTTATACTTTAATTACTAAACTACTTGTTAAATATAATCATTTTCTTGCCATAGTACTTAATTCTTTATTAATTCTGTTGTATTGTTTGTAACACATTTGTATGTCTGTAATTATATTCATTTTAACTATAAACTAACTCATTGCTTAAAACAAATCTGTAAAACAAGCTTACCTAAGAAATAAAATAATAATAATTTAATAAATACATGTAATAATATATCACTTGAATCATTAAACCGGAATTTGGTACATTCTCGATGAATCTACTCATTGTGATTAGAGGCCATTTGACTTCCTTTCAACGCTCTGTGCCAGTTATATAATAAAATAATATTTTCTATACATCATTATAATTGCTTAAAGTGAAAATTATATACGATTTATTAAATTAATTTGAGTTAGCCTAGTTACGTATGAATTACATCTTCTTCTTATTTAAAAATAATAATATTTTTTTTATCGCAAATAATCTAAAAATGATCACAAAAAATGATGAGCTTAAAGTTTATTTTTTTTAATTAATTTAAATTTAATTTTTCTCTGTGAAAAACAAAACAAAAAAGTAACAATCAATAAAAATTTTAAGCAATTATATTTTCTCAAAACATGATACAAGTAAATTGAAAACAATAACTAAAAGTGGCACAAAGCGTAGTAAAAGCTTACTGTTGTCTAACGCGGGGGCAGAGGCGACCAACGTGCCCGACGAGCAGCGCGCGCTCGCCTCGCTGCAGCAGAAGGCCATGGAGTCCTTCGTGAGGAGGAACAGCTACGGGGACATATGTGAGCGGACTTTATAATTATAAACCAATTAGAGGCTGGAATTAGTTTGATAATTCATTATGTTCGTACGTTTTTGTGAACGTGATTAATTGTGGATTCGCTTGATACTAATATTTAATAATGAATGATGAAACAAAGCGGGGAGTTGAGTTTGCCATTCAACCCGTCATGTTTGGATTTAATCGGAATGTTTTAACACTAGGATGTCTCCGACTGCACATTACTATGCGGGATAATTAAGCCGTGAAGCTAGTTTTTTATGTTATTTTAACAATATAAACAGATTTGAAGGGATTAGTTTTGTACGCCAATTTGCATTTTTTGTCATATATTAATAGACATTGGGATTTCTTTAAAGATTTTGTTTTTTATAAACTGAATAAATGACTGACTACAAACAAGTAAATAGATCACTTACGATTTAAAAGGCATTTAAATAACAAATATAAAACTTAGGTCTTAAAAATTAGCAGCTTGCTATTTTTAAGTAAGCATGTATCAAATTATTCAGGCCTAGTACTCATATGAGTTGGCTGTCTTATTAATTTCACATCATATTAAACTGTTTTTTTAGCTTCACGTTTTTATCGCGCATAGCAGAAAGTACTTGTCCAGTGTAGTAAGTGTCAAGAAACTTCGTACTTCGCTTTCCACTAAATTTTCTGCCAACGTCGCACTTTGTCTTTCCAAAGCGAGGAAGTGAAAATAATTTAAATATAATCCCTCCCCCGAGTGGAGATCGAACCCACGACCGATTGCGTTTACAGTCAGACGTTGTCCCACTGCGCCACGACCGGCTTCTATATTAGATTTGTTTGTGATATATTTATTTTTGTTAATACCAGGCGAAAGAAAAGATCCTTTAAACGCGTTGCAAGTGAAAAACGGTGGTTCCAAACGGAACGCGCTGCTCAAGTGGTGCCAACAGAAGACGCTCGGCTACAACAACATTGATATCACCAATTTTAGGTAAACCTCATTTTTTAATATTCCCATGTTAATAATTGATTTAAACATACTTCCTGAAAATTAGGGACACTTTAAATGTTATTTGTAATTTTAATTCAATTAATAATAATTAAATCACTTTATAAGTTTTTAAGCACGATTCATTTTTAAAATCACAAAAACGCACCGTTCCTGTGGCTAAACACAGTTCAGCTAAATTACTAAACAAAAGTTTTATGTGTATGTACCCACAAATGTTTGTTTTCGGTACTGTTTGTAAAAGTTGACATCATCCTAAAGAAAACAAATGTGATTTTAGGAGTATGAAAAGTGCTTATATATTTAATATGACTATTTCTTTGAAACATCAGCTTTTGTGTTCAAAATATCGAAACTCAAACCTGATTCGAATGCAGTTGTACTACACCGATTGAAATACTACAACTGTTAACCGCTATTAGAAACCATATTTTAAAAAAATATTTTTTTTTGCCCCCCCTCGTGTGCAGCTCGTCGTGGAACGACGGCATGGCGCTGTGCGCGCTGCTGCACTCGTACCTGGGCGAGGCGCGCGTGGCGTACGCGGCGCTGGCGCCGCACGACAAGCGCACCAACTTCTCCGTCGCCTTCGCCGCCGCCGAGTCCGTCGGGATACCCACCACGCTGGTACGGCATGCTCTTACTTATATACTCCTATACTATGGATTTACATACGAAACTAATACTATTTTTTTGTCATAATTTTAATTTAAATAAAATATCAAAGGCATTTTACTTACAACTACCATATGGTTATTGGCTGTGATACATACCATTCTAGCATAGTTATTCGTGTAAAATAAAACTTATTTATTTATATTTTCGTATTTTATTCCGTATATAGTTACGTAATAAATGTATATTATATCAACAGAACATACAAGACATGATCCAACAAGAGCGACCGGACTGGCAGCAGGTGATGGCGTACGTCACCAGTATATACAAACACTTTGAAACTTAACGTCATTGCTTTTTGCTTTATTCAAGTAAACACATTTTTATCAGTTAAAAATATAAACGTATTAAGGAAGGAAAACTTTTAAGAACTTTATGCAAACGCTACTTTGGAGGAGCATAAATTTACATTATTGTTATAATTTTTTAAAAAAAATCGGTCCTTTTAATTTTTTCTCTTTTTATCTGTGTGGTCTTTACTGTATAAGATCTAAGAACTATATAAAAAATCTAGAAGTTTCGGTCTTACACAAGCCACAAGGCAGTTACGTAGGTTGTATGTAACATTCCTGTAAGAATAGTTAGGGATTTACCAATCGCAGTGTCTTCAAAGCTAATTAACTTTAATTACAGCTTATAATATGATGGGTATACTTTAAATGTACTAAAAAAATAAATTTATTTTACGTAACTAAGATATGAATAATCTAGTAGATTTTTTTAATTTGAAATATTGCGATTGGTATGTGTGATACTTGAAATCGTGTCCGCCATTTCGTGTAACTGTATGCCTTCATTAAGCCTAGGAGTTGCGTGAGGAATTGATAGCCGTCTTTCCATATAAAGACTGATTTGATAGGTTAGTTGGTTAAGATCCTACGAAGTTGACGAATTTTAAAATTAACTTTTAATAAGTTTTCAGTTGAATATTGAATAAAGATGAAAACACACTGCCGTTCTCAAATGTTATTTTATTTATTTCAAAAATATTGGCACCCCTGGTTTTATAGCCTACTACTATTTAAAAAAAATATTGGCCTTCCATTAACTATATATTTATTAATGCATATGTAGTTGGAATTTAATATAAGTAGAAATTACACGCATATATACACTTATAGGAAACAAATATATTAATAATTGTAAGGAAAAATCATGAAAATCATATTAGTTTGTCATAGAGTTGATTTAACAATAAAAAAGGAATCAAGCGTGTTTAACTTGTGCTATATATTTAAATAATTGTATGCATTTTTATTAAAAATAATATTATATAATCAAATTTACCTTCAAAATGTATATTCAATATTAATTAATGCCTTATAAAAGTAAACTTGTGTACGCTAGTTACCTCGAAATTAATAACTGCACCAATTATTATATATTCCAAATTGTAACTTAACGCTTTATATTTAAATTAGTTAGGGAATCAATAGGTCATCCATAAATGACGTCACACGTAAGGAGTCTTTGGCTTTCAGCAAAGTCTGACGTTGCTTGATAACGGTGGTCTCAATAAAGTGACCAATTATAACAAGGACGGGGGAGGGGTCAATATAGCATGAACTTCGTGTGACGTATTTATGTATGACCCCCAACGAAAAAATAAGGGTTTTCTAGAGATGATAAATTTTATGTCGATTCGTAAATTATTATTATTCTGCTTAGAATATTCTCAAAACTAAGCTGTTTCATTATTTTCTTTGAAATTATGATCATGATTGTACTTACTCCGTCAAGTTTTTTGGATATTGATTTTCGTGATTGTTAAGAGGCCTTCGTGACGCAGTGCTAGCGTCTCATTCCAAACGCGATAGCTATCGGTTCGATCCCATAATAATTTAATCATGTTAAAACAATGTACATTTTCTAGCTCTGACAGAGGAGGCGCTATTTTTAACTCCGCAAGTAAACACGCATTAAAAAACACGTAAAATTATCTACTTTAATAGAATCGTTTAAATGTGTTGTTAGCAATATTTTTGTTCAATAATTACGGGTTAAAAATAAATTAAAGAGGGAACATTCTTTTTATGATCTCTCATGGTAAGGTCCAAGTTTATTATTTCTTAAATTACTATCGTTTAGTTTAAAATTGTGTGAGTTTTCTTTAAAGTATGTGAAAAATAAAAATAATTTTTAATTCAAATAAATAATATTAAGTTAAACTTTTAAGGAAAAAATTGTGATTAATATACATTTTTTGTCTGTGAGCAATTTTTTATGTTTCTCTTGTGTAAGAAATGATTGGTGTCAGTGTTGTGATATTGTAGTGCTGAGATGAGCGAATGATTTAAAATGTGGACTTCCGAATATATAATATTTTGTTGAAATTGTTTATGTTCAAAACGTGTTCTCTTTGTTCCATCAAAGATTTTACGTAACATTTTATTATAAACGAATTATTTATAGTTTTTGTAGAAACTCCCAAATACGTAGATTAAAGCTTGACATTATACGTCCTAAAATTGTCGACGTTAGACAGAGAAGCTGCTATACGAGAGAAAGGGTTAGGCAATAGGACTGTAACGGAATATCAGACTCCGTTTCTTTTACTCGTATAGTGCCGTCTCTTTCGCACGACTGAATTATGTTAATTAACATTTACCCTTGTTTTGACATTTGCAGTTGAAATATTTACCAATTTTTGCAGCTTTTTGCTTATTATTATTATAATTATATTACAATTGATAAATATTTTAGCTGCAAATGCCCATTGTAATGATATTACAAGAATATATAACGATCCTCGTTTCGCAATGTGACTGTTTGTTGAAGCTATATAGAATAATTAATTATCTATTTTCATATATCTGTATTACTGTATATAGCTAAAATAAAGTTCCTGGTTTATTTTAAATGTATTTTTATTTAAATTACATACTTAACTCTAAAGTTATATACATTTATTTACATGAAATTAAATTAAATGTAAAATATCTATTGTAATTGTTCCACTTGTTAGTTGTTACCAATCGAGTTCGCCGGGTATGTATTTTTCTATGAGAGACTCGTAGTAAGGCCATAAAGCCTCTATGTCGGGAACTGCTGCGCTCTTGGTATACAAATCGTATTGACTGAAAGTAAAAAATAATTTTAATTAAATTAATCAAGTAGGATTTTTATTTTATTATTCTAAAATAAAGTAGCTTAAGTTATAATATATTACATAACCTGTGTGCTAGTAAGAGTTCTTACAAAATTAGTCCAAGAGCCGGAACAAACAAACGGACAAAATTGTAAAAAAAATCATTTTGGCATATGTATATAGATTGTTGATAAAGCTAGAAAGTCAGTATTGATAAAAAGTACGAACACATTATGCATAAATAAATAAAAGGATGCACATTTATTATGAATAAACATTATTCTTTAAGTAAAATTTTTTTTCCTTAAATATATTATACATTGTTTTTGCTAAAAACTCTTTCTAAGATTATATGAAGTAAAAAAATCTTTAAAGTACATACTTAAATTTAAGTACTGCCTCTTTTATTTTGTCGTCTCTCTCAGTACAGAACTGGCTGTAATCTCCACCGGCGTGCCACGGGTAGAAAGAATGGTATCTAATAAAAAAATAATTTTGTCAGTTTATTTAGCTTACTTGATATTAACATTAATATTTTTTTTTATCAAATAACAATTTTATAAAAAAAAGTAATATATAGTATATTACTTTACTTTTTCTTAAAACTAAAATGTCATTTCTTGTGCTTAATAAAGAACAAAAAATAATGATATTCTGTTAAATTGAAGAATTCATTCTAGTCTGGTTAAAACATTTTTATAGTATAATTTACACCTTAAAAAGAAGAATAAGAAATGCTCGTATTTGAAAATGTATAAAAAAATAAAAATATCGAGACTCGAACCCGCGGTTGTCGGAAACCTTCCACACACTCCAGCCAATTATGCTATACGTATTTATCAAGGCATATAAAATATTGTTTTTGTTGCTGCGTCCTTATAGGGCGATCTCCTTATAGAGATGATGAATTTTTTAATACACAACAATAATATGAACTTTTTCTAAGCGGATTTTGAATCTAAAACTATCATTGGTAATGACGCTAATGCTTATTGAACCGTAATGGTGTAAACAGAAATATAAATATAATATATTTAATAATTGAATCAAAATAACGCACCTTATCATCCATAATCCTTCTTCGGGGAACTTAGCATTGTTATGTTTAAGCACTCTGTACAGGTACTCGTCGTGTCCCCAAGACATTGTTAGATTTTCTATACCACACTTCGGTTTGTACATCCCGTATAAGGTACTAAAATGAAAGAAAAGAAATGGTATAATTAATAACCCCTTATAAAATATTTAATACCTAAAAGAGATATAAAGATTTGTTAATAATAAACATTACACAGGATAAACATTTTAAATGAAATATCTTCAAACTCTAAAGCAATTTGATATATATATAAGGATACAGTTAAATATTTTCTAATTCCTTTAATTTATTTAAGCAGTGCAATATTGAAGACCAATACTAACTTATATTTATTATTATATGTGTCGTCATTGTTCTTAAAGCTGTCGTCACCGTAAACTATGCTCTTGCCCCACTTGCAGCCGACTGGGAAGGTGTCGCCCACCACACACCACTGGGGCTCGCCGTAGAAAGCCATTACCTATTAATAATATACAAATAAGTTTTGGTTTTTCTGAACATTTTATTTTATTTGCGATTGAATTCTTAAATATGTGTTAAATATTAAATGCTCAAGAGTACACTTTGTTTTACCAGATTTACGAAGGTAATTCTAATTTTGAAATTATATATGACAGCCACATTTATTTAGTATATTCTATCCTATTTTAGATGATAATTCTTTGTTATACAAAGTACCGATGATAAAATCTATTATATATAAAAACATATATATGTCTTGTGCTTGTATTTCCTTACTTTTCCAAGATCGTGTATTAATCCAATAAGTTGAAACCAATCATCATTAGGGTGGTCTTGTCGGATCCTCTCGGCTGTCTGGAAGGCGTGCACGATGTTGGGCAAGTCGGTGTCGGGGTCTGACTCGTCCACCAGCTCGTTCAGTTTGATCAGGGCCTCCTTCACAGTTGCCTTAAAGTGGTTGAATTTTATCCATTTGTCCATTTTACCTGTCGCAATTAATTTTTTAATAAAATTATAATTTGTTTCTGTAAATTTAATACTATACTGGTACATTAAAATTTACACAATTTTTAAGGATTTTTATTTTTGATAGAGTCCAAAGAACTTCCAAGAAGACTTTCATAAAACAAATTATCGTCCTATTAATAAGTATCTTTTTATGAGCCTGAACTTTTTACTTTTTAACGATTGTATATTTATGCTCAGAAGCAATCTGTCTTCACGAGTCGCGATTACAAGAAGACACGACTGTTGTTTTAATTTTTAATTTAAATTATGAAATGTTTAAATCAAAGGCTCCAGATCGTTTATTAGTTGGTACATATATTCTATTTAAAAGCATATTCCTTTTTATTTCTGTATATATAATACATACCTTTAACAAACTCTACAGTCATGTTAGTGTGCATGTCGTAGTAAGTTCTCCTGACACGTTCTTTAATGGGATCCATGTCATCGACGGAGTAGTCGCGGAATGCTTCCAGGGGCTTGCCATCATAGATCTTCTCTGGCCGAAGCAGCAGAGAAGGATCTATCATAGAAATTGTGTTGTCCTAAAATAGAACCATACACTTTATTAAAATTTACCAAATTTAATACTGGATAACTTAATAATGAATTAATATAAAGAAGTAGCTAGTCTATAAGAGACACTATTTGAAGATGAATATAAAAAAATAATTAAACATTTTTTCTTCATATAACAAATAGTTTAAATTGTCAATACTGGAATTTCATATCCCATGTTTCATAGAGAATATTTCGCGATGTAAGTATATTAAGTGCAGCGTGCTGTGTCGTCTGTTTTATAACTAAATGAATATTATGGAACGTATTAAGAATCGCCATTTCAAACTAACTAAATATGTAGAATAAGTATGGTAGTCTTAAAAACAAATTAAAAGAAAATAAACAAATTAAAATAAAAAAAGTGTTTCATTAAAACCATCTTTCTAAATAGAAGACTATCCATATTTCGCATTCTTTTAAATTATTATTTTCTTTTAATTTATTAACAAACAACAATTACAATAGTAAATTTTAATAATATTTATTTTAATAATATATTTTTAATAATCCATAAATGTTCCGCATAACATACGATGGGGTCATTCAGTTCGATAACAACTTTAATAAAGCTCGTCATCCATATCGCAAAAGTTACATCATATGATAACGTGTATTGAGTAAAATTTAAATAACGGCATTGATAATATTTTTTTATAATATTTTTTATTTTAGTTTTTTGATTTGATTTTAGTTTTTTGATTTAACTATATATGTACGAAATAGTCAATTTCGTCGATTTTAAAATTAGGACATCTACAGATAGAGGTCTACCTGTGACCACGGACTACTGTAAAGTGTTCGAACCGTCAGGTTTCCAAAAATATATTTTCGAATACCAATATATACGCGATTGATCCGTTTAAAATAGTTTCATTTAAAATGTGTTAAAATCAAAGAAATTGTTTATATACTTTATTTATTTATACACCCCATATAATTATATTATATTATATTATATTACTATATAGTAATTTGATAAAAAAATATTTAATAAATTATTTTACCCATGAAAAAGGAAATTGACCATATATGCATAATATGAAATGATAATAGTATCCGACAATTTGGACATGCTAAATATTTTATTGATATAACGTCTTTTAACTTTGATCTATATATTTTTGTTTGTTTTTAATATAGCTATTTCAACTACCTATAATTTTCTCATAAAGAATAAAAACTTTATTTAAATCCAATATAAATAATAAAAAAACAATATTGCCGAAAACTTACAGGATTAAGGATCTTCATAGTGCTGTTGTTTATTTGAAGATGTCACCACGAAGACTATACCTCACGACCAGCACCAACATCTTAAATGTGAGCGATCAATTGATATATCGAGGCTCGACCTCCGAGGCTAAATGTTATCTCTTCTACGTAAGTTATTTAATAGCAATATGGCAAATTTCAATGTCGTACTAGCGCTAATTATTAACAAATTCTTAATCGCAATAAATGGTTAACTGACGTTAATTATGTTTGCTATAATTATATTAATTAATATTATGATTTGTAAATACGTAAATAGAAAGTGGGGGAAATTATATAAGGTCTATATCAACGAGTATAATAGGTATATCAAGTTCACAAATAGGGAACGATGGGGAAATTTAGAGTTGTAAATAAAACTATTTTAAATGGATTATTTGCGTAAACTTTGGTATTCGAAAATAATTTTTTTGAAAGCTGACGTTTTGAGTACTTTACAGTAGGCGGTGGTCACAGTTAAACTCACGTACCTGCATTTATTGCAGAGAAAAATATTTAGATCCACTAAACGAACATTGGATAATGTATATGAAATGTGTGGAATGAGCTCACGAAAACTGCACGAGCGGTTCTTCTTCTAGAGGCTTTAAATGTCATATCCATATTTGACCCAAAAGCCGTTCGTATTTACTTCGAGGACCACGGGTAATTACGGACAGACAGGGCTTAGTTATTGTTCGAAAAAAAATGTTATTGATTGATCTCGTAAAAAAATTATAATCATAAATATTGATTTTGTACAATTCTAACCATAGTTAGAAACCATAGTACATATAATAAAGAAAGACAGATTATTTCCAATGATGAAATTTTTATATGTGATTTTTACACACATTTTATTACGAATAAACAAAATATTATAGACAAAAAAAGGAAGTAATTTTACGCTTTTTTATAGCTATAGGTTTCCAGGTTCCTGTTCGTTATTAAATATGTGCTAGTCTATAGGTACAATATATAGAACTCGAACGCAAAAAGATGAAGAGAAAGTGCTGATATCAGTTTCTCCCTGTTATTTGCGAGTAAACTGTAATGTTTAAAAAGGAACATTAAACGTAAGTACCTACAGGCATTTATTGAATGTTGATTGAAATGTGTCTTAAGGTACAGTTAGAAATCACGTGATGAAACACAAATAAAACTCAATTGAAATAAAATAAGAATACGGCAGAATATACAATGTGTAGGTATTATAATAACAATTTGTTCAAAAATAACATTCTTCAATTTATTTATTTTTTTACCTTCATGGTCATTACAGGGATTTTAGTTTCTTGCTAAGAATTGCTTCCTTATATATTATGACTATAATATGGACAGCAATAAGCGCAGACGATGCCAAATTTCTTATATTGATTGTTGAATCTAATGAAACATTGTAATATATTTTCGAATTTATTCCTTCATTTTAATACTCTAGTTGACTAATGGTCAGCCATAGTGGAAGTTCTGGAATTAATCTTTGAAGTATTCATTTTAAAAAGAAACTTTCAAACTGATTTAAGAATATTTTAAGTTATTCTAGTGTTCTTCTAAATAAGCATTGTAAAGGTTTAAATCAGATAATGAGATTATTCTAGACAAATATCGTAACGTTAGATGACATAGCAAAGTGTAAGTGGTGAAAATGTCTTACTGAACGCGTTGTATGTTCGAGCTGATCGAAAAATTCTTATTTAAATTTATTTTATATACTTTACTTAGTTAGTTTCAGACAGATAAAATAAATAATTAACATTAACATCATTGTATTCGTACCTTAACTGGAACTCAAAGGCAATTTATCTTAATTCGCCACTCAATGCACATCTATTTTTATCTCAACGGCTAATTTAAAACGCGAGGTTACCAATCAAAGTGAGCAAACCCGTGTATTCAAATAGTTAAGTGTCAGTTAACGGTCACGGCCACGACGCCATATAGCGGGAAAATTAATAAATAAGATATAAATTATGACGTACTTACAACAAAATATAACTCGCAATTTTCAATAGGAACTTACAAGTATCTCATGTTTTTGTTAAAGGAAATAACAAAACTACTTTACTTTACTATAATTACGAGTAATTTTAGATGTAGGTTCGTATCCCACTTGAAGAATGTGTATATTTATTTGAAGTCTTTTACTTTCGCTAGTCTGATGATATAAAATGCAGCGTTGGCAGCATATCCATTTAACGATACCGAAATTAGTGGAAAATGGAAAGTGATTTTGAATATAACTAAATTGATAAGTGAAAAAAATAGTAAGGTATGATAAAAATAAAAATCTGAAAAACAAATTAAATGATTTATTTTAACAAAAGTATAAGGATTTTTTCAATTATTTCAAAAGAAAGTTAACTATCATATATTGAAAAGTGTGACAATTAATATTTAAAAGCTTTTAAAAATATTTTTTGTATTGTTTAGTTAATAATGTAAGCACGGAAATCAAAACGTTATGAAAAATTTTTTCTAATACTCTATAACCAGATAAACTAAGTTTTCATTTCAAATTTTACATTTATCGCTAACATTAAATTATACAATATTACAATTATAACTATAAAATTATTCATTGTGATGCTTTATTTTTTAATGAGTTATCAATATAATTTGATGAGTTTAAACAACTTTGACCCTACTTAGATTAGATTACGGATTTCATGTAATACTGTAGTTCAACTGAAGAACCTTACATATATAAAAAACCACAGTAGGTATTAAGTATCCAGTGTCAAGACACTCCGTACTTCGCTTTTCGCCAAATTCAAGACATTTTGTGTTGAGTGGCGAAGTTCAATGCCGCTCTTTGTCTTACCAGAGCGAGAAGATGAAAATAATTTTAAATATAATGCCACCCGGGTGGGATCGAACCCACAACCGATCGCGCTTACATTCAGATGCTGTTTTATTGCGCCAAGCTCGGCATCAATATTCTCTTCTTATATTTATATACTATATCTCCTTAAAAGTCGATTTTTATGATACGAGTCTGATGTATTTGCCGGTATGATCAGTGCAATAAGAGATTAAATAATAAAAACGTCTTCATTTTTAAGGCATTTTTTAAACTATTGTTAGTAGAAAACATAAGTAATAGAGAAGCTGATGGAAAAAATATTAAGCATAATTGACAACGTGATTTTAATCGATTCTAAAAAGATTTTAAAACTTTCTTATATTTAAATTTAAATTAGGTAGCCATATACAATAAACCATAATGAGGATTTTGCATAAAACTTTACTTGGAAACAAAAGGTACGAAGAAATGAATAAGCAAATGTTGAAATAAAATTATATTTCTATTATAATATCATTTTAAAAACAATAAATACTGAATAGATAAAATAATTAAGTACAAAAGTTTTGTAATTTAATTAGATGGGAATGATTCCCATTATTATATAGGTAAAATACAAATATGTTTGTAACTTGTCAATATATTATAGCTATTTGTTACCATTCACAGACGCCAGGGATGTATTTTTCAATGAGCCCCTCGTAGTAGGGCCAGAGCGCTTCGATATCAGGAACTTTCTCACTTTTGGTGTAAAGATCGTATTTGCTGCAAAAAGCAAAATAAAATGTAAAGAGTGATCGATCTTCACAAATTAATATTTCATATTTACTATTTTTAAAGTGTTATTCCACACTTAGGATTAGAAAACATATTTGAAAAAACGTATAAAAATTTTTGAACGCAGCGGGATTCGAACCCGCGCCTCTTGGATACCGTCCAAGCGCTCTGACCGCTAAGCCATGCCAATATATTTCATATATTTACAACATTATACTCATTTTATTAATTAAATTGTTTGGTGCTTTTAGAAACTATGTCTAAATAAGTAATACAAAGAGGCCTTCGCGTTCATGAAACGCCTGTAAGTAAGCCTATGTAGGTGGAATCCCCACTTACAGGAATGATCTGTATGAATTATTGAAAATTTTACGTTATAATAAGACAAAGCGCGATGTTAAGTCAACGTAATAACTTGATTCTAGGCGGAAAGTTTAGAATGGAGTAAGTGTCTTGACCATATGTTCTATATGACTGCCCTGCTATGCGAGAAAAAGCATTTAGTATTTAAATAAAGATATAATAAAAAGAATTACTTGAATTCAAGCACCCACTGCAAGATCTGTTCGTCCTTCTCGTTGGTGAGGTGGCGATAGTCACCGCCTGCGTGCCACGGGTACAGCGAGTGATACCTGATATTGATGTAATTTTAAGATTTAGTACATCAATATATATATATATATATATATATATATATATATATATATATATATATATATATATATATATATATATATATAATGACAAGATGACTAAGGTTTTTTCAGTTTTACTTAATTGATTATAATATTGCATTACAAGCAGATGCAATGTATTGTTTTTGTGTATTTTTTACAATAGTTATAATGAGATGTATGTTTCAAATTACAGTAGGTACAGACATCTACTTTCATTATCAATAGAGCGAAATAAAAAAACATTTGCAATATTCACGTAAAAACTAAATCTCTTGAACCGACCTAATCATGTACAGTCCCTTCTCGGGTATCTTGGACTTGTTGTGTAGCAGGAACTGGTACAGATACTCGTCGTGACTCCACGACATCAGCACGTTGTCCAGACCGCAGTGCGGTTTGTACATGCCGTACTTCGTGCTAAAAACATATTTTTTTCGTTACTTATTTTAATATTTTAAATTGTTAAAAATTTAAACGCAGCAAGATTCGAAGTCGCGCCTCTTGAAATGCATTGAATCCTACTGCATTTATTTTATACGACATTTATATAATTCAAAAATAGAATTAACTTTTAAAGATACAATAATCTTAGTAAAAACTAACTTGTATTTGGGGTTGTAAGTATCAGGATTGTCCTTGAAGCTCTCCGGACCGTATACGATCGAGTCCGCCCATTTACAGCCGACCGGGAAGGTGTCACCCACCACGCACCATTGCGGTTCTCCATAGAAGGCCATTACCTTTATATTTAGAAGTCAATAAAACCATAAGAAGAAGAGAAGAGTAGAAGTCAATAAAACCATTATATTTAGAAGTCAATAAAACCATGTGCTGAATAGTTAGAATGAAAGTATACGAGGTGAGTAAAAACAGTAAATATTATAAATGTAATTTTTTCTCATATTTCTCATTTTTTGTAACGTATTTATCGTTAACTAGGATGTTCAATAATAAAGTAATATGATATCGAATTTTTGTAATTCATTTTATTTGTATAGGTATAGTAGAATAAATAATAAGTATTATTTGTTTAGCATGTAACTGTTATACTTATGAAGATTGACAAATAGTTTGAAAATAATTTGATAATATAAAAAAGACAGTGCGTGTTAAGTGGTGGAACTTATCGCCGCACTTTCTTTTAACTGAGCGAAGAAAGGAAAATAAATTAATAATATAAACATTCCCCCATTTTGTAATCGAGCTAACTACCGATCGCATTTACAGTCAGGCGCTGTCAGATTGCACCAAGAGGACCTAAATAAGAGATAGAGGAATAACTTATAACAAACACGATCAAAGGCCGTTTAAGGTTATATCGTTTAAAGGTTATATCGGCTAAAGTCAACACCTCGCGATATTATATCTGCCTATGGTGCAGGTCGCAGCCACGTTTATATGTTTATAACAAATACTCAACAATAAATATACTTAAATCTATTGCAAATATTTCTCATAATTTTCATGTATATTCGAATAACAACCGCTTTCACACTTCCCACTTTTTACTATCTCACTTTCCACTTTTTGATGACGTTGACGAATTCTCTTTATTCCTAACAGGGCAGTCAGAAGCACTCAACCTTACGTCTTAAAGACAGGACCTCTTCATACTTTCCCCCGACAGGGAGTTCTCATGCTTTTAACGCGACCCTCGTCCAGTAATATTTCCGAAGGTTGAAAGTGAATCGAGATGTTACCTCGCTTCTCATATTATTTTATGTTCTTTTTATTACGCTTGTGCGTTTTTTATGTTTTTCAAAAAAAATGATGTCATTGTCATAGTAATGATGTCATTAAAATGGACATATTATGTTATTAACAGTAAATATAATAATTATTTTTAAACTCATTTTTTTTTGTCTTACATTGTACTATTGCCTAATATTACTACATAATTGTTGAATTGGTAAGTAAAATTACATTTACCTTGCCCAAATCATGAATGAGGCCTGTGAGATGGAACCAATCATCATCAGGGTGGTCTTGTCGGATCCTCTCGGCAGTCTGGAAGGCGTGCACGATGTTGGGCAAGTCGGTGTCGGGATCCGACTCGTCCACTAGCTCGTTCAGCTTAATCAGAGCGTCCTTCACTGTTGACTTGAAGTGGTTGAATTTCAACCATTTTTCTCGTTTTTCTGCAGGTAAATTTGTCAAATGAGTTGTTGAAATATAAAATAAACAATATTATATCTAACTGACATAAACAAATCTTTATTATGTTAAAAGTTTATCTTTAGTAACCAGTAATTTACATTAAATCTAGTAACTTATGTGATAACAAAAATAAAATGACCGCTTTGTCACTTGGTTATTTATACTTTTAAGAGAATTCCTGAGTTTTCTTTTTATTCAAGGGGTAAGTAAAACATAGTATGTATGGGATTATATACATTTTTTTTAGATCATCCGCCCATTATGAGACATTACATTTTATATACAAATGAGAGATTTGAACCCACAAACGCCGTACCTATATAAAAAACAACCTATAAACACAATTTTTACTTTCAACATAGTAAAAACAGTCAATACTTACGTCTAACCAGATCTACGGTAACGTTGGTGTGCATGGTGTAGTAGGTCCTGCGCACGCGCTCTTTTATGGGGTCGGCGTCGTCGACGGAGTAGTCACGGAAGGCATTAAGTGGCTTGTCGTTAAAAGACGGCTCCGGACGAAGAAGTTGGGAGGGATCGATCATAGAGATCGGATTTTTCTATAAATTATAGTGTAGAATAAAACACATTAATGGAGTAAAAATGCTTTTCTTTATTTATAATAAAACTGTAGAAGGTCAATTCTGTACATTAAAAATATTAAAAAAATAAGTAGCAGAGGGTGTTACTATATTAATAATGAACGGAAAGACTGGATTAAAAAAGTTTTTGTCTTTCTGTCTGTTTGTTTAAACATCACGCAAAAGATCCCAGTTCGATTACAATAAAATTTAGTATAATTATTACATTTTATCGCGGAAAATTGAATATATTAAAAACAAACTTAATATTGCAGCTCGATCCATAGTCATGTCTGACTACTACAAGCGCAAATAATAAGTTTGTCGTATGTTGTCACCAGTATTGGAATTTACTAACATTCCGCTTTGAATATAGGACAGAATGTCGAATTTATTATAAAACTTAAAAATTATTATTTTAAATAAAAGAATAATACTTTTTAATTTGACTTACTTAATTATTTTCGCATTTTATTTTAAAAACATTTTAAATTGAATAAATTTATATTTTAATGAAAAAATACCATTTTTTAATTAAATTTTATATTATTTTCTAATAATGAATATAATTTAAATTGATTAAAATTTAGTACATACAGGAGATACCAATAAAACCGTCTTAATAAATGACCATACGTCTATTATAAAACGTTCATTTGAAATGTTTATTTAACTTTATAATATTTATTATAATACTTTACAACTTATAATTATACTTTAGGAGGAACATAAATGTTATCATTTTGATAACAGATGTGTGTGGACTTGTGCGTACTTTAGGGATCGGTAAAATTTAAAAATTTAAAATCGATTATATGATGATAAAATACTAAGACGCCATCGAGACGCAGTGGACTAGCGTCTGTATGTAACGGACTGTAAATGCTCGTGTGTTCAATTCCTACTCGAGGACGTGATTTTTTAAATTATCTTAATTTTTTCACACTGGTAAGTTAAAACAAAGCGTTGGGTTCCACCAGGTGGCAATGGCTTGAACTGGGGCGGAAAGCGGAGAACGAAGTATCTTAACACTAGGTTCTGTCTGCGTACTCTGCTATACGGAATGTAAAGTGAAGCTACAAAATAGTGCACACACACATATACGAATACCTTAACAATGCTTTTTTTCTAATAATTACTTATCAAAATTGCAAACATGAATTGACCAACAATCAACATAATTTGCCGGTGTCGGCTTTTTTTTATTTTGCTACAGGAACTACATTCAAAGATAGAACGGAATTATGGTATTTGATACTTTCGCATTTGAACTCTGAGGCTCTAGGCTACTGGCATCCAATGGCAATCTATCCCGTAATTATTAGTATAATAAGTAATTTGACTTTTCGGGCTTTAGTTTCGAAAAATACATTAAATACCACGGTAATAACTATCCTATATGCAGCTCCAGACTATAAGCTATTACGATGCCTATGATATACTAGCGCGATTGGCACAAACGGTCACACAGGCAGACAAAAATTCTACATTGTGTACTATATACTATACACATAACTATATATATATATATATATATATATATATATATATATATATATATATATATATATGTATAAATATACTTAATTAAATTATTTCTTGAATATTTTATGTACAGGAATCACTTTTTATTATATGTATATTTACATACATTGTTTAAGTTGTAGGTCGTAGAGAATTTAATTTAAAAGTAGATTTGTTGGAGGATTATTTCTACGTTTATTATTCGTTTTATAAATGGATAGACAGTATTGAAATCGATCGATAGCTTATCTAATGATTTTAATACTGTTTCCATTCTCACGTTACATTTATTATTAATTTTAGAAAAAGAAAAAAATGCATAGTGAGTGGCTAGACTGATAATTCCAAGCCATTTTAAGTAATCATCTAATGTAAAATTTAAATGCACATCTGTTGCATTTCGTAAGTTGAATGTCTATTATGCCTCGATGGTTTCTTACAAAATTTTTGAAAAAGTTTTTACTACATTTACCTTTCAATAAAAAATAACCAATAAAAATATACTTACAACTTCAGCAGCCATGTTGTCTGTGCCACCTATTAGGATGAGATGCTTATCAATAAACGGCAGATGCGATCTTACTTATATAGACATGTCACTTAGGTCTCAAGTGTTTGTTACTGATAAACAGGATTTAATTTTACCAATAGATAATAATTGACACAATGTAAGGGCTGCTTCTTTAGGGTTATGATATAAGCAAGAATTATCAAATATTGTAGAGAGAGAGAAGACATAGGTAATTTTAATGAAATATTCAATTATTCGTCTTCCTGATTCATTTTTTTCAATAAGATGTAATTTTCTTAAAACTTTAAAAGACATGTGTAATATGTAGTAAGTAGGTAAGAGTTGTCTTAAGACGTAAATCCATTAGATTTCGATTTGGGTTCACGATGCCCAATATATGCTTCACTCTAGTAACAAAAACATAAAACTTTTCTTTATAATGTTGCCGTAAATATTTTAAGCCTAACCTTTTTAAATTTTATCATTATGCACTGTAATTGATAAAAACTATAATTATCAATTCATATAGACACTGAAAAAAATGCATCTTTTAACTTAGGGTCAAGACACTCCGTTAAGTAGGTTTGGAAAGTCCCAAATCGAGATATTATGTTTGAGAGTAGTGAAACAAGCAAAACATACCTACATACATGACAGCTTTGCCTGCCTTTGTGTAACTCAAACTCACATTGCTGTCTTAATAATTATATACATATTTAAAGCTTAAATAAAATATTTTTATTTTATTTTGAAATTAAAATTGACCTATAATATAAGTATTAACATTTTGCTTTTTCTTAAACATTTCACTGAAGTTAGAGTTGGAATATACTATTTTATTTTATTTATTATAGTTCTCAATGCCAAACCCAACATTGCTTATTTTTCTTTATACCAGTTCTAAAGCATAATTAAATGCACTTTTTTTACAAAAGAATATATAATATTAATAATAAAATATTATTTAATTGTATCAAATTAAACGGATAGCTTGTGTTAAAAAAATAAACACGTGTTGTTTAATGTTTTAAATCTTATTCTGTTTAACAGTATAAGTACGAGATAAGAATGAACAATATGGAACTTCATATAAGTTTATTATAAGACTAATTTAATCTAGATTTATTATTATTCATGGACTAATCTAGACTATAATCTAATTATCTATATCTTTATGTGTAATGAACACTAAAAGTAGATTTTTAATTAACGTTTTTTGCTAACATACACCCAAGGACAAGAGGGCTAGAGGCCTGTCTTGGCACAGTGGGATAGTGACCACTCGCGGGAGTGATTATAATTAAATTATTTTGTAGTAAAGAAAAAGTGCGGCGTTGAGTTCCACCACTCAACACGCAATATCTCAAATTTGGAAAGCGAAGTACGGAGTGCCTTGACACCATGTAATTTCTGTCTATCCTGCTATACGGGAATAAAGACGTGAAGCTGTTTTTTAGTACCTGTTTAACTCCTGTAAAGATGTAATGTAAATATTATTATATTACATGATTATAAATATTTTAAAAGATATTAGAACAAGTGAATGAGGTGGTATATCTGGGAAGTATATTTAGTAGAGATGGAAGATACGAAATGGATGTGAAAAGGCGTATTGCTCCCGGTAACAAGGTTAACGGTGCTCTTGCTGCATTGATGCGACGGTAAAACGTCAGCGTACCTGCACGTCTTGCCGTTCACTGATTCCGACGTTGTTATACGGCAGCGAAACGTGGGTTTGTCAAAAGGAGAATGAAAGAAAGATGAATGCAGTAGAGTTGAGATCTCTTCGTCGGATATGCGAAGTCAGTTTAGCTGACCATATATGCAGTGAGGAGATACGCAGAATAGCAGGTGTAAGCGGTGAAAGAATGAGCGATGAAAGAATGGTAAGAAAGATTTATGAAGCCAAGGTGAGTGGTATGAGAGGTCGGAGGAGACCTCAGTTGAACTTCGAAAACACACTATCGAAGATACTGGAGAAAGGTCACGTAAAAAGCATGAGCACACCTCGAAGGGCATGCATGAAGAGGAGGCGAAACAGGTATGCAGGGACTGTAGCGTACGGCGCTCTCTGCTCTCTGACTACCTCGCCAGGGATAAAGCTTGAAGCTAAAAAAAAAGTTATGCTTGCTAAAGCTCTCTCCTCTCTTCTCTAAAGAGGAAATATAAAGTAATGAATTATATCATATTTATTGCTTTTAATATAAGCCGCTGACGTAAAATTGAATATTAAAACAAGAATTTAGTTATAATATTATCATTTTAATGTTTATCTATTTATATAGTACAAAGACCTAACCTTACTGGAATGTTTTGCGCTTATAACAATTTGCGTCTGTTATACCATTGAAAAGTATCACACACTTAGTATAGTGTACCTATTGTACATACGTGGTATGTGTTATATAACATAAATATATAACTATTTCTATTAAAATAACTTATAAATATTAGTCAGTTATTTAAAAACTTTATTGCATATTGATAAAATAGTACAGGTTATAGGTTATATATATGTTAATAGGTTTAAAAAAAAGAACAATAAAATGCACAAAGGCGGCCTTATCACTGAGAGTGATCTCTTCTAAGCCAGATCTCTTCCTAAAAAAGAAATTAGAAATAGTCGTCACATTTTACTATCACCTTTTAAACTTTGTTGCCGTCAAAAATTTTATTGATTATATTTATTTACTGCTAAATCGAAATAATTAACTCTTTCCTAATTTTTTTATTTTCATATATCATTCGGGATCAGCAGAGAATCTAGAGTCTTATTAATCCCTTCTCCATCTATTCTAATTTGTCTATTAATCACTTTCCACCTATCTAGTGTCTTATTAATCACTTTCCATCTATTTTACAGGCATAGCGTTTTGGGTAACGGAACCCAACGCCGCATTTTGTCTAAAAGGACTATTGAATTTCAAATATCCATTATTACTATTTGAGAGGACGAGAATTTTATATAGTAAATATTTTTAAGAAATGTGAATAAAAGATAAGAGTAATTCGCGATCGTAAGATGGCACTGATAAGATAATCACAAGTAGATATATCCGATAATCGTACTTAGTATTAGTATTAAATGATTATGGTGTTAGTGCGGCTATCATTGATCTAAGTATATGTGATTAACGTTTATTTATTTGTACAATAACATTGTTATATTTATATTCTTCTTGGCTTTATGCTTTTTCAAAATAAATGTCCAAGCACTCTCTTAACAGAATCTCAAGAAGAATTAATGGGAACAACGTAAAGATAATCAATCCCTAAGTAACAAGCAAACCCGCAAACAATCGTGTTTACATTGCCTCGTTGTGATTGTTTTTATATAGTTATTTGTTAGTCGATCCATATTTCGCTTCAAACAGCTTGTTAAATATAAAAATTTGAATGCTTAAAAATTGCTTGTGTTGAGTTCCAACCACATATTTAGATGATTATTGAGAACGACCGTGTTTATGGAGAAGAATAATAAAATAATTAAAATAAATGCGAAAATCTAACACTACAAATATTGATTCTGTCGGTATTTCTTTCAAATAAATTTTCTAAATATTTCTTTTATATTGAAATAGAATTTCTGAAATTTTAAAATAACTTGTGTTTTATAAAAAAAAATAAAGAATTGTATATAGTTGAAGAGAACCTAATATGTGAAAACAGAGTGTGTTTTCATTCAAAAAATGAAACGAAGATAATAATATTTTCATTCTTCTGCTCCGGAAAGCAAAGCGCGGCGTTGACTTCGCAAGTCAATACGGAACGTCTTAATTTTTAAGCGGTTAGCAATTCTAAATATTGTCATTAATATTTCTTGATAGATAGAAAAAAAATACGCAAGATCGTCATGGCTCGATTAAGCCATCTTGGACTAAATACGATGATTTTGAGTTCAAACACTACAAGGCTAGATATTTTACAATATAGTAGTAATAGAAATCTGTACATGTTAATAGACTAAATAAGTCGGAGGTAGTTCCGGTCAACGGAGTGTCTTGACACTAGGTTGTCTCTACCTACCCTGCTACGCGGGATAAAGCGTGAAGCGAGCAACTGCTTTTTAATGTTTTATTAGGATGTTAGCTGTGTATCAAAATATATGAAAAAGGCACGCGTCGAACGTAACACGGCTATTATTCTTAAATATTTACATTTCAACGTTGATAACCTAAAATTTTATGACTTCGATATAATTATGAAAACATTTTTTTTTATTATCTTAACACTGAAATAATGTTTAATTTATTGTTGTTTATAATATAAATAGTTTATCATATTTTAAAGTAATTTGTAAAACAAAACGTTTCACCGCAAGGTTTTACGCTCTTTAATCGATGCATTGTAGTATAATATAGATAATAAAAAAGCCCCTTTTATGAAATTACATTTATTTATATCTACAAAAGTGTACAATAGGGATGTTAAATCTATCTATCTATATATATATATATATATATATATATATATATAAATATATATATATAAATATATATATATATATATATATATATATATATATATATATATATATATATAAATATAAATATATATACCACTATTTAGAATATAGCATATTGTACAATTGTTTTATTTGTTTTGTTTTCTAAACTAATTAAAAAAAACAAATAAAAAAGTGATGAATATGTTAAACTATGACAAAATCTTTTGTTATTTAAAATCTATTAAAATTATAGAAACATCAATATTTACTGTAACTATTTCATTTATGTCTTTATATGCCTTTTATTATGTAAGTTTCATTTAGAGCATGTATGTCTTGTTTGAAGTATTTTTATATACAATATATAAAATTTATTTAAACTACCTATACTATATTTACTCTACTATGAATTTAGTTACAAAATATATATAATATTAAATTACAACTTATAACAATTTTACAGAACAAAAACTGAAAATAAAAATAATATGTATTTAATGTTTTTTTAATTATAAAATTATATACTTTTCGATAATGAGTTCATCACTCTTCTTCTTCTACATTTTATAATTACTCTCTCAGTTTTTTTGCTCATATATACCGGTGTTTAATTTCAAAACCTTAAGGTTTTGTGTTTCAAGATCATTTGTCAACTTCTTTACAAATATGCCCTGGACTTAAATTTTAAATTAAAATTAAAGGTTATATTTCGTTGAATAAAACATGATGGTACAAAGTTTAGTAATAAAATAGATAAGAAATTATATGTTGCCAAGTTACATCAATTATTATTGAGATTATTTGATTTATATAAAAAAAGCAGCTTCACGCTTTATCTCGCCTACATAGATAGCCATCTGGCTATGGAAACTACTGCAAAGAAGATGGTTAATTTATTAAATGTATTAACTTAAATTTATTTAACAATAGTTATTAATATTAATAATACAATAATAAACTTTGTACCACATACATTTAAAAAAATATATAGTCCCTTAATTAATTCAACTACCCTATCTTTCTAATATTTTTAAAACTTAAATTAAAAATTGCTATCATTAATATATATCGCACAATGAAAACAAAATTGTATATATTGCAATCATTCAAATTTTCCAAAAAAAAACATGCATATGAGTTAGAAAAATTGTTTCGACGGGTTTCCACAGTGCTATGTAAATTAGTTGATTTTCAGAGTATATTAATTAAAACTTACATGCTTTTATATACTTATATACTTTAGATATATATTTTTAAATGTTTTAAAAATAAATAAAGATAGTGTATGTATTGAATAATTACAAAGAGCAATTATGATAAATAATAAAAATACATAATAAAATTTAATTACTTAATTGTTAATTTGATTTTGAAATTCTCGACGCAAATGTTTTACACAACCCAAATTTATTAAAATTCAAATACTGCGATACATCTGCCATATAACAATCTAGGCAAACGCTGATTTTGTGTGATTTAAAGGTTATCTATATATATTTAGAGGAAGACTCCTCTGTACGTAGATCAATAATAAAGGAAATAAGACATGTATCAGTCCTCCTCACTGGTTAACGAGTCCTCATCGCTGTCACTGGACCACTCGCCCTCACTGTACTCCCTAACTTTTTTTTTCTTATTAGACATATTATCTTTACTTGGTACGTCGTCAAAAATTTGTAAACCAAGTTCCTTCATTGGAGAATCTGATCTGAGTTCCTTTAGCGTGTTTGTGAGATCTATGTTAAGCGCTTGGACGATTTCCTCTTCAGATTCGTCATGCCGCCTCTTCTTTTTGCCTTTCGACGGTTGTTTTCTATCTTTCTTTCGTTTTTTCTTTTTAGAACTGTAAAAAAATATTTAAAATAATAAAAACAATCAAAAATAATTGTCGAGATTTTCTCAAGTTCAATTATAATATAATTTATAGGTTCCATATTCCATATAAATATTTTAAAAAGGGATATTTATTTAAACAATTTTCGACATCATTTCCATGGCATATGGATTACAAAAAAAAACCATTTTGTATATATTAATGCATTAGAAACAAGTAAAATTAATAAAATAGCTGACACACATTACCGCATAAAGTGAAACACATTGCTTAGGCCGCTTTGAAGAATATCTGTATTTTACCTAACAATGGGACTACTATTTGTTTAACTTTTTGGCAATTTCTAGAATATTCTTAATATAATATGAATTAATATGAAAAAGAAAACGTAATATATCCATAAATACATAGATACATTATCTTGCAGTATTATAATATTAGTTTGACTCTCGAGGCACTATAGTGATCGCTTTATCTGTCATTCATAAATCCTTGTGACGACCACACCGCAAGATTAAACAATACTTTGAAATTCCAAAATATGAAGATATTCAAAATTTACTATATATATTGTATAAATGTATATGAATATGTCCATCATGGCGTAGTGGGACAGTGTCCAACTGTAAACGTCGTGAGTACGATTCCCACTGGTTACGGTTCTGCTAAAACAGAGAGCGGAGATGAATTCGCTTCTCAGCACGCAATGACTCGATTTAAGATGGAAAGCATTCACCGGATTGTTTTGACACTAGGTTGTCTCGGACATCACCAATTTTTTTCTTAACATATTTTGTTTGCCCAAACATTGCTCTGAATAACAATAGCAAAATTACTTTTATATGATATGACTACTTGCAGCCAGCAGTAAAAATCATTTTAATTAAAAACAAAAGTTAAATACGTGTTATGTGAATACTCTAACGGAGAGTTTTGACGCTCTGTGAAGAGCCAAGTGTCAACACTCTCCGTTCTCGTTTTTCGGTCTGATATCGAGATAACTAAGGAACAGTGAACAGTAAAGACAACATAAATGATACTATTACTCCTCACCCATCATAATCTGCATCATCTTCATCCGATGATCTGAAAGATAAACATTTGTATTTACATTTTGGTATAAAAACTTAAAAATAATTTTCTTTGTTAAAAGGTAAAAAAATATTTACACTGATAAAATATATTATAAAATAAGGTTAGTTCTAAAAATATGTATATTTTATAAAAGAAATGCAAAAGAACACCAACCTATTTTTCTTCCGTTTCCCTTTTCTCTGTCTGTCAGATTCATCTTCGTGGTCTGCATTGAAATAAAAAGAAATATTTTTAATTATATTATTGTATTGTACACTTTATGTTTAAAACTTAACAGCAATACGTAGAGCAAAAATAATTTATTTTTTCCTGTCATAGTGGCGCAGTGGGGTTGCGTCTAAAACTGTATACTCAATGGTCGTGGATTCGACTCCCACTCGAGAAAATGATTATGTTCACATTGTTTTCATTTCCTTGAAGGCCATCTAACTCGATCGTCTCGAAGTTAAATAGAAAGCTCTCCGTTTGTTTACAGAATTTCCATTTTTACAGAAAATTATTATACATATTAGGCTTGAATGAAAATCTTTAATGAAATACAGTAGTGTTTAGTGACTACGTAAATAATTAAATAGTTTTTACACAAACTTTTTCATAACAAAAGGCATAAATAGTCTTTCGCCCTAGCTTTTTTGTTTTTTTTTTATCGTAATTACAAGTTTGCTGACCTGAAGAGCCTTGACAGCGACAAAGAGTGGGGAGAGATGAATGTAGCTAGTTCCTGAAGATAATTGAGTCAATGACTGAACGAAAGAGGGGAGAGGGGAGGAGGGGGGTCGTAGTGGTGGCGTGAGGTGGAGGTGAATTCAATGAATTGGGAAATGAATTCTATGGGGGTCCACCTCAGCTGCAATATACATACAAGATTTTTAAATACCTTTCCTATCCCGCTCTCGTCGCCGTCTCTTTTCGCGTCTCCGCCTCTTTTCCTCTTCGCTTTTCTTCTTCCGAAGGGACTCTAATGTATCGACCTGTTTAAGAAAAATACACTAGTCACATATACTAATGATGTCGTTGTCGGCCTTAGCAACGTGTTTGACGCACGTCATACATATGGTTGCGTGTAATATTTATTTTGCTAATTTAATGTACATTTTATATATTGATGATCTATTTATTTTAATAACTCAGGAAATACAGAAAACCAAAAAATAAGATACCGTTTACGCTAATGTTACAAATTTTTCCTACGACAAATTGAATCATCTTACAAAAATAAACATATGCATAAAATAGTTTTTTTTTTAGATTCTTTTAATATTATTTTTTAAAATATAGTATGCAGGTCTATATACCCTCGTATTTTTATGAATGATCAGGTACAGTAGGCTGATGTATGTTTATCGATTTTGAGCACTTTTTTAATAGACTTTAACAGTGTAAAATTAAAACTTTACAAGAGATCCAAAGATTGTTTTTCACAAATTTCACGGGATATCATTGAATACATAAAAAATTTTAAAATATTTGGCAATATGTAACAAAATCGAGGCCGGTCGTGGCGCAGTGGGACAACGTCCGACTGTAAAAGCGATTGGTAGTAGATTCGATTCCCATTCGGGGGAATAATTATAATTAAAATTATTTTCATTAGTCCGCTCTGGTAAGACCGCCATTCAACATACAATGTCTCAATTTCAGCGAAAATTGGAGTACGGGGAGTCTTGACGATAACTACATACTTCCTGTCTACAAAAGGATAACAAAAGCGTAACAAATTTTTCTTAAAAGATGTTGTAATAAAAATATTTCTAGCTCCTTGATTGAATGATCCTCTACATCGGGCACACCAGGTTGTCTCTGACTACTATTTTATGCTTTTCTAGCTTAAAATAGTATTCTGTATTCGGCGGAATACGAAATAAAGTAAATATACACATAGAAATAGTAGGCATTTATTTTTAACTTATTTCAAAGAGATTATTTTAGATAAATAAATGAAACATTATAAATTATGCATTTACTCGCTTAAGACATGATATAATATTTGATCTTAATACGTATATTTTACTTACAAGCATTCTTTCCTTAATAAGATCAGAGATCGCGAGATCTTATTATTACATAGCAAACACAAAGCCAGCTTATTAATTATTCTAAAAACTTTGTAATATTACCACATGGAACATTTTTTATTGAAAGACGCCATTTTGTAGTTATATTATTAAACATACAAAAAGCTATATTGTTAACATAAAATTCAACAAATGATGGGAGTCTGGATGCGTTGTACATAGAAATGAAATAAATGCGGTAAAAACGTATTCGGTATTCGGTCGAATCACTTTTCAGGGTTTCTCTAATAATATTGATCGTGTACGCACCATAGCGCTGGCCAGCGAGGTGGTGGGTAGCGCAGCGGCGGCGGGATCCACGCCCACCTTCTTCAGGAACTCCGCCGCTCTCTTTCTCCTCTCCTGCTGCTTCACTCTATCTGTTTCTGTCTCACCTTCAACTGTTTTATAAAATCATTACTATATTGATGCGTAAACAAAAAATTTCATATCTGGTTTTTTAAAAAAAAAATTGCCGAATCATTATGAATTTATTGACTTTTTGTCATTAATTTTTAAACTTCATCATTAATAACAAAAACTTAAAATCATTTAAGTCGATAGTTTTTAAATTAACACATTAAAAATACAATACATTTGATATATACTTTTTAATATAAAGTGATAAACACGTCGCTTAGACAACGCATATTTTTTTTTATTTTTAAATTTATCTTCTCGTGCTTTTTATATACTTAGAAATAAGTAAATAAAGAAAAATAAATGATTTTCATTTCACATTTTGATATTATCGTATGATGTACAAAGAAAATAGTCATTGTTAAAAATATAACTGTTTTAACATTGTATTATATTATAAACCAATGGGTCCAAAAACATCTTATTATATAAAAATTGCACAAGCTGAAACTAAAACAAAGTAAGCCTACCCTTCGAGTCCGACTGCTCTCCCGTCAAATCAATCATTTCCGCTGAATTGTCCTCCAACGATATTATTTCAGTTTCCAAATCGTCTTTATGTTTTCGTCTCCTGTCCCTCTCGCTCTCCTTGTGTCGTTTTCTCTCTCTTTCCCTCTCAGCGCCTTGCCTCTCCTTATGTTCGGATCTGTAGCTTTTTCTTCGATCCCGATGTTTCTTTTTGTCTCTACTTGGACTCCTCCTGTCTCTATCTCTTTCTCTCTTTTCAGGAGTTCGGTCCTTTTTAACTTCTACTATTGGCTGTGGTGGTTTTTCTATAACTAATGGCTTGTTTTCTACTTTAGGTGGTTCTTTTATTTGAATCTCTTTAGTAATTTCTTTGACTTCATTGACGACTAACGGTTTGGGTATATTGTTAACTTTGGGAGCTTCCATTGTTTTTACAATGGGAAGATTATTTACCTGCGTGGCCTCCATTTTGTATACAACAACAGGCGGAATATTATTAGCGTACACTTGTGGAATGTTACATTTCGGTATTTCTTTTGGTGGTTCTTCTTGTTTCTCTTCTTTCTCTTTTTCTTCGTCGTCCTCAGAACTGGATTCGTATGGCAGTGCTGGTTTCGGTAGAATAGGATCAGGTTCTTTTAACTTCTTTATTGAGAACGACACTGGCACTGAAAGAAACACAGTCACTTATCAATAATTCATACTTTTTTTTTGCTTCTTTATGCCACACGGCAGGGTAGTCAAAAACAACCTAGTGTTAAGACACTTCAGTGATATTTTATTATCCACATTTGTCTTACTAGAGCGAAGAAATAAGGATAGATTTTAAAATATCTGAATGAAGATAATCATTTCCAGAAGTGGGAATTGAACCCCTACAAACAATCAGAGGTTGTGCCACTACACCACGATGACCTTTCATTAATAGCTATAATGTAACTTATAAGTATAATTAATAAATATAATCTACCTTTATCATGTTTATTTCCTTTTCGATCCTTTCCATTCACATCTACTCCACGCTTTTGCTGCATTAACTTTTTATAAAATGTATGATACATATTATTAGGCTCCAAAAAAGTAAAACGTGGATCATTTTTGGAGCGAACAATCTCTTCGAATTCGTCGCCATTTCGTGCAACATAGGCCGCCATTTTGTCGATCACAATTTTAACGTCATCAGGCGGGGTGACGATTACAGGCCTGTCCTTGCCGTCTGATGACGAGGAGTCGTCAAAGTCTGTTTAGATAACCAAATTAAATTATTAATATTATATAACTTTACTTTTATTCATATAGAAAAATTCCATATATTTTATTAACACAATATTTCAACAAAAAAAGTCCGACAAGTAACTTAAATTCCACTTAAAAAAATACTAAATTACTATCAATATTTTTCCTAATTGATATTTCCTATGCTATAATAGAAGAAATTAATAAATTACATTGATTTATTTCAATCTAAATAATATTTTTGGAGTTATCAGAAATGTTAAAATAAATACACACCTGAATCACTGTCACTGTCAGTGTTATAATTCTTCATGAGACTAAGTCCGGTCGACTTTGACGGAGTGACTGTATTGGTGACGGGCTGAGCTGGCTTAGCTGGTTGTACTAGAGTCTGAGCCTGTTGGGCCATGTACTGGTGATAATATGATGCATATTGCTGTTGGACTGGATTTGGTTGTGCTGAAATATTATATATTATGTTTTAATAATTTTCCAAATTTATATATAATATTTAAAATTCGTAATAAAAAGTTCGTAAGGACTAAAAATATAGTCATAAAAAAGTAATTATATATTTTTTAAGAAACATTTTTTAATTGCCTAGATTATATTATATATTTAAATTAATAGAATTATGTAGGTTTAATAGATAAATATAGTTTAAGTTTTATTTTTAAGTTTTTTTTATATATACATTAACAGGTCAGTGAATAAAGCTCTTTTTATTTTGATTTCTTATTATTTAATGCATAAAACTAAATTAATTACTAATTACAATTAAATTTTACATTATTTAAGTCTAATTAACATTACAAATGGTTATTAAACAGTTTAAGTTATCTTTGTACAAAAGCCTCTTTTAAAGCTTTCCATATTGGCCTTTTCAGCAAGCATTCAATCATTCAATTCATTCGAAAAACTATAATCGTTCAATTCGTTAAAGTACAGTAAGACTACACATATGTTTATTTTATCAATACAAACCTTGATGTTCAGTTCTGTTGTACATAACTGGTGCTCTAGATATCTCTGCATGAGCTCTGGGAGGTAGGGGTTCGGTTCCCGGCGGTGCTACTTCGCCGGGGGCTAATTCAGGTGGATACGGCTCGTCTAATATCGCCTCTCCTCTCATTTTTGATATTAATAACGTATAATCACAGTCCGCTGAAGGTTTATAATGAATACTTGGTATAGAAGGAGCCTGAAACAAATTATTGTATAAATATTTATTTATTTTTTGACTTCACGCCTTATTCTTAAGGGTTAGTCAGAGAGTAATATATTTATATAGTAATATATTTGTATATTATATTGTATACACTTTACATTTTCAGTATCTTTGTATATTTTTCGCAGTTATCTGCTAAAGCTAATGTATACGACATTTCGTATTGAGTAGCGAAGCTCATTTATTAAATAATTTTCTAAATTACATTCACTATGAACTAAGTATTTTAAATATTAGTTTCTTGTATTAAATATAATTAAGTTAAGATTTAAAAAAAATTATAACAATGCATCAGACATGAAAATAACAAAATAAAAGTAACGGGGTCACAAACATGTATTTGATGTACACCTTTCTATATGAAGTGACGTTTCCGTTGTCAACGCAACGTGTATTTTACGCGTCGACAGCTAGTAAAATTAAAAAGCGTTCAAGAATTTCAAAATTTCACTATATATAAGCTCGTGTCCTTTTTGTAATGCGCACAAAACTTAAATAAACTAAGTATTTATATACAAGTTGCAACAATATATAAGTTGCAAAAAATGTTAAAATTACCATATTCCTTATGATAAAAAATATCTCTTTTGAAAAAGTTAAAGTTTCTCTGATACATAATTGCTAAAATTATTCTCGATAGTGGTTAATAATTAATGCAATCGCAATCAATTTATTCATAATTTACCTGTTTATCAACATTTTAAAATAACATCATTATCATTTAATATGTACTGCATTTATAATGAGTATATCAAAATCAATAAAAACAATTTCTCCTTTTCCAATATGTACATAATTGTTTTTTTATTAATATTAATATTATTATGAATATTATTTCTATTTCAGCTACACCTAACCAGAAAACCCAGTAGCATAATGTGTAAAGTATTGCCTAATGTCTAATGCATTATTTTGAATGTATCTGTTTTCAACTTTATCCTTGTCTTTATAAAATTCATTTATACCATAAATCATACTTCTTTTTGTATAATTTTAGTAATAACATAGTTACTCCTTCACATATTTATAATTATATAAGATTATATTAAGTTATTATAATTATATAAGAAATGATAAAATTTTAATTACTTACCGACTCTATAACTGTTGATGCTAAGCTTGGATGAAGATATTCTTCATTGACTTCTTGTTTTTCTGCAACAACATACCACTTTTACTCAATATATAACATCTTAAAAATAATTTAGTAAAACAATAACCAACATACAAGTGTATATATCATATACATTTCAACTTTAATTATAAATGCCCAAACAAAATGGATTTTAAATTGAATATCAATTAATTGCAAAAATAAAATTATTAAATGAATTTGGAAAAAATCTATGTTCAGGAAATTGGAAAATAAAATACTGCAACGTTCCTAAAATAAAGTAAATCAAATTATTTTTTTAATAAAATACTCACCAGGTGATAAAATTTCACCTGTTATGCATTTTATAAAGAAACAAAGAATATATTGTAAAAGATAAGCAAAAATATTAAAGAGAAACATATATATATATATATATATATATATATATATATATATATATATATATATATATATAAAGTGTTCTTCCACACTTAGCATTAGAATCTGTGCCTCTTGGAAACCATCTATGTGTTATGTTTTAATAAAATAATTTAATATATTATTAAAAATAAAATAATAACAATTAAATAGCTTAGTATTTGGTCTTGCTCTTTATACCTTCAATAACTTCAGTCTTTTCTGGCCACTTTCCAGCTTTGACGAGTCCTGTGAGTGCAGTATAGTATGGATTAAGAGGTGAATCCTTATTTAAAAATTTAAACTGTGGATTGTCACCCTGCTTCGCCTTGATAAGTATCTCCATTTGAGTGCCTTGAGATGCAATGAATTTGGCTGTTTTCTCTATTATAGCATTTTGTTTTTGTGTGTCAGGCTAGAAATAAAGCAAAAACTAGTATATAATAAAATCATTTGCAAAATGAGGCCAGTCATGGTGCAATAGGACAATGTCTGACTGTAAATGAGGTTGGTTGTGGGTTTAAATTCCACTCAGGGTTAATATTATACTTAAGTTATTACCAATTCCTCCCTCTGGTAACACAAAGCATGCCTTATAATATTTGTTTACAATTTATAACACTAATAACATACAAAAATAATTTATAAAGATGATACAGAATGCTAATCAAATATAATTTATGATAAAATTTCCAATTTCATATACTTACAAAAACAGTGTTAAAGGGTAATAAAGCCTTAAATGTGGGAGAAGGTTCAAAGGGTTCTTCGACTTCCACAACTTGAGCTTCAGGAGTCGTTTCAGCAGGTGTGTCATAGTTAAAGCCTACTTGACCATAGCCAGCTGCGTGCAGTCGTTTCAATTCTTCTTCTGTAGAGGAAATATTAGACATACAATGAAAATATTTGTAAGAAATAAATATGTGCAGCAAAAACTTTTGACCATTTTTTATAAAAAAAAGATAAAGAAGTATGGAATTTGACACTGTTATAATTCATATAGAGAAGGAGTGTAAACTGTCATTTTGACATCATATATATGATGTTAAAATGTAATAAATTAACAAAAAATACAAGAGGCTATATATTTTTTTTGCAAAAATGACACTGTTGCTGAGGCTACATGTATTTAATATGTCAACAAGACCTCTAATAACAATTTTCCACTAGGTATATGTTGTGAATTGTAATGTAATTAATAATACCTTTATACATTTCTTCTTCATCTTCATCAGTGTGAAGAGCCCTGTACCTCTCCTCATCACAAAGCTGTTCCACATCCAGTTCAGCTTTGGTGAGCTCCACTCTCCAGTCGAAGCCTCCTGGAGGAGCTTCCAAAGTTGACAGATCATGAAGAGCACCTCTTGCATCATACCTGTCCACATAAAACAATATATTAGTGTCTTTATTGTGGATGGAATGGCTAATTACAATTAAAAACTTACACTTATAAATATATGGCTAAACCAAATACTATATGAAGTGTAGTTATAATATATATATTTGTACATTTTACATAAAATATGCAAATAACCCTTAATAAACTTAAAAATACATATTATGTATATAACAAAAAAATATTTTTGACACTTATTCATAATAACCTATCCTTCGATATACATCATATGTTAAACGCTTCTTATAAAACAAGTTTTGTAAATTTAATTCATATCGACGGCCCATACAAAGATAAATATTTATCGTACGTACTCAAGAATGCCTTCTTAGGTTATACATACCACCGGAGGAAGTCACCATAAGAAAATGCGAGGCAGCCGCCTCAGGTACGGCAATCTCTGCTGCCTGCTCGCCTCAACGGGAATGTTCAATATTTCTCTGCGAAATACTTAGTATCTTCCAAAAATTAATATTTTCTGATTATTTACTATACTTTTTAAACTTTTGAGCGCCACAATTAGCAGTCTTATAGTAAAAAACGGATCGAACCTGTCGATTTTCAACGTTTCTTCCCCCATCCACGGAATGAGGTGTTTGCCTTGATCAATGTGCAAGGCTTTATCATCATCCCTGAACAGTTTGCAGGAATAGCCGAACACGAATAACTCTTCTTTCTTCTCTTTAGGTTCACTTTTACGCAATATTCCAGTTTCAACTTGACTATTAGTCCATTTTAAAGACATTTTTATTAAATTACACTGATAAACGAGGAGAAAACTAATCACTAATTAGACCACAAAACACGCTATCCATTTACTTGTTTTAAAAAATACTTTATCTGTGGTTCTTTGCTTTGACGTAAAAAAATAGAACAACGTACGTGCTAATTTCTTTAACAATATCCGTTTCACGGAATATGATTGCGAATATGGTATAAAATATATTTCTATCATATTTAAAATGGATTATGAACTTATCAAATAATAAATTTAAATTCTATTTCTAGTAATTTAATGTTGTTCATTTGAAATGTTTTATAATCAGCTTATATTACGGAATGCCGTTTTGTATAAAAAAAATAAATAATGGCAACTGGATATAAGCCAGACAAATCAAGACTATCATGATGTAGCTTAATGTTATATACGTATATGCTGTGTTTGGAATTTGGTCTAATAATACAGGTCTCAAAAGGCATATGGCGGACGTTTTATATATTTTTGCATCGAAAACTGATAAATTCTTTTAGTTATGTACACCTTGTGACCGCTAGAGAGTATTTGTTAAAAGTAGATTATTAAAGTTAGTTTTTAATGTGTAAATAAGTTAATTATACTTATAGTCTTGTAAATATTGTTAGTATTTTCGTGCGTGGACGTTTTGATCCGTATTGTTTAGTGAAAAACGAAAAGTCTGTGATATAAACAATACCTAGTTAATAGAATAATTTCCTCAAGACTTTTGTAAATATTGTATAGATTATTTTAGAATTTTAATAGAGTTAATATATTGAACGAAGACTGAGAAATTGTGTGCGATTGCAAGCTATGTCAGCTGTGAACCTATTGTCTTCATTGAAAGAAAATCCAACGGACGAGAGCCAGACGAATGGCTGTAACCAATCAGGTAATACATTCCCAAAGTCTTCTAACCGACTACTTCATCTTTTTAAAACTACCTACTTTATCCTGACATAAATGCCAAGAGCACATTTGAAATTCTAATTGAACCTACTTTCAAATTTAGACGTCCCAATTTGAGTCCTATTTGAAGTTCTAATGCTTAAAATGTCTAACAGAATATAACATTATTATTATTTTTAAAGTTTAATCTATAATTGATTGTTTTGAAATTTTCAAAACAAACAATATTTATGTTGGGAATCAATACTTAGATTGATATATATAACTATAAACTTACATAATATTTTGCCTGACTTTTATAGCATATTATTACTCACTATTAAGTATATTAGGAGATATTACAAGATAAAATCATAACCTTATTATGCAATAATATTATGATACATGTTACAAAATCTTCTATTTAGAACATCCAAAATATTTGGAATTTCATATTGTACTTATAGTAAAATTTTCAGAAAAATGACAATGCTAATTGACAAATTCTCCAAAAAGGCCTTATGTTGTTCAAAATAATAATATTATTACATATTAACAATGTTGGTAATGCATTTATTATCAATTCTTTTTTAGGTTATTTTCATTTTTAACATCTGTATTATAAATGAAATTTTTACTTTCAATGCTTCTTACAAGACACTTATTAAATACTTTTTTATTGACTGTTAATTATTAGCTATGCTTTATTAGTACTCATACTTGTCATATTTTTTAACCAATTTTTGTAGAAAATGTGCGATCATATTAACTATATGACAGCTCTCCACCATCCTTATTGTAATTCACAATTATTTTTACTACCAAAGTCCTGGACTTGATATAAAAGATTAGACTTAGAAATTATTTTTGGATAATATGTTTATAAATGATTCTTAATGGATATTGATTCTTCTTGATTATAAAAAATATTTTTAATAAAAATTGAATGTATGTAAATTTCAACTCATACAGTTGAAATTTTATTGTCTCATACATTTAATTATCCTTATATCAATTGAGCTTCTACTGTTCTAATACAGAAGTCTTATCATAACAATTACAATTAATATTTTTTGCATCATTGAGTTTTAAATCAATTTATTCATTTGCTCAAATGAATTTATTCAATTAATCAATTCATCTCTCGCTGACCTACACTGCCATAGATAATCCAAAACAATTTCTTTTTTATTTATATTAAAAAATTGTATTGCTAGATAATGTTTTATTTTTATGTGTCTATATAATGAATAAATTTAATCTCAACTAAACAGGTAACAGATGAAGATTGTTTTGTTGCAAAGGTTAAACTTACAAGCAAAATATTTGAATATCAGTCAGTGCTGTGTTTATTGGAGCATGAATAGATATAATCAAGTTACCTCTATAGTATCTTCGATGACTTATCTTAGAGGCCAAAATAATAGATGTATTTTTAACAATAATGCATAAACTTTTTATATTATTTCTTTACATTTAAATATTTCTATAGATTTCTATGAACATCTCAATATCCAACTTATTTGATTGTTTATTTGAAAATATATATAAGTAAATTTTATAGTTTATTGAATTTTATGAATGTGTGGGATCAAGATTAATTTAAATTGGTTGACTTATATTTAAGTAAACAAAAATTTTATTTTTATGCACATATATTATAATGGCCTATAAAATATAAAACCTCTAGTTTTCACATTAACATAAGGATCATTTTTTTATATCAGCCTAGGAATCGATCTTCACAGCTCTCCTTTACTATCCAAGGTTCCCTACATGGTAAATTGCACTTTCCACTTCCAGTAATTCGGGTTGTATGTTGCCTGTCAGTTGCTTAGTAAAGATAAACAGTTGATGAGTCTTATATAGATTATAGATTAATAAGAATAGAGTTGGTAGAGTAAAATTCCTCAGGCTGCATTCATTGCTAGTGATGTAACAAAGTAAAAGAGTTAAAGAGAACTTGACTTGAATTTTATGAATGTGTGGGATCAAGATTAATTTAAATTGGTTGACTTATATTTAAGTAAACAAAAATTTTATTTTTATGCACATATATTATAATGGCCTATAAAATATAAAACCTCTAGTTTTCACATTAACATAAGGATCATTTTTTTATATCAGCCTAGGAATCGATCTTCACAGCTCTCCTTTACTATCCAAGGTTCCCTACATGGTAAATTGCACTTTCCACTTCCAGTAATTCGGGTTGTATGTTGCCTGTCAGTTGCTTAGTAAAGATAAACAGTTGATGAGTCTTATATAGATTATAGATTAATAAGAATAGAGTTGGTAGAGTAAAATTCCTCAGGCTGCATTCATTGCTAGTGATGTAACAAAGTAAAAGAGTTAAAGAGAACTTGACAGGTTCAGTGTCATGACACTCTGTTGTCTAATTTCCACCAAATTTTAAGTACTGCGTGTTGAATGGCGGAGATCAACGGCTCAAATGGTCGTCTATTTAGAGCAGAGTAAAGGAAACAATTAATATACAGTAAATTTCTTGAGTGAGAATTGAACTTGCAACCATTCTTTTTAAGATAAAGATGCTTTCCGTGTACACAACTATAGCCTCACATTTGAAATATTGAAAGAAAGGTATAAAACCTTTATTTTATATCTTTATAAATATTTTTAAACCAGCTGGACGGCAGCACGTATTGCTTTGATATTTTGTTATTAACGCCTTCTCGTGATATATTGTTCTCTTGTGTCTGTTGTAAAGATATCTTATATAATAGTTTAGAAGTAAAATTCGTTCTCGAATTATTTACATTTTAATGGCTTTTATTGAACACAAGAAGAGCTTGAGACTTTTCTCGCATAAAATTTAAAATCTCTGGACCTTTATTTTGTAATTTTCAAATAAATGTAGCCTCATTTACTTCTTATTACATGCCAGTAAAAGTCCCGGTAAAATTGATACAGCCGGTCCCGAGATTAGCCGGAACAAACAGACAGACACACAAAATTGTAAAAAAAATTATTTTGGTATACGTACCGTATACAATACAATAAGTATAAAGTGGTTATTTTAATATTACAAATGGATACTCCAATTTTGTTTATTTATATAAATATTCTAGACTATAGATTCATACTTTAGATAGATGTGTACAGTAGCGCCCCGTGCGGGATACAATGGGTGTAAGCTTAATTCAACAGCGACCCTTCAGCTTGCACGAAGGGTGCAGGGATTGAAGGTCAAGGGAAGCATACCTTGTTATATAGACAATCTTTAAATGTCACTGTCAACACGTACTTTAGATTTTATATAAATAACTAAGATTGTTTATTTGAAATGTTCTTCTTGTGTGTTCTTTACTTTTATAATTTTAAAATAAATGTAGACAAATTTACTCCTTATTACATCAGCTATTTGCCATTCTAGAGATTAGGCGAAACAAACAGACAGACATAAGACAAAACTTGTAAAAAATGTTACGTTTATAGAGGTACATATGCATTTAGTAAACAGTGGTTATTTTAATATTGCAGACAGACATTTCTAATTTTATTATTTTTTTGTAAATTTTAAACTATTTTTATTTTTTTACTATCTGTACAATGTAAGAATTAGGTACTCATGTGTAACGTTGAATTAGTTCGGTCGAGTATTTACTACGATAATCTATGATGGTCAACAGAAAATGAATAGTTAAGCATATTACATTTTTACATTTGCTTAGAATTAAGTTTAACTACTTTTTTATTATTAAATCAATAAAAAAATGATATTTTGTCACGACAGAATGTAACGTAAGTGCCTAAAGCGTTCAAAACGTATGTAAGAAACGCTGATTTTCATACAATTTCAATATGAGTGACTTATTATTACATTTAATAATTCTGAATTCTCTCCGTTCTCCCTTATAAAAAAAATGCAATTATGCCTATTTATAAATATTTTAGTCATTTAACTAATAACTTTAATCACAAAGGTAAGGTCAGACATGAGGGCATCGTAGCTCAGTGGGACAACTTCTGACGCGAGTGATTGTGAGTTCGATAATTTAAATTTTTATGTTACTGCTTTGGTTAGACAAAGTCCGGCGTTGAATCACCACAACTCAACACGCAATGTCTCGATTTGGAACGAAAAGTAGTTGGCAACGGGGTGTCTTGATACTGGCTTGTCTCTGACTACCCTGCTATGCAAGTTGAACGTGAAGTTTCTTTATCATCAGAACGATACCATTTTCCACGTAATCTTTAAAGAAAACCTTTCCAATATGTAAACTAAGTTTAATCAAAATATGTATTTTAAAGAGCTTTGCCTCTCAATTTAATTAAGGTTTCTGTTTTGAGCTACTATTCGAAGAATTTGTTTTGTCAACCCATAAACGTTGCTATCTGTTACCAAGCGAATAACATGGCTCATTAAATTAAGCGAAATTTCACCCCTTGTTTGGGAACTTATTTCTAACACCTACTACATAAGCATACAGTTGAAAAGGCTTTCACTTGGTAATATGCTTACGCGTATCTGATTGCAAACGTAATTGATTATCGTTCGAATTAGATCCCCACTCGAGAGAATAATTATGCAAAAATTATGTTTTATTTCCTCGCTCTGGTTAGAAAAAGTGCGGCGTTGAGTTTCGCTATTAACACGACAAAGATCCATCCCGGGGATAAATAGAGAACAGACTGTCTTAACACGTGAGGCTATAATCTAATGATGTTACATATTGAATTTTAATATCTTTTACTTATTTAGTTTTTTTATTAATATTATTCCCTGTTCCATTTTAGATTACAATTTATTATTATTTATCCTAAAATAACCTAAATTAATCTTATTGAATTTTACTACTTTACTATGTCTTTACCTCTTATAATTATAATTTAAACGCTACGGCGAGTTATGATCAAAACACCTTAAGTAAGAACTATAAATTACGTCGACTTTAAATATACAATATGTATTAAATACAAAATTCAGGTATTTAGAATTACTTTTACTAAAAGCGAATGCTTTATTAATTATTTGAGGGTACTTTAGTGCAATGTTACAACGGTCGGTCGGTCTTATCCGCTCAGTCTTTGAGACGTACTCGTTCGCTGCGTGACCTCGCGATAGTGTTTCACGAAACTTTGAGTTTTGAATTTCCCTATTGCAATACTTTTACATCTCTACGCGAATTAATGATACGTACTTTTGAGGACATCAGCTGCCTTGTTTATACGTACCACGCGCGTCGCTGCGTCTCTCTGACAACCCTAGTTTTTAAGTTTTAGTTTAATTTTTTCGTTATCGTTATTCGTTATATTTAATATAATTAAATAATAATTATTTTATTACGGTTTTAAATATATATATATAATATTATAGTGTTAGGTTAGTTTTATAAGCGCCATTTTGTTGTGCCGCGTCACCGGTTTCGAAATGGTGAGCAAGGATGTAAGTAGTGAAGTCACGAAGAAAGGTCGCAAGAGACGACGTAGGGCAGGTAGCCGCGCGTCTAAACGCCGCGCGAGAAAATTAGCCGCTTTGGGGATTGTGTCGCCGGTAGAAAAAATATCTTCGCCTGTTAAATGTGCCGTGCACGCTTTCCTACTGAAGTATCAAAGTGCATTAAGAAAGGTACCGACGCAGCTGCCGCCGAGGGTCCACGCTGGGCCACCATCAAAGAGGGTGAAGCGTGTGTCATGGCGTAAGTTAGGTCTTGTGAAAACTATTACTTAATATTTGTATAAATAAATACTGAATATTATTTTAAATTAATAATATTATAAAAACAACTATAAATAAAATTCCATATATTAATCGTAATCTATACTTGAAATTATTATTATTTTGATATTATTGTTGTTATATATTTTTTTAAGATGGCAACATTTGAATGCGTAAAACGAACCAAAGTATACGTGACTAAAAATAATAATTAATAGTAATAAAATAAACATGGATAGCATAAAAATGGAATTTATAAAAATAATATACTTTTTATTTATTCGTAAATTGGCTCGTAAGAATTTGGCACATTATCATATTTGATGCTTTGCTGCTCGCTGAAAACAAATTACTTCAGCAATTTGCGTCGAAATATTTTCGTTCAGCGTTGCTGTTGTTAAAAACTAATTTAAGTAAGAGTGTCAGTTGGTAGATTTTTTAATGTTATATTATGGATTAACATAATTTACGTTCTCGTTAATGTCAGTTCAAACCATAAGCGACGTTCGTGGGTTTGATTTCTATTCATTATCAAAAATTGTTCGTCCAACTCGATTTGCTTTGCCTGGATAGATAATATAGCGCATAGTATTGTTTTACCGTACCGCGCCACGTGATGCACACAAAAAATATATCAAAGCTATTACGAAATGCGCTTTCATATTAATACCTGTTTCACAACATATAACAAAATGAAAAATTTTAAATTAGTGTGTTTTTTTATCTATCCTTAGCCACGCGTGGAACTTAGTGTATTTAGTAGTATGTTACATACTTTTTAGCTTGCTTTAGATTTTCTGTGTTGAAAGGCAAAACCCAAAGCTGTGCTTTAATCAATTGGGGAACGGGGAAAATAAGAATATTTTGAATATTCCCTATATTTTTCGTTCCCTTATACAAGAAGCGGTGGGGGCTATCTAGTCTGACACGTTCAAGTTGCGCTACAACAGCGTCAAATATTATCTGATGCATAGTTGATGTCGAAATAAGTACTTTATTTAAATTATTTATGTCTTTAGTTTTCTATAAATTGATAAATTAACACGCCGCTACCTAAAAAACTTTCGTGGCAAATTCCAATCAAGCCTTATTTAAAAACCTTAGAATCGGAAATCATCATGAGTTTCCCAACTTAATAATATATGTTTTATACACGTAGCTCAACCTTCCTTTTTATATTTCAAACACCGTTTCGTATTGCGTTTTACTTTTAATATTTATTTTAAATATATTAGCTGAAAACAAGCTCATAAATTATCATTATTACTGATCTATTGTTTATCTATATGTTGATAGAATTGGTAAAAGATGTAAGTTAATATAGTGTATATTACTATTTTTGTATAGGTAAATGTATGCGGCTTTATGGGCCGCAATGCTTAATAAAGTTGAAAGTCGTTGACATTCAATATTTAATTAAATATCAATAAAACCTTTTTTTTAAATTAAAAAAATGAAAACATCGGAATTTGAACCCGCACATCTTGGAAACAGATCAAGGCACAGGTTCGAATCCTGCTGTTATTATACACTGAACAAATTTTAAAAAAAATTAAAATATTTTATGTAATTATTTTTTCTCGAATGGATATCGAACCCATAATCACATCAAATGCATCAGTTATGACATATTATCATTTTCGCAGGTCACGAAGAAAGCGGAGGCTCGGGCGGGGGCGGGGACCCGGCGGTGCTCGCAGTGGGCCCCGCGCGACGCCCACTCACGTACACGCGCGACGAACTCATGCGTTTGCGTAACTCACCACTCGTCAAACGCGGGCTGGAGAATGCGTTTGCGGGAAACGAGACGCTCGCGCTGTGAGTTCATATATACCTATATATTTTATTTCAATTTATATGAAAAAATAACAGTAGATTTGTTGAGTAAAAAGGAAACAGAATCGACGGTGTATACGGCTTAATAAAATGGTCCCATTGTGAGTCTTATTTGTTACTGATATACTTCCTTTGTTTGCAGTTGTTTATGACGGCTTTTGTACTGGCTGTTGTGTTTTTTTTTCTTCCTATACCCGATACCTTTGCAATTTTTTTGAAGTATTACTGTTTTCTTTAGGTGGGTTCGTCCATATAGTCTTGAAATTAATTATAAAGTAAAGAAATTGTTCCCTTCCTAATAAAACCTTTTATCTCCTTTTCGACATAAATGACCAATGATATTTCAAAGTAAAATTAATATATAACATACAAAAAAATATGAAATAACGTTATATACTTCTAACAGAATGTTTTGTGATATTTTTTTCGGAATTATTTTGACAATGTCTTTTTATTTGAACTTCTTAAAATTGCATACTGAATTAATGGATTGATACTTGATTCTCGAAAACATTTATAGCAGATATGTTTGTAGATATTGTAAGAAGAGATTCGCTCACATCCTACGTAGACTGCAGTTCCTGTGTAGGTAGATATGAAATGATAAAGGGTTTCTCTGGATGTTATATTATATAAACATATACTAATAAGATTGAGTATGTGTTTGCGTCAGTATTGTCTTTGTTTTTCGATTACAACCAGGTGTTTTTGTTTTAAATTCTAAATTGCATATGACATGGCTACTATAATTTCCTAGAAAGAAAGAAAGAACCCGCTTCTCCAATGGTGACGTTGTTAAACACCATCAGTGGAAAATTCAGTTTTACCGTGAAGTAGATTTTACTGCTGTATATTTACCTATATTAGCAGACTATGTAGCTTTTAAGACTTTTGTTTGCATCTAAAGAAAGTGATAGATGTGAACATCAATTATCGAACTTATAACAGTTATTGCGCCATGATGCCTCCTAATGTTGGCTTAGATTTAATTATTTGATACATTTATTTCTTCCAGTGTGTTAAAGAAACGTTCCGATTCACCCAACGAAGAAGAGAAGGGATCTAAAGGAGATGCGCCCACTGAAAACCACAAAGTAAGATATGTTTTCAATATTTTAATTTGACTTATTTTATATTTTAAAAATGTTATTTACTCTTAAAAAGAATAATGTTTTAAAAGTATAAAACGTTCAATGTAGTAGAATTTAAACTTGTTCTTATCATAATATTTCCAACTTTCAACCTGAGTATAAAAACAAAAAAGAAGATTAAATGTCAATAATGTAGTGTAGAATCGAACCAACAACCACCATGTGTACAGACAGATATTTGTAAAGTGAAAATAAGTGCGTTTAATGACATTACAATATTACTTGTTAGTAGGTATTGGAAGGCATATATTTTTAACGTCACCATGAAATAATAAAAATGTACGAAGTCCATGTTTGTAATATTTTTATTACATGCCATTAAAATGTATGTGATTTTGTTTAACGAAGTATAAGCGTTAATTGTTAAAAACTGTTTTTTTTTAATATTTATGTTTCAAATGTATTGTAATGTTTTCAATATTTAATAGGACAATCTGATGCGTAATAAATTTGAAAAAAATTATACAAACGTAATTGGGTAGCATATTCTACTCACCTGAACTATGAAAAGGAAACTTAAATACATTTTGGTGCATTTTAGTATTGTGACTTTCTTGTATAGCCCATTCTACTCATATTAAAATACTCAACATTAAATCTATTATTATTTATTGATTACTTCAAGTTACTTATTTAACTAACTATACAGTATTTTACTCAAAATAGCAGGGCGTATACGGACGGGAGCGCGATCGCGAACGCCGGTCTGCGGATCCGCGTGAGCGCGTGCGCAAGGAGAGCGAGCCCAGCACGGGTATCGTACTGTCTCCCCAACGCCGGTCGTTCACGTCGGGCTGCGGGGCGCCCGCGGCGGCGGCGCCCCCGCCCCACCTGGCCAGGACACGACCCGAGTCCCCGCTGTCGCATCAGCCCATACAGCCGAAAACTGAGCAGGGTGAGTAAATATGCTCTAGACTAATAAAAATTATGTTTGTTGGTTTAAATGAAACTTTGAAATATTTGTGCGAGTCCAGGATTATCCTGGAGTTCAAACGATGAAACATTTAGAAAGTATTAAATTAAATAATATGTAATGCAAGGACATGATTTAGATTATGTACTATTATAATAAGTATAATTTCATAATAATTTGTCCATTGTTTATCTGTCATTTACTCTTTTATATAATTTGTTTAAGTGGTCCCTACAATACCATAATAATCTACTGTACTGTAGTTCATTCTGCAATTCGTTAATTTGATATCTTACATGTTCAAATGGCCACATATTTAATTTTCTAAAAAATATACTTATGTGTTTTTTAAATTAAATGTGGCCCATATTAAATTTTATATGGCAGATACAGGTGAAGCTTATGTCAAGATTAATACAGTTTTGTATATTGTTGCCAACAAACTTGATGATGATAATCTTTATATGTAATTTAATGCATATTAAATAAAATGATTTCTGGGTAGAATATGTAAATAGTAAAAATATATATATATATTTATTGTAATAATTACACTTATATACTTATAAATTAAAAAAATATATATATTTATCAGCGGGCAGACGCATCGGGTCGGGGCGCATCATGGTGCGCGACGTGCCCGCCCCTGGCTGGGAGGACGCGGAGCGTGACACTCGCGACGCTCGCGACACCCGCGACACTCGTGACAACCGCGACACCCGCGATTCGAGGGACTCGCGGGACTCACGCGACGCCCGGGACTCGCGTGACGCCCGCGAGTCCCGTGCGGAGCCCTACCGGCCACCGCGCGACCGTGACCGCGACCGCGACCGTGAACGCGACCGTGATGAGCGACGTACTAATGGGGATCGGTGAGTATTAACTATAATTAACAGGCAGTGTATATTTACGTCTTTACTTATCGTTTATAAACAATAGGCAAATATGCAATTTTTTACCTGCCTGTATAATGTTCTAAGTGATATTTTAGGATTATGTATAAAATAGTAGAATTTTATTTAGTTTAAAGTTTAAATTATATCGTTAAACTTGTTCAAACAGTATAAACGTGTATGTATAGTATTTTCGGTATTTTTTTAATATTGTACAAAATTTTTAGACAATCATTTCATCTAAATCAGTTGTTTAAACTTAATACATGCTTATTTGATTATTTTTAATATAAATTTGGTATGTGCAGATTCGACCGTCGCTCGTTCAGCCGAGACTCCTACACCTCTGACATCAAGAGGGAACGGGACGATCGATTTAACAACGATAAACAACGTGATAGGTTTGTATAGATTGTTTTTTTTTATTTTATATTTTTGTAAATAAAAAAATAAGCCAGTGCTTTACGTTTCGTATTGTTCCTTTCGTGTGTTTATATATACAGCGGAAATAATATTTATATATTTAACTTATGGTAAACCTGAACAAAAAAAAACCAAAATTTAAGATTTAGGCATTTTTACTTATTAAATTGTGAAAGTGACAAAAATAATAACTTTCTAGACCATAAGAGCCATTTTAGTTTTAATACACTGATGAGTTATATTCTTTTCGTTTCAAGTACTGCAGTAATTATCTTAAAATTTTTAGATAAGCCAGTTTAATTCTTTAAGAGTCTATTACTGCAAAAAAATATTTATGTATATATAGTATATTCATAAATATTTTTTTTAAAGTAATCGGGTCTGAAATCTTAGCAATGGTATATTAATTCACTATAGTCAAAAACATTGTAAAGAATATGTTAATTAAATAATTAATTATAAAAATATATAAAATAAAAATTATTATGTTATGTTTGCAGGGAGGACAATCGTAGATCTGGTGGTCGCTTCTCTCAACGACGATTTGAGAAGGAAGATGAACCAGAATGGTAATTATGAACTTAAATTATACATCAAGAATAGATTTTGCTAAATTCATTAAGATAAATAATTAATTACATTTAATATAGGTAATATATATTTATTACTTTTTTAATTTATTATACAGAGTAATGTCTTACATTATTTATTTGATATAGGTTTAGTGGAGGGCCTACATCTCAGTTGGAAACGATCGAGTTGCGGGGGTTCGACGAGCCCATCAAGAAGAATGGACCCGCTAGTAATAAGGAGGAGGTGATTTGAACTAAATATTATATTGATCAATTATTTCTAAAAATTGGAGATATAAACCAAAACAAACAAACATACAAAATGCTCTTTATTGCGTACACAAAAAAGAATTTACATAAATATATTTTCTTCTAATGGAAATATGAATATACGGAAGATTTTATATTTAGTCTTTATTCTGATCGTTTATTTTTTATATTTTAATAAAAGCCCTATCTATTCCTTCTTTTCCATAGGTGTATGCATTTTTAAAGTAAAACATACAGCAATATATAATAAGTTATCAATTTTTCCTATCCTTAATTATATAAACATAAATAATATTTCTGTTTAGCGTCACACTTTTAACCCGCATAGCTGGGTAGATAGGAAGTACCTAGTGTCAAGACTTCGTACTCCGCTTTCCGCTGAAATTCAAGATATTGCGTGTTGAGTGGCGGAAAACAACGCCGCACTTTGTCTTATCAGAGCCAGGAAATGTAAAGTTAAAATATAATTTACCTGAATTGGAATCGGAACCACAATCGAATTTACTGTCCCACTGCGCCCCAATTAGTTTTTAATATGTTTCAAATGAATTTTTAACATATTTGTCAAATAGAAGTGGAATAACAACGGTGGTACGAGGTCGCCGGAGCGCTGGCGCGCCGAGCCGTCCCCGCCGCCCGCGCACGCACACGCGCACGCGCACTCACACGCGCACCCGCCGCACACCGACTCGCTTAATAACAGTAATGTGCGTATACATTTATAACTCGTATATACATACATACTAGTTATTAAGCCGGAAACGTTCACTAGTGTTGTTTGTGGGCGTTGGCAGACATAGTCGCTTATGATATGACCAGCTTGTTTTTTTGCCTTGCTTTTTTGTGTTGGCACAAAAACTCTGCTTACACCTTCCAAAGGATGTTTCAAATTGTAGCAGAAGGAATTCTGTTAGTAACTTGTTAAGTTTAATTATTGTTTTTGTTCAGCATTTATCAGAGTAGGTAAGACATAGAGACTAGTTTTAACGTATATTCCACTTACATTTTAGTTTTGCCATATCGCATGTGGACCCAAAGCTGTGGCTAGCGTAGCAGAGAAATAAAAATAATTTAATTATGATATTTTCTCGCGTACAAATTTAACAATTGTATGTACAGATAGTCGTCTCAACGCGCCATAATGGCGACAGCGATCTCAAAATTTTCTTTTTATGAAGATTTTTAATTATCTTAATGAACGATATTTTTACACATATTATACTCAATATTAGCTATTGTAAGTAAATATAGACCTTATAACGATTAGTTGTGCAAGTCTTAACGGCTCCATAGTGGTACAGTTGGCATAACAAGTACAAGATGAGAACAAAAACATTGAGATGGTGTAAGTAATTAATAAGAATAACCTTCAGTAATGCCAATTTTTATGCGTCTTATGAAGATAATAGTTAGTGTAAACTTAATGCCTCATATATATTTATTTTAAATTACATAAATATCGTTATTTGAAATATGAACTCTTTTCAGGACAAGGATTCAGGTGTGGAGTTAAAGACTGAAGAGCAGCCGCAGCCACCGGAACAACCAGATTTCAACCTGGATGAATTTCTTAAATTTGATTCTTTTCCTGATGTACTTACAGTAAGTATGGAAGTTTGTTGTAAGGATTATATTCAATCCATTTTTCTACTTTAGTTTCCCATTTTAAATTTCCACTTAAAATTTTAAATTAATATTTTAAAATATTGATGAAATATATTGGGAAAAGGTTAACGAATTCTACTCTGTATTATGCATTTACGCTTTGTTGCTGTACAGCAATGCAGGCAGAGGGACAGCTAATATTAAGACTTTGTTCTTTATTTCTCAGTTTTTCGCCACATTGAGTGTTCGTAAATTAATAACATATTGTATACAGTGGGGGAGATGGAAATAAATAAATTTCCTTCTCTCTCCTACCGAGAAGGAATCGAACCAGCAACGTGCGTGTTTATTAAAACAACACTGCGCTACTACAACAACATGTAATAACCGATTAACTATAACTACATTAAAAAAACTAATTTAAAAAAGACATTTTACGCTTTATTTCATAGAGCAGGATAATCAGGGACAACCTAGTATCAAAACCCTTCGTTGACCCTTGAACCCCTTGAAAACCCTTTATTAACAGAGCGGGCAAATACATTTTAAATATAATCAATTCCCCTATTGGGTACAGTGGTACGGTCAGACGTTGTCCCACAGTGCTACGATGGCGTTAATTAGTGTTTAAACACAATTGCTGTTACAAACAGAATGGTGGCAGCGACACGGAGGGTAGCCGGTTCAGCCGCTGGTTCCGGCGCGACAGTCCGCCCGCCACCGCCGCCAACATGGCTGCCAACATTGCCGCGGACAGACACTATGAGAGGCTTATGCATAATATGATTGATGGTTTGTGTTTATTCGTTTGCTTTTTAAATATATTTTGTAACGTTAATGTCAAATGCATAGTAGTGGGTGTTAATCTTTTTTTAATTTAATGTACTTCTTGTACATTTTTTTTGAAACATATTGGCATTCTACACTAGTCTCTTAATAAAAACTATATTTCTACCAAATTTCATGCTTTTCGCAAAACAAGGTGTAATGAGTGCTTAATACAAATGGATATAAATATTAACCGCCTTAACTTTATAATACTCAACGTTTATTTATATATAACTTTCATTTAGGTTATTATCAATTTTGATTAATTTCTCTTTTTGTCTCGTTAGAGAGCTGTTAAATCAAAATAATTCAAATATTATCGTTTCCCTGATTGCGCTAGTGCTGTGCCTGCGACTTTGTTTGCTCGGAGTTTAACATTTTTGGGAACTTAATTGTATGACTTAAACTAAAAGTTGCATAAGATAGTTTATAACATAAGCTATCTAATAGTGAAAGTCGCGTCAATAACGATCTACTCCTTTCAGAGTTAAACTGGAAACAACAAACAAAAAATTGAAAAAAAATATTTTCGTATATCTATCGGGTAAATGTACATACATAAATCATATTTTGAGTAGATGTATGTACATATATCTATTCAAAAGCTGTTATTGTAATATTACAAACAGACACTACATTTATTAGTATTTCATAATATTCATTTATTTCGAACACATTATTATTTTTACCTGTTAATATTATTTTATTATAAATGCAGTAGTGTGCATATTTGTTACTTTTTTTAAGCCTGTATAATGTATGTATTTTATCAATAACAACAATTTACAATGATTTTGTGTCATTTTTCATAATATAATGATAAATAACAAGTATCTAATTAATACATATTGTAATTAAATTAATATAAATACCTGCATAGATTTAGACAGCTCAACCCGCGACCCCCCCATGCCCGACGCGTTCCCCGCGCACGCGCCGCCCGCGCCCCCCGCGCCCGCGCCGCCCGCCGCGCCCTCGCTGCTCGACCTGCTCAGGCGTGCGGGCGCTGACGCTGAACAACGATCCGGTATGTAGACATTATTTAAACATTGTAAAAATAAACAATGTGAAGAATGAAAGAGAGAGGAGAATGCCTCACTTAACTTGTGGGTGATAAAGTGAAATTTGTAAGGCTATATATATTTAGAGTACCTGGAATTCATACGGACAACCGTGAACTGATTAATATGACACTAGCTTCTCTCTGACTATTTTGGTATGATTTTTAACAAAAATTGATGTAAATATATCTAGAAAAGTAGTATATTGTATAAGCCTTTTTCTTAAAGAAATAAGAGCTATATTTATTGTTTTGTTATGAGTATGTATAAACAATGAAACTAATATCGAATATATTTTTTAAATGTAAGTATGAAATACATATTATGCTATATTCCTTACTTTATAGTAATGACTTTTAGAAAATTACATTTAATATTTCGTAAATTTAGAATTGCCGCTACAACAAAATGGCGGACACATTGTTACAATTTACGCAAAATGGAATAAAAAGATTTAATTTGTAAAATACCAATACACCAAAAAATAAAACTTATGTAATTTTTTCAGATTGTTGTTTGAATTTTTGATTATTATATTATAAGTATTGTTTGTACCTTTAGCTGAAATGAACTCGATGGGTGGTAAGATACACAGTCTGGAAGAACTGGAAGCACGTTTGAGGCCGCAGCCGCCGCCCGCGCACGACCACGATCTGTCTGCCTTTAAACGGCTTGTAAGTTATTTTAATATTGTTAAACTGTTATTATATATATTTATAAACGATAAGAATGTACAAACACGAGGCCGGATAACGTCTGATTATAAACAAGACTGGTTGTGAGCTCGATACCCACTCGGGGATTGTTTATATTTTCATTTTCCTCGCTCTAGGAAGACAAAGCTCGGCTTTGAGTTTCGCCACTTAACGCGCAATGTCGAGAATTCCACGAAAAACAGAGTAAGGAGTGTCTTGACACTAGGTCATTCCTGTTCCCTGCAATACGGGATTAAAAATGTGAAGTAAAAAAAATATTTTAAAACGCGTCGGAATTTAAATCTCCGTTTCATGGGAAACGCGATAGTTTTAAACAATAGTTTTTGGGTAGTTGTCACAACACCATTATCGGATAAGCGTCAAAGAATTTCAATCTAGCCGTATGGTTTGGCGGTCAAAACGCTTGGACCAAGAGGATCAGTTCAAATCTTTTCGTCTTTAAAATGTTGAAACGATTTCTTATCCTAAATGTAAAATTACGCTTTAAACATATTTAAAAAATGAATGCTTTTCAGCTGGCGCAAGTGTCAGGCGGACACGCGGTGACGGCGGAGCCCCCGCGCCCGCCGCCGCCCCAGGCGCAGCCGCAACCTCAGCCGCAGCCTATGAGCTTGTTGCAGGTATATTTTTTATTATTAACTATAAATTATATTGGATTATTTGAAAGTTTGTATGAAATTTGATATATGTGATTTTAAATGTATTTTTTTTCGTTTATAAGAAAATATATACGGATTTCTTGTTGTACAAAATGTAAAAGAAACACCATAAAAGTTGCTTAAATATAATTGAGATGTATATTCTTCATAATTAATAATAACTGCTTAACTGGTTTTAATTTTTTATACATCTAATCTTATATAGATGTTGAGTAAGAGCATGGAACAACAACAACAACAGCAGCAACAACAACAACAGCAACAGCAGCAGCAACAACAACAACAGCAGCAGCAAAAAGCGCCACACATCCCGCAGGAACTCCTATACAAGCTCCTGCAGGTGCAACAGGTAATACATGATTACTATAGCATTTTTCATAGTATAAATAGCCTTAAAAATGGTAACACTACTAAAAGAGAATTTTAAAGTAATATTAAATATAATGACAAACGACTATTTTAGTCTATTTAGAAAGGATAGAAAGTACTGCATTAGATAGTTGCATTGCGCCACCGAGTGTACTATGTCGATTAAAAGAAATACGAGGTGTTTTCTTTAGTAATTATTGGTTAATTTTATTTTTGTATTTATATGTAAAAATATAAATGCATGTACATGTATGTACAGATGAAAGCCGGCGTTGAGTTCGCTATTTAACACGCACTATATATAGATGTCGGGCTGAAAGCAGTCAACAAATTGTCTTGACACTATGTTGTCTATGACTACCATGCTATGCGGGATATACGTGTAGTATCTTTATTTTATGAATATATAAAAAAGTATCATTATAATGAAATTGCTTCAGCGTCAACAAGCTGCAGGTGAATGCGGTATGGGCATGGGCTCCATGCAGCCTTCGGATAGAGACTTGCTGCAGCGGCCTGAGGCTCAGGCTATTATACACGGTAGTCATTTAATTTTATATATATATATATATATATATATATATATATATATATATATATATATATATATATATATATATATATTAATTTATGAAAATAATTTAATAACCCACCACTCAACACGCAAAAAAACGCCTTGAATCTGAAGCAGAAACTTTATTACGGAGTGTCTTGACACTAGGTACTTCCAGTTTATCCTGCCATATGGATAAAAGCGTAAAGCTAAAAAAAATTAAGTATGTCAAGACTATACTCATATCATAGGTCCGTTGAGTTTATTATACAAAATTTATAATTATAATTTCTCTTGGAAAATGCTTATATTTATAATGTCAATCATTGAAGTAAATATTATTAGTTTTTTTGAATTATTATACAAACATTAAAAAAAGTCTTGTATTAAAAAATATTTTTAATTAAATGTTGTTATTGTTACTAATCTTACTTTGTATGTCTATCCGTTTTAGGTCTAAAAGCGGGTGAGATTACAGTACAGAACCTAATGCAGCAGCTCGGCAACCCCGGTCTGCAAAGTCGCCATCGTGAGCTGCTTCTGACTATACTGCGTACACATCAACAGCGACAGGTTAATATGATTTTTTTTCATATATACAATTAGTCAACACAAATATTTAATAAGATCTTTAGGAAGCCTTTATGGCAAAGTGGTGAGGAAATGCTTGTATTTTAATTATTTTCAATTTTACCCTCTGGCGAGACAGTGGCAGTGTTAAGTTCCAGATAAGTATCTTTAACATTAGATTATCTCTGGTTTTTTCTTTAAAAAATATTAGAAGTATATTTTTATTTTTTTTTATATATAATAATTATGTAAAATTATTCCTCATTATCGAAGAAACTATTTAGGTAATAATATTTTAAAAATTACCACATCCTGATGAAATGATTATAGTATTATATGATGATGTTTCGTAAAGCTTAAATAGTTTTGACTTACTCATTTGTATGTAGTTTACCTAAAACATATTTTACAAGAAATTAATTGTATAAATGTCGTAATTATTAATATTGTGTTTCAATATCAGCAAATGGGCGGCTCTCCCCTCCCCGGCGTGCCGGCCGCGCATCTGGTGGTACCACCGCACCACCAGCCACTAAGGTTGTCGCCGCTACCACACCCAGGTGGGCTTTGATATTTATTATTTATTTAATATTTCCAATTACAGATATAATATTTGCTCATACTAACCATATTGTTGGAATTTGTCTGTATTAACATTTTATTAATCCATTTAAACAAAAATATATAGTAAAAAGGGATTTTTTTTTTGACATTGAACATATGATATTCCTCATTCCTTTAATGTACTACTTGTAGTTTGTTTTGTTTAAGATATTTAATATATAATTCATACATATAGATAATATAAATACATCAGTTATAACATTATAATAGTTGAACAATAGCTGGCTTAATTTGACATTATTTTATAATTTTAAAATAAAAGTAATTTAAGTTACTCTTTATCGTATTGGCTATTTACCGGTAACTTTCCTTGAGATTACCTGGAACAAACAGACAGATGGACAAAAATTATTTAAAAAATTTTTTTTTGGTTTATGTACTGTGTATATTTGTGCATTTAGCAAAAAGCCGTATTTTAATTTTACAAATACACACTCCAATTTTATTTGTATAGAATAACAGTATGAAGTAGCCTTAGTAAGATAATAAGCTAGTGACCTATCACTCTGCCCTAATAATATCATCAGCTAGTAATTAGCACTAAACCTATCGTAATTTACTAAATGGACGCAGCATATTGCGTATCTCCCATCATGGCGCCGAGCCCCAGCGCTCTCACTGTGCATCATCCAGGTAGACTTGTATATCATCATTTATATTTATTAAATAACAAAGTGGTAAGCAACTAAGCTATAGTTGCTTATAAATTCTGTGGTTTTCGAAATTTTAAGGTAAACTAATTTGGACTGGATTAATCGAGTGCGTTTTGGTATGTGAAAATACATTTTAAAAAATACGACGCTACTCGTGTCCTTAGTACTTAACTAAGGACTGCTGCAAAGTGGCTTCATTTTAAGGAGTCCGGTCGTGGCGCAATGTGACTGTCTATCTGACTGTAAACGCGATCGGTTGTGGGTTCGATTCCCACTCGGGAAAATAATTATATTTAAATAATTTTCACTTCCACGCTCTGGTAAGATGCGGCGTCCGGCTTCCGCGTCCATCAAAGTACGGCGTTGAGTTCCGCCGTTCAACACGAAATGGTACTTTCTGTTTACCCTGCTGTGCGGAATACAAGCGTGAAGTTAAAAAAAATATATTTTTAGTAAAATTATTTTATTTTAAGGATTTCTATAAAGTGTTCGAAATGGGTTTTCTAAAATGTATTTTTGAACCAAAGTGTAGTGTACTTGTGTATAACCAAAATACATTAATTCGGAATAACCAAATACATTAATTCGGAATAACCAAATACATTAATTCGGAAATTATATTTTCATTTTAAAAAATGTCCTTCGATTTTTTAATTTTTTGTAGATTCACTATATATTTAAGTCTTATTATCTTATTGTAATAATTTAATATTTTTTATTTTCTTTGATTTTTACTAAGTTAGACCACTTTGTCTGACTATCACATTTTAAATGTTGATTTATAATTTGCAGAATTAAATAATCATTTAATCTTGTTTAAATATTCAAGTAACAACAATATTCTTTATATAAATTTTGGTCTGACATTCCCTTGTGCAGTATATTCACTTTAACTTTTGTGAACATTAATATTGCTGTTTATACTTTTTATTACATTTTTTATATGTTTTATAAACAAAATGAAGTTTATTACATTTCACCTCGCATACCGTCGTTGAGATTTCAGTGGATATAGTCTAAAATTCAATAGTCAAATTTATAACATTCTAACAATACTATTTATTATTTTATGAAGAAAATAAATGACATTCCAGCTCGCATACCGTCTCCCCGCGAGTTAGTGGTACACACTCAGACCATCATGCAAGGTGCACTCCTCAAGAAGAAGCTGGAAGAGCAGAAAGAGAACTACCGCAGGAGACACGAAGTGCCTCCGAAACAACCTACGCCCATCTCTTTCACGCCCACTTCTGTGAGTATTCATATCTTTGTGAAAAGTATGGGTTTTTAATTTATCAACTTGACTTGAAGTTTTCTTCTAGAGGAAAAAGAAACATATATAATATATATATTATGATAATTATTACACTTAGAGGCCTTCGTGTACAGTGGGAAACTGGGTGCGTTTAACTGTAAGAGCAATCGATTGTGGGTTTGATTCTAACTCACAGGAGTGATTATTTCCATTTCTCCGCTGTCGCAAAACAAAGCAATGTCTCGATTTCGAGCCGCACGCAGTCAATAGTGTCTTGACTCTACATTATATTTGACCACCCTACTATGCGGGATAAAGCGTGAAGCTGTTTAGATATATCTAACGGATTTATGTTTTATGTATTAATACGTAATCTGAAATGAATTCTAATTGAGCTTACAATTAAAACTACATAGCGTATAAAGCTTTCCAAATATATTATTCATACATGTTAATTTATAGCACTCATATTAAAACTACGAACTTAAAATCTCTAGGTGTTGCGTAAAATGACCGCGGAAAAAGAAGAAGCTGGTAGTCCCAAGTCGTCGTCGTCGTGGGCGCCGCACGCCGCGCACGCGCACGCGCACGCGCACCCCCACCCCAAGCCGCACGGACGACCCATTGTTAAGGTATGTTTTTGTATTATATAAAATTGTGTTCATTTTGCGTAATAACGGGTAACACGAGAGTAGGTGATACTGCTAACATACCAATTTCCTAGTCCTGTGGGAATATCGAAAAATCCTCTTTAAGTGTTCCCTTAAGGGATTCCAATAAAGAGTCACTATATTACATTTGATTTTACTTTTTTTACTACCGATTAATTTTAAATATTATATTATATTGATTTTTATTAAAAAAATATAGTGCGATGGTAATTAACTATATATATATTTATAAATTTAAAATAATTTCCCGCCAACAAGTGTGTTTCGTTTACCAACATGTGTGGATGTAATTGTGCAAAAGGGAGCCATTGTACGAAAATTATTGCACAAATATTTTACTAAATAGATTACGTTTTCTATACTAGTATGTATGTACTTTAAGGACTACCGTTAACGGTAATTAAATATATAAATAAGAATATCAAAAAGTTAATAATTTTAAAATTTTCTTATTTGGCTTCGTTCCCATTTGCATAATGTGTATCCTGTACTCACTAACAAGTTTTAAAAGCACATAAACACTTTGGACGCAGCAGGACTTGAACCCGCGCCTCTCGGGTAACAATCCCAAGCACTCTGATCAACTGAGCCTTGCGTCGAGCTGCGGTTTTGAGACGGTTAGAACTTGGATACATGTTTGGAATTAAAGTTGCTGTTTTTCTTTGTTTATTTTCGTTCCATTTTCGGTTATTTTTCTTGTCATTTATTAGATATATTAAAAATTCATTATAAATTGATCATAATTTATCTGAGTAATAATCGAAGCCGTGGTTTTTTTTATTTGCTATTTTTTTTAGATGTAGGGCTTAAATATTTTGTTTTATGTGCTATATATATATAAAAAAATATATTTTAAAGCTATTTCATCTATGTGTTTATTATTTTTTTTTATTTTTCAGTTATCTTTTATATAAATAAATCACATATTGTATACTAATATTGTTTTTGTGACATTTCAGCAGGGAAATCAAGGAGCACCTGCGCAAATGGGCTTTGGAAATACTCAATCTGACTTTCAACAACATATGTTTAATCAACAAGTGAGTATATATTGTATTTCGAATAACACAATATTTCTATGAATAAAAAATATTTAGTCAGTCTGTTTGTAAACGCAACTAGTCGTGACATCGATTCTCTCTTTGTGGAATGATAAATAAAATTTACTGTCGTTTCGCCGCTCTGGTAAGACAAAGTGCGGTGTTAAGATCTACACTCAATACAGCGTTATACAGCGTTAATAATGTCACGATTTCGGACGGAAAACAGTCAACCGAGTGTCTTGGCACTATGTTGTCGTGAGGCTGGTATATATACATACATTGTTTATTTATTTTATAGGGTGAGATGTGTCATGTATTTATCGTTTTTTAATGAAATTAAACATTTAATGAATATTCAATTTTTTGTCAATTGTTTGTTTAATATTAAATAATAGACAAGCTAGGTACAAATAATTAAACAATAATAATTGATTATTAATTTTATTATCTATATTTAGATGGCAAATGCTAATCGGGCCTTCCCCCACCAGCAACAAAGACAACAAATACCTAATTCTGTAAGTTTTAATATAAATTATTAAATGCTTATAAATAATTAATAACGCCATTGATATACTCGATTTTTTAATCAAATGTCACTTGCTCTGAATTCATACAAATAAACATTATTTTGTAATCATATGTTTTGCTTAAAATACAATTATGATTTTTATTTTCAATTTTTAAGTATGTGGATAATGGAGCGATGGTAAATTTATAAAATTATTAGTCGTGGTGTAATGAAAACGTCTGATTGTAAACGCGATCGGTTGTGGGTTTGATTCCCACTCGGGGGAATGATTATATTTAAATTATGTTCATTTCCTCGTCGAGTTTCGCCACTCAAGACGCAATCTCTCGAATACCCTGTTTTGCGGAATAAAAGGGTGAAGCTAATAATAAATTAAATGTTACCTTGGCCAGTGAAGGCTTGCTCGAGTAAGAAAAACATGAATGTAGTTTTACAAATTTTTAATTAACTTTAAATTAAGCAATGTATGAAAAATGATTTTACAGTTATTATATATTATTGACTCTGACCCCGTCAGGAGTACAGCATGAAGCTAAAAAAATATTGTTGAGATACCTGAAAGTTTATTTATATTATGTTTGCATTCAGCTTAATAATATGGGCGGTGTGGGCGGCATGTCGCGCGGCGCCGGCACCACCCTGCACCAACTGCTCGTCCAGTCGCATCAAAGATCATTCAATGGTAAGTGATTGATTGTGTTACTATATTGATATGCTATTTATATAGTGACTGCTTTTTTATTTTTCTTTTGAGTTTTGAAATTTAATATGAGGGAATAATTATAATTTTTCAATGTTAATTTTTGACTCAAATAATATTCTATCATATTTATTTTTTTATTTCCTTACCTTAAGCTTGCTGTAACATTCTTTATTTTAGCATTGTATATTTGTAATGATTAATTAATATGAATTATTATACTAGACATGGGCGGCGGCACTGGTGGTGGTGACAACCAGCTCGCCCGCTGGTTCTCCCCCGAGCTATTGGCGCGCGCGTCCGCCGGCAAGCTGCCCTCCGTGCACGTACCCAACGCGCTCTCCCTCGAGGAGCTAGAGCGACACCACCACTCGCCTGCGCCACCCGTCCGCAACTGAGACGTGCACGCGCCACTCTGGATATATATACCCGGATACGACACCTGACCGCGTGACCCAGCCCCGACCCTCCCCGACCCTTCCCGCCTCACCCTACCGGATATATATACCTGGATACGACGACGACGTCCCGCAGCTTCTCGATTATGTATATAATTGGATATGACTACTAAAGTCCCGCAGATTCCCGGATATGACCACTGACAGCCTCTTCCGCCCCGTGTTCATCGTCCACCGGATGTATATACCCAGATATGACATATGACCGTCCTTTAAAATTCCGGATATATCGACTGACCGCCCGCCGCCCGGACATGTATACCTGGATATAACTTAAGACAGTGGACCTCCTTTCACCCTTCCACCCCTGAGCATATGAAATACATCGGATAGTATGTACATTGAATAAAATTATTTAAAAAATTGAATAGAGAATTAGTCGTGTGGTTTATTTTTCATCCCATTAACGTTGTGCCGTTAATAAGGGAAGCTGGAGGGATGAGTGCATTTACCGGAACATGACAACAATATGGATATTTACAATTAAATTTATTGAAGATGTCGAACAACATTATGGAGTGCAAACTGGTAATTGTAAATTTTTGCCGTCTGATAGTGTGTGCCAGGAAGATTGATAATGACTTATATATATACAGCTTGTTCAAAGTAAATTAATTGCGGTTTTTAATTATGACCAATATAAATGTGTATATGTGTCATATTGTACAAGAGAATGGTCTACAAGCATAAAGTATGAAAAAGTTAAAATCGTCGATTTCATATATGTATCCCAAAGATCTTCTATCAAGTTTTTTTTTTATTTATCTCGACCAGTGTTTTCCATAAAATATATACATACATTTTTAGATAATAATAATATATTTAAAAATGCAATTAAAACACTCATAGTTGTTCAGCTATTACTTAAGGTTGTGATCATTATGTGGTTTGTTTAAATTGTTCTACAATTGAATTTGCACTGAGTTTCAATAGATATTGGCAATAAATATTATTTTCTTCTTTTTTAGATGGAATATGTTAATTTGGTATGGCAGTTAGTTTATTCATCATTGCTAAAATTTTATATCATCATATATATATAGAAAAACAATTATTTCATTCTCTCCATTGTTTTAATAATATTAAACATAAAATTAACTAAGTAAAACTGACAAAGCAATAATTTAATTGTGATAGATATATACATGTGAGTGAATACAGTGAATTGGAATGTTGTTTGTTGAACAGACAAGTATAGCGGTTTATGTTTAAATGTCAAAAAAATACAATAATTTGACCAAAAATAGGTGTACCTGGACTTAATGATTGCGATTTTTGCCTTAAAAATGTGGGAAATATTAAAAAAAATATATTTATATTTGTATTACAAAGAGGCTATAAGGTATCTTTTGATTAAACACTGCCATTTCTTCCCATTGATTTTGTTTTATTAGATTTCTTTTAAATTGCTTGTCCAAATTTGTTTATTTTTATCATGTATTTTAAAATGTGTATTATTTGTGACAGTTAAAAGTGTATTTTTTTTAGTAAATAATAGGCCTTGTATTATTGAAATGTTGTTACCAACATCTTTATGCATTTATTATATTGAATTTGTGACTTCATTCTGTTAACATAAATGAGATGTACAATAGAACTAAAGCTAGAAAAGTATTTGCTTTAGTTATTTTTATCGTATGTATATATTTATATAACAAACATGAATGTTCATAATGGTACAAATATATGAGAACTTGGTGTTATACCTTGAATTGAAATAAAAAAAAATACATAAAATAGACATCTATTCAATACAAGGTGCAGCACTAAGGGAAATATAGTAAAGCTATTTATTATACTGAAGAATGTTTCACTGAGTAAGGTAGTAGCGGGTTCAAATCTCAATATGGCGTCTTGCTTTACTTTTTGGAATGTTCATCTGGCATGCAACAATGAGAACACGAGAGAGTATTGTATTTTATATAAAGCTGATATACACGAGGTTGAAGCTGTGAGGGGTCGTTTTGGTGTATTACGTTATAGATATTGACTCTAGAATAGATTATAGGCTTCTTGGTTTGGCTGTCAGTTTTTGTTCGGACCCCCCACGGGCTCCCCCACGGATATGATGTAATCTAACCATTAACCATTCAATGTAATATGGTTGTTCTGTGACGAACTAGGTTGACATGTTGTGTGGATGTGTGTTTATGTATGTATGTATGTATGTATGAAAGTCTGTGGATGTGTGTGCACGTATGCGTTTTTGTTACGTCGTTTACGAGGAGAAAGATTTACGTTAGAATAGTTGGTAAGAGGTGGGCGAGTATGAGTGGGAATTCAGCTAATTATATATGAATGTAATTGGTTGGTTGGTGATGTGGCTCGGTTGTTTACAGTTACATTGATATATGAGGACGCGGTTCGTATTCGCTCGCCGGTATTCTTGAATATACACTGAGGATGGATGTTTTCGGTTGATCTCCGCCGTTCGAATGCGAATTTGTAAGAGTATTGCGGAATTCGCACAAGTGAGGTACATTTGTGTTTGGTTCCCGTTGTTTTTTTTTTATTTAAATGTCCCAACAGTCCTGGCGACCGAAGGTGCCCTGAGCTGACATGTCAATTTCCAGGTTATTCCAACGTCACATTATGGACAATAGAGTAGTATTGCCGTCCAAACCAACATCAGCTCAACGGCCAGCCTTATCTATGCCTCAGTAAGAACAAGTTACAGGATGAATAGGTTTTTTTTATTTGACCTTTTAGTGGACTCCGGTGCCGCTGGCAATCATGTAAACAATTTGATACGTGAGTTTTTAGGCATGTGATGCCGCCATTTTGATTTCGATGTAGGGCGAAATTTCAGTTCACGAACGCGACCTGTATTATGTTTGCGCACCGCGGTAATGCGCTCTCGTTACAAGAATGTCTCCTGTCAGCTTTAAATTATTGATTAAACAAATTTGAAAGTTTACATTTGTTTTATTTTTGTACTGTGGTCTATGTTGTGAGGCTTAAACTGAGTTTTCGTGACAAAACGATCTTAATAAACATAAGGGATAAGACCTGTAAGTAATATGTGTTACTTAAATTCAGACAGCTCTATTATAGTTCTATTGAATATAGAAGAACGTGGCACAGTGGATACCGTCTACTGTAAACGCGTATGGTTGTGGGTGCAATTCCCAGTTCAACGTCTCTATTTCGCCGCTAACCACGCAATATATCAAATTTAGTCAAATCAAGATGTTCCGATTACTCTGATCGGAATGTCTTGATGCTGGATTCTCCCTGATTATCCTGCTACGCGGAATAATTTTTTTGTGTCTATTTTTATTGGATTACTAGCTGACCCGACAAACTTCGTACCGCCTAACAATCGCTTTTTTAATATTTAATCTGCGATACCGGGCCATCCAGTAAGATAAAACACAAAAAAAAATAAGACAACAGTTGGTCCCTGTGGCCCCCTATACGGACCACTTGTCTTATTAACTTATTTAAAGGAGTACAATACAATTCCCCACCCGCAGCTGGGTAGCGTCCCGTAAGAGGCGGGTATCCCAGTGATTTGGTGGTAGAAGGCTAGTCCTCCGACTGGCTCGCCACCAGTATTATAACAAAAACAATCCGCCAAGTACCTGATGATGTGTTTCGGTTCGTTGTCAAGTAAGCCAGCTTTCTATATTCCCACCCATCCTTTCCCTCATCTCCTATCACTTCCATCCCTAGGCCGGCACCAATTACCATCAGGTGGCCCTTCTGTGCGTTTGTCTCCTTTTTTTATATAAAAAGAAAATTATATTATGTGAAAAATTGAAAATTATAATGCACTTAAAATAACTGTTAATAGTCATAATAAAATCAAAAAATCCCAATAAATAAAATGTGTGATATTTTAATATTCACTTAAAAACCACAGTGAAAATAAAAATTCCAGATTTCTTATTATGATGCCTACTTATATTTGATTTTAATTTTACTTATTCTAGATTAAGTTAGTAGAGGCCGGTCGTGGCGCAGTGTGACAGCGTCTGACTGTAAACGCGACCGTTTGTGGGTGCGATCCCCACTCGGGGGAGTGATTATATTTAAATTATTTTCACTTCCTCGCTCTGGTAAAGACTAAAGTGCAGCGTTGAGTTCCACCACTCAACACGCAATGTCTCGACTTCGGTGGAAAGCGAATTATGGAGTGTCTTGACACTAGGTACTTTCTGTCTACCCTGCTATGCGGGATAAAAGTGTGAAGCTAAAAAAACAAAAAAAAGATTAAGTTCCATTTTTATTGTAGTACTTTATTTTATACTATATATATATTTTTTAATACTATATTTTTTTGATATTCCAACACAGGATCAGGTAACATACGATTGACATTGAGTGTGCCGTTACAAAGTCGCGGTTGGTTAGTATTTCACAACATTGTACCTACAGATCCAACTTTTAATTGATGATTGTGAGTCAGCAATCCTAGCAAATCTAGTGAGCTTAAAAATTCTGGTGGTTGCCGTATTAACTGACCTATATGTCCTCAATTCGTCAAGAATGTTATCTTGAATTTTGAAATTTAATTCATTTACAGTAATGTTTTTTGGAGCCAGTGTAGCTCGTTAGCTCAACCAATCCAATCTTATTCCATAATAAGTAAACACTTTTTGAATTTCATTGAAACAACTTTGATTTCGTTAATTGACATAAACTCTCAGGAAAATTGATGCAGCCAGTTAGCGCATGGGCAATCTATGGGCAATTTACTTCTTTACGTTCCTGAGCAGTACGACTAGATTGATATTTAATTTGATTCGTTGCATTTCGGGTTCTTCTGCCCAAATTTGTCCACCGTCTTAGCTTAGAAGAAATATTTAGTAACTCACAAACACACGATTTTTTTTTAAATTTTATTGTAGCATTTAGATAAAGTATATTACTATCATTAGATATTATATTTATACGATACTTATTATCAACAGAAGTTACTCAATTGTTCGGATCCTCTCCACTAACACTTAAACTTTATGGTATGGTATTAAAGTACAACTTGACTCTTAAGTATTAGTACGAACCTCTTGTATGGGAGGATTGAATAGAGTTGTTTTTGACTTTTTCAGGCAATTTTTATTCTTTTTCTCTTCTTAAGAACCATCCTCGTACTTCAAGGAATATTCTAAATAAAGAATGAGCGAAATCAGTCCAATCGTTCAAGTTTAGCGCTTAGCAACACATACAGCGAGTCATTTTCATATTATAGACACAATTTAATATTGACTTAATATCTTATTTTATTATTTTATTATTTGTTTGAGAAATGAGTCATGAGCAATATTAACAAATAATGCTCATTGTTTCAAAATTCGAGATAATTGTGAAAATTACCATTATTATTTTTTCTTTTTTATATTTTTTTATACAAACCTTTTAACGCTCTTATCCCGTACTTCGCTTTCCACCGAATTCGAGACATTGTGTGTTGAGTGGTGGAACTCAACGCCGCACTTTTATTTCACCAGGGCGAGGAAATGAAAATAATTTAAATAAAATCACTTCCCCGTGTAGGGATCGAACCCACAAACGATCGCGTTTACAGTCGGACGTTGTCCCACTGCACGGCCTTAGACAATAAGAAATAATACATTGAAAAAAAACATCATCCAATTTGATGCACTCGTTCAGAAGTTATGTGCGTACATACATTTTATGTTATGCTCATTAATAAAAATATTAAAGAAAATTGCGCCGAGTTGGGGTCCTTGCGAGACGCCAGACGAAGTAGTTCCATTCATAGCCATAAATTTATGTTAATATAAGAATGGCTCCAGCTTAGCTAAAATGCTATGCCACAGTTTCTGGTTCAAAATTTAAATATGATATCTGTATATGTGATATCTGTATATATAATATTAACGTAAGATTATTGTCTAAGCAAAAAGATATTTTATTTCCAAAAGTGACTAGATTCAACTCAATTTAGAAAAACAATGTTGCCGAGGTGTTTGTAGGTAAAATTTGCTCATATCAATCATAGCGGATTTCTAAAAAGTTTGGCAAATACATGTAGAAAAGATGTCGGTCTATAATTTTAAATGTAATCTTTTTTTCTGTTTTTAGTAGAGAGACTGTCAATAATCCTTCCAGTGAGGCGGAAAAAAATCTGTAGAAAGGTGTTTGTTAAAAATAGTATGCAAGGAGGTAAGCAAGTGCATATGGACTTATAGGTCATCCATTACGTCGCATGAATTTCTTAATTTTTTTGCCTCTTCCCCGTCTTTGTCCCAGCTGATCCCTTTGGTGATTCACACTTTGTCGACCCCCTTCCTTCCTTTTATGAGCTAAAACTGTTGTTTCTATTCCGCATAACCTGGACCTTTGCTAGAGCCAAAACCTTTTAAGGCTCTCACAATCTCATTTTTTACTGAATGAAATATGTATTAGATTGTTGATAGTGAGACATTCAATATTAAGTAGACCGTGGTAAGATTCCAGTCCAGAATCAAGCGCAAAACAAAAATAATGTACAATAAGTTTTCCATTAGATGAGCTCCTGAACTCCTGCCGTCAAGAAATGACTGTGCTGAGTACCTACCTTGCACGTCTACCAAGACGCGTATAATTTTTTTTTATTTTAAGTAAAAATTAAAACAGTTCAAGATCAGAGGATATATTTGATTCTTAATATAAAACGTTACTTTTGTAGCAAGTGGCCGACAGTTGTAACATTTCTTCTTAATTAAATTTTAGGAAATCACGTTCGTGGGTTTGCAGATATTTCCATATTTAATGTAAGAATACCATACCTATGGGATCTTTTTTCGAACGCGTTTTCAAAATGCCGCATAAAGTATGTCATGGAATACCATTTTGTCAACGGTTTCACAAAGAAATTTCACAACTCGGGATCTCAGCATTTATTATTTCATTTGTTGATGATGCAGACAATCGATTTTATTAAATCAAAATCGAATATTATTATATTGTGACAAGTCAGTGACATGAAGAAATAGAATAGAAAACTAAAGGTATCATCTATAGAAAGAGGATTGCAGCTTTCATTCAAGTCCAATAAAGTTATATTACTTTATAATTTAAACATTGGGTTAGGTTTTAACATTAGGTCAAAAATGTTGTTCTTGTTACGACCCTTTTAAATTGTATTGTGTATTGTAGCTCGTATGAAGTTGTAAAATTATTATAAAGTCTGTTTAATTGTGACTGACCAATAATATCCACCTTTAGATAAGCTTTAGATTAAAGTCACTGAGATGTAACAAATAATTAATATTTTGAGAATAGAAACTTATATAACTTATAATATTAAATTAAATTCTGTAACTTATAATTTTAATTTTTCCCAGTAGCTTATTGTTTTTGTTACTAGATATAAAAGACAAAACCATTAGATTTATTGCAAGATAACAAAATGTTCAAAAAACTTTATTACTAATTACAAAAAGTCATTAACCTTTATGTACCCGCGTTATTTTTTGTTATATCTACATGAATGTTTGAAGCTTTGTTTAATATTTTGTTTCTAATAAAACATATAAGGAATAATAAGGTAAAATAGGTATAAAATAATAATAAGGTTTTATATGACTTTCATATAAAACCTTATTATTATTAATTAATAACACTGGTCAACATGACTTTTTGCCGTTAATCAATTTATGTATTTTTGGTATCTCTCATATATAAGTATTTAAAAAAATAATTAAAACTATCTATTACATCGAAATATCTAAATAAACGATTTACTTTGAATTTGAAAAATTTTGACGGTCTATCGTATCGAAAATAAGTATCGAAAATAAGTGTCGAAAATAAGTATTTAGTTAGAGACTTAAATTTGTCTAAAACCCAAGCCGAACTTTTAGGTTCTAGACTTCAACAGTGGAATTTACTTCGTCCGAGTACACAAATTTCAGTGTATCGAAAGCGTGATGCTGAATTTGTAGACTTTATTAAACAAGAAAGTGATCTTACATACTGCAATGGTGTGCTGGGGCTTGTGAATAAATTAGGCTATGACAGCTATTCACCAGATCAATAGAGACTATTTATTGATTCTTCTAAATTAAGTTTAAAAAAAGTCTTACTGCATAATGGCAATGATCATCAATCTGGACCTTTAGCACATTGTATACACATAAAAGAAACATATATTAATTTAAAAAATCAACTCGAGAAAATTCAGTACAACTTGCATTCTTTGACAATATGTGCAGACCTTAAAGTTGTTCGAATATTACTTGGGTTACAAGGGTACACGACAATATTGTTGTTTTTTATGTGAGTGGAATAGCAGAACTAGAAGTCAACACTACATAAAAAAAAATTAGCCAAGGAGGACTAATTTCGTTCCTGGACAAAAGAATATTTCCGAAAGCCTATTAGTACAGCCAAATAATATTATTTTACCGCCTCTTCACATTAAAATAGGCTTCATGAAAAACTTTGTTAAAGGTATGGATAAAAACAAAGAAGGTTTTTTGTATTTAAAAACATTGTTCCCTAGACTGAGTGAAGCTAAATTGAAAGCAGGAATTTTTATAGAGATCTAGATACAAGGAAGGTCATGAAAGATGCTAATTTTATTTCAAAATTAAACAAAAAGGAAAAAATGCATGGCTTTCTTTTGTTGAAGTGACAAAGAATTTTTTGGGAAACACAAAGTCTGCGAACTATAAGGAGATAGTTTCTAAGCTTTTACAAGACTATAAAGATTTAGGATGTAATATGGCTTTGAAGATACATTTCCTTCATTCCCATCTAGATATTTTACCCAAAAACTTGGGTGCAGTAAGCGATGAGCGCGGGGAAAGATTCCATCAAGATATCGTGGTGATGGAAGATACCAAGGAAAGTGGTCGCCGAGAATGCTTGCAGATTTTTGTTGGACACTAAAACGAGATCATCCGTCTTATATATGACAAGAGGCAAACAAAAGGAACAAATACATCCTTATAATAAATCAGTCAGTCAGTCATTTTTGGTTACTTTTTAATAGATGTATTTTATGAAAAAAAAATGGGTGTTTAATTTTTTTTTACGAACATATTTATAGTAGTTGCAAGCCAAGGTATGAAAAATACCACTTCTGAGCAGTTGTTGTTGTTGACTAGCGAAGTTAATAGATTTTTTATAAAACTACCTTCAAAATCGCAACATTTAAAAACAATTTTAATTTTTTTTTCTTTTATAATGCTGTTACTGTAATATTAAACTTATAATATGATGTACAGATTAATTATATAAAAAAATTACAGATATCTAGATATTTATATTTACTTATATATTCACTAACCATTACATCAATATCCATACATCCTTGTACAACAAAATTCGAGAGATTTCTTGTTGAATGGTGGAACTTAATGCCGCACCTAGCCCTATCAGAGCTCGAAAGTGAACAGAATTTAAAGATAATCACTACCCCTAGTGGGAATCGAACCCACAACCGATCGCGTTTACAGTCAGACGCTGTTCCGCTGCGCCACGAGCGGCCACTTGGCTATGTTTTCGGAAGATTAAATAAATTTATAAAAATCAGTCGGTCTCGTCGACCAACGCGTGTACTATAAGGTTAAAGGACATAACAAGGATAAGGTGATTGTTAACAATGTAAAATAAAGTTTTTTGTAAGCATAGTGGACCTTGATAAAATTAAACAAAAAAACATGAATTTGTTCTTACAACTAAATTAAATTAGAGATTTCTTCCGTAGTGTTAATATTTTGTATATAATATGCACATATGTTTTTTATTGGGAAATATATTGGATACTTAAATAATTATCGGGATACTTCAAGTATAATCATATATTTAAAGAGGTAAACCAAAAAATATTTTTCACTGTACTTTAGTGGAGAAGGTGAAGTCGTTGGTCAAGTACCTAGTTAAACGATATTATTCACCAGTGGTGTGGCTAGTATGGCAATCACCCCGGTGCAATAAGAATAGGATGAGGCCGTACGTGGCGCAGTGGGACAGCGTCTGACTTTACGCGATAGGTTATGTGTTCTATTCCTACTCGGAGAATGATTGTAATAACATTATTGTAATGACAAAGTGCGGCATTTTGTTCCACCATTCAACATATAAATATATATATTTACATATATATATATATATATATATATATATATATATATATATATATATATATATATATATATATATATATATATAGCCGGTCGTGGCGCAGTGTGACAGCGTCTGACTGTAAACGCGATCGGTTGTGGGTTCGATCCCCACTCGAGGGTGTGATTATATTAAAATTATTTTGACTTCTTCGCTCTGGTAAAGACAAAGAGCGGCGTTGAGTTCCACCAATCAACACGCAATGTCTCGAATTCGGTGGAAAGCGAAGAACGGAGTGTGTTGACACTAGGTACTTTCTGTCTACCCTGCCATGCGGGATAAAAAATAAATAATTATATATATATATATATATATATATATATATATATATATATATATATATATATATATATACACACACAAATATATATCTTTTAATGTAAAATGACCTTATCCATCCTGCATAGTACCAAATAATATAAAGGCTACTAAAATTGTGTATTAATGGGTATAATAATATGAAAATGATATATTCCATTATGTATATTTCATTAACATCCTTTATGATTGTGAAACACTGTTTTTTGTTCTGTTGTAATAAAAATTATAACAAATAAGATCTTGTACGTAATTGCAATAATTTTTCGTATATCATTTTACATAACTTCCTTGTTAAATAAAATAATATTTAATTTAATATGTTTTCATTGTTTTTGAAGTTTTAGGGTTCAAATTTATTTACTAAAAACCGTTCTTGTGATTATTTTTTTAATTTACGAATATTCCGCACAGAGCAGGTCGAGAAAGGAATACTTAGTATTCAAACATTTCAGTTTTTAACCGACTTTCCTAAAGGAAGAGGTTTCCAATTCGATTTTTTTATGTATGTACATACAGCGATTACGCCGACTGTTCTGGACCGATTTAAGGGGATTCTTTTTTGTTCGATGCAGTAAGGCTTTCATTTGGTCCGACAAAAATATTATTTTAACTTTCGCCTAACGTTTAAATCTTGTATATTGAACCCAATTACCCACGGCCGGCTCTGCCTCGCTAGAGAGTGTATTATAAAAAAATATTTCCCCGATCGGGAAACTTCGATCATTAAATTATTGACAGTAGGAACCCAAGTGTGAAAATTATAATAAACTATTATTTCATATACTAAACATTTGGTTAAGAAAACAATGTACGTACGTGACCTACGTATTCATTGAAATTTGATTTAAATGAAGATTATTGTGGGAATATAAATATACCTGGAACTTCGTGTGTTAAACAGTTTGCTGCAATTAGTGGCAATCTAACACACATACTGTAATGTGTGTTTATCACAGCTGTCTCTGTTAGCAAATTAAAACCATGGTTGTTACTAAAACGAGGAATGTAATCGGCTTTTTGCTACTTTTATTTATTTTCAATATCGACGCAAACAAATGGCCTGCCCATACTGACGTTAAAGGTAAGAATATGCCTAATCAATATTTAATTTATCTTCTTGTATGTTTGTTAAATTAATTACTTTATCATTAAATTATTTAAGCTAACTTTAGAAAGTAATGATCTTATTGAACAGAAATGTATACGCTGATATAATAATATTCTTAATGCGCTTAAAAATAAATATGTGACATACATACAACAAAAAGGTTTCATGCTCTAAGATGGATTTATCTCTTGAAGAGATTTCTTCCGGTCGTCTCGTGGAAGTGGAATGAGAAAAGCGAGATAGCGAAAGTGCATATATATTTATATATATATATATATATATATATATATATATATATATATATATATATATATATATATATATATATATATATACGATACAGGAGACGATGGTTATACTCCCATAATCTGGAAAGTAAACGTCTAAGTTTAAGAATTGGTAAAGTGCTTGGAGAAGGCACCACGATCAGATAGAACTGATGACTAATATAATCTTTATATATTATCATTAGTTTTATATATATACTTGATAGCATAGATATATATAGATAGATAGATATTAGATTTTTGGTAAAATGAGAAATTCGGCTATTTAATAAAATATATTTTTTTTATTTTATTATGTATGTTATTTCAGAAAATGCCAGCTATGACTACATCATAGTGGGCGCTGGCTCTGCGGGCTGCGTTGTGGCCAACCGTCTCTCTGAACAGGAAGATGTCGAGGTTTTGCTGATAGAAGCAGGCGATGATCCACCCGAGGACATTGACGTAAGCCTATAACAATATAATATAAATCATCACTGTGTCTGTCCAACCTCTTTAATAATTATATTCGTGTACTTATTTATCCCGAAATTTGTATAATTAATAATTCCTGCATTTCAGATTCGTAGTTTGTTAGTCACGGATTTGCACCCAGAAATGTATTGGAATCACGAAACCGAAGACGATGGTTATACTGCTCAGAATCTGGAAAATAAACGTCTAAGTTTAAGAGGTGGTAAAGTGCTTGGAGGAAGCAGCACGATCCACTATTTGTATTATAACAGGGGAGCTCCCGCTGATTACGAGCGTTGGGTTAACATTACTGATGATCAGTCTTTTTCTTTGGAAAATAATCTTCAATACTTTGTTAAAAGCGAGCACCTTCTTGACGATAAAATAATGAATTCTGAAAATGCACGGTTCCACGGAAAAAACGGGGAAATGCTTGTCACAAAAGATCGTCGTAATGATACACTTAAATATTTAGAAGCGTTCCACGAGCTTGGGCACAGGATTGTAGAAGATATAAACGCGGAGCAGATCGACGGAACAGGCTTTACGCAACCCATGTTTTGGTTAGCGAAAGGAATCCCTCAAAACGCAGCAGAGTCTTTTTTGGTTCCAATACGAAACCGAAAGAACTTTTTCATCATGAAAAATACATTAGTGAATAAAATTATTTTTGATGAAAACAAAAATGCAGTTGGCGTGCGAAGCACCAAGCCTGACGGTACGGTCGTGAACATATTTGCCAAGAAAGAAATAATCCTATCTGCTGGAGTTTTTAACAGTCCAAAACTTTTAATGCTTTCTGGCGTTGGGCCCCGTGTTCATCTTGAAAGCTTAAATATTCCTGTAGTATCTGATTTACCAGTAGGAAAGAATTTGAAAGATCATCTAGCGGTTATATTAGCGCTGAAAGGAGAAGAGGCCTTTGATGAGATTAAACGCGATAATATACACTTTCCCATACCAAGTTTCTTCGGTCTTGGAGCCATAGATAAGCACCAGCGTAATCCAGATTATCAAAACCATAATTTGATCTTTAGAAATCATCCTGACGGCTTGCGTATTCTTTGTTCCTTGGTATTTAATATAAGTGATGCCATATGTGAACAAGTTATTGCGGCTGGTTCAGGCAGAGAAATTGTATTTTCAGTATTTGCCGCAAGCCATCTCACATCTCAAGGAGATGTTGAACTACGAAGTTCGAAGCCTGAGGATCCTCTTAAAATTAACACTGGCTTCCTATCTAATCGCAATGACTTAGATTTTATTGTTGAATGTATTCAAGATTTCACTAACGTCGTGAACACCACATATTTCCGAAGTGTCGGAGGTGGACTATTGCATATCGACCTACCAATGTGTAAACACTTGGTAAAGAACACAGATGAATATTGGAAATGTTACATTCTAAATATGATGAATACGTATTTCCTTTCTTGTTGCACAAATCCTATTGGTTCTGTTTTGGACGCCAACATGCGTGTTCTTGGCGTTAACAAGTTAAGAGTAGTGGATGCCAGCGCTATGCCTGATACCATATCAGGCAGTATCGGCTCTGCTGTATTTATGCTAGCAGAGAAAGCTGCAGCGCTAATTAAACAAGGAGCTTAATAATCTTAATAAAGGTATAAATATATTATTATCTAAATTGATATTCGTTTTATTTAAAAGTATGTGTGATAAATAACATTCAATTTCACTTTATGAATGATTATTTAAGAAAAACGTACAACTATATTATCATATATCACAATTATTTATAAAAAAAATATTCTTTAACCAATAATATGTTTTTGAAATAAATCAGTAAATAATACATAATATACTTGATGTTAAATATTTTCAACCACCTAATTTTAATCATTAAGTTTATATATTGAAAATGGCGTATATTTCATAATATATTCTATTATATTATATATATTTTTTACTATAAAGTAAATGTATAAAGTCAGACAGAACAGTACATGTGTTTAGGCTGAGATATTTTTGTTAGTATGTTAGTTTTTCCAGACGAATGTTTCCGTTTATCTCCGAAACGGTGTAAATGATTTAGATACTAAAAAGTTTGTGTCTATCGAAGATGATAAATATGTAGACTTCGTAGGATTTATCTCTGAAACAGTAAAACCTATTTGAACTATATGTAAATACTAAGGTTATCTGTAAAGGCGTTTTGGTCGACCTTCTTAAATTTTGTCCTTTATATTTTGTTGCCGATGTCGGTTTGATTATAAATACTACCTGAGAGCAATAATGGTAATAATCCCCCTGGTTATTGCCATTATTGCTCTTAGAATTGGTTGGTTGAATTGGTTGTTTGAGGGGGTTGATAGTTTGAGTTTATAGACCATGCGTCCTTTTTTAAGAAATTCGATAAACTTAAGTAAAATAAATTCTAGTAAAATAGGCGTTTAAAAATGTATGTTTTTGTCTATATATACATAATAAACACACAAAAGTAACAGTTTTATTAGAAGTATTTATCAATATAATTGAACTCTACAATAATTTTATCTTTTTGTCTGTCTCTTTGTGTGTTTTTGTGCACGCAAAACTCAAAAATGCATATTTTCATGCATTATATTTTAGCAACCTTTCAATAACAGTTTATTTCATTTCAGTCAGAAATAAATAAGAAATTAATATCAATTTAATGTACTTTGTTCGACAAAATTATATCAAGGATCAAGTACATTAGTATAAAATAGGTTTCTACCATAATATTCTTGCATGATTAATTAATTTATATAGTTGCCTACAATACGTTTTGCTGTTTTAATAATACTCTAGACAATTAATAAGATATAGGCGGATCTTATTACCTTATTTTTATATCCTTAAATAATCGTCAAGAGTTTGAAAATGAAGTGTAAAATTACAAATTTTGAAAAACTCACGATACATACGTTTAAATTGTGTCAAAAATCAAAATAATAAAAAATATCGCTGAAAAGTACGATATCATGACACTAGAGATTACAAAAGATTGTTTATATAAATTAAAAATAATAAACACCCTAAACTTCGTTCTTGTGGCATACCTTACCGCAAAAAACAACTGGAATTGCTAATATAAAAAATAATGAAGTTGATGAAAACATTCAGAACTCCACTCGGTTCGTCACTCTACACCACGGAGGGTGGAAGGGAGGTGACCTCAGGGTTGAGCCACTGGCTGCGGCGATCAACTCCACCCACGTATATTTCACCGGGCCCGACAATGAGGCCTAAATTAGACGATCTTGTCCGTTAGGAATAGGAATATGGAAAAGTGGGGGTAAGCTAATCGGGCATTAGGGAGGCCCAGCTACGGTGATCAAACTACCGTGCAGCTGCTTAGGAGACAGGAAAGGGAAGGAGATCCCTAGGAAGTCCTCTTCAATACAGTAGAGTAGAGTGCAATAGAGTGATATCTCGAATATAAGGATCATATAAATAAACAAGTATTTGAGTTACTTATCATTAAATATAGTCGGACATTTTTTGACAGCAGTAACATAGACGTTGATATGTTATAATAAGATCTTTGATTTTTGCGATATTTATACATTTCAAACGAAACTGTAACTACAGGTCGAGTCTAACTGTGACCAAGGTGTTCGTTCGTTTCGAACAACTGTAAAGTGTTCGAAAAGTCGTTATGTTATATTAACATAGAGGACGGATTGATTGCTTGCACATCTTGATAGTGTTTAACGTTAACTTTCAAAGTTAGAAAAAAATATATAAATAGTTTTTAAGTAGATTAAATTAAAAACAACAAATACTCAAGAGAAATTACCTTCCAAACTTTTTTGCGGTTAGTATTATAAAATATTAAAATTGTAATTTGTTTTTAAAATTGTGATATTTTTCCCCAATATTGTGGAATAAATTATATAAAAAGAAAAACATAAATCAAATAATGTACTAGATTTAGTTCTTTAATATGTAATTACGTTTGACCACATCAAATGGTGATGAGACGCCCTTTTGTACTTAACGTTTATTTTCTTCTTTGTTATTTTTTCTCGTTATACAAAATATTTTGTGATATACAATAATAAATAAATAATAAATCATAAATAATTATAATATTATTTTATATACGAAACACTTGATTAAGGAAATAATATACGCACTTGACGGTTGTTGTGTCTTACGCAATTCATAAACACACGTAAATAATTAAATTCAGTAGTAAATAAAATCTCAAATTAAAAAAAAAATATTGTGGCAATAAATACTTGTTTCTTTTTGTATTATGTTGTAGTTATGAAGTAGTTCGGACATATATTAGATGCGCATCTATGAATATTTAGTATTCTCATATGTATAGCTGTTTATTTATTATTGTTTATTTTTGTGTTGTAAATTTTATATTAACTTACCATCATGGTCCTAGCTAGAATAAGTAAAACATTCGGGTATTTGCTGTTTCTTTTTGTTCTTGATATCGACGCCAATAAGTGGCCCGCCCACACTGACGTTAAAGGTATGTAATAATAATCTATTTTTATGCTATCTTTTTAATTAAAGTCATTTCAAATTTCATTACTTGCTTTTGAATTCTATACCGTTATTGAGATATATAATAAAACTTCGCATCTGCTGTAAGTACTAACAAGCTTAAAGATACACCGCCTTTGCTACAGGAAGGCACTTCGTGCATATTATGTTATTATAAGTATAGAAACATAATTATACATATTATCCCATTAACAATGCTTGCGACTTCGTCGGCGTGAGAAGGGTACTTTGAAAAATTGGATAAAATTATTATTTGCCTACATTCAAAACTAAACTTTCAGAAAAATTAAGAAAATATAAATTTCTTATTTGTGCACCAAATGAACACAAAATGTTACAGGAATATCACCAAAATATAATAGTAAAAACTGCATTTTAGTCAAATGTAGTGCGCGAACGTCCAAAATATTATTAAAAATCATTATTTTGTGTATCTACTGCAATATATTTAAAAATATCTACTACATTAAAAAAACCGTAAAAAAATCTTAACTAGTTAAAAAAATTATAAAATTGGAAATTTGTCTTACAATACAAGTATCAAATTTAACGTTCATTATAAATATTATTTAAATCTTGAAATATTTTAAAGTTACACGTATTTTTATATCATCCAAATCAATTTATCTAACAAATAATAAAATAAATAACTTTGCTACTTTTTATTTCATCGGTCTAGTTACGCAGCGCATAAGGCCGTTTTACACTATTAGGCTCATAATACGGACTGACTGACCAGACTGGGCTCCCAAAGTTGAAAGAACCTAACCTAACCCTGGACTTTTCTATCCTATGACCTATATAAAATACATATTATATATGTACGTCTAAATTGTGATGTACTGTGATGTTCGCGTGTATCTACTGAACGCAGCAAGGTTTTTAATTATGTACGTTATTTTAGACAATGCCAGCTACGACTACATCATAGTGGGCGCTGGCTCTGCGGGCTGCGTTGTTGCCAATCGTCTCTCTGAACAGGAAGATGTCGAGGTTTTGCTGATAGAAGCGGGCGATGATCCTCCCAATGACATTGACGTAAGCTTCAATATAAAATAAGATATATTTGGAAAATTTAAACGATTATTTGAAGATATTATAAAATATTTGAGTGTTTTTTACAAGTACAATTTTCTTAGTTAGCATCTCTGTAGCAAAAATTGTAGTATTACTTTGTTTCATATAACTAAATAAAGAAGTGACTTTACTGTCCCATTTCTGTCCAAATATATCCTTTTACTAGTATTTATTTACACTAGAATTGTCTTTATAGTCAATAAAAAATATATCTACTAAAAATTTATAACACATTTCAGATTCGTAGTTTGTTCGTGACGGATTTGCATCCAGAAATATATTGGAAATATGAAACAAAAGTCGATGGTTATACTGCCCAGAATCTGGAAGATAAAAGTCTAAGTTTAAGAAGTGGTAAAGTGCTTGGAGGAAGCAGCACGATCCACTATTTGTTTTATAACAGGGGAGCTCCCGCTGATTACGAGCGTTGGGTTAACATTACTGGTGATCAGTCTTACTCTCTGGAAAATAATCTTCAATACTTTATTAAAAGCGAGCACCTTCTTGACGATAAAATAATGAATTCTGAAAATTCACGGTTCCACGGTAAAAACGGGGAAATGCTTGTCACAAAAGATCGTCGTAATGATACACTTAAATATTTAGAAGCGTTCCACGAGCTTGGGCACAGGATTGTAGAAGATATAAACGCGGAGCAGATCGACGGAACAGGCTTTACGCAGCCCATGTTTTGGTTAGCGAAAGGAATCCCTCAAAACGCAGCAGAGTCTTTTTTGGTTCCAATACGAAACCGAAAAAACTTTTTCATCATGAAAAATACATTAGTGAATAAAATTATTTTTGATGTAAACAAAAATGCAGTTGGCGTGCGAAGCACCAAGCCTGACGGTACGGTCGTGAACATATTTGCCAAGAAAGAAATAATCCTATCTGCTGGAGTTTTTAACAGTCCAAAACTTTTAATGCTTTCTGGCGTTGGGCCCCGTGTTCATCTTGAAAGCTTAAATATTCCTGTAATATCTGATTTACCAGTAGGAAAGAATTTGAAAGATCATCTAGCGGTTATATTAGCGCTGAAAGGAGAAGAGGCCTTTGATGAGATTAAACGCGATAATATACACTTTCCCATACCAAGTTTCTTCGGTCTTGGAGCCATAGATAAGCACCAGCGTAATCCAGATTATCAAAACCATAATTTGATCTTTAGAAATCATCCTGACGGCTTGCGTATTCTTTGTTCCTTGGTATTTAATATAAGTGACGCCATATGTGAACAAGTTATTGCGGCTGGTTCAGGCAGAGAAATTGTATTTTCAGTATTTGCCGCAAGCCATCTCACATCTCAAGGAGATGTTGAACTACGAAGTTCGAAGCCTGAGGATCCTCTTAAAATTAACACTGGCTTCCTATCTAATCGCAGTGACTTAGATTTTATTGTTGAATGTATTCAAGATTTCACTAACGTCGTGAACACCACATATTTCCGAAGTGTCGGAGGTGGACTATTGCATATCGACCTACCAATGTGTAAACACTTGGAAAAGAACACAGATGAATATTGGAAATGCTACATTTTAAATATGATGAATACACATTTCCTTTCTTGTTGCACAAATCCTATTGGTTCTGTTTTGGACGCCAACATGCGTGTTCGTGGCGTTAACAAGTTAAGAGTAGTGGATGCCAGCGCTATGCCTGATACCATATCAGGCAGTATCGGCTCTGCTGTATTTATGCTAGCAGAGAAAGCTGCAGCAATAATTAAACAAGGAGCTTGAGAATGTTATTTAGAAATAATATTGGAAGAACAAATAAGAATAAATGATTAAATTACGAAATAATATATGACTAAGGTTATGAAATATAGCATTTTCACGTTACTTTTCTGTATTTTCTTGCATTATAAACAAAGATATATATAGTAGTAACATAATAAAAGCTATTCTGTAAATTCTTTCATAGAAACTTATAATAAGGTATTAGGCTTATTTTATTTAAATTGTAAAAGATAAAACTCCTTAGCTTTCCATTAATTCATTTACAATAAACACTACAAACACAATTAGCGGCTTAAACTTAGCTTTAAAATGCCTTTTATCACTTATGATATTTCTTTTTATTATTTGTTAAATTATTAATCAATAAATACAAGTGATTTTTTCTAAAACACATTATATATTAATAACACTAAGTTAAGACTTTCAACCCCTTTTCATACGAAAATTATTGCATAGTTACAATTTATATAACAAGAAGTGCAGGTCCACATTTTTAATAATAATCCATAATAAATTGATAAAATATATACTACATACACTACTTTGTTTTAGACGTACACTTTTCTAAAAAGTGTGTCAACAAGGCCTCTAGTTTATATGTATTTTTTGTACAGACAATATTTTGCGGTCGTTCATTATTTTTTAGTACATGCCAGCCAGAGACTGAAACTAGAACAGAGAAGAAACTAGAAAATTAAAAGATTAACATTTGTGCCACTAGATGGCAGAACTGTCGTTGCTTATATCAAATTTAAGGGAATTATTATATGAAATCAAGGTTTGTCAATTGTCAAATCCTAAACAATTTAAATCATTAAATCAGCAAAGAATATTGAATATAAAATATCTGTCTATTTTTATTATTAACGCATATTGTTTGAGTAATTGCTAAAAAATTTCCAGATAGCTACCGCGGTATTCAATAATGATTTATATAATATTCTGGGGCAAGCTTTAGCTACATCTGATGTGTCGGCAAATGCGACGCGATGACGCCTAAGATTATATTTAGCTTTATGATATGCTTAGTATAGATCTATTTCACTAGGTGGCGTTAGCTGCCATCTATTTCTTTCACATAAAAATGAAAAATTATAAAGATAGGCCAATAATTTTCTTTTGTAAGCAGAATGGTGGTAGGCAGGCGAAGAGAGTAGAGGTGAAGCCCCCTTTTAATATTATATTTTTAATTATTACTGTGTACTTAATGACGATATTTTTTGTTTGGTTATTTTGACAACTTTTCATTTAAGAGGAACCCAATGAAAATGTATTTCTTCTCTGTTCTTGAAAAACTGCATGGACCTAAAAAATCTATCAAAAATATAAAATTATACTATACGGTTATTATGCTATAATTAGACATTCATCCATGAGTCTTTTACAATAATATAAATTATATTGTTAAAACCTTAAAAAATCACTTGTATACCGTTACATATTTAAGAAATAAATACTAAGTTTTTGTATCTTGGTTAAAATTTATTCCAGTAAAGCAGGTGAACCTAGTGTCAAGCCACTCTATTTCCGTGTCGAGTGGCGTAACTTAACGCCCCACTTTGTCTAACCAGAGCGAAGATACTAAAGTGATTTAAACGAGATTCACAATTGAATCAAAACCAAAAACAAAAAACAGCACGATTGCTTCATTATTATTTATATATATATAAATTGTTGGTATGGGTAATAAATGTTAGAAGAACATAAATAACGTTATAACTGAAAAAAACTATAAAGAACTGAAAATGCATAAAAAAAATTAATATTACTGTCTATTTAAAAAGACATTTTCACCTAATTGTTAACATTTGGTTAAAATCTATGAATTTTAATAGTATATTGAGAAATAGTACGTTTAGCTTTTGGAAAAGCAGAAATTGAAGTTCAAAAATATTATAACACTATTATTTATGTACAGCATGATCAATACTGAAAATAAGTTTTAAAAAGAAAAAAAAAATAACAACAAACTCTTAACAAAAACAATAAAATTTACAATGTTAAAGCCATAACGGACAATAAACCCTGACTAAAAAAAACTAAGAAGAATTAGTTTGTAAACATCATCATTTCTTTATACACCACCGATTTTAAGCTTTTTATAACATGAATTTGCAACTAATAATAAAAAATATATATAATTGTAAAACCTCTAAAACTTTCTATAACAATTGATAGTAGTGTAAACGCAGTCTTTATTTTAAACTATAACAGATTTTTTGTTTACTTCAGAATAATAAAATGAAAAATAAATAAATTGAAAGTCGGTGCCAAATGTTATGACAATTGAATAGTAAATTCTTGTTTTTATTATCTATGCCAAATTATCGTATGACATTCCGTCGTAAACATTCGGTTAAATTCGATATTTCTCCCGAATTATAACCAAATCAATACGCTGACCTTGACTAAAATGGTAGTAAACATTTGGAATCCACTATTCAGTCATCAGAAACGACAATAGCACAACACACGCTCTGCAGTGCTATTTTTAATGAAAATAAACTGAAATAAATACATTTACAAGAAATAATGTACCTCTTTCAAGTAATAATGAACCCTTTCTCTCTGATTTATATATTCGTTTGCCCACTCAGGTATATTCTAACATATATTTTTTACCTTTGTATTTTTCTTACTAATGATATTTATTTGTACAAGTTACAGAAGGCAAGGTTGGTGTAAGATACGTACTGACATTTCAACATTTAACCTTGAAAAATCATGTTTAATTCAATAATGTAATGTAGTTGTTAGATTTTTATATTGTATTGTTGTTTTTGACCGTTTTGAATGTAAAATATTCTGAAATAAAAAAATTGTCTCTGCGAAGTCCCTATTAATTAAAATTGGAAGATTTAGTTACTCTTTGTACTATAATTTTAAGTAGACTAACAGTCAAAAGGCATAACAAATAACTATATTCTTTGTAGTTTATTATAATGGAATATTTAGGAAATAAAACTTATAAACGCCGACTACTTGGGATATAATCGAACTCACAATGCTTCTTTTGGCTGTAGAAGTTGTACACATGTAGGTTTAACATACTCATAAAACATTCCCACGCAGTTCTTACTCAAACTGTAGTACGATTTCTATAATTACAAGAAAAGAAAAAAATGAAGGAGAGCTCAATCAATGGTGAAATCTGAGAAGTATAGATGTTTCTTTTCATATTTGTTTCTGTTGCGGTGCTTAAAAAAATATTTTCATTTTTCCGCTCTGGAAAGAAATACGGTGACGTTCAGTTAGCAATGTCTCGATTGCGGGCGGATAACAGTTGACAGAGTGTCTTGACACTAGGCTACCTCTGACTACACGTGACATGCGGGATAATACTGCCGGCTCTAAAATAAACAAAAAATATTTAGTCAATGCAGTAATCGAAAAATTAATTTTATTTTTAAATTGATATATTATCGCTGTTAAAATATAAATCAATCAAAAGAATTTCTGTCTGGTCTGGAAAGGATTCCAAGAAATAAATGTCTTGAATGTAGAATAAAAAACTGCAGCAAATATATCATACCTGTTTAAAATTACTATTCTATAAATAATACATTTAAACAATTATTATATACAACGTTACACGCAGTTATATTGAAATTTTCATTTTCTTGATCATGTTTGTGTACTCGTTATTTAGTTTCAATTTACAATAGGTAAACATACTTTTGAAGATCCTTTACTAAGATACTCGAGAGAAAAATAACTATTTTAAAAAATAGATTCTCATTAATTAAATGAAATTCTACGATTTTCGCTGCATATAATGTGATATAACTATATTTGTATTGTATTACAGTAATGTTTTCACAGCCAAAGTTTATAAATAACCCCAATTTTTTTTTTACTATTAATTGCATGGATATATTTTTCGACACGTCGTAGTGTTAGCCGTTGTTCGCGGTGGTAGAAACCAACAATAAGGCTACATCTGATTCTGTTATTCATCATATTAATATCATCTCAAAATCTAGATATTTTGATTTCATTCTTTCATCTTTGCCAGCGGGATCGGGTGTTAAGCTAAAAGAGAAGCTTAATACAATTTATAGAACTGTTTAGAATCCTTTACTGTAGTAAATGGGGCTTCATAAAACTAGCGGTCTCATCCTACAGTACGTGAGAAATACATGAAAATATTGGACATTTCCTTAATTACCTATATATCTTTACATAATGCAGATGTCATTGTAGTCCAGTGGTGAACATAAGTAAAATAAAAAAAAATGGTTACTATGAAATAATTTATTTTTGTCCCACCTTATTGTATTGGTACAGATGGTTTAGTATAGGCGGTTTGGTCCAGATTACGTTTTAAAACATTACTGTATTTTATTGCTTTACCTGTCTATACCTCGATAGTACAGACAGGTTAAGCATTTAATAAACATATATGAATTGAGACTATTATATTTTAACCGAACTAGCTGCTAGTGCTATGGTATTCAAAAATATATTTTAGACAACTTGCCAACTAACCACGGACTGCAATAGTTTCTTAATTTATATTGTCGAAATACACATAATAAATTTGCTATTTTAATGTGAAATAATACCGAAAATCAAAGATCTTATTAATTTATTTATGTACATTTGTAATCTCCGTGTTATGTTTGCTTTGTTATCAAACTACGTACCTACGTCAGTATAACAGAAACTACTAGAAGGCGCCAATAATATTCGACCTAATTCATTTTAGTTTATATGTGTCTATGTAATAACAAGTTACTTTCTTTTTAATAGAATCATTTTAAATATAGAAATATATTTGAAACAGTTGATTACAGATTTTAGTTTAGCGAAATTCATAGAGTATTCAGAAAATATATATAATTTATCAATTCATATCCATTTAAGTTATAGATATAAATTATTTAAAATGTAGATGCCTATACAAGAGACAAAACTAGTAATAATTCTTTACTGTTACATAATCCAACATAGGTATTTGTGAGGCCCGTTTCTAAAAATTCACTTTAGATAACTTCAGATCACATCGTACTATATACACAAAAGGCCTGCTAACTGCAATAAATTTAAAATAGAATAACGAAGTAGTAATCGTCGTCGTATTATAATTTTAAAATACATTTGTATACTAAATCCCGTTTGACATTTAACGTACGTAAATGATTCTAATTACGATATTACACTTTTTAATTTACCAAAGAGTTTTAACAAAAATGCGGGCACAGGTTAATTATTTATGAGAATCAATGGAAAAGTTTTTTCGTAACTTTATATGTATATCAAATCTATGCCTAAAAACTATAATTATAAAACGGTCACGTAATAAATCAGCAAAATACGACAAACGGTAATATTCGATATTACTCGAGAAACTGTTCACTTCACTGTTAAGTCTGATACTGGTACGAAAGAGAATGACGTCACTAAACAAAAATAGAACGTAATCATGATTAATAGTAGATGATTAGCAATCAAACATAATCAAATGCTTGCAAATATTAATTTGCTTTAGTTAAAGAAACGGTATAATAGACGGCAATGGCTACGTAATATTAAATAGTATAACACGAAACGTAACACTGTCGAACGACGCCACTCTACTAGCTGGCGTCCGCTCGTCGAATGCGAGTTGGGCCGAGGGGGGCGCGCTGCCTACAATCTACCGAATACATTCCACATCGATCGCTGCATTACGCTTCCCTCACCACGATCCAAACAGTGTCGTTGAGGCCCGAGAGACGGACAAATGATAGTTATAGGGTCACCGTACATTCACCCTCAAGAAATAATGTACATAAACTTTTGTGTGTTCCATCGCTGTGCTTAATATTTTATTAACTTTTTTTATTCTTATATTATAAAAGGTTAGTGCTAAATTGTTAATCCATTCCTTGTAGAACATGAATGGGGAATGTTCATGCGTGTAATGGCGGACGCCTTTGTTGAATAGTTCAGATTGTGCGTCATGAATAATATATTTATCCTGTGTATCATTTTAAATGATAATTTTTAAAGTAGGTATTTTATTGAAATGTTAAATATAATTTTGTAACGAGTTGAGTAGTATGCATGTTCTAATGAAACTGTCATTATATTTATTAGCTGCTCAAGCCGGATCGACAGCTTACATAACTAATAAAATGGTTTGGATGCAAAAGGTATGTTTAGTAGAGATTTGTATAGTATATAGTAATTTATGTTAGCTTTATAACTAAGTGTTATAATATTAAATTTTATCTTTATCTCTATAAAACATAAACAATAATTATTATACTTTATGTACAATTTTCATCTAAAATATTAAAAAAATATTACGTAATAATAACTACGTATATTATCCAAACATTTTAATTAAATACAAAACATGACATGGATGAAAATCGATATATTGTCAAAAGCGCACCGAAGTATTCCCGTTAAATATACTTGTATGTAGACGAAGTCACGATCGCCGTGAGCGGGATGGCAGACATGCTGATTGTCGACAGGACGCCGCGCCTGGACGCCATTTTGTCTTTCACTTCATTCGCCGCCACAGAACGGAAGGCACGACGGCGCTGGCGCTGTATTTCTTCTCTGTTACTAATATTGTTTATAATACTATATAAAAACTAATAATTTAATGTGATTTTCGAAATTTAGAAAGGTATTTGCCACATAAAATAATAATTTCTTTCTAATAATGAACGCGAGTGTGTAGATTTCATTAAACGCCATTGTTCCTATATGCTGTGGAAGTTCAATTATTTCAGTTTAGTGCAGTTTTTCAATATGATGCAGTGACTTTTTATAATACATATATATCCCGTATAAGTATTATTCTTAAACAGCTTTAGTAAGTCTTAAGATTTTAATATTTATTTCTCGATACATCGATACGACATGTCGACGTGGAGTTGTCATACTCGTGGTCTTTTTACAGACTCAATATGGCTTAGTTCAGAAATCAAAACGATTTGATTTTTTTAAACAGATTGAAAAGTTGGAATTTACTTTGATTATTTTTCGCCTTTTTTGTGCATGAATATTGATTCCGACATTAATTTATTCTGCAAATTTAGTTTTCCCAACAAATAATAAAATATTTGCGATATAACTACTATATTGCCAGCTGACTTTCTTTTTTCGTAGCTTTTGAAATAATTAAAAGAAAATTCTTGAGGATGGACAACTCTTTGTCAACTTTTTGTTAAATTCTCTATAATAGTTGATGTTTGTATTTCTTCTAATGTAATTTTGTCTGTACAATTACGACGATTTCATTCTGTATTTTTTTGTTTCTTTTGTCATAGAAAAATATAAATATCTGTGTCAAAAAATTATAAATATGTATGGACGAAGGATTGGAGTTACATATAATTTTGGTCGCGTTCAGATTATTAGTTTTATACAACAAGCGCTTAAGAGACTTTCGTAAGGCTATTATTACGTTTATATTGAAGAAACTATTACAGTCATATGAACTGTTCTAATCGAAGTCGGATAAAAGTTGTATATTTTAAGCAAATCTATATTTTTAGTTATTTTGTCTTGCGTTTTTTGCATTAAACTAATTATATATTAAACTATAGACATTTCATTACGTACTAAAGACAGCGAAATTTTACGTTTATTTTAAGCAAAAAAATTTTACTATGAAAAAATATTATTTGATTGCCGTGTTTCGTGTTTGTAGCTTATACTCAAAAAAAATCGACATGTTGCTCATAAGATAGAATCAACTGGATCTAGAAAATAAATAATACTTTATAATAGATGATTTAGTTAAATCTTTTATTTTATGACTATGAAATATTATATCATGGTGATTTATTGTATGATGGTGCTTATTTTTAAGCTTCTTTTAATGATAAATGATTTAGTAACTGTTCACTCTTTTAATTTCCTTTTTATATAAGAAAGCTTCTTACTTGATGAGGATTAAGATATACTTAATCCCCATCAAATAAGAAGCTTTCCCTTTGATATTATACAGTTACGTATTATAATTTGTTTAGAAAAATAATATCTCAGCTAATATAATCGCAACCGAATAAATTATTTTTTCATTTATTTAGGTATTTTATATGTATAAAGAAATATTAGGAGTGTATTACTTTGTACCATTGTAACATTACTATGCGTTACAAAATATTTCTTCAATCTATAACTCGCATTGACTATATTTTTACAGTTAGCATTATTTCTCTTAATTCAATTCTATTTTTGTAAGCAAATGAATAAATTATGATTTTTATGTTTAATTATATGTATTTTCAAATATATCATTGACTTATTGGTTGATACTGCATATATTGTACAATTATGTTTGATTTTATTATAATAATAACATCGTACATAACAGTAACATGACATAAGTGTAAGCAATTTGCCTATAAACAGTAGCTCTTAGGTATAGTTAGTTATTGTTAGTTTTAAAAACTAAATATTTTTAAACTTTCTTTACACTATGTTAAGTTTCCTTTGCATTGTGCTTTAGTTTTGCGTACGACATTAATTATATTTTTCTTTTACTGAAGTTACGTAAAAGTACGAAAAACGTTCTATTATTTATATTTCGTTTTAAAGAAAATGCGCTTTTAAGTATACTATTTAGAATCAGCCTACACTTAATAATTAGCCAGCTGTCTAACCTATGAACTATTTATTTATATTTATCAACATTATTACTTTTTATATCCAAGTGACCGTCTTATATTTCTGCTGTGTCAGAAATCCCACTTTAAATATTGTACAGGGTATTCCAACATTTATTTTAATTGTGCGTTTTTACTTGTTTAAACATAATTATTTTAGTCAAAGATCCAATCTTAAAACAGTTATATTAAGTAAAATCAATGAATGATTACGAAATTCAATTTATAGATTTAGAAATGTACTTGGCTTCTTTTTAATCACTATACAACTCCTTTTGTTTTTTGATATAATGACATGTGTCTTTAAGTGAAAAAAGGTCATTTACGAGGATCTGTTAAAAAATGTATTTTTCAGTTTCTTATTGTTCATCCGTATATTACATTTACTGCAGTGGTAGATAGGATTTTTAATGTTATAACAAATATTTTTGCATCGTACCATGCTAAAAGAAACTTAAAATGAAGAAAGATATCGTCTTTTGTACCATGCTATAATTTTAGTAAATGAATGTTAAAAGACTATTGTAGTTATTTTAATCTAAAGGTTGAAAGATAAAAATATTCTACAATAATTTTTCTTTTAAAATATTTTAGAATTGTAAGAATGACAAGACATTTCGTTCTATGTAAAAACAAAGTTTTGAACATGTGAAATGGTTTAGGCAAACTGTCACTATTGTTGCTATAAAATATGGTATATATATATATATATATATATATACATATATATATATATATATACATTTTTTATATATATATATATATATATATATATATAAAAAATGAAAATTTTTATTTAGTAACATATTTTGTGTTAGTGTTAGTGTGTAGTAACATGTTTTACAATTCGGCCGTTTATTTCAGCCGTCAAAATGGATTTGGAGTACGATCGTAAGTTTGAGGAGATGAAGAAATATATTCCGTTTTTAGAAAGTATGATTAAAAGACTAGAGAACACATCCACAACTTCGAATCCTCGTCAAGCACAGTTGAATAAAATAAGATCTCTAAGAGACCTTCTTATGGACAAAAGGAAAAGGTGTGAAATATACATGTTATTTATATTGTCATTTCTTATACACACAATGAAATCTTTAAATATATATTTTTATTATTGCAGAATGAAAATGGAGAATTTGCTTAAATGTGAACAAGTATTGATTAATTTATATGCGAAAGTAGAACAGGTTTGTCTTATTTTTATTAATTCATGTGAATTAGTTAATTTTTTTCTGATAAAATTATACTTTTAATTAATTATTTTAGAGAGATGCTTTACCGGAATCAAATGAGGACCCTTCAGCATCTAAAAATAATGAGACTGACCTAAACTTAGTGCGGAAAAAACTAAAGACGGCAGTGTCAAAACTACAAACAGAAAATGATGATACTTTGCCAGAGATTGCGAGAGCTAGTGTTACTGAAGAGCTTTGCGTACCAGGCAGTAAAGAACCAGCACTCTTTCAGCGACGACCCAACTTGAATACCTCATCAACATCGGATCACTTTTCACTTTCCATAGAAAAAGAAACATCGCAAATATCAAAAAGAAATTACACTCGTGTACTTTTGTCACCCGAAACTAGTCCAACACGTATTGAAGATGCAAGTCAAAATAAACCACTTTTTAGTAGACGGTCTCCAAAAAAATCACCACGACAACATTCTCCCTCCTATCATAAAAAAGAAAAGAGAAAATCAAGAAATAAATCAAAGGACGTTAAATCGAAAGATTTAAATATAACCCTTAATGTGCCGGAAGAAAGTCTTAATTCCTTAAATACCAAAGATATTTTGTCTAGAATAATAAATTGTAGTAATGACGACGTAGATATTGATTCCTTACGGGAATTAAGAACACAAATACTCGGAGAACTTAAAGAGACTGGTGCAAGAGATGATATATCGGATATTATACTGAAATCATATAAGAAAAAAGAGAAAAAGGATAAAAATGAGGAAGTTGAGGAAGGTGAACTCTCAGATAGTGAAAGTGAAGCTATAGAAAGCATTTATGGGAGTCTCGTTATAATGGACAAAGAGAAATCCTCAAAAACTACAACTAAATCCACGGATACAGAAATACCTCGTAAAATTCAAATATGCCTCGTTATTAATTCTGACAAAAATAAAAGCATGAATGAAGACCAAAGTACGGTTATGCCAATAGATAATACTGATTTTGAAATAAATAAGAAAAAAACAGATAAATGTGAAACAGTAAAATTACAAGATGATAATAGCAAAGCTGTTGATTCAAACATTGAGGATGTTGACAATGTCAAAAATACCATTTTGAAGCAACCAGCAGCTATCGAAAAAATTACAGAACCAAATGAACCTGAACAAGTAGATAATGAGGTTTCATTAAATATTGAAGAAGTTTCAAGTATAGAAGAAAACAAGCAACATGAAGAAGTTGTAAAACCTAACTTCTATAAGTCGTTAAATGACGATGATGAAATTTTATGTAAAGATAAAAGTCAAGACATCAAAACTAGCTCTAATAACAGTGATGTTTTAAAAACAAACAATGAAGTAATAGCTGAACAGAATATTGAAAGCAAACCCGACAGGGCAAATCAAATAGTAGATAACATCTTACCACAATCCAGCGTGAGTCCTGAGATTCCTCTGCTGGAAACAACAAAAAAAGTATCTGAAATTGAAATTTTACAAGCGCTAAAAAAAGAAATATTAAGTGAAACCTCGGATGTTATTGTAACTGAACCATCAACACCTTTACTTCATCTCCCAAAAATAACAAAAGTAGTAAATGCACACGAAATTGGATCAAAAAAAAGAATATCAATTGAAAATTATAAAGCTAAAGCTACTGCGCCTACAAAATCCAAAGAGATTGATGATAATATCTTTAATGTGAGTAAGGATGATGTTGCCAAAAAACAGAGTTTGAAGTTAACGGAGAAAGAATGTGAGCGGTTTAATTTTCTAACAAAGATAAAGTTAGATACCTCTGACGATGAAGATAAATCTGACTTATCATTAGATGATGTATATAATAATTTGGCTCCAAAATCACCTGATCACGAAGATTTTGCTGATACGGGAATCAAACCACCTGTGATTATTCCAAGTGATCCTATAGAAACGGTGCTAGAAAGTTCAGAAGCTGACGTTGACATGAGAAAACTGATACCAATACCACAATTAAATAAGTCTTTAAATAATCCTTCACCATCTCACAAAGAAAATTTACCAAAAATGTCTTTAGAAAACGATAGCAACAAAAATGAAATAAAATTGATAGATCCAAGAGTAAGCCGAGATACTAATTCCTTTGGTCGATCTGATAGCCCAAATCCATATAATATACAAAGATCTGGAGTAAACTTTGGTAATTCCGCAATAAATTCAAATTTACTTCATAACATGAATAACTTATCACCAAGTTTTGCTTCTATAACATCGCCTATGACTAACATGTCTGGAACTCCTAGCAGAATTTCAAATATTGCTCCTAATTTAACTCCAAATATTCGAAATTTTGAAATGACACCTTTGCGACAGACGTTTGATAAAGATAGCCTGTCTTCAACGAGGCACGTATACGCACCACTATTTCAAAATTCAGAATCATACGATAGTAATGAAAATAAACACCAGCAGTGGGATAAATCAGGGAAAGGAACATTTTTTTGGGAAGACGTTGATGTCAGAGATGGTCGAAATAATTTTATGCAAAGAGATACTAAAATTAATCAATATAACAAAGATTCTAGAACTGATATCAGTATGTTTGATATTAGGGATGTAGGTAATAGGAGAGATTGTCTACCAACATCAAACTCGATTTTTGGCAGAATAGATTGCCCACCTACACCGAATCCTTCTTTTGGTAGATTAGAATGCCCAGCCACACCAAATTCTTTTGGAATGATGGACTGTCCACCAACACCGAATCCTTCTTTTGGGAGGTTAGAATGTCCACTTACGCCAAATCCTTCCTTTGGTAGGGTAGAATGTCCACCTACGCCGAATGCATCCTTTGGTAGAATAGAATGTCCGCCTACACCGAATCCTCCCTTCGGAAGAATGGAATGCCCACCCACGCCTAATCCGTCATTTGGTCGAATGGATAGTTCTATGACTTCACAGCCATTTGGTAGATCAGAAAGTCACTATAATAGAACTGACACATTACCTGCCTCTTTTGCCAGACATGACTTTAACTCACCCTATGGAAATTCTTATGATCCAAGGTTAAATAGAAATACGGATTACGATAATTGTAACACCTTTGACGAGAGTAGAGAAGGTTCATTTCAAGAAAGAAAATTCAACTCTAGTTCTTTTAAATCTGAAAATAGCTATCAAAACAATAGTGATCATTTTCGTAGGTATCAAAGGGAGCAAAGTGTAAATAGAAACGAAAGAAATAAAAACTATGAACACATGGGGCGAAATTACAGGGAGTATCGACGAGAATCTAGTACTAATCGTTTCTATAATAGAGATTATGATTTAGACCGATCTAGAAATCGTAACTCTAGCAGTAGAAATTATGAAGGTCGATATCAGAATGAATATAACTATAATGATAATGAAAGACGTTCTTATCAACGTGAAAAAAGTGTTGGAAGAACAAGAGAACCTCGTGACCGTTTCTCAAATTCGTCATATCGAGACCATAATGTTGGCAATTCAATTGCCAAAGAAACTAACAATACGATAATTATTGATACAAGTATTAAAAGTACATTTCAATCATATCAAAATGATAAACAAAATAGTTTTGATGCTCGAAGACAACGCGCTTCTAGTGTTGGAAGGACATTGATTAGAGATTCATGTCCAAGCAGAGATTTTAGTGAAACTTGTTTTACAAATTATAGTAAAGAAAATGATAAAAGAAAATTAAAATATAAACGTGCGTGCAGTGTAGGAAGAGAAATTAAAGATAATAATAAGCTTAATTTTAGAGATGTAAAGGAAGACTTAAGATCTTTTAAATTTCAAAATAATTTAAACATTGCAAAAACACAGACAGAAAAAGAGGATGATGTTAAAAAGAATCGTGACAATCGTAGTAGAAAGGAAAAGCATGAGACTCAACAGAGTCACAAATCAACATTAAGTAACGCTCATTATTCACCTAAGAGTAATAATAGGGATCCCAGAGTGCGACGTGAAAACGTCTACGAATGTAAAGATAAAAACAGGGATAAAAGTCGTAGCATTTCGCAAGAAACAAGACGACACGGTATAGTGTATTCGAATGATAACATTTCTAAAGGAAACATCCTTGGTCAGGGGTATGGTGTAAAAAATTATAAAATACCAAAAATAAAACGACCACAAGATGATCAGCTTAACAAGGCAAGCGATAAAGACAGTAATAACAGTAAGGACAGCAAATTGAAAAGTAAGGAAAATGACGAAACAAATAAACTTTTAAAGAAGACCGTAAGTAAAACAAATTGGGAGAAAAATAATATTAATAAAAATAATAAACAAATTCAGATAACGCAAGAAAAAATATGTGAAAAGGAAATTGAAATTAAAAAAAATGAAACTATAGTTAATGAAAAGTCTAAAGATATTGAAAAAGTAACAGAAAAAAATATTTCTAAAATAACACAATTGAGTCACAACGCTAAACATCTGGAGTCCGACAAAGACTTACGCAAAAAACAAGATGAATCGGTAGAAATGAATGTAAGTAATGTGATATATGAAAGTACTGATAAAAGAATAACAAGATCAGCTAGCAAAAACCTCTCCGAAAAATTATATACGTCGTACGGAACACGTACGAAAAAGACAAGCAAAACTATTATATACGATTCGGATTCGAATGATGAAGAACAGCAAATAAATACACCGGTTAATGTAACTTCTAATACACAAAAAAGTGTTACCATTTTGAAACAATGTTCGCAAAACTGCAACGAAAACACGACGGATGATAACAATGAATTAATAGGTCAAGTAAAACAAGATGAAGCAAGCTTAGACAAGCTTTACTCAGAGGAATCCATAGAACTTCAAAACCAAGACAGTATAATGTTAGATTCAAACTTTAGTATTGATGAACTTGGGATATTTTCAGATAATGTAGTATGTGATCCAGTTATAGATAATATTAATGATCTTATAGCAAATTTGGATCATGATTTAAATTCCTCCAAAAATATTAGTGAAAATAGTAATTTTACTAAAGACTTATGTCTTGAAACAATGTTAGAAAATATAACAAGTGTAGAATGTAACCAAAACAAAGAGCGCGAACAAAAAAAGATACCTAAAACTCTTAACGTTGGAATGAATAATGAAAGTAAAGAACATGATAACAAAGTAATATCAAAAGCTCCTAACACAGAAGATAATAATAAACCTTATGAAATGTATAACACTAATGAAACTGTAATTAGTGAAGATATTGTAGAAGCCTCTAGTATGAACTTAGAAGACAAACAACCTCTCTCAATCCCGACAGAATATCTCGAACAGGATACAAATATAAATAATCTTGTCACCCAAAATACTGTGAAAATAGCAATTGACATGTCAAATCGCAAGGATAGTGAGATAATTAAAGAAAATGACAAAGTGGTGCCTGAAATAGTTAAAGAAGACATTCAAATTAAAGCCAATGAGGCTATCGTAACGACCTCAGAAGATGCTGATAGCCAAAAGACAGGCAATAATATAGAAAGTCAAAGTGTTGACCAAATTGCTTTTAATGATTTTACACCTGACAGTACAATAAGTGGGAACGATATAAATGAAAATGAACATGTTATAGAAAATTTACCTGACAGTACTAATGAAATAAGATGTGAAATGAACTCTGATATAACGTCTACTCATAATAATAATGAAAAGTTGAATCTTTTGGAACCTGGTTCATCTCAAACACCAAAAGTGCAGATTGAAGCGATCGGAACATTTTTAGAGATATTACAAGATAAAAGTAAAATAAAAGAGCTACTAGGGTTATTGGGTGAGCAGTCAATTGAGAATGAAAAGATAAAAAAGAAGTTGGAAAAACTTAGTGAAATTGCTTCCGACGATGAAGATAATACTAATGCCGAAAGTATAAAAATTAGTGAAACTGTTATAAAAGATGTTGAAGAATCAAATAACACTTGTAACTTATATGATGAACAAAATGAAGAGAAAAAATGTAACACATTAACGACTGGTAATTGCGATGGTAAAGATCTAAACGATGTTACAATATCGCAGGAAAACAATGAACCTCATTTATTGAATAAAGCTGTCTGTGATAACGAGTCTTCGGACAATAAGACTGAAAACGAAATGAATATTCAAGATAAACTAGAACATGAATTACAGCCATCGAATAAAAACGACAGTATAGACTCGGAAAAGGTTAATGAGGTTGGGAAAGGTGATTTTAAAAACAAAAAAAAGGGAAGCAAAGCCCACCTATTTAAGAAAGGAAAAAGGAAGCAATTAAACAAAAATATATCCTTAGAAAGTAAGCGTACAACGCGTTCAGATATTACAAATTTACGTGCAGAAAAGCCGCCAACTAAGAAAATGTCAAGAGAGCTACAAAAATTGCAAGACGACATAAGAGAGATGTTTATAAGAGACGACATTTTAAGTGCAACTGGTATAAGAATGTGTCGCTTAGCAAAGCTCGTTGATGATAATAAAAGTGAAAAAGATGATCAATCTCAAAATGAAATTAATAATACTAATCAGTCTAACTCACAAGAACCCGTTGTATTGGTTAAAAAGATGAATGATTCTAGTAATTTAGATGAATTTGAGTGTACAGATTCCACATCAAAAAAACGTACATCAAAGAGTAAAAAAATATCGCCAGATAATAATGATGCTGCTACATTTGAAGTTAAAGTGAAACGTAAATCAAATTTAATGGTTAGGGCTGGTCCTAAATCTAAAACAAAAACAGGATTAAATTCCGTTGAGAATGATCCATATGTTTTTGAAACAGACTCTTCTATTGACACACAAAATGTTAACGAAGACAAGAATGACGAACAAAGTTCTGAATCTGAAAGCGATTCACAAAGTTCTTCAAAAAGTTTTGGGAGTACAGAGATGTATACAGGAACTAAGAAAAAAGGCAAACGTAAAAAGGCAGGAGGTTGGAAGGCGGGCATCATAAAACTTAAGAATAAGAAAAAGAAAACTGAACGTAAACAAGCTTCTAATGTATTGGTTGACAACTTACTTGAAAGTCAAAATAAGACTGAAGTTTATTGCTTTACAGACAAAACCTATTGCTTTCGTAAAAATCAAAATAAATACACTTGTCGATTATGTTCTTATAATGGACTTGAAATAGTTCAACATTATAAGAAACGTCATCCACATTCTGAAATCCCATTATCCCGAATGAGTCCTGCAGTAGCAAAAGAAGCAATAAAAGAGTCTATGAAAGCCAATTTTCAAATCATTAGCAAAGTTTCATCCAAAAAATATATATGTCGATTTTGTTTTGAAGAATTTAGCAGTAAAAAACAACTTTTAGAAGCTTTCTTTTGGCATATTGTAAGCATGCACACAGGTGAATATAAACAACACTGTTCGGAATGTTCAGATGTTAGCCAGTGTTCCTTTAAATTAGACATTCCTCCACCTCCTAAAGATGTCAAAGGACAACTTATAGGCTACCTGTGTGAAAAATGTAATTATACACAAATATCTTTAGAAAACCTTAAAACTCATGTTATTACGCGCCATAATGACGAACAAACAGCAGTTTACACGGTAAATTTTTCTGCTTTTACAAAAACATGTCTAGATGATATTTTGGATGATTCTATTCAAAGAGATGAAGATATCAGTAATACTGAAGGTAAAACGCAGCGTGTGCTTAGAAGCACACGATCCAACCAGATCCACAGTGAGAGTTATGACATCAATAACGATAGTATGGATGAATGTACCCAAAATAATTTGAAAGATACAGAAAGTGAAAAAATATTGCAACATTCTAAAATACAGTCCAAAATAACATTTGAAACCGATAACATAGATGACATAACAGAATTTACTGAGGACGATACGTGTGTTGTTAAGGAAGAACCTGTATTAAATGAGCATAAAGAAAGTTCTCAAACGGAGTATCATGTTCAAACGGACAATAATGACGCAACTCAACAAAACAACAATTCAAACGATATTGTTGATTATCCACATTTCAAGATAAAATACACTGCTCATGGATCTAAGGAATATATCTGTTGTATCAATGGGAACGATTACCATTATAAAACAGCACTTTTAATTTCGCTAAAAAAACATGTTCAAATGAAGCATACTGAAGTTTGGGACGGGTATTGTTATATTTGCAAAGTAATTGTGATGCCTCAAGGGAGTTATAATTATAAAGATTGCTTAGTGCATATGCTAGAAAAACATGGTAATTTCCCTAATATAGAAGAAACACCTGAGAATCAATCTGTTTCAAACTCATCTAACAGTCAATCTAATGATTATACCCCAGTAACATCATATATTAATGTGCGCCCTCTAACAGAACTCATTACAAAGACAATTGATCCTCCGCCACCGATAGAAAATTTACCCGTCATTGAAAATGTAATCAGTCTTGGTTCTGGAAGTAACCAATCACTAAAGGATCTAAGTTTTCCTGCAACAGAGCAAGTACAAATTGATATAAAGTACAACTATGAACAAGCTTCAGCTGAAATTGTGTGCAACAAACATCGAGTCGTTTTAGAAGCAATGATGTCACAGGAAAAATTAGCACAAGTATTTAAATGTGCAGGTCGATATTGTTCATTTACAACGGATAGCGCAGAGGATGCTTTACTCCACGCATCCACGCATATGCGGGTTGGCGGGGAGAATTCTTTGAAGTGCACTTACTGCGATTACGATTCTTCGAATAATGCAATAGATTTGATAACACATGTTTTTAAACACCACGGACGCTGTCAATATGCATGCAGCATGTGCTTTTATCGTGCCGCAGCAGGTCAATTAGTTGATTCTCACATAAACAGAGTGCATAAAACCTCTACTAATAAATCAATTATTTACACCGCAACCCAAACGGTCCCTCTTGATCCAGATGACGGTCGATTGTTGCGTCATACTGTAGTACAACCTTACGTTTGTCGAGGTAGGTTTCACTGGTTTCAAATAAAAATAGAAAATAAAGGGCGTAAAGAATTTTGCATTTATTATTTTTTAATTGTTTTTCAGGTACTAAAAACAGTCCATGTAATTTTAAAGCGTTTACCCCTGGAAAATACATGACACATTTGTCTAAAAAACATAAGACTGATAATGAATATCAATGTTGGGTAAGTCTGGTTTCCATATTTTGTACTTGTTTACTACCTGTTACTTGTTTTCGTTTTTACCTAAAACTTATATAAAAAATATTTATTTTGCTTAGACTCGTTGTTGCTTTCGTTTGCATTTAACATCCTATTTTAATAGTAGAATCACTTGTTTCCAGATATGCTCCATCACTTTACCAACAGCATCAGATTTGATAAGTCACACAAAAGTTCATAACCTTAATTTATATCAATGTGTATGGTGTGTATTTGGTACGGATAGTGAAACAGGATTATTTGACCATTCGTCATTAAATCACCCGCACAAACCTCCTAAAGCGTATTTAAGGATAGTTACACACAAGGTACAAAAAAAGGCATATATTTTAATAAAATCAAAATGGAACTTTAAATAAAAACAGGTTGTAATTAATTTTGCATTATTTATATTTCAGGATAAAAATAAATTAAGAATTTTGCCTTTAGCACATTTAAGCAAAACTGATATGCCTACTGTTGCTGTCACCTCAAGAGATATCAAAGAAAATCCTGCAAGAGAAGCCGAGAGATCCACGGAATTGGAAAAATTAATTGCATCAACGACACTTGTAACCGAATCAAAATCTTCTAAAAACGTCGAAGGTGAAGAAGGCTTTGAGCTAGACACTGAAGAAACAGAAAATGAACGCGAAACTGTGTCTCATAAAAATAATAGTGAAATAACTTCGCAATTACCACCGAGCGTCACCCCTCCTCTCACTATTAACGAAAAAAGTTATTTGGAAAATAGCTTAACACCCAATATTAAGTCTGAGAAAATGGAATCTCCGCAGAAATCACATAATGTGTGTGATGTAGTATGCTTGGATAGTGATGAAGAAGATGCACCTCATGACTCTGTTGATTTGTCTGATGACAAGCCATCAACGAGCTCAAATATGGAAGACTTGCAAGAACCAAAGACGGTCCCGCCATCGCAATTATGTGTGTGTTCAAAATGTAATACAACATTGAAATATTTAGCTGGCTTCAAAAAACATATAGCATCTTGCTTCGGTAACATTCCTGATCCTATTCCATGTGCCCATTGCAAATTGCGATTTCCAAGGAAGAATTTGCCGAATCATTACAGCAGAGTTCACAGCCAAAGGGCAGAAAGAACCTACACTTGTTTTCAATGTCTACGTAAGTTTAATACGTTGGCAAATGTTAGAGAGCATGAAAGAACTGAACATAATCAGCAAGCAGAGTGCAGCAAGAAAGTAATAGGGCCATCTAGACGTAAGAGGTCGCTGGGCAGTAAAGAAAAAGCAGCTGAACCGTTGGAAAAAATAAAAAGGTTTGGACCTCTCGATATACATTTATTGCCAATAAACCCCATTTTAGATGATTCTGTATTTTGTTCTCTTTGTGAATTCAGTACTAAAGTGAGGCATAATATGGTTAGACACTTACAATTGCATGCCCAACAACAACCTGTTCCACAAACGGCTCCAGTCAACCCAGTGCCACATTTAGAGAGTAACGAAAAACATTTTGATAAAATGGTTAACCTCGCTTCAAGCTCCATTACGACTAGAATGGATAGGAGCAAAACAGATAACAATGTTGCTTCTTCAGTCATACCACCAGAAGCAGCTGCTCGTTATCCTAAATACATTCCCGAAAAACATCGTCTCACTTGCGGTGCTCAGGGTTGCTCTTATATATCTGTCGATGAATCAATGTTGAAGTGTCATTGGGAAACCCTACATGCCGCTACAAGTATATTCCGGTGCGTGCATTGCCCGCCATATCAACATTTAGATACTTCTAAGCCCCTAACAGCGGCAAGAATCATCGCTCACTTGAAAATGCATGATACAAATCTATATGCGTGTTCCTTGTGCTCATACTATCACTATAGGCGGCAAATATTGGAAAATCATCTAACCGATGTACATAAAGAAGGCACGGTGTTAATTGTTAGAGAGGAAGGAGCTCCCGCTACGGCAAGTCTAATTGCACCTCAACCGGCAGCTCCTACCATGGACCTGAAACCGTGGCAATGTGGACTGTGCAAATTTAAGACCTTATTACGATTGAAGGTTGTCGATCACTGTGCCAAAGAGCATAACTCTAAAATGCAATATAAATGTGCTTATTGCGCCTTTAGAACTTCTAATTCGGAAAATGTTATAAAACACCAAAGTAAATCTCACGAAGGGAGGCCAGAGGATATATTCTACTTTTATTACCAAGAGGGTACTGTCACCGATTACCCTGACGGTACTCCTCGATGGCAGAAACAAAGCGAAAAGTACGGTAGTATAGAACCTAAGATAAAATCGGAGATTCAAACAGATTTGCCATCGTCCATCGTCCTTCAGCCAATAGTTTCACCACTTTCTATACTAAATACTGAAATTGATTTAAATCTTGTGAAAAAAGAAGTGGAAGATCCTCCTGCAGAGGACTTTTTGGAAGATTTATGCAAAGAATTTGGGGAATTTTGTGAGCCAAATGGTCTTAAATACAAGTGTTCGTTTTGCAAGGTTGTTATTGAAGAAACTTCAGAGGCTATGCAATCACATCTCTATGAGGAACTTAAATATAGAAAGTAAGTTATATTTTTGTATATATGTGCTGGAAGGATGATAGTAAAAATGCATATTTATATTTAATTTTATATTAAAAAAATAATTTTTAATTATTTTGTTGTTATTATAATTTTTATTAAGTTATTTCTGAATAATTTGGATGTATTAAGTTGTAGTTTGTAGAACTTTATATTTCACTGACTTGGCTTACAATTCTCTCATAGGTGAGTTTAGATGTTAACAGCTTATTTTGTACATATCATGGTCAAATTTTATTAAATAAATATTCAATAACATTTATATATATATATATATATATATATATATATATATATATATATATATATATATATATATATATATATATATATATATATATATATATAATTTCATAATTTCCAGATGGGGCTGCAGCATATGCTCCTACAAAGCATTCCATAAAACTGGTTTAAGGGAACACATGCAAATTGAACATAGAAAGAATAAAGAGCCAGTTGCTTTACCAGTCGATGTCAGAATTGAGACTTGGGTCGCTAAACTTTTGGAATATCAACATACTATAATACAACAAAACTTAGAGAATCTTGTTAAGCAGAAAGAAGAAATCTTAAGACCAATCCCAGCAATTCCACTGAAACCGCCCACTCCTCCAATACCAGTTCCATCCAGTAGTGGAACTAAGAAAATGAGTATGAGCGACTTAGAAAAAACCTTTGGTAGTTTTGGTGCCTCTGTGAATATGTCCTTTTCTTGCCCAAAGTGTAATTCTCAGTTCAAAGAAGAGGATGCCATGCAAAATCATTTGGAAAGTGAATTAAATAAAATAAGGTAAGTACAGATTTTATTGGGTTTTTATTACTTTTTTTATGTATACAATTTTTTTTGTATATACATATGTACATATTTTTATTTTCTAGCCACGTTACTTGGAACAACCACAGTCAGTTTGTTAATTTAGTTAATTTTTTTAATAATTAAGAAAAAAATATATATCTTAAAACCCAAATGAGCACAATTTAATATATTTTTTAATTGCTATGGTAATTTGGGAATAATGCGCTTAAGAACTATAAGTATAAATAAATTTTCAATAAAATAATATATCCTCAATAATAAAAACGATTAAAACTTTCAGGTGGCAATGCAGTCATTGTCTTATGAATTTCCAAACTTACCACGCGGTACAGTTCCACTGCAAGAGCTCGTGTCCGCAAATCGAGAATTCACCTCGCCCAGTTGAAGTCATCAGAGACTCAACCGTGCGCTCGTCTTGGGTAGAAGCCGTTATCCGAGTGCAAAAGCTCAGCATGAACTATGTTCCATTACAAAGAAACGTTGAAACTCCATCAGAGCCAATTGAGAGAGTAGAAAATTCTTTACTTGTGGTTCGCTATGAAGAGAAAGTCCCAACTCCCGAAGAGGAAATGGTTAACACTATGCTTGTTGCCAGTCCAGACAGCGACGACGAGAGACTGGTCATTGATGAGCAAACACAGAAAGTCGTAGTTAAAGATAAAACTAAGTGCCCCTACTGCGACTACGTATCTTCACTTGCGACGTCATTACGTAATCACATTTTGCGCCATTACGGTCTCAAACCATTCATGTGCGGCTACTGTACAATGAATTCGACGAAAAAGACGGTGGTCGCCCACTTGAGAATGACCCATGCAGATCTTCCCCATGTGTATAAAGTTACTGAAATACCGAAAAAGACTCCGGCGGAATATTACAGGATTCAAGAGAGTCTCAAAAATGCCAAGCTTATTTGTTTTGTATGTCGACAACCCTTTACAGAGAGCGAGTCTAAGACTCATACTCATAAGAGCGAAGTGCCAATTTTTGGGAAGGAAAGCGATATAGTCACAAGATGCACTATATGCCGTCAGATCTTCAAAGACACTACAGCTTATCTTGACCATCACAGAGAGAACCATCCAAATATTCCCACCAACTACGTTCTGACCAAATTAACAAATGAAAATTGTAGGGAACTTGTGTACGTTTGTGGTACGTGTAGCACGGTGTTCCCATACATAAGAGACATGAAACTACACGTTAAAACATATCATAGCTCCAACCCCATATATTCGACGGCGCACAGAATGATGGCGGAAACGGATATGGATCTTGATGAACCATGTACTGCTAAAAGAAAAGCAGACGATGATCCAGCAGCTCCGCCAGTCAAGAGGGTTGCCAAAAAATCCACAACTAAGTTGCCATTAGGTAAAATGTGTGCCAGAAAATCTACAACCAAGTTGCCATATAATGTGGCCTGTGAATCTGAAGGGTTTTCTTATTATGGAACGCGGCCAAATGTTGAAGGTTTCGAGCATGTGACCACAACCATGTTATTCTGTAACACAATGCTGGAGTTGAACTTGAAAAAGTTAAGCGGAGTCATTAATATTAATCCAAAAGTGGTAGTTGTGAGACGGGATAAGCAGTAGGACTTAAGTGGAAAATAAGTGAACTTCAGATCAAAGCTGATCATTTTTCATGTCTATACGAACAAACCCTGTGATTTTGAGTGTTCTATCTACGTTTGCCAATTATTGTGGCAAGATCTGTGATTTTCTCATTGTTAAGAATGATTAAGTGATTTCTTCGGATTATTGATTTTTTGCAAACTGCATTTGTGTTATTGTTCCTTGATGTTTGTCTAAGTCTGTACACTGTAGGTTAAAAATAATATACGCTTGTAATTATTGTCATTGAATTATAATTAAGTTTATACTGATTCTGGTATAAGTAGTATGTAAATAAGTACTTAGTGAGTAACTGACCAAATGTCACTTCCACATTACTATAATATATTTTTTTTCATGTACATGTTTTTTCTTTTAATAATTTGTTACCCATATATAATTATATAAAGACACATTTAAATATTAAATATTTGTATTTAAATATTATATATGTTTAAAGATGTCTTGAATTTATAATTTAATAGATCATTAACACTGATGACTGACTTAATAAACACTGATTGTAAATCTATTACGCTTTGAAGAAAGATATAAAATGTTAGAGTTTAAGTGTAATATAAATCAATGGAAAATATTAAAAACTAACAGGAAAAAAAGCAAACAAAAAATTAGGAAGAACATACAGTATATTCATATATATTTAATTCTGACCTCTTGTTACTTAAAAAAGGATCAATATAATAAGAAACAGTCTCGAAACTCCATAAGCTAAGAACCAATACCAATAAGAAAAAGAAATATAACGAAGAAAATGCTACTATAAAAGGAATGTAATGTATTCCTGTTTTCTTTGATATGTTAAAAAAGATGTCAAGTATATTTTGAACCTACGACTTGGCTAAAGATCGAAAACAACCGGATTTTATGACTAAAATTACTAGTAAAATTTTAAAGCTCAAATCCAATATGGTTTTAAGCTTTTTAAATTGTTTTAAACATGAAAATTCCTTAAACAGTAAAAAAAATAACTTATATTGATACTAGCTTTTTTCCTTTACTTTTCCTTAGTAGGGTCAGGTCAGTCTAAAAATCTAGTGTCAAGATGCTCCAGTAGTTACTTTGTGTGTAACATTGAGACGTTGTGTGTTGATGGCGGAATTAAACGCTGCGTTTCGTCTCCCCGCAGTGAAATTATAAAAGGAAAATATATAGTTTAAAAAATAATAGTTCTATTGAAAAGGGATCGAATACAGATCCATCGCCTTTACAGACACTTTATCCAAATCGGCTGCAATCTCTATATTTATTAAAATTTGTCATGATTATAATAAATATATAGGATTTAATACAAACTGCTTTTCGGTCCACCAATGCTTAAAACATATATTTAATTTTTGTTATGATTTTGATTATATTTGGAGTGATTGTATTTCAAATATTCTCACTAGTATCTTGGGTAAAATACGCGTTACCTTAGCAACTGCTCTATGTCAAACACTTGGTGGTGAGATTAAAGTTTTATTTACTCAAAATTTTCTGTTGCTTTGGCGTAGCTTGAGAAGGAAGTCGAAGGTTTTTCTCTTTATAATTATATTTTTATTTCTATATATAAATAATGCTATTAATTCATTGTTTATTTTCAATAGATGTCATTGTTCAAATCTCACATTACTGAGAGTTAAAAGCGATTATGAAAGAAACCAATAGGTAGCGGTATTTAAGTTTACAGCAGCGCCATCTGCAAGATTCTTTATCTATTACTTAAGTAAATACTAGATGGCAATGGCGTGCCAAGCTTTTCTTAATACTAAGTGTGGAAACACTTTGGAAATAGTAAATTATTAACTTATTTTTTTAAATTTCGAGTGTTAATTAATTATTGACTTTAAAAATATTTACTTTGTTATTGAATTGGGACTTTATTATTAAATTTTGCATTAAATAATTTTAGTTTAAATTTAAATACGAAAAAAGGAATAATATTTATTTTTATTGTAATAAAATAGCAAAAGTATAAAGATATTTTTATTTGTCACGTGTAACACCTTATGAGTCCAGTTGTTATTTATTCACTCTCCGTCTTTTCAAATTTCTCTATTTTTGACATTCTAAGTTTGCGATATTTTACCCGCAAGTATACAAATAAACATGTTTACTATAACAAATAATTAAAATTCAAATCTTATATGTGTTACTTACAACTTATACCGAAATAGCGTTATCAGATAGACGTTAAGGCAAATAAATAAATTGGAGTGACTCTTTGAAATTTTAGAATAAACGCTTATTAATAAACGCACTTTTACCTATACACGATATATATAACAAAACAATATTATTTCCAATTTTTGTATGTCTGTTTGTTCTGTCTAATCTCTGGAATATTTGGATCTATTTTGACGGGACTTTCACTGGCAGATAGCTGATGTAATAAAGAGTAACTTAGGCTTTTATTTTCCAATTTTTCAATAAAGATCTAGATATTTTAAATTCAATATGGATAAAGTCACGAGCACTACCAGTTTAATAATATAATGCATTAGAAAAACATTAAATTGCACACAATCATATGTTTGATATACAAGTGTGTACAATATACAAGTGTAGATATATCACGCGTTTAAGAGGAGAATAAATATGCATTATGCATAAAGCAATATGGTGTTAAAAAGATTCAAGAGGCTTGACCACTTCACATCTTTGTCAACAAAAATAGAACTACTTCTTTTCTTTTGAGTTTCATCTTCACGTTTCTTGACGTGAAGAGGGTTATCTCCACAACCACACCACTAATAGTCATTTACACTCAACGCCATTTACATTTAAATTATTAAGGTTGATATATTTAGCGATTTGTTGCTTTTACGTTATAAATGCATGTACATTTATCGGTCGTGGCTCAATGGAACAGCGTCTGTTTGTAAAGCGATCAGTACTGGGTTAGATTACCACTTGGGGGTATGACTTTCATTTTGACTTTTTTAATTTATATATAAGATTTTCGTAATATAAAAAAAATATCATTTATAAAAATATCATATCAACTATAAAAAAATATCATTATGGTGGTGCAGTGGGACAGCGTTTGACTGTAATCGCGATTAGTCGTGGGTTTGATCCATGATTGATTTAAATTATTTTTATTTCCCGGCTCCGTTAAGACAAAACGCAACTTTGAGTTCTACCACTTAACACGCAATGTTACTAATTCGTTGGAAAGCTGATTAAGGAGTGTCTTGACACTAGGTTCTTACTGTCTCTGCTATGCGAAAAAAAAACGTGAAGCTAAAAGAATTCGCATCCTCGATTTAACGATGTCCTCTTATGTATTAGTTAAAATTTTTTCGATTCGATTTTAATCAATTACTAATTACGTAAGATTGAGATTATTAATCATTTTTTACCTTGTTATAACGAATCGTAGACCAATCTAGCCTATTTATAAAGGACGCCAATTGTAACGAATTACTTCATATAAAAAATATTTTCCAAATCCCTTCAGTGGCGTTATATCAAGGTGGAACTTTGTAACATTGTTGTTACATTTCTTACAAGCTTTTACGTAGTTCCAATTGTCCCAGCAATGTCTGTCTAGACAGACATCTTTAATTAAATTGTAAGCAAATTTGAGTTACTCGTCGGCTTTTATAAAACTTTTGGTTTTAGCTATGGTTACTACTAATAAAAACAACTGGCAAGACAAAGAGCGGCATTGACTTCCGCAACTCAACTCGACAATCTTTCAAAACAACTTAGAAATCTTCTAAATTCCAATACAAAGTGGAGAACTTAGTATCGTGACACTAGGTACGCTCTGCCTACCTAAGTGGGATAAATCGTGAAGTATTATACAACCATTATTTTTAAAATATTTCATACGCATATGTACATATTATTTTAGGTAATCAAATTTAATGTCACAAGAAAGGCAGACGTGTGTAATATAATTTTACGATATGTAATACAACATGTGGTATGGCGTGCCATTGTATCATTGAGACGTGAGAGGCGTTTTTAGGTTCTATATTTTTGGGCAAATGATGTTTTTTTGTTTATTTTCTTGTAATTTCCTCCATGATATATGTTTTTTCTCTCTCTTCTTTTTATATGTCTAAAAGGCTAAAATAGACTTTTTTTATTTTTTTTAAAAGAATAGGCAAGCTAAGCCTTCTCCTGCATACCATTCGTGTGACCTTTATAACTTTCGATACATTGATCCAAAGTCTTTAACACAAAGAAACTCGCAAGAATAACAATAATTTGAACTCACAACCCCAGTGTCAGTTACTTTAATCTCAGCTAATTTTTTATCGGTTATTTTGACTGTACGAATTATTAGCTTATTTTTATTGAGATTTTATTTTAAAAATGGCAAAAAAAACGATTTACACAACTACATTATATCTTAATAACAGAGAGAACATAAATGAGGTAAGCAGACTTGTTACTACTCTACTTGTTACTACGCAGGATTAGTGATGATGCTGAAATAATAAATTAGGCTGTACTTAAAACAAATATTTTTTTTCTAAAAATGACTTTGATAATAAATTAAATAATTAAAAAAAATAAACATTGCATCCACTACGTCCTATTGAAATTATTAACTACGAAGATTCGAAATCGTTACCTCTGTAATTTCAACTTTTTTTGTTTACTTTACCACGACGGTGTTAGAGTTGAATCATTAATTTTAAATGTCATTACCGTTTTTCATAAAAATGCACTGCAAAGTGAAAGCTCTAGGATTTAATGGTGTTTTTATGAAAGCGAATTTGAGAAAAAGGAGCTTTAAAGAGCTTGCAGTTTGCCGCTTTGAGCTGGCTGAAGTGCATCCAATCTTGCCTTCTCGTTCTCTAATTAATACGTAACCTTGTGTTGCGTTCTGAGCGTTACTTAAGACTTTTTATGTTCACAATGTGTTTGCAGACTATTTTGAGTAGTTGGATGGATTATTTTAAGTATTATCTATTTTCAATTTTGTTTACAAAGAATGGAGATGTAGAAGAAATGAGAATAAAAGTGAGATCGTGGCGCAGTGGAATAGTGTGTGTCTGCTAATGCGATTGGTTGTGAGTTCGATTCCAACTGTGGGGACTGGTTATTTTTATTTTTTTTATTTCCTCGCTCTGGTAAGCGCTAACCTAAGTACCTAGTGTCAAGAAAGTGCAACACGCAATGTCTTGACACTAGGGAAATTGTACTACGGATAATGTTTTAGAAAGATACACAACTATGCGAATTCCCATTACTTCCTGTGTATTATATTTATCTAACCAATATGTAAGAAGTTAAGTGAAACATTCGCCATTTTCTATTTTTCGTTCAGTATAGAAATAAAAAAAATATTTTTGAAATATAAAATTTTTCCCGAGATTCGAAATCAAGACCATAGCTCATACAACAAAATTTATTTTCAAGATCACGTATACAAAAAAAGAACAATATTTATCTCTTTCTTCATAATTATAATTATATAAGAAAAACTATATTTTCAAACGGTTACTTGAATTGCTCAAAGCTCTGTTTAAGACATTGGCTAGTGTGCACTAAAGAAATTCACATCAAGTTATTCATATTTGCGAAGCTCTCATATGATTCGGACGTTTCATTATAAAACGAATTCGTCCCTCCATTTGGAAATATATACTTAATGTATAATAATATATTATTATTATAGCACTTGGAACTATCGTAAGGCGGTCTGCTATTGTTAATATGATGTTGATGAATAGATATCTAATCTGTAAACAATATTGTTTACTTTTTTTAGCTTCACGCTTTTATCCCATAGAAAGTATCTAGAGTCGAGACACTGTGCACTCCACTTTGGGCTGAGGTCGAGAGCCAAAGCGGAGTGCAGAGTGTCTTGTTCTTTGTTAACTGGTGAAACTTAACGCCGTGCTTTGTTTTACCAGAGCGAGGAAATAAAAATAACTTAAATATGATCATTAGCGGAATGATGAGTGGGAATCAAGACACTCCTTACTCCGCTTTCCGCCGAATTCAAGAGATTGCGTGTTGAATGACGGAACTTAATACCGTACTTTTTCTTACCAGAGCGAGGAAGTGAAAATAGTTCAAATATACGCCTCGAGTAAGAATCGAATCTACTACCGATCGCGTTTACAGTCAGACGATGTTCCACTGCGCTACGATTGGCCTTTTAAAACTTTTTTGTAATATAAAACATCAATGATGTTATTCAAAGACTTTTATATAATGAAGTAGCAGGAACATCAACAAAATTAGGCAATTTTTAGACATCTATAGAAAGCGTCTAAGTAGTACCTTTGTACATTCCAGTCACGTATTGCCCTAATAGGTCGTTCACAGGCTTTCACTCAAATATATCAAAATTTCAACTGGATGAGGAAATGAAAACGACGTTATGAAAGCAAGTTAAAAGCATTACTTAATCTAACTGAATTATTATCTTTATATATAAAAATCGCGAGTATTCACAGATTATAGTCAAGAGAGAACCTAGCGACACTTTTTATACTACCTTTAAAAATGCCCATAAGGACATCTTTAAAGATTTAATATAAATTAGATGCGGCGAAAGAGGTATTTTAGTAATGAAAAGTAAAAAAAAACATGCTGAAATCAAAAAAATCAAATAAAGTTTTGACTATAAAACGATAGGTGTCCAAAAATGATTTTAATAATATAGAAAAACAAGTATCTACATAATACTTTTATTTTTTTTCCTCGATAAGATGAGTAAAAGGTACGCATTCCGTTTCAATCTGCTGACTTGTAGCGCAACGGGTTACAGGTTGTATGTATATTAGCTTAGGAATATTTTACTAATTTAGTTACAAAATGCAATATTGGATAAGACAATTACATCTCTAAGTGGAAGAAATATACAAAATTTTACTCAAAAAAAATGCAAGAAATTCAAAAAAACTCTGCCAGAGTTCTTTGAAATGAACGTCGATGTCTTATATTACTTTTGATAGTATAACTTATTTTAATTTTACATTTGTTTCAAATTCATGGGGTATTTTATACTTTTCGATAATAGCACGTAAATTATGCCGTTTTTAATAAATTTTAATAAATTTCTACAATTATGAAAGTTTTATTCCTTCATTTGTTATAAATATTACTGTTCAGTCATTTTTAATGATAATTTTACTTCAGTAACGATAGTTACCAAAAACTACAGGTTTTTAAAATCAAATTTAAAGCCATTTCGGTTGTTAGCATATATATGGGGTTTCCCAATAAGAACGATATGTTTTAAAATTAAAATAAACTTTTGCACTGGTGAATACGATCGGTCCAATTTTCGATGACTCGGTGCAGCATTTCGGCTGGTATGGCAGCTATAGTCGCTCGAATGTTGCGTTCAAGGTCTTGAATCGTAGCTGGTTTATTGGCATACACTTGAGATTTAACATACCCCCACAAAAAATAGTCCAAGGGTGTTAAATCGCATGATCTTGGTGGCCAATTGTGAGGACCGTTGCGAGAAATAACCGACTCACCAAACTTATCACGCAATAAATCCATTGTGACGGTCGCAGTGTGGCATGTTGCGCCATCTTGTTGAAAATAAATGTCGTCCGCATCGATTTCATACACTTCAGGAAAAAAAATCATTCAACATGTCACGATAACGGTCGCCATTGACAGTAACAGTACGGCCTTCGTCGTTTTTGAAAAAGTACGGTCCAATGATTCCACCGTACCATAATCCGACTACTTATACTAAACAGTCAATTTTTCAGGATGTAATGGTGTTTCATGAACCACTCTTGAATTTGACTCACTCCAATAGCGACAATTGTGTTTGTTCACATAACCATTGAGCCAAAAGCGAGCCTCATCTGAAAAGATGATTTTCCTATGAAATTCGGTGTCCGTTTCCATCATTTCAAGCGCCCAATCAGCAAATTCACGATGTAATCGATGGTGTACTGGCTTGAGTTCTTGTGCCAACACAATTTTGTATGGATGTAGGTCAAGATCCATACGTAAAATTCGCCAGGTTGTCATTCTAGATAAGTCCAATTCTTGTGCACGTCGTGGAACGGAAACATTTTGATTTTCTTCGACACTGGCTGATACGGCGGCAATATTTTCTTCATTACGGCCTATCCGTTGTCATGATGGTGGTCTACTATCGTGCAAAGAATATTCACTTTCCAGTTTTTGGATTATGCGACGTATAGCGAGCTCAGACGGTGCACCATGACGACCATATTTAGCACGAAATGCTCTTTGAGTAAAGACAATACTTCTCGAATTTTGATAAAAAATTTGGACAATTTTTAAACATTAAGGTAAGGTAAAAAGGTAAACTTATTTATGATTAAATGGCAAACATTACTAAACACAAAACAACACAAATATCAAATGTTAAACAACCAAAATGGCGGCTGTGAGCTATCAAAATCCTATCATCCCTATTGGAAACACTGTAGTTAGTTCGGTTGTTAGTATATTAGTATGGGAGTAAAAAAGTTTTTATAGTTACGAAGTTTTGACAGTCTGTTGGCACTTTCTTCATATTAATACGAAACAGATAATTGGTCCATACCTTTCAACTTTAATATATTTTTATCCAGAACTTCTTAATTTCATAAATGTTTATTAAGGTTTAAGAAGACGTAGTGCCTAAGGGACGTTTGTGTTATACTGCCGTGGTATATCTGTTATGTTATTATATACCTAAATTAGTTGTAAGCTATGAGCGAGAAACGCAAAACAAATTTAAAACTTTGTAACTCGTCGATGAAAACACCAATTTCAGATTTCAAAGCACCAAAAATTACGTCAAGTTAAATATTTTTCAAGTACTCTCAAGTAACATTATAAATATGGTTTATTAATAATGAAAAACGCTTTTTTCGTTTTAGTTATTCATTGATGTCTTTAACGTCTTTCGTATAATTCACTAAAATACAGTTCAGTGTACCTCACTGGTATTTTATTGTTTTATTTAAACCAATATAACTACAATAGTAACTGTTATAGCTAAAATCAGAATATAATTGCAAATTATACTTATATTTAGTCTCGTCATAAATATTGTTACAAAGAAAATTATTTTTACAGTGTATTATTTTAATACTTTAATAAAAAATTACAAAAGCTTATTCAAAGTGATATCCATTGGCTGCAAACAGTCTTTTAGACGCTGAGGCCAGTCGTTAACAGCGGTGTGTACTCTTTCTATGACATAATTGTTTACTGCTAATCATAATATTTTATGAGCTTTAATGACCTTTAGAGCATACAGTACTATCTAAAAGTTTTCATTTACTTATATACACTGTATATTAACTATTAATTACTAATAGTTATGTGATCAAAGTCGTGGGTAGATGCTGGATGCAGGAAGCGTACAAGCATCGTGGAAACCCTTGGGGAAGACCTATGTCCAGCAGTTGGAGCTAGGAGGATAAGACGAAGACTACAACTAATTCTTAATACAAGGTATATGCTTGTATTTTAGGTTTTTATTATATATTTGTACGGATAGATTAAATTTTTTTTTTGTAAAGTACAAAAATTCATGTAATTTTTAGAGGCCGGTCATGGCGCAGTGGGACAGCCTCTGACTGTAAACGCTATCGGTTGTGGATTCGATCTCCACTCGGGAGCATGATTACAATTAAATTATTATAATTTTCTCGCTCTGGTAAGAGTTGAGTTCCGCCACTCAACACGCAATGTCTGGAATTCAGCGGAAAGCGGAGTACGAAGTGTCTTAACACAAGCTATTTCCTGTCTACACTGCTGTGCGGGATAAAAGTGTGAAGCTAAAATATATATTTTTTCTAATATTGTACTTTTACATTATGGCTGTACAAAAACAATTAAAACAAGCTTGAACTTGTATTATATTTACTTCATCAGTAAAAGATAAGTACTGGACGTAATTTTAATTTCCAACGTTAAACTTTAGATGAGTTCAGATAATCCCTTCCAACATTTTGCCAATAAATCAAAAAAAAGTAGGCAAAGTTGGCCTCGTGGTTGAACTCTTATTACATGTTCTATACTATGAAGCTTTTAGGCAAATTTTGAAAAGTTTACTACTTTTTGATAGGTAGTTGGTTCATATGCATATGGTGCTGAGATTGGAAAATTTGTTTGTTAATCATATTTAAACTGGATTTACTTTACTACTAGAATTGCAGAATTTAACACGTCTGGATTTTAATCAAAAAAATCAATAATAAGAGTGGTCCATGTATCTTATCACAGCATCAGCGAAAGTCCCATCAAAATCGGTCAAGCCGTTGGTAAATTTTCAGAGAAATTATTTTTTTTTGATTTTCTCGTAGATTTAAATTTCATATTGCCAATTTATAACTTTTCAAGCTAATTAAATGGTTTGATATTGGATTCAGTTATATAGCATGTAATATCTTTGAAGTGGGCGGTGGGAACGGCGTGGTGTACCACGAAATTGTGTGTGAATATTTATTCGTATGTAGGGAAAAGGTCATTGCCACTAGTATTTAGGCTTCTCTCGATGTTTGTACATTATTATTTATAGCTATCCTGTTAAACTTTAATTTTTATCCAAGAACTTGTTAAAACTATATATAGATATTTTTTTAGCTCTACGCTGATTATCCCGTGAAGCAGGGTAGACAAAAGTACCTAGTGTCAACACACTTTCGAATTCGAAACATTGCATGTTGTGTGGTGAAACTCAACGCCGCACTTTGTCTTACCACAGCTAGACAGGGAAAGTAATTTAAATATAATCACTCCTTCGAATGGAAATTGAACCCACAGGCGATACACGATCCACGATCAGCCTCTTACATAGAATTTAATTTCCCATTTTTAAAAATATCAAGAATATACCACATAGGAGGATTTTATTATCAAGGTACTCCGTAGACAGCATTTTGCAAATATAGAGACACTGTGTGTTGAGTTATTCAAGAATATTGAATGTCGATTTCAACATTGTTTGTTTAATTTTTTTATATATTTAAATATATTTTACATAAGTTATTAAATTTTAAAGTTATAATTTAATATAGTAAAATATTGATATATTTGTAATAATTTTTTTTTTCAAAATCATATAAATTTATTTTTAAAATTTTAACGCGGCGGGATTCGAAGCCACGTCCGCCGCGCCCTGACCGCTAAGCCATAAGTTTTTCATCTGGCTTTCTTTTTCTTATACGTTTTGTTACAATTTATTTACGTTGTTAACATCTAACGTTAAAGTTTTTATTTAACTTGCCATGTTATTTAGTTAGAAATCTTGTAATCTCAATTTGAAATTGGATTTTGAAATTTGGAATACGATTTCAACCCTGATGACAATGAAATGACATATAATCAATATTATTGTTTTTCTAAGATGGCCGTCGTAACAGAATGGCGGATTATAAATTTTTGCACAACCCACCTAATAAAGATATCAAATAATAGAGCTTAATTTGTAAAATATAAAAGAAAAGGTATATTATAGTTAATATTATAGTGTTGAGCTAGTTTTTATTCAAATCATTCTCAAGCGGAATTCAATTTCTGGACGCACGTCAAACTTTCTGAAAAATCTAAGGATTCAAATTAAAGTTACGTACTCTTTAAATAGGACACTGCGGGACAAAGTTTAATCATTTTAACTTGTTGCCAGTTTTTAATGATGTAACATTATATTTTAAGTCTTTTGTCCGTTCCATATAATTATGAGGTTCTTTTTTCGTTAAGAAATTTTGGTTGTAAAAGTTCTCTTTTGATTAATTGGAGTATTTACAAAATACAAAAATGCATCTTGACTATATTCATATATATGTCGATTATCTCTTTTTGACTATTTCTAATTCTTTTTTTATATTAATTCTCATACAAAAATTAGGCCTAAGCAAAGCAGTTTAGCTCGATTGGCATTTTTGTTTACTTATAAAAATTTTAACTTTCTGTAAAACTATTTATATATTAAAATTAGTTCCGAGTAATAAGATCTTTGATTTTCGCGATTTTTATACATTTTAAATGAAACTATTTAACCGGATTAATCGCGTATATTTTGGTATTCGAAAATACATTTTTGGACACCTGACGTTTCGAACACTTTACAGTAGTCCGTGGTCAGTCTACCTGTGACCACGAACTACTGTCAAGTGTTCGAAACGTCAGGTGTCCAAAAATGTATTTTCGAATACCAAAATATACGCGATTAATCCGGTTAAATAGTTCCGAGTAATTAATAATTTCTTTTTATATTATTGTTGACTAAATGGTGCATATAAAGTAGTATTTTTTTATTTATATAGAAAAGCAGAGAGTGATAATAATACGCGGTAGAATGAGTAAATATTTCAAGCTAATTTTCAATATCTTTTAGACTCTTCTTTCGTTTTTAATTGGCTGGTCAATATAAATAATATGGCAAGGATTATAAACACTATGTAACAAGTTACAGATATCACTTAGTCTTCAATAAACTAAGTCTGTAACTTATAAAAATGTTTCAAAACGAATTTTTATGTTCCAATAATTATTTCAACAAAGAAAAAAATATGAGACAAAAAAAATATGAAATAATCGCAAAGTTTTATTTAAATAATTTCTACATTTCTACGGCGGTATTACACATTTATTGACAATCGCACTAATTATTTTGGTGGGAACATGTGATTCGCGTTCACACACCATAATATATCCCATAGAAATATTGTTATCTAAACTCGAATTTCCTCTCTGTTTATTCTTCTCCCGTTCTGCTCTTAATTTCTTCTTGGCTATATATGACTTTGACGTTTGAACTTCTTTAACCAACTTACCAATGCTCCTCGGATTACGCTGAAAAAAAAAAGATTTATTTAAAGTATTATTTATTCCAAGACAAATGTTTTTAAAATGTATAAAATTTTTTTAACAGGATTAGTATCCACAACTTGTGGAAACTATACAGGCGCTCTAAGCAATAAAGCCCATGCTTTGCTCCATGTTTCAAAACGAATTTTTATGTTCTTATCGAGCTACTTCGAAATTTTAATACGCTTGTTAATAAGTTTTAAAAAGAAGTACTCTGTATTTGTAAGAACTAACTTGTATTTCCATACTGTGGCATTTAAATGCGTTTGACAAATACTTGGCAGGTTGTCAGTAGCATCCAACTTGATGTGCTGATTTTGCTTAAATTATAAATATTTTCCCGCTCTAGTATAAGACAAAACCCGCGTTAGGTTCCGCCACTCATTATACCACGTCTCGATTTTAGGTGGGAAGTAAAAACGGAATGCCTCACCAATAATTTCTCTCTGGCTCCCTTTTATTCGTTAAAAATATATTTACATATTCAAAATTCTAAATTATTGATGGTTTCATTTTTAAAGACTATAATTTTCTCTTATAATATATATATATATATATATATATATATATATATATATATATATAATCAATGAGCGAGGAATAAAGTTAAGTTTTCAATTTAAAAGAAATATTTTCTTACAATTATTTCATTAGGCTGTGTTATATAAGTTCTCGATGTGATATTTAGTGATTCGCTATCAATATTGGAGGTTAGCGATAAGTTTTCTGTCAACGTCGTTCGTCGACTTTTACTAGAGGTACGTCGTTGATTTTTGTCGTTGCTGCTTGTGTTTCTTTCTGTGAATAAAATATTTTTTTGTTACTCCTTAACGAAGAGAAATTAAAAAAAAACTCCCTCGATAAATGATATATTGGTAATTTTATCAAAAAATAATTTAACGTTTTACTGAATACATCACACTCATTCCTATTTATTCTTAGAGTATTTTAATTTCCATGAAACTATTTTAAACGGATTAATCGCGTATATTTTGGTATTCGAAAGTCAATAAGGTCACAGGTAGTCTACTTGTGACCACGGACTACTGTAAAGTTATCGAAACGTTCGAGTTTCAAAAATATATTTTTGAATATCAAAATAAACGCGATTAGTCCATTTAAAATAGTTTCATATAAAAAGATTTAGTTTCATTAACATAAATAAATAGTATTTATATTTGTGCACAGAACTATTTTAATGTTAATTAAACATTAATTGACGTCTGAACTCATTCTTATTATATTCCAATTAATAAGATCTTTGATTTTCGCGATTTTTATACATTTTAAATGAAACTATTTAACCGGATTAATCGCGTATATTTTGGTATTCGAAAATACATTTTTGGACACCTGACGTTTCGAACACTTTACAGTAGTCCGTGGTCACAGGTAAACTCACGTGGTCTACCTAAATATACGCGATTAATCCGGTTAAGTAGATTCATTTAAAATATATTCCAATTAATATTTCAAAATTATAATAAACTTTTTATATTTATCCAGAAATAGAAGAAAAATAACATGTTACTTGTAGATTTGTTTTTCGAATTTGAGGTTGACTTGACCCTAGTAGAATTTATATAAGAGTTTGCGTCCAGGCTTCCCCCGTACATTTCTTCAGTGAATTGATCACAATCTAAAAGAAATTATACATATTTACTATTTTTAAAGTGTTATTCCACATTACGGATTAGAAAACATTTTTATACGTTTTTTTCAAAAAAGAAATTATTCATTTTACTACCTAATAATATGTGTATCGCTAAAGGCAAAGTAAATTTTGATTGAAATCTTATATAATGTTCCAATAAAGATTTTTTGCTTCACGCTGTTATCTCGCATATCTATCCTATCCCGCTCTAGACACAAAGTATCTAGTGTCAAGACACACTTCCAGACATTGCGGGTTTAGTGGCGGAACTCAAAGCCGCACTCTGTCTCACCATAGCGCAGAAGTGAAGGTGATTAAAATATAATCACTCCGATTGTGCCACGACCGGCCTCATAAAAGTATAAACAAAAATATATATTTCCTAAATTACGCGGACAGAGGAGTATGAAATTTGGCATACTTGTAGTTTACATAGAGAAGTGCAGAATGCTAATATGTATTACAATTAATACATAAAAACATTAAATTACTAAAATAAATGTAACACACACTACGTGTTTGACATGTACGTTTATATAACGCGACATACACGTTGCTAAGGTAACGCGTTGTTAACGCATCAACGGGACATCTGGTATTATTAACAAAGTCAACAAAATTCAAGTTAAATATTAAATAAAATTTATTTATATTACTGGAGTTCACAAGTTAAACCCTTATAATTAACATTCATTTTGGTTTGTACAAACAAAATAATACGCCATTTTCTTGCGGCGGCCATTTTAGATTAAAAACTATATTAATTATATTTTCATCAGAACTTATCGAGATTTTAGATCAATTGGACATTGGGAAGTGAGTCCAGTTTCCGAGATTCGTTCGACATACGATTTTGTTCAAATAATTTCTTACCTCTCGATTTTTTTTGTGAAGAATTGTTCCCTGTAGAGGCAGTTCCCTGGAACATTTTTTCAGTCAATTGAAGACAATCTAAAAAAACAAATACGCCTTACTAATGCCTTGTAGTTAGACGGAATAATTGTAAATAGTTTTGGGTTCGGTTCCTACTTAAAAACGGTTATATTTCAAATTTATTATCATGTCTTCTTTCCGGTAAGACAAGGCACGGCGTTGAGTGTCACTATTCAATATTTCATGTATTTATTATAGGTGGAAGTGACAAGAACAACGAAATGTCTTGATACTTTCTTTTGTTGTTGTGCTTCAAGCTTTATCAGCATAGCACGTAATAAATGAGGAAAGGCGTATTGCCCCCGGTAACAAGGTTAACGGTGCTCTTATTGCATTGATGCGACGGCAAATCGTCAGCGTACCTACACGTCTTGCCGGTCACAAAGCAGTACTAATACCGACATTGTTATACGAAGAATGAAAGAAAGATGAATACAGTAGAGATGAGACCTCTTCGTCGGATATGCGGAGTCAGTTTAGCTGACCGTATATACAATAAGAGAATAAGAATGAAGAAGAACGTGCTCAGGGGTTTGGGCACGCTGAGAGAATGAGTGATGAAGGAACGGTAAGAAAGATTTAAGAAGCCAAGATGAGTGGTATGAGAGGTCGGGGGAGACCTCGGTTTACCTTCGAAAACACAGTATCGAAGATACTGGAGGAAGGTCACGTAAAAAACATGAGAACCCCCCGACAGGATTGTATGAAGAGGATAATGACTGTGGACGAGGCGAAAGAAAAGTGACACAGCATTTGGGGCTCCGTACTTTTTGACTACCCCACAAGGGATAAAGCGTGAAGCTAAAAAAAGTTCTTTTACCATCGTACAAATTATTCAATTGATCTTTAAGTACTTTAGCAGTGCCGTTGATTAATAATGATGATGCGCGCAGAGAGAGATGTCTTTGATTATTATCTTCGTAGTTTTCCATCCACTTGGAGATATGAGAACTGAAAGTCGTAAATATAATAAAGATTTTGATTTTTACTTCTTTTTAAATTAAACTACAGAAAAATCGATATGTTAAAGAATTTATCTAGTTATAAGAATATAAGATGTACCACGGACTATAATTAAATGTTTTAAAAGCCGTGTTTTCTAAATGTGTTTTAATACCAAAATATGTTATTTAAAACTAAAATATGTCAAATACCAAAAATGATTAATTTATTATAAGAACAGTATATGATATATCGGCCACTATATCTTTGACATAACAGCGTACATACCAAACCTTAGGTATCTCCACATCACTCGTGTCAGCCTCCTGATATGTTGCAGCCTGCCAAACCGCTCCCATCCTCTTACTGTTCATTACACGAATATCGTAAAACATAGCACTAATATTGCACTTTGTATTAATGAAATTATTGTATATTTTAAGTAATTTAATTAATAATAAAAACTAAAATATGTGTTATATCTAATATGAACTATTCAACAACTACCCGCGTGTTTTTTTTATTTTTCTTAAATACAAAATCTATTTATGTTTTGTAAGAACCATACAGATTATATATAAAAAATATAAACATTTTCTATTTATTTTAAAAATAAAACGAAAATCATAAAACATTCACCCAAACGAAACTAAATGAACAAATTTATTACGTATATAAAAAAAAGGTTGAAACCAACGTCTAACTATGTACTCATGTCATGGTAATGTTTACTCTGTGGCAGCTTTATTTTTTAAAGGCGCCAAATGGAATACGCATGTCACTTTCAGCCTTCAGATTTAAAAATAAATTTACCAAAAAAAAGGCTCCAGAAACAACCGCAACCGATTGACGTACACAAATTGGCTGGCTTTCGTTCTTTTTTAATCCGCCTATTAAAATCTGACATTTTTCAAATTTTAAATGATTAATAATGATACCGAATATATTGCGTTGTTTATGTTTATTCTATTTTTTTTTATATTAATATTATATAACAGACCGGTCATGGCGCAGTGAGACAGCGCGTGAGTGTAAATGCGATCGGCTGTGGGTTCGATTCCCAGTCAGAGGAAACATAATATTTAAATTATTTTCATTTACTCTTCTCGCTTGAGTTCCACCATTCTACGCACAATGTTTTGAATTCGACGTAATGCTGAAACGGAGTGTGTTGACACAAGGTAGTTTCCGTCTACGCTGCTATGCGCCTATAAAAGCGTGAAGCAAACAAAGTAATATATATTACTAGTATATGCGCAAAAGTTATATACTAAAATATTTATTCTGACAATTAGGTAATGATAAATCAATTGTAAAATTTAAAATAGAACCAAACATAAACGGATATGCCTGAAATTATTTAATTATTGTAAATTATGACTATGAGATAAACCTGTTTAACATAGTATAATAAATCTAGCAGTAATTTATGCATATGTTATGATAATACAAGCAGATTAGAACAAAATAGTTTGGCATGCTTTATGGTTCACTTATGTATAAAATTTATAATACACATTTACAATATATATGTTGTGTAAAAGGTTTTTACGTATGAGATTGGTTTTTTGAAGTCTTTCAATATGACAAATGTCTAAGACAAGTCTTTAATTTAAGAATCTCGAAGATTAATTAAAGCAAAAATGAATAAATAATAGTAAAAATATAACATCAGAAGTATTGAGAAATAATGGAAGTAAAAACACTCATTTTTTTAGAGAAGTTATTGGGTACTTATATATAAATTTATCATGAACTAGCTGTGCTCGTGTCCGCGTCAGTTTAATATCTTTGGTTTACTACTTGGTAATTCATATATAAAAGTTATTTTTCTAACTCCAAGTTAATCCTTATTATATCAGCTGTCTATCAGTGAAAATCTAATTAAAATATGTTCAGCCGTTCCTGAGATTAGCAGAAACAAACAAACAGACAAAAGTGTATGTATCTTGTATACATATATGTATATTCATTCAATAAAAAGTGACTTTGGTTCTCCTTAATTCAATGTTAATTCATAAGTAATAATAAACAGTAATGTTTAAGAAAAAGAATTACGAATACCGTTACTCGTTTTAAAAGATTTTTTCTATTTTCCTTTTATTGTAAGAATTTCTTGTATTCATAGATCAATACACTAAGATAAAGTTCAAATTAAAGGCGTATTAAATAAAATTGAAACTTTGATAAAAACATATTTATTTGGGGTATTGTACCAATCAAATTTAGTTTCAATAGCAAAGCAATCCATGTAATAGTCATTCTATACCAATCCCCCTTGTGGTCGCTACAATTTATCCTTATTAAGGAAAGCGGGCGTGAGATTATTTTCTTCAAACAACCGAATTCATTGTAAATGACGCTGAAAATTGAAAGTAAAACATCTGTAAAACTAGTTCATTATTGTTTGTATAATGATGTTAGGATAGAGGTCCTACAGAGTCATGCGGCGAATTTTAATTATGATAAAATTTTTGAAGTATCAAATCGAATACTGTTTTTAAAGTTTTAGAGAAAAAAATAGAAACGAATAATAATAAAAAATGTATTTTTTTGAAATTTTCTAGAAATATTACTAAAGAAAACAAGAAATAGGACTTACCTCAATTTTATTACGTATTAGCACTTTTATATTTTGATTTTTTTTGTTTAGAAAACGATATAATGACTACTCTAAATTCAAGCGCTGCTTTGATTCATCTGCAAAATACTTAAAGATAAAAATTTTACTTCTTATCATATTTAAGAATACATATTTTTTAAAATCACAAATGACCTGGAATCTAGCTTAAGTATTTCTACGTCGATGTTCCACTAGATAGACGATCTTGTAAATCAATCATAATTTGTTCTTCGACGGGCTTTTGCTTGTGATCCATCTTTAAAGCGATGTTTTATGAATATTGATAGTTATATATTGAAAACTTTCTTTGAAATAATTTTAAAAACCGCTTTTTTTTTGTTTTTAAGCTTTACACTTTTGTCCCACATAGCAGGGTTGACAGGTTTTCGTTCAAATTAAGACAATGCGTGTTGATTGGCTTAAATCAACGCCGCACTTTACCTTATCAGAGCGAGTAAATAAAAAAAAAAATAATTTCCCCGAGTGGGAATCAAACCAGTCGTCAGACTCTGTCCTACTGCACCACGAACATCCTCTATGTTTTTACATATAACTTTAAATGTATCCCCCAACCGGCTTTTCAAATTAACTGTACCAGAATAGCGGTTTAAAATTTATCTTATTCTTATAAAAGGATATGCAATCTCGTCCCTTGTGGTTCTTGCGGTCAATGGACCAAGCACAATCGGTGTGCTCAAATGGAGACTTTATTACTCGTTCGTATCTAGACGCAGAAAATATAAGATTCGAATATGCCATTTTGTTTCTATTGGACTATAATAATATAAACTATGTTTTTAAGTACTTCTTAATATGATTTATTATATTTTATATATGTTAATATGTTAATTATGGATGTTTAGAACTTTTGGCCAGTGGATTCAATCTATGTTAGAGGGTTGTATCTGTTTTTTCTTTATTAATGCTCAATGGTCAGGTCCATACCTTTTGTTACCAACCTCATAATGTGTTCCCTAAGAGAGTTTAGGAATAATAAGTAGTTGCATTATTATTTCCTAATGTACAATTTCAATTAACTTTTATATATATTTATATTATAATTAAAATTAACACAAACATTTATTTTTTTTAAATATCCTGTATTCTAATATCGATAATATAGTGTTTTAAAATTAATCACATTGCTGCTTCCGTGCTTCTGTAAAAACTTTAAAATCTTCTAAGAATATTAGATACTGAAGGTATCAAGTAAATTACTTGCTGTTAAAAACTGCCACTAATCAATTGTATATTAACGTTGGTAGTATTGCATTTTTAAAATTAAAAAAAAACTCATCATAAATTGCATATTTATGATATTCTCGTCTTTTTTTTCTTGATTTTTTTGTCTTTAACTTTGGACGGTCGAGGTGCGGTGAGACAGCGTCTGACTGTAAACGCGACTGTAAGCGCGACGCGTTATGGGTTTGATCCTCACTCGGAGGAGTGATTATATTTCAAATTATTCACTTTCTCATTCTGGTAAGACAAAGTGCAAGACACGCAATGTCTCGAAATCGATAGAAAACGAAGTACGGAGTGTATTGATACTAGGTACCTGCCTATCCTGCTATGCGGGATAAAAGCGTGAAGCTAAAAAAAACAATGAAAATACATCAAATCAATAAAATATATACATATTACACACTACTTGCGAACAGTAACATACACGTTGCCAAGGCAACCTGTATGTTTGAGCGCAAACCAAATTATACTTATGTAAATATTTTGTCTAGATTATTAAAGTATTCTTACAAAATCATCATCAAACATTAGTTAGATACTTGTTTCTTTATTGGCAATATTTACGAATATATATTTATTTTTTTACAATATTTACCTCTTCGCTTGCTAGAAATATATAAAAAAGTCTATATCTGTAAGAAAAATGTAATAACGAAGCTTTGGCAACATTTTGTTGTCGGCTTGATAGACGTTTTTATTACATTTGGGTAATTGAGAAAGTAAACGATAAATTCTTAAATATTTTGATTCCTTTAGGATTATAAACTGGATTATATATTTAAAAGATAGATTTAAAATTAAAAATATTAATAAATTATAAATTAAAAAAAAAATTGGTAACAAGATCACACAATCACATTCACTTCAATTATAAATGAACGGCCCCATCGTGGCATAGTCGATATGTGCTTTATTGCAGTATAGAAATCGTCGCCTAGAATTGACATCGTCAATAAATTTAAAGTATCCCTTATAAATTAGAGCATACGTATTAGTAAGCATAGGAGTATTACATGTGTAGTCTAAGACCGCAGGTTGAAATACTGCATATATGATGTTTTTTTTAGGTTCACGCTTTTATCCTACGTAGCAGGGTAGACAGAAAATACCTAGTGACACTCAAAATTCGAGGCATTTGTGTTGAGTGACGGAACTCAACGTCGTACTATGTCTTACCAGAGCGAGGAAGCGAGAATAATTTTAAATATAGTCACTCCCTGAGTGGGGGTTGAACCCGCAAGCGGTCGCAATTACAGTCAAACGCTGTCACGCTGCGCCACGAGTCGCCTCATATGTGGTATTTAACGATAATAACCAAAACTGCAAAATATTAAAATAATCAATTATAAATGCTTTATATCAATTAATGTTGATTATATCCGATTTGCCGAATTCACTCAAGAATCGATATGTCTATATGTTTATTTTATAAATATTTTATGATTTTAAGCAAAACTACAGTGGTTTTTTAAAAATATATGATTTGCCCTACTTTATAATATCAATTCGATGTTAACTTTACCGGATGTTTTTGAATATTTCTACGATCGAGGTAACGACGTTGTGCGTTATTATTTCTTTCCCAATACTTAATGCCTTTGTTAAAGGGTTAAGGGTTTTTAGGTTACGCTGTAAATCTTCGTTTTGGATATATTTTCTGAAGTGTTATTTAAGTTCTAATTAAGAATCCAATTATTTAATAATAATTTCTTCGCGTTGGGCTCCGCCACGTACACGCAGCAGTGACTTATAAAATGTTTGAAATTTGAATGACTTGAGACGAAATATTCTTTTTACGCACGCACAAACTGATACTAGTGTAAACCTGTAGGTAATAATTACATAGTATAATTACATAATACAATTAAATGTGTTCTTGTTACATAAAGTGCAACGTTAAGTTCCGCCACTTAACACGAAATGTCTCGAAATCGGACGGAAAACGGCGGAATGAGCGGACTTGATACTTTATCTGTTCGCTTATGCTTATGCTTATCGATATTTTATAAATAAGATGATTACATACTGTATCATTTACCGCTACAGGCGAGTTGTTGGGTTCACTTCCCACTTAGAGCAACGATTATATTTTACATGTATTTCCGTTTCTCCGATATGGTAAGGTATTGAGTTTTCATTCAACAAAATGTTTTAATTTTGGGCGGAAAAAAGACAAGGGAGTGTCGTAACATTAGGTTGTCTTTGACTACCCTGCTGTACCGGATAAAGCGTAGAGCTTCTTTTATTTATTATATTATTTAAGGAATACTTTATCAGTTTAGTTAAAAAATACAATGTTGAATAGGAAAACTACGCCTCTATGTAAAAAAAAATTCAGAATAAATATTAATATTATAGATTTTTTGAAAAAGAAAAAATATTCAAAATAAATATTAATATTATAGATTTTTTTTAAAAAAAATATTGAGAATAAATATTAATATTGTAGATTTTTTGAAATCTATAATATATCAAAAATCTGCCTGGGTTCTTTGAAATGGCATTGAGTTTTCCATTATGGTCATTCAACACATGTCACATGTCTCGATTTTGGCCGGAAAGAAGTCCGTGTCTTGACACCAGATTGTCTTTGATTCCCCCTTCTATGCGGGATAAAATTTGAAGCTATACTATACTAACAAATTAGTACAACTACAATAAACTATATACCAACTCCTTTTGAATGGACCGCTAGTCACTATAAAGTAAATAAAATGAACATTCCTTTACCTTCATTCCTTATAATGTCCAAATTTCTCAACATCTGAAAAATAGAGGAAATTCCAAACTAAAGTGCCTGAGGGTGTTGATTTAATATCACCTATTACTGAACTTGCTCTCCTTCCGGTCCGTCGCTTCGCTGTTAATACTTGTAAACCACCGCCTGTCTTCGCGGAGATATTATCTGTTAGTTATTTAACAACAAAACTTTAGTATTTTTTTCTTTAATTCATACATGTTTTCAATATTTTTTTGGAATAAGCAAAGAGAATCAAGGGTTGAAATGAAAATTCTAGTAATAGAAATTTGATTTTAGAAATAATTAAATAAAGTGAGGAAGCTACGATTGTCTTCAAGTAGATGTCGAACCCATAATCGTCAAACCAATGACATATTTATTAATATTTTTATTATATATCATAATAACGTTTACTATTATTAGTATAATACTGTAGAATGATAAAGACTTTTTGTATACAGAATCTTGATACAATTTAACTTATATTAGAAGTAGGTAGTCCCTTGTAAAAGAATGCAAAATTATAGTACTTCTCCAATGCTGTAAAATGTATGACAGAAAGAAAGTCGTTTCAATGTTATGAAACAATTAAAAAAGTGACGAGTGACGCCAATGTTGCGAAGTGGATAATATTAAATATATATATATATATATATATATATATATATATATATATATATGTATATATATATATGTATATATATATATATATATATATATATATATATATATTTATATATATATATAAAAATATACATATTAAAGGTGTATTTTCTTTCAAATTCAGTTCTACTTTGATAATTTAAAGTAAGCTTTATTTATACTTTTTTTTATAGCTTCACGCTTTTATCCCGCATAGCAGGGTAGACAGAAAGTACCTAGTGTCAAGACACTCCGTACTTCGCTTTCCACTGAAGTCGAGACATTGCGTGTTGAGTGGTGGAACTCAACGCTGCACTTTGTCTTTACCAGAGCGAGGAAGTGAAAATAATTTAAATATAATCACTCCCCCGATTGGGGATCGAACCCACAATCGGTCATTTATATATACATATAAATTTAGCTATCCTCCAGTGAAAATACCTTCTTAATCAGTCCAGTCATTATAAGACAATCAGTTATTAGCCAGAACAAACAGACAGACAAAAAAAATAAAAAATGTATATACCGTGTATTATGTATACGTGATAAATATGCGTTAAGTATTTGTTTGTAGGCATATATGATATATCTATTCATATAATTATGGATACGTATTTCTCTAGTTTGGCACTAACATATACAATCATATATAAAGCTTTTCTGTATGTACCCTATAAATGAAGAAAGTGCGTAAAGCTAGAAAATGAAGCATTATTCATTTTCAGATTCGGGTTAAAACTCAATTCCATAAAAATATAAATGTTGATAAGCAGTGACAGCGTGGTGCAGACCGTTGGCTGCAGTTTCCGAGTCGTTGGCTCGTTAAGAATATACACACAATGTATACGACACATTGCGTTTAATTATTTATAAAATAAAATATATGACTTAAACGTATGATGTTTAAAATATGATTTTAATATTCATATATAAAAACTAGATCTTTGTGCCTAGGGTAGGCGAGGGCAAAGTCAAGGCTAGGAAAAAAAACCTGAAACAAAAGAATATATATGTATGTCACTAAAGACCTTATCTCTGAGTGACATCTAATGCCAATTACCAAGAGGTTAGCTCGTGTAGTGAAACTGAGGGTTGGCGCGTTTTGAAGGCTACCCATAAACCTGCACTTTAGTCCTCTGGGCTTTGATTTCCGCCACCCAACACGCAATCTCTCGAATTGGGCGGAAAGAGAAGTGCGAAGTGTCTTGATACTAGGTACTTTCTGTCTATCTTGCTATGGGGGATAAAAGCGTGAAATTGAAAAAAAAGATACGTCCTGCGTTCATACAGTGGCTCCATAGTGTTAGCGTAATTTATTTACAAACAGGTAACATTGGATGTTACTTCTAAATATTAGTAAATAGGTGGACGCCACTCGATCTTAATAGTTATATTCTAAAGAAAGTCATTAGAATAATGATATTATTACAAAACACCTATCCTCCCTTTGACTATAATTTGCCTAGTTTTGTTCGATGGCCAAATAAGTCTGCATTTAAAGCCAAATAGGGCTCTTTTGCTCATTGACTTGTGAATAGAAGGTTGTGTTCAGTGCTGCCTATTCTTCTAATCCTGACGTTATTATTATTATTCCAATATAATGTATTCTAACAATAGAGTGCTAAAAATTTTCTTCTTTTCCCCAAGTATTGAAGTTAATTTGAGACGTAATTACATTCTTCATGCCCGTTATTACCTATGCCCTAGAATTAATCCTAGGATGTACTAACTTTCCTACAGTTACAAACTGGCACAGTCTGACTGACATGATGGTTGAGATTTCGATAGCCATTTGGAGATATGAATAAATTTACATTATGTTATTTTCTGGCTGTAGTAAGATAAAGCGCTACTTTGAATTCTGCTACTGAAGACGTACCAAATGTTGAACTTGATTCTATACTCTCACTGTCTATTATGCTATGCGGGATATTACAGCGGATCAAAAAAAAACAATACTGTTAAAGTATAGTAAAACCATCCATAATATTTTATTATAAAAATGTTAAGTACGTGCTTTAGTTTAAAAGTGCCAATTTAATTGCAAATGGAACTGCAAAACTGAAATAAAAATAAAATTAATACGAGAATAATAGTAGCAGAGACAGATTTGAAGAAATTAATAATTTTTAAGTATAATTTTTATCCGCGTATTTGTTCATCTTTAATCACGTCCTACATTCATGAAGAGAGATAAATGTCTAATTTCTTTTTCGCATTTTTTATAAGAAAAGGATCGAGGTTAAGTTCTGGAATTTAACGCGCTACGTCTCGATTTCCGGCAGAAAACGCCGGTTTTTATAAGCATTTCTACATGTGAGATTTGAACCTACAATCAATCGACGAACAAGAAACATCTCATTTGTTCCATATTATACTAATATATCATATTAGCTAATATTATTACAATAAAATATAATATTTTCTATAGCTAATGGCACTTAATGTGAATAATAGAATTGTCTGAACAAGTATTTATACAGAGAGCTTTCAGCCATACCGCTCTGATCAGATTATATAAGTAAACAATGGCATGAAGCCGAGGTCCGTCTGTGCGTGACTCGTGTATAAACGTACCTGCGCCAGTAGTACCAGCGGGGGAATGAGACTCAAGCTATACGTATACGTATATTGCATTATATAATAAAAGAAGGATTTGAATAAAGTTACGCAACTAAAAATATGAAAGATAAGCCTTTGGAAGAACAATATATATATATATATATATATATATATATATATATATATATATATATATATACATTTTACAATAAAATTTTGGCACAATAATCAATGTGCAATGGCGGCCTTATCGCTAAAAGTGATTTCTCACGGACAACCATCGATATTAAATTAATTCTAAGTAAATAACAGATCAGTGGTGTAAACATGCAAAATGGTAATACAATTTTTTTCACCCAGAAAAAAAAGTAAGATTTATATACACAAACATATACAAACATACATTCATACATACACACAACACATTACCATACAAATTATAAATAGAAAATAAAATGGAGATAGACTGACTATAAGTATTGCTGAAAGTAGTGATTTTTTAAGCGACGTTTAAAAATCTCAACAGACTAAGATCGCCTAATTTCAGTTGGCAGCGCATTTTTTTTGGGTTTTACTGTTTTCACAGTAAAAGAGATTCCATAGCATTTCTTTCGTCTCAAAGGTACTACGATATTGTTGTTATGGGACCGAAGGCTTTAGGACTGGAGGGTGTTCGACCCCAGGTACTTAAAGCGTTCTTTGAGGTACAAAGGAGTGACTGGATGATAAAGGATGGTGTAAAGGAGAGTAAGGGAATGTAAATGACATCTTTTACAGTTAGCCAATTAAGTTGGGTTAAACCGTATTGTTTTTTTTTTAAACAGTATTGTTTTTTTTTGTAGGCGTTCAAAAGCTTATTATTAAAGTATTGTTGAAGACAAATCTAGATAAGTGGTGTCGACATAATTGAGTATAGGAAGGAGAAGAGTTTGAGCAAGGGATATTTTGGTCTTTAATGGTAGAAGATTTTTCCAGTTTATCAATCTTCCTATAGCTCTGAAGATTTTACGGCTAAGCTCCGCAATTAGTGGAAACCAGGAAAGTGTATTGTCCTTTCTGATTCCTAGATTTTTAACACTTAAAGTAAGCTCTAAACAGATGTTATCATAATAAATTCTAGAATGAGACGGCTTCAATTTTAATAGTTGCTTAGGGTGACCAAATATACGCACTCGAGACTTTTTTGAATTTATAGTTTGACCGAACGATTTACTCTAGTTCCTAATTAAATGTAGGTCAGAGTTAATAATATTAACTACTCTGGGTGTATTATTAACAGAGACAATATTATAAATCTGAAAGTCATCCGCATAGAGGTGATTCTAGGATGCTATGTGCTGAGTTAGAGTGTTGATGAAAATAGAAAACAGCAAAAGGGATAGCACGCCTCCTTGAGGAACGCCAGCGTTTATATGAGACTAAAGTTTTCTTACCATTAATATTAATGCTTTGACTATAGCTGTGTGGGCAAGACAAAACCATTCAGTAGTGTTTGAAGAAATGATAATGGGTCTAAGAATAGCTAGAAGAATGTCAAAGTCTATTATTCCATTTAGCGAATCCGTAAAGAACCTTGGTTTAAATATTGACAAATATTTATCTTGGGAACCACAGGTAAAAGAGTTAAGCAGAAGGGTTTATGCTGCTTCTGCGTCTCTTAGAAAACTGCGTAATTTTCTACCAATACCTACCAAAATTATGCTGGCAAACTCGCTCCTATTACCAATTCTGGATTATGCTGATGTTTACTATCTTGACATCAAAGAGGAGCTACTAAAAGAAGTGAGCGACTCCAAAATCTTTGTATTATATTCATATTTGGTATTTATAAATATGATCACATTTCTGAGTTTCGTATTAAGCTCAAGTGGCTCCATATCCGCCTTGGCAGAAATACTCATATACTTCATGTTCTCTATTCAATACTATTCGATCCTTCTTCCCCTCCCTACTCGAAGAAACAATTCAGTTTTCCTTACGCTCCGACAAAAATCTACTCCTTGAAATTCCTCTTTATTCTTCTTCTTTTACTCAAATTCCTTTACCATTAATGCTGCGAATAAAATTAAAAAATTTACATATATTTAAAATTTTACTTAAAAATTATTATTTGACTAATGAATTTTAAACGTCTTGTTGCTATGTTAAACATAAAAAATGTCAATGTTGGTTTATTTGTATTTATATATATGTACTTATGTGTGTGTGTATATAGCTTAATTAAATATTGTTATTGTTATTGGTTGTGTTTGTTTTTTATCGTTGTTTATTATTTTTTATTATTTTTTGTATATTACTTATATATACATATGTATGTGTATACTATTCAATGCACCACCTACCTACACTTTATACAATTCCAACATCCTGAGGTTGCCTGGAAGAGATCGTGTTAAGCGATAAGGCCGCCTTATTGTTCGCTTTTTTTTAATTAATTCTTGTTTGCTATGTATTTGTTGTATTGTATTGTATATATATATATATATATATATATATATATATAAAATATATACATATTACTAAGTGTCAAGACACTAGACACTTCCTTTTCCGCCGAATTTGAAACATTGCGTATTGAGTGGTGGACCTCAACGCCGAACTCTGTCTTATGTCTTATTAGCGTGAGCAAGTAAAAATAATTTAAATATAATCATTACTCCGAGTGGGAATCAAGCGCACTATCGGTCGTGTTTATAGCCAAACGCTGTTACACTGCACTACGGCCCCCCTTGCTATTTTTTCCTCGCACTCAATATATAAATTTTGTAAGTTCCCATATGCATGGAAAGTTTTGACATTCAATTCTCTCTTACTACACTGTGCGGGAAACAAAAGGTGAATCTACTTTTTTACTGATGTAGTTTACGTAAGAACAATAATTCAGTTAGATTAAGTAATGCTTTTAACTTGATTCCATAACGTCGTTTTCATTTCCTCATCCAGTTCAAATTTTGAGATAGTTGAGTGAAAGCCTTTGAACGACCTATTAGGGCAATACGTGACTGGAATGTACGGGGTTGCCACTTAGTCACTTTGGATATCTAAAAAATAACTTGTTTTTTTAGCTTAGTTACTATACAATTTATTGTTTTAAACTATGTATTGCATACAAAAGTACGAAATTAAATGATATATAAATTAATAAAAAGATGTAGAGAATTTGATTTATATCCATTTTCCGGGTGGAACGCTATGAATGTAGCGTCATGACACTAACTACCATCTAATTGGTGGAAGTTGGTCGAAAGTGACGAAATGAAAATCGATTTTCTTAATTTAAAAATAACTTTTTATATGAAGTCAAAACATTAGATATTTATATTTCGGGTGTCAAATCACCCATTTCTATATTGGAATATAAAAAGGGATAATTTGTTCATTTACTTATAGATCTCAACTTTGTTCTTTGTTTATTTTTCTTTCTCTAGATCGTCCTTTACCAGTGAGTACACATTCCCAAATGGAGATACCGATTCGTTTTATAATGAAACGTCCGAATCATATGAGAGCTTTGCAAATATGAAAGACTCTCAATGTGATTTTCTTTGTACACACTAGCCAACGATTTCAGCAGAGTTTTAAACAAATTATGAAATGTTTTAATATCACAGTTTACAGTTCATAAATATATCAAAATGTCGGTAAAAATTTAAAATGTTAAGTTTCTTACCAGATAATAATTTGACATCGACTTAGATAATTGTCAGCAATATTAGTTCTTTGATTTTTGTAATTTTTACATATTTTAAATGAAATTATTTTAAACGGATTACGGAGGACTCCTTTAACCTCTGAGGTGAGTCTACCTATGAGCACGGATTACTGTTAAGTGTTCGAAAATCCGTTTAAAATAGTTTCATTTAAAATTATAAGCAATGTTTCATTGATATTTATATTTATAGTAGACATTGATATTTTATCTTTATACCGGCAGCAATACACCCTGTATTGCTACCGGTAACAGAGTTGACTCTAGCTGCATTAATGCGTCAGCGAATCGTCAGCGTACCTGCACGTCTTGCCGTTTACAATGCAGTACTGATGCCGACGTTGATATATAGTAACGAAACGTGAGTGTGTCAAAAGAAGAATGAATGCTGTAGAAAAGCGTTTTCTTTGCCGAATATGCGGAATCAGTTTAGCTGATCGTATATGCATCGAAAAGATCCGCAGAATGGCATAAGCGTGAATGTTAAAGTGAAAAAAAAAACCAATGAAGAAGAACCTGCTCAGGTGGTTTGGGCAAGTCAAGAGGATGTGTGATGAAAGAATAGTTAGAATAGATTTCTGAAGCAAAGGAGAGCGGTACGAGGTAGAAGTCAGTTGACCTTCTAAAACACAGTATCAATGATGGAGGAAAGCCACGGAAAACCTGTGAGAATTCCCCGAAGGTCGTGTATGGAGAGGTTACGTATTAATTAGAGAACGAGAAGGCAGGATTGGATGCACTTCAGCTAGCTCAAAGCGGCAAGTTGCAAGCTCTTTAAAGCTCCTATTTCTCAAATTCGCTTTCATAAAAAATACCCATTAAATCCTAGAGCTTTCACTTTGCTGTGTATTTTTATAAAAGACAAACATTTAAAATTAGAATCAAGTCTGAAACCGTCGTGGTAAAGTAAACGATAAGTGTTATAATAATAGAGATTTCGAGTTCGTATATATATATATATATATATATATATATATATATATATATATATATATATATATATATATATATATATATATATATAATTTAATTTTTGTTTAATTTAAATACATTACGTTAGCTAGATCCCAATTAATAACTGAGCTACTTTTCCCACTAAAATAATTTCTGGCTGTTCACTAAATCGTCACTGTTACCTCCTGGACTGCCACGAGCCATAGCCACACTTGCAAACGTAAAAATTTGAGAATAATTTTAAATTTAATAGTTCATTATTAAATCAATTTTAAAGAGGTAGGGGTAGACAGGAATAGCCTTGTTATGACATTCCGTTTTTCTCTTTTCGCTCGAAATAGATACATTTTTTGTTGAGTTTCAATGCCGCGGTTTATGCGACTAACACGAATAAATAAAAATAAAAAAGCATCTTTACGTTTTATCCCGCATAACAGGTAGTCAGAGACAACCTAGTGATACGATACTCCGTCTCCTAGTGATACGATACTCTCGAAATCGAGATTTAATGTGTTTAGAAGCGAACTCAACGCCACGCTTTATCTTACCAGTGCGGAGAAGTGCCAATGATTTAAATATAATCACTTACCCGAGTGGGAATCGAATCCACAACCCTTAAATTTGATCTCTGAGAAATCTATAAGAATCAGCTACGATTCATACAAATATTATAATAAGTACTCCATGCATAATATACTTCTAAAAAGAGATACAATTTTAAATAACAAGTGACAGAAAGTCAACTCTTTCAACCTAAATAATCCGAGGGTGTAGAGAGCGTTCAGTTTAAATGACTATTAGTGGTGTGGAGACAACCCTCTTAGCTTTAACGAACGAGGTACTGAAACTCTGAATACTAGAGCACTACTGCTATTTTAAGTTCTGCGAAGAATATGCTCTTGCTTGACATATTTTTTGCTCAGCTTCACGCTTTATGCCGCAGAACTGAGTAGTCAAAGGGAATCTTGCGACGAGATTATTTTCAATTTCACTATATATTGTTCATTTTTCACCCACAATTGTTGCATTGCGTCTTGAGTGGCGGATCTTAACGTTGCGCTATGTTTTAACAAACGAAAATAATATATATAAATATAATCTTTGCTTTGCGTGGAAATCGAACTCACAACCAATCTCCTTTAAAGGCTATTCCTCTGGGCCTAAAACAGATAATGATTATTATGTTAGCACGTGGGATAGCGACAGCTTATTAATTAGATAGGCGCTGTTATATTTTATCGATTCTGTTTTACTAACATTTAATAGATCTTATCGAGAATAGTCGTTCGTAAGCAATCGATGAAATAACCATAATCTCTTGCTAGAAACCTAATACACACACACACACACACACACATATATATATATATATACATATATATATATATATATATATATATATATATATATATATATACCTTTAAAAATTTTCTTTTTCTTTTTTTTTCTTCACGCATTATCCCGCATACGAGAGACTATCCCGCGTAAGTGACGAACTCAACGCGAGCCGATCAATAGCTTACTAAATAATTATTAACAATTTTGAAATTTATCCCTTTATCGATAATAACATTTTCATCATAATCACCATGGTATTTCCTAGTATTTAATATGCGGATTTATTAAAAAAACTTATAGCCTTAAGACTTCTAAATCTTTGTTACTCTAAATGTTAAGTCTCTATTCGTGGAAATAATCAGTAAGTTCCGATAAAGCATTGGTACATACTTTCTCTCCATTCATCGAAAAATTATATCTCCTTGTCACGAACATAGCAATGTTCTAGTTAACGATATATACAAAAATACGACCTTTAAGCAATTATCGACAATGTAAATACATTGACTTACAGGCCGGCCGTGGCGCAGTGTGACAGCGTCTGACAGTAAATGAGCTTGTGTTTTTGATTTTTACTCGGAGAAATGATTATATTTAAATTATTTCCGCTTAATCGCTCTGGTCAGACAAAGCGCGGTATTGAGTTCCGCCATTTAACACTTGATAGCTCATATACGACGGAAAGCGGAGTACGGACTGTCCTGAAACTAGATACCTTCTGTCTAATCTCTACGTGCGATAAAGTCGTGAAGCTAAAAATAATATTGTTTCTTATACAACAATTTTATTTATATTAAAATTTTTAAAAAATATTTTCAACTTCTACGATAAAAATTCTATAATTAGAAATTATTTTCGTCTCTCTTGATGTTCCATTCCAATGTAACCGGAAAATAATTATATGCAACCATCTTATCTTAAAATATATATTTTTTAGCATAATTATATGTTTACTTTGACCTATTTTAAAAGTTTTTTTTAATTTGATCTAGATCGTAGTTGGCCAATTAAGAGTCCCCTAGGCAAAGGTATTAGAGCGGAACGTCGTCAGATGTAGGGCATAGGATTTAAATATACTCTGTGATTTTTATAAAGCTGGCGGGAAAAATATTATGATAGTTATATTGATACTAGTTATTTCTTCCCACTTTAGCTTTAGGTTTAAAATTAATATCTCTCTCAGAAATGTCAATTTGTGTGTAACGTGCATCATATCGGTATTAATATTGCTGCGTTTAATTAAGGCTTAATTTGGTGAGAAAGTAAGTAAAATTTGATTGGTTGCTTTTTTCATAATTTTGACAATAAAGCATTAATAATAATTAGTTTTTCACTTACATGTTCAACCTATTGAGATCTCTTTAATGTTTTTGTTTTAGTTTCACCCTTTCATCCCACATAGAAGGTACCTAGTGTCAAGACGCTCCGTACATCGCTTTTCGTTCAATTCGAGATATTGTGTGTTGAGAGGCGGAACTCAACGCAGCGCTAGGCCTTGCCATAGTGAGGAATTAGAAATAATAATTTTAATATAATCGTTCCATCGAGTGGTAATTTAATCAACAACCCACCGCGCTTACAGTCAGGCGCTGTCCTAATAGATAGAATTTAACAAATTAAATATTTGATTGTTTTCAAATACTGCGAAAAACAGTAAAGAAATGTACAGACATATTTTTTATTCAAAATTATTTTTTATCGTAGTAATATTATATCTTCTGTCATTGTATTGTATGTAAAGGTATCGTGAAATGGCTCCATGAACATCTTGAAAGGAAAATATTGACAACAAAAATGCAGGACTTTCAAAGGACGATACTGGGTATGTCACACCGATACTGATTTATTATACAAGTAATATAATTTTTCTTCATTTGCATACTGCATTTAGCTTTATTTATATTTATTTAGTATTAGCTTGTTCATATTCATTTAGTATTTTTGTTTGAAAGAATAATATATACTCTATAATCATATGAAGGAAGCGTGAAGTACAGAGTATAAATTAAATTTACATACATAAGAAATAGAGTTTACCTTACAAAATTATCATCACAAACAGCAAGCTTAAAATTTATATATTAATACGGAAGGCAAAACCTTTGTAGCACTTTTATGCAATTTGGCACAGTTATAGTTTATGTAGAGAGGGAGTGCAGAATGAGAATATTTAAAAAAAAATGAAATGTATTAAATTATTAAAATGAATGTAACACATACCATGTATTTGAAATACAAGTTTATATAGTGACATACACGTTGCTAAGGCAACGCGACCTCGGGACATCCAGTATTATTAATTTGACGTTTCAGTGTTGCACATATGCTACGAATACCATTATCGAAGATACTCAGGTAGTACTTTATAAGTATGCAGTCCAATATTTGATGTTTTAACATAGAGAAAAGTAGATTATTTTGTTAAGTTAAATATTATCATAAAATAATAATTTTTGAACGCCAAAAAATAAGAGTAATTGCGAGAAGGTATGAAATTTATTTTTTTCCATGAGGCCGTCGTGGCGCGTGTGATTATAATCTCCATTGTTAGTGGGTTTAAATATAACTCGAAGAAAGGATTATATTTAAAATTTATCGGTTTTTGAGATGGTGGACTGTCAACAGACTGTCTTGACTGTCTCTGACTTAACTTGACACGCTTTTTGCTGCATTACGCGAGATAAAGCGTGAAGCTGAAAAGAAGGTTTTATTTAATCTATCACTTTTAAAATTAATATTAAATAAAGGTCTTGGTTTCTGTTTTTACTTTTATTATATATTTTATGTTATACAAAAAAACATATAAATAAATATTGTTTTTAATCATTTTCCAAATTTTCGGTGTGACAAGTATCCAGTAGTGGGTACGGATGTCGCTATTGACGATGCATTGTTGTACAATACGAAAAATATACGTAACTTGTTACTATTGTGAGAATATTTCAAAAAGATAATATTTAATAAAAAGAAATAAACTTATCTTTTGAATTTGTATCGTCTTGAGTATTTTACTTGTATTTCTTTCATAAAATTGTGTTTTTTATATATTTTCTACATTTTCGTTAAGAAGAAATTGAAGATTCACCGTTGTTTGTATAATTCATTAGTAACTAAGCAGCTTCACGCTATGTCACGCAAACAGGCTAGACAGAACCTACTGAAAAGACTCCGTTTGCCATTTCTCGCACGAATTCCAGTTATTGCGTGTTAAGTGGCGGAAGTCAACGCTGCGTTTTGTCTAACCAGACCGGACAAATTATAATATTTTAATTAGATGGCACTGTAATTTGTTTAATAAATACTTTATTTGATTTTTTTCAGGGTTTGTTAGGGTGCACTTTTTTAATTCCACGATATACATTAAAAAAGTTCGTCGTCACGGGTAGACCACCAGTAAAGGAAACTTGTTTTTTCGAATACCAAAATGTACGTGAGTATTCCATTTAAGAAACCATTTAATAAAAAATAATAGGCAGGGAAAGCCATTAACACAATTGCGGCTTTACTTTCCGTTTAATTTTAAGACGAGATTGTAAACGGTGAACAAAACTGCGCCTATTGCCTCGATATTGAATTTATTACTAAAGAATGGTAGGTATAACCAGACACTGAGCCATTGTGCAAAGAATACTTAAATTAGCAATTTTTTTAAAATTAAATAAAACAAATAGTTGTGCGTTCGATCCCCACTCGGGGGAATGATTATATTTAAATTATTTTCATTTCTTCACTTGGGTAAGACAAAGTTGAATTCCACCATTCAATATGCATCGTCTTAGGTAGGTATGGGTACTTCCTGTCTACCTTGCTATGCGAAATAAAAGCGTGAATCTAAAAATAAATAAAACAACATGCTTTTTACAACTCATGATTAAATAATTTATTAATAAACTTTAATAATATAAAGAACTTTTTAACATAATGCTGACAGTTTGCTTAAGATATTAAAAATATATTTTGACTATTAAACATATATTTTAATATATTCTGTTAATATTAAAATGTGTTCTGTGTAACTAAAGTAATGGAGGCACGATACTGATAGGGAGGCGAATGCACCATATTGGTACACGTTGTTTATCAGCAGCTCTGAACTCGATGGTCGCTTGTGTGCCCTGTAATAATTAAATGAATAAGAAAACAATGATATGTTGAGGATAAGATCATTTGTTTTTTTTTTCAATTTTTTTTATGGAATATATGCATATTATGTAAGTGATCACCGCCGCCCACGTCCCATTGTGACACCAGAGGAACTAAAGGTGTTGATTGCCGGCCTTTCTTATTATATTATATTTCGTTATTTTTTTTAGCTTCATGTTTTTATCAAGCATTTAGGGATAGACAGGAAGTACGGATTGTCTTGATACTAGTGTCAAATCCGCTTTTCGCCAAATTTATTTTAAGATTTTATTGCCTTTTATTTTAAGATTGAAAAGAAAAGGTATTCTGGCAAAACTGTTTCTATTTGGTGAGAAGAAGAGTGGAGTGTCTAGATATTCTATCCTCTTTGTGACTAAAATGAATATATTTAGTGTATACTCTAGAAGTAAGCGTCTCATATAAATTTATCAGAAAATATGAAGCTCTCAAGACAGGATTAAAAGATTTATGTACGTCGTTACTAAAGTCTAGAAAAATTTTATTTTTAGTTTAAAATTGTTGAGAATTTTTATAAAATGCTTGGTGAGTTATAACGAAATAGTTACTGAATATTTTATAAAAGTTAGAAAGCGAGATAGTCTAGTGGTAGAAAGTTATTTTTTTCTAGTATATAAAAAAACACCTGTTAAATAGAAGTAATAATATTGCATTTTTTAGGCTTTACTCTTTATATGGTGGGGGCTATAGAGAGACACTAGTGTCAAAATACTTCGTTCTCCACTTTCTGCACGAATTGAGTACCTCAGGTGTTGCGTGACGGAACTAAACACCCCGATTTGCCTTTATATTTAAATATATTTTTTAGTTTATAAAAAAAATAAGAACAACTGTCACCTAGAAGAAATAAAAACGCATTCATTGTATACAAAACAAGTATTTTTTAGGCTTCACTCTCTCTCATATGGAGAGAGGGGTAGCTTGAGAGAGAGGGTCAAAACATTTCGTTCTCCACTTTCTGAATAAGTTCAATATATTGAGTGCCACGATATAGTTTTATATTTAAATATATTTTTATTTAATTGTATCAGTATAATATATGCTTACCGCTGGGAAAAACGTCTCAATATGCATTCTCAGTGTGTACTGTACAACCTCTCCCGGTAGTAAAGGACAATAGGTGTTTGTCAGAAAGTTACAGGTGTTCGCGTTCTCATTCAAAGGATATTCTAAGTTGATTGGAAAAATTACTTGGACTATGGCAGTTGCAAGGGTTTGAACCTCATTGAGCAGACGAGCTGTAATTAATAAAATTGAAAATATATATAGGTTTTTTAGCTTCACGCCTTACCCCGCATAGCAGGGTAGACAGAAAGTATCTAGTGTCAAGACACTTCGAACTTTGCTTTCCACCGAATTCGAGACATTGCATTGCCTACAACCGATTGCGTTCTCAGTAAGACCCCACGCACGGCCACTCCCACTCCCACCACAAAATATATAATATTATTTTTGATATATTTTATAGTGAATATAGGTAAATATTTATTATTTAGGAACGAATAAAAATCCTCTTTGGCGGCCGGTCGTGGTGCAGTGCGACAGTGTCTGACTGTTAATGCAATTGGTTGTGGGTTCGACTTCCACTCGGGGAAGTGCTTATATTTAAATTATATTCATTTCCTCGCTCTGGTAAGACAAAGTGCGACGTTGAGTTCCATCACTCAACAAGCAATGTCTTGAATTCGGTGGAAAGCGAAGTACGGGATGTTTTGACACTAAATACTTCCTGTCTACCCTGCTATGCGGGATAAAAGCGTAAAGCTAAAAAAAAAGAAAAAAAATGGGAACGTAGCAGGTCTCGAATCTGCTCTGCTCTCTATGTTTAATTAGTAAATTATGCAAAATTCTCACGTGATCTGAATATAACGTGGATAACGACATCTTGGCCTTGTGCTAGAACGCACGGTGGTGTAACGCATCCTTCTACGTACGCGTTTAAGGGCAGTTCACCTTGGTTTATAACACCTGCAAAAATTGGTTAAGTATAACAATATGTTATTAAAGGGATTTAGGATCATTTTCTGGCTTGTAGATCTGACGTTGGAGAAAAAATCTGATGGAAGATGAGGTCCTGATGAGACATAAACACTAATCGGTCCAGGTCAATTTTAATGGAGGCAATGCTAAAACTGGATTTTTTTTTCAAATGGAATTCTTCTTTACACTTTATATATTTAGAATGAGAGTTATTTTAAATATGTATGTACATTCAGCAAAAAAAGGGATATGTCTTTAAGTGGGACAAGAAAGCTATGTCAAATTATCTCAGTAAATTAAACATCAAACTCATTAAAATGAAGAAAATACTAAATATATATTTAATCATTAGTTAATTATTAAGAAAACAGAAAAGTTGTAAATGTAGATAAAAAAGTGAAGTAAAATTCAGAAGTGGGTTAAACCGTAATGGGCTACTTACATTGCGCAACATCAGTAGTATTATATCCTTTTACACCAGCGAAGATGGCACACAACACAAATATTAGAAGCATGGTGACTACTTTGACTCGTTATCAGTGGGACGACAAATTATACTTGCCCTTATCAAGCAGGTGTACTATCACCTGATTGATTAAAGACAAATCTCTATAGTTAATTATTGTATTTTTTTTAATTCTGCGTAAAGAAAATAATGACAAATTTCATTACCTCATAAGCTTATTATATATATTACTATATAGTGTTAATTTGAGTCCTAAAAGTAGCCTAAGTTACTCCTTATTACATGAGCTATCTGCCTGTGAAAGTATTGTCAAAATCGGTTAATCAGTTCCCGATATTATTGGGAACGAAGATACAGGTAAAAATTGTAACAAAAGAGTAGATATACCGTTTTTAGATACCTATATATTTTGTTAAAATCGATAATTTTAAGATACACATATGACATTCTAATTTTATTTATTTGCGTATAAGAATTTCTAGATCCAAGCGGCGCAGATTCGTATCCCGCTGCGTTCAAATTTTTATACGTTTATCAAAAATATTTTCTAATTTTAAGTGTGGAATAACACTTAAAATAGTGTAAATATTAATCATGTTTTACTTCAATGTTCGTAAACCCTTTAATCTGTCAATGTTTTTTTTTTAATCCGAAGCTTTTATCCTACATAGCAGGATAGACACAAAGTGCCTAGTGTCAAGACACTCCGTACTCCGATTTCCGCCAAATTAAAGACATTGCGTGTTGAAAGGCGGAACACAACGCCGCGTTTTGTTTTTTTACAAATCTGTCTTTGTTGATTTTTATAAACCACATATTTCATTAAAACATATATTAACAATTTTACCTTTGATCGGATCTATCGTAATGTGTCTGGATTTTCATGTGAATATTTACTTGCATTCTCGCAAATCGCCTGACATAACGTCAGGCGATTTGCGAGAATAGCAATCACTTTTTGGTAAATATTTCTTCTACATACTGTTTAATTCAAATATTGACTGCAACCCAGTAACTCAGTAGCAACAGTGCTGCTTAGGCATTATTTTTTATAGGAATAAATAGCAGAAGGATGACATTTTATAAAAACTTATTTTAATATATGTCTAAGCAGCAGAAGCCGGTCGTGGCGCAGTATAACAGCGTCTGACTGTAAACGCGATCGGTTGTGGGTTCGATCAAAACTCGGGGGAATATTTAAATTATTTTCACTTCCTCGCTCTGGTAAAGACAAAGAGCGGCGTTGAGTTCCACCACTCAACACACAATGTCTCAAATTCGGTGGAAAGTGAAGTACGGAGTGTGTTGACACTAGGTACTTTCTATTTACCCTGCTATGCGGAATAAAAGCGTAAAGCTAAAAAAATAAGCAGTTGAAATTTTGCAGTGTTAAACTCATCTACTTTTTAACCGACTTCCCAAAACGCCGCCGCAGGTTCTGGACCGATTTACGTAATTCTTTCTCCGTCCGATGCAGTAAGGCTGCCATTTTGTACCACAAAATTTATTTTCAGTTGGGCTGAGTAGTATTTTTATAATTATCTTCTCCGTTATTTGTGAACCGATATGATTTTTTTTTATTTCTGCGGGGATGGTCCCATAAACCTTTATTTATATATGTATATATATATATATATACATATATATATATATATATATATATATATATATATATATATATATAAATATATATATATATATGTATATATATATATATATTGTTTGTAATTAAATGTTTTGTTCAGTTATTTTATTATTTTAACAAATATATGTTAAATATTCTAATATTATACCGTACTGAGAAGGCATCTCTAAGGCCTTTGGCTTGACCCAAACTTCAAGCCTATGAGTTGGTAGCAAAATCAAATAATGGTAGTTATTTTATTAGTTATATTGCTTTACAAGATGTGTTTAAATTAAATTTTTATAAAAATATTTTTTACTTTTCAGTTCTTGAAGTCGGTTTTTTTGAAACACAGTTTACATTTATAGTAAGTTAAAATATATTTTTTTTACGTCCTGATATTATAATGAATTACAATGGGCTTTTACAATTATAGTTGTGATGTATGACACTATGATGTAATTAAAATTTACTTTGACCTTGTTCGAACAATTATTTGGTCTACCTTAGTTTCATGCTTTTCCCGTAAACCAGTACCAGTGCTAAAATACTCTATCTCATATTTTCTCCTCAAATTTGAGACAGTATGTGTTGAGTGGTGTAACTTAACGTCATGCTTTTTTGGAGACACGACAATAGTTTTATTTTAATCATTTCTCCGGGTCCTTATATACAATCAATTTTTCAATACGTAATGCTTATTGTATTATTTCTTATATGTTGAAATAAAAAAATAAAAAATGTCTGAAATAGGCCCACAACAGAAAATAATAAAGACTACTACTACTACATGACTACTTAAATTCGTTATCAATAGGACGCCATGTTAAATTTAACTTTATCAAGCAGGTGTACTACCATCTAAAAGATTAAATGTAACTGCCTTTTTTAATTCCTTAAAAAAACTAAAACCCAATTCTATTACATCAAACGTCAAGACGTTGCTAATCCTCGTGTTAGTAAACAGGCATTGTTTATTTTTAGTTCGAACAAAGATGAAACAGAAGAGTTGAATATTTCTTTATAAAGTACTATAACTTGAAAACTTGAATAGAAGTTACTTAAGGACACACTAAACTATAGTAACTTTAACGTTACGTAAAGATACACTAAACATATATACAACATCTTTGAAAAAACGTATAAAAATTTTGAACGCAGCGGGATTCGAACCCGCGCCTCTTGGATACCGTCCAAGCGCTCTGACCGCTAAGCCATGCGTTCTACTACCAGCTGCGTCGAAATTCTTATACGTTTTGTTACAACTTATTTATATTGTTAGCATCTCTGTAGAGAGATTTTTACAAATTTCTACTACTTAAAGATTATTAAGAAATAATCGTTTAACAAGAGAGATTGCTATTTTATTTTAATATTTACTATTTTTAAAGTGTTATTCCACACTTAGGATTAGAAAACATCTTTGAAAAAAAGTATAAAAATTTTGAACGCAGCGGAATTCGAACCCGCGCCTCTTGGATACCGTCCAAGCGCTCTGACCGCTAAGCCATGCGTTCTACTACCAGCTGCGTCGAAATCCCGCTGCGCTCAAAAAATTTTTATACGTTTTTTCAAAGATGTTTTCTAATCCTAAGTGTGGAATAACACTTTAAAAATAGTAAACATATATACCAGTTGATATATTGATTTATTTATTTTTTTATCAGTTCTCTATGTTGATTACAATTTTTCATGGTTAAAGAACTGATTAAATTTAAATTATGATAATGTCATATACAGACAGACAGAGTCCTGACACCAGTTTCACTCTGTTGTTCGATATACAGGAAAAAGCATAAAGCTACCTTTTTCAAAAATTCTTTCAACTCATAAACCGATGTGTTAATATCTTTTTTATGTAAATATGTATCTTATAAATTAGTATGAATTATAAATTTTTTTAGTATGTAATTTGTTATAATATTCCAGTACTTATGTACGTTTACAATTTAAAATTATATTTCTGCATGCGTACACTTTCATTTTCCACATGACGTGGTCGGCTATTGGGGAATGTTAGGCTCGCATTTTTGCTTTATAAATTATAATACGTGTAATAAAGAACGTATATTACAATAAATAGGAATTCTCACTAACTTCCTTTCTACCGGCGACCCTTAGTGATAATCGAACTTTAGACTTGGGCTCAGGAATGAAACTAAACCAATATGATTGTTAAATTATATTTATAAATATAGTATTTCTTTTTAGCTTTACGCTTTTATCCCGCATAGCAGGGTAGATAGAAAGCACCTAGTGTCAAGACACTCCGTACTTTACTGTCCACCGAATTCGGGCCATTGCGTGTTGAGTAGTAGATTATAATGCCGCACTTTGTCATACCAGAGCGAGGAAGTGAAAATAATTAACATATGATCACTCCGTTGTGTGGGAATCGAACCTACAACCGATCGTGCTTACACTCAGACGCTGTCACACTGCGCCACGACCGGCTATAATTATTATTAACTCTTTAAAAAACATTTTTTTATTAACGAACATGATTATATAAGTTTATATTTAAATTATATTTTCAAAACATCGAATGAGCTCTTTTCAAACATAAAACGTTAAGTAATTATGAATCAGGATCTTAAAATCCGCACAAAAGCGTCTTATAATTGGGATCGAGTACAAAAAAGAAATTTAGAAAATTGAGCCCCCTCAGGACTGGCAAATAAAACGTGAATAGTATAAGCGAATAAAGCGCATTTAGTGAATCATTGAGAAGTCACTTCCGTCGGTCAGCAATAGTCATTATGTTTTTGTTTATCAACGATTTGCTGCGTAAAATCTGATTGTAAATACGATGATTCTGGGTTCAATTTCTTGTCGAGGAAATAATTATATTTGAATCCTCCACTTTGTTGCGAATGTTTTATAGCTTCACGCTTTTATCCCGCATAGCAGGGTAGACAAGAAGATTCTCTCTATTTTCTGCCGAATTGTGTGGTTATTACCTCCCATGGTACACACATACACAGGTGTAACTTTAGCTTTTATAAAATAACGAATGTTCGATCGAAGATTTCATTTTTCAAATATATGTATATCCTAAATCCATATAGTTCCCTCTCGTAGCGCCATCTTTTATCAAATACACGATATTGATGCTATTACAGAGTATTTCTGGTGATATATCATATTGTAATAAAAATTAAGTTAATAATAATCTAAAAATAAACACAATTTGTTATAATAATGACACAAATTTCGTGCATCAAAACAGATAATGCATGTCTACAAAGGATTTAGTAATTTAATTACTGTTAAACCGTAATAATATCCCGGTATTGAAGCCGCTGGTGGCGCAGTTGGACAGCGTCCGACTGCAAATGCGATCGGTTGCGGGTCCGATTCCTACTCGGAAGAGTGATTATATTTGAAACACTTTCTCTGTCACTTCTTCGCTCTGGAAAAACCAAGTGCTGTATTGAGTTCCACCACTCAACACGCAATATCTCGAATTTTAAATATAACAAAATTCATTAGTCTATATATCTGTATATTTATAATTGATTTTAATATTTACTAGACGGTACAACAGCGACTATTGAGTGAAAGTTGTTGACACATTTTTTATACCAATAGGCGAATGCCCCAAGTATCATCAAATCATCGTTCGCATCAGTATTGTGGCTCCATTGCTTTAATTACATGCTAAATATTAAATATTTTTAGTTTATACTGAAAATTTTGAGTTGAAAATGTAAATTGTATACATTGGTAAATGGTATGGCTGATGGTAAAATAATATGAAATAGTTAAAATATTTCATTTAATTTTATCGCTAAATTTAAAATTTATTTTAACATGAAACGTCTTGAAGTTAAAACAAAACTGTAGAAATTGTGTTTATACTTGACCCTATCCCTATCCCAAATACTTTAGTATTCGATTATATTTTTTATATTATTCCAAGTGAGAATGAAACCCTCACCAAATGACATTTAGTATTACAGCCTCTGGATAGAGATTGTTACTACGATATGGCTGCAATAATTTCTACATAGCATTTGCAAATGTAAGTACATTTTCAAAGTTTTTTGTCCATAAATTACTTCTTATTGTACTAGAGTTAACAGCTTAGTATTAACTTTACTTATATAAGAACTGAACTAAACTAAAACATATTTAAAAAGTAAAGGCTAAATTCCAAGTTAAAATAATCTTTTATATTTGCCGATGGCTTATGGTTAACCTTGAATCTTGGCGGCTGGTGGCCTGACAAGCGCAACATTACGCGAGGAAGAGTGACTTGTCACAAAGAGTAAGTGGGAGTCCCTGTTAGTAAATCCATTTGCTGGTCGAAGGTGGTTCGTTCTGTCTTCCGCCATTGGTACTCTGGTGTCACGGCGTCCTAGCTTTCCACACCACGTTGGTACTCCTAGAGTAGGGTCGATATCAGTTCCGAAATCTTTACATATGTTAAAATTTGCTGTATTGCTTGCAATGTCTAAATGTCTGATTGTAATCGAAAAACACTGATGTAAAATAATTACTAATAGTGATGAAGCGCTTTTTGCTATTTGTTCTCCTATACAAAATTGTTAATATTTTCTTTTTTTTTTTAGCTTCACGCTTTTATCCCGCATAGCAGGTAGGCACAAAGTACCTAGTGTCAAGACACTCCGTACTTCGCTAACCACCGAATTCGAGACATTGCATGTTGGGTGGTGGAACTCAACGCCGTTCTTTGTCTTTACCAGAGCGAAGAAGTGAAAATAATTTAAATATAATCACTCCCCCGAGTGGGGGTCGAACCCACAACCGGTCGTGCTTACAGTCAGATGCTGTCATACTGCGCCACGATAATATTCGTAATAAAAGGGTTTTATTATAATTATAACACAGATTTGTAGCCATAACTATTATATTTAAAATAATAATGGATACAGATCTATATAATAAGCAAGGCGGTAAATTTAATGTAAATGTAAAACACAAATAACTTTTTTAGCAAAGACCGGATTCGAAACCATGAAAAATTAACAGATAAGAAATAAATTACCTTAATTCTAAGTTTTATTAAAAAATTGATCTTAAGGTTTATCAACTAAATATCAGGGAATCGGCGGGACACCGTCCGACTGTCAATGCGATCGGTTGTAGGTTCGATCCCCACTCCGGACAGTGATTATTTTTAAATTATTTTTACTTCCTCGTTTTGGTTGTGACAAAAGACAACGTGCAAAGACGACAAAGACAAAGTGCAGCGTTGAGTTCCACCACTAAACACGCAATGTCTCGAAGTCTCGGAGTGTCTTGACATTAATCAGTCAAACTAAGTGGAACTACCACTGCGCCACGATGGATCGATTTTGGGCGGAATGTGTTGACAGTATATTGTCTCTGACTACCCTATTATGCGGAATGAAGCATAAAGCGCAAAAATATGTATGTGTCATTAGGATAGATTAGAAAAAAATAGTATTTTCTCGTCCTTCCATATTAAACTTGACGCAAAATTGAGTTAACTTCAAAACTTTTATACTTCTAACTATAAGACTTTCTTCCTTTGAAAATCTGCATAATATTCTTAAAGCACGTCCCCCTACATTTTAGTTTGAAGCGTAAGTTAGCCTTATTCAATTACAAAACGCGTCAAGGAAGTGCATCTTACAGAAGTTCGGTAGTGTTAACTACTTGTTTGAACTTTTTGAGTGATACACTTGTAACTAAATTAAAAAAAGGATCGTTCATAACATTATAGAGTGGTGCGAATGGTTATTGTAAATGAAAAACATTCATATTATAATGAGTGATATAAATAATTCTTTCTTATTTATAATGCGTAGTGGGACAGGGTCTAAAACCGCGATGGGGGGTTCGATTACATCCGGGAAATTTAAATTATTATCATTTTCTCGCTCTGGTAAGACAAAACGCGGTGTTTAGTTTCGCCATTCAACACGAGATATTGGTCTCGAATTTGGCGGGAGGGGGGAAAAAACAGTTCATAACACACACAATGCCAACGGAGAAAGGAGTCTTTATTATTTTCAGTGGTTTTCAACAGCACATCTTAGGTTTGCATATTTAAATGAATTATGCTGCAAAAAAATTGGGGACTTATTAAGGCCTAAGGCTTTTGCCTTAGGATTTTTCCTGAGGTTTTGCCTTTCTTTTCCTGTCCTTTTTTTGATTGGCGGATCTCAACACCTTACTTTACATTAAAAGCGAGCAAATGAAAATAATTTAAAAATTATCGAACCGACAACCGATCGTGTTTACAGTTAAACGCTGTGCCACTGCTCCACGATCGGCCCCTTAGAAGTATTAATAAAATTGTATAAAAGAAATATTATAAGGATGACCGATTACATTTTTAAGAATTTTAATACATCCATTCTATTTCCATTTACAGCAACGGATTGTCGTCATCGAAAATTAAGTTTTTCAAAATACTTAAACTCGGGTAAACACAACGCAGTTGGTTCTCTCTGCATATCTTGATATGAGAAATAAAGGAAAAAAGAAAGTCAAATTATAAAAGTGTAAGTAATAAAATGCTCATACGTTTATTGCTGTACTCTGTGGGAGATTTGACGGCACATGGCACGAGTTTTATGGTGGCATAAAAATAAAAATATCAGCGTTGTGTCCTGTCTGTTCACATTCTATATATGGCTTGGTTATAATAAAACATGTTTAAAAATTTGAACTTTGGGATTGAAAGATCTATAATACAAGAATAGAGATATATGTAGCAGAATTTGTAACGTTTAGCAGGTTCGGTTATGACAATCTATGTAGTAACAAAATAATCAGCTTCTCTGTTTTAGATTTATGGTGAGAATGGTGGCGGAACTTAACGCTGCCCATTGTTTAGTCGGATCTAAAAATATGAGTATTATGAAAGTAAAAATAATTACTTTTCATAGAATATCGAATTTTTAACCAATATCTATATACTCTGAAATTCTGTCTCAGAATTGTACACTCCGGTGATTTCGTATCAACAAGTGTAATATAAAAGCATTAACTTTAAAATAATATTAAATATTTAAATGTACTCCGAGTATCCCGAAAGGGAGTTGAGAAGACAACACGTATTCCGCAACACTGGGAATATTATAAAACTATATTAAATAATATACAAATATTTATAAACAAATAATATAATAAAATATTAAAAGATTAACTGATTGTAACGTGAAATACTATTTTTAAGACTTACTAACCATAAGTGTTTCTATTTAAGGTAAGTGCTTAAGTATTTCCAATATACAGAAACCAAATCAACCAATCCTATAACTTTTGGAAAAAACTTTGGGTACTAAGTTATTCCTTCATGTTATATGTTAGATGGGTAATACTTGTGCTCGTACATAGCTCGCGCATAGCAGGCTAGACCGGAAGTACCTGGTGTCAAGATACTCCGTACCCCGCTTACCTCCGAATTTGAAACATTGCGTCTAGAGTAGAGGAACTCAACGCCGCTTTTAGTTTTACCAGAGCGAGAACATGAGAATAATTTAAATACAATCATTTCCCCGAGTGGGAATCGAACACACAACAAGTCGCGTTTACAGTCAGGCGTTGTCCCACTAAGCTACAACCGACTACGCGTTATTCTCGGGTATATTTTTAAGGTAATGTAAAATATTTCAGAACTTCTGTAGAAGAAATGGTCAAAGAATACATTAAAGTCGAGTTGCGAAATAGCTGAGATTTCACACGAAAGTGGGTCAAAAGCTGAATCTATGAAATATAATGCTTTTCTATGTATAGATTTAGATATACATAATATATGTATGTGTAGAGAAACATCGTACAATGGATCTGATCCATATGTCTATGCATTTTTGGGGAGGTCAATATTTTTTAACATCTTCACTCTTTATCCCGCTTAACAGTCATAGACAACCTAGCGTCATGACACTCTGTTGATTGCTTTTAGCTTACTGTATCCAGGCAATGCAATAAAAATAATAAAAATATCGCTCTAGGTGAGAATTAAACCAAAATTAATGACAGCAGAGGCAAACGAGACTTGAATGTATAATATAAATGCATAGTTTAAAGAATTCATGAGTGGATGTTTTGAATATTCGTTTATAATCTAACTAATATTATAGATAAAAGTGAAACATTGAAAAAAAAGTACTGTAGAATTTAATGAAAACTTATAATTTATAAAAATACAACCATAATATACCGTTAACCTATCTCGCATAGTATGGTAGACAGAAAGTATCTAATACACTCCGTCGCTTTCCGCCGAATTCAAGACATTGCGTGTTGAGTGGCGGAACTCAACATCGCAGTTTCTCTTACAGGAGAGGAATTGAAAATAATTTAATTAAAATCACTCCCCTGAATGAGAATCGGCCTCAAATTAATTTAAATAATAATAATAAATATATATATTTTTAATATTGTTGTAACAGTGGAATTGAGCCATGTGAGTTCCACAGTAAGGTGGACAAACAATTTGATGAAGTAAGCAATGGATGGATAAGAGCTGCCCAGAACCGGGATGGATGGCGCTCTATCAGAAAGGCTCGTCTTCTATGTGTGTAATATGAAAATACTTGTACCATTTTCTAAAAAATGTATAAAATTTGGACGCAGCGAGACTCGAATCCGTGTCTCTTGGAAACCGTCTAAGCGCTCTAATCGCTAAGCCATGCGTTCTAATTTTTTTTATATACAAAGGAGGCAAACCAGTAGAAAGGCCACCTTATGATACGTGGTTACCTTCGTCCATGGACATCTACAATATTAGAGTTGTATATGCGTTGCCGGCCTTGGGGTCGACGTGAAAGGAGATGAGGGAAAGGATGGGTGGGAAAAGGGAAACTGGCTTACTTGACATCGAACCGGAACACATCATGACATATTTGGCGAATCGTTTTTGTCATGATAGTGGTCGCGAGCCAGTTAGTCAGTCTTTTTCGATTTGAAATTTTCCTTTTTGATATTGTTTTAACTTATTAGGTATTGTGTAATTGTGAGGAATTGCTTACAATTCCTCACAATTACACAATACTTACCTTAAAAAATACTAGGAGTACCTAGTACTCCTAGTATTTTTGTAAGATATCCACTTGTCAAAACTGTAACTGATAAAGTAAACTTATTGTCATTGTTACATAAAAATATTGCAAATAATATCTAACAAGCTTTTCATAAGAGTCGAAACATTCAAACCTTGGTGGTTACAATATGTCAATAAACGGAGAAAAAATTATAAGATTGTTTTTTTTTTTAAATAATTTTAAAATTGTATAAATTATATAATAAACAGAGAGTAATTACTAAAATAATAATGTGAAGAATGAAAAAGAACGTGCTGCGATATGCCCAGAAGATGAATGATGAAACACAGTATCAATGATGCTGGAGAAAGGTCACGTAAAAAACTGATGTCTCTTACCACCGCGCTAGATATAAAGCGTAAAAAAGTTAGAAAATGCCTAAATCTTGTAATTAATTTTTATAAAACACATTTTTAACAAAAAAAAAGTCAAAATTCTCTCTTAGTCTACTAATAAATTGTGATAATGAGCTTTGTGGAGAATGTATAGCGCATTTTAGGCCGTATACAAAACCATTGTTCGATATAATTACGACAATAATAGTTAATATAATGCCCAGTGGTATTTTTAATGAGTAGCCATTTTAAAGCTCATTTGGATGACTCTCAATCATTGATCTGTTTTACTTATTGTGTTGAGTGTTCATGCATTTAACAGTAAATTTGATAAGTTTATAAGTGTATCTTGATTTTAGCGATTTTTCCACATCTTAAATGAAACTATTTAAAGTGGAATAATCGCACACATATCGATATTCAAAAATATATTTCTAAAAACTGCACGTTTCAAATATTTTTAATTCCTTTTTAAATAGTTTCATGTAAATTGATATTTCAAGCTCTTTTTCTTTTTCAATTCAAGCTTTTATGACTCTCGCAAACTAAATTTCATCTTCTTATTGTCCGATTAAGCTGAAATCTTTATATATATATATATATATATATATATATATATATATATATATATATATATATATATATATATATATATATATATATAATATTTTAATCCAATATTTGTTATAACATTTATTTATTTTAGAATTGTTTTCATAAAACTTGCTTCACAGTTATACTATACTGTCTTTGGGTATATCGAAAACATGGCACAAACTTTTTGGGGTTTATTTAGTACTTAGAAGAATCGTATTCTATATAATTTGCATTCACGTTTTTATCCCGTATAGCGGGGTAGAAAGGAAATACCTAGAGTCAAGACACTCTATATTCGGCTTTCCACTCAATTCGAGATGTGCGTATTGAGCGGAGGAACTGAATGCCATTCTTTGTCTTACCAGAGCGGGGTAATAAAAATAATTCAAATTTATTCATTCCCCCAATTTAGAATCGAACCCACAATTGATCACAATTACAGTCAAACGCTGTTTCACTGCGCCACGACCGGCCTAAGAATTTTTTTATAACCCATGTGGGATTTCCTTGAAATCGAGGGTCCTTGGCATGGGTTCTTAAGGTCAAGAGGGACCTAGATGCATATCTTGAGCTGAGATTATTTTATATACTTAGATAGTTAAGTTTAAAAACAATAAATTAAACATGAATCAGGTCATTTGAACTAATCACAGTAATCAGTTACTATTTGTGTCGCTTTATCTAAAGAAGAGACAAGACGTTCACCTCTTCGACGTAAGTAAGAATGTAGGCGGTTTACAAACAATAATTGAAATAAACATTAAGAAAAGATACTGTAATAAATATATTCTCACAAGATTTTTTTTGAATACAATTTGTATGGTGTTACTTAAATTGTCATGTTAGTCAGTCAGTCAGCCAGCCAGCCGGTTAGTCAGTCAGTCAATCCGTCAATTAGTCACTTAGTGTATATGAAATCTTGCAAGCTTGGCACATTTGACGTTGTCCTTTTGATTTAATATACGGATTACGCCTTCAGTACTGATATCAATTAAATTACATATAATCAATCTTTTTGTTAATCTAAAATGGCCGCATGACAAAATGGCGGATTACATTTGTTGTGTATAATCCACTTAATATAGGTATCAAATAAAAAGGGCTGATTTGTAAAATACAATATCCTAAGAAATAGACTTATTTTAAATAGGATTTTTTAATGAATATATTATTTAACATTTTGACGTTTTTCTCTGGTGGTAGTGTAAATAGAAAGAGTCAGACAAAATGCTTTTCACATTTTAAAATGTTTAGTCGTCATACGTATAAATCTGCCGAGCATTTTTAGACAAAAGTATTTTTTATTATAATTAATTATTTATTATTTTCTACACAAAATAAATCCAATATCGGTTTTTTTTGTTACATTTGTCATATGACATGAAAATACTTTAAATATAAAATATTATAAATAATAAATTAATTCACCGTTGGAGATTGAACCTGTAACCATATATGTACGTGTATATGTTTCTTTTTGGTATCATTAGCTTATTGCTTACATTTTTTTAATATATTTATTTCATTACATACTGGGTCTGTACCTGTTTTCTTTATTATTATTTATCTTTCATGTGAAGTAAAAATAGTCGGCTATTTAGAACTATTGGAGAATTCGAAACATTGCGTGTTGAGTGGTGGAACTCAACGCCGCACCTTGTCAACTCTTAATTGTGTGAGGTAAATTTAAACAAATTATTAAAAAAAAATGCTTACATTTGCAGTTATATTAAAATTAAAAAATATATTATAATACTAAATATAAAAACATGATGAAATAAAAAAATATAATGTACAATAACTCTTACATATTATGCAAAGTAGTAAAAATACTTAGTTTCGTAGGCTAGAAATACTCAGACAAAATATTGCTTCGTATTTATTTGTATGGAGCGTATCGTTTTATTTTGGGTATCTAGTCCCTAATATAAATGGTTTTACTCATGCTTCATATAAATTGCATTATTATATTAGTAGGAGATATTTTTTAATAAATAATGTAAACAACGGTCCTTCTCATCATAAAATATGCAAAGATAACGTATTATGGACACTGCTATACACTATCTGCCACCTACTTGACAGTTAGTATAACAGCTTTGACAGTACTAGCGGAACTCAACGCCGCGCCGTCTCTCAAAATAATATTTAATAACTAAAACTTTACGCTGTTCTATATAATTTTTGTTAGATTATTAAAACGTAAAATAATGGATACTTAATAGAAAAATATTTTGAAGAATGAAGAATTATCTGATTTATTCATAAATAAAAATATGGAATTGGTTACTTCATAAACTAACAATATTTTAGTAACAATTTATTAATTATTTTATATTGAACATAATTATATATTGTACATAATATTGTAAAGAAACAGACATTTTTTTAACTTCGCGCTTTTATCCCGTATAGCAGAGTACCTAGTGTCAAGACACTCCGCTCGCTTCGCCTTCCACCAAATTCGAGATATTCCTTATTGAGTTACGGAACTCAACGCCGCACTTTGTGCCACCAGAGATAAACAAACAAGGAAAGAAAAAAATACAAACAAGTAATACATATAATAAATGATAACATTTGAAAAGGACGAAGCATCAAGTTTGAAGTTAACCTTAAGTAAAGCGGGAACATCATTCCCGATTCGACGGCCTGTACCCCGTTAGTCAGCAGCCGACCGCGAAGTGCGTCGCTCGCACGCGACCCGCTCTACTAAAAGTTCCATACAGGCTATACAAACGCGATTGTCATTTCACGTAAGTTATATATCTATAATTATAATATGAATTAAAAAAATCGAAATAATTGTGAAGTGCCTGGAAAATTATTTATTATTATTTTTATTTTAGTTAACTAATCCAGTTAGACAGAGTACTGCGTTGAGTTACGCTACTGTACATGCAGTGTCTCGAATTGGGGTTTTCATACATCATATATTGAACATAATTGTTTATATTATAAAAGAATAGAAAAAAATAACATATATGTGAGAATAATGTTATTATTAAAATAACTCAAACATAAAAATTATCAATCAAAATAAATAATAATAATACGAATAAAAGGGTTAACAGAGTGTCTTGCTTCTCTTTTCTCTGCTTCTGCTTGAAGTCACAAAAAACGATTATATCGATACAAAATATAATATATTATAACTTATATAAATATAATTATATCTACACAAATTAATAATGTTGGAGTGTCTGTTTGTAATATTAAAATAAGCGATTTCACTAAATGCATATGTATGTATTCACGGTATATAATACAAAATAACATTTAATACAATTTTTGTCTGTTTCCTGACAAACTTTTATTTGTTTCAAATAATTTCTAGAACGGCTAAGCTGATTTTGATGGGATGGGAGGCTGATTTTGATTTTAACCGGCATATTGCTGCCTTTATAAGGAGTTACTTGACAACATTTACTTTAAATTATAAAAAAAAGTCGCAGACTCGCTCGTTTTATATATAAATACATATAGTTGAAAAGATAATCAATAAATTAGAGATCCATAAATAGAACAAGTAAATTACTAAGTAAACGTATTAAGTTACTTACCCTAACTGTCGGGAAGAGGGCCGAAGGTCGTAACATTTTTGACCTTCTGTATTGTAGATTTAACATTGTTGGAAAACGTTAAAATAATTATGTATTTAAAAATTTACAATTTACTATCATATTTAAATAAAAACGTTATATCTTTCTTGTATTAAAAATAACAGCAGCTTCAAAGTGATTTAAACTTTTGATTAGGCTTTTAGGCATTCATTTAAATAAAAGGTTACACTTATAACTTTATACAGAGAACATTAAGATTTGACAAGTATTAGGAAATTTCTTATGGCGTCTTAATTCCTTCCTTACACAGATAACTCTATCGCAAGTTATATAATTTTAGTGAACATATCTATTTCATTATAAAAATCGCAATTAAAAAAGGCGCCAAAAAGATAAATATATGTAGTAACTTACTATTCCATTAGTGTTGCCAAAATATAGACAATATTCGTAAAATAAAAAAAATAGGAGTTGATAAATAGTTTCTTTTTAAATTATATTTTTATTATTTAATATTTTGTTCTACAATAATAACGCTTTTTTTATATTTGTGTGTTTATGTGTGTATGTGATTTTATTTCTAATTAAAATGTTACATTTAAATACAGACTATCTATTTTTAGACTGTACGCTGTGCTGTAATCGATTTTTTTCTTTTTCCTGTTATAGTTATCGTTACAATTAGACGACACTTATAGCTTATATATAATTGATATTATTTCCAATGTAGCCATCTACAAAAAATCTAAATATAGTAACGAAATATAAATATCAAATGCAAAAAAAGTACTATCACCGAGTTGTTTCTCCCTTATCAAAATATAAGAGATAATTATAATAGCGTTAATTTATAAGATTTACCTTAATGTAAAAGTTGGTAATTGGTTTAATTGTGTCTTCCATTTCGTTTATCAAGAAGTTTTGTTCCAAAATATTTAAACTGAAACAAAATGCTTTTGTAAATAAAGTATAGAAGTTATAAATAACTAACAAAATATTTAGTAAAAGCACGTAATTCTTTATATATAAAAAGCACTAAAAGAAACATTCTTAATTTTTATTACGTTATCTTGATCGTCTTGACCTAATGAAAAATCTAGGAATAAGATGTTAAGAAGAAATAGAAGCGGCTTTACTCTTTATCTTGCAAAGCAGGGTAGTCGGAGAAAACCTAGTGTCAAGATACTCCAATCGCCGTTTTCCATCTGAAAACGAGATATTGTGTTATGTAGAGGAGTTTAACGCCGCACTTTCTAAAGTTGAAAAATTAAAATAATTTAAATATTTTAATGAGCGAAAACCAGGAAACAACAACCAGTCATGTTTATATAGCTGTGTTTCATTGTGCCGAAATGGAATGACTGAATGAAAAAATTTGGAAATAATAAAATACGACAGGTTGAAATTAAAAAAATAAACGCTTTTTAATATTAAATTCATTAATAATAACTTATAAAAGTTACCAAAAAATGTTAATTTAATAGCAATGTTAGGATAAGTAAGACGTGTGTAATTTAATAACTATATACTAAAATGCTTTACTTGGCCCGAAGTTACTTTAGATACCTATTGTTTCAAACCTAAGACTGTGGAAAGGGTGAACGATCTTGTTATCAGTATAATGGCTAACATTTGGGATTGACAGGTAATTAACATCGTATGCGTAGAGCGTTACATCAATCAATTAATTTAAGTTTTGGTAGGCTACACACATATATATGTATTTCTACGAATATGTAAATATATATAAATTATACGATTTTGATATAAGTAAGAAGAAAGATTGAGGCCGGTCGACGGGCAGTGTGATGGCGTCTAACTATAATCGCGATCGGTTATATCCCCACTCGCGGGAGTATATTTAAATTATTTTCACTTCCTTGCTCTGGTAAAGATAAAGTGTGGCGTTGAGTTCCACCACTCAACACGCAATGTCTTGACTTCGGCGGAAAGCGAAGTAGTGTCTTGACTTGACTAGGTACTTTCCGCCTACCCTGCTATACGGGATAAAAGAAAGAATGCTGAAATCGATATTTTATAAAAAAGAAACTTTATTCTGCATATCAGGGTAGTAAGAGACAGTACGTTGAGAATTCAGTCTTACCAGAGTCTTTCTCGGAGTGGAATTCGAACCCGCCAGCCGTGTTTACGGTCAGTCGCGTCTCATATAGTAATTTATGATTATTATTTACAGTAGCAAATTAACAAATATAATCATTCCCCATTTAATATTATATTAAAATAATTTGATTTTTTAAAATACCGCTGTAATAAAATTATACATAAATTAATATTCGAGAAAATTTTATTACTGATAGATAAATTGTTCAGAAAGACACTTCAGGGATTATCGCTTGGGGACGTCAATATTAGCAATAGTTTAATAGAATTTCGTAACGCGACTATAATGGTAGCGTTGTCACAAATAATGGCAATTATAACTAACGTTATCTTCGTGTTGCGTTAAAGAATTATTAAATAATGAATTATTCGCGGCGTCGCCAGCGAGAACTATACAATTTTGCCGAATGTCTATTTTATTTCTATATATAAATATTTGATCTTTCTGAAATTTATCAAATTTTTGAGAGTACAGTGCCATTACTGACAGACATGCGTAATAGATAATATATGAAAGAGTCACTCAACGAATTTAAGATGGAGTTAGGTGTCAGTGACTGCGATTTGTTTGTAAACACCATTAGTATATAACAAAACACTGGACAATCTGAACTTTGCAAGTATATATTGTCGACTAGAAATCTTTATTCTTTTAACGTTTTTTGATTCAGTTATATTTTCAAACGATTCTACTGTACATATAAACGAAATATATATATATATATATATATATATATATATATATATATAAAAAAAAATTTTAATATGTGACACGTTGCTAAGGTAGCGCGTGTTTAACGCGTTAACAGATCTAGTACTCAAGGTACCTGAGGAATATTCTTATTCATAAGTTAACTAACACTCAAAGACAATGGAAAGGTAAAAAGCTTCTAAAGCATGACGAATGCTTTTCGAGCTTTTGTTCTGTTTAGTGAACTGGTATTGTCTGTAAGAAAAGACGAGTGAAGTCCCCAAATGTTATTGCTTAAAATAGACACAAAAAGACCACCCACTTACCTTTGTACTATGAAGTATTTTAATTTGAATTTCTTATTTATACGTAAAAGCTTCTTGATTGACGATTCCGTTTTCCACGTTTAATTTTATTAATGATTTGTGACGTTTATATGAACTCCGAGTTGTTTTGTGTATTGCTATTATAGCTTTATGTTTATTGTAAAAAGTACCTAGTGTCAAGACAACACGTATTTCGCTTTCCGCTGAATTCGAGACATTGCGTGTTGAGTGGCGGCACTTAACGCCGCACTTTGTGTTACTAGAGCGAGTAAGTGAAAATAATTTAAACATAATCACTCCTCCGAGTGGGAATCGTACCCACAACCGATCGCGATTTAAGTCAGACGCTATCCCACTACGCCACTACCGGCCTCCATTATAGACTTACAAAGCATAATATAATTTATTAGAATTTAACATGATGTATGATGTATTATAGAATCTACTAACTCGCGACATATGATACCCGAGAAACTTTTTTATTAGGCCGGTCGGTGCCTAGTGTGACAGCGTCTGACTGTAAAGGTGATCGGTTGTGGGTTCAATTCTCACTTGGAGAATGATTATATTTAAAATATTTTTATTTCCTCGCTCTGGTACAGACACAGCGCGGCGTTAAGTTTTGCCACTCGATACGCATAATAGTCTAAAAGTCATTTTAATATTTTTAAAGTTATATTCCACACACATATATAAAGTTATATTCCACACACATATACGGACGGTTGGACGTTGGTTGGGTTGGCGATTTCCAAGAGGCGCGGCTTCTAATCCACTGCGTCCAAATTTTTATAAAAAATTCTAATCTTGAGTGTGGAATAGACTTTAAAAATAGTAAAATAATTTTTATATAGTTTAAATATAACATACCTTTGAGTACCTCGCTAGGGATAAAGCCTGAAGTAAAAAAAAAATATCACAATTTATTGTGTTACAGAGTGTACTAGTGCTTGATGTCTGCGCCTTATTGATGTCAGAAACGTTTATATATTTATTCAGATTTCACTTTGAATGCGAAGTCTAAATATATCATCGTCATACGAATATCAAAATATTTGGACAATAAAATTGCTTCTATATTACTTTTTCCAAAGTAAGCACTCGACAAACAGGCGGCTTAGGTAATTGGTTTGTACGGACAGACGGTTGTATTAATGGATTTTTTAATGGTTTACGTCAAATTTTATTATTTTCCTCATTCAAATTAGTCGGATTTTTTTTAGATGTTGTCAGTCAAAAATGTTGCAAATTTATACTATGTTTTTGACAGTTAAACCCATAAGGAGGTGCTTTAAAAAATTCTTCACTTATCCATCTAAAATTAGAAATTGCGTTGGGTTAATTTTGCGTTTATTTATGTATAAAATATTATTTCATTTAAGATCTGGCAGCGAATACGTCTGCGTGGAATTTTACATCTTTGGATCTTTATTTTATAATTCAAAAATAATGGTAGCCTAATTTACTCGGTTGGTTCAAGACAGAGATTAGCCAGAACAAACATACAGACATACAAGATAGTAAAGAAAGTTGTTTTAGTGTATGTATCGTATATCCTTACATGTGTATTTTGTAAAAACTGGATATTAAAACAGTCACTTCAATCTTATTTATTTGTAGCGATCATTTTTAATATTAATGCTTATAAAATGTTTAATTAATATATTACCGATGTTTTAATTCGAAATATCAACTATCAACTACCCTACTGAATTCCGTCATGATGGCGTCACGAGAAATTTATAAGTAATTCGTCAAATACTATTTTCCTGTTAAATTAATACCAATAATAATGATAATGTAAAAATGATAATAATAAAAAATGTAAAATGATAATAATAAAAATGTAATATAAGTGTACTCAGAAATAATAAACAAAAAAAATTATACTATACAATAGGCCACTACGCTCTCTTCCAGACAACCGTTAGAAGTAGAAGGAAAATAACAAGCGTTAGAAGTAGAAGGAAAAAAAGAGGTTGAGGGGTGAACAATATACATAATAGATTAGCTACATAACATATAATACATGTCATTAATATATCAAACTTCTAAATCTTTCAAAAATCAACACAGTTATTGTTGAGTCATTTTTCTAGTTTTACGCTTTTATCCCGCATAGCAGGGTACACAGAAGGTACCTAGTGTCAACACACTCCGTACTTTGCTTTCCACTGAATTCGAGACATTGCGTGTTGAGTGGTTGAACTCAACGCCGCTCTTCGTCTTTACCAGAGCGAGGAAGTAAAAATAATTTAAATATAATCACTCCCGCGAGTGGGGATCGAACCCACAACCGATCTCGTTTACAGTCAGACGCTGTCACACTGGCCACGACCGGTTGAGTCGTTATAAGTATATATATACAGACGGCATTGTAACATAACGTCAGCTTACCCCCAGTTCAGTTGGCTGACCGCAGGGCAGTCTGCTAGAAACGAGATATGATATATAATATTTTATTTTTATTACAAAACTATAAAAGCTATTGTTCTTTAAAGCGTATTTTTATCTGTTCATTTTAGTTTTGACAACTAACATCTGATGGGTCGGTTTGAAATATTAGTTTTTCTAGAATTATTTTAATAGGCCAATGTAAGTTTAACCTGTGTCTCGGTATAGGTCGAAGTAAGTAAGCATTGCAACGCTATTTTAAATCACTTATCTACCAGTCTTCTGAACAAAATGTATACTTTTTATTATTATAATTATTATTTTTAACACTCTACGGACACTGGTCCATACCTTTTGTTACGTTGATTCTTGTTATTATTATTTTCTTATAGAATTTAAAGTGCTTAAACTGATTAAGACTGATATAGACCTTAGTATCTTTATGTTCTTTAAGGATTCTAATTTAGGATTTAAAAAAAGTTGCCTTATTTAGTTCCTAACCTATAGGTTTAAAGTTACTATAGTAATATAATATTTAAGAAATAGCATTTCCTCTTGCCAAACGATTGTTTCTTAGAAATAATATTTGGTTAGCAGAAACTTGAAACAAGCGTATAAGAATTTCGATGTACATATAGATAAGAAACCAAATTCCAGGAGGCGCGGGTTCAAATCACATCGCGTTCAAATTTTTATAGGTTTTTTTAAAAAAATAATACAATATTTTTATAGTATAAGCCTCATTTTGTTGTCAGGACTGCCTTTTAGTTTGTTTGAAAAATAATATTTACGTAATACTAAAAAAACAAACAACGCCGAATAGATACTTTTCAGAATCGTCTCGTTTTATTACGGTTCTACCTTTTATATGAGGTTTCTTAAATTTTTTTCGGAGGTGGCTTGTAACTACGTGAATTTAGGAGAAAATACTTAGATCCCACCCAGAGTTGGTGAAAAATCATCAATTGATTTACTTTGATGAACTTTATTGATTTAATATTATTATATTCTTTATATTCTTGAATAATTGTGCTTAATTTTAAAAGATGTTAAACTTGTTATGTGAAATATGTTTTATTAAACATGCGAAAAATAAGCAGAAATAATTTAGTGCTAGGACACTTTGCTCTTCAAAAGGCAAAGACAATATCAAATAATTTTATTCAAAATAAGAAGTTACATGCTTCATTTTTCAACGTCATATGATGTCACTAAATTCAATGCATCAAGGATCTGGAAGGAACTGGTGCAAGAAACCCAGCGGGATTTACTCAATGTTTTTTTAAATGTCGAAAATTGACAATTTAATAATTTTTATTAGTTCACATTCCGAAAGTAGATGAGATATTGGGTTTTCTAATTGGCGGACCTAAACGCCGCTATTTGTGTAATAAGACAGGCAACAAGAAAAATATTTTTTTTTTTCTAGATCACACACAATTATTTTTTTTATATTTGAAATATTCTTTAAACGACAGACATGGGACTAATGAGCCCAAAAAAGGTTTGGCATTTGCTTCCTTTTACGTGACGCCTCTGGTCATGTCGATCTGATCTAATTGTAAACCCTATATTATATTAGATATAAGAATGTATTGCGTAACTCAACGCCATTGGAACACAGTTAGAAGGCGACTTAAAGTATACCATGATTTAAAGTTTCAAATAGAATTAAGATTTAAATATTTACTGTAGTGAGCTTAGATCAGCTTATATTAAATAAAGTGTTAGAAAAATCCTTAGGTATATAATTATGTTTTTTATGTTTTAAAGTATTCTTAACTATCAGAATTGGTGTAGTTTAAAATTAAATTTTTAACATTTTTACATTGATATTTCCAATACAAATTTCAAAATAAAAGAAATGCACATTTAAATATCGATCGAGCTTTCTAACCAATTAACTCATGCAATGTTACAATTTACATTTTGAATAAGGAATTAAAAAATAAATTTTATTCAACAGCTATCTAAATATTTATTAAACCATTATGGCGCAGTGGATAAACGTTCAAGTGGCAGAACTCAACGCCGCACTTTGTTTTACCAGAGCGAGGAATTGAAAATAATTTTAAATATAATCATTCCCCGAATAGGAATTAAACCCACAACCAATAGAGTTTACAGTCAGACGCTGTACCACTGCGCCACGTCCGGCCTCAATATCGCAATGTCTCGAATTCGACGGAAAGCGAAGTACGGAGTGTCTTGCCACTAATACTTTCTGTCTACCCTGTTATGCGTGATAAAAGCGTGAAGTGAATAAATAATAATATTTGACTATACGCGTTACTTGTCGATTCGAGTCATACGTAGAAGAATGTTTATTTGAAAACTATTTAATACTTCTAGTAAGACAATCTAATATTCTAAATTTTCTAAATTCTAATTATTGAAAAGTGGGAAACGGATCTTAAGACTAATTGTTGCTCTCTTAGCTCTCAGTTCTCGGTTCAAGCAATTGGGCTTGTTTAAGTTCTGTGGCCTTATTGGACCACCGGTTTAAAGGCGACCTGTGTCTTTCTTGTCGACTTTGTCCTGTACCAACTAAGGTAATTATAAGCAATATTTGTATAAAAAATTAATATTTTTTATAATAACATTTCTGAAATACAGTTGTAACCAACGGTTGTCATTATCACACCACCAGTTAAGGTTTGTTTTTTTTTAATAGTATGTAATTGTACGCACACTTAAGATTTTAATACGTTTCTAAAGTCTACGTCATATGCCTCTTTTCTCATAATCTGAGATCGAGTATCCCCATTTTAACTCTGGTCTATTGATTTTATTTGCGTTTTTAATACGTTCTTTTATAAAAGCCGGCAAAATTACCACAGAGCCAAGAGGGACCATATGAAACAAATTGCGAGATTTCGTAATTCATTTGTGTCGAAATGGACATAATAAACAAATGAGGTCGGTACGTCTCTAGGGCATGTATGAACATTTTCCTTGCAAATTGGAGGGATATTTTAATTTAATTAAATGTCTTTTTATATTTAAAATTAAGTTACACAATTCGTTTCGTTTGCCCATTAAAATAAATATAAATCCTAATATACGTTTCCTTAGCAACGGGCGTGTTAACTTAACACTCAACAGAAAAGTCTACGTCATACGTAGCGCTATATAGTCATACATTCTATATTATCAAACGTGATAAGCTAATAGCCAATTTTCATATTTTTTAAATATATTATGCTAAAATTGATAAAATGCTGAGCCTGTTTAAAATGCTAGGAACAAGTGACGTCATAACACTATTAACTTTGACTTTACTACTGGTAAATGTAAGTTACATATACTTGTGTGTTGGTGTTATGTTTATGATAATTTCTTTGCGGCCCAAAACATCGCCCGTCTCCGCATTCAGCTTATTTCTACAAATAGACAATCCATTGGAAATATGAAAGTCTTGTAACGGGTATTGGATATAAGGATGAACCTTGTAAGATAACCAGAAAATGTTATATAAATACAATGTTTGTAAATAAAATTTTTATATATATTTCTAAATGAGTTCAAACAAAATCTTTTTTTTTAGTTTCACATTTTTTTCAACATAGTAGGTTAGGCAGAAAATCCCTAGTGTAAGCAATAATGAAAATCTGAAACATTGCGTGGCGGAACTCAACGCCACGCTTTGTGTTCAAGTGGGAAATACAGTCAGATACTGTGTCACTGGGTCACCGGTCACGACCGGCCCTTCCTTTTTTCTTGTAAAACGTAGTAATTTCCCATATTTTCTATTCCCGTGAGAATTTCTGGATATTTTAGTGCTCTACAGCATTCCCAACCCAACTGTACAACAACCCAACTGTACATGATTGAATATTTGTATTTTTTACTTTGTTTAAAAGTCGATTTGAAATACAGTAATTTGTTTATTTTGCTTCACGCTCGTACGTTCATACTCCACTTTTGAGTACTCAACGCTGCGCTTTGTGGCTGTGCTTTGTGTTAGAAATTATATACTTATAATCATTTTCAAAAGTAGGAACTGAACCCACAACCGATCGCGTTTACAATCAGCCTATACATTATAGAAAATATGTTTAATATGTACTGTGTAATAATTACAATAGCTTTGAATAATATTGTTATTTTATTTCGACTTTGGTTATGTAGGAATGTCATTTCTTAGGGTATTTTATATTTTATATTGTCTGTAAAATTTCATTTGTAAGATTTACCGTAAATAAGCAACGGAAAGTCCATTTTATACAAAATATAGATATATTCTAATAGAATATTATTTATTCTAAGGCAAAATGTTAAACGTAACGTTTGTAATTACTATGTTTTCGGTTAGACACATACATATTATAAAAATTAAAATAAACCTATTAAACTACGTGACACTTACGAAGCAACGCCTGTAAGAGTCACCCATTCTCTTAGTTATCTTTATTACATGATTAAAAAAAACAAAACTTAAAAACAAACAATTACAAATTAATTTTGTATGACGCTTTATTACGCTTGGTAGAGCTCTGCGCTCGTCTCTCTCGACCCGAATTCGAGACATTAAGTGACAGCGAAGTACGGAGTGTCTTGACACTAGGTACTTTCTGCGCTTTTATCCCGCATAGCAGGGTACTGCTATGCGGGATAAAAGCGTAAAGCTAAAAAAAAGTGACAATAACGGAATACAATATTACGTGGAACGTTCTGTTGAGTTGGAATCCAACCCACAACCAATATCGTTTCCATTAAGGTGCTGTCTCACTGTATCACGATGGTCTCATAAAAAATTTTATATCAAAATAATTTACTCGCTATTAATTTCCCTTGAATTGAGTATTGTCGACATAAAGCAAAACTTTTAATTATTTACAACAAAAAAACTAGAGAGAGAGAGGGATAGCGTTGCAGTACTTCTATGATATTTAAATATAGTGTTTATTTTTTGCCAGAAAAAAATATACCGGAGACACGTATTTATAAAGCTCGTTATGTTTCTGGTTCAATGTCTTTAACCTCTTATACTACCCATAGATAGTACTTACGATAATAATAATAGCGGAGTTGAATAAACTTTTTGATGATAAAGTCATGTAAAAATTTTACTGCTCTCATGAAAAAAACAGCTTCACGCTATATTCCGCATAGCAGGGTAGCCTTAGACAACCTAGTGTCAATTTAAACAAAACTTCTATTTCTAGTATTCTATTCTGCCACTGTGGATTTAATTTTGCGTTAAAATTTTGTTTAGGACCTGCACGTAGAAAGCTGAAAGTTTCATACATTTCACATTAGAGTAACCAGAACTCGAGTTTCAGTTATCTTCAGCATGTACTCGTCCTAAGGTCGGCTTGATAACATCAAATAATCACTATGTGCCTGTACTCCTATGTACACAATAAAGAAAATTTCCCAAAGGCATAGTCGATCAAGAAAATATTTTTTTATGGAATAGAAATGAGAAACATACTGCTTCATATTTGTCCTGCTATATATATATATATATATATATATATATATATATATATATATATATATATATATATATATATATGTATGTACTAATATATATCAAGTATCGAATGTTAATAATTAATAATATTAGGAAAGCGTCACAAAATGGATACATTGCAAATATATTGTTTTTTTAGCTTCACGCTTTTATCCCGTATGCGCTTTTATCAGGGTAAACAGAAAGTACTTAGTGTCAAAACACTCCGTACTTTGCTTTCCACCCAATTCGAGTTATTGCATGTTGAGTAACGGAACTCAACACCGCATGTTGTCTCACCAGAGAGAGGAAGTAAATATAATAGTTTAAATATAATCACTCCTCTGAGTGGGAGTTGAACTCACAACCGATCACGTTTACAGTCAGACGCTGTCACACTTCGCTATGACCGGTTTCGGCCTAAAATGTAATATATTTAAAGTAAAATAATTCGTAAATAAACTACAAATCAGACGTACAGAAGTAACTGTGTCAATGTACAACCTTTAACCGCTGATATAGCGGCATAATCACTCGCTCCATTCATTGAATATAAAATTAATATATGTTTATATTAATTTATATTACTTATTTTAATATTTGATCAATTCAATTGGGTCGCGGGTTCAATCCTATAGAGGTAGTAAGTACTCGAGGGAGGTAAATAAGGACTCCTTGCAGACTAAAGAGAGATAATAACTCAGTATTACTAAAAATATCTCGGCCAAAACGTGCTGTCACATCTTGTACCATATGGTAAGTATAATAGCTAACATAACTAAAAAAATAACCAGTTAATCAATTTTATATAAGTAGATTATTGGAACTAAACGCAACACTTTGTCATAATAAAATGTACATAGTTTGAATAATCACTGTCTCAAGTCGGCAATAAACCCTGAACCATCACGCTTCCACTCAAACTTCTTACTTCGTGAATCTTTTCATATAAATAATAAAGATATAGTATTTTAAAATTACATATTGTGTTCATTCATGCTTGTCTATTTACCTAAAAAAATTATTTCACGTTCCCCGCTACGTCGGTAAGCTTTTAAAGTAGAGGGTGCCGTCTGAAGAAAAATTGCGCAGTAAATTGTTCTGCCCCGCGAAGTATGAATACGGTATGTAACAGTAAAAGGGTGCGTAGGTGGTAACGCTAATGATGTCTACCGGTTGTTTCATTTGTGATGTTTATGGTATGTTTGTACTGTACATACGTACGTACATACATATATATATATATATATATATATATATATATATATATATATATATATATATATATATAAGTACATATAACTAAAGTTCTATAGCAGTAATCAGAGACAAGCTAATGTCAAGACATTCTATGATTGCTTTACCCGAAATCAAGACATTGCGTGTTGACAACGCTGCAATTTGTCTTAACAGAGCGGAGAATTAAAAATAAAGCGGAGAATTTTATCATTTCTCAGGGTGCAAATAGTACCCAGAACCAATCGTTTTTACAGTCAGATGTTTCAATACACCATGAAGCCATCATGAACTTAGTTCTGATTACAAATAAAAAAAACACTGTGTACCTAAAATTCAGACATTTTGTGCCAAGTGGCTGATCCCAACGCCAAAACATTTGGGGATAAAGCATAAGCACTTATTACATTTCTTATATTGATTTTAAATTATCGTTATAATATAAATTGTAGAAGAAAGCCTCTCTCTGATAAAGCATTGAGTTAGAGCTACAAATTATTTTTAGTTTGACGCTTTTATCCCTCACAGCAGGGTAGAGAATTTGAGACGTCGTGTGCTTAGTAGCAGAACTCAACGCTGCACTTTGTCTTACATGCTTTGTAGTAGTAAAAAATAATATTAATTATATAAATTATTTACGCTTTATATCACATAGAAGTTTAGTAAGAGATCGTTCTTTAAAAAGAACCCGTTGTCTTCCAATTTACTTTTAAGTTATTATTATTTAAAAAAAAATGAATATCCAAATCGTACTTGAACCCAGTTTAACGTAACACTACAGCGGTACCTTTTTAAACGCCCTATCATAATTACAAGCCATTAAAAGGCGCGCCTCTGTCATAGGAATATATTGATAACACTTGATGCGGCCCTTAGCTTTATGAAACCCTCTATAAGATAGCCCGGTGCTTGATTTAATGCCATACTATATAATGCTATTACTTAATTGGTGGTGATAATATTACTTTTGTCGTGATATTTAAAGAGTATCTATTTCTATTCTATTATAAATGGACGTTTGACTTTCGTTATAATATTTTTGTGCCGATTTTTTCTGTAATATGCCTTATTCCGCATCAACGTTAGCAAGAGAGCGTCTAATGTCAAGACACTCTATTCTTCGGTTCGTTTTTATCGGATTTCGAGAGATTGTGTGTTAGCGAAACTTAACGCCGCGCAGCAATACTGATAATAATGGTATTGTCAATATTAAAGGTGTATTTTCTTTCAAATTCAGTTCTACTTTGAGAATTTAAAGTAAGCTTTATTTATACTTTTTTTATAGCTTTACGCTTTCATCCCGCATAGCAGGGTAGACAGAAAGTACCTAGTGTCAAGACACTCCGTACTTCGCTTTCCACTGAATGCGAGACATTGCGTGTTGAGTGGTGGATCTCAACGCCGCACTTTGTCTTTAACCAGGAAGTGAAAATAATTTAAATATAATGACTCCCCCGAGTGGGGATCGAACCCACAACCGATTGCGAACAGTTAGACGCTATCACACTGTGCCACGACCGATTATTTATACTTTCACTTAATAAATGCGTATAAAAATATAAGAGAAAAATGTTACAAACAAGTAAAAAAACTATTTGTACATTAAAACGCTATTCCTGTGTATACCATTTTTATTTTTTCATTGTCTATGGCTATACAGTTTTATGGGACGTTGTATCAGATTGATCTTTGATTTAGTGTCTGTTTTACGATGTACATCACTATCGCATTATAGTTCAAACGTCTAATTTGATAAGGATAATAAACCTATTTTTACTTGATCATATATTTAGTAATAATTTTTTAGTATGGACACTCCCTTCTTTACTTTGTAAAGATGTGGTCTTAAAGTGGCTTCGATTAACGTCATACTTATAACACAATTTGATAGCAATGGTTGTGAATTTGACTCTTACGAGAGGAATGGTTATATTAAGCTCATTTTTGTCGCCACTCAATATATTTTCAATACCAATAATACAATCCAATCAATATTATATTATAATAGCAATATAATAAAATTTAAAAATGAATAATAAAAAGCATCATTTTAAAATTCATCATACTTGCGACTCATCAAAAATTATTTTCTTAGCGGTATCTTAAATAACTATGACATAAAATATACGCCGGTCGTAGTGTAGTGGGACAGCGTGATCGGTTGTGGGTTTGATCCCACACGGGAGAATGATTTCTCGGTGGTTTCCACATTTCCCGAGTGTTGAGTTCTTGAATTCGGTTGAATGCTGAGTACGGAGTGTCTTGACATTAGGTACTTACAATCTACTTTGCTATGCAGCTTAAAAGCGTGAAGCTAAAAAATAATAATATAACTTTATTTTTTTATGCAACATAAAAAAATATGACGGATTTTATGCTACAAGTAGTGCGTCAAGTCTTTATTATAGTAAAGATTCTAGTAGAAAAAACCTAAAACAAATAAAATTTTAAGGCGATATAATATGTAATTATTGTTTAATTAAATTAATATTTTACTATTTTCAAAGTATTATTCCACACTTAGGATTAGAAAACATTTTTATACGTTTTTTAAAATCTTTTCTAAACTTAATTAAATTATTGTGCCATCATGTCATAATGGGATAGCGTCTGATTGACTGGTTAATGGTTACGAATTTACTAGGGGGAATGATTTTATAATTATATTTAAATTCTCAATTTGCCTAAAGCGCGGAGTTGAGTTCCGCTACTTAATACGCCTCGATTTTAGTCTTAAAGTAGATAACGTTGTGTCTTAAACTAGTTTATGTAAGGCTACCGCGATATGATAAAATTGAGTACTGTGGATTCCATGTCCAACTATGGGAAGGAACAACATGCGTAATATTGGGTTCTGCCTCTTAACTTTTTTTTTTGGATACATACGAGTATATATAGAAAGGCGAAAAAAATAAGCGAACGTTATCAGCGGTGACACTAGACATAAAAGAGACATATATAGATTGACTACAATTGTGTACTTAGGAAAAGATCTAAAATATTACATTATAAACCTTCATTTTATATATAAAAACAAGAAAATATTTGATAGAAATATTATATTCCAAATACCGGATCATAAAGAAAGCGAACGCTGAACATCGAGCTTCAAACAAATTTAATAAAAATATAGAGGCCGGTCGTGACACAGTGGGACAGCGTGTGACTGTACACGCGATCGGTTGTAGGTTGGATTTCCAGTCTGAGGAATGTTTATATTTATAAAATTGTCATTTCTTCTCTCTGGTATGGCTAAGCGTTGCGTTGAGTTCAGCCACGACGAGTACGTAGTGTCTTGACACTAGGTACTCCCTGTCTAACCTGTTATGCAGGATAAAACAAATTTGATAAATTATTAAAAATTTTCAAATTGCTTCTGTTTAGCCCTCTAAAAATGCCACGCCTTATATTTTTTAAATCAACCAAATGAACTTAGGCGGAATAACAGCATATTACCTACGCGTCAGCTTCTTGACGGGCCCGATATTGGATTTTTTTTGTTTTTAACCACAACTTAGGTAAGGAAAAACAGCCAAGTGATTAATTATTAAATCGTTTCATGTCTATCATGGCGAAGTTTATAATTGTTTGTTTATTGTAAGTTTACATTCGATTTAAGAAATATATTTATTTTATAATATATTTATTAATTTTATTGTAATATGAACAATACATTAGAAAAAACTTTAAAAAATCATAGTATTAGAATTCAAACATGCATTTTAATATTTTCTTATATATATATATATATATATATATATATATATATATATATATATATATATATATATATATATATACACTTAGTACGTACGAACCAGTATACCATATATGAGAACAAGTTTAAATTTATGCTTATACGTCATAACAAACAAACAGCATGTAACAATAATTTTATTCCTTTAATATATTGTTATTATTAAATGGCTTTCTACAATTATTTTCCATATAAACTTTAACTATAATTTTGAAATTTAAAAAGGAATCTGATTTGACCTTCACATATTAATGTATAGATATAATATATTAATTTAATGACGAAGCTGTATACTTGTGTACATAAAGTATATCAGAAACACGCAAAATAGAACTAAAAATATTATAATAAGGCACCTTGTAGCCCAATATACCTACGAGCGACTGCTTCGCAAAAACCGTATATTTTTCCCTTCATTTGATTTGATCTTATTTTGTTTTTTGTTACATAAAAGAGCATCAAAAGCTTAACAAATCCTAATATAAAAACGTTATGAGAAATCATACTATACGTACCTTTTTTTTTCTTTACGTGTTTAACATGAGAATATCCTGCTACGGATCTTCCCGATTGGGGACTCGAGACAGGTTATCAGATTTGGCAGATGCTGCCCTGTTTGCCCACTAGAACCTCATGGTGTTCCTCTTCGACTGTCGCTGGCTAGAGCTTCGGATACACCCTTATTTTTCTGTGGAAGGTGGCAGCGGACAGCTAGACACGTCACGGATATATGTACTTAGAAAAACACCATTCTATTTGTTTTTTTTAACTTCACGCTCTTATCCCACATAGCAGGTTAGACAGGAAGTATTTAGTGTCAAGACTGTGACTTTATCTTTTCAGAGCGTGGAAATGGAAATAATTGAAATATATTTATTCCCCAGAGTGGGAATCGAACCCACAACCAACCGTGTTTACAGTCAGACGCTTTTCCACTGCGCACGACCGGCCGCTGTTCTTATATTTGTATATATAACAATCATTAAATAAGACACTCGATTATTCGCTTTTATATACTACGTATCCAACCAAATCACATTTATTACGTATTGAGAGGCGGAACCTAACGCCACACTTTATATCACTATAGGGCAAATTAAATGTAATTTTAAATATAACTCTTTAACCAATCAAGTTTAGGGGCCGGTCGTGGCGCAGTATGACAGCGTCTTACTAAGCGCGACCGGTTGTGGGTTCGATCCCCACACGGGATTGTTTTTATTTAAATTATTTTTACTTCCTCGCTCTGGTAAAGACAAAGAGCGGCGTTGAGTTCCACCACCTAACACGTAATATCTCCAATTTGGTGGAAAGCGAAGTACGGAGTGTCTTGTCACTAGGTACTTTGTGCCTACCCTGCTTTGCGGGATAAAAAGCGTGAAGCTAAAAAAAAAAACAATTTCCTTTACGGCCTGACTCGGTCCCACTGCGCCACGACGGCCTCAATCTTAATTTAATTTTAAGATTAATTTAATTATATTGGTTTAACATTTTTAAAAGCGTTATTTGATAGGAAGTTAAGGGATTCATTATTGTTAGTAACTGTCAAGTGATTTAAACAATTAAGTTGTACGTAATAGAATAATAAATGCTAAATTTAGGAAACAAAGGAAAATAAAAACAGAGGAATGATATAATTAAATTAATTTAAATAATTTCCTTGCTATGATGAAATACAGTACAGCGTTAAGTTACACTACATAACACGCAATGTTTCGAATGCTGGAGGAAAGTGGCCTACGGAGTGTCTTGACACTAGGTTCACTTTGACAACTGCTATGCGAGGTCAAGTTTGAAGCTGCCTTATTTAATTTAAATTTATTTGCAGTACTTTAAAATAATGTTAGTGTTATATGTATCGTACGTTTCTGTTTGAACTATCAATTTTGGTCTTGAAAGCTTGAATTTCAGTGACAGAAGTTTAAATTGGTTTTGCTCAAGATCACGTGCGACGTTGAAAAACAATTGTCGATGGAATTTCTACTTATTTGATTGTCGCCGCGTACGGTTTTGCTACGTTACGTTTGTACCTTTTATATTACTTAACAAAAAATAATGGTTTTGGTGAAATAAGTTTTGATAATTAGCTTATAGATTATAGAATTATATTTTAAAAAAAAATGGAAAAATTTCAAGCAGAATTCATATTGGATGATTATAAATCAAAGAAAAATATAAATTAATTATTTTCACTTCCTCACTCTGGTAAAAGACAAAGTGCGGCGTTGAGTTCCACCATTCAACACGCAATGTCTCGAATTCGGTGGAAAGCGAAGTATGGAGTGTCTTGATACTAGGTATATTCTGTCTACCCTGTTATGCGGGATGAAAGCGTGAAGCTAAATATATATATATATATATATATATATATATATATATATATATATATATATATAAAATTATAAGAATTATCTTATGTTAGCGATAAACGATAACCACAAACGATACTTAAGGCCTTGTCTCTGAGTTACATCTCATGTAACTTTAGTAAGTATCAATTATTAAGAGGTGAGCTCTAGATGACGAGTGTTGGCCCGTTTTAAAGCTAATTACCCTTAAACATGCACTTGGGTCACAAGTTCTAGGCACATTGAATTCCTCTCATTGTAAAACGACCGGTCATGTAGTGGCTCCATAGTGTTAGCGTAATTTATTTATAAATAAGTAACATTGGATATTAGTCCTAGATAATAGTAATTAAGAGGCTGTCATTTGATCTTAATAGTTAGAATTCTAGTCAATCGAATAATAATATTACAAAACACTTACCCTCTTTTTTACTATGGTTTGCCTTCCTTTGTTCGATGTCTAAATAAGTCGGTAATTAAAGTCACGCGGGGTCTTTCACCCGTTGACTTTTTAATAGTAGGTGTTCGGTGCTGCCTATTTTGCTTATCCTGATGTTATTCTAATAATATTTCACTTGTGCATTATAACACAGTTCATATTTTGTAAATAAATAATATTGGATTAAATCTGAGCATTAATTAAAATATTAATAAACAAGCAAACAAACAAACAAACATATAATTTCAGTATCTCATTATGATTTCATGCCCTAGGCGACTTTCACAGTGTATCTTTTAAGTTAGATATTTGATATTGAAAAACAGCAAGAGTTGTTATTGTGTTACCAATATCTGGAGATGATACCCTCGGTATCTTATACGCTAGACCAGGGTTCAGCAACCTGTGGCTCGCGAACCACTTGCGGCTCTTTTAATGTGAAGCTGTGACCTTATTATTATTCGAAAATATTATTAAATTAAGAAAAATTACATTTGAAAAAACAATCTGATTTGATTATAGCCTTTATCTGTAGAAAACATGACAACAATAAAAATAAATATATTTTGTATGCAAGCAGTTATTTTCCGTTGGCAATATTTTTTTGTGGCTCTTTAAAGCCCTTGAAACTTTGTAATTTGTTATTTGTGACTCTTTCGATTTGAAAGGTTGCCGACCCCTGGAGTAGACCGATTTAATACAATAAAAACTTTTTAAAAATATTATATAGGAATTCTATTGTCTGTTAAATTATCGTGAATTAGCATATATAATCTATGTACGCAGTGTTCACATTCGACCGGCGACCCACTCGAGTTATTTAGTCAAACAGGAATTCAAAAACTTTTGAAACGACTTTAATAAGGAAATTTCGTGAGCACGACTAAAACTTTCACGAATTAAAGTTTGCTTAATTAATATGTAAATCAGAGCGTGTGTTAAGTTTGTGAATTTTTGGAGATTTATAATTGTGCGGATTATCAAATTTGAACTTTCTATATTCAATATTAAGGATTATTCTTCCATAATATTGTTATGATTAAATTATTTGCATTTTCTCGCTCTGCTAAGACAAAGCACGGCGTTGAGTTCCACCACTCAACACGCAATGTCTCGAATTTGGCAGACAACGGAGTACGAAGTGTATTGACACTAGGTACTTTCTGTTTACCCTGCGTTGCGGGATGAAAAGCGTGAAGCTAACAAAAAATATATTTCAAATATGTTTGAGGTCATCGAAGCGCAGTGGGATGTTGTTCGATTTTATAAAACGCTATTGCTTATGAGCTTGATTTCCACTCGGGTGAACTCATATTTGAAGTATAAAGTTAAGGAGTGATTTAACACTATGTACTTATTGACTACCCTTCCATAAAGGAAAAATCAAAAGATTAAAATAACCCTTCAAAGTAAAGAAAGAGTTTATAGCAAAATGGATATACTTATATACGATATCTTTCACCTAATAATAGAGTTTAAAATATATCGATTTTTAAATAGAAGCCAATAACAGCATTACCATGGTTATATTATAGCGAAGACATCGGTTCAAATTTCAAACAGGGGAATTTTAATACTTAGATTTATGGGTGTTAAACCAGTCTGGCAAGTCGGTACGGTATTGGATTACATACTAATTTCGATATAATCCTAAAAAGGTTTTTAGATACTGAAGGCAGAGAAAAAGTATTGTAACACTCGATTGTTCTTGTTCTGTGTTCTATGATTATATGAGAGAACTCGAAACTAAAAGACGGACAAAAAAATATTATTAATAGTAAAATAAAAAAGCCATGTTGTAGCTGAAAAGAGAAAAAAAGAAATCCAAATACCGGAAGATAAAATGATGACAATTTCTATAAAAAAATATAATCGAACTTAAGGCTATATTTACTTGTACTATTACCCTACTTCATTTGTAAGTAGTTGCCTCAAATTTGAAACCTAAACGATTTTTTTAAATAATATATATATATATATATATATATATATATATATATATATATATATATATATATATATATATATATATATAAATACATAGTCACTTTTCAAATACCTTTAACAACCATCAAGTGGCAAATACCTTCTTTCTTTTTTAAAATCGGTTAACAAACTAAAAAAGACAATACTGAATGAGGGGTTCAGCCTGACTAGGTACTAATCACTAGTCTACTTTCTAATTTGTATGAAATATAAAATAACTTAGTTACTATTAACATAAAATTAGTCCGTTGGTATGTAAAAATAACATTAACAACGCTCATATCCGAAACGGCAAAGTTGGTTATTGTTTAATGAATAGGAGGCCGGTTGTGGCGCAGTGGGACAGCGTCTGACTGTAAACGCGGCCGGTTGTGGGTTCGATCCCTACTCGGGGGATTGATAATATATAAATTATTTTCACTTCTCTGCTCTGGTAAAAGATAAAGTGCGGCGTTGAGTTTCACTACTCAACACGCAATGTACCTAACTTACCTTACTTGTATAAGAGAGAGATGTTAGTGTCAAAATATTCCACTGTCCACTTTTCCCCCACAATCAAAAAAATTAAGTGGCGAAACACATCAATATTTTTAAATATAATCTTTCTTTCGGGGACCGGTCATACAATCAATCGAGTTTATTAATAAACGATATCCTACTCCCACAACAATAAATTG